>CM077672.1:16417500-18817500 GCA_039707655.1 Elymus sibiricus | reverse complement strand
ATTCACCAGGAGAAGTAATGGGCCTTATTGGGCCATACGGGAAAAGGAGAGGCAGGCCACGTGAGGAGGCACGCGCCCCCACTTGCCCAAACCGAATTGGACTAGGGGAGGGGGAGCAGCCCCCTCTTTCCTTTCCCTCTCCCTTCCCCCTTTCCTACTCCGTATGGGAGGTGGAATCCTACTAGGACTAAGGAGTCCTAGTAGGACTCCCCACACTTGGCGCACTCCTAGGGGGCCAGCCTCCTCCCTCTCATCCTTTATATACGGGGGCAAGGGGGCACCCCAAAGTACAACAATTGTCCCATAGCCGTGTGCGGTGCCCCGATCTCTGTTTTCCACCTCGGTCATATTTTCGGAGAGCTTAGGCGAAGCCCTGCCGGAATCACTTCACCGTCACCGTCGCCACGCCGTCGTGCTGATGGAACTCATCTACTACCTTGACGTCTTGCTGGATCAAGAAGGCGAGGAACGTCACCGAGTTGCACGTGTGTAGAACTCTTAGGTGCCGTACGTTCGGTACTCGATCGGTGGAGCTCGAAGGATTGTTCGACTACATCAACCGCGTTGTGAGACGCTTCCGCTAACGGTCTACGAGGGTACGTAGACACACTCTCCCCTCTCGTAGCGATGCATCTCCATGGATAGATCTTGCGTGAGCGTAGGAAATTTTTTGAAATTCATGCTCCGTTCCCCAACAGTAAATCCTAGCTACGGGGATCTGCACCAACGATCGTCATCGACTCTACTTCCGCTGCGCTATGAGTCGGTAACGAAAAGATTAAACCTTGTATGCAGTCTCCATAGTGGTCCTGGGCTGGTGCGTAGGTCGGAAAAATTTTGTTTTCTGCTGCGTTCCCCTACATCCTTGTCAACGGTGTGGTCGTGGACTTTCGGCAAACGGTGGCAGCAACATCCGGTAGGATTTTGAACAGAGCAGATCTACAGAATCATAGTAGGAAGGAACAAGACAAGGGGGATAGAAGAGCGAGAAAGAAGTTGAGGCGTCTCTGTAGTACACACCACAAAATTAATGTTAGGTAACTCGGGGTCATGACTTGTTGGCTGCGCGCATGAACAAATTGTTAGAAATTGAAGTTGTAGAATGGGCACAAGTTCTGATGAACTCTTTTCTGTCGCCGTTGCCGGGGAG
Source organism: Elymus sibiricus (assembly GCA_039707655.1). Lineage (NCBI taxonomy): Eukaryota > Viridiplantae > Streptophyta > Magnoliopsida > Poales > Poaceae > Elymus > Elymus sibiricus. The sequence goes on along the minus strand of CM077672.1, from coordinate 18,816,350 downwards.
GTGAGTGCTTGAACTTATATCTTTAGATCTTGCAATTGAATCTTTTTGTTTCTTGTTTTACACTAGTTTGGTTTATAAAAGAAAACTACAAAAAAATGGAATTAAGGTTGCCTCAAATGCTTTATCTCTATAATGTCTTTCTTGAAAATGATGGATGGGAAAATTGTGCCAAAGTGTTAGTAGAAGAATTCAATAAAATGTGTGGCATTAAATCTTTGAATGATGAGCATGATTGCAATGTTGTTAGTATGCTTTCTACGAATATCCATGATGCTAATGATATGCAAAGCCATAAGCTTGGGGATGGTATGTTTGATGAATATGATCTTTTTAATCCCCCTACTTTTGATGAGCAAATTTATTATGATGAAAGCATGCCTCCTATTTATGATGATTATATTGATGAAAGTGGGTTTGGAAGAGTGTCAACTCTAGGTACTAATGATCCCACTATTTTAGAGGGTGTTGAATCTTTTGGCAATAATTATGAAAGTGGGTTTGGAGAGGTCATGACTTTATTTAATGATGATTCCACTATTTTGGAAGAGGTTTCAATTGATTATGACAAGAAAGTTCCTATCTATGATGATTATTGTGATGACATGTATGCTATAAAGAATAATGATAACTATGAAACTTGTCATCATGATTTTAATTTTCAATTGGATTATGCCAATCAAGTATCTCATGATAGTTATTTTGTTGAGTTTGCTCCCACTATTATGAATGAGAAGAAAATTGCTTATGTGGAGAGTTGTAAAAATTCTATGCTTGTGGATCATGAAAGGAATGCTTTGTGTGATGGATATATTGTTGAATTTCTTCATGATGCTATTGAAAATTATTTTGAGAGAGGAATATATGCTTCTACATATCTCAATAATATCAAGTTTCGTCTCTATGTGTTGAAAGTTTTGAAGTTATACTTGTTTTGCCTTCCTATGCTAGTTGATTCTTGCTCCCTGTTTGCTCGCAAAATCCCTATGCATAGTAAGTATGTTAGACTTAAATGTTCTTGCCATGTGATTCATGATGCTGCATTGCATGTTGCAATTACTATTCTTATGCGAGCATCATTGAAATCATCATGCCTAGCTAAAAGGCATTAAAGAAAAGCGCTTGTTGGGAGACAATCCAATATTTATACCTACTGTTTTTGTGTGTCCACATGATTAAGCTACTGTAGTAATCATGTTTTATATGTTTTCTTTCAATAATGTGCCGAGTGAAGCCTTTGGGATAGTGTGGATGCTTGTTGATTAGATTCTGTGCAAAAACAGAAATTTTTGCGTCCAGTGCTGGAATTTCTATTCTGTAATGGAGCGTGAGAAAATTCTGAAATTTTTACACACTATTGGGATACAAATTTTTTACGTTGTCCTAATGTTTCAGAATTTTTGGAGGTACAGAAGTATGCTTTTTAATTCGCTCATTACATGCTCTTCTGTTTTTGACATATTCTGTTTTTAATGCATAGTTTGCTTGTTTTATTGTTTCTATGGCTTATATTGGTCAATATAAATTGTAGAAATGATAGAGTACAGTAGGCATTATGTGGGAACAATTATGAATCTTGTCTTGATGGTACCTAAGTGGATGATTTATTTTTATCATACTAACCTATCTCACAAGTTCCGTTAAGTTTTGTGTGATTGAAGTTTTCAAGTTTTGGGTGAGATATCGATATGAGGAGAATAAGGAGCGGCAAGGCCCTAAGCTTGCGGATGCCCAAGGCACCCCAAGGTAATATTCAAGGAAGACTCAAGCGTCTAAGCATATGAGTTTTTCTTGGAGCGTCATTTTCTTTTGTTGAGATTTGCTTGTTGTTATCAATAATCATGTTTTGTATCTTTTAATTCAATAAAATGCCAATTATAGCCTTTACCATGCTCAGTTTGCAAGTTTATGTGTTGCTGTTTGAAAACAGAAAGTTTTCTGTTATGTCCTGAATTTATGTGAATTGTCAAAACATGATAAAAATCTGAAATTTTTACACAATAAGCATGCATGAGTTCTCTGTCACGTGGTAATTTGTCAGAATTTTTGGAGTTAGGGAAGTATGAATTTTTATTCCTCCTTTACAGACTGTTCTGTTTTGGTAGATTGCTGTTATGGTTGCATTGTTTGCATATGTTTGCTTGCTTAATGTTTCTATTTGTGGATAGGATTATTAAATATGCAGAGGCATTTAGTATGCAATGTTTAATTATAATTTTAGTGATTTGCTACATTAGAGAATGTTAAGGTTTTGAGTTGATTTATACTAACTTATCTCACGAGTTCTTGTTGAGTTTTGTGTGGATGAAGTTTTAAGATTTAGGAGAAGCCATGATATGAGAGGAATTAAGGAGACACAAGAGCTCAAGCTTGGGGATGCCCAAGGCACCCCAAGATAGCATTCCAAGAAGTCTCAAGCAACTAAGCTTGGGGATGCACCGGTAGGCATCCCACCTTTCTTCATCAACACCTATCGGTTAGCCTAAGTTTCTACTTGTTCACATGATATGTGCTATTCTTGGAGTGTCCTTTTATTTTCATTTTGTCTATTGTTTGAATAAAATACTTAGATTTGAAAGTTTTTATTGATAAAGATTCTTCACACAGCTACCCATTCACTTAACTACTATTTGTTCTTCACTTATATCTTTTGGAGTAGTTTGTCATTTACTCTCGTGCTTCACTTATATCCCAAGAGTAAATTGTTGAATGAATTGAATATCATAAAGTTGAAATTATATGTGTTTCATATGCTTGTCCCATGGGGAGTAGTGACTTCACATAAAAGAAGTATAAGCGGTAAAATTTATTGAAAGTTAGCAAACACAGCATTGGTCACTTGAACAATTCATGAAAGAATATTGAAGGAAGAGAGATTTCACATATAAATATACTATCTTGGACATCTTCTATGATTGTGAGCCCCCATTAATTATTTTCAGCCTTGATCAAGTAGTTGATGTTGGACAAGGAAGACAACATAATGGGTTATGTTTGTTTATATTCACATAGAAGTTATATGTTCTTGGATCCTCTAACATGTGGTGCTTGCTCATAATCTTTTGCTAGCCAAAATTTCGTACTAAGTAGAAATACTACTTGTGAATCCAAAAACCCTTAAACCCAGTTTATTGCCATGAGAGTCCACTATATCTACCTATGGATTGAATAAGATCCTTCAAGTAAGTTGTCATCGGTGCAAAAGCAATAAAAATTGCTCCTAAATATGTATGATCTTTTATTGTAAGGGAAAATAAGCTTTGTATGAACTTGTGATGGTGAAGAAATAAAAGCGACGGACTGCATAATAAAGGTTGCTATCACAAGGGGCAATATAAAGTGACGTTCCTTTGCATTAAGAGCTTGCACATCCAAAAATAAAAAGTGCATGACAACCTCTGCTTCCCTCTGCGAAGGGCCTATCTTTTACTTTATGGATTTACTTTTATGCAAGAGTCAATAGTGTTCTTCTCTATTCCATTTTTATTTTCTCTCTTGGCAAGCATCATGTGGTGGCGAAAGATCCAGGCACATATATCCAGTTAAATATAGGTGATCATGAGTTATTATTGTTGACATTATCCCTGAGATAAATAAGTTTGGAGGCAAAACATTAAGCCCCTATCTTCCTATGTGTTTGACTGAAAAGGTTTGTTCTAAAAATATGCTTTGAGTTTCAGCAATCATGGAAGACTATATGATAGTTGAGTGTGTGGAATTTGTTAAATCAAAGCTCTTACATAGACCCTTCCTGAAAATAAGATGAATTGCAATTGTGTGATGACTGGGAACATAGTTTGTTAGTTTTCAAGAAATTTTATGGTCTATACTTTAGCATGTGAATAGCTTTCTACTCGATCATGAGAAGTTTTATGAGATGAGCTACTGCTTATGATATATAATGATGCTAGAAAAAGTGATTGAAATTATCATTGATCAAACTTGTGCACTATGCTAGCATTCACACTTCATAAATTATTTCTTTTATCATTTACCTACTCGAGGACGAGCAGGAATTAAGCTTGGGGATGCTGATATGTCTCCAATGTATCTATAATTTATGAAGTATTCATGCCATGTTTATAACATTTTTATATGGTTTTGGTATGATTTGATTAGAACTAACCCGGACTGACGCTGTTTTCAGCAGAATTACCGTGGTGTTTTTTGTGTGCAGAAATAAAAGTTCTCGGATTGGGCTAAAAATTTACGGTGATTTTTTATGGACCAAAAGAGACCCCTGAAGCTTCGAGGAAGGACCATAAGCCTCACGAGGAAGCGACAAGCCTGGGGGGCGCGCCCTCACCCCCAGGGCGCGCCTACCGAGCTTGTCACTCCCTCATGGGCCCCCTGGCATAAATCCAACGCTGAAAAATCCTATAAATACCAGAAACCCCGAAAAGAAACCTAGAACTTCCACGCCGCTGCCGCAAGACTCTGTACCTAAGCGATCTCATCCGGAGCCCTGTTCCGGCACTCTGCCGGAGGGGGGAATCATCACCGGAGTCCATCTTCATCATCCCGGTGGTCTCCATGACGACGAGGGAGTAGTTCACCCTCGGGGCTGAGGGTATGTACCAGTAGCTATGTGTTTGATCACTCTCTCTCTCTCTCTCTCTCTATCTATCTATCTCTCTCTCTCTCTCTCGTGTTCTTGATTTAGCACGATCTTGATGTATCGCGAGCTTTGTTAATATAGTTGGATCATATGGTGTTTCTTCCCTCTCTATCTTCTTGTGATGAATTGAGTCTTTCCCTTTGAGGTTTCGTTATTGTCGGATTAAATATTTCAGATTTGAGAACACTTAATGTATGTCTTCCATGTGGATACCCGTGGTGACAATGGGGAATTCTATTGATTCACTTGACGTATGTTTTGGTATTCAACTCACGGATTCCCGTGACCTTGGGGTGATCTAGGCATAGGGGTTGGTTGCACGTTTTCATCTTCTTTTCTCCGATAGAAACTTTGGGGTACTCTTTGAAGTTCTTTGTGTGGATTGAATATTATGAATATGAAGTTTAGGAGATATGCCCTAGAGGCAATAATAAATGTTATTATTTATCCCCATGTTCCTAGTTAAGTTTATGTTCCATGCTATAACTGATGTGGTTCCCGAGCCCGTATATCCATAAAGGCTCTGAGGAAAACTCATGTGCACATGCGGAATTATGAACGGTAAAATGTATTCCTAGTCAAGCCTCTGAGACTAGCTCAAGTGTTGCATGATGATTACGTTTTCCTAATCATGGGCATGTCTATGCTGGCAATTTTGAGGGCACAATGTTAGAAGAACATTTGTGTTGAATCGACCCGAATTGATGTTATGCTATGAGATACATTCGTCACAAGTTAATGGTTAATAACACAGAGAAAGTTAACGTTTGCATAATTCCTTAGACCATGAGAGTATCGAGTTTCTTCATGCTTGCTTCATGAACTTTGGGGTTTGTTAAACGTCATCCGTAAATGGGTGGCTATTACGGCGGCTTACGGGTTCATGGAAAAGAATGTCAAGGGACTTGATAGCTCAAGATTGGGATTTGCTCCTCCGACGATGGAGAGATATTCTTTGGGCCCTCTCGGTGTTACGGTATCCATCATCGTCTGGCCAGACACATTGTGATTTGATCACAGGGATACCGGAACACGGGAACGAGAAAAGAGAACAAAACTGGTAACGAGGTAACTGGCATAGTGGACAAGTTGTTGATCCATGGGGCTGCCGATAAATCTCACCTCGGGTGTTTGTAACATATCGCGAAGTAAAAGGAATAGCACACGGCAACTGGAGGTTCACTCGAATATTTATTCGTGTGGGTATAGGGGTCAATATGGGTGTCCACGGCTCCGATGTTGATCATTAATCGGAAAGTGGTCCGGTCATGTCTATACTTCACCGAACCTATAGGGTTGATACGTCTCCAACGTATCTATAATTTATGAAGTATTCATGCCATGTTTATTATAGTTTTGTATGATTTTGGTGCACTTTTATATGGCTTTTATATGACTTTTATGGACTAACATATTGACCTAGTGCCCAGTGCCGGTTGTTGTTTTCAGCGTGTTTTTGGTTTTCTAGAAAATCCATATCAAATGAAGTCCAAACGCAGCGAAACTTTTTGACGATTTTTTCTGGAAGGAAACAGACCCAGAAAGCTTTGGGGGAGCAGCAGAAGAGCCACAGGGGCCCCACAAGCCACCAGGGCGTGCCACCCCCCCCCCCAGGCGCGCCCTGGTGCCTCGTGGGCCCCCTGTGGCACCTCTTTGCGTGATTCCAACGCTGAAAAATCCTATATATTCAGAAACCCCCGAAAGTTAACCTAGATGAGTTTTTACGCCGCCGCAATCCTCTGTACCTCCACGATCTCATCTACAGCCCTTTTCTGCCACCCTGCCGGAGGGGGGAAGCATCACGGGAGGCCATCTTCATCATCCCGGCGGTCTCCATGACGAGGAGGGAGTAGTTCACCCTCGGGGCTGAGAGTTTGTACCAGTAACTATGTGTTTGATCTCTCTCTCTCTCGTGTTCTTGATTTGGCACGATCTTGATGTATCGCGAGCTTTGTTAATATAGTTGGATAATATGGTGTTTCTTCCCTCTCTATCCTTGTTGTGATGAATCGAATCTTTTCACTTTGAGGTTTCGTTATAGTTGGATTGATATTTCAGATTTGAGAACACTTGATGTATGTCTTGCATATGAATACTGATTACTACTACACAACTTATTCTTGTAGACTCGTGTTGGGCCTCCAAGCGCAGAGTTTTGTAGGACAGTAGCAATTTTCCCTCAAGTGGATGGCCTAAGGTTTATCAATCCGCGGGAGGCGTAGGATGAAGATGGTCTCTCTCAAACAACCCTGCAACCAAATAACAAAGAGTCTCTTGTGTCCCCAACACACCCAATACAATGGAAAATTGTATAGGTGCACTAGTTCGGCGAAGAGATGGTGACACAAGTGTAGTATGGATAGTAGATATAGGTTTTTGTAGTGCAAACAATAAAAAACAGCAAGGTAGCAAGTAACAAAAGTGAGCATAAACGGTATTGCAATACTTAGAAACAAGGCCTAGGGTTCATACTTTCACTAGTGCAATCTCTCAACAATGCTAACATAATTGGATCATATAATCATCCCTCAACGTGCGATAAAGAATCACTCCCAAGTTCCTATTAGCGGAGAACATAAGATAGAAATTGTTTGTAGGGTACGAAACCACCTCAAAGTTATCCTTTCTGATCGATCTATTGAGCTATTCCTATAAGTGTCACAAACAGCCCTAGAGTTCGTACTAAAATAACACCATATGATACACATCAACCAACTCTAATGTCACCTAGATACTCCAATGTCACCACAAGTATCCGTGAGTTGAGTATATGATATGAATCAAACAACTTCATAATCATAATATTCAATCCACACAAAGAACTCCAAGGAGCACCCCAAAGTTTCTATCGGAGAAAAGATAATGAAAACGTGCATCAACCCCTATGCATAGATTACCCCAATGTCACCACGGGAATCCGCGAGTTGAGTGCCAAAACATATATCAAGTGAATCAATATAATACCCCATTGTCACCACGGGTATTCATATGCAAGACATACATCAAGTGTTTTTAAATCTGAAATATTCAATCCAAAAATAACGAAACCTCAAAGGGAAAAGATTCAATTCATCACAACAAGGATAGAGAGGGAAGAAACACCATATGATCCAACTATATTAACAAAGCTCATGATACATCAAGATCGTGCCAAATCAAGAACACGAGAGAGAGAGATCAAACACATAGCTACTGGTACAAACCCTCAGCCCCGAGGGTGAACTACTCCCTCCTCGTCATGGAGACCGCTGGGATGATGAAGATGGCCTCCGGTGATGCTTTCCCCCCTCCTGCAGGGTGCCGGAAAAGGGCTGTTGATGAGATCGTGGAGGTACAGAGGCTTGCGGCGGCGTAAAAACTCATCTAGGTTAACTTTCGGGGGTTTCTGAATATATATGATTTTTCTCCGTTGGAATCATGCAAAGAGGTGCCACAGGGGGCCCACGAGGCACCAGGGCGCACCTGGGGGGGCAGGCTCGCCCAGGTGGCTCTTGAGGCCCCTGTGGCTCTTCTGCTGCTCCTCCGAAGCTTCCTGGGTCTGTTTCCTTCCAGAAAAAATCGTCAAAAAGTTTCGCTGCATTTGGACTTCATTTGATATGGATTTTCTGGAAAACCAAAAACAAGCAGAAAATTGCAACTGGCACTGGGCACTAGGTCAATATGTTAGTCCATAAAAATCATATAAAATCCATATAACAGTGCACCAAAATCATACAAAACTAGAATAAACATGGAATGAATACTTCATAAATTATAGATACGTTAGTATAAATCAACTCGAAACGTTAACATTTTCTACTGTAGAAAATCACTAAAATTATAATTAAACATTGCATACTAAATGCCTCTGCATATTTAATACTCCTATCCACAAATAGAAACATTAAACAAGCAAACATATGCAAACAATGCAACTATAACAGCAATCTGCCAAAATAGAACAGTCTGTAAAGAGTGAATAAGAATTCATACTTCCCTAACTCCAAAAATTCTGAAAAATTACCACGTGATAGAGAACTCATGCATGCTTACTGTGTAAAAAGTTCAGATTATTATCATGTTCTGACTATTCAGGAATATTCTGGACATAACAGAAAACTTTCTGCTTTCAAACAGCAACACATGAACTTGCAAACTGAGCATGGTAAAGGCTATAATTGGCATTTTATTGAACTAAAAGATACAAAATATGATTATTGATAACAGAAATCAAATATCAACAGAAAAAAATGACGCTCCAAGCAAAACTCATATTATGTGACGAATAAAAATATAGCTCCGAGTGAGGTTACCGATAGTGTTGAAGACGAAAGAGGGGATGCCTTCCGGGGCATCCCCAAGCTTAGTTGCTTGGGTAATACTTGAATATTACCTTGGGGTGCCTTGGGCATCCCCAAGCTTAGGGTCTTGCCGCTCCTTATTCTCCTCATATCAATATCTCACCCAAAACTTGAAAACTTCAATCACACAAAACTTAACGGAACTTCGTGAGATAGGTTAGTATGATAAATATAAATCATCCACTTAGGTACTGTCAAGACAAGATTAATAATTGTTCTCACATAATGCCTACTGTATTATATCATTTCCACAATTTATATTACTCAATATAAGCTATGGAAACACTAAAACAAGCAAACTATGCATCGAAAACAGAATCTGTCAAAAACAGAACAGCGTGTAGTAAGCGATTTAAAAACCAAACTTCTGTACCTCCAAAAATTCTGAAAAATTAGGAAAACGTAAACAATTTGTAATCCAATACTGTGTAAAAATTTCAGAATTTTATCACGTGCTAGTACAGAATAGAAATTCCAGCACTAGACGCAAAAGTTTCTGTTTTTGCACAGAATCAAATCAACAAGCATCCGCACTATCCCAAAGGCTTTACTTGGCACATTATTGAAAGAAAACAAATAAAACATGATTACTACAGTAGATTAATCATGTGAACACTCAAAAACAGTAGGGATAAGTATTGGGTTGTTTCCCAACAAGAACTTTTCTTTAATGCCTTTTTAGCTAGGCATGATGATTTCAATGATGCTCACATAAAAGTAAAGAATTGAAACACAAAGAGAGCATCATGAAGCATATGACTAGAACATTTAAGCCTAACCCACTTCCTATGCACAGGGATTTTGTGAGAAAATAGTTTATGGGAGCAAAAATCAACTAGCATAGGAAGGCAGAACAAGCATGACTTCAAAACTTTCAACACATAGAGAGGAAACTTGATATTATTGCAACACCTACAAGCATATGATCCTCTCTCATAATAATTTTCAGTAGCATCATGAATGAATTCATCAATATAACTATCACATAAAGCATTCTTTTCATGACCTACAAGCATAGAAATTTTATTACTCTCCACATAAGAAAATTTGTTCTCATCAATAATAGTGGGAGCAAATTCAGCAAAATAACTATCATGAGATACTTGATTGGCATAATCCAATTGACACTATCCCAAAGGATTTACTTGGCACATTATTGAAAGAAAACAAATAAAACATGATTACTACAGTAGCTTAATCATGTGAACACTCAAAAACAGTAGGGATAAGTATTGGGTTGTTTCCCAACAAGCACTTTTCTTTAATGCCTTTTTAGCTAGGCATGACGATTTCAATGATGCTCACATAAAAGTAAAGAATTGAAACACAAAGAGAGCATAATGAAGCATATGACTAGCACATTTAAGCCTAACCCACTTCCTATGCATAGGGATTTTGTGAGCAAATAGTTTATGGGAGCAAAAATCAACTAGCATAGGAAGGCAGAACAAGCATGACTTCAAAACTTTCAACACATAGAGAGGAAACTTGATATTATTGCAACACCTACAAGCATATGATCGTCTCTCATAATAATTTTCAGTAGCATCATGAATGAATTCAACAATATAACTATCACATAAACCATTCTTTTCATGACCTACAAGCATAGAAATTTTATTACTCTCCACATAAGCAAATTTGTTCTCATCAATAATAGTGGGAGCAAATTCAACAAAATAACTATCATGAGATAGTTGATTGGCATAATCCAACTGAAAATTAAAGTCATGATGACAAGTTTCATGGTTATCATTATTATTTATAGAATACATGTCATCACAATAATCATCATAGATAGCAACTTTGTTGTCATAGTCAATTGAAACCTCTTCCAAAATAGTGGAATCATCACTAAATAAATTCATGACCTCTCCAAATCCACTTTCATCAATATAATCATCATAAATAGGAGGCATGGTTTCATCATAACAAATTTTCTCATCAAAACTTGGTGGACAAAAAAAAAATTCTTCATCAAACATAGCATCCCCAAGCTTATGGCTTTGCATATCACTAGCATCATGGATATTCAAAGAATTCATACTAGCAACATTGCAATTATGCTCATCATTCATGGATTTTATGCCAAACATTTTATTGAATTCTTATTCTATCAATTAAGCACAATTTTCCGATCCATCATTTTCAAGAAAGACATTATAAAGATGAATAATATGTGGCAACCTCAATTCCATATATTTTTTTAGTTTTCTTTTATAAAACAAACTAGTGATAAAACAAGAAACTAAAAGATTCGATTGCAAGATCTAAAGATATACCTTCAAGCACTCACCTCGCTGGCAACGGCACCAGAAAAGAGCTTGATGTCTACTACACAACTTATTCTTGTAGACTCGTGTTGGGCCTCCAAGCGCAGAGTTTTGTAGGACAGTAGCAATTTTCCCTCAAGTGGATGGCCTAAGGTTTATCAATCCGCGGGAGGCGTAGGATGAAGATGGTCTCTCTCAAACAACCCTGCAACCAAATAACAAAGAGTCTCTTGTGTCCCCAACACACCCAATACAATGGAAAATTGTATAGGTGCACTAGTTCGGCGAAGAGATGGTGACACAAGTGTAGTATGGATAGTAGATATAGGTTTTTGTAGTGCAAACAATAAAAAACAGCAAGGTAGCAAGTAACAAAAGTGAGCATAAACGGTATTGCAATACTTAGAAACAAGGCCTAGGGTTCATACTTTCACAAGTGCAATCTCTCAACAATGCTAACATAATTGGATCATATAATCATCCCTCAACGTGCGATAAAGAATCACTCCCAAGTTCCTATTAGCGGAGAACATAAGATAGAAATTGTTTGTAGGGTACGAAACCACCTCAAAGTTATCCTTTCCGATCGATCTATTGAGCTATTCCTATAAGTGTCACAAACAGCCCTAGAGTTCGTACTAAAATAACACCATATGATACACATCAACCAACTCTAATGTCACCTAGATACTCCAATGTCACCACAAGTATCCGTGAGTTGAGTATATGATATGCATCAAACAACTTCATAATCATAATATTCAATCCACACAAAGAACTCCAAGGAGCACCCCAAAGTTTCTATCAGAGAAAATATAATGAAAACGTGCATCAACCCCTATGCATAGATTACCCCAATGTCACCACGGGAATCCGCGAGTTGAGTGCCAAAACATATATCAAGTGAATCAATATAATACCCCACTGTCACCACGGGTATTCATATGCAAGACATACATCAAGTGTTCTCAAATCTAAAATATTCAATCCAACAATAACGAAACCTCAAAGGGAAAAGATACGATTCATCACAACAAGGATAGAGAGGGAAGAAACACCATATGATCCAACTATATTAACAAAGCTCGCGATACATCAAGATCGTGCCATATCAAGAACACGACAGAGAGAGAGAGAGAGATCAAACACATAGCTACTGGTACAAACCCTCGGCCCCGAGGGTGAACTACTCCCTCCGCGTCATGGAGACCGCCGGGATGATGAAGATGGCCTCCGGTGATGCTTTCCCCCCTCCGGCAAGGTGCCGGAAAAGGGCTGTAGATGAGATCGTGGAGGTACAGAGGCTTGCGGCGGCGTAAAAACTCATCTAGGTTAACTTTCGGGGGTTTCTGAATATATATATGATTTTTCAGCGTTGGAATCACGCAAAGAGGTGCCACAGGGGGCCCACAAGGCACCAGGGCGCGCCTGGGGGGGCAGGCGCGCCCAGGTGGCTCGTGGGGCCCCTGTGGCTCTTCTGCTGCTCCTCCGAAGCTTCCTGGGTCTGTTTCCTTCCAGAAAAAATTGTCAAAAAGTTTTGCTGCATTTGGACTTCATTTGATATGGATTTTCTGGAAAACCAAAAACAAGGAGAAAACATCAACTGGCACTGGGCACTAGGTCAATATGTTAGTCCATAAAAATCATATAAAAGCCATATAACAGTGCACCAAAATCATACAAAACTATAATAAACATGGCATGAATACTTCATAAATTATAGATACGTTGGAGACGTATCAAATACCGGTGGTGACAATGGGGTATTATATTGATTCACTTGATATATGTTTTGGCACTCAACTCGTGGATTCCCGTGGTGACATTGGGGTAATCTATGCATAGGGGTTGATGCACGTTTTCATTATCTTTTCTCCGATAGAAACTTTGGGGTGCTCCTTGGAGTTCTTTGTGTGGATTGAATATTATGATTATGAAGTTGTTTGATGCATATCGTATAATCAACTCAAGGATACTTGTGGTGACATTGGAGTATCTAGGTGACATTAGAGTTGATTGATGTGTATCATATGGTGTTATTTTAGTACGAACTCTAGGGTTGTTTGTGACACTTATAGGAATAGCTCAATAGATCGATCGGAAAGGATAACTTTGAGGTGGTTTCGTACCCTACAAACAATTTCTATCTTATGTTCTCCGCTAATAGGAACTTGGGAGTGATTCTTTATCGCACGTTGAGGGATGATTATATGATCCAATTATGTTAGCATTGTTGAGAGATTGCACTAGTGAAAGTATGAACCCTAGGCCTTGTTTTCAGGCATTGCAATACCGTTTTTGCTCACTTTTGTTACTTGCTACCTTGCTGTTTTTATATTTTCAGATTACAAAAACCTATATCTACTATCCATACTACACTTGTATCACCATCTCTTCGCCGAACTAGTGCACCTATACAATTTGCCATTGTATTGGGTGTGTTGGGGACACAAGAGATTTCTTGTATTTGATTGCAGGGTTGTTTGAGAGAGACCATCTTCATCCTATGCCTCCCACGGATTGATAAACCTTAGGTCATCCACTTGAGGGAAAATTGCTACTGTCCTACAAAACTCTGCGCTTGGAGGCCCAACACGAGTCTACAAGAATAAGTTGTGTAGTAGACATCAAGCTCTTTTCTGGCGCCCTTGCCGGGGAGGTGAGTGCTTGAAGGTATATCATTAGATCTTGCAATTGAATCTTTTAGTTTCTTGTTTTATCACTAGTTTGGTTTATAAAAGAAAACTACAAAAAATGGAATTGAGGTTGCCTCATATTATTCGTATTTATAATGTCTTTCTTGAAAATGATGGAGCGGAAAATTGTGCTCAATTGATAGAAGAGGAATTCAATAAAATGTTTGGTATTAAATCTTTGAATGATGAGCATGATTGCAATGTTGCTAGTATGAATTCTTTGAATATCCATGATGCTAGTGATATGCAAAGCCATAAGCTTGGGGATGCTATGTTTGATGAAGATAAAATTTTTATTCCCCCTACTTTTGATGAGCAAATTTATTATGATGATGACATGTATGCTATAAAGAATAATGATAACCATGAAACTTGCCATCATGATTTTAATTTTCAATTGGATCATGCCAATCAAGTATCTCATGATAGTTCTTTTGTTGAGTTTGCTCCCACTATTATGAATAAGAATAAATTTGCTTATGTGGAGAGTAATAAAAATTCTATGCTTATGTATCATGACAAGAATGCTTTGTGTGATGGATATATTGTTGAATTTCTTCATGATGCTACTGAAAATTATTATGAGAGAGGATCATATGCTTGTAGGTGTCGCAATAATATCAAGTTTCCTCTCTATGTGTTGAAAGTTTTGAAATTATGCTTGTTTTGCCTTCCTATGCTAGTTGATTCTTGCTCCCATAAATTGTTTGCTCACAAAATCCCTATGCATAGGAAGTGGGTTAGGCTTAAATGTGCTAGTCATATGCTTCATGATGCTCTCTTTGTATTTCAATTCTTTACTTTTATGTGAGCATCATTAAAATCATCATGCCTAGCTAAAAGGCATTAAAGAAAAGCTCTTGTTGGGAGACAACCCAATATTTATACCTACTGTTTTTATTTTGTTCACATGATTAATCTACTGTATTAATCATGTTTCATATATTTTCTTTCAATAATGTGCCAAGTAAAGCCTTTGGGATAGTGTGGATACTTGTTGATTCGATTCTGTGCAAAAACAGAAACTTTTGCGTCCAGTGCTGGAATTTCTATTCTGTACGGGAGTGTGATAAAATTATGAAATTTTTACAGAGCATTGGGTTACAAATTTTTTATGTTTTCCTAATTTTTCAGAATTTTTGGACTTACATAAGTATGGTTTTTAAATCGCTCACTACATGTTGTTCTGTTTTTGACAGATTCTGTTTTCGGTGCATAGTTTGCTTGTTTTAGTGTTTCCATAGCTTATATTGAGTAATATAAATTATGGAAATGATAGAATACAGTAGGAATTATGTGAGAACAATTATTAATCTTGTCTTGACAGTACCTAAGTGGATGATTTATTTTTATCATACTAACCTATCTCACGAAGTTCCGTTAAGTTTTGTGTGATTGAAGTTTTCAAGTTTTGGGTGAGATATCGATATGAGGAGAATAAGGAGCGGCAAGACCCTAAGATTGGGGATGGTCAAGTCACCCCAAGGTAATACTCAAGGAAGACCCAAGCAACTAAGCTTGGGGATGCCCCAGAAGGCATCCCCTCTTTCGTCTTCAACATTATCGGCAACCTTACTTGGAGCTATATTTTTATTCGTCACATAATATGAGTTTTTCTTGGAGCATCATTTTATTTTGTTTATATTTGATTGATATCATCAATAATCATGTTTTTTATCTTTTAGTTCAATAAAATGCCAATTATAAGCCTTTACCATGCTCAGTTTGCAAGTTTATGTGTTGCTGTTTGAAAACAAAAACTTTTCTGTTATGTTTAGAATATTCCTGAATAGTCAGAACATGATAAAAATATGAAATTTTTACATAGTAAGAATGCATGAGTTCTCTGTCACGTGGTAATTTTTCAGAATTTTTGGAGTTAGGGAAGTATGGATTCTTATTCCCCTTTTACAGATTATTCTGTTTTGGCAGATTGCTGTTATAGTTGCATTGTTTGCATATGTTTGCATGTTTAATGTTTCTATTTGTGAATAGGAGTATTAAATATGAAGAGGCATTTAGTATGCAATGTTTAATTATAATTTTTGTGATTTGCTACAGTAGAGAATGTTAGGGTTTTGAGTTGATTTATACTAACTTATCTCACGAGTTCTTGTTGAGTTTTGTGTGGATGAAGTTTTAAGATTTAGGAGAAGCCATGATATGAGAGGAATTAAGGAGACACAAGAGCTCAAGATTGGGGATGCCCAAGGAATCCCAAGTTAATATTTCAAGAAGTCTCAAGCAACTAAGCTTGGGGATGCCCCGGTTGGCATCCCACCTTTCTTCATCAACACCTATCGGTTAGCCTAAGTTTTTGCTTCTTCACATGAGATGTGCTATTCTTGGAATGTAATTTTATTTTGTTTTCTTTGCTGTTTGAATACAATAATTAAGATCTGAATTTTTTTAATGAGAGAGAGTCCTCACATAGCTACCTATTTACTTAACTACTCATTTGGTCTTCACTTATATCTTTTTGGAGTAGTTTGTCATTTACTCTTGTTCTTCACTTATATCCTATGAGTAAATTGTTGAAATGAATTGAATATCATAAATTTGAAATTTATATGCTTCATATGCTTGTCCCATGGGGAGTAGTGACTTCACATACAAGAAGTATAAGTGGTGAAATTTATTGAAAGTTAACAAACATAGCATTGGTCACTTGAACAATTCATGAAAGAATTTTGAAGGAAGAGAAATTTCACATATAAATATACTATCTTGGACATCTTCTATGATTGTGAGCCCCCATTAATTATTTTCAAGCTTGATCAAGTAGTTGACGTTGGACAAGGAAGACAACGTAATGAGTTATGTTTGTTTATATTCACATAGAAGTTATATTGTCATGGATTCTCTAACATGTGGTGCTTGCTTTGGATCTTTTGCTAGCCAAAAATTCGTACTAAGTAGAGATACTACTTGTGCATCCAAAAACCCTTAAACCCAATTTCTTGCCATGAGAGTTCACTATATCTACCTATGGATTGAATAAGATCCTTCAAGTAAGTTGTCATCGGTGCAAAAAGCAATAAAAATTGCTGCTAAAATATGTCTGATCTTTTATTGCAAGAGAAAATAAGCATTGTATGAACTTGTGATGGTAAAGAAATAAAAATGATGGACTGCATAATAAAGGTTGCTATCACAAGGGGCAATATAACGTGACGTTCCTTTGCATTAAGGGCTTGTGCATCCAACAACAAAAAGCGCATGACAACCTCTGCTTCCCTCTACGAAGGGCCTATCTTTTACTTTTCTGTATTTACTTTTCCGTATTTACTTTTATGCAAGAGTCATTAATGTTCATCCCTATTCCGCTCTATTTATTCTTTTGTTGGCAAGCATTATGTGGTAGGGAAAGATCCAGGCACATATATCCAGTTGAATATAGGTGATCATGAGTTATTATTGTTGACATTATCCCTAAGATAAATAAGTTGGGAGGCGAAACATTAAGCCCCTATCTTCCTATGTGTTTGACTGAAACGGTTTGTTCTAAAAATATTCTTTGAGTGTCAGCAATCATGGAAGACTAAATGATGGTTGAGTATGTGGAATTTGCTAGATCAAAGCTGTTACATAGACCCTTCCTGAAAATAAGATGAATTGCAATTGTTTGATGACTGAGAACATAGTTTGTTAGTTTTCAAGAAAGTTTATGGCCTATACTTTAAACATGTGAATAGCTTGCTACTTGATCATGAGAAGTTTTATGAGATGAGCTACTGATTATGATATATATTGATGCTAGAAAAAGTGATTGAAATTATCATTGATCAAACTTATGCACTATGCTAGCATTCACACTTCATAAATTATTTCTTTTATCATTTACCTACTCGAGGACGAGCAAGAATTAAGCTTGGGGATGCTGATACGTCTCCAACGTATCTATAATTTATGAAGTATTCATGCCATGTTTATTATAGTTTTGTATGATTTTGGTGCACTTTTATATGGCTTTTATATGATTTTTATGGACTAACATATTGACCTAGTGCCCAGTGCCGGTCGTTGTTTTCTGCGTGTTTTTGGTTTTCCAGAAAATCCATATCAAATGAAGTCCAAATGCAACGAAACTTTTTGACGATTTTTTTCTGGAGGGAAACAGACCCAGGAAGCTTCAGGGGAGCAACAGAAGAGCCACAGGGGCCCCACAAGCCACCCGGGCACGCCACCCCCCCCCCCCCAGGCGAGCCCTGGTGCCTCGTGGGCCCCCTGTGGCACCTCTTTGCGTGATTCCAACGCTGAAAAATACTATATATTCATAAACCCCCTAAAGTTAACCTAGATGAGTTTTTACGCCGCCGCAAGCCTCTGTACCTCCACGATCTCATCTACAGCCCTTTTCTGGCACCCTGCCGGAGGGGGGAAGCATCACTGGAGGCCATCTTCATCATCCCGGCGGTCTCCATGACGAGGAGGGAGTAGTTCACCCTCGGGGCTGAGGGTTTGTACCAGTAGCTATGTGTTTGATCTCTCTCTCTCTCTCTCTCTCTCTCTCTCTCTCTCTCTCTCGTGTTCTTGATTTGGCACGATCTTGATGTATCACGAGCTTTGTTAATATAGTTGGATCATATGGTGTTTCTTCCCTCTCTATCCTTGTTGTGCTGAATTGAATCTTTTCCCTTTGAGGTTTCGTTATTGTTGGATTGAATATTTCAGATTTGAGAACACTTGATGTATGTCTTGCATATGAATACCCGTGGTGACAATGGGGTATTATATTGATTCACTTGATATATGTTTTGGCACTCAACTCGCGGATTCCCGTGGTGACATTGGGGTAATCTATGCATAGGGGTTGATGCACGTTTTCATTATCTTTTCTCCGATAGAAACTTTGGGGTGCTCCTTGGAGTTCTTTGTGTGGATTGAATATTATGATTATGAAGTTGTTTGATGCATATCGTATAATCAACTCACGGATACTTGTGGTGACATTGGAGTATCTAGGTGACATTAGAGTTGGTTCATGTGTATCATATGGTGTTATTTTAGTACGAACTCTTGGGCTGTTTGTGACACTTATAGGAATAGCTCAATAGATCGACCAGAAAGGATAACTTTGAGGTGGTTTCGTACCCTACAAACAATTTCTATCTTATGTTCTTCGCTAATAGGAACTTGGGAGTGATTCTTTATCGCACGTTGAGGGATGATTATATGATCCAATTATGTTAGCATTGTTGAGAGATTGCACTAGTGAAAGTATGAACCCTAGGCCTTGTTTTCAAGCATTGCAATACCGTTTTTGCTCACTTTTGTTACTTGCTACCTTGCTGTTTTTATATTTTTAGATTACAAAAACCTATATCTACTATCCATACTACACTTGTATCACCATCTCTTCGCCGAACTAGTGCACCTATACAATTTGCCATTGTATTGGGTGTGTTGGGGACACAAGAGATTTCTTGTATTTGATTGCAGGGTTGTTTGAGAGAGACCATCTTCATCATATGCCTCCCACGGATTGATAAACCTTAGGTCATCCACTTGAGGGAAAATTGCTACTGTCCTACAAAACTCTGCGCTTGGAGGCCCAACACGAGTCTACAAGAATAAGTTGTGTAGTAGACATCATGCACTTTTCTGGCGCCATTGCCGGGGAGGTGAGTGCTTGAAGGTATATCTTTAGATATTTCAATTGAATCTTTTAGTTTCTTGTTTTATTACTAGTTTGGTTTATAAAAGAAAACTACAAAAAAATGGAATTGAGATTGCCTCATATTAATCGTATTTATAATGTCTTTCTTGAAAATGATGGAGCGGAAAATTGTGCTCAATTGATAGAAGAGGAATTCAATAAAATGTTTGGTATTAAATATTTGAATGATGAGCATGATTGCAATGTTGCTAGTATGTACAGGAAATGTGCTAAGACCAACAGAAATATTTTCGGATTTAACGGTTGCGGAAAAATGTTTCCGTGAATAGTGAAAAGCACTTTTTGGTTACTTTTTGGAATGCCACCTTTTTGGGCTTTGTCCCAAAATATCTAGGGATGACATGGATGGATGGGAGCCCCTTTGGGGGGGACCCACAAGGGGTGTGGCCGGCCAAGGGGGGGCTCCTCCATGGAACCCCACTTGCCCACTTGCCTTCCCCTTTATGCCCTTGTGAAGGACACCTTTCATGGGCATTTTGGTATTTTCAAGTGCCACCCTACCCCTTGGGTTTTCCTATAAATAGAGGTGGAGAGGCTCTCTCCACACACACTCTTTCTCACATACAAATGCCATGCATGATCTGGCCTTCTCTCTCCCTCCCCGCGAAATAGTTTCGTAGAGCCGAAAGGCTGTCTGGATTCTGGTGGGAACTAGTTCTGGACGGCGAAGCCATGCCGGATAGATGACACCGTATGTGTGCAACCCCGTAGAGAGGTCGTAGGTTCGATCTTTTTGCCCGAGGGGCTGTTCGAGGGTCCTCCCGTAGAGCTGTCCGAGTTTCGAGGGTCCTCCCGAAGGGCTGTCCGTGACATCGTCTGGGGGACTGTGCGACCGCCTCCCGAATGGCTGTCCGAGGGACTGTCCGAGGGGCAAATGAGGGAGCACATCCTCGCGGTTGGGAGGTTGTAAATCCTAGTTGCGGGGATCTGCACCGACGATCAACATCGACTCTTCTTCCGCTGCGCTACGAGTCGGTAACGATCAGATCCAAACCTTGTATGCATCTCCATAGTGATCCTAGGCGTGCTCGCTGTACCGAATTTTTTTGTTTTCTGTCGCGTTCCCCTACTGTGGCATCATGAGCCGTGCTATGCGTAGATGCAGGTTACGATCTAGAATACATAGAGATGTATGGGTGTTGCATAATATAATTTTGTAGTAGATGAGTTCTATTGCTGAAAATTATTTGCGCGGGTAGCAGATGAAATTTGTTACCCGGTGTTCTTGTTGTGTAACGCCCCGGACACACCCACCGGTGGTCGTTACTCCTGGCGGGATCTAGACTGGCCCCATAGATCAATACTAGTCTTTCCTGCTCACTTTGTCCTCACTCGTGCGCACCCGGGACCAACTTCCCGGTTGGTCACCCATCCTGAAATTACTCCAAGCTGAGCACGCTTAACTTTGGAGTTCTGTCCGAATGGGCTCCCGGAAAAGAAGGAATTCCTTATTGATATGAGTAGTCTATCATCCCTATTAAGCCAGGCTATCACATACACCCCCACTCAGAGGAACCGACGTCCTCGTCGGGGGCCACAAGAACGTTCCCTCTTGGCACATACGTATGTGCATCCAGTCCAGTACATGTGCCATGCCGTGTGCCACGATGGGTCACAAACGTCATGAACAACATAACCGTGCACCTGTCCGCAAACATCCGTGTAACTGTGAGGGTCGGCTCTGATACCAACTTGTAACGCCCCGGACACACCCGCCGGCGGTCGTTACTCCTGGCGGGATCTAGACTGGCCCCACAGATCAATACTAGTCTTTCCTGCTCACTTTGTCCTCACTCGTGCGCACCCGGGACCAACTTCCCGGTTGGTCACCCATCCTGAAATTACTCCAAGCTGAGCACGCTTAACTTTGTAGTTCTGTCCGAATGGGCTCCTAAAAAAGAAGGAATTCCTTATTGATATGAGTAGTCTATCATCCCTATTAAGCTAGGCTATCACATGTTGCTTCCCTGAAATTTGTGTATTTCTGATCTTGATAACGGCATGGTGGAGTTTCAAAGTTCTGGCAATCCGCGATCCTGATTGATCAACGAAGTGCTAACGGTTCGTTGAATTCCACCATAGTTAAAAGAAAGACGAAATTTCGCAGACAAAAGGGCAATGCAGATATGATCTGCACGGGGGTCATGCGTATGACGAAGTTCAGTATGGGGCTCGAGATTTTATTATCTCGTGTTTCATACACCCCGCAAAGTTAATCTAACGACTTGAATAATCATACTTGATGATGAACGTTGGTAGCTTCGGTTTGTTTCGAAACCTTAGAAGCCACGTAAAATAAAATTTTACAAAAACCGATTAGAGGCGTCTAACTTGGTTTTGCAGGATGTGCATGTGATGTGGTATAGCAGTTCTCATATTAATTTTGATTATGTATGAGATGACTATATGATGTAAAATTAACATGACCTGCGTGTCATGATTCGGCATGATGGTTGGAGCCATATGATTGTCACTTTATTGACCTGCATGTCAACCTTAAGTAATGCACTTATTTTATTAGCTATAGAGATAGCAATATTATCTGGTGCATCGACAAGGTGGTGGCAATCTTCGCGAAGGTGAACACCGACGCAAATGCCGAAGACGGAGAAATACAAGACTTCTCCGTCAGAAAGAGCTATACCATATCATGCTATTATGAATTGCCTGAGATGTTTATCCCTTATGATGCACCCGGTAGTCGCTTTTTATTAGGGTGATCTCTCACTTAAAATATCAAGTAGTTAGTGTTCTCCCAAGTGTAGCACCGTCACGACACCTATCTCTTCGGGGCATCACATGATCTCCATGGGTGCGAACGATTAGAGAAGTGTGAGGCGGGTGAGTTGAGACCTCGCAGCAAGATCACTTGGTTGACTTGACGTTCAGGCAGGACAGTCCTGAGCTCGGAACACACGCATCGAAAGATGAACAAGAATCACATAGAGATGTGATCGGCAAGTTTGCCTACCGATTGAAGTTCACGCCATTTGTGTTCATCTCGAACCATGGCGTTGAATGGAAATGCGGGTCTTGAATCACTCATAGTCAATTTTGAGAGATATTGATTTGAGTGGGAGCGCGCTGTAGAATTAACTTGTTTAATTCTCAGTGCAATTAATTATGAACACTGTCTAAGTGTGATTTGCATAATAGTTGTAGAATAATGGCTCGCGTTTCCACCTTCCCTATTAAAATTGAATAAGCTGTTATTTATCTGGTTAAAACTTCACGGTTGGTAACGTAATGTGAGGATTGTCCTCAAGAGTGTCGAGAAGGACTTTGTCCTGTCGCATGCTTTCGGTATTCTCCCGCTAATGCTATGGATGAAGTGACTCTCGTCCTTCGATCCAAAATCTAGAATTTCGTTACGGTCAAGTGCAATATGTTTGCTTCCATGGGACCCGAACTTCAAAAGTTTGGGATAGTTATGTGATATTCATGGAAACTGAAAATCATTTTCAGAGACAGACAAAGGCTAAAAGATATGTAATATCCAAAGCAATGTTTGTTTGCAAAGTATTAGTAAAGTGTTTACTGGGCATTTGACTAATGAGAGAGGGATCCAGAATAACGCCAGTCATATGATGAAGGTGAATAAAACAACAACTTAAAGAGAAAGGAATTGTTTAAAGGGTGTTAGTGTGACTTACACGCCTAGGAAGTCCGGGGCTAACGCCACTCTTAAAGTTGGGTGCTTCTTCTGAGAGTAGGAGAAATACTGAAAGTTAAACTGTTAGAAGTATAAAGGCAAAGAAAGAGAGAAGATTGGAATGTCCAGCTCATGTATGAAAGTCATACAAGTTATTGATGTATAGAAGGCTGGTCAAAGAAATAGTTCTTGGGAATTGTGATTAAACTGTTAGTCACTGATTCTTGGGTATGGTGATTAAAAGTTGATCACAGGAATACCCGCTCGATTGCATTCTATTACGACTCGATGCAAGAACTACTATGGCCTAAAAGATTTGCCAGTAATGAGGTTTAGATATGCGCTGGGAACATAGTAAAAGTTGCTATACTCGGTACATTACCTATGTATTTATTTTCATAATTCAGTTTAGAGTTTTTGTACACTCTAGCCCATTGCATAAAGTATCTTGCAAGAAGTTTGTTCATAAGAGAACTTTTAATATTCGGTGTTATGAATAACATAAGTGTCGTACTTTCATTCTAAATGAGATATATGTTATGAATATTGATAAAAATATATTAGCTCTATATTTATTTTCATAATTCATTATAGAGTTTTTATACACTCTAGCCCATTACATAAAGTATCATGCAAGAAGGTTGTTCATAAGAGAACTTTTGATGTTCGATGTTATGAATAACATAAGGGCCATACTTTCATTATGAATGAGATGTATGTTATGAATATTGATAATAATATAATACATCCATGACACTGACGCTAAATGTCGCAAGATTAAAAGAATACCACATATGTGTGGCACTGCATTTGGTCACATTGGAGAAACCCGCATGGAGAAATTCCATAATAATGAATTTTTTAAGTCATTTGATTATGAATCATCTGACACTTGCAACTTTCTTCTGAAAATTGAAGTGACTGAAATACCGTTCACAGGCCAAAAAGAACGAGCAACGAACTTATTGGTGATCATACATTTTGATGTGTGTAGTCCGATAAATGTTGTTGCTAGCAGTGGATTTATCTATCTTGAAAAATGACTCAAGTAGATATATGGATATTTACTTGATGAGACGTAAGTCTGATCTTTTGAAATCATTCGAAAGGTTTTAAAAATGAAGAAGAAATTATTGTAACAAGAAAATTATGTTTCTGCAATTGGATTGCGAAAGAAATTTTGAGTTACAAGTTTAGCGAATGTCTGATGAGTTGTGAAAAGAGTTTCATAACTTACACCTCCCGGAGCACCACTGTGAGTGGAATATCCGTGAAGATGTAATCAAACCATTTATGACATGGTAAGATCAAAGATGACATAAATCAATTTGCCATTATCCGTTTTTTAAAGTAATACTTTAAAGACTGCGGCTTTTACACTTAAAAGAGCGCCATCGGATCTGTTGAAATAACGCCATGGTATGGTAACCCCAACCATGTTATGTCTTTTCTTAACATTTGGAATATGGGGATTATGTAAAATATTTACAAACCTATTCCAAATCAGACAAGTGCTACTTTATAGGTTATCCCAAATTATTGGGTATTCCTCCCTCACTATACCGAGGAAAAAGTTTGCCACAAAGAACGATATGATTTTGAAAGAAAATGTTTCTTGCAAAAAGGTGAGTGGGAGGACAGTGCAACTCAACGAGATAACAGTATCTTCATTATCATGACAAAGAAAAGAAATCGCGGAAGCAATTCCAAAGTTTCCTCCTGCGACTGATACGGAAGCCTCTACAATAAAATGTATGGACTTCGGTCGAACTTGCAGCTGAACCACATAGGCAAAACTCGTGCAAACCTCTCAGGTGCGCAAACGAGATATTGTTGTTAGACAACAGTATACCTACGATAATCAAGGAAGCGTTGATGGGCCCTGACTCCGGAATTGGCTAAATGCCAATACAATCCGAGATAGTTTCCATATAAATGATTCAAGATTAAATCTTGATGAACCCTTCAGAAGACTTAGAGTCTAACGAACATTAATGGAACTATAAACTGATGTGGATAAAATGTTTTATCCATAAAGCTCGACTTGTTGCAATAAACAAGTTCAAGGAGTTGACTACGATGAGGTTGTCTCACCGTAGCGATGCTTAAAGTCGGTTCGGGTTAAACTAGCAATTAATACATATTTCAATCATGAGATATGAAACATGGATGACGAAAGAATTTCCATGAAATGGGAATACAAACTAGGACTTGTATGTGATACAGTCCAAAGTATTTTGTCGATCCAGAGGATGCTAGTGAGTGTGCAAACTTCAAAGTTCCAGCAATGGATAGAAGAGCACAAAAAGGAGTTGGAATCTTCGTTTTGATGAAATAGCGAAGAGTTTGATTTCATCAATGGATAGCGAAGATGCTTGTGATTACAAGAAAGTAAGTGGGAGCATAAATAATATTTCTAAAACTTGTGTGCTTGACACATTGTTGATTGGAAATAATATAAATTTCTTGACACGAATCAGCACTTCATTGAAAAATAGTTTCTTCAATGAAGAGCTTGGGCTAAATAGCCTTGTTATTAGGCATAATTATCTACGGAGATAAAATTGCCTAATAGGGCTAAGCCAAAATACATATTGACAAGATGCTAAAATAGTTTAGCATAAAACATCAAGGAGTGATTCTTGCTGAAGTCACATGGAAAGGCTTTTGCAAGACTCGGTGTCCTAAAACACTGATGAGAAAAATACATGATGAAATTTCCACACACTTTTGTGTTTGGATTAATCATGTATTCCATGGTATGTAAAACAACCAGATATGTCCGATACTCCCAAGGAGTTGAAAGTAAAGATACCAAAGTGATCAAAATACTGATCATAGGACAATAGTGAAAAATGTCATTGAGTGCTAAAATAGCACTGATGACATGTTTTCTCCCAAGCAGAGATTATGAAGTGCTCGTTGTAAGTAATTACATCGATACAGTCTTCATCAATGCTTCATGCGATTTTCGATTTAAGTTAAGGGTTTTGTGTAATACACGATAAGGTGGCACGGTAAGTTGGAATTGTTCCAAACAATGACTAAGTATGTTGACGCTTTAGAAGCGACAAAGAAGATGTTGAATCATATAGTTCATTCATGAACTTAGTATGGTTCCAAGATGGCTTTGGTCAATGGGACACTATTGTAGATAGTTGCTCCATAGCTCAGTCTGAGGAATCAAGGTTCGACCAGTGATTCACATATATACAAAGCCAACTCCACACAAAATATGTATTTTATGAAAACGTGAAAGCGCAAGGATATGCAAAGATACACACGGCCCTGAAGTTGTCAGGTCCGTTAGACGAAGACTATACCACAAGCGAAGCATTTTTTTCACCGGTATGCCATAGGTGTGAAGTGCATTAGCATTGACTAGATTATTGATTCTAGTGCAAGTGGGAGTCTGTAGGAGATATGCCCTAGAGGCAATAATAAATGTTATTATTTATCCCCATGTTCCTAATTAAGTTTATGTTCCATGCTATAACTGCTGTGGTTCCCGACCCCGTATATCCATAAAGGCTCTAAGGAAAACCCATGTGCACGTGTGGAATTATGAACGGTAAAATGTATTCCTAGTCAAGCCTCTGAGACTAGCTCAAGTTTTACATGATGATTACGTTTTCCTAATCATGGGCATGTCTATGCCGGCAATTTTGAGGGCACAATGTTAGAAGAACATTTGTGTTGAATCGACCCGAATTGATGTTATGCTATGAGATACATTCGTCACAAGTTAATGGTTAATAACACAGAGAAAGTTAACGTTTGCATAATTCCTTAGACCATGAGAGTATCGAGTTTCTTCATGCTTGCTTCATGAACTTTGGGGTTTGTTAAACGTCATCCGTAAATGGGTGGCTATTACGGTGACTTACGGGTTCATGGAAAAGTATGTCAAGGGACTTGATAGCTCAAGATTGGGATTTGCTCCTCCGATGATGGAGAGATATTCTTTGGGCCCTCTCGGTGTTACGGTATCCATCATCGTCTGGCCAGACACATTGTGATTTGATCACAGGGATGCCGGAACACGGGAACGAGAAAAGAGAACAAAACCGGTAACGAGGTAACTGGTATAGTGGACAAGTTGTTGATCCACGGGGATGCCGATAAATCTCACCTCGGGTGTTTGTAACATATCGCGAAGTAAAAGGAATAGCACACGGCAACTGGAGGTTCACTCGAATATTTATTCGTGTGTGTATTGGGGTCAATATGGGTGTCCACGGCTCCGATGTTGACCATTGATCGGAAAGTGTTCCGGTCATGTCTATACTTCACCAAACCTATGCTTAAGGGTCGTCTATCTGCAAATTACTAGACAGGGAGTCTGAGAGAAAGTCACCGGAAAAGTTTCGGGGACAACGGAAGAGTTCCGGAGAGAGAACACCGGAATAGTTTCGGTAAAACCGAAAAGTTGTTTCAGAGTATATCATTAAGTCAAAATGGTTTCGGCACATGCCTGAAAATTCTTGGAGGGTGCCAGAATTGTTCTGGGAAATTCTGGGATTTTTCGGGAGAAAAAACCGGAAATGTTCCGGACCTGCCGGAACCGCTTTGGTTGCTTTTCGCTGATGAAAATCACCGATCCGGAATTGTTTTGGAACGTGTCCAAAATTATTATAGTGGGTACAGGAAATGTTCTAAGAGCTACAGAAATATTTTTGGATTTAACGGTTGCGGAAAAATGTTTTCGTGAATAGTGAAAAGCACTTTTTGGGTACTTTTTGGAAAGCCACCTTTTTGGGCTTTGTCCCAAAATATCTAGGGATGACATGGATGGATGGGAGCCCCTTTGGGGGGAACCCACAAGGGGTGTGGCCGGCCAAGGGGGGCTCCTCCATGGAACCCCACTTGCCCACTTGTCTTCCCCTTTATGCCCTTGTGAAGGACACCTTTCATGGGCATTTTGGTATTTTCAAGTGCCACTCTACCCCTTGGGTTTTCCTATAAATAGAGGTGGAGAGGCTCTCTCCACACACACACTCTTTCTCACATACAAATGCCATGCATGATCTGGCCTTCTCTCTCCCTCCCCGCGAAATAGTTTCGTAGAGCCGAAAGGCTGTCTGGGTTTCGGTGGGAACTAGTTCTGGACGGCGAAGCCCTGCCGGATAGATGACACCGTATGTGTGCAACCCCGTACAGAGGTCGTAGGTTCGATCTTTTTGCCCGAGGGGCTGTTCGAGGGTCCTCCCGTAGGGCTGTCCGAGTTACTATCCGAGTTTCGAGGGTCCTCCCGAAGGGCTGTCCGTGACATCGTCCGGGGGACTGTCCGACCGCCTCCCGAAGGGCTGTCAGAGGGACTGTCCGAGGGGCAGACGAGGGAGCTCATCCTCGCGGTTGGGAGGTTGTAAATCCTAGCTGCGGGGATCTGCACCGACGATCGACATCGACTCTTCTTCCGCTACGCTACGAGTCGGTAACGATCAGATCCAAACCTTGTATGCATCTCCATAGTGATCCTGGGCGTGCTCGTTGTACCGAAATTTTTTGTTTTCTGTCGCGTTCCCCTACATGATGTTGTTTGATGCATATCGAATAATCAACTCACGAATACTTGTGGTGACATTGGAGTATCTAGGTGACATTAGAGTTGGTTGATGCGTATCATATGGTGTTATTTTAGTACGAACTCTAGGGTTGTTTGTGACACTTATAGGGATGGCTCAATAGATTGATCGGAAAGGATAACTTTTAGGTGGTTTCGTACCCTACAACAATTTCTTCTTATGTTCTCCGCTAGATAAGAACTTTGGAGTGATTCTTTATCGCACGTTGAGGGATTGTTATATGATCCAATTATGTTAGCACTGTTGAGAGATTGCACTAGTGAAAGTATGAACCCTAGGCCTTGTTTTCAAGCATTGCAATACCGTTTGTGCTCCGTTTTATCACTTGCTACATTGCTCTTTTTATATTTTCAGATTACAAAAACCTATATCTACTATCCATACTACACTTGTATCACCATCTCTTCGCCGAACTAGTGCACCTATACAATTTACCATTGTATTGGGTGTGTTGGGGACACAAGAGATTTCTTGTATTTGATTGCAGGGTTGTTTGAGAGAGACCATCTTCATCCTACGCCTCCCACTGATTGATAAACCTTAGTTCATCCACTTGAGGGAAATCTGCTACTATCCTACAAAACTCTGCACTTGGAGGCCCAACAACGTCTACAAGAACAAAAGTTGCGTAGTAGACATCATGTACCTGCGTGGTTCGTCAACGCTCCCGGAACGAGGGCTTCCTGTCGAGCAGAGGCCATGTATTGCTCCATATGGAGAAAGGTAACTAACTTGGGCTTCCCATTTTCTACCTTCAATGTATGCAACAATTGCTAATAACTTTGGCTTCTACTTATGTAGCGGTTGGAAGAAAGTTGGACGTGGCGAGTGTAAGTACCGGCACGTGAACGGCGTCCTTGGGAGCCTCATTAGGGAGCATGAACCGCGGCCACCAATGCCGCCTCTGGATCAGGAATAGCAAAGACTAGTCCGTGTACTGATACGTCTCCAACGTATCAATAATTTATGAAGTATTCATGCCATGTTTATAACAGTTTTATATGGTTTTGGTATGATTTGAATAGAACTAACCCGGACTGACGCTGTTTTCAGCAGAACTACCGTGGTGTTGTTTTTTGTGCAGAAATAAAAGTTCTCGGAATTGAACGAAACTTTTTGATGATTTTTTTGGACCAAAAGAGACCCCCAAAGCTTCGTGGAAGGACCAGAAGCCTCACGAGGAGGTCACAAGGTATCACGGCGCGGCCTGGAGGGGGTCGTGTGCTGTTGCCTTGTGGGCCCCACGTAGCTCCTTTTCACGTGATTCCTGTAGGAGATATGCCCTAGAGGCAATAATAAATGTTATTGATTATCTCCCTGTTCATAATTAGGTTTATGTTCCATGCTATAACTGCTATGGTTCTCGAGTCTGCAATAACCACGAGGCTCGGAGGAAGACTCATATGCATGTGTGGAATAATAAACGGTAAAATGTATTCCTAGTCTGGCCTCTAAGACTAGCTCAAGTGTTGCATGATGGTTCTGTTTTCCTGATCATGGGCATGTCTATGCCGGCAACTTTGAGGGCACAATGTTAGTAGAACACTTGTGTTGAATCGACCCGATTGATGTTATGCTATGAGATTCATTCGTCATAAGTTAATGGTTAATAACACAGAGAAGTTAATGTTTGCATAATTCCTTAGACCATGAGAGTGTCGAGTTTCTTCATGCTTGCTTCATGAACTTTGGGGTTTGTTAAACGTCATCCGTAAATGGGTGGCTATTACGGCGGCTTACGGGTTCATGGAAAAGTATGTTAAGTAACTTGATAGCTCAAGATTGGGATTTGCTCCTCCGACGATGGAGAGATATCTCTGGGCCCTCTCGGTGTTACGGTATCCATCATCGTCTGGCCAGACACAAGTGTGATTTGATCACAGGGATACCGGAACACAGAAACGAGAAAAGAGAACAAAAACCGGCAACGAGGTAACTGACATTGTGGACAAGTGTTGATCCACGAGGATGCCGATGTTTCTGACCTCGGGTATTTGTAACATATCGCGAAGCAACAGAAATAGCACACGGCAACTGAGGTTCACTCGAATATTCATTCGTGTGGGTATAGGGGTCAATATGGGTGTCCACGGCTCCGATGTTGATAATTGATCGGAAAGAGTTCCGGTCATGTCTATACTTCACCGAACCTATAGGGTCACACGCTTAAGGGTCATCTATCTGCTGAATACTAGACGGGGAGTCTGAGAGAAAATCACCGAAAAAGTTTCGGATGAAACGGAAACGTTCCGGAGAGAACACCGGAATAGTTCCGGTGAAACTGAAAAGTTGTTTCAGGGTATTCCATTAAGTCAAATTGGTTCTGGCACACGCCTGGAAATTCTTGGAGGATGCCAGAAGTGTTCTGGAAACTTCTGGGAATTTTCCGGGACAAAAACCGGAAATGTTCCGGAGCAGCCGGAACCGTTTTGGTTGCTTTTCGCTGAAGAAACATTGTTCCGAAATTGTTTCGGAATGCGTTCAAAATTGTTTTGGTGGGTGCTAGAATTATTCTAGGCACACAGAAATAATTTGGGTTTTAACGGACGCAGAAAAATGTCTTCGTGAATAGTGAAAAGCACTTTTTGGGCTGATTTGCAAATGGGGTTTTTCTTCTAGAAGAAAACCACTTTTGGTGTGTGAAAGGGAGGTGGAGCTCCCCAAGGGGGCTGCAAATTTTGGCCATGGCATGGGGGGGGCCTCCTTGAGGTGTCCTTCCACCTCATGGTGGATATCTTCTACACACCCATATGTGGCATGTGGTGGAAAGATCCTAGGAAGGTCCTTTTGGTCTTTCCTCTACCCCTTGCTCCTCCTATAAATAGAGGTGGAGAGAGCTCTCGAAAATCAGCTCATGCTTGCTCTCATACACATGCCATTGACTTTTCTGGCTTCTCTCTCCCTCCCAGCGAAATAGTTTCGTAGAGCCGAAAGGTTGTCTGGGTTCCGGTGGGAACTAGTTCTGGACGGCGAAGCCCTGCCGGATAGATGACACCGTATGTGTGCAACTCTGTAGAGAGATCGTAGTTTCGGTCTTAGTTCGAGAGTGCCTCCTGAAGGGCTGTCCAAGTGATCGTCTTAGTTTCGAGGGTCCTCCCGAAGGGCTGTCCGAGTGACCGTTCGAGTTTCGAAGGTCCTCCCGAAGGGCTGTCCGCGACACCGTCCGAGGGACTGTCCGACCACCTCCCGGAGGGCTGTCCGAGGAGCAGATGAGGGAGTACATCCTCGCGGTTGGGAGGTTGTAAATCCTAGCTGCGGGGATCTGCACCGCCGATCGTCATCGACTCTACTTCCGCTGCGCTACGAGTCGGTAACGAAACAGATCAAACCTTGTATGCAGTCTCCATAGTGATCCTGGGCTGGTGCGTAGGTCGGAAAATTTTTGTTTTCTGCTGCGTTCCCCTACAATTTCAACGCTGAAAAATCCTATAAATAGAGAAACCCCCAGAAATAAACCTAGAACTTCGACGCCGCCGCCGCAAGCCTCTGCACCGAAGAAATATCATCTAGAGCCCTATTCCAGCACCCTGCCGGAGGGGGGAATCATCACCGGAGGCCATCTTCATCATCCCGGCGGTCTCCATGACGAGGAGGGAGTAGTTCACCCTCGGGACTGAGGGTATGTACTAGTAGCTATGTGTTTGATCTCTCTCTCTCTCTCTCTCTCATGTTCTTGATTTGGCACGATCTTGATGTATCGCGAGCTTTGTTAATATAGTTGGATCATATGGTGTTTCTTCCCTCTCTACCTTCTTGTGATGAATTGTATCTTTCCCTTTGAGGTTTCGTTATTGTCAGGATTGAATACTTTGGATTTGAGAACACTTGATGTATGTCTTACATGTGGATACCCGTGATGACAATGGGGTATTCTACTGAGTCACTTGATGTATGTTTTGGTAATGAACTCGCAGATTCACGTGACCTTGGGGTAATCTAGGCATAGGGGTTGATTGCACGTTTTCATCTTCTTTTCTCCGATAGAAACTTTGGGGTACTCTTTGAAGTCTTTGTGTGGATTGAATATTATGAATCTGAAGTTGTTTTGATGCATATCGAATAATCAACTCACGGATACTTGTGGTGACATTGGAGTATCTAGGTGACATTAGAGTTGGTTGATGCGTATCATATGGTGTTATTTTAGTACGAACTCTAGGGCTGTTTGTGACACTTATAGGGATGGCTCAATAGATTGATCGGAAAAGGTTTCGTACCCTACAACAATTTCTTCTTATGTTCTCCGCTAGATAAAAACTTTGGAGTGATTCTTTATTGCACATTGAGGGATTGTTATATGATTCAATTATGTTAGTACTGTTGAGAGATTGCACTAGTGAAAGTATGAACCCTAGGCCTTGTTTCCAAGCATTGCAATACCGTTTGTGCTCACTTTTATCACTTGCTACCTTGCTGTTTTTATTATTTCAGATTACAAAAACCTATATCTACTATCCATACTACACTTGTATCACCATCTCTTCGCCGAACTAGTGCACCTATACAATTTACCATTGTATTGGGTGTTTTAAGGACACAAGAGATTTCTTGTATTTGATTGCAGGGTTGTTTGAGAGAGACCATCTTCATCCTACGCCTCCCACGGATTGATAAACCTTAGGTCATCCACTTGAGGGAAATTTGTTGTTATCCTACAAACTCTGCACTTGGAGGCCCAACAACGTCTACAAGAATAAAAGTTGCGTAGTAGACATCACGAACAAAACTGAATCTAGAGGGTAAGTTCGCAAGAAGAAAGACGTTTTGTCGAATGTAATTTGGTAGAACATGAACTAAAAATTTACGACTGGTAATGAAATCAAATCGTGAAGAAAGCAATGAGCTTGGACGAACGAAATCTTACCGTTATTTGGTATGAAAAAATTCATAAGGAAGGCATCGAAGTCTGTCGACAAAGTGAGATTTGTCAGTGCAAGCATGCAATTGTTCTGCCAATTTCAAGACAGGACATGAAGGATAATTGAGGGAAGAGAAATGAAAAACTTGGCAAAAGAGTGTAGCAATTTTTCATGGGAAGAACTTCAGGACATGACGAACTAATGAGTTCAATCAGGTAAAGGAAAGTAATTGCACACAAGGGGAAAAAGTAGAGAAAGAAGAGGATGAAAGTAATTGCAGACTAATGCATAGCCTAGTGGTGGAGGGGTTGATGTCTTCCCACCCAACTAAGTTCAAGGCACGGTACTTGAAATTTGGATTTGTTGCACCAATTATATTGTAGGGGCCTCCCTTACAGTCTTTCTGTCAAAAAAAAAGAGTACTACCTCAGAGCGAAACATGAGAGAACCCAAGGAATAAGAAGGTGAACAGTGGTAAACAGTAAAGTGGATTGATCGAACAGGGTATGTAACAGAACGGGGGGATGCAGCATACAGACAAGTTGGAAGACGTACAACAAGGGCCCGCACATGTATTTGTATAGAATAAACATGTATATTGTCTCATATTTAGGGGATTAAGAATTTGCATTTATTTTTCAACCAATTTCCGTTGAAACATCTGTTCGGATGACAACGCAGATTGACGCTTGCAGACATTTTCACGGGTGCATGCCCCCGCACCTACCTGTTCCTATGAATTTTTGGTCTGGAAGGGGCAACAAACGGAATGAATAGGACTAGTATGGAGCAACCAGCTGTGACAACTGTACTCGGGCAGATGTATTCTGTTTCTGAGGAGTTAGGGCATCTCTAACGCTGACCCGCAAATTTCCTCCTGCATCCGTCCATGGATACGGGGGACTAGTCCGCACAAACTTATGCGGGAACCGGCTATCCAACGCTATCCACATACATTTGAAGCCGGGTTTCAATAAACCGGACGGAATTCATCAAAGTTCGGATAGAAAATAGTATAAATCATCCATACATAGCATGCAAATAAGTCTAGTACAACAATAGTTTAAATTCAACGAGAAATAGTTCAAATTCAACTAGATTAACCGGATGTTCAACAAGTTTTTCATGAACGAATCATGTTGTCCCACACATACTGCCCCTTGAGCTTCATGCAACAATGTATGTGTGTAAATGGTATGCCCTATAGCCTGTGGTACATCACGGCAGCACGTATATGCTACACAATATGTAGAGCAACATTAAGTGAATCAATCAATCAATCAACAAGTTGAGCAAGAAGAAGCAAAAAACTTACGATCTCTCAGGCTGTCGCGCGCAATGTCCACCTTGCCTCCAACATATCAACGGCGCCACAAAACTTGGTGACGGTGGTCTGGATGGCGTACCATCGATAAGATAACGACTTCACATTGCGATCATGGATGATGTGCATGTCGTAGGGCGCAATGTGCTTTCGCACATGAAACGAATCATGCATGTGCAGCTAGAAGAGCCACATTCTGCTCCTGCATACGAAATCTACGGATACAGCCAACCACGCATCGCACAAAAACTCATCTTCCATCGTCGAGTACCCCGCCATCCTTCATACTCTAAAAAAACAACATGGCGTTCGAAAATAAGCTCGATGGCATTTGATCGAACACCTATCGGGCGTGGTGTCCGCCATGGACGTCGTCGACAAGGGGGCGGAGTGTACCTGGCTGCAGACGGGTCCTGGGTGGACGACGCCATCGTAAAAGGCGAGCGGGCGCGTCGGTGCTGGTTGCGGACGTCCAGCAATGCCTGTGCGGTGGCTGGAGTGGTACAACGGTGGCTGGAGTGGTACAGCGGCGGCGTCAGAGAGGGAGGGTGCAGATGCAAAGGAAGAGGGAGAAGGGGCAGATTGGAAGAGAATAGGACCAGGAGGAGGGATTTTTGTGGGCCGGGGGCGTCGGAATCATATGTGGCTGTTGTCCGAACTCCCGCAAAGCTCCCCAACTTTGCTTTCATTTTGCGGGAAAAGTGCGTCCCGATCGGTCGGCAGACCGATACAGGCTCGCGTTGGATGGCAAAACATGTCCTGACCGTACAGTCCGGACGTATGCTGTAGGTTTGAAGGCCGGCGTTGGAGATGCCAGGTATGTATCTTGATCGATTCCAGATCAATGTGGCGACTCTCTTTCCGATGCTAATTCAATCATTGATTGTTACATTGTTATATCATAGTTATTACTTTCTCTGTTTCTAAATATAAGTCTTTTTTAGAGATTCCAATACAGACTGTACACGGAGCAAAATGAGTGAATCTACACTCTAAAATACATCTATATACATCCGTATATGGTCGGTATTGGAATATCTAGAAAAATCTTATATTTAGAGACGGATGGAGTACATGGCTTGCATGGCTACTGATGGAATAGAGACGTATGACTAGGGGAACAAGACTAAACAAGTGTTTTCGCAAAAAAAAAAAGACTAAACAAGTGAAACAATGAGTTTTTACCCTTTAGTCAAAGTTTAGCACGATTTGACCCCTATTTAAAAATTTATTCAGATCTGACCCCTTTTCAACCGCCATACACTGCGGCGGTAGGCTACAACGGGCTACCGCCAAAGTCAATGGCGGTAGCATATGTCCACGCTGGCGTGTAGCATCTGTTGTGGCAGCAGTCTGCCGACAAAGAAGAAGGCGGTAGCCTCAATTCTCTACCGCCAACTCTTCTGGCGGTAGTCTTCTGCTCTACGTGCAATGCTAATCACCAGTAGTATGTGCCAGTACAGGTGCACGGTCACGGACAGCCGGATGCTAGCAAATCCAAATCCATGAGTTTTTTCTTTTTCTTTTTTTGAATCGAACAAATGCATGAGCTTGTGTGTAGTACGTCCACAACCTCAACGTACATGCGCGCTTCGCTGCGCCGTTTTTCACCAAGATGATTCCCAGAGGCATGTTTCATTTGGAACGCTAACAAGTTGTTAAAAACGCTTTTATATTATGGGACCGATGGAATAACAACCACGCCTAGTATGAATATCTCATAAATGCATTAGACAATTCTGGATAGATAGTACAGATCTACTGCTACTGTAAAAGCAGACTCCACCAAACATCATCAGAAACAAAAATGCTAAACTCTACCATTACGAACCCATCTATTGGTGTCAAAACAAGCTTTGCTTTGTTAGTTCCAGTTCATTTACTTCAATCAGTTGTTGTTTCTGAAGCCCTTCCAAATTACAACCAACAGTTGATGGCCCTCTTTCTAATAAAATTGTTTCTGAAGCTCTGCACAAAACACAGTTGGTTCCATCTCGAAAAACTTTTGTTGATATATCCAGCGTTATGCCATGGGGACCGAACCTCCCAGCTACCATCATCCAAGATTCAGGTAACATAACCCACATAACCATGGTCCACTCCACTTCATGTCGCACTGATTATATACTCCCTCCGTCTCAAAATAAGTAACTCAACTTTATACTAACTTTAGATCCTCATCTAGGTATAAACTGCTTGACTTAGGAGAGTTCTCATCGCAGAAAACCGAGACCAGTTAATTAAATGATACAGTTGAACAGAAAACAAGCGCCGATTGGATATTGCAGAGACGTTATAGCTTGCCATGAAAAACAACCAAACACTTGTTGAAGACGTAATAGCCACGAAATTGTTCTATGGGAGGCGCACCATGTGATTCTTGGCCGCACCCGGCCGTCGCTGGTCGGCGGATCTATGGGAACTGCATGCGGCCCTGCCGGTCGAGCTGGCCATGCATCTAGGGCCGTCGCATGGGCTCGAGCTCACCCCCACTCCGCGTGATGAACTCCTTCCTCACCAGGGGTCGACCCCGTGTTTCGCCAGCCACATTCAGCTGCTCGTCACACCACTGCCAGTGGACGAGCAGGCACCAGCGCCGACTACTCCACAAGCCCACATGCCGGTTAAAGCACTCAAGCTCCACCCTTGGTCACCTGTCACAACTCTGAAGCCCTCTGTTAGCAGAATATGTACATGTGTGTGTGTATGTGTGCGTGGTCACCGCATGATCTCTCTCTCTCTGAGACGTGCTAGGCATCGTGGGTTAGTAGAGCTAGTGGCTCTCACTCGATCTCTCTGAACTGCCATGTAAACTGTATATATGCAGCGTCAGATGAATGCAAGCAGGGTGAGTTGAGTCTCAATCCTCGTCAACATGGTATCAGAGCAGGACCTGCACAATCCCTTTGGGCAGAGCTCCGCCAACCCTTCCGCTGCTGCCATGGACGCCAACCCCGTTCAGACCCCACCCTCCTCCCTCGCTGATGACGACGGCGACGCCGGCACCCCTCGCCAGCCGACGGCCCCGACCCCTTCTCCTCCAGCCGCAGCCACGCCGGCGCCTCTCCGCATCGCTCCGGCGGCGCCCGTAGCAGCGTCTGCTCCGCCGGCGCTCGCCTCCTCTGTCCTCCAGACCATGGACATCCGCCGCCACGTCCCCGTCGTCCTCGACCTCACCGCTGGGAACTATGCTCAGTGGCGCCGCCACTTCGATGCAATTCTCGGCATGTTCGGCCTGCGTGACCACGTCGACGCCGCCGCCGTTGCGTACTCCACCGACCCAGAGTGGGTGATGGCCGACCATGCCGTTGTCCACTGGTTGTACGCGACGATCTCCCCCGAGCTGCTTGACGCCGTGATGGAGCCCGAAGACACCGCGCTCTCTGTCTGGACCGCCGTCGACGACATCTTCCGGGCGAACCAGCTGTCTCGTGCGGTCTACATCGACGCCGAGTACCACGCGGTTGTGCAGGGGGACCTCACCATCATGCAATACTGCACAAAGCTCAAGCTCTACGCCGATCAGCTGCGCGACCTGGGGCAGCCGGTCACCGAGACGCGCCAAGTCTTCCACCTCCTCCGCGGCCTCAACCGCCAGTACCACAATGCCATCCCGCACATCACCACGCGTGTGCCGCTGCCTACCTTCCTCCAGACGCGCTCGTTCCTCCTCTTGGAGGAGCACCGCGTCGAGCAGTCCGCGCGCCAGCAGGCTGCCCACGCTCTCTACGCTGGGCGCTCGAACAACCCCGCGCCCCCTCCACCTGCGCCTGACTCTGCTACACCGGGCGGCCGTGGACGTGGCCGTCAGCGCAAGCGAGGGCGCGGAAACGGGGGGGGGCCTCTTCTTCAACATCGCCTGCCCCACCTCCGCCGCGGGCACCGTCCGTACCTGCTCCGGCGCCGGGCGCGAACTCTTGGACTGGCCTCATTCAGGCGTGGCCTGTGGCGTGGCGTGCGCCCGGCTCCGGCGTGCTCGGGCCGCGTCCCGGCACTCCCCACCAGCAGGCCATGATGGCCATGGCGCCGCCCTACCCCAACCCGTACGGCTACGGCGGTGGCTCCTACCCCGGCTTCGCGGCTCCTCCCCCGTATGGTGCTGCTCCTGGCGCGGCAGCCGCGCCCACCCAGCCTCTGGACATGGCGTCCCTGTAGGCCGCGCTGCACAGCGCCACTGCCGGCCCTTCCTCGTCCGGGAGCACCTCCGACTGGTAACTCGACACGGGTGCCACGGCGCACATGTCCGCGAACCCCGGTAACCTCTCCTCCCTGCGTCCATCCTCCACTTCTTCTTCTATCATCATCGGCAACGGTGACCATCTGCCGATCACGCATGTTGGCACCGGGTCCATCATCACTGGCACATCACCTATTCTTCTACGTAATGTTGTTGTCTCTCCCTCCCTTGTCAAAAATCTGCTTTTCGTTCGACAACTTTGCCGTGACAATCCGATCACCGTTGAATTTGATGAGTTTGGCTTTTCTGTTAAGGACCGCCGCACCCGGATGGTGATTCTGCGCTCTGACTCCACCGGCGACCTGTACCCCGTTGCTGGTGGCTCTCCGACGCGGCAGGTTCAGCACTTTGCTGGCACTGCCTCCGTCGGTCTTTGGCATCAACGCCTCGGGCATTCGCATGGTGGATCGCTCCGTCACCTCGCGTTCGACTGCTCCAAGTCTACGCCACACTCTTGCCGTGCGTGTCGTCTTGGCAAACACACACGGCTGCCTTTCTCCTCCTCCACTACTAGTAGCTTATTTCCCTTTCAGTTGTTGCATTTAGACGTTTGGACATCTCCCATTGTAAGCATCTCTGGCTACGAGTTTTATCTTGTAATCCTTGACGATTATACTCATTATGTATGGACGTTCCCTTTGCACCGCAAATCCGACGTCTACCCCATTCTCGTTGAGTTCTACGCCTACACTCGTACCCAATTTCAACTACCTATTCTCGCCATGCAAACTGACAACGGCCGGGAGTTTGACAATGCCGCTGTTCGTGCTCTGCTCGCCTCACACGGCTCGGTGCTTCGCCTCTCTTGCCCGTACACCAGCCAGCAAAATGGCAAGGCCGAGCGCACGCTGCGCACGCTCAATGACAGTCTGCGCTCCCTCCTCTTCCATGCCTCCATGCCACCGCGCTTCTGGGCTGAAGCTTTGAACACGGCCACGTTTCTGATGAACCGCCGGCCCTGCCGCGCCAGCTCTCCCCACACACCCCATGAGCTACTCCTCGGCACCGCACCGGACTACGCCTCGCTGCGTGTGTTTGGATGCCTCTGCTACCCCAACATCTCCCCCACCGCTCGCCATAAACTCGAACCTCGCTCTGTCGCCTGCGTGTTCCTCGGCTACTCTACCGACCACCGCGGCTACCGCTGTTTCAATCCCACAACCCGACGAGTTCTCACCTCTCGTCACGTCCGTTTCAATGAGGGCACTTTTCCCTTCGCCGTCGAGCCGCCGTCTAACCCTGCGCCGGTCACCTACTGCTCGCCGCCCGTTCTGCAGGTTGTCCGCGGTTCTGCCGGTGTGGACGTCGCCCCCCCCCCCCCCCCCCCCCCGCGCTCCGCCACGCTCCTGCCGGCTGGCACCAGCGCGCCTCGCGCACCTACGAGCGACGACGGTTCAACCTCGGGTGTTCGATCTCCATCAAGTGGCCTGGGGGCCTCGACGCCGTTCGCGCGCTCCACTGCTTCACACTCCGCCGCCGGCTCTTCATCAAGTGGCTCCGGTGTGCCATCCAGCAGCGCGCGCGCCTCTGGTTCCAGCGAGGCCGTCCGCTCGCGATCGGACGGGTGCTCTGGCTCGTCTGCAGCTCCTTCACCACCTGTCGCCGCCCCGCGCGCCATGGTGACCCGTGCGCGCGCCGGCGTCTTCCGCCCCAACCTCCGGTACGCCAACGACTACGCCTGCCTCGCCACTACCCCTACGGACGTGTCGCCGGTTCCTCGCTCCGTCCGTGCCGCGGTACGCGACCCCAACTGGCTCGCCGCCATGCGCGAGGAATTCGCGGCACTTGTCGGCAACCACACCTGGGAGTTGGTTCCCCGGCCGCCGCGGGCCAATGTCATCACCAGGAAATGGATTTTCCGGCACAAGACCCGCGCGGATGGCTCGCTCGAGCGCTACAAGGCCAGGTGGGTGGTCCGGGGCTTCAACCAGCGCCCCGGGGTCGACTACGGCGAGACCTTCTCCCCCGTGGTCAAGCCGGCGACGATCCGGACTGTGCTCACGATCGCCGCGTCGCGTGCCTGGCCGGTGCACCAACTGGACGTGAAAAACGCCTTCCTCCATGGCACTCTTGCCGAGGAGGTCTACTGTCTACAGCCGGCGGGCTTCGTCGATGAGGCCAAGCCGGACCACGTCTGCCGCCTGTCAAAGTCCCTGTACGGACTCAAACAGGCGCCGCGAGCTTGGTTCCAGTGCTTCGCCGGCTTCCTCGCGCACATTGGCTTCACCGCAACCGGCCCCGACAGCTCTTTGTTCGTCTACTCCA
This sequence comes from Elymus sibiricus, assembly GCA_039707655.1. Taxonomy (NCBI): domain Eukaryota; kingdom Viridiplantae; phylum Streptophyta; class Magnoliopsida; order Poales; family Poaceae; genus Elymus; species Elymus sibiricus. The sequence continues at coordinate 18,774,824 of CM077672.1, read as the reverse complement.
ACGGTGCTGTTGTCGCCTACCTGCTGCTGTATGTGGACGATATCGTCCTCACTGCTTCCACGCCCGCGCTCCTTCGTCACGTCGTGGGCCAGCTCACCGGCGAGTTCGCGATGAAGGACCTCGGGGCGTTGCACTTCTTCTTGGGCATTCGCGTCACCCGCGATGCCGCCGGCTTCTTCCTCTCGCAAGAGCAGTACGCCGACGATGTGCTGGAGCGCGCCGGGATGGACAACTGCAAGCCATGCGCTACGCCGGTCGACACCAAGGCCAAGATGCCCGCAGCTGATGGACCGCGTGTCTCCGACGCCACCGCCTACAGGAGCAAGGCCGGTGCTCTCCAGTACCTGACGATCACCCGCCCCGAGCTCGCGTACGCTGTCCAACAACTTTGCCTGCACATGCATGATCCCCGGGAGTGCCACCTCGCCCTGCTCAAGCGCGTTCTCCGCTACGTCCGCGGCACCACCACCCTGGGGCTTCATCTACGCGCCTCCTCCGCCCTCGACGTCCGTGCCTACACCGATGCGGACTGGGCAGGCTACCCCGACACCCGTCGCTCGACCTCTGGGTTCTGCGTCTTCCTCGGTGACGCGCTCGTCAGTTGGTCCTCCAAGCGCCAGGCGACGGTGTCGCGCTCCAGCGCGGAGGCGGAGTACCGCGGTGTTGCTCATGCTGTCGCCGAGTGCGTGTGGCTCCGCCAGTTGCTCGGCGAACTGCTCTGCCCCGTTTCGTCCGCCACACTTGTCTTCTGTGACAATGTCTCGGCGGTCTACCTCTCCAGCAACCCAGTGCATCACCGGCGCACCAAACACGTCGAGCTCGACATCCACTTCGTCCGTGAATGAGTGGCGCTCGGCCAGTTTCGTGTTCTGCATGTTCCCACGCGTCAACAGTTTGCAGATGTCATGACCAAGGGGCTGCCTACGGACATTTTCCAAGAGTTCCGTTCCAGTCTTTGCGTCTCGACCATCGACGTCACGACTGCGGGGGGGTGTTAGCAGAATATGTACATGTGTGTGTGTGTATGTGTGCGTGGTCACCGCATGATCTCTCTCTCTCTCTCTAAGACGTGCTAGGCATCGTGGGTTAGTGGAGCTAGTGGCTCTCACTCGATCTCTCTGAACTGCCCTGTAAACTGTATATATGCAGCGTCAGATGAATGCAAGCAGGGTGAGTAGAGTCCCAATCCTCGTCAACACCCTCTACTGCTGTAGCTGTAATCCTGTTGTCGACAACGTACCGTTTCGCCAACCGTTATGAAGATCTGACGGTGGATATCGCACAATCGGATCGAACGGTGGATCTTCCTCCTTCTACCTTTAACCTCGCTCACTGTAGCGCTGTCACTATCGTCCTTCTTACTGCCAGTAACTAGCGCGGCTATGTAAGTCAGTGCGCGGCCCGTGTGTGGGTATCAATTGTATCTCTATCAAGAAAACCCTAGTTCTTATGTAATGTAGAAAATTCCCCAATTCATAGACGGGTCTCCATATCGGGAGTTCAATATTATTTGTGATTTCGTTCGATTGAGTGAAAGAGTTCGTCAATCCCTTCCAGGATCTGACATCGCCACTCTCCTTCCTCACATCTCAGCCCGACAACAACATTTCCGAGTGCTCGCGGACACTCCTTCCTGGTTCACGCAACCTCCTGCGCCTCCCTCTCCCACTCATCCACCTCAACTATTCTCCCTCCACCTTCCCCTCCGTACGTCCCTCCTTCTCCAGCCAAATTGTTATGTGCTCTCAAGTCGTCTTGGGAGAGCAGCATCGTAAGCCTTTTTTTTCTAGCTTTTTTTTTGAACTGGAACACCTTGCATTCCAAATTTACAACGGACCGACACAATCGGCGGTCACAGCACGGGTTACATCCAACGAGAGATCTGGAGGCCAGAAAACCTGGTTCGCAGAGGCACTCCGGCTACCAAGGTTCGCCAGCGCATGTGCTGGTTTATTACAGATTCTCGAGCAGTACCTGATTTTGGCTCTATGAAACTTATCTGGAGAAGGTATTTAGCTTCACAGAACGATAATACTACACACACGGAAAGAAAACTACGGACTTTTACGGACCCGTCCGCGTGCCCTTCTCTAATTGCCCCCCCCCCTATTTTTACGGGTGGGCCCGCCTCACTTAACCAAATCTCAGCCAATCAACTCTAACTACCCCATTAATCCCCCGTAAACTGCCCGTGAGTCTAGCACCCCCAAGGGAGACCGGTCTGATGATGTAGAGGTAATTGATTGTTTCAGACCCAGGGAATCGGTTTCAAAAATCACACGTCCCATACCTTGTATTTCAGCAAACTGGATTGCCTGCAGAAGGGCCGTAGCCTCACGCTCATTTTTTCATCCTTTTTTTCATATTGTAATTTCGGTTTTTGCATTATTTTCTACTTGTGCTTATATTTCCAAATATTTTAAATATATCTATTATCAAAATTAATTTACATATAAATTTGAAAATGTTAATCGCGCGCTTGAAAAATGTTAAACGTTTATAGGAAAATGTTTCTAATGTATACAATTTTTTTACAATATGTATGAAAATTAATAGAAACTAAACATATATATGAAAAAGAATGTTAATCATTATTTTAATTTTTTTAAACATGTATATAAAAATGTTCCTGATGCATACAATTTTTTTACAATTTGGATGGAAAAAAGTAGACATCAAAAAATAAATGCTTTAGAAAATGTTAATCACATATTTAAAAAATGTTAAACGTGTAAATCAAAAAAGTTTCAGAAAACAAAATAATTTACAATGTTTATGGAAAAACTAGATATAAAAATATATGTTTTCAAAAAAAGCATGTATTTAAAAAGTACTAAATGTGTATATAAAAAATGTTCCTGGTGTATACGTAAAAGGTAGAATGTGTATAAAAAAGTTGACATCAAATTATATGTTTGGAAAAAATGTTAATCCAGTATTTCAAAAATGTTTAACGTGTCCACAAAAAAATTCTACAATGTAAAGAAAATGTTCCCCTAGTTTAAAAACTGTTTATTGCATGAAAAATGTATGCAGCATTTTAAATGGATATTCATGTGTTTCCAAAAGGTGTCCATGATTTTTATAAATCTTTATACAATGTTTAAAAATATTTGCATAGTTTAAATAATAATTTATCGCCATTAAAAAAATTAAATATGTTTTGAAAAATATTGACCATGTATTCAAAAAAGTGCTCAAAACCATATATTAAAATAGAAATGTCCATCATCTATTTGCATTGAATAAACAGTAGACTTGTGTCAAAAACATGTTTTATGTATACAGTAAAAATGTATGTTTTGCATTGAAAAAAAGTAGACTTCTGTTAAAAAAACCAATGAAAAACAATAAAGAAACAAAAAATAATAAAAATAAACAAAAGAAAGAAAAAAACGGCAAAAAGCAAGAAAGAAAACAAAGAAAAATGGTGAAAAAAGGAAAAGAAAAAAAAGAAAAGTAAAAACCAAGAAAGAAACATAGAAACCTGGCAGAAAAAATTGAAAAATCGGAGAAACCAAGTGAAGAAATAAAAAACCAGAGTGATAGAAAAAGGAAAAATGGGCCAAAATCAGTGCGGATATGTTTCTACATCGCATGATTTTTTTTAAAGTGCCATAAACACTTTAAAAACTTAATCAAATTAATTGAAATATATGTATTTAGAATATTAAAATAAATAAAAACAGAAAAATGTTGAGCGGAACGAATAACTAACGTAGAAAAGGTAACGGTATCAGTAAGTTTTTTTTGTTTTGAGGAAAGACAGCCAGGCTTTATTAACTTATGTGTACGTTTACAGGAATTACATGATCATCGTGGGGTGTACCCAACCAAATATGCCTCCCCTGAGGTAGAACAGTACCCAGCCTAGCTATCTTATGAGCTTCATAATTAGTAGTTCGAGATTCATGCACAAAATTACATGAAATTAGTAACGGTATCAGTAAGTAACAGGCTCACTTGAGGGCGAGTCAAGTTACCGTCTCGTAGCTGGGCCAAGTCCAATCCGCATAATCAATTTCATAGGGGAGGCCCAAGAAGAAGAGTACAAGGGCCATAGCGAGGGCATTCCTATTTGGCAAACGGGCGCTCACACCACCTCCACGCTGGGCCGGCCCATCTTCCCCTTCTCTTTTCTAGTTTTTTGAAACGCAAAAAATGCACGCCTGCGGAGAATCGAACGAGCGACGTCAAGCATCGAGCTACGCGCCAGTAACCATCACGCCAACATGCCCAGTCTGATAAATAACCTCTTCTTCCGTCTTTTCTTCGTTCTACTTTCCTTTTTCTTTTTTTCTTTTTTCCTTTTTTATTGTCTTGTTTTCTCTTCTTCGTGGTTGGATGATTTTTTTCAAATTCGTGAACTTTTTTTAAAATTGACGTACTTTTTTCTCAAAATTGATTATTTTTCCTTCAATTCGATGAACTTTTTTGAAATTCGATGAACTTTTTTCAAATTTTTGGATTTTTTTGAAAATCCATGAACTTTTTTTAACTTTGCTGAACACTTTTTCAAATTTGATGAACTCTTTTCAAATCGATAATTTTTTTTCAAATTTGATGAACTTTTGTTAAAAATCGATGAACAGTTTTTTCTAATTCGTAATTTTTTTAAAAATTTGTCAACTTTTTTCAAAATTTGATGAACTCTTTTTCATGAAAAAAATCAACTTTTCCAAATTGTTTTCAAATAATTCAAAAATCTATTAAATAGCGCGGATACAATGGTTCTTAAATATTTCGCGTTCCTATCAATCACTAGCGCTTAGCAGCGGCAGTGGTTAGCAAAACACTTCGTCCGTTGTAGCGGCACAGCGCGAGTTCGAGTCCTCGGACATGTGTTTTTTCGCGAGACAATTTTACTACGCTGCGCGTCGTGGGCCGGCCCATGAGGTGGGGCGCGTGAGCGCCAGCTACCTGTTCGGGCGCTTAAGGCGCCGAACAGGAGCTCCCCAATAGCCAACCCCGGCAGGAGCGCGCAAAAAAATTCACCACCGGCACGTTTGAGGAAATCCCGAACTGGATCGATCCCGGCGACGAAATCCGGGTCCCCGACCCAACGGCTGGCGATGAGACCCCGGAGCCGATCCCGCGACCCATCGACAGACGAAGAAATCCTGCAATCTACCCACAAGTTGTCGGCGTCGAAATCTCAAACTCGATCCCGCTACCCACCGGCTGACGACTTCCGTCGGCGTCCTTGGGTAGTCCTTCTCCACCCATTGGGGGACCTAGAGGTGTGCCTGGTGAGCCGTGGCACACCCAGAGTGACATGTGGTTGGATGTTAGGAGATAGTGGTATCGTCAGCCCACCAGAGTTCAAGTCGTAGACTTGACACCGGTGCTCGCATTTGTTTTTGATTTATTTTCAGGCATTTCGGCGATGTGCGTTCAGTGAGAGGAGACGTTCCCATCGACTACGAAAACGTCTGTGGCGATTTCTTCTATGATTCTATCTCAAGATGATGTGCTGGATCAGTCTCTCGAAGGTGCTCATAGGGGTAGAGTGTATGTGCGTATGTATGAGCGTCTTCGTGCGTTAAAAAAAGAGTTGCGAATTTTTTATCATATATAATATGCCAGCCCAAACTAAACTGAGCCCAGGCCCAACTGATATTCTGCCGTCACATCCATGTGAGCGAGGCAGATCGACGCGACCTAATCCCCCTCGCGTTCGGCCGCTGCCTCACCAGGACGCGCCGCCGCTCGGCGCTTACCCAGTGGCCGCACTGCCGCTCAGGAGGAGCTCCTCTCTCGCCTGCGCCTCCCGTACCGACGGTCGACGCCCTCGTCTCCTCCGGTCCTCCCCGCTCCCAGTGCCTGCCGTGGCCTCGTCCTCGTGGGTGAGTTATTGGTGTGCCGTGGCTACCCCCTCCATGTACTGCTTGCTATTTGCTTGATTGTACTGATGGTAGAGTACTAGAGTTCATATCATTTTTGTATCAATGGATCCAGTGAATGATTGGATCAATTTGATGAAGAAGAAACGAATGCAGAGTAGTTATGTTTGCATCACTTCTGCTTGTGTAAACATGAGTTTGTTTGCATCAGAGTGAAACTACAAATCAAAAGCTCACAGCCAATGAACAGACTGCATATGAGCACAGCCAAATGGACTGAATATTTAGTAATGTTTGCTGCACTGTCTTTTGATGTTCTTAAACATTCACAAATGTCATATGATGCTTTTTTTTTTTAGAACCTATGATGCTTATTCTGCTTTTAAAAGACTATTTTCGACAATGAATCTATTGAAAAATAAGTTCCTAGGTCCATCACTGCCTCCACCTCGTCCTTTCCCCCAATTCCCTCCTGCTTTCCAGTATTCGCTGGTTATTCATCACCCGTTGATCCCAAATCGACTATTTTCCCTGCAGCACGATGGCGGAAGAGGACGTTGACTGGACACAGGTGTTTGATCGGGTCAAGGGTTCAATCTTTTTCATCCTGTTTGCTCCGAAACAAGACCAGCTTGAAGAACTCAAAATCCTGGCTGATGAGGTCAAGACAGTAAAAGATAAAAAATTGCGGCATGACAAGGTCAGGAATGGACATTCTTCTACTGGTTTTGCCTACTATTCTAGACCAACCGGACTGCTAATCATGACAAGTGCACACGGTTTGAGCTATCTTTTCAATGCGTCTAGGCCTTTGACACGAGAGACACTTGATATGATGGACATAACTGTCTTATGTGATCACCAGGAAGAAGCTATTCAGGAAGGCAGGTTGGTTAATGCTGTCAGGAAATATGGCACTGCAACGGTAGCTGGGGTTGATTCCAGTGAAGACACAATTGTTCTGAGTGTTGAGAACAGCAGCCTCAAGAATTACTCAGATGATGGCGTATGCGCCCAAGCACACCCTGCCCTTGAGATCTCTGCCAATACTGCAATAAATCGCAGGCAGTGCATGATGGTGTCTTGGCCGTCCTATATGCCTAGAATGGTCTCTATAGGTACAACTGTTTCTTCAAGGGGGATTGACATGCCCGATCCTTTGGGGTACAACATGAATGTATTGGAAGTCGACATGAGAACTGCTGAGAGCTCGTCCGGGGCGACACTGTTCAACTCAAACGGCGAGGTCATTGGTATTCTGCAAGGGAGACTAAGTCGGACCCGCTCGATCTTCGTGGCAGGGTCGCATCTGCATGGATGGGTCCAAGCAACTCATGGCGCATGAGTTAAAGCTGCAAATCATCGACAGAAATAGAATTTAGGCTCTATTTATCTTGGCATGTAGTAATTCTCTGTTAGTAACACTCATTCCGTATGTTAAGACATTAATTTATGTCTCCTCTTGCCTTGCTTTGGCGGTTGGGTCGCCTGTGCTAGTGGCAAAAACTGTTAGTACTATGTAGCATCCATCTTTGCAAATGGGAATTCGAGCTCTCATCTCACACTCAACCTGCTCACATTATTATCGTGTTATATTGATTCTATCATTAGTAACACTCATTCTGTATGTTAAGACATTTATTTATGTCTCCTCTTGCCTTGCTTTGGCGGTTGGGTCGTCTGTGCTAGTGGCAAAAACTTCTACTATGTAGCATTCATAATTTAAAATGGGAATTTGAGCTCTCATCTCAGACTCAACCTGCTCACATTATTATCGTGTTATGTTGATTCTATTATCGTGTTATATGTATCTGCACCGAATCCAGGATCAGGGCAGCATGGTCCCGTCACCATCAGCAAGGGGGGCGCGGCGGCAGTGGCAGCGGTAGCGGCAACGAATCCAATCCAGATCCGCTGGTTTCAGGAGTCAGCACTGAGGCTGGTGGGCGAGGCTGCACTCACCAACCGTTGTCTGCCCCTCCTTAGCCAGGACCACCAGGTCGGCCGCTCCCTTCTCCACCTTTACGCCACCTCAAGCATCGCCACTGCCACCTCTTCGTCCAACATGTCCCACTTGATGACCCTTAAAGTTTTACCACATCTTTCTTCAATACTGTCTTACAGAATGGTTTAACAGTATTGTCTATGCTTCACTCTTCGAGTATAATTTGGCTCCCGTTGAGGTCTATGGTATCGTGTTAGTGTATATTGCATTAGGTACTTCTGTGCTAAACTTACAAGGTGAAATTACTATTTTTAATCTACAACATCTTCTTTGCTTAATTATGTTCTTTTTGCAAGAGACAGTTGCTCATATCTTGTGTCCCAATTAGCCGTCTTTTGAAGCAAAACTGTATGATTGTTTGAGAACGAGTGACCGGTACTGATCACACCATGGATTTTGTTTTCAGGATGTGATGACAGGCTGGATGGTTTTGACTCTCTACAGCAGATTTGAATCACAAGAGCGTGATATATTGCTAAGCTTGATGTTGATTGACAAAAAGGTATGGTTTTGGGGGATGGGACGCCGCCAGCGGCTGCTCTGGTTGGGAGCGGTGGCTGCTCCTCCGCGAGCGGGAGAAGGGAGGGAACGGGCTAACCTAATGCGTGGGTGGCTGTGGGAGAAGGAAGGGAACGGGCTAAATTTGGCTAAACATTGCCCAGGCAGTTAATCGGCCCAGCCGATAATTCGGTCTGACAACCGATTAATAAGCTTGTCAGACTGATAAATCGGTTCACCCAGTTAATTGCGTGAATCGGCTGGCTTTCGTATAGGCAGGTGGCTAATGCAATAGTACATGCTTCCACCAAGTATCTTTAATTGGTGAAAAAGGTATCAAGTGGTTAATGCAATAATTACTTCAACGTGTTTATTTATACTTGATATTCCTTCATAATTCAGATATAATCTGTAGAGTACTTTTTCAGCTGTGACTTGTTGTACTTTGATATGTGCAGATTGCATTCACAAACTCAGCCATGAGCTGGCTGACCATGCCAGCAAGGCCACAAACTGATAGGGTATAAGGAATCGGTGTGGTAAAGAAGCAAAATAGATGCTACAGTCCTTTCAGCCCCCCCTCAGCATGATTCAGTGTAAGTCTCGTACGTGCAGTATGACGAAACCGCAGGCATGTGTTCTTCAGATATGCTTATGTGGTGTTCAGTCCCCCCTCATCCATGCGTTTTCTCTTCTTTTTTCAGATATGTCGTGTGTTTGGTAAGTGTATGATCTATGTTTCACCAGCAGGGGGCATGTGCTTCTTTTCTCAAGATGCCTCAGCTGTATATTAGTCCCATTTTCTGTACTTTATCCAGTTATAATTAAGTGTTCAGAGCTAGTTTGGTATTAGATTAGTTTGTACTTTGTACAGCTAGTTTGGGTTCAGAATCAGGATTGAGAATGTTGGCCGCTCCTACCTGATTGCTATTAGTGTGTCTTCATTCTTCTTCTGGTTTGGTCTACGTTTACATGCCCATCTAGTGGGGGCTGTGTTGTTTTCTGAATATGAGGTTAGCCAAGAGTGTTTGGTTCAGAGACATGATTGAAAATGTAGGTAGCTGCTAGCGCAGTTCGTAGAACTTTTAATTCTTGTGCCGGTTTTAGTATATTATCCGTCATACAGCAATTTGTGTGATCATCATTCATCTGTCGTATAGCAAGATTTGCGCACTGCTATGTTGCTTCATGCATGGTCTTCACTGCAGTTATGCACGGACACAAAAGCTTTTTTTCATTTATTGAGTGGGGTGTACAGGGCCTATATACCTTATCTGTCTATATAAATTTCAGCGTAGGTACATCATACAGCAATTTGTGTGATCATCATTCATCTGTCGTATAGCTAGATTCGCGCACTGCTATGTTGCTTCATGCATGGTCTTCACTGCAGTTATGCACGGACACAAAAGCTTTTTTTCATTTATTGAGTGGGGTGTACAGGGCCTATATACCTTATCTGTCTATATAAATTTCAGCGTAGGTACATCATTTTTTGTAACTCCTTTTGTTAACTTATTTATTGTCTCACTGTTTTGTATGCATGGTTGAGAAGTTCAGATGGGATTTATGTAACCAATCTCTTTCCATTTTTCCTGAGCAGTATATGTTAGCTGCTTAAGTAGCATTGCTTTATTAAGTCGTTGCAATGTTTTCCACTGGGATTTAGCCAAACTGTTTGTGTGGTTGAGAAGCTCAGATGGGATTTCTTCTTTGGTATCTGCAGTGTTCTATATTGAGACATCACTGTTCAGACTTTTGAGAGAGTACTAACCAAGTGTTCAGAAGCTTTTCATTCATATAATTTTGAGATCAGAGCATGTGTTGAAATCTCAGCTACTAACATGTTCAAGTGGACCGATTGTTTTTGCAGTATTTTTCCTGGGCGCCGGACTTCATGTTGAAGTCGCGCCAGCAGCTGGTCCTTGGTCGACGCGTGTGACCTCCGGTGGTCCGTAGCGTGGTAGAGGAGCCAGCCATTCCCGGGTTGGTGAGCCGGCGGCTATGCGAGCGAGACGGTGAGAGAACCCTGGGGTGGCCTAGCGTGTGGCGGTTTGATATGGCTGGACAACTTGATGTCGCCTGCAAGTCGCGAGTGGACAACAACACCTTGCTTCTGGATTGGCTGATGGCGTCCTGCTGGACTACCAACGTTTTGAGCAGCTCCACGCATGCAAGCGCTGAACCTCTCCCGATCTGAGTGATCATCGCCAAGTTGGATGTTTTCCAGCCCTTCAGTTGCAGCCATCATGTTCATGTTCTTGCCCCTGGGTGCGGAAAGCTTCTTCCTCCTCCACGGGTTCGTCGATGTCAACGATGATTGTCGTGGAGTGATTCCACATTGGCAATGAAATGGAGGACGAGATCGTCATGCGAGTCGGTGACGGTCCCCAAGTTGTCCAAGATAAAAAAAAAAAAACAGCCTGCAGCAAAGGTCCCGGCGGGCACAAAACTCAGTGAGCCAAAAAACAAATATCTGACCCGGAGTATAGGTGTTGTTCACGTCGTGAGATCCCATCCGACTCTCAGTTCCAGAAAGCGTAGCATGTGCCTAGCGCGCCACTGTCGGTGTAGATCAAATGGAAGATCGGTTTACCCAGGTTTGGTCCCTCGCGGTGGAGGTAAATTAAACCCTACTCCTGCTCGTGTTGTATTAATGTCTAGGGGTGTACATGGTGCAATGACTATCGAGGGGTAAGATTGTAGGTCCCCTGTCGACTAGCCCGACCTCGGCTTATAAAGGGTGCCAATGCCTAGGGTTACAAGAAACCTAGTTGGCTAAGGCAGTGAAGGAGTCCTTCTGGAACACCAGTTTCATCATCTTGGACGCCAAATCTTCCGGGTCCTTTCTTGTTGAGGGCCCACAGGCCAGACATACGGCCCGGGACAGGAACCGGCCTAGGGGTCCACGGGCCGACCTAGGGGGGCATGAGCCGGCCTGCTGGGCTGACTTCTGGTCTAGTGAGACACCCCTGGGCTATAACACCGTCAGCGAGCAAACAAACGGAATAACAACGGTTCACAAAATAACTGCACGCATGCCAGCCCTAGGGCCATGAAGGTAGATCAGAGTAGACTAGGCTAATTCGGGGCCATGACGACATGAAGCAGGCTATGAGTAGTCGCACGGATGTTGGTCATCAGGTCTTTGATGGTAGCGACATCAGCACCTTTGGCCATTGGCTTCCATTGTAACGTGAATGCATTCATTTTGAAAAGAACATCAGAAGGATGTTGAGGGAAATGTAACTTGATGGTAAACCTGTTGCGAGTAGTCCGCAGTGACCAGCATTGCACAACAAACGCAAACCAAAACATGGAGTGAGAGCCCAGAGAGATTCATGTGACTTCTTATTTTGAGGGGGATGTGAGCCCTCCACACCATTGAAACTTACGCGGGCGATTGCCTAGAATAAGCCTAAAGTAAATTCACCGAACTTGCCAGACACCGAGTGAGGCCAAACAATTTGATCCGAAGTCAATGAGAGTAGCGGGAATGGGCAATGAGTACTTGGCATTCCACGAACTCTTCATGATACAAGGACCGACGGAACCGAGGTCCCAAATTAACAGAGAGCTCCCTAATGAAGATCTCATGATGGTCCCAATAACTCCACCAACTCTTCAGGAGACAAGGACCGACGGAAATGGGTAGTGATGGTCATATTCTCTGTAATTCATTCCACCATTTGATTTTCTTTGCCCGCTACCTCAACCGTTGCATCTCCACATTTGTCTCTTTTTTTTAGCAAAATCTCCACATTTGTCGAGCATGTCAAGATTGCCTAGGAGGAGCCCCGCGTAGTTGTCAAGAAGCCCTTTTCATGTTTTAAGCTACTGCTGTGAAGGGGGGATCTTCAGAAAGAAATTCCTCCTCGACACCAAGGATGTTCTGCATGCTTTGCCCATACTCTGTCACGTCTTGAAGGCAAGGGGAGAATGATAGGACGTCAACGGATATGGGAGGGCCATTTCCAGGTCCAGAAAGCAGCAGAAGCACCCACCTGCGGGTCCAGTACACAGAAGGGATGTCGTGCAACAATGAGAGTAGATCGATCTAGCGGTTTGCACGGTTTCTGGTGCTTCTCTGCCCCCGCCCTATGCTACTTTATGTAGGCGAGTTTCTCCGGTTCCTTGCGGGAGGGGTCAAAGAACCCTAAGTCATCCGGGTGTCGTGAGCTTCCCGGACTTCTCCCGGTTCCCAACTTTGGAATGGACACTGCAGGATCGCTACCAGAAGGGATGTTGTGCGATGTAGAGGCAGACGAGGCCGCGACAATTCCATCGTACCGCGAGGGCAGATACACTGTTCTCGCGACCATTCCAACGACGGAGGTGCTCTATGAGATCCTGGGCTCAAGCCGTGTGGATTGGATTGGTACTCGCGAGGGATGGCGACGGCGACCAGAGATCAAGCAAAACATCATTCCAAGAACATTTACATATTTCCGTATTTAACATGGGACCTCAGACGTCATTCCAAGATGGTCCGAGCGATGTACCCTACATCAAATCTGTTTCAAACCCTTTATGCAGGAAGGAGCCTTGAAGAGATGAAAGGGCATTCACTCACTATGAGCCTTGTGAGATCATACATAGCCTTTCTTTGGGTCTAACAGCCCTCTGAGATACTATCTTCACATGACATTAGCTAGGTGGTTCTAGTGCTCTTGTTTTTTTAGCAAAACAGAACAAGGGGCACTAAATTACATGTACACAAGTTATTTCTAATATCCACTAGACACTACATCTAATATGGAAACCTTTTCTTTTTCCGGCCGCCAGTTCAAGAGACTCTAGTACCTGTTACAAAGAATAACACAACATGAGTGAGTGTCAAATAACCAAAGCCTTCTTCTGCATGCAAAACACCTCTCTCAAGGCGAATGTTTTAATTCGTATTCTTTGCAAGATGTCACACAACTCAAAACTTTAGTGCCTTATAAATCACAATGGTAGACACAAAAAAAGATCTCTTAGCCGATTTTTTTCCTAAAATTTACAACTTTACAGACAACCTAACATGGATGCTTTGGTGGAAAAAAAAAGATGGATGAACTCTGTTCTCAACAATTTACTTTTGTTGGACCAGCCATTTACAAAAAACAGAAACTCCCAAATGTATCAGTGAACAATATCAACCGATGCTTACAAGGGATTAGAGACTGCTCATTGCAGATGCATTCCGTGATTGTTAACATAAGGAGTATACGGGGCATTGATATGGCAACTTCATGAAAAAGTTTCGTGGTGAAGTGTACACACAGCACTTGTACCCTGCACCACCAAACTTCTTCATCAAGGTACCACATGGAGAAGATATATGCGGCAAATCCAAATGCTATATACTCCTAACGTTCCAGAATATAAGGTGCATCAACTTTCGCGCAAGTCAAACATATGTATGTTTGACCAAGATTATAGAATAAAATATCAACATCTATAAGACAAAATAAATAAAATAAGAAAATTCTTTTCGTGATGATACAAATTTTTTATTGTAGATATTGAAGTACTTTTTTCTAAAAACTTGATAAACATGCACATGTTTGACTTTTGAAAAACTAATACACATTATATTTTGGGATGGAGGGAGTAGTTTTTAGAATCGCCACAAAAAATTATGGTACAGATATGGGTTCTCTGAAGCTAATAGCTCATAAATAACATATCTGAAAGTTTTAACAATCAAATGAAGGACCCAACATAACAGCTTCAAAGACTGGTGGCTCTCTGCTCGCCTTTCGATTTCAGGAAACAAGAGAAAAGGTTTTTTATAGCCTATGTTTCCTGTGAGCTTGGTCAATCTGGAGGGAAAGAAACTATCGGAATTTAACTGTCAGGCTGCAGCTCTTCAGAACTTCTTGTTTTGACTAGAAGCTCTTCAGGGCATGGATAATAAGCTCAGTGGTTTACAATTTGTAGAGTCTGGCCAGTGTTAAGGGCCAAGAGCAAACTGGTAGCTGTTGTAAGTTCGCAAGTTGCCTGTTTCAGTTTAAATTGGGCCGCTAAAATGTTGCAGGCCGCGTCAAGGCTGTTTCTTCCTTGGTCTTCATGTACTAAACCTCTTTTCTTTTTTCTATTAAAATACGCAGCCCTTTGCATGGTTAGAAAAAAATAGCAATCAAATTAAGGATCTAAAGGGGCTGCATCAAAGAGCTCATTATGGGTAAGTTTAATGTGAGGAGACAAACAAGTAGGAGGTTGGAAGGCCGAATCTTGCTAAGTATAATGAAACAACTAAATGCATTGAGCAAAACAATTGGGATCCATACAGTTGCTTGGAGAAATGAGTTTGAAGCAGAGATAAGTATGCTTGAATCACAAGGGCGTGATACGCTACAAGTCATAAACATAAAAGATAAGACATGTTCATGCAGAGTGTGGCAAGTTTTTGGGAAGCCATACCTTCATGCATTGCCCTTCAGATGCTCAATCAGGGGAGCTGAGATCCAAGCACATGCCTATTATTATTACAGCATTGAGATGTTTAGGGCATCATATGCTGGGTCAGTACCATCCATGGCAGATTCACTAGATAAGACACGCGGGTTGCAAAGTACACCCACCAACTCTAGAAAGGCCTCCAGGCAGACCCAGGAAGCAGAGAATTAGGAGATTGTTTTTGAACCTGGTAGAAAGGTGGTCAGGTGCAGAAGATGTAAGGGAGTGGGCCATACGACGAAAACATGCAAGGAGCCGGAACCCGAACAAGAATTCCTATGATCTTATCTGATGTTGATGAGGAACCAACTTCAAACTTATGTGTCCTCTCATGTTAATTTGTTTTACATATCATTGCTTAGTACTGAGCACTATGTTTAATCTTATAAATCATTGCAGAAAGAAATGTGCACATGTGATTGAAGAACCTGTAGAAGCTCGAGAACAAACTCCAAGGAGAAGGTGTGAGTATTGCACATGCTTTTAGTCACATTTTACTGCTCACTGTAATGTTTTTGGTTCAATAATCATTTCAGGAGAGAAGGTATGAGGACTGAAGAATCTATAGCTAATTACAAGAGGTATTAATCTGATTTGTACATATTTACATGTACAAATAGATGGAAGAACCTGTACTAACTATATTATACTGTTTTTTCTAACTCTAGGAAGAAAACTTCTGTCAACATGACTCCTATGAAGAAGCCCACAGCCAAAGGAAATGACAAGATAACTCCAGTGAAGAAAGCTGCACCTAAAACGAAGAAACATGGAGCATGGATGCTTTGGTGACAGAAAATGGATGAACTCTGCTCTCAATAATTTACTTGCTGCACACGCCCATTTACCAAAGCCATATAAACTCCCAAAATATCAACATAGTTTATAGTGTGGTATGATATTGTAAGCATCACATGGATGACATAAGAGTGTATTGCACAATGCACATAAGCTTACACAATTGAATTAAAATATAATATATCGACAAAAACTGGAATATACATACTTGAGAATCAAACTGATAATCTAGATAATTTGTAGATGGGATCATGGGACTAGTTAAAAGAGGAGACGCGTACCTCTTGCAATAACTTCTCCAAGGTCTGATACAGTTGCAGTCAACTCTACGGTCCTTCGGCATTTTTTGAGTGTTTGAAATACCCCAACCTATGGAGTTAGCATAACACATTTCTCAGTGCTAACATTTTGCTAATAATACTTCTGTTCAAAGGAATGGATGGCAGGGATCAAGCGAACTACTGTTATAAGATAGAACTGAACTTACAGAAATACGAACTTCAGCATTATGGCCATTTTTACTATCTGAAGGGCCTTTGCATATGCTCATCAACAGATTTTCCAACTGATAATTTCAGGAAAAAAAACAGAGAAGTCACAAGCATGAAGCTACCGAATATCACAAGTGTAATTTATTTTCACTTTATTAACCTGACAAATCTCTAATACACCCACCTGAATTGTGGTAGAAATGCATTTTCCCTTAATACATTCAATAAGATCACCTTTTTGAATTCCACATATCTCAGCATTAGATCCTTTCGACACCTAAGGTTCAATTGCCAAATAATTACCATATGCACATGGGAAAAAAAGCACCTTCAGGAAGGCATTATATACCTCTCTAACAACAAGACCGTCATCAATGTTATACATACGCCATAACATGTCAACCTGAGCAGGCTCTAGAAGCTTGATGGCCTCAAACCTCATCCCAAGATGGGGCCGAGCGATGTACCTACACCAAATCAGTAATCATTTAACATATTTCGAGCAAGGTATACATGGGTAAGTAATGCTTCTAAAATAAGCCATTTTAGTGGAATCAACTTCTATCTTTTTTTTATTTGAACAAGGACTTCTATCTAACACGTTTAAAATTTCCCATCACTAACCAAATATTTTGATTCAAATAGATTTCAAAAAGACCCAAAGGGGATGAATCATTAATAGTAGTTAGAAATGCTCAAAGAAGATTTTTCATGATTTTACGTAAAATTGAAACATCAAATTTAGATGAGATCAATTGAGTATCACAAAAACATTTGTTCATGAATATCTCCTACGTTTAAATTCAAGCCATCCTTAAAAAAAGATGGGTTCAGGAAAATTGTCCATCAAAATTGAGAGAAAACAAAGTTTTCCATTTAACTTTACTCTGCACTTTGGATGTAGATAGTGCTAAAGACATGCGAAGCAAAATTATAAAGTCTTATCAGTTCTATCTTATAAATAGTTGTCATGATGAAACATTTATAGTCAAGAGTGGTTCTAATTGTTTCTTTCCGTCTAGGCCCCATCAAAGATCCAGTGCTTGATTTGCTTATAAATGATTGCTGCTATATTATCTATTGCAGCCACTTGTTCAAACATATCACTATATATATAACATGACAATGACTATACTATTTCGAAAATCTTAACATAACTTAAAGGGCATACCAGTGCTCAAAGCTCACAAACAAAGTGGGTCTGGGGAAGGGGATTTCTAGACAGCCTTACCCTTGCATAGTACTTTTGCAAGGAGGCTGGTTTGAACCCAAGACCTCCAGGCCACAAGTGGAGAGACTACCACTGGGCCAGGCCCGCCCTCCAAAATCTTAACATCTTATGGCCATTAAATTGCGTAAAAATGAGAAAATAGACACTAGCTCGACCACTAACAACAATAAAAAAATAGGGGAGAACACATTACCAAACAATAATAGATACTATCAGAGAGCTGAGAGGAAAAACGCACCGATATTTCTTCCATGAATCCAAACAATTGAGCAAAATGGAAGAAGGTATAAAAGACCCAAATCTCTCAGGGTCGTTGACCATTCCAACAACTTTTCCATTCGAGTCAATAACTAGCCCCCCATTGTCATACTACAACAATTCATATGGACAAAATGTGAGATTTTGCAATATATAACATAAAATGACATAGAAAACTCAAAGTTGTAACAAATGTATATAACTATCTCATGATGAGATATATTACCTCATTATTATCATCGTCATGGCCATCTGGAGAACAAAAGTACACGTTGTGGTGCCGCTCAAACATGTTTGGATTCAGATATTCTGCCCTAGCATATGTTATCCTTAGATTTAAGGAATTGTCTCTTCCTAGCTGAAAAACCTCTTGAGCAAATTCTACATCTTTTTCACGAAGAGATGGTAACTTGATTGGTTGATCCACCTCAACATTCAAGAAAGCGATATCGTAATGGGGCTGATAGTAGACCAGCTCGCCCTTTGCACTAGTGCCATTTAGCAAATGAACAGTGACCTAAAAAAAAGTTCCAGAACAGATTTTTTTAACAATGCCTAGTAAGCAAATGGCATATGATGTTTCCATTTTGTTATCAGAAAAGGTCAATAGCTAGCACAAAAAACATGTCCTTTGTACTGGTGCCATCTAGCAAACGAACAGTGACCTAAAAAAAAATGTTCTGGGACAGAATGTATAAGATTTTTGAACAATGCTTAGTAAGAAAATCACATATGATGTTTCCATTTTGTTATTATTAGAAACGGCCAATGGCACAAAAACATGTCATTTGCATTGGTGCCATCTAGCAAATGAACAGTGACCTAAAAAAAAGTTCCTGAACAGAATGTAGATTTTTTTAATGCTTAGTAAGCAAATTGCATATGATGTTTCCGTTTTGTTATTAACTGAAAAGGCCAATAGCTAGCACAAAAACATGTCCTTTGCACTGGTGCGATCTAGCAAATGAATAGCGACCTAAAGAAAAGTTCCGGAACAGATTATATAAGACTTTTGAACAAAGCTTAGTGAGCAAATCGCATATGCCGTTTCCATTTTGTTATTGTAAAGGGCCAATTGCATACAAAAAACATTTGAATTGCAGCTAGTTAGATTTACACCGGGGATTAAATTATTTACTTGGGGGTGGAAGCGGCTGGGCTGGAAAAGAACGTACATGGGTATAGAAATTAATATAAGAAACACTAGATTTGACTCACATCAGCATTAGGGGCATACTCTTGGCCGCCTGACCAGACGCTGAAAGGAGCATCCTTTGTGCGAATCAGCCGTGCAGTTGTCAAAACAAGGCCGGTTTTCTTCTCCTCATCCCAATCGACCCAGAAGCCGGAGCAACGTCTTAGCGGTTCACCAACTGTGTGATTCAAGCACAATACACACATTAAGTTGATGGATCAATCAATCCAAAACAGAGAGGGTGCAAGCAAAGCAGCATATATATACACATACAGACCAAGAGAGGATGAAACCCCTAGAAGAAATTTGGCAGCGGAGAGCACGGCCTGGCTTCCAGATTCACGGACGGAGAAGAGCTCGGCAATGTGAAACCGGGTCGGGGGTTTGAAGTAATCGAGCGTGGGAATTTTCACAGAGCGGGGAGCTACAGGCAGGCAGCAGGAGCATAAATAAATAATTATAGTATAAACTGATGAAAAAAAAATGGATGATACGGACCTGATTCTTCGTCGCGTCTGGCCTGTTCCATCTTGGCTGAGTGGTCATGGTAAACCCACGCGGACGGATCTGGCGACCAGACCTCTTCCTCTTCGCTCCACACATCCACCTTCCTCTTCTTCTCCGCCAAGGGATCGTCTCGTCTGGTCGGATAAGCCGCCATGGTCCTTTTGTTGTCGGATCGGATCTCTCCACACCCGCCTCGACCTGGAACCCGATCGAGGAATCAACCGATCCTCCGGCAATCGCGCAGCCGCCGCCGCCGACGCCGCCGGCGGCCAGTGGGGATTCTTATTCGTCCAGTGTTTTTTTCTGGGGAAGGGATTGTTCAGGACACCCGATTTCTGTGAAGAGACCGCGGCCTGATCAGGGTCATGGGCCGCGGCCGTTGTGCGGCCAGACCTGGCCCGATTTTTTATTTTTATTTTAGGTTTGCCAGGGGAAGTCCTATATGACGCTCTTTGCGTCAAGTTGCTGGGGCTTCGCACAGAGCGTGCAGTCGGCGGGCTTTCAGGTGCCCTCGACGGATATCGAACCCAGGATCTCGTGCTGAGAGAGAAGGCGATACAACCAGCAGCCAAGCCAGCGAGCTTTAGTGATTACGAGACAACGCAAACTATTAAGGCCCAGTTCTTTTGGGCAGCTTAAAATTTAAGCTGCCTCTCCCCAGCTTAAAAAAATAAGCTACCCTCTAATTTTTTTTTTTTTGCGAAAAACTTCCAATTTATTCATCTTCAATCATGGCAGTACAACGAACACCAGAAATAATAAAAATTACATCCAGATCCGTAGACCACCTAGCGACGACTACAAGCACTGAAGCGAGCCGAAGGCGCGTCGCCATCATCGCCCCTCCACCGCCGGAGTCGGGCATAACTTGTTGAAGTAGACAGTCGGGAAGTCGTCGTGCTAAGGCTCCATAGGACCAGCGCACCAGAACAGCAACCGCCGCCGATGAAGAATAACGTAGATCGAAAGGATCCAACCCGAAAACACACGAACGTAGACGAACAACGACTAGATCTGAGCAAATCCACCAAAGATAGATCCGCCGGAGACACACCTCCACACGCCCACCAACGATGCTAGACGCACCACCGGAACGAGGGCTAGGCGGGGAGACCTTTATTCCATCTTCAGGGAGCCGCCGCCGTCTCGCCTTCCTGAGCAGGACATAAACCCTAACAAAACTCAAAAGAACGACTAAAAACGGAGCCCTCTCGCCGGCCCTTACCAGGATCCACCACGTCCCCATGGCCCTAGGGCCACCGGAGACGAGGCGGACCGGCGGCGGCGCCAGCGAGAGGCAAAAACCCTAGCTTTTTTTTGGAGGAGAGGAGACGTCTCCTTATGCCGGAACCCAGACAGCCTTTCGGCTCTACGAAACTATTTCGCTAGGAGGGAGAGAGAAGCCAGACAAGTCTATGGCATGTGTATGAGAGCAAGGATGAGATTTGGGCTGCCCCCTCCACCTCTATTTATAGGAGAAGGAGGGGTGGATGTGGCTGAAATTGCCAGACAAGTCTATGGCATGTGTATGAGAGCAAGGATGAGATTTGGGCTGCCCCCTCCACCTCTATTTATAGGAGAAGGAGGGGTGGAGGGGCTGAAATTTCAGCCACATCCATCCATGTCATCTCCAAGATATTTTGGAGCAAAAGCCCAAAAAGGTGGCTTTCCAAAAAGTAATCCAAAAAGCACTTTCACTATTCACGACGACATATTTCAGCGTCCGTTCGAACTGAAAATATTCATGTGGGCTTAGAACATTTCCAGTACCCACTAAAATAATTTTCAACGTGATCCGAAACAATTCCGGTTTAGTGATTTTCATCTGCGAAAAGCATCTGAAGCGGTTCCGGCAGCTCCGGAACATTTCCGGTTTTCATCCCGGAAAATTCCAGAAAGTTTCCAGAACGATTCTGGCACCCTCCAAGAATTATCAGGCATGTGCCGAAACCATTTTGACTTTATGGTGTACTCCGAAACAACTTTTCGGTTTAGTGATTTTCATCTGTGAAAAGCAACTAAAGCGGTTCCGGCAGTTCGGAACATTTCCGGTCTTTGTCTCTGAAAAATCTCAGAAGTTACCGGAACAATTCTGGTACCTTCCAATAATTTCCAGGCATGTGCCGAAACCAATTTGACTTTATGGAATACCCTGAAACAACTTTTCAGTTTCACCGGAACTATTCCGATATCCTCTCCGGAACGTTTCCGTTTCGTCCGAAACTTTTTCGGTGATTTTCTCTCAGACTCCCCGTCTAGTATTCAGCAGATAGATGACCCTTAAGCGTGTGACCCTATAGGTTCGGTGAAGTATAGACATGACCCGGAACCCCTTCCGATCAATGATCAACATCGGAGCCGTGGACACCCATATTGACCCCTATACCCACACGAATGAATATTCAAGTGAACCTCCAGTTGCCGTGTGCTATTCCTGTTGCTTCGTGATATGTTACAAATACCCGAGGTGAGACATGTTGGCATCCCCGCGGATCAACAACTTGTCCACTATGCCAGTTACCTCGTTACCGGTATTGTTCTCTTTTCTCGTTCCCGTGTTCTGGCATCCCCGTGATCAAATCACAAAGTGTCTGGCCAGACGATGATGGATACCGTAACACCGAGAGGGCCCAGAGATATCTCTCCATCGTCGGAGGAAAAAATCCCAATCTTGAGCTATCAAGTTACTTGACATACTTTTCCATGAACCCGTAAGCCGCCGTAATAGCCACCCATTTATGGATGACGTTTAACAAACCCCAAAGTTCATGAAGCAAGCATGAAGTAACTCGATACTCTCATGGTCTAAGGAATTATGCAAACGTTAACCATCTCTTTGTTATGAACCATTAACTTATGACGAATGAATCTCATAGCATAACATCAATTCGGGTCGATTCAACACAAATGTTCTTCTAACATTGTGCCCTCAAAATTGCCGGCATAGCCATGCCCATGATCAGGAAAACAGGATCATCATGCAATACTTGAGCCAGTCTTAGAGGCCAGACTAGGAATACATTTTACCGTTTATTATTCCACACGTGCATATGAGTCTTCCTCCGAGCCTCGTGGTTATTGCAGACTCGAGAACCATGGCAGTTATAGCATGGAACATAAACCTAATTATGAACAGGGAGATAATCAATAACATTTATTATTGCCTCTAGGGCATACCTCCTACAGACTCCCACTTGAACTAGAGTCAATAATCTAGTCAATGCTAATGCACTTTACACCTATGGCATACTGGTGTAAAATATGCTTCGCTTGTGGTATAGCCTGATGTCCAATGGATCTGACAACTTCAGCTCCATGTGTAACTTTGCATATCCTCGCGTTTTCACGCTTTCACAAAATTCATATTTTGTGTGGACTTGGCTTTGCATATGTGTGAATCATTGGTCGAAACCTGATTCCTCAGACTGAGCTATGGAGCAACTATCTGCAATAGTGTCCCATAGACCAAAGCCATCTTGGAACCATACTAAGTTCATGAATGAACTATATGATTCAACAACTTCTTTGTCGCTTCTTAAGCGTCAACATACTCAGCCTTTGTTATAGAATTCGCCACAGTATCTTGTTTGGAACAATTTCCAACTACCGTGCCACCATATTGTGTATTACACAAAACCCTTAACTTAAATCGAAAATCGCATGGAGTATTGATGAAGACTGTATCGATGTAATTACTTACAACGAGCACTTCATAATCTCTGCTTGTGAGAAAACATGTCATCACTACTACTCTAGTACTCAATGACATCTTTCACTGTTGTCCTATGATCAGTACTTTGATCACTATGGTATCTATACTCGCAACAACTTTGGAGTATTGGACATATCTGGTTGTTTTACATACCATGGAATACATGATTAATCCAAACACAAGAGTGTGTGGAATCTCCATCATGTATTTTGCTCATCAGTGTTTTGAGACACCGAGTCTTGCAAAACTCTTTCCATGTGACTTCGTCAAGAATCACTCCTTGGCGTTTTTAAATGCTAAAAAGTTTTAGCATCTTGTCAATATGTATTCATAGCTTAGCCCTATTAGGTAAATCTATCTCCATAGATCATCATGCCTAATATTGAGGCTATTTAGCCTAAGCACTTCATCGAAAAACTATTTTCAAATGAAGTCCTAATTCGTGTCAAGAAATTTATTTCCAATTAACAATGTGTCAAGTACCCAAGGTTTTTAGAAATATTATTATACTCCCACTTACTTTCTTGAATCACAAGCATCTTCGATACCCATTTGATGAAGTCAAACCCCTTTGACCATTCCATCAAAAACGAAGATTCCAACTCCACTTTGCTCTCTTCTGTCCATCGCTGGAACTCTGAAGTTTGCATCCTTACCAGCATCCTCTGGATCGACAAATTACTTTGGACTGTATCACATACAAGTCCTAGGTTTTATTTCCATCAGATGGAAATCCTTTTGTCATCCATGTTTCATATCTCATGATTGAAATATGTATTAATTGCTAGTTCAACCCGAACCGACTTCAAGCATCGCTACGGTGAGACAATCTCATCGTAGTCAACTCCTTGAACTTGTTATGGCAACAAGTCGAGCTTTATGGATAAAACATTTTATCCGTATCAGTTTTTAGTTCCATAAATATTCGTTAGACTCTAAGTCTTCCGAAAGGTGTATCAAGATTTTAATCTCGAATCACTTATATGGAAACTATCTCGGATTGTATTGGCATTTAGCCAATTCCGGAGTCAGGGCCCATCAACGCTTCCTTGTGTATTGGAGGTATACTGTTGTCTAACAACAATATCTCGTTTGCGCACCTGATAGGTTTGCACGAGCTTTGCCTACGTGGTTCAGCTGCAAGTTCGACCGAAGTCCATACATTTTATTGTAGAGACTTCCGTATCAGTCGCAGTAGGAAACTCCGGAATCACTTCCAAGGTTTCTTTCCTTTGATCTGATGACGAAGATACTGGTTATCTCGTCGAGTTGCACTGTCCTCCCACTCACCTTTTGAAAGAACTATTCTCTTTAAAAGCATACCGTTTTGCGGCAAAACCCTTTGCCTCGGTATAGTGGTGGGGGAATACCCAATGACTTGGGATAACCTTACAAAGTAGCACTTGTCTGATTTGGAATAGGTTTGTAACCTTTTACACAAGCCCCATATTCCAAATGTTAAGAAAAGATATAACATGGTTGGGCGTACCACACCATGGCGTCATTTCAACAGACCTGATGGAGCTCTTTTCAGTGTAAAAGCCGCAGTCTCTAAAGCATCACTCTATAAAAGGGATAATGGCAAATTTATTTATGTCATCTTTGATCTTACCATGTCATAAATGGTTCGATTACATCTTCACGGACTTTTCACTTGCAGTGGTGTTCCGGGAGGTGCAAGTTATGAAACCCCTTTCATAACTCATCAGACATTCGCTAAACTTGTAACTCAAATATTCTTTTCTGCAATCGAATTGTAGAAACATAATTTTCTTGTTACAATAACTTCTACTTCGTTTTTGAAAACCTTATGAATGAATTCAAAAGATCCAGACTTCGTCTCAACAAGTAAATATCCATATATCTACTTGAGTCATTTCTGAAGATAGATAAATCCACTACTTGCAACAACATTTATTGGACTACACACATCACAATGTATGATCACCAATATGTTCTTTGCTCGTTCCTTATGGCCTGTGAATGGTATTTCAGTCACTTCACTTTTCAGAGGAAATTTGCAAGTGTCAGATGATTCAAAATCAAACGACTTCAAAATCCATCATAATGGAATTTTCCATGCGGGTTTCTCCAATGTGATCAAATGCAGTGCCACACTTGTGTGGTATTCTTTTAGTCTTGCGACATTTAGCGTCAGTGTTATGGATGTATCATATTTTCCATCAATATTCATAACATACATCCCATCTAGGATGGAAGCATGGCCCTTCATGTTATTCATAATACTGAACAACAATTGTTGTTTTATGAACATCTCTTTTGCAACAAACATTGTGCAATGGGCTAGAGTGTATGAAACTCTAAAATGAATTATGAAAGTAAACCCAGAGGTAATGTATTATTATCAATATTCATAACACACGTCTCATTCATAATGAAAGTATGGCCCTTATGTTATTCATAACACCGAACATCAAAAGTTCTCTTATGAACAACCTTCTTGCAAGATACCTTATGCAAAGGGCTAGAGTGTGAAACTCTAAATGAATTATGAAAATAAATACATAGGTAATACACCGATGGAAGGCATAGTAACATTTACTATGTTCCCTGCGTGTATCTAAACCTCATTCCTGGCTAGTCTTTCAGGCCATAGTAGTTCTTACATCGAGTTGCAACAGAATGCAATCGAGCGGGTATCTTTGTGATTAACTCACAATACCCAAGAATTAGTGATTAACATGTTTAACCATAATTCCCAAGAACTATATATTTGACCAGCCTTCTATACATCAAAAACTTGTATGACATTCATACATGAGCTGGATATTCCAGTCTTCTTTCCTTTTGCCTTTATACTTCTAACAGTTTAACTTTCAGTATTTCTCCTACTCTCAGAAGAAGCACCCAACTTAAGAGTGGCGATAGCCCCGGACTTCCTAGGCGTGAAAGTTTCACTAACACCCTTCGGACACTTCCTTTCTCTTTAAGTTGTCTGTTTTATTCACCATCATCATATGACAGGCGTTCTTCTGGATCCCTCTCTTATCAGTCTAATGCATAGTAAACTCCTTTACTAATAGTTTGCAAACAAACATTGCTTTGGATATCTCATATCTTTTAGCCTTTGTCTGTCTCTGAAAATGATTTTCAGATTCCATGAATATCACATAACTATCCAAACTTTCGAAGTTCGGGTCTCATGGAAGCAAACATATTGCACTTGACTGAAACGGAATTCTAGCTTTTGGATCGATGGACGAGAGTCACATGATCCATAGCATTAGCGGGAGAATACCGAAAGCATGCGATAGGACAAGTCCTTCTCGGCACTCTAGAGGACAATCCTCTCATTACGTTACCAACTGTAAAGTTTTAACCAGATATTTAACAGCTATTCAATTTTAATTGGGAAGGTGGAAACGCGAGCCATTATTCTACAACTATTATGCAAATAACACTTAGACAGTGTTCATAATTAATTGCACTGAGAATTAAAAGAATTAATTCTACAGTGCGCTCCCACTCAAATCAATATCTCTCATAATTGATTGTGAGTGATACAAGACCCCCATTTCAATTGTTCGCCATTGGTGTAACACCACTGATGACGAAAATCTCAACCGGTAGGCCAACTTGCCAATCACATCTCTATGTGATTCTTGTTCATCTTTCGATGCGCGTGTTCCGAGCTCATGACGGTCATGCCTGAACGTCAAGACAACCAAGTGATCTTGCTGCGAGGTCTCCACTCACCCGCCTCACACTTCCCTAATCGTTTGTACCCGTGTGACACGGCGCACTCCGAGAAGTTAGGTGCCGTGACGGTGCTACACTTGGGAGAACACTAACCACTTGATATTTTTGTGAGAGATCACCCTAATAAAAAGCGACTACCGCGCAATCAAGAAGGGTGCATCATAAGGGATAAACATCTCAGGCAATTCATAATAGCATGATATGGTATAGCCCTTTCTGACGGAGAAGTCTTTCATTTCTTCGTCTTCGGCATTCGCATTGGTGTTCACCTTCGCGAAGATTGCCACCACCTTGTCGATGCACCAGATAATATTGCTATCTCTATAGCTAATAAAATAAGTGCATTACTGAAGGTTGACACGCAGGTCATTAAAGTGACAATCATATGGCTCCAGCCATCATGCCGAATCATGACACGCAGGTCATGTTAATCAATTTACTTTATATAGTCATCTCATACATAATCAAATTATAATGAGCACTGCTATACCACATCACATGCACATGCAAACCATCCTGCAAAACCAAGTTAGACGCCTCTAATCGGTTCATGCAAAATTTTATTTTACGTGGCTTCTAAGGTTTCGAAACAAACCGAAGCTACCAACGTCCATCATCAAGCATGATAATCCAAGTCGCTAGATTAACATTGCGGGGTGTATGAAACACGAGATAATAAAATCTCGAGCCCCATACTAAACTTCGTCATACGCGTGACCCCCGTGCAGATCATATCTGCATTGCCCTTTCGTCTGCGAAATTTCATCTTTCTTTTTAACTACAGTGGAATTCAATGAACTGTTAGCATTTCGTTGATCAATCAGGATCGCGGATTGCCAGAACATTGAAACTCCACCATACTGTTATCAAGATCAGAAATATGCAAATTCCAGGGAAGCAACAAGAACATCGGGTAACAGATTTCATCTGCTACCCGCACAAATAATTTTCAGTAATAGAACTCATCTACTACCTAATTATATTGTGCAATACCCATACATCTCTATGTATTCTAGATCGCAACCTGCATCTACGCATAACCTGGCTCTGATACCACTGTAGGGTAACGCAGCAGAAAACAAAAAATTTCCGACCTACGTACCAGCCCAGGATCACTATGGAGACTGCATACAAGGTTTGATCTGTTTCGTTACTAACTCGTAGCGCAGCGGAAGTAGAGTCGATGACGATCGGCGGTGCAGATCCCCGCAGCTAGGATTTACAACCTCCCAACCGCAAGGATGTATACCCTCATCCGCCCCCGGACAGCCCTCCGGGAGGCGGTCGGACAGTCCCTCGGACGGTGTCACGGACAGCCCTTCGGGAGGACCATCGAAACTCGGACAGTCACTCGGACAGCCCTTTGGGAGGACCATCGAAACTCGGACAGCCCTTCGGGAGGACCATCGAAACTCGGACAGTCACTCGGACAGCCCTTCGGGAGGCACTTTCAAACTAAGACCGAAACTACAATCTCTCTACAGAGTTGCACACATACGGTCTCAACTATCCGGCAGGGCTTCGCCGTCCAGAACTAGTTCCTGCCGGAACCCAGACAGCCTTTCGGCTCTACGAAACTATTTCGCTGGGAGGGAGAGTGAAGCCAAACAAGTCTATGGCATGTGTATGAGAGCAAGGATGAGATTTGGGCTGCCCCCTCCACCTCTATTTATAGGAGAAGGAGGGGTGGAGGGGCTGAAATTTCAGCCACATCCATCCATGTCATCTCCAAGATATTTTGGAGCAAAAGCCCAAAAAGGTGGCTTTCCAAAAAGTAATCCAAAAAGCACTTTCACTATTCACGACGACATATTTCAGCGTCCGTTCAAACTGAAAATATTCATGTGGGCTTAGAACATTTCCAGTACCCACTAAAATAATTTTCAACGTGATCCGAAACAATTCCGGTTTAGTGATTTTCATCTGCGAAAAGCATCTGAAGCGGTTCCGGCAGCTCCGGAACATTTCCGGTTTTCATCCCGGAAAATTCTAGAAAGTTTCCAGAACGATTTTGGCACCCTCCAAGAATTATCAGGCATGTGCCGAAACCATTTTGACTTTATGGTGTACTCCGAAACAACTTTTCGGTTTAGTGATTTTCATCTGTGAAAAGCAACTAAAGCGGTTCCGGCAGTCCGGAACATTTCCGGTTTTTGTCTCTGAAAAATCTCAGAAGTTACCGGAACAATTCTGGTACCTTCCAATAATTTCCAGGCATGTGCCGAAACCAATTTGACTTTATGGAATACCCTGAAACAACTTTTCAGTTTCACCGGAACTATTCCGATATCCTCTCCGGAACGTTTCCGTTTCGTCCGAAACTTTTTCGGTGATTTTCTCTCAGACTCCCCGTCTAGTATTCAGCAGATAGATGACCCTTAAGCGTGTGACCCTATAGGTTCGGTGAAGTATAGACATGACCCGGAACCCCTTCCGATCAATGATCAACATCGGAGCCGTGGACACCCATATTGACCCCTATACCCACACGAATGAATATTCGAGTGAACCTCCAGTTGCCGTGTGCTATTCCTGTTGCTTCGCGATATGTTACAAATACCCGAGGTGAGACATGTTGGCATCCCCGCGGATCAACAACTTGTCCACTATGCCAGTTACCTCGTTACCGGTACTGTTCTCTTTTCTCGTTCCCGTGTTCCGGCATCCCCGTGATCAAATCACAAAGTGTCTGGCCAGACGATGATGGATACCGTAACACCGAGAGGGCCCAGAGATATCTCTCCATCGTCGGAGGAGCAAATCCCAATCTTGAGCTATCAAGTTACTTGACATACTTTTCCATGAACCCGTAAGCCGCCGTAATAGCCACCCATTTACGGATGACGTTTAACAAACCCCAAAGTTCATGAAGCAAGCATGAAGTAACTCGATACTCTCATGGTCTAAGGAATTATGCAAACGTTAACCATCTCTTTGTTATTAACCATTAACTTATGACGAATGAATCTCATAGCATAACATCAATTCGGGTCGATTCAACACAAATGTTCTTCTAACATTGTGCCCTCAAAATTGCCGGCATAGCCATGCCCATGATCAGGAAAACAGGATCATCATGCAATACTTGAGCCAGTCTTAGAGGCCAGACTAGGAATACATTTTACCGTTTATTATTCCACACGTGCATATGAGTCTTCCTCCGAGCCTCGTGGTTATTGCAGACTCGAGAACCATAGCAGTTATAGCATGGAACATAAACCTAATTATGAACAGGGAGATAATCAATAACATTTATTATTGCCTCTAGGGCATACCTCCTACACATATTGGATCTGAACATATAATCTTCCACCAAATAAACCAACTAGCATCAACTACAAGATGTAATCAACACTACTAGCAACCCACAGGTACCAATCTGAGGTTTTGAGACAAAGATTGAATACAAGAGATGAACTAGGGTTTGAGATGAGATGGTGCTGTTGAAGATGTTGATGAAGATTGGTCCTCCCGTGATGAGAGGATCATTGGGGATGTCGATGGCTCTGATTTCCCCCTCCCGGAGGGAAGTATCCCCGGCGGAATCGCTCCGCCGGAGAGCAAAAGTGCTCCTGCCCAAGTTCCGCCTCGAGACGACGTCGCACCGTCCCAAAGGTCTTCTCCTTATTTTTTCTAGGGCAAATGGGCTTATATACCAGAAAATGGGCACCGGAGGCAGGCCAGGGGCCCCACAAGCCACCAGGGCGCGCCTGGGGGGGGGGGGGGTGGCGCGCCCTGGTGCCTCGTGGGCGCCTGGGTGGCCCCCTCTGGTACTTCTTTCTTCCAGTATTTTTTATTTATTCCAAAATAAATCTCCGTAAATTTCAGCTCATTTGGAGATGTGCAGAATAGGTATCTCTGACATTGCTTTTTCAGGTCCAGAATTCCAGCAGCCGGCAATCTCCCTCCTTGTGTAAATCTTGCATATTAAGAGAGAAAAGGCATTAGAATTGCTCCACAAAGTGTTATATTGATTAAAAACACTATAAATAACAGTAGGAAAACATGATGCAAAATGGACGTATCAACTCCCCCAAGCCTAGACCTCGCTTGTCCTCAAGCGAAAGCCGATATCGATAATCATGCCCACATGTTTAGAGAGAGAGAGGTGTCGATAAAAACAAAATACGGACATAGTAGCATCATGATCATTATTATAACAGCAATATTCATTATCATAAAACTTCTCATGAGCAAGTAACGATTCATCACAACAATGAAGTATAAGGCATAAACTTTCTTGAAAGCTAACAAACTATGTTCTCAGTCAACAATGCAATTGCAATTCATCATATTTTCAAGAAGGGTCTCATGTAGGAGCTTTTTAGCAAGTCCACATACTCAACCATCGTATAGTCTTCTATGATTGCTAACACTCACAACATATATATGGAGTAAAAAGTTTCAGCCAGACACATAGAAAGATAGGGGCTTATAATTTCGTATCCCAACTTATTCACCTCAAGGGTGATGTCAACAATAATAACTCATGATCACTCATATCCAACTGGATATATGTGCCTAGATCTTTCCCCACCACATGATGCTTGCAAAAGAGAAAAATAAAAAGGAATAGAGGAGAACACTATTGACTCTTGCATAAAAAGTAAATACATAAAAGTAAAGGATAGGCCCTTCGCAGAGGGAAGCAGAGGTTGTCATGCGCTTTTTTGTTATTGGATGCACAAGCTCTTAATGCAAAGGAACGTCACTTTATATTGCCCCTTGTGATAGCAACCTTTATTATGCAGTACGTCGCTTTTATTTCTTTACCGTCACAAGTTCGTACAAAGCTTATTTTCCCTTACAATAAAAGTTCATACATATTTAGAGGCAATTTTTATTGCTTTTTGCACCGATGAAAACTTAGTTGAAGGATCTTATTCAATCCATAGGTAGATATAGTGGACTCTCATGACATGAAACTGGGTTTAAGGGTTTTGGATGCACAAGTAGTATCTCTACTTGGTGCGGATTTTTGGCTAGCAAAGATATTGAGCAAGCACCACATGTTGAAGGATCTATGACAATATAGCTTCTATGTGAATATAAGCAAACATAATTCATTACGTTGTCTTCCTTGTCCAACGTCAACAATTTGACATAAAATACTTAATGGGGGCTCACAATCATAAAAGATGTCCAAGATAGTGTATTTGCATGTGAATCTTCTCTTCCCTATTAATTTTACCACTTATACTTTTCTTTATGTAATGTCATTACTTTCCATAAGATTAGCATATGATCTTTTTCATTATTTTCATTGCTAGGATTGAAACATAAAAGTAAACAAGCAAAAACTCAAACTACTCTTTATTATATAACTCTCAACTCAATTACATAGATAGACAGATCACGAAACTAGCACTCGAAAATAGATCATACTAAACTTTTATTCAACTAAATCATGAAATAACTAAGGATCGAACTAAAAATAGGTAAAGATAATAAAAGTGATGGTGATACGATACCGGGGCACCTCCCCCAAGCTTGGCACAAGCCAAGGGGAGTGCCCATACCCATGTACTCAAGTCTCCTTCTTCGGTTATGGCGGTGGTGATGAAGTCGTGGGCTTGTCCTCTGGCTTCCATGGCATAGGTTCCCCATCATAAAAAGATGAACGAGTCTCCGGAGTCCTAAAACTTGCAGCTAAACTCATACCTTTGAATCTTGCCTCATACTCATAATTTTGGTTTTGAAGATCATAGATTTGGCCTTGGAGATAGTCGATTCGTTCATTGAGCTTGAAGATGATGTCCCCCATCGATTGGCCATTCACCTTGTGATCGCGGGTAAATTCCGTGATCATGGAGTGGTTGGCGCTGAGTCCACGTTCTACCATCCCTTGGCACTTGAAGATCTCCTGCTCCACCGCTTCGAGCCTGGCCTCCACGCTCCCGGTCTTCTTGGGTCCTTGAAGATCCCGGATGTGAAGCACCCCCTCACGCATCTCAATGGCTTGAGGGTGTTTCATCACCTCCGGTAGGTAGGGATTGATGACCTTCTCGTAGAACTTGTCCTTGGAAGAGGTTGGTGGAGCCATAGCGATCTAGATCTGTCAGAAAAATAGCACGAAACAAGAACAGAAGAGATTTCTGCGATACGGTGGTCAAAACATCCGGGAGTATATATAAAGAATTTGTATCTTGCAAAACAAGTAATCCAGAAGAAAACGGAGTCGGGAAGGCTCACGAGGGGCCCACGAGCCACCAGGGCACGCCTGGGGGGGGGTGGCGCGCCCTGGTGCCTTGTGTGCACCTCGTGGGTCCCCTCGGCTGTTTCTCATTTTTGTATGTTTTCTAATATTCCAAAACTGACAGAAAGTGTTTTTATGGAATTTTTGGAATCGGTTTACTTACCGTATCACGTACCTCTTCCTTTCGAGGGTTCTGGAGTGTTCTGGAAGGTCTCTCTTATGTATTCCTCCGGTGTAATTGTTTCAATAATATTAGTTTCAACATTAATGGGAGTACCTGAAATATAGTGTTTAATTCTTTGCCCATTCACCACTCTCGGATTAGTGCCTTCGAAGTTGTTTATTTTGATGGCTCCGGAGCGATAGACTTCTTCGATGATATACGGTCCTTCCCATTTAGAGAGAAGTTTTCCTGCAAAGAATCTCAAACGAGAATTGTACAATAGAACTTGCTCACCCACTTTAAACTCCCGTTTTTTAATTCTTTTATCATGCCATTGTTGACACCTGATTTTGGCACAATACAAAATGCATTAGAGATGACCTCAAATGACAAGATATTCTACGTGAGAAACTTCACATTGCCGAGTGGAACAACTTTCATATTTGGACCATAATCATTCGGCATCATATCAAAGACCAAAACTACACTCGGATTGTCATGTTTAGGTGTTCTGAGTGCTTTTTGGTCGATTACGCCTCCAAGACAATCTCGGATGAAGGAATGCTCTACATGAATTATCTTCGTCTCGTCGAATCGGTTGATTTTCATATAAAAATCGTCTCAAACCGGGTTCGTATGCAAAAGTTAGAGCTATTTGAATGCAGCCCTGTCAAGAGGCAAAATACGGCGCGCCCCATGTCTGATGGGTGTCTGATGCAATGCGTGAGCAATTAGCCCTTCAAGATGGCCTCGGATCGAAAAACGTTCAACATGAAAGTTGTTCGTCTCGTCGAAACGGTCAAAATTGCTTTTGGATACATTTTCATCCGAGGTCGTTTACTGCCTCAAAAACCTTGCTGGAAGGTGCAGCCAGAAAACTTGCCGGGGAAGCTTTGCCGCGTGAACAGTAACCTTGCCGCGTGAACAGTACCTTGCCGCAGTGAACGGTAACCTTGCCGCGGTGAACAGTAACCTTGCCGTGGGAAAGCTTGCCGTAGTGAACAGTACCTTGCCGCGTGAACAGTGACCTTGCCGCGGTGAACAGTGAACATCACCTTGCCGCGGGTGAACAGTAACCTTGCCGGGGGGGAGCTTGCCGCGGTGAACAGTAACCTTGCCGGGGGGAAAGCTTGCCGCAGTGAACGGTAACCTTGCCGCGGTGAACAGTAACCTTGCCGGGGAAAAGCTTGACGCCGTGAACAGTCTTGCCGCGGTGAACAGTAACCTGCCGGGGGAAAAGCTTGCTGCGGTGAACAGTAACCTTACCGGGGAAAAAGCTTGCCGCAGTGAACGGTAACCTTGCCGCGGTGAACAGTAACCTTGCCGGGGAAAAAGCTTGCCGCGATGAACAGTAACCTTGCCGCGTGAACAGTACCTTGCCGCCGTGAACAGGCCGGGGGAAAGCTTGCCGTCGTGAACAGTAAAAACTGTCAAGGCCAATCCGACCAGATGCTGAAGATGGGCTCAAATACTTATCTAGATGGCATAGGATGAAAAAGTGTTCAACATGAAAGTTGGTCGTCTCATCGAAACGGTCAACTTTGCTTTTGGAGTCATCGTCATCCGACGTAGTATATGACCTGCAGAGACGATACAAGAGTCGGACGGTCCAATCAGCTACATGAACGAGTCCGACTCGAAATTAAGGATGACCCCGTGGAGTATTCAAGATGGCCTTATTTGGAAAAGTGATCAACATACGGATTGTTGGCCTCGTCAAAGCGCACAAAATTGGTATTTGAACCGTCTCCATTGGAAGTCATATGCAAATTCCACGGCCCACGCAAGGAGCAAGGCAGAAGATTGAACCAGATTGGGGCTGAATCCGAGTGGGACCAGAACTAGGACTCTCGGACGTGAATTGATGTAATTTTCTTGTAAGGAAAGCCTAGGTGAATCCTTTGCTTGTACGGGAAGTCCAGCCGCCTGTTATATATGTTGGGGGTGATGGCCGATTGAAACAACACACAATCGAACAATCATTATACTACTTTTTCATCTACGTTTTATCTTTCCATCGTTTTTCTCTCTCGTTCTTCGTCGTTCTTCGTGTTGGAGAGCTGCGAGTACAGAGGCTCTAGGGGCGAGCGAATCGACCTAGGGCAGCCCATTGCTGCCGCACTCCCTGACGGGGTCCCTCCCGGGCGTGCGGGGCTTCGGGTCTTCAAAAGCGTCTGCCGGCTGTCATGCGTATCGCGCTGTCGGTCGGACCTGCGTCGACGTGAGCTGCGGTGCATCACCCCCCGGCGTCGAGGGTACACGGTGACGTGTTCGTGTGTCAACACACTTTTTGGCGACTCCGCTGGGGACTTTGATCCATCATCATCATCCATCATGTCCAATCTTCCCAATCCCTCGGAAGTTGACGCCGATAACATCATCAAGCCCAATCTGGAGGAGTTATCGGCCGAGCATCGCCAAGCTTATGAGGAGTACAAGAAGGCGCGTGAAGAGAAGGAGTTGCAGGAGTTCCTTGCAAACTTCAAGAAGGATCGCCAAGGCAATATCACTCCAGTTGGAGAAATCAAGTTGCCTCCTCTTCAAACTGAGCAGGTTAAACCTTCTGTAAGTACTACCTTTTCTCCTGAGCAATGGGCTGAAATTGAGAGTCGTATTACTGATAGCAATAATCTGATCTATCAAGCTTTCTTAGACAATACTAATGCTCAGAAGAATATGCCTAACATGCCTGCTAGTATGGGAAACCCTGATTCAGCTTTGCCTATTTCATCGGTGCCTCCCATGCCGATGAATTATTTTCCTACCCATACCAATCAAATTATGGCTGCACCACTTAATCCTTTTATGCAGAGTTCGGTGGCAACGCCGAACTAAATAGGTGGAAACACTGCTAGATCATTGCCGAACTATGGTTCGGCAAACATGTCACAATTTACACCCATGATTGCTAACCCCAATCCTCCTATGCCAGTGCCACAAGCTTCATCGTCTACTACGGACGATGCTCTAGCTAGGTTTAGAGAGGAGATGGCTAAAACACTTCGAGAGAATTTTGGTGTTGAACTACCTAGGAATCGGATTTATCAAAAGCCGTATCCTGAGTACTTTGATGCAATTCCGTGCCCTCAAGGGTATAAAATTCCAGATTTTGTTAAGTTTAATGGAGAGGGCACAAAAACCACATGGGAGCATGTTAGCCAATACCTAGCGCAATTGGGTGAAGCAGGTTCAATAAATGAATTGAAAGTGCGTTTATTTCCTTTGTCATTAACTGGTACCGCATTTTCATGGTTTTCTTCTTTGCCGCATGGCTCTATTCGTGCATGGTTGCAGCTAGAGCAAAAATTTCATGATCATTTTTATAGCGGCGATAATGAACTTAAGTTGTCATATCTTACATCGGTTAAGCAGAAGCATGACGAATCGGTCTCCGATTACGTCAAGAGATTTAGGGAAACAAAAAACCGGTGCTATAGTTTAGTGATAACTGAGAGAGACTTGGCTGATCTTGTGCTTAATGGTTTGAGAGCTCATATTAGAGAGAAACTAGAAGGCTATGAATTTATAAGTATCAACCAAGTCTTACAGAAGGCTTTGGCTCATGAAAGCCGAAGCAAGGAGCTTAAAGAAGTGCATAGATATAAAACTGATCGTCCAAAGATGAATATGGTTGAATATGATAGTGATCGTTCGGACGATGAGGGTGATATTTATGCTGCTGAATTTGTTTGGCCCTCGAAGGCCAAACCATTTACTTGCAATGATTTAAAACCGATTCATAAGAATCGTGATGATGAGATGAAGTTTACTTTTAATATTGCTAAATGTGATAGAATATTTGATGCTTTGCTACAAGCTAAGATTATTAGAATATCTCATACTTTACCGCCGTTTGAAGAGCTGAAACGGCGTGCTTATTGCAAGTATCATAATTCTTTTTCTCATGCGACTAATGATTGCAATGTTTTTCGACGACAGATACAATCGGCCATTAATGACGGACGATTGAACTTTTCTGAGATGCAAGTTGATAAGCAGCCCTTCCCAATGAATACTCTGGATTGGGAGGGGGAAAAGGTGCTCATTCGGCCGGAAGTGGCCGAATCCGCTAATAAAACTAATATTGTCATTGGTGAGCCCAAGAAAAACAGAGATGGCGACAAGGTCTTGGGAAGGCAAGTGGTGCTCGACAAGCAACCCGATGGCGGGGAGATAATCAAAATCACTGTCAAGAATCTTGCACTCGGGGGGCAACCACAAGAGCAAGAGAGTACCCGTGTCAAATTTGTCAAGCCCAAGAGTCCAGAAATTGGCAAGTGGAAGCTGAATGAAGCCAAAGTGCAGCGCAAGAGAGCCAAGCCAACTTTTGATATGTTGCTGTCCAAGTATGCTAATCAAGCGGCCGGTTCTAGCTCTAATCGGTCATCAAATTTGAAGCGCCCAAGATCACCTCCGAGGCAAGAATTGCAGCATCACACAAGGCCATACGGGCCATGGGCGCCAGGACCGTGGATGGCGCCACCTCCCTATGCACCCTACTTCATGGGAGGATTCAATGGAGGATGGGGGCAACCCCCAATTGCCCCTTATGCTTTTCATCCAGGGTGGGCAGAACCAAGGAGGCCTATTCGTGAGAGGCTTTCTTATCCCACACGAGGCCGTTTGAACAGTGGTGTCAACCGGCCAATGCGAGATAGTCAAAAGAGTTTCAGCAATCAAGTGTAGCGTGCTAAATCTCCAAGTGCAGCGGTCGAGTCTGGAAAAGGTAAAGAAAATATCAATGCCGACTCACTCATCTTGGGCACCGAAACTTTCACCACACAGCAGCCGATTGTGCATAGCAACCCTACTGAGCCGATACTTGTTATCGCGCCAAAGCACTCGGCTAATGATCATGAAGCAAGTACCAGCCAAGTAAAGCTAAGAGATCCTAAATACACTCAGCCAAGGTGGTGTCCTTTAGGGCTAACAAAACACAGAAAAGAAAACTGCAGAGGTTAAGGAATCAAGAGATGGCAGAACAAGAGGCCGAGAAGCAAAGGGACAAGTTGTTCAATGACACTCGGCCCATGATACCAAAAAAGCAAGTGTGGAAGCCTAAACCAATACAAGATGCAGCAGCTTCTACATCTATCACAGCAGCACTTACACCGCTAAAAGAGGACGATGCAACCATTCTTACATCGTCCACGTCACCTATTACTTCTCCTTCACTCGGACAGGATTCAGAATTGGTGGACACACCCGAGGAGGAAGACGATCTGTTGGACTATGGGTCTACACCGGTTCATGAAGGTATGGATATCAATATGGTGTATTACTTACCCGCTGAATTCCGTGCTGTAGATGAAGAAGGGGAAGTGGCTCAACTGGATTTTGGCCCAAAAAATGCAATATTTGAGAAGCCAAAAGAACCAGTGACACACTTGAAACCATTGTACCTCCGAGGTCATATCAACGGATCACCACTCGCTCGGATGCTTGTTGATGGTGGTGCTGTGGTGAATCTTATGCCCTATTTGGTCTTCAAAAAATTGGGTCTGCCAGATGAAGAACTAATCAAGACCAATATGGTGCTTAATGGGTTTGAAGGCAAAGAGAAAACTGAAGCCAAAGGTGTGATGTATGTGGAGCTTACGGTCGGGAGCAAAACTTTGGCTACTGCATTCTTTGTTGCTGAGGTGCAAGGTAACTACAACGTCATACTAGGCCGTGATTGGGTTCATGCAAACCAGTGCGTGCCATCTACTATGCACCAGTTTTTGATCCAGTGGGTTGATGATGAAGTGGAAGTCATTCATGCGGATAACTCGGCTTGTGTTGCTTTGGCCGATGCATCGGTGGATTGGCAACATCCCAATGCTACTTGCTTGACGGGACACGACTTGTCAGAATTTGATTTTCTTAGCGCCACAAAAAGTGGTTTCGTGCCCATTTCTTTAAAGCCGGTTGATGGTAATCGGCTCCAAGGTATGATGTATTTAAATGGATTCTAACTCAGATTGGTTGCAAAAGCGTCTTGTTGAATATCGGTCCAATGAGAACGATATATATGAATCTATAGAGGAGTTAGTTGATATGGATAAATTAGGACAAGGTTTTACGTCGGCCGATCCATTAGAAGAGATAGACATAGGAGATGGTTCAATTCCTAGGCCGACATTTGTAAACAAAAATTTAAGAGCCGATCATAAGGCTAAGTTGA
Source organism: Elymus sibiricus (assembly GCA_039707655.1). Classification (NCBI taxonomy): domain Eukaryota; kingdom Viridiplantae; phylum Streptophyta; class Magnoliopsida; order Poales; family Poaceae; genus Elymus; species Elymus sibiricus. The sequence goes on along the minus strand of CM077672.1, from coordinate 18,735,597 downwards.
TCGAGCTATTGAAAGAATATGTTTGTTGCTTTGCATGGGAATATCATGAGATGCCAGGTTTAAGCCGAGAGCTAGTGGAGCATCGGTTGCCTATAAAGGCCGGTTTTAGACCTTACAAACAATCGGCCAGAAAATTTAATCCAAAAACATATGACCGGATCAAGGAGGAGATCGGTCGTTTGCTTAAAGCTAATTTTATTAGACCTTGCAGGTATGTCGAGTGGATTTCTAACATTGTACTAGTGGAGAAGAAAGGCTCCGGCAAGTTAAGGGTGTGCATTGATTTCAGAGATTTGAATAGAGCTACACCCAAAGATGAGTATCCCATGCCTATAGCCGACATGCTTATTAATGATGCTTCTGGACATAAGGTTATTAGTTTTCTTGATGGTAATGCTGGATACAATCAGATCTTTATGGCCAAAGAGGACATGTCCAAGACAGCTTTTCGTTGCCCTGGTTTTCTTGGTTTATTCGAGTGGACAGTAATGACGTTCGGATTAAAAAATGCTGGTGCCACATATCAAAGGGCTATGAATTTAATTTTCCATGATCTGCTCGGCATTATACTTGAAGTCTATATTGATGATATTGTTGTCAAATCGGATGCTTTCGAATCTCATCTAGCCGATTTGCGCTTAGCTTTTGAAAGAATGAAAAAATATGGACTAAAGATGAATCCTTTGAAGTGTGCATTCGGCGTGTCGGCTGGCAAGTTTTTGGGTTTCATTATTCATGAAGATGGCATAGAGATTGATCCCAAAAAGATAGAGGCCATACAGAAAGTGGAGGCTCCAACGTGCAAGAGAGATATGCAAAAGTTCCTTGGCAAGGTCAATTATTTGAGAAGGTTCATAGCTAATCTATCAGGGAAAGTCGATGCATTTACTCCTATCCTTCGGTTAAAGAATGATACTGATTTTACTTGGGGGGCAAAACAGCAAGAAGCATTTGATATGATCAAAAATTATTTGTGCACTCCTCTGGTGATGAAAGCACCCAGGCACAAAGAACCCTTTAGGCTTTATATTGCAGCAGAGGAAGGTGTTATTGGTGCTGTTTTAACTCAAGAAACCGAAGGGAAAGAGCATACTATTACATATCTGAGCTGACGCTTATTGGACGCCGAGACAAGGTATACATTTATTGAAAAATTATGCCTCTATTTATATTATGCTTGCACAAAATTGAGACATTATCTAGTGCCTAGTACTTGCATAATAGCTTGTCAAACCGATGTCATCAAATACATGCTGCATAGGCCAATTCTTAGTGGTAGAATTGGCAAGTGGGCTTATGCTTTAATTGAATATGATTTGGCTTATGAATCTCTAAAATCCATGAAAGGCCAAATTGTTGCTGATTTTATTGTTGAACATCGGATTGATGACAAGCATGATATTGATATAAACCTTGTCTCGTTAGTACCATGGAGATTATATTTTGATGGTTCAGTTTGTAGCAATGGCCAAGGTGTTGGTATTGTTTATATATCTCCTCATGGTGCTGTTTTTGAAGCCTCATGCCGCTTAGAATATTTTTGCACCAATAATCAAGCCGAATATGAGGCATTGTTATTCGGCCTGGAGATGTTACTTGCTGTAGGTGCTACACATGTTGAGGCTTTTGGTGATTCGTTATTAGTAGTGCAGCAAGTGTCCAAAGTCTTTCAATGTTTAGACGAATCACTTAATGTTTATCTTGATAAGTGTCTAGATACAATTTCTACTTTGGATTATTTTAGCATTGCTCATATATCTAGACATGACAATTGGAGAGCAAATCAGTTGGCACAGCAAGCATCCGGTTATCATGTTGATCATGGCATGTTTCATATTTCTCAGAAGCCGATGTCTTGTCTTGCTAATATGGGAGAGGCCGAACCAGAGCCCACTGATTCGGCCACTAACAAAAAATCTAGTGCAGGTGAAAATCATGACTGGAGGAAGCCCATTATGGATTACTTGCGTGATCCAAGTGAAAGGGTGGACAGGACTGTTCGGCGTATGGCTTTCAAATATACAATAAGAGATGGTGGTCTTTATCGCCGAACGGTTGAAGATGTTCTTTTGAAATGTTTGGACGAGGACCAAGCAAGAATTGCTATGGGAGAGGTACATGAAGGCATTTGTGGTACTCATCAGTCGGCTCCCAAGATGAAGTGGTTATTACGACGTGCTGGATTTTATTGGCCGACTATGATCAATGATTGCTTCAGATATTATAAAGGGTGTGAAGCTTGTCAAAAATTTGGTGATATTCAATTAGCTCCTGCTGCTATGTTACATCCTATTATCAAGCCGTGGCCTTTTAGAGGATGGGGTTTAGATTTCATTGGGCAAATTCATCCATCTTCCTCGAAGGGGCATCGGTTCGTGTTGGTGGCAACCGATTATTTCACCAAATGGTCTGAAGCAGTACCTCTCAAGAACATGACACATACGGAGGTAATTCAATTCATAACTGAGCACATTATTCATAGATTCGGCGTTCCTCAGACATTGACTACAGATCAAGGTTCATCTTTCATGTCACATCAAGTTAGAGAATTTGCCGAATCATATAACATAAAGTTGCTCAATTCATCTCCGTATTATGCCCAAGCTAATGGACAAGCTGAATCTAGCAATAAGATATTGATCAAGCTCATCAAAAAGAAGATTGAGGATAATCCAAGAAAATGGCATGAGTTATTGTCTGAAGCTTTATGGGCACATAGAATCTCAAGGCATGGTGCTACAAAGGTAACTCCGTATGAGCTAGTATACGGTAAAGAGGCTGTTTTACCAGTGGAAGTGAATTTGAATGCTTTGAGAATAGCCAAACAGAATGATTTATCGGTAGTGGACTTTTACAATTTGATGATGGACAACATTGATGAAGTTGCCGATAAACGTTTGGCTGCTCTGAAGGCTATAGAGAGGGACAAGCTGAGGGTAGCAAGAGCTTACAATAAAAAGGTCAAGTTGAAGAATTTTCAGGTTGGCAATCTTGTGTGGAAAGTGATTCTGCCGATTGGTTCTAGAGATAGAAAATTCGGGTAGTGGTCTCCAAACTGGGAAGGTCCTTTTAGGATTGCAAGGGTAGTTCCTGGAAATTCATATTTGGTGGAATCCATGCAAGGAGTATTATTACCTCGAGCTCTCAATGGCAGATATCTGAAAAAGTACCACCCGAGTGTGTGGCAAGAAGCCTGATTAGGCAATGGCCGATATATGATTATCGCCCTTAGCATAAACATGACCGATACATAATTATCGCCCTGAGAAATATGAATGGCCGATGGAGTGTTGACATCGTCCTTAGAACAAACATGGTGCAAATTATTTTTCGGCATGCAAGCTTTGCCGAAAAACAGGGGGAGCATGTGTTGACACCTGATTTTGGCACAATACAAAATGCATTAGAGATGACCTCAAATGACAAGATATTGTACGTGAGAAACTTCACATTGCCGAGTGGAACAACTTTGATATTTTGACCATAATCATTCGGCATCATATCAAAGACCAAAACTACACTCGGATTGTCATGTTTAGGTGTTCTGAGTGCTTTTTGGTCGATTACGCCTCCAAGACAATCTCGGATGAAGGAATGCTCTACATGAATTATCTTCGTCTCGTCGAATCGGTTGATTTTCATATAAAAATCGTCTCAAACCGGGTTCGTATGCAAAAGTTAGAGCTATTTGAATGCAGCCCTGTCAAGAGGCAAAATACGGCGCGCCCCATCAGACACATGTCTAATGGGTGTCTGATGCAATGCGTGAGCAATTAGCCCTTCAAGATGGCCTCGGATCGAAAAACGTTCAACATGAAAGTTGTTCGTCTCGTCGAAACGGTCAAAATTGCTTCTGGGCACATTTTCATCCGAGGTAGTTTACTGCCTCAAAAACCTTGCCGGAAGGTGCAGCCAGAAAACTTGCCGGGGAAGCCTTGCCGCGTGAACAGTAACCTTGCCGCGGTGAACAGTGAACAGTACCTTGCCGCAGTGAACGGTAACCTTGCCGCGGTGAACAGTAACCTTGCCGCAGTGAACAGTACCTTGCCGCATGAACAGTAACCTGCCGCGGTGAACAGCGAACAGCACCTTGCCGCGGTGAACAGTAACCTGTCTGGTGGAAAGCTTGCCGCGGTGAACAGTAACCTTGCCGGGGGGAAAGCTTGCCGCAGTGAACGGTAACCTTGCCGCGGGTGAACAGTAACCTTGCCGGGGAAAAGCTTGACGCCGTGAACAGTCTTGCCGCGGTGAACAGTAACCTTGCTGGGGGAAAAGCTTGCCGCGGTGAACAGTAACCTTGCCGGGGGAAAAGCTTGCCGCAGTGAACGGTAACCTTGCCGGGGAAAAGCTTGCCGTGATGAACAGTAACCTTGCCGCGGTGAACAGTTACCTTGCCGCGGTGAACAGTAACCTTGCTGCGTGAACAGTACCTTGCCGCCGTGAACAGGCCGGGGGAAAGCTTGCCGTCGTGAACAGTAAAAACTGTCAAGGCCAATCCGACCAGATGCTGAAGATGGGCTCAAGTACTTATCTAGATGGCCTCGGATGAAAAAGTGTTCAACATGAAAGTTGTTCATCTCGTCGAAACGGTCAACTTTGCTTTTGGAGTCATCGTCATCCAACGTAGTATATGACCTGCAGAGACGATACAAGAGTCGGACGGTCCAGTCAGCTATATGAACGAGTCCGACTCGAAATTAAGGATGACCCCGTGGAGTATTCAAGATGGCCTTATTTGGAAAAGTGATCAACATACGGATTGTTGGCCTCGTCAAAGCGCACAAAATTGGTATTTGAACCGTCTCCATCGGAAGTCATATGCAAATTCCACGGCCCACGCAAGGAGCAAGGTAGAAGATTGAACCAGATTCGGGCTGAATCCGAGTGGGACCAGAACTAGGACTCTAGGACGTGAATTGATGTAATTTTCTTGTAAGGAAAGCCTAGGTGAATCCTTTGCTTGTACGGGAAGTCCAGCCGCCTCTTATATATGTTGGGGGTGATGGCCGATTGAAACAACACACAATCGAACAATCATTATACTACTTTTTCATCTACGTTTTATCTTTCCATCGTTTTTCTCTCTCATTCTTCGTCGTTCTTCGTGTTGGAGAGCTGCGAGTACAGAGGCTCTAGGGGCGAGCAAATCGACCTAGGGCAGCCCATTGCTGCCGCACTCCCTGACGGGGTCCCTCCCGGGCGTGCGGGGCTTCGGGTCTTCATAAGCGTCTGCCGGCTGTCCTGCGTATCGCGCTGCCGGTCGGACCTCCTTCGACGTGAGCTGCGGTGCATCACCCCCGGCGTCGAGGGTACACGGTGACGTGTTCGTGTGTCAACAGCCATCTTTTAACTTTTTCTTTAAACAATTTGGCATTTTCATAAGCTTGGGTTCTCCATTCATCTAATGAGCTATGATGACCCACAAGTATAGGGGATCAATCGTAGTCCTTTCGATAAGTAAGAGTGTCAAACCCAACGAGGAGCAGAAGGAAATGACAAGCGGTTTTCAGCAAGGTGTTTTCTGCAAGAACTGAAATTATCGGTAACGAGTAGTTTGATAGCAAGATAATTTGTAACAAGTGACAAGTAACAATAGTAACAAAGAGTGCAGCAAGTTGGCCCAATCCTTTTTATAGCAAAGGACAAGCTGGAACGATTTCTTATAATGAGCAACACGTTCTCGAGGACACATGGGAATTTCATCTAGTCACTTTCATCATGTTTGTTTGATTCGCGTTCGCTACTTTGATAATTTGATATGTGGGTGGACCGGTGCTTGGGTGCTGTTCTTACTTGAACAAACCTCCCACTTATGATTACCCCCTCTCACAAGCATCCGCAACTATGAAAGAAGAATTAAGATAACTCTAACCATAGCATTAAACATTTGGATACAAATCAGCCCCTTACGGAATAGCGCATAAACTAGGGTTTAAGCTTCTGTCACACTAGCAACCCATCATCTAATTACTATTCCACAATGCATTCCCTTAGGCCCAAAGATGGTGAAATGTCATGTAGTCGACGTTCACACGACACCACTAAGAGAATCAACAACATACATATCATCGAAATATCGAACGAATACCAAATTCACATGATTACTTATGACAAGACTTCTCCCATGTCCTCAAGAACAAAAGTAACTACTCACAAATCATCAACATGCCCATGATCAGTAGGGTATTGAATTGCATAATAGATCTGAACATATAATCTTCCACCAAATAAACCAACTAGCATCAACTACAAGGTGTAATCAACACTACTAGCAACCCACAGGTACCAATCTGAGGTTTTGAGACAAAGATTGAATACAAGAGATGAACTAGGGTTTGAGATGAGATGGTGCTGGTGAAGATGTTGATGAAGATTGGCCCTCCCACGATGAGAGGGTCGCTGGTGATGTCGATGGCGAGGATTTCACCCTCCCGGAGGGAAGTATCCCCGGCGGAATCTCTCCGCCGGAGAGCAAAAGTGCTCCTACCCAAGTTCCGCCTCGAGACGGCGGCGCACCGTCCCAAAAGTCTTCTCTCTATTTTTTTAGGTCAAATGCACTTATATACCAGAAAATGGGGGCCAGAAGTGGGACAGGGGCTCCACGAGGTACCAGGGCGCGCCTGGGGGGGGGGGGTGGCGCGCCCTGGTGCCTCGTGGGGACCTGGGTGGCCCCCTCTGGTACCTTTTGCTTCCAATATTTTTTATTTATTCCAAAATAATTCTCCGTAAAATTTCAGCTCATTTGGAGATGTGCAGAATAGGTATCTTGACAGAGCTTTTTCAGGTCCAGAATTCCAGCTGCCGGCATTCTCCCTCCTTGTGTGAATCTTGCATATTAAGAGAGAAAAGGCATTAGAATTACTCCAAAAAGTGTTATAATAATTAAAAACACTATAAATAACAGTAGCAAAACATGATGCAAAATGGACGTATCAAGCTAATATCGAATAACCTCTTTTCACCGGCAAGTTTAAAATCATAATCGAGTTCTTTAATTACCCAATATGCTTTATGTTCTAAATCAAGAGGTAAATGACATGCTTTTACATAAACCATTTTATAAGGAGATATACCCATAGGATTTTTATAAGCAGTTCTATAAGCCCATAGTGCATCGTCAAGTTTCTTAGACCAATTCTTTCTAGATCTATTGACGGTTTTTTGCAAAATTAATTTTATTTCTCTATTGCTCAATTCTGCTTGACCACTAGATTGAGGGTGATAGGGAGATGCAATTCTATGGTTGACATCATATTTAGCAAACAGTTTATGGAATGCACCATGAACAAAATGTGAACCTCCATCAGTCATTAAATATCTAGGGACTCCAAACCTCGGGAAAATAACTTCTTTAAGCATTTTAATAGAAGTGTTATGATCAGCACTACTAGTTGGAATAGCTTCTACCCACTTAGTAACGTAATCAACATCAACTAAAATATGAGTATACCCATTGGATTTAGGAAAAGGTCCCATATAATCAAATCCCCAAATATCAAATGGTTCAATAGCAAGTGAATAATTCATAGGCATTTCCTGACGTCTACCAACATTACCAATTCTTTGACATTCATCACAAGATAAGACAAACTTACGAGCATCCTTGAAAAGAGTAAGCCAATAAAAACCAGATTGTAATACCTTATGTGCAGTTCTGTCTCCCGCATGGTGTCCTCCGTAAGCCTCGGAATGACACTTCCGTAGGATTTGTTCCTGTTCATGCTCCGGTATACAACGTCTAATAATACCATCTACTCCTTCTTTATAAAGATGTGGGTCATCCCAAAAGTAATATCTTCAATCAAAGAAGAACTTTTTCTTTTGTTGGTATGTGAAACTAGGTGGTATAAATTTAGCAACAATATAATTAGCATAGTCCGCATACCAAGGAGTATTACGAGAAGCATTTATGACAGCTAATTATTCATCAGGAAAATCATCATTAATTGGCAGTGGGTCACCAAGAACATTTTCCATTCTAGACAAATTATCTGCTACGGGATTCTCAGCTCCCTTTCTAACAATAATATGCAAGTGAAATTCTTGTAGCAATAGAACCCACCTGATGAGTCAAGGTTTAGCATCTTTCTTTTCCATAAGATATTTAATAGCAGCATGATCGGTGTGAACAGTTACTTTAGAATCAACCATGTAAGATCTGAATTTATCACATGCAAACACAACTGCTAGAAATTCCTTCTCAGTAGTAGCATAATTTCTTTGAGCACTGTCTAGAGTTTTACTAGCATAATGGATAACATTTAATTTCTTATCAACTCTCTGTCCTAGAACAACACCAACAACATAATCACTAGCATCACACATAATTTCAAAAGGCAAGTTCCAATCAGGTGGTTGAACAATAGGTGCAGTGGTTAAGGCTTTCTTAAGTGTTTCAAAGGCTTCTACACAATCATCATCAAAAACAAATGGAACATCTTTTTGCAAGAGATTGGTAAGAGGTCTAGAAATTTTAGAGAAGTCTTTAATAAACCTCCTATAGAAACCAGCATGACCAAGGAAACTTCTTATACCTTTAATATCTTTAGGACATGGCATTTTCTCACTAGCATCAACCTTAGCTTTATCAACTTCAATACCTCTTTCAGAAATTTTATGCCCCAAGACAATACCTTCATTCACCATAAAGTGGCACTTTTCCCAATTCAAGACAAGGTTAGTTTCTTCACATCTCTGCAAAACTCGATCAAGGTTGCTTAAGCAATCATCAAAAGAAGTTCCGTAAATGAAAAAATCATCCATGAAAACCTCAACAATCTTTTCACAAAAGTCAGAGAATATAGCAGTCATACATCTTTGAAAGGTAGCAGGTGCATTGCATAAACCAAAAGGCATACGTCTGTAAGCATAAGTTCCAAAAGGATAAGTGAAGGTGGTTTTCTCTTGGTCGGCTTGTGATACATGTATTTGAGAAAAACCAGAATAACCATCTAGGAAACAAAAGTGTGTATGCTTAGACAATTTTTCTAACATTTGATCAATAAAAGGTAAGGGGTAATGATCTTTTCTAGTGGCTTTGTTTAATTTTCTAAAATCAATTACCATCCTATAACCAGTTACAATTCTTCGTGGAATGAGTTCATTTTTATCATTAGGAACAACGGTAATACCTCCTTTCTTAGGGACACAATGAACGTGACTTACCCATCTGCTATCAGCTATGGGATAGATTATACCTGCTTCCAGAACTTTAATATTTCGGTTCTTACCACTTCCTTCATCTTAGGATTTAATCGTCGTTGGTGGTCGACAACTGGTTTAGCATCAGGCTCCATATTAATTTTGTGCTGACATAGAGTGGGACTAATGCCCTTAAGATCATCAAGAGTATATCCAATAGCAGCGTGGTGCTTCCTCAGAGTTTTTAGTAATCTCTTTTCTTCATGCTCTGAAAGGTTAGCACTAATAATAATAGGATATATCTTCTTTTCATCAAGATAAGCATATTTCAATGTATCAGGCAATTGCTTCAATTCAAATATAGGATCACCCTTAGGTGGAGGAGGGCCTCCAAGAGTTTCAACAAGCAAATTGTGTTTAAGGATAGGTGGTTGATCAAAGAACATCTTATCTATTTCATTTCTTTCATTCATATGCATATCGTTTTCATGGTCTAGCAAATATTGTTCTAACGGATCAGTAGGAGGTACGGCAATAGAAGCAAGACCGATAATTTCATCTTTACTAGGCAATTCTTTATCATGAGGTTGTCTACGAAACTTAGAGAAATTAAACTCATGAGACATACCACCAAAATTAACACTAACAGTTTCTTTAGCGCAATCAATCTTGGCATTAACAGTGTTCAAGAAAGGTCTACCAAATATAATGGGACAAAAATAATCTTGTGGAGAATCGAGGACTAGAAAATCAGTAGGGTATTTTATTTTTCCACACAAGACTTCAACATCTCTAACGATCCCAAGCGGTGTAATGGTATCTCTGTTTGCAAGCTTAATAGTAACATCAATGTCCTCTATTTCAATAGGTGCAATGTCATTCATAATTTCTTGATATAAGGTAAACGGAATAGCACTCACACTAGCACCCAAATCACATAAGCCATGATAACAATGATCTCCTATTTTAACAGAGATAACAGGCATGCCTACTACAGGTCTATTTTTGTCTTTAGGGTCTGGTTTAGCAATTCTAGCTGCTTCATCGCAGAAGTAAATAACATGCCCATCTATATTATCGACCAAGAGATCTTTAACCATAGCAACATTAGGTTCAACTTTAATTTGTTCAGAGGGTCTAGGTGCTCTAATATTACTCTTGTTAACCACAGTTGAAACTTTAGCATGTTCCTTAATCCTAACAGGAAAAGGTGGTTTCTCAATATAAGCAGTAGGCACAACTGGATCAACATGGTAAACAATTGTTTCTTCTTTAACACTAACGGGTTCCTCAATCTTTTCTTTAACAGGGGGATGATATTTAAACCACTTCTCCTTAGGGACATCAACATGAGTAGCAAATGATTCACAAAAGGAAGCTACTATCTCAGAGTCAAGTCCATATTTAGTGCTAAACTTACAAAAGGCATCGGTATCCATAAAAGATTTAACACAATCGAACTCAAGTATTATACCTGACTCATTACCTTTGTCGAGTTCCCAATCTTCAGAGTTGCATTTAATTCTTTCCAAAAGATCCCATCTGAATTCAATAGTTTTCTTCATAAAAGAGCCAGTCGAAGAAGAATCGAGCATGGTTTTATAATCATGAGAAAGCCGAGCATAAAAATTCTGTAAGATAATTTCTCTTGAGAGCTCATGATTGGGGCATGTGTACATCATGTACTTAAGCCTCCCCCAAGCTTGAGCGATGCTTTCTCCTTCACGAGGCCAAAAATTATATATATAATTCCGATCATGATGAACCAAATGCATAGGATAAAATTTCTGGTGGAATTCCAATTTCAATCGGTTCCAGTCCCATGTATCAGTATCATCACATAGCCTATACCATTGATACGTCTCCAACGTATCTATAATTTATGAAGTATTCATGCCATGTTTATTATAGTTTTGTATGATTTTGGTGCACTTTTATATGACTTTTATATGATTTTTATGGACTAACATATTGACCTAGTCCCCAGTGCCAGTTGTTGTTTTCTGCTTGTTTTTGGTTTTCCAGAAAATCCATATCAAATGAAGTCCAAATGCAACGATACTTTTTGACGATTTTTTCTGGAAGGAAACAGACCCAGGAACCTTCGGAGGAGCAGCAGAAGAGCCACAGGGGCCCCACGAGCCACCTGGGCGTGCCTGCCCCCCAGGCGCGCCCTGGTGCCTCGTGGGCCCCCTGTTGCACCTCTTTGCGTGATTCCAACGCTGAAAATCCTATATATTCAGAAACCCCTGAAAGTTAACCTAGATGAGTTTTTACGCCGCCGCAAGCCTCTGTACCAAGGAGATCCCATCTGGAGCCCTTTTCCGGCACCCTGTCGGAGGGGGGAATCATCACCGGAGGCCATCTTCATCATCCCGGCGGTCTCCATGACGAGAAGGGAGTAGTTCACCCTCGGGGCTGATGGTATGTACTAGTAGCTATGTGTTTGATCTCTCTCTCTCTCGTGTTCTTGATATGGCACAATCTTGATGTATCGCGAGCTTTGTTAATATAGTTGGATCATATGGTGTTTCTTCCCTCTCTATCTTTGTTGTGATGAATTGAGTTTTTACCTTTGAGGTTTCACTATTATCAGATTGAATACTTTTATGGATTTGAGAACACTTGATGTATGTCTTGCATGTGAATACCCGTGGTGACAATGGGGTATTATATTGATTCACTTGATGTATGTTTTGGCACTCAACTCGCGGATTCCCGAGGTGACATTGGGGTAATCTATGCATAGCGGTTGATGCACGTTTTCGTCCTACTTTCTCCGGTAGAAATCTTGGGGCACTCTTTGAAGTTCTTTGTGTGGATTGAATATTATGAATCTAAAGTTGTCTGATGCATATCGTATAATCAACTCAAGGATACTTGTGGTGACATTGGAGTATCTAGGTGACATTAGAGTTGGTTGATGCGTATCATATGGTGTTATTTTAGTACGAACTCTAGGGCTGTTTGTGACACTTATAGGAATAGCTCAATGGATTGATCGGAAAGGATAACTTTGAGGTGGTTTCGTACCCTACAACAATTTCTATCTTATGTTCTCCTCTAATAGGAACTTTGGAGTGATTCTTTGTTGCATGTTGAGGGATTGTTATATGATGCAATTATGTTAGCATTGTTGAGAGATTGCACTAGTGAAAGTATGAACCCTAGGCCTTTTTTTCAAGCATTGCAATACCGTTTGTGCTCACTTTTGTTACTAGTTACCTTGCTGTTTTTATATTTTCAGATTACAAAAACCTATATCTACTATCCATACTACACTTGTATCACCATCTCTTCGCCGAACTAGTGCACCTATACAATTTACCATTGTATTGGGTGTGTTGGGGACACAAGAGATTTCTTGTATTTGATTGCAGGGTTATTTGAGAGAGACCATCTTCATCCTACGCCTCCCACGGATTGATAAACCTTAGGTCATCCACTTGAGGGAAAATTGCTACTGTCCTACAAAACTCTGCGCTTGGAGGCCCAACACGAGTCTACAAGAATAAGTTGTGTAGTAGACATCAAGCTCTTTTTCTGGCACCGTTGCCAGGGAGGTGAGTGCTTGAAGGTATATCTTTAGATCTTGCAATTGAATCTTTAAGTTTCTTGTTTATCACTAGTTTGGTTTTATAAAAGGAAAACTACAAAAAAATGGAATTGAGGTTGCCTCATATTATTCGTCTTTATCATGTCTTTCTTGAAAATGATGGATCGGAAAATTGTGCTCAATTGATAGAAGAAGAATTCAATAAAATGTTTGTTATAAAATATTTGAATGATGAGCATGATTGCAATGTTGTTAGTATGATTTCTATGAATATCCAAAATACTAATGATGATTGCGCTAGTCATGACAAAAATGTTTCTTATATGCATGTCAATTTTTGTGGAGTGCATAAAGTTTGTGAAGACATGCCTTATAGGGATGATAGATTTTGTAAGAAGCATAAACATGATAGAACCAATTTTTTGCTCAAAGTGACAGATGAATTTGCTACAAAATTATGCTCTCTTCATCCCATTACTTGTGAACTTTGCAATAAAGTTGGTCACCTTAATTTTCAATGCATACTTTTTCATGATCGAATCATGGCTAAATATTGTAATGACTTGACTGCCCTTGAACTATATAATGAGCTTTATCTATTTTTGGGGTGTGAGGAATTGTCACATAAAAATAGTTGGCTTGAAGTATTCATTCTCACGGATGACATTGAAACTAATCTAAAGGAAATATATATGTTTTGTATGGTAAATTGCAATGAGAATGCTTATATTGCCAACTATAGAAAGACGGGAAAACCAATAGAATATAAAAGGAACACCAATGAAAGGGTAAATATTTCCACTTTCCCTCCTATTGTCTCTCATGATGAAATAGGTGACGAGGAGGAGCTTCCTATTCAACCAATCTCATCAATAAGAAGCTCAAAAAAATTGATTAAACCCACACATGATGTGGTGAAGAAGAAGAAAATAAGAAAGAGTAGAGGTAAAAAGGTATCCCTCCCAAATAATGTTGCTCCTATTATTGTTGTGCCTCATGAGAGTGAATCAAAAATAATTGTGGAAGATGATATATTGATGATGATATTGCTTCTTTGTCTTATGGTATAATGTCTGAAGGAACTATTTAGAATGATTTTATTATGCCTATTACTCATTATGATGATTATGATTGGGAAAATATTGATACTTCTTATAATCTTGAAAATCTTTTTGGCACCAACTTAGAAAATTGTGATGATAATAATTGTTGTACTATTGGTGCTATTCATACTATTGATGATAATAGTGATTATGCTAATGATATGCCAAGCCACAAGCTTGGGGATGCTATGTTTGATGAGAATGATATGTTTGAGAATTTATTTGCTGCAATTAATGTTTGTCCCAAGCTTGGGGATGCTATGCTTAATGAAGATGATCTTTTTAGTCCCCCTACTTTGAATGATCAAATTTGTTATGATGATTGCATGCCTCCTATTTATGACGATTGCAATATTTATGAAAGTGGGTTTGGAAGAGTGTCAACTCTAGATAATAATTATCCCACTATTTTGGAGGGTGTTCAATCTTATTTTAATAATGATAAAGTGGATTTGGAGAGGTCATGACTTTATTTAATGTTGAATCCACTACTTTGGAAGAGGTTTCAATTGATTATGATGAGAACAAAATTGCTACTTATGATGATTATTGTGATGATACTTATGTTATGAAAAAGAGTGATGATTATTATTATAATACTTGTCATAATTATGAATACCCTTTTACTGAACATTACTCTTTTAATGTGGAAACAATTTTTAGTATTCAAGTATCATATGATACTCCCACTATTATGAATGAGAACAAATTTGCTTATGTGGAGAGTAATAAAAATTCTATGCTTGTGGATCATGAAAAGAATGCTTTATGTGATAGCCATATTGTTGAATTCATTCATTATGCTACTGAAAATTATTATGAGAGAGGATCATATGCTTGTAGGCTTCTCAATAATATCAAGAGTCCTCTCTATGTGTTGAAAGTTTTGAAGTTATGCTTGTTTTGCCTTCCTATGCTAGTTGATTCTTGCTCCCATAAATTGTTTGCTCTCAAAATCCCTATGCATAGTAAGTGGGTTAGGCTTATATGTGCTAGTCATATGCTTCATGATGCTCTCTTTGTGTTTCAATTCTTTACTTTTATGTGAGCATCATTGAAATCATCATGCCTAGCTAAAAAGGCATTAAAGAAAAGCGCTTGTTGGGAGACAACCCAATATTTATACCTACTGTTTTTGTGTGTTCACATGATTAAGCTACCGTATTAATCATGTTTTATATGTTCTCTTTCAATAATGTGCCAAGTAAAGCCTTTGGGATAGTGTGGATGCTTGTTGATTTGATTCTGTGCAAAAACAGAAACTTTTGCGTCCAGTGCTGGAATTTCTATTCTGTACTGGAGCGTGATAAAATTATGAAATTTTTACAAAGTATTGGGTTACAAATTTTTACGTTTTCCTAAATTTTCAGAATTTTTGGAGGTACATAAGTATGGTTTTTAAATCGCTCACTACATGCTGTTCTGTTTTTGACAGATTCTGTTTTCGGTGCATAGTTTGCTTGTTTTAGTGTTTCCATAGCTTATATTGAGTAATATAAATTGTGGAAATGATAGAATACAGTAGGTATTATGTGAGAACAATTATTAATCTTTTCTTGACAGTACCTAAGTGGATGATTTATTTTTATTATACTAACCTATCTCACGAAGTTCCGTTAAGTTTTGTGTGATTGAAGTTTTCAAGTTTTGGGTGAGATATCGATATGAGGAGAATAAGGAGCAGCAAGACCCTAAGCTTGGGGATTCCCAAGGCACCCCAAGGTAATACTCAAGGAAGACCCAAGCGTCTAAGCTTGGGGATGCCTTCCGGGGCATCCCCTCTTTCGTCTTCAATATTATCGGTAACCTTACTTGGAGCTATATTTTTATTCGTCACATGATATGTGTTTTGCTTGGAGCATCATTTTCTTCTATTGATATTTGCTTGCTGTTATCAATAATCATGTTTTGTATCTTTTAGTTCAATAAAATGCCAATTATAGCCTTTACCATGCTCAGTTTGCAAGTTCATGTGTTGCTGTTTGAAAACAGAAAGTTTTCTGTTATGTCCAGAATATTCCTGAATAGTCAGAACATGATAAAAATCTGAAATTTTTACACAGTAAGCATGCATGAGTTCTCTGTCACGTGGTAAGTTTTCAGAATTTTTGGAGTTAGGGAAGTATGGATTCTTATTCCCCTTTTACAGACTGTTCTGTTTTGGCAGATTTCGGTTATGTTTGCATTGTTTGCATATGTTTGATTGTTTAATGATTCTATTTGAGGATAGGATTATTAAATATGCAGAGGCATTTAGTATGCAATGTTAAATTATAATTTTAGTGATTTGCTATAGTAGGGAATGATAAGGTTTTGTATTGATTTATACTAACTTATCTCACGAGTTCTTGTTGAGTTTTGTGTGGATGAAGTTTTTAAGATTTAAGGAAAACCGTGATATGAGAGGAATTAAGGAGACACAAGAGCTCAAGCTTGGGGATGCCCAAGGCATCCAAAGTTATTATTCCAAGAAGTCTCAAGCATCTAAGCTTGGGGATGCCCCGGTTGGCATCCCACCTTTCTTCATCAACACCTATCGGTTAGCTTAAGTTTTTACTTCTTCACATGATATGTGCTATTCTTGGAGTGTCCTTTTATTTTCATTTTGTTTGCTGTTTTAATAAAATTATCAAGATCTGAAATCTTTATTTGGAGAGAGTCTTCACATAGCTACTTAATTGTTTAACTACTCATTGATCTTCACTTATATCTTTTGGAGTAGTTTGTCATACACTCTCATGCTTCACTTATATTATTTTGAGAGTTGACAATAGTAATGGCAATATGCTTAAGATATGAATTTGGTCCTAATGTGATGGATATTTAAGAAGGATATAATAAAAACATTTATGTAGACCACTGAATATGATAAGTGTGATCCCTTGCAATAGTTTTGCGATATGGAGATGATAATATGTGAGTCATGTTAGTGAGTAATTATGATTTAGTAAGAATATTGGTGTTAAGTTTTGTGATTCCCTATGCATGCACATTAAGTTAATAGTTATGCAAAGAAATTATATCCTACTTATGGTGCATTATTCGGTGTTAGTTATGTTCAATGCATGTTTATGACCGTTTTCGCTTTTTGGTTGGTTGCTTCTCAGTCTATTTGCTAGCCTTCATTTGTACTAAGCGGGAATACTGCTTGTGCATCCAAACTCCTTAAAACCAAGTTGTGCCAAATGAGTCCACCATATCTACCTATATGCGGTATTTCAATGCCGTTCCAAGTAAATTTGCATGTGCCAACTCTATTTTTTTCAAAATAATTTTCCGTTTTGTGTGTCCGTACTGCTCGTGAAGCGGCAGGGGGTGGCCAATATTTTCCATGCTAGGTGTGTTATTCTCACGATGAGTGTTTATTCACTTGTCATTGCACAAGAGAGTGGCAGGTAATAGGGATGCCCAGTCCCACAATGAATCAAAAATTAATAACAACAAAATTCCTTGGAAAGTGTTGGTATGGAGGGCACCCGTTGATACGGCTAGCCATGGATTGTGAAAGAATGGTGGAAAGGAAATAAAATTTATTTTTCTGTTTGGGAACCGCCTATGATGTGTCTAGCATGGAAGATATTGGGAATTCTCGGTCGTTTTCGTTGACAGGAAAAGCATACCTCTCAAAATAATTTTATCTCTCTAATTTAAGCTTTGAGCTCTAGCACATTTGCAAATCTCTGCTTCCCTCTGCGAAGCGCCTATCTATTTACTTTTATGCAATTTTTATTTTTATTTTGAGTCTCCATCTTCTCTTACAAAGCACCAACTAGAGAGCACTATTGTCATACTTGTGCATTGTGTGTAGCTAATATTGAGTGTGTTTCATGAATGGATCAATGATTGAGCATAATGGGCTAGGGATAACTTTCTTTAGCGTTGATATTTATGTCTTCATGTCAAATTATAGACTATTGCTTTGAATCATTCAAGTCCAAGTGTCCATGCAACAAAAGAAAAGATTATATGATGATTATGATAGGTAGCATTCCACATCAAAATTTCTGTTTTTAATTGTTACTTTATCATGATGACTTTTATGAGAAAAAGTTGCTGTTATAATGCTGGGAAAAGTAATTGAAATTATCATTGATCAAACTTATGCACTATGCTAGCATTCACACTTCATAAATTATTTCTTTTATCATTTACCTACTCGAGGACGAGCAGGAATTAAGCTTGGGGATGCTGATACGTCTCCAACGTATCTATAATTTATGAAGTATTCATGCCATGTTTATTATAGTTTTGTATGATTTTGGTGCACTTTTATATGATTTTTATGGACTAACATATTGACCTAGTGCCCAGTGCCAGTTGCTGTTTTCTGCTTGTTTTTGGTTTTCCAGAAAATCCATATCAAATGAAGTCCAAATGCAGCGAAACTTTTTGACGATTTTTTCTGGAAGGAAACAGACCCAGGAACCTTCGGAGGAGCAGCAGAAGAGCCACAGGGGCCCCTCGAGCCATCTGGGCACGCCTGCCCCCCAGGCACGCCCTGGTGCCTCGTGGGCCCCTGTTGCACCTCTTTGCGTGATTCCAACGCTGAAAAATCCTATATATTCAGAAACCCCCGAAAGTTAACCTAGATGAGTTTTTACACCGCCACAAGCCTCTGCACCAAGGAGATCCCATCTGGAGCCCTTTTCTGGCACCCTGCCAGAGGGGGGAATCATCACCGGAGGCCATCTTCATCATCCTGGCGGTCTCCATGACTAGAAGGGAGTAGTTCACCCTCGGGGCTGAGGGTATGTACTAGTAGCTATGTGTTTGATATCTCTCTCTCTCTATCTCGTGTTCTTGATATGGCACGATCTTGATGTATCACGAGCTTTGTTAATATAGTTGGATCATATGGTGTTTCTTCCCTCTCTATCTTTGTTGTGATGAATTGAGTTTTTACCTTTGAGGTTTCACTATTATCGGATTGAATACTTTTATGGATTTGAGAACACTTGATGTATGTCTTGCATATGAATACCCGTGGTGACAATGGGGTATTATATTGATTCACTTGATGTATGTTTTGGCACTCAAATCGCGGATTCCCGAGGTGACATTGGGGTAATCTATGCATAGGGGTTGATGCACGTTTTCGTCCTACTTTCTCCGGTAGAAATCTTGGGGCACTCTTTGAAGTTCTTTGTGTGGATTCAATATTATGAATCTAAAGTTGTTTGATGCATATCGTATAATCAACTCACGGACACTTGTGGTGACATTGGAGTATCTAGGTGATATTAGAGTTGGTTGATGCGTATCATATGGTGTTATTTTAGTACGAACTCTAGGGCGGTTTGTGACACTTATAGGAATAGCTCAATGGATTGATCGGAAAGGATAACTTTGAGGTGGGTTCGTACCCTACAACAATTTCTATCTTATGCTCTCCTCTAATAGGAACTTTGGAGTGATTCTTTGTCGCACGTTGAGGGATTGTTATATGATCCAATTATGTTAGCATTGTTGAGAGATTGCACTAGTGAAAGTATGAACCCTAGGCCTTGTTTTCAAGCATTGCAATACCGTTTGTGCTCACTTTTGTTACTAGTTACCTTGCTGTTTTTATATTTTCAGATTACAAAAACCTATATCTACTATCCATACTACACTTGTATCACCATCTCTTCGCCGAACTAGTGCACCTATACAATTTACCATTGTATTGGGTGTGTTGGGGACACAAGAGATTTCTTGTATTTGATTGCAGGGTTGTTTGAGAGAGACCATCTTCATCCTACGCCTCCCACGGATTGATAAACCTTAGGTCATCCACTTGAGGGAAAATTGCTGCTGTCCTAAAAAACTCTGCGCTTGGAGGCCCAACACGAGTCTACAAGAATAAGTTGTGTAGTAGACATCAACCATGTCAATGCCTTTCCCTCCAAAGATAAAGGGAATACTTTCTTCTTAACTCCATCTCCGGATAAACCTGCAAGCTTAAACAATCCACAAATTTCATCCACATAGATCAAGTGCATATCAAGATGTAACGTTCCATCTCCTGCATAAGGATTAGCTAGTAGTTTCTCTATCATACCCGAAGGAATCTCATAATAAATATTTTTAGTAGGTGCAGTAGGTTGAGGAGCAACTATTTGTGCTTTCGGTCGAGGTGAAGATACCCCGAACAAACCCCTCAAAGGATTACTTTCCATAGTGACAAGTGACAGTAAATTTCAGCACGTAATATAAATGTTTCCTTACCAAATTCCACTCACCAAAGGCGCTTCACTCCCCGGCAACGGCGCCAGAAAAGAGTCTTGATGACCGACAAGTATAGGGGATCAATCGTAGTCCTTTCGATAAGTAAGAGTGTCGAACCCAACGAGGCGCAGAAGGAAATGACAAGCGGTTTTCAGCAAGGTATTTTCTGCAAGCACTGAAATTATCGGTAACGAGTAGTTTGATAGCAAGATAATTTGTAACAAGTGACAAGTAGCAATAGTAACAAAGAGTGCAGAAAGGTGGCCCAATCCTTTTTGTAGCAAAGGACAAGCCGGAACGATCTCTTATAATAAGCAAAGCGTTCTCGAGGACACATGGGAATTTCATCTAGTCACTTTCATCATGTTGGTTTGATTCGTGTTTGCTACTTTGATAATTTGATATGTGGGTGGACCGGTGCTTGGGTGCTGTTCTTACTTGAACAAGCCTCCCACTTATGATTACCCCCTCCCGCAAGCATCCGCAACTACGAAAGAAGAATTAAGATAACTCTAACCATAGCATTAAACATATGGATCCAAATCAGCCCCTTACGGAATAGCGCATAAACTAGGGTTTAAGCTTCTGTCACTCTAGCAACCCATCATCTAATTACTACTCCACAATGCATTCCCTTAGGCCCAAAGATGGTGAAGTGTCATGTAGTCGACGTTCACATGACACCACTAAGAGAATCAACAATATACATATCATCAAAATATCAAACGAATACCAAATTCACATGATTACTTATGACAAGACTTCTCCCATGTCCTCAAAAACAAAAGTAACTACTCACAAATCATATTCATGTCCAAGATCAGAGGGGTATTGAATAGCATATTGGATCTGAACATATAATCTTCCACCAAATAAACCAACTAGCATCAACTACAAGATGTAATCAACACTACTAGCAACCCACAGGTACCAATCTGAGGTTTTGAGACAAAGATTGAATACAAGAGATGAACTAGGGTTTGAGATGAGATGGTGCTGTTGAAGATGTTGATGAAGATTGGTCCTCCCATGATGAGAGGATCGTTGGTGATGTCGATGGCTCCGATTTCCCCCTCCCGGAGGGAAGTATCCCCGGCGGAATCGCTCCGCCGGAGAGCAAGAGTGCTCCTGCCCAAGTTCCACATCGAGACGGCAGCGCACCGTCCCAAAAGGCTTCTCCTTATTTTTTCTAGGGCAAATGGGCTTATATACCAGAAAATGGGCACCGGAGGCTGGCCAGGGGCCCCACGAGCCACCAGGGCGCGCCTAGGGGGGGGGGTGGCGCGCCCTGGTGCCTCGTGGGCGCCTGGGTGGCCCCCTCTGGTACTTCTTTCTTCCATTATTTTTTATTTATTCCAAAATAAATCTTCGTGAAATTTCAGCTCATTTGGAGATGTGTAGAATAGGTATCTCTGACATAGCTTTTTCAGGTCCAGAATTCCAGCTGCCGGCAATCTCCCTCCTTGTGTAAATCTTGCATATTAAGAGAGAAAAGGCATTAGAATTGCTCCACAAAGTGTTATATTGATTAAAAACACTATAAATAACAGTTTGAAAACTTGATGCAAAATGGACGTATCAGTCATCACTCCCTTGTTCTTGCTAGTTACAAGATTAAAGGCAAATAGTGGTAGTATAAATAATGCAAGAAAGTAAAAGAACAATAAATGAGCAATTGTAGAATTTTTTATATTAGTGGAGAATATAGACAAATTACTATTGGGCAATTGATGAAAAACGAATAATTATAACTATGATCATTCATGGCATAATCTCACATAATCATTACGTCTGTGATAAGTAGACCGTTAAACTTACTGTCATCTACTACTATTACTTTGATGACCCAAAGTATAGGGGATCAATCGTAGTCCTTTCGATAAATAAGAGTGTCGAACCCAACGAGGAGCAGAAGGAATTAATAAGCGGTTTGCAGCAAGGTATTCTCTGGAGACTTCAAGTGTTGTAAAGTTGTTGTGATAGATAGTTTGATAATAAGATAATTCGTAGCAAGTAACAAGTAAATAAAGTAACAAGGTGGCCCGATCCTTTTATTGCAAAAACAAGACGGAAGTACACCTTATAGTAAACAAAGCGTTCTCGAGGACACATAGAAATTTCGTCTAGTCATGTTCATCACGATTCATTGACTCGCGTTCGCTACTTTGATAAATTATTATGTGGGTGGACCGGTGCCAGGGTGCTGTTCTTACTTGAACAAGCAACCCACTTATGATTACCCCCTCTCGCAAGCATCCATAACTACGAAAAGATGAATTAAGATAAATCTAACCATAGCATGAAACATATGGATCCAAATCAGCACCTTACGGAATAGTGCATAAACTAGGGTTAACCTTCTGTCACTCTCCCAACCCATCATCTACTTACTAATCCCACAATGCCTTCGTCCCCTAGGCCCAAGCATGATAATTTTTCATATAGTCAACGTTCACGTGACACCACTGGAGAAAGAACAACATAACACATCATCAAAATATTGAACAGAGACAACTTCACATGATTACTTATAACAAAACTTCTGCCATGTCCTCAAGATCAAACGGAACTACTCATAAATCATATTTATGTTCATGATCAAAGGAGAATAACATATGATTAACAATAACATATGATCTTTCACCAAATAAACCAACTAGCGTCAACTACAAGATGTAATAAACAGTACTAGCAACCCACATGTACGAATCTGTGATTTTAGACAGCGATTAATACAAGAGATGAACTAGCAGGGTTTGGAGATGAGATAGTGCTGGTGAAGATATTGATAGAGATGAGTCCTCCCTTGATGAAAGGAGTGTTAGTGATGACGAAGGCTTCGATTTCCCCCTTCCGGAGGAAAGTATCCCCGGCGGAATCGCTCTGCCGGAGAGCAAAAGTGCTCCTGCCCAGTTTTCGCCTCGAGACGATGGCGCTTCATCCCGAAAATATAAAAAACAAACTTTCTTGAAAACTAACAAACAATGTTCTTAGTCATCAATGCAATTCATCATATTCCTAAGAAGGGTCTATGTAAGAGCTTTTATTTAGCAAACTTCACATCAACTATCTATCATATAATCTTCCATAATTGCTGGCACTCAAAACATATCATTAGAACAAACTGTTTCAATCGAACAAAGTGATATTGGGCCGGCCCAAGTAGTGTAGGTCCCTCTTTTGGTTTTGGGAAGGTTGTAGAACCTTCCTAGACCGGTTTTTCTCATATATTTTTTCATTTTCATTTTTCTTTTTCTTTTTTTGCATTTTTCTTTTTATTTTTAATTTTTCGAGCATCTTTCGAATCCACGAACATTTTTTGAATTTGTGATTTTTTTTAGCATGGACATTTTTTGAAATCGTGAAAATTATTCACATTTTTAATATTGTTTTTACAAATTGGCGATCCATTAACCTTTTTTACAAATTCGCGCATATTCTTTTGAAATCGTGAACCTTTTCAAATACACAAACATTTTTTTTTTTTACAAATTCACAAACATTTTTACAAATTCGCAAACATTTTTTAAATCGAGAAATTTGTGAAGATTTTTGAAATTCGATTTTTGCTTGAAATGTTGAACAGTTTTTAAGGAAGCAAAAAAAAAACAAAAACGATAAAAACGAAAGAGGCGCCCACCCTGCTCATGGGAAGGGGGGGGGGGGGGTTGCGCGTTTGCGCGTTCTCCATCGCGCAAGTGCGCGAAATAGGAGCCCCCCGAACTATACCTGGCCATGGGATACCCGGCCTGAAAAAGCCTGCTGAACAGATACCTACTCCTCCATGAATAAAGAAAAAATACTCGACGAATAAATCCCCACTGGTATCCCCGTCACAGCCGGCGGCGGAGGCGGCGGCGCGATTGGAGGATCCGCCACCGCGACACAGTCGTTCGGATCAGTTGGAGTCGATCGGTGGACTGTTGGAGATCCGCCACCACGACACAGTCGTTCGGCGTCGGCGGCGCGATTGCCAGACGAGGTTCGGTTGGTTCCTCGATCGGGTTCCAAGAAAGAAGATGAGTGCGGCGGGTGTGGAGAGATCCAACAACAAAAGAAGCAGGTCCAGCCGAGACGATCCCTTGGCCTTGCCGGAGAAGAAGAAGAAGGTGATTGTGTTGCCTGATCCAGACGCGTGGGTTATCAGCGATGCCGACTTGGCCAAGATGAAACGCGACGAAGAATCAGGTCCATCTCATCCATTTTTTCATCAGTCAGTTTATTACTAGTAATAACCCAACTGTTTAATTAATTAGCATTACTATCGATCGATATATAGCTCCCCGCCCTGTGAAAATCCCTACGATCGATTACTTCAAACCCCCGACCCGGTTTCACACTGCCGAGCTCTTCTCCGTCAGTGAATCTGGAAGCAAGGCGGTGCTCTCTGCTGCCAAATTTCTTCTAGGGGTTTCATCCTCTCTTGGTATGTAGTATGTGTATATGCACCCTCTCTGTTTTGGATTTGATTGATCCATCAACTTAATGTGTGTATCGTGCTTGAATCACACAGATGGTGAACCGCTGAGACGCTGCTCCGGCTTCTGGGTCGATTGGGATGAGGAGAAGAAAACCGGCCTTGTTCTGACAACTGCGTGGCTGATTCGCACAAAGGATGCTCCTTTCAGCGTCTGGTCAGGCGGCGAAGAGTATGCCCCTCATGCTGATGTGAGTCAAATGTAGTGTTTCTTCTGAAAAATTTCTACCCTTGTATGATTCTTTTCCAGCCGCTTCCACCCCAAAATAAATCATTAAATCTCTGGTGTAAATCTAACTAGTTGCAGTTCGCTTGTTTTTTTTTGTGTGTGCTACTATTGGCCTTTCCTAGTAACAGAATGAAAGCGGCACTTGTGGCACATGCATTGTTCAAAAATCTTATATAATCTGTTCCGCAACTTTTTTTAGGTCACTGTTCATTTGCTAGATAGCACCAGTGCAAAGGACATGTTTTTTGTGCTAGCTATTGGCCTTTTCCGATAACAAAGTGGAAACATCATATGCGATTTGTTTACTAGGCATTGCTCAAAATTCTAATACAATCTGTTTCGCAACCTTTTTTAGGTCATTGTTCATTTGCTAAATGGCACCAGTGCAAAGGGCACGCTGGTCTACTATCAGCCCCATTACGATATCGCTTTCTTGAATGTTGAGGTGGATCAACCAATCAAGTTACCAACTTTTTGTGAAAAGGATGTAAAATTTGCTGAAGACGTTTTTCGGCTCGGAAGAGACAATTCCTTAAATCTAAGGATAACATATGCTAGGGCAGAATATCGGAATCCAAACATGTATCGGCGGTACCACAATGTGCACTTCCGTTCTCCAGATGGCCATGGTGATGATAATGAGGTAATGTATCTTATCATGAGATAGTACTATATGCATTTGTTACAACTTTGAGTCTATGTCATTTGTTTTATAACATTTTAGTTATTACTGTAAATTCTCATGTTTTGTCACTATGAATTGTGGTAGTATGACAATGGGGGCCTAGTCATTGACTTGAAGGAAAAAGTTGTCGGAATGGTCAACCTCCCCAAGAGATTTGGGTCTTTTATACCTTCTTCCATTTTGCTCAATTGTTTGGATTCATGGAAGAAATATCGGTGCGTTTTTCCTCTCAGCTCTGTGATAGCATCTATATGATTATTTGGTGATGCTAAGCTAATGTGTTCTCTCCTATTTTTTCTTCTTACTTTTTGTTAGAAGTCGAACCGTTTTTTGCAGTATCTATTTGCTCACTTTTATGCAATTTAACAATGTTCAGTAATTGGTAGCATATCGATTGGGTGGCTGAGTAGGGATTAATCGGCTTATCAGCCTATTAACTGAATTTGTCGGTAGGTTAACTCGGGTATATCCTAGGCTGCATCTGAATTTCTTTTCCATGTTGGAGCACTTGCTGCAGCAGAAGAAGCCATAGATTACTACAAATGTCGAATGCACCACATCAGTATATACTAGATACTACATAGGAGAGCAGCAGCAGCAGTATTACATGACAGAGGAGAGGAGTTTAACTTGCTACATGGTGACGCCATGGATAGAGGACGGGAGGAGCAGACGACGAAGCAGCTGGAGGAGTGGGAGGCGTGTGTCCACTGTGATGTCACAGGCCGGCAGGCCGCTGTTCGGGGAGGGGATGACGCCGGCGGCAGCTCAGGGCGCGGGCTGTGGCTGCTACTCCATGAGCGGGAGAAGGGAGGGAACGGGCTAACGAAATGTGCGGTAGGCTTTGGGAAAAGGGAGGGAACGGGCTAAGTTTGGGCCAAAATTGCCCAGGCAGTTAATTGGCCCAGCCGATAATTCGGTTTGACAGCCAATTAATCGGTTTATCAGACAAGTAAATCGATCGACCCAGTTAATTGCGTGAATAGGTGGTTTTGGTATCGGCAGGTGGCCGAGACATGATTAACTATCCGATATGCCGAGTTTAACTGGCCGATATTTTTAACAGTGCAATTTAATGACCATAAGTTACGTTAAGATTCTCAAAGCAAATGTGATCAGTGCCGTGTTTTATGTATATATACATAGTCGTATGTTTGAAAAAGTGGCTGCAATAAATAATTTAACAATAATAATTATTTATAAGCAAATCAAGAACTAGAAATAAACAAGTAGAACCACGCTGAGACTACAAAATGGTTCATGATGACAACTATTTATAAGAAGGAACTGATAAGACTTTATAATTCTGCTTCGCATGTCTTTAGCCAAATTGTAGATTGAAGTTAAATGGAAAACTATGTTTTAGGTTTTCTCTTAATGGACAATTTTCCTGAAACCTAGGAGATATTCAAATGTTTTTTTTGTGGTACTCTGTTGTTCTCGGTCATATTGAAATATGATGTTTTTACTTTTACGTAATATCATGGAAAACCGTCCTTGAGCATTTTTCAACTACTATGAATGATCCAATTAATGATTCCTCCCCTTTGGGTCTTTTTGAGCTTTATTTGAATCAAAATAGTTGGTTACCGTTTTTTTAACATGTTAGATAGAAGTTGAATTCCACCAAAGATTGCTTGTTGTGGAAGGGTTACTTACTCCTGTATACCTGGCTCGAAATATGTTAAATGGTGTCTGATTTGGCGCAGTTACATCGCTCGGCCCCATCTTGGGATGACGTTTGAGGCCATCAAGCTTCTAGAGCCTGCTCATGTTGACATGTTATGGCGTATGTATAACATTGATCATGGTCTTATTGTTCAAGAGGTATGTAATGGCTTCCTGAAGGTGCTCTTTTTCCCATGTGTATATGATATAATTATTTGGCAATGGAACCCTAGGTGTCGAAAGGATCTAATGCTGAGATACACAGAATCCAAAAAGGTGATGTTGTTGAATCTATCAATGGAAAACCTGTTTCTACCACAATTGAGGTGGGTGTATTTGAGATTTTGTTAGGTTAATGAGTTGAAAATAAATTACATTTGTGTGATAGTTGGTAGCTTCACGGTCTTGACTGCAATGTTTTTTCTCTGCAATTATCAGTTGGAGAATATGCTGATGAGCACATGCAAGGGCCCTTTAGGTGCTGATGTTCATATTTCTGTAAGTTCATTTCCATATTATAACAGCGGTTTGCTTGACCACTGCCATCCATTCCTCTGTACCGAAGTATTATTAGCAAGATGCTAGCACTAAGAGATTTGTTTCGCTAACTCCATAGGTTGGGGTGTTTCACACACTCAAAGAAGAACGAAGCACCGTAGAGTTGAGTGCAAAATTATCAAAACTTGGAGAAGTTATTACAAGCTAGGTACACGTCTCCTCTTTTAACTAGCCCCGTCTACAAATTATTTTCCAGATTATTAGTTCAATTCTCAAGTATGTATATTCCACTTTTTTGTAGATAATAATTATCCAGACATAATGCTAGTGTTAAGTACGTAAGCTTATATGCATTGTGCAATACACTCTTACAATAATTATATGATCATATGTTTAAAATAATCATACCACACCATAAAGTATGCTGATATTTTGGGAGTTTATCGTTTTGGTTAATAGGTGTGGTGGTGTGCAGCAAGTAAATTGTAGAAAACAGACTTCATCCATGTTTCCTTTAGCAAAGTATCCATCTTCCATTTGTAGACTTGAAAGTTTTAGGATTTTTTTGGAACAAGAGATGTATGTTTGTGCTTGCATGTCGACGGGCGCTGAGTTTGAGTTGTGTGACATTTTGCAAAGAATGTGGGTTAAATATTGCTTGCATGCTTGCTCTCCCAGTTTATATGGATACAGAACATATACTCCTTGAGAGAGGAGTTTTGCATGCAAAAGGCGGCACTCACGTTGTGTTACATGTCGTACAGACTCTGGAACTGGCTGCCAGAAGAGGGATGCCAGGCTACTGGATGTTTCTATGGTGGTCATACTGTGATGGATACTTAGCTATGACCATATATATGTACTGTAGTACTCTAGATATATTAGAAATAACATCTTTATTTGTAATTTATATAGTGCCAAAGTGGCAGCCCCTTGTGAGATTCTCCGTTCTGCTAATGACTGCACTGCACCTTATTGATACCCCTCAGGCCTTGTACAACGCAGGTGCCAGTATGCCGGTGCTAGCTGGGTCGCGCCTTCCAAATTTCTTTGCTCCGCAACGCAAAGTGCTTCGTACGGTGCTAGCTGGGCTCCTTTTCTTTCTTTTTTTCCTGCCGATGGAGGCACTGACTCGAGGCATCGTGACTGGAAAGAGCAGTTATTTCTCCAAGCACCGGCGGGCACCGGAAGCAAAACTTTGCTTCTGCCACCCTTTCTAAGCACCGGTGTAAGCCAATCATAGGAATAAAAACCGGGTTTTTTCCCTAAGCACCCGTTTAAGCACCGGCCGTTGTACAGGGCCTCAGAGGGAGAGAGCTCTTGCTGGAGGAAATGGTGGCCGCTGGACAGATCGACAGAGGTTTTGGTTGGCCTGAGAAGGAAAAAGCCCAAGCCGAGCCATCTTTGGGCTGGTTTGGGCCATTTAGCCAAGCCAGTTTCAGCCCGGTCCGAAGCGTCACAATTGGGCTCGAGCGTGCTCTGCCAATGTAGACGTCCCAATCTTGTAGTCGTCGCTAGGGGTGGGCACTTCTAAACCGAAAACCGAAATCGAACCGAACCATTTTAACCGAATTGCCTGTAAAATCGGTGATCCGTGAAACTGTTTGGTTGAGAAACCTATATATACAATTCGGTGTTCGGTTGCCGGATCGGTTTTCAATCCTAAAAAACCGTATACACCAAATAACCCGAACTATACAAGTGAGCCATTCAATCCTAATTCAGTCCTGCGTACAGTGCTAATTACCTGGTCGGTCCATTACGCTCCACGGAGTCCCTAAAAAAACTGGCGCTCCATGAAGTAGTTAACAATACCCTGCGCACTTTTGCTTCTTGAATACTATAATAATACCTTAATGGTCAGCGTTCACACCTCTGGCTGGTCGCTCATAACAAATTTGACTGCCGGCTGCTAGCTTTGTACAGTATCATGCAACGTAAGTATATTGCATCCATGATAGCAACTAGTCATTTAGATTCATGCTAATTTTGGCATGCATAGGCAAGTCGTTGGTACGAGTAGCAAGTGTACTCAGTGGCGGAGCTTGATGAAGATTGTTGACGGGGCTAATCAGAGTTGAGGGGGCGAAAAAAATAAATTATACACGAACTCTGAGAAATCTTTGATATTCAAGCCTAATAATTAGGGGTACACTCAAGAGTTTTCATAGAGTGGGGGGGGGGGGGGGGGGGCAATAGCCCCCTTTGACCCCATGAAGCTCCGCCACTGAGTGTACTCATTGTCCAGCAAATAGTGATTCTCTCTTTTTGTTCATGTAACTGCAGTATGTGCATTCGCCACGGAAGAATGGTTTTCCGGTTAACCGAATAAACCGAACCGAAATATTTCAGGAAATATGGTTCGGTTACTACTTTTTATCTGGTCATTTTGGTTTCCATTTTGCTATAACCGAAATTTAAATAAACCGAACCATATTAACCATACATATTAACCGAATGCCCAGGCCTAGGTCGTCGCTGCTCTCCTCCTCCTCTGCCATGGCTATATCTCACTTATAGCGAGATGTAGCCTGGTCTCGCCAGAAGCTTTACCGGACCACTACAATATTGGGCCAGCCCAGTACGGTAGCACTGATTTTGAATGCGTTGTACTAGTTTGCATAGTTTTTTCTCTCCTGTTTTTGCGGTTTTCGTTTTTTCTTCGGTTTCTTTTATTTCTTTTTATTTTTGTTTTTCCCTACATTTTCTTTGTTGCTTTCTCAGTTTTAGTTAGATTTTTCGGTATTCACTGTCTTCCACTATTATGCATCGGTTTTTCTTTATTTTTTTGGGTTTTTTTTCTTTCCCAGTCTTCATTAGTTTTCTTCGTGTCTTTTCTTTTATTCAACACATATCTACTTTCTTTCACACATAATTTACATTTTTTTTATACATCCGAAACTTTTTTTTATACATGTTTAACATTTTTTAAATACATGATTTTGTTTTTGAAATACATATTTCGATGCCTACTTTTTTATCATACACGTTGTACATTTCTAGTATACATTTTTATACACACTTCACATTTTTATGTTTTTTCATACATGTATTGAGGTCTACTTTTTTCATACAGATTGTACA
The DNA here is from genome assembly GCA_039707655.1 of Elymus sibiricus. Lineage (NCBI taxonomy): Eukaryota > Viridiplantae > Streptophyta > Magnoliopsida > Poales > Poaceae > Elymus > Elymus sibiricus. The sequence continues at coordinate 18,704,949 of CM077672.1, read as the reverse complement.
TTATAATAGAGTAGGAACATTTTTCTTATACTTGTTAAACATTTTTCAAATACATGATTAATATTTTTTTAGATATATGTTTTATGTCTATTTTTTCATATAAATTGTATATTTTTGTATACATAAGAAACATTTTTTTATACACGTTTAACATTTTTTCAAGTACATGATTAGCATTTTTTCAGATATATGTTTTGATGTCTACTTTGTAGATTTTACATTTTTTGTATACAAAAGAAACATTTTTCTTATACACGTTTAACATTTTGCAAGTACACGATTAACATTTTAACATTTTTTTTATAAATGTTTAGCCTTTTTTCAGATATTTTTTTTTCCAGATATATGTTGTATACAAACGAATTGTGCAAAAGCCCTATAGATTAATTTGTTCCATGTTCCCTTTCCCAACTTGCATTTCTGCCTCCCATGCATGATGTCTGTTCTGCTCCTCCATTTGCAAATAGTCATTGAACCCTTTCTGCCTCTCTTGCTCATCATGTTTATGTAACATAAATTTATATCTTTCTCTTTCTTGTGATTCTTCTCTCAACTTCTTCTTTGCAGCTTTTCTTTTTCTTTCTGCAGTCCTAAACATCTTCTGCTCCTCTGCTTCTTTCTTTTTAGTAGCCAAAATTTGCCTCTTGGCTTCTGCAAGGGCAAGCCTGGCTTCTTTTTCTCCTCATTTGATTTCTTTCTTTTCTCAACAACTCTCTTTATTTTTTTTCCAGTGTAGCTTTCTTTTTCTTCTCATTTGCTTTCTTCCTTTGTTCAGCCTCTTCATGCCTCTGCTGAGATAGTTGTAGAATTTGCAGCATCATGATTGAGCTTGTTTGCAACCTCTCTTTGTTCTGCTTTAGCTCTTAGTTTTGCTAGTGCTATGATCTCTCTTTTCCTGACTGGATTTGAATCCCTAATGACTATGGTCTGCACAATAGGTGGCTGCATCTGTACATGATCTTCAATGAATCCAGATTCAGGTAAACCTTGTGCTGGAGCCCCCTCTTCTGGTACTTCTGATTGGATGTTTATGCTTTGCACAGATACAGTTTTAGTACATATAAGTGAACTAAATATAAGTGGCTTACATATAACTGAAAATTTGTATTCCTCTTGTATTAATGTGGAAATGCCCTCTGCTTCATAGGTGATTTTTTGGGTGAATAAGACCATGCTTTCCAAGTTCTTGTCAATGCTGGTGACAACAAGTTCTTCCTCTGAAGAAGATGAAACTTCTGGCTCTGCCCTTTCTTCTTCTTGGATTTATTTTTTGGTTGGAGTCTGCTACTTGTAGACTGCGTTGGTATTTCCCCGAAGAGGAGATGGTGATGCAGTATAGTAGAGATAAGTATTTCCCTCAGTTAAGAACCAAGGTTATCAATCCAGTAGGAGAACCAAGCAAAATTCCGTTAAGCGCACCTGCACACACAAAAGCAAACACTTGCACCCAACGCAAATAAGAGGATTGTCAATCCTCTTAGCGGTTATTTGCAAGGATTAATTCTGATACTGGTAGATAGATAAACTAAAATACTAAATAAAATAAAAGTAAATAAATTACAGCAAGGTATTTTTGATTTTAATATATGATAAAAGTAGACCCGGGGGCCATAGTTTTCACTAGAGGCTTCTCTCTCAAATGCATAACATACGGTGGGTAAACAAATTACTGTTGGGCAATTGATAGAAAAGCAAATAATTATGACGGATTCATGGTAATGATCATGTATATAGGCATCACGTCCGAGACAAGTAGACCGACTCCTGCCTGCATCTACTACTATTACTCCACCCATCGACCGCTATCCAGTATGCATCTAGGGTATTAAGTATGAAACAGAATAACGCCTTAAGCAAGATGACATGATGTAGACAAAGTAAACTCAAGCAATATGATTAAACCTCATCTTTTTATCCTTAATGGCAACAATACAAATACGTGTCATGTCCCTTTCTGTCACTAGGATTGACCACCGCAAGATTGAACCCATCACAAAGCACCTCTCCCATTGCAAGATAAACCAATCTAGTTGGCCAAACCAAATCGATAGATCGGAGAGAAATACAAAGCTATAATAATCATGCATAAAAGAGTTCAGAGAAGACTCAAATATTTCTCATGAATAATCTGATCATAAACTCACAATTCATCGGATCCCAACAAACACACCGCAAAAGAAGATTACATCGGATAGAACTCTAAGAACATCGAGGAGAACATGGTATTGAATATCAAAGAGAGAGAAGAAGCCATCTAGCTACTAGCTATGGACCCGTAGGTCTGTGGTAAACTACTCACACATCATCGGAAGGGCAGCAAGGTTGATGTAGAAGCCCTCCGTGATCGATTCCCCCTCCAGCAGAGTACCGGAAAAGGCCTCCAGATGGGATCGCGAAAGAACAGAGGCTTGCGGTGGCGTAGAAGTTATTCGGGGTGGCTCTCTGTTGGTTTCCCAATATTTGAGAATTTATAGAAGTGGAATTAGGTCAAACGGAGCCACGAGGGCCCCACAAGGCATCATGGCGCGCCCCCTGGGGTCGCGCCCTGTTGCCTTGTGGAGGCCTCGTGAACCTTCTGGCCTCCTCTCCAAGTCTCTAGGGTCTCTTTTGTCCAAAAAAATCTCCAAAAAGTTTCGTTGCATTTGGACTTCGTTTGGTACTGATTTCCTGAAAAACCAAAAACAAGCAGAAAACAACAACTGGCACTAGGTTAATAGGTTAGTCCCAAAAAATGATATATAATTGCATATAAAAACATCCAAGATTGATACTATAATAGCTTGGAACAATCAAAAATTATAGATACGTTGGAGACGTATCAAGCATCACCAAGCTTAATTCCTGCTCGTCCTCGAGTAGGTAAATGATAAAAATAGAATTTTTGATGTGGAATGCTACCTAACATGTTTCATCATGTAATCTTTCTCTTACGGTATGAATAATAAGATCCGAATGATTCAAAGCAATAGTCTATAGTTTGACATAAAGACATCAATACTCAGGCATACTAATAAACAATCATGCCTTTCAAAATAAAAATACTAAAGAAAGTTATCCCTACAAAATCATATAATCCTGTCATGCTCCATCTTCTTAACACAAAATATTTATCATGAACAACCCTGGTTTTAGCCAAGCAATTGGTTCATACTTTTTAACGCGCTTCAGCTTTTTCAACCCCCACGCAATACATGAGTGCAAGCCATGGATATAACACTATGGGTGGAATAGAGTGTGGTGGTAGAGATCAATAAGGGGAAGTCAAAAATAAGAAGATAGTCTCACATCAACGAGGCTAATCAACGGGCTATGGAGATGCCCATCAATTGATGTCAATGCGAGGAGTAGGGATTGCCATGCAACGGATGCACTAAGAGCTATAAGTGTATGAAAGCTCAACATGAAAACTAAGTGGGTGTGCATCCAACTTGCTTGCTCATGAAGACCTTGGGCATTTGAGGAAGCCCATCATCGGAATATACAAGAGAAGTTCTATAATGAAAAATTCCCACTAGTATATGAAAGTGACTAAACAAGAGACTCTATATGAAAAACATGGTGCTACTTTGAAGCACACGTATGGAAAAGGATAGTAACATTGCCCCTTCTCTCTTTTTCTCTTTTTTTTGTGGGCTCTTTTTGGCCTCTTTTTTCGTGGGCTCTTTTTGGCCTCTTTTTTTTTAATTTCCTCACTGGGACAATGATCTAATAATGATGATCATCATAATTCTATTTACTTACAACTCAAAAGAAAATTACAACTCGAAACTAGAACAAAAATATGACTCTATATGAATCCCTCTGGCAGTGTACCAGGATGTGCAATGATACTAGCATAACATGTATAAAAATGATGAATGGTGGCTGAGCCACAAATACTATGTCAGCTATATGATCATGCAAAGCAATATGACAATGATGATGTGTGTCATAAAAATGGAACGGTGGAAGTTGCATGGCAATATATCTCGGAATGGCTATGGAAATGCCATGATAGGTAGGTATGGTGGCTGTTTTGAGGAAGATATAAAGAGGCATGTGTGACAGAGCGTATCATATCACGGGGTTTGGATGCACCGGCGAAGTTTGCACCAACTCTCAATGTGAGAAAGGACAATGGACGATACTGAAGAGGCTAGCAAATTGCGGAAGGGTGAGAGTGCGTATAATCCATGGACTCACATTAGTCATAAAGAACTCATATACTTATTGCGAAAGTTTATTAGCCCTTGAAGCAAAGTACTACTACGCATGCCCCTAGGGGGGAGATTGGTAGGAGTTAACCATCGCGCGCCCCCGACCGCCACACAAAGGAAGGCAATCAAGAATAAATCATGCTCCAACTTCTTAGCATAACGACAGACCATACGTGCATGCTTCAGGAATCACAAACCTTAACACCAATATTCCTACTAAACCATAATTATCTACTAGCACCTCCCACATATTACCATCTTAATATCGCAAAACTATTGCAAGGAATCAAACTTATCATATTCAGTGATCTACATGAAAGTTTTTATTATATCCCTCTTGAATACCTATCATATTAGGACCAAATTCATAACCCGTGCATATTACCATTGCTATTCATTAGACTGTCAAAAAGATATAAGTGAAGCATGAGAGTGCAACTATTTCTTTAAAATATAACCACCGCCGTGCTCTAAAAGATATAAGTGAAGCACTAGAGCAACTGCCTAGCACAAAAGATATAAGTGAAGCACATAGAGTATTCTAACAAATCACGAATAATGTGTGTTTCTCTCAAAAAGGTGTGTTCAGCAAAGATTATTGTGACAAACTAAAAAGCAAACAAACTATATCACAAGACGCTCCAAGTAAAACACATATCATGTGATGAATAAAAATATAGCTCCAAGTGAGTTACCGATAGATTGTAGACGAAAGAGGGGATGCCTTCCGGGGCATCCCCAAGCTTAGACGCTTGAGTCTTCCTTGAATATTACCTTGGGGGTGCCTTGGGCATCCCCAAGCTTAGGCTCTTGCCGCTCCTTATTCCTTTATCCATCGCAGTCTCACCCAAAACTTAAAAACTTCAGCACACAAAACTCAACAGAAACCTCATGAGATCCGTTAGTATAACAAATAAATCTTAAACTTTAGGTACTATTGTAAATTGATTCATATTTAATATTGGCATAATAATACTGTACTCCAACTTCTCCATGACTCATACCCCCCGATACGATCCATAGATTCATCAAAATAAGCAAACTATGCAACAAAATCAGAATCTGTCTCAAACAGTACAGTCTGTAAAGATCTGAACTAACGTCATACTTCTGTAACTCCAAAAATTCTGAAACATTAGGAAAACATGGGCAATTCATATATCAATATTTTGTAAAAAATTCAGAAGGTTCTGACGCTCCAGCGAAAAATTAAAATTCCAACACTGGACGCAAAAGTTTCTGTTTTCAAACATCATCAATTATACTATCATCCAAATCATCCCAAAGGCATTACTTGGCACAAACACTAATGAAAATATAAAAACACAATCATAACGGAGGCTATAATTATGTAAACACACAAAAACAGAAGGCATTGAGTTGTCTCCCAACAAGCTCTTTCTTTATAGCCGTTAAGATAGGCTTCAAGATTTTAATGATGCTCACGTTAAAGACAAGAATTGAAGCACAAAGGGAGCATCATAAAACATGTGACAAACACATTTAAGTCTAACATACTTCCTATGCATAGGCATTTTATAGGAAAACAAATTATCAAGACAAGAAGTATCTAGCATATGCAAGGGAGAAGAATAAAACATTGACGATCTCAACATAACGGGAGGTAATTTAGTAACATGAAAATTTCTACAACCATATTTTTGTCTCTCATAATAATTACATGCAGGATCATATTCAAATTCAACAATATAGCCATCACATAACATATTCTCTATATGATCCACACGCATGCAAAGTTGACACTCTTCCAAAATAGTGGGATTATCATCAACTAAAGTTATGACCTCTCCAAACCCACTTTCATCAAGAAATTCATAAGATTGAACACTCTCCAAATATGTGGGATTCTTTTTACCTAAAGTTGACACTCTCCCAAACCCACTTTCAATACTATTGCAAACATTATTATCAATAGCATATTCATCATGAGGCTTAAATAAAATTTCAAGATCATAAGAAGCATCATCACCCCAATCACGATCATTGCAATAAGTAGTGGACATAACAAAATTTTCATCCCCAAGTTTGTAGCCTTGCATATCATTAGCACAATTGACATTAATATAATTTATAATAACATCATTACAATCATGCTTTTTATTCAAGGAGCTATCAAGTATGGGTGCTATAGCAATAATTTCATTTTTAACATAAGGAACTATAGCAAGTTCATCTCTATAAGCATCATTAATATTGGCATCATGGCCATAAGAATAGCAAGCATCACATTCATCAATAGGGGATATTTCAATCGAATCAACGGAATCATAATTATCTATGGATTCATGCATATCATTATTTTCTTCCAAAGTAGCAGACATTCTCTCAATAAATTCATTAACATAGGCATTAGGAGCATAATTTTCATAGCAATATTTAAGTATGTCAAATTTTTTAGATTTGTAGAGAGTAGCATCATACTTTTCAATCAAAGAAGCAACTTCATAAGCACCCTTAAAAGCAACAAATTCTTCAAGTTGTTCGATATCACAGTAACTATAAACACCTTTAGCATAAGAAGATAAGATTTCATTATCATTAAACTCACATAGGTAGGGAAGGTGTTTTTTAGGGTTCTCAGAGCAACAAGTAAAATCATGAATTTCACATAGATTCCAAGCATAGCATAGCAAACAATTTATTTGATTCCATAAGAGTCTCCCTTTTTTAGACAAACGGTGACGCACAAAATGAGCATGCTCATCTAATGATTTTTCCTCAACTAAACTAGTTGGGGTTTCAGCACAAGCACAAATGGATCGAAGATGATCCAAGTAGAAAACTTTAAGGTGATCCATAGTGATCTTAAATTTTTGTTTTACTTTTGTTTTTGTGTGTTGACATGGCAATTAAAGCAAGCAAGCAAATAAAATATTTTTGTGTTTTTGTAAAAAAAATTAGAAGCGGGGGAGATGAAAATAAGAGGCAAATGCAAATAAAAAGGCAAATAAAATAAATGCAAGTGGATGATAGTTTGTGCGAAGGTACTTGGTAATTTTGATGATGTCTCCCCGACAACGGCGCCAGAAATTCTTCCTGCTACTTGTAGACTGCGTTGGTATTTCCCCGAAGAGGAGAGGATGATGCAATATAGTAGGGATAAGTATTTCCCTCAGTTAAGAACCAAGGTTATCAATCCAGTAGGAAAACTAAGCAAAATTCCGTTAAGCGCACTTGCACACACAAAAGCAAACACTTGCACCCAACGCAAATAAGAGGGTTGTCAATCCTCTTAGCGGTTATTTGCAAGGATTAATTCTGATAGCGGTAGATAGATAAACTAAAATACTAAATAAAATAAAAGTAAATAAATTGCAGCAAGGTATTTTTGATTTTAATATATGATAAAAGTAGACCCGGGGGCCATAGTTTTCACTAGAGGCTTCTCTCTCAAACGCATAGCATACGGTGGGTAAATAAATTACTGTTGGGCAATTGATACAAAAGAAAATAATTATGACTGATTCATGGCAATGATCATGTATATAGGCATCACGTCCGAGACAAGTAGACCGACTCTTGCCTGCATCTACTACTATTACTCCACCAATCGACCGCTATCCAGCATGCATCTAGGGTATTAAGTATGAAACAGAGTAACGCCTTAAGCAAGATGACATGATGTAGACAAAGTAAACTCAAGAAATATGATTAAAGCCCATCTTTTTATCCTTAATGGCAACAATACAAATACGTGTCATGTCCCTTTCTATCACTGGGATGGACCACCGCAAGATTGAACCCATCACAAAGCACCTCTCCCATTGCAAGATAAACCAATCTAGTTGGCCAAACCAAATCGATAGATCAGAGAGAAATACAAAGCTATAATAATCATGCATAAAAGAGTTCAAAGAAGACTCAAATATTTCTCATGAATAATCTGATCATAAACTCACAATTCATCGGATCCCAACAAACACACCGCAAAAGAAGATTACATCGGATAGAACTCCAAGAACATCGAGGAGAACATGGTATTGAAGATCAAAGAGAGAGAAGAAGACATCTAGCTACTAGCTATGGACTCGTAGGTCTATGGTAAACTACTCACACATCATCGAAAGGGCAGCAAGGTTGATGTAGAAGCCCTCCGTGATCGATTCCCCCTCCGGCAGAGTACCGAAAAAGGCCTTCAGATGGGATCACGGAAGAACAGAGGCTTGCGGTGGCGTAGAAGTTATTCGGGATGGCTCTCTGTTGGTTTCTCAATATTTGAGAATTTATAGAAGTGGAATTAGGTCAAACGGAGCCACGAGGGCCCCACAAGGCATCAGGGCGCGCCCCCTGGGGCCGCGCCCTATTGCCTTGTGGAGGCCTCGTGAACCTTCTGGCCTCCTCTCCATGTCTCCAGGGTCTCTTTTGTCCAGAAAAAAATCTCCAAAAAGTTTTCGTGGCATTTGGACTTCGTTTGGTACTGATTTCCTGAAAAACCAAAAACAAGCAGAAAACAGCAACTGGCACTGGGCACTAGGTTAATAGGTTAGTCCCAAAAAATGATATATAATTACATATAAAAACATCCAAGATTGATACTATAATAGCATGGGACAATAAAAAATTATAGATACGTTGGAGACGTATCAGAGCCCTAGACTGAAATCTTTGCAACCTCCTATGTTACGTCCTGCTTGGCCACAGCAGCTGCAGTGGATAACTGCTCCACCTCTCCCTACCTTTCTCCCAACTTTACCCTCTTTCTCTTCTGGCTGCTACCTCATGTTAGTTTGTTTCCTTCCTTTCTTCTTCTTAATAGAAGGAGCTTTGATTGGGGGTCCATTTGTCTTCTTCCACTCACTAACACCTCTACAAGGCATGATACTATGCTCATATGCCTTGTTGAATGTTGCAATTGAGTAGCAAGGGTGCACCATAGACTCAGGTGGAATCTCATTGCAGCAGCACCATGACAACAAGGCACACCAGATAGATTCCATCTGTAGCAAGTGCATTTCTTAGCAATGATGTCAGTCTTGAATTGTAACTTCATGTCATGAACTTCAAACATTCCATGTCCTGCAGGTTCAGCAGCCATGCAAGTGTTTGCTGCTTTCACATGCATCATCAAACTTTTTCTCACTTTAGGGCAAATGGTATCTGTCCACTTCTTGCACTCCTGTAGTCCTATTGTTTAGAGTAGTGTCTTCCCATGCACTGCCCTTTTATATTCCGTATCATGCTTAATATTGGGAGCTCTCTTGCATTGAAGACCCATTTATTAAACACTTCACAATTATTGTTCAACAGTACATCACACTTGGGAAATGACTACATATATGCCCTAACCCATGTTTTAGGGTCAAGCTCTGTCGGCGAGTGTGTGCAGAACACACGTGTGACACCGCGGACGGATAACGTCCATTTGCTACTTCAGGGATGGGGCATGAAGGTGTGGACCTACACTACTGAGGTATGCGAAATGGACACAGTGATTTACCCAGGTTCAGGCCGCATGGTTGCATAATACCCCACTCCTGCTTTTTGTGTGTTTATGTGGGTGGATTAGAGCTACAAGTCCTTCCCGGGAACAGGAAGCGTAGTGTACCTCTAATGGTGTTCTAATAATTATCCAACCCCTTTCTACCTCGCCCGGTCCTCCTTTTATAGACCAAGGGGTACCACAGTGGTGTTACTGCTAAGGAAATGCCCTAAGCTGACAGGGTAGGTAGACGCATTAAATGCTTGGTGATGTGTCATCGTCTTGTATCTTCCGAGAACGAACCCTAGTCTTATCACCACCGCCTTTGGCGATGCTTTAGCCTGGTGGTGCCACGTACTGATGCATGTGTCGCCCTTGAGGTTGGTGGGCTGGTGAATCACCTCTGGCAACTGACGCATCTTCACCGTCCAAGCCACATGCTCGCAACATGTCGCGGCCATTCTGTCGAGGTAGAGCCGTCGCGCCACGCATGGAACATCCTGGTCGGGGTTCCTTCGAAGGTAAGGAAGCGCGGCCGTTGCCGGAGGTTTCGTTCCCGGGTCTTGAGCCTTTGATGGTTCTGGCCAGGGAGAGATCTGCCTGTAGTTCGTGCATGGTTGACCTCGTGGACCAACCGTTCACAACACCGACAGCAGCCCCCGGGCCTGGGTCTGATGAGTGTCCTTCACGTTCGTCAGGGCGAGGCCCTATTCAAACACGCGGGCCATGGGCACCAGTCACTTTTCCCGTCAAGTCCAATCAATAATCAGTAGGTGTATCTTAGCGCAGGCGACGAGCCAGCCCCCGTGCCCTATGCGTTAGATGCCTGGGGAAGGGCTAGACTCAACCCACCCGCACCGCCCACTGGTTGATTGGTCACTTCAGTACTTGATGACTCTGACACATGGCGTGGGAATCTCGTGAGGGGCAGGAATCAAATCTTTTGACCCCTGCCGCCACAGGTTTGAACACGCTACATCCCGCATGTTGTCAATCTACCTTTAATTCGCCTCGGGGTTCATGCTGGTGCAGGAGCAATTAAGCATCGTGCCATTAAACCACACTTCATGATTGGACGCGTCCAGCGGGCGCTTGAGTTCTCATCGGGAAACCCAAACGCTCGCCACCTGCCTTGATTTCTTGGCGTCGATTGGGGAGGGCGCCTCGCTTTGGCTCCCAGTCTATAAGAAGCCAAGGGTCGAGCTCGGCCCCTCCTCATCCATCTTCTTCTTCTCGCCTTCGTCGTATTGCCTCCGTCCGAGCCCCCGAGGCCTTCGAGCCCTTGAGACCTTCCTCGCCTTCATCGCCGTTGCTTCCCACCCGTTTCTCCATGTCTCGTGAGGTTAATTGCTATGAATGGGAGCATATGCGCGCCAACATCGCCGCCAAGGATGCTAAGATCCCCGAGCTCCGGGGTGTCCTCAGCGGTACCGCTCTACGCTTGGAGAGCGAGACCACGAAGCTTCGTGGCCGAGTGGAGATGGAGAGGATCCGTCGCCGGGAGGCGGAGCGGATCTTTGCCAATCTCCACGCCGACCACTACGGGAGCATGGCGGCGCCGCGCGACGTGTACATGAAAAGGCTAAACGAGGACATGGACGTCCTTGGCCTGGATCGGTTCATCCCATACCACACCTTCGATGAAGGGAAGTTTAACCATCTGGTGTTCTTCTTCCAGCATCTGGCGGCGCGGTTTGGGGATTTCCGCCAGAAGGGCGCAACAGCACTGGAGGCGGAGGTGGACCGGGCGGTGCGTGCAGTGGCAAACCGCATCCTCGCCGGCGTCCATAACGCCTCCCCCAGTTCCCCGTGGAGGTCCTTCTAGAGGAGCTCAGCATGGAGGACCAGTGTCGGGCGGAGCAGGAGGTGGGAGCCATTGCCGAGGCTCTGGTTCAGCAGGAGAAGGAGAACGACTTTGGAGACGCTTGAAGCCCTCTCATTCCCCAATCGTCTCGTCCTCGTCCCTTTCTCCTCTTCTCTTCTTTCCCTTTCTAGTATGTAGCCCCCTGTTACCTGCACGCGGGGGGCAAGAATGAAAAAGAAGAGGGCACAGGGTGCCATCAGTTCGGTGGGTTGGCGCGGTTGATGAACTAGTATTTTCCTGAACAATTTTTATGTTTACGTGTGCGCCGTATCGTCGATTAGACTGCGCTCGGAGGCACAGTATCTCAACCATAGTGCGTTAGGACTCTGCCCAAACCGCTACCACGGGATGTACTTTTTCCTTAGCACATGCGCATAGTTAGAAATGTCACAACTTATACGAGCGTCATCGGTCATCCAAATGATACTTTCGTTTTTGTCGTGATTGGTCATTCTAAAAATGCTTCTTCACGAGCGGGCTGAACACGTAGAAAAAGTTCGAAGAACTGGAAATGAACCAAACTTATTGAAACAAGATGTTTCACTTATCTTTGCTTGCTTTGTTCTTTGTCGTACGGTTCTTTGCCGGGCGTAGAGGTTGGCTGAGGTTGTCTTAGCCGTGTAGGCCCCTGATGTCTACTACACAACTTATTCTTGTAGACTCGTGTTGGGCCTCCAAGTGCAGAGTTTTGTAGGACAGTAGCAATTTTCTCTCAAGTGGATGACCTAAGGTTTATCAATCCATGGGAGGCATAGGATGAAGATGGTCTCTCTCAAATAACCCTGCAACCAAATACAAGAAATCTCTTGTGTCCCCAACACACCCAATACAATGGTAAATTGTATAGGTGCACTAGTTCGGCGAAGAGATGGTGATACAAGTGTAGTATGGATAGTAGATATAGGTTTTTCTAATCTGAAAATATAAAAACAGCAAGGTAGCAAGTGATAAAACGGAGCACAATTGGTATTGCAATGCTTAGAAACAAGGCCTAGGGTTCATACTTTCACTAGTGCAATCTCTCAACAGTGCTAACATAATTGGATCATATAACAATCCCTCAACGTGCGATAAAGAATCACTCCAAAGTTCCTATTAGCGGAGAACATAAGATAGAAATTGTTGTAGGGTATGAAACCACCTCAAAGTTATCTTTTCCGATCAATCTATTTAGCCATCCCTATAATTGTCACGAATGGCCCTAGAGTTCGTACTAAAATAACACCATATGATACGCATCAACCAACTCTAATGTCACCTAGATACTCCAATGTCACCACAAGTATCCGTGAGTTGATTATTTGATATGCATCAAACAACTTCAGATTCATAATATTCAATCCAACACAAAGAACTTCAAAGAGTGCCCTAAGATTTCTACCGGAGAAAGTAGGACAAAAACGTGCATCAACCCACATGCATAGATTACCCCAATGTCACCTCGGGAATCCGCGAGTTGAGTGCCAAAACATACATCAAGTGAATCAATATAATACCCCATTGTCACCACGGGTATTCATATGCAAGACATACATCAAGTGTTCTCAAATCCATAAAAGTATTCAATCCGATAATGGTGAAACCTCAAAGGTAAAAACTCAATTCATCACAACAAGATAGAGAGGGAGAAACACCATATGATCCAACTATATTAACAAAGCTCGCGGCACATCAAGATCATGCCAAATCAAGAACACGAGAGAGAGAGAGACCAAACACATAGCTACTAGTACATACCCTCAGCCCCGAGGGTGAACTACTCCCTCCTCATCATGGAGACCGCCGGGATGATGAAGATGGCCTCCGGTGATGATTTCCCCCTCCGGCAGGGTGCTGGAACAGGGCTCCAGATGGTATTTCAAAGATACAGAGGCTTGCGGCGGCGGAGTCGAAGTTCTCGGATTATTTCTGGGGGTTTCTCTATTTATAGGATTTTTCTGCGTTGGAATCACGTCAAGATGGGCTAAGATGGGCCCACGACGCACCACGGCACGGCACCCCCTTGGCACGCCGCGGTGGCTTGTGACCACCTCGTGAGGCTTCTGGTCCTTCCACAAAGCTTCGGGGGGTCTCTTTTGGTCCAAAAAAATCGTCGAAAAGTTTCGCTGCATTTGGAGAACTTTTATTTCTGCACAAAAAACAACACCACGGTAGTTCTGCTGAAAACAGCGTCAGTCTGGGTTAGTTCTAATCAAATCATACCAAAACCATATAGAATTGTTATAAATATGGCATGAATACTTCATAAATTATAGATACGTTGGAGACGTATCAGCATCCCCAAGCTTAATTCCTGCTCGTCCTCGAGTAGGTAAATGATAAAAGAAATAATTTATGAAGTGTGAATGCTAGCATAGTGCATAAGTTTGATCAATGATAATTTCAATCACTTTTCCTAGCATCATAACAGCAACTCTTTCTCATAAAACTCATCATGATAAAGTAGTAATCAATTCACATGTTATGGTTCAAACAATGCATTCTCTTGAAACTTAACAACCTATGTTCTTAGTCACCAAATAATTGCAATTCAACTTAATTTCAACAAAGTCTAAGTAAGAGCTCCACATACTCAATTATCATATAGTCTTCTATGATTGCTAGTACTCAAAGCATATTTTTAGAACAAATGACATCCATCGAACACAGAGAAAGATAGGGGCATAATTTTCGCCTCCCAACTCATTTATCATAGAGATAATTGTCAACAATAATAATTCATGATCAAATATATTTGACTGGCCATATGTGTCTGGATCTTTCCCCACCACATGATGCTTACCAACTAGAGAATAATTGAGGTTGAAATGAGAAGTAATACTATTGACTCTTGCATAAAAGTAAATACATAAAGTAAAAGATAGGCCCTTCGCAGAGGGAAGCAGAGGTTGTCATGCGCTTTTTATTTTTGGATGTGCAAGCTCTTAATGCAAAGGAACGTCACGTTATATTGCCCCTTGTGATAGCAACCTTTATTATGCAGTCCGTCACTTTTATTTCTTTACCATCACAAGTTCGTACAACGCTTATTTTCCCTTGCAATAAAAGATCATACATATTTTAGGAACAATTTTTATTGCTTTTTGCACCGATGACAACTTACTTGAAGGATCTTATTCAATCCATAGGTAGATATGGTGGACACTCATGGGAAGAAACTGGGTTTAAGGGTTTTTGGATGCACAAGTAGTATCTCTACTTAGTACAAATTTTTGGCTAGCAAAAGATATTAAAGCAAGCACCACATGTTGGAGGATCCATAACAATATAACTTTTATGCAAATATACCCAAACATAACTCATTACGTTGTCTTCCTTGTCCAACTTCAACTAATTTGCTCAAGTTTGAAAATAATTAATGGGTATTCACAATCATAAAAGATGTCCAAGATAATATATTTATATGTGAAAGTTCTCTTCCTTATACTAATCATTCATGAATTGCTTGTATGACCAATATTGTGATTGTCAAGCTTCAATAGATTTTGCTTTCTAAACCCAATGTGAAACTACTACTAGGCATGATACAAGCATATGAAGCACATATAATTTCAACTTTATGATATTCAATTCATTCAATAATTTACTCTTAGAATATAAGTGAAGCATAATAGTAAATGACAAACTACTCCAAAAATATATAAGTGAAGAACAATGAGTAGTCAAACAATTAAGTAGCTATGTGAAGACTCTCTCTCAATAAAGATTTCAGATCTTGATAATTTTATTCAAACAGCAAACAAAATGAAAATAAAAGGACACTCCAAGAATAGCACATATCATGTGAACAAGTAAAAACTTAGGCTAACCGATAGGTGTTGACGAAGAAAGGTGGGATGCCTAATGGGGCATCCCCAAGCTTAGTTGCTTGAGACTTCTTAGAATGTTATCTTGGGGTGCCTTGGGCATCCCCAATCTTGAGCTTTTGTGTCTCCTTAATTCCTCTCATATCATGGCTTCTCCTAAATCTTAAAAACTTCATCCACACAAAACTCAACAAGAACTCGTGAGATAAGTTAGTATAAATCAACTCAAAACCTCAACATTCTCTACTGTAGAAAATCACAAAAATTATAATTAAACATTGCATACTAAATGCCTCTTCATATTTAATACTCCTATCCAAAAATAGAAACATTAAACAAGCAACATATGCAAACAATGCAACTATAACCGAAATCTGCCAAAACAGAACAGTCTGTAAAAGGGGAATAAGAATCCATACTTCCCTAACTCCAAAAATTCTGAAAAATTACCACGTGACAGAGAACTAATGCATTCTTACTGTGTAAAAATTTCAGATTTTTATCATGTTCTGACTATTCAGGAATATTCTGGACATAACAGAAAACTTTCTGTTTTCAAACAGCAACACATAAACTTGCAAACTGAGCATGGTAAAGGCTATAATTGGCATTTTATTGAACTAAAAGATACAAAACATGATTATTTATAACAGCAAGAAAATCTCAATAAAAGAAAATGACACTCCAAGCAAAACTCATATTATGTGACGAATAAAAATATAGCTCCGAGTGAGGTTACCGATAGTGTTGAAGACGAAAGAGGGGATGCCTTCCGGGGCATCCCCAAGCTTAGTTGCTTGGGTGTTCCTTGAATATTACCTTGGGGTGCCTTGGGCATCCCCAAGATTAGGGTCTTGCCACTCCTTATTCTCCTCATATCGATATCTCACCCAAAACTTGAAAACTTCAATCACACAAAACTTAACGAAACTTCGTGAGATAGGTTAGTATGATAAAAATAAATCATCCACTTAGGTACTGTCAAGACAAGATTCATAATTGTTCTCACATAATGCCTACTTTATTCTATCATTTCCACAATTTATATTACTCAATATAAGCTATGGAAACACTAAAACAAGCAAACTATGCACTAAAAACAGAATCTGTCAAAAACAGAACAGCATGTAGTGAGAGATTTAAAAACCATACTTTTGTACCTCAAAAAATTCTGAAACATTAGGACAACGTAAAAAATTTGTAACCCAATACTGTGTAAAAATTTCAGAATTTTCTCGCGCTCCAGTACAGAATAGAAATTCCAGCACTGGACGCAAAAGTTTCTGTTTTTGCACAGAATCAAATCAACAAGCGTCCACACTATCCCAAAGGCTTTACTTGGCACATTATTGAAAGAAAAGATATAAAACATGATTACCACAGTAGATTAATCATGTGAACACAAAAAAACAGTAGGGGTAAATGTTGGGTTGTCTCCCAACAAGCGCTTTTCTTTAATGCCTTTTTAGCTAGGCATGATGATTTCAATGATGCTCACATAAAAGTAAAGAATTGAAACACAAAGAGAGCATCATGAAGCATATGACCAGCATATTTAAGCCTAAACCACTTCCTATGCATAGGGATTTTGTGAGAAAATAGTTTATGGGAGCAAGAATCAACTAGCATAGGAAGGCAAAACAAGCATAACTTCAAAACTTTCAACACATAGAGAGGAAACTTGATATTATTGCAACACCTACAAGCATATGATCCTCTCTCATAATAATTTTCAGTAGCATCATGAATAAATTCAACAATATATCCATCACACAAAGCATTCTTATCATGATACATAAGCATAGAAATTTTATTACTCTCCACATAAGCAACTTATTCTCATTCATAATAGTGGGAGCAAACTCAACAAAATAATTATCATGAGATACTTGATTGGCATAATCCAATTGAAAATTAAAATCATGATGACAAGTTTCATAGTTATCATTATTCTTTATGGCATACATGTCATCACAATAATCATCATAGATAGCAACTTTGTTATCATAGTCAATTGAAACCTCTTCCAAAATAGTGGAGTCATCATTAAATAAAGTCGTGACCTCTCCAAATCCACTTTCATAAATATAATCATCATAAATAGGAGGCATGCAATCATCATAACAAATTTGTGATGGAAATATGCCATAGAGGCAATAATAAAGTTGTTATTATTTTATATTTCCTTGTTCATGATAAAGGTTTATTATTCATGCTAGAATTGTATTGACCGGAAACTTAAATACATGTGTGAATACATAAACAAATACCGTGTCCCTAGTGAGCCTCTACTAGACTAGCTCATTGATCAAAGATGGTTAAGGTTTCCTAACCATAGACATGAGTTGTCATTTGATAACGGGATCACATCATTAGGAGAATGATGTGATGGACAAGACCCATCCGTTAGCTTAGCATTTGATCGTTCTGTTTATTGCTATTGCTTTCTTGAATGTCAAATACATGTTCCTCAGACCATGAGATCATGCAACTCCCGGATACCGGAGGAATACCTTGTGTGCTATCAAATGTCACAACGTAACTGGGTGATCATATAGATGCTCTACAGGTATCTCCGAAGGTGTCCGTTGAGTTGGCATGGATCGAGACTGGGATTTATCACTCCGTGTTTCAGAGAGGTATCTCTGGGCCCTCTCGGTAATGCATATCATAAGAAGCTTGCAAGCAAAGTGACTAAGGAGTTAGTTACGGGATGATGTATTACAGAACGAGTAAAGAGACTTGCCGGTAACGAGATTGAACTAGGTATGGAGATACCGACGATCGAATCTCGGGCAAGTAACATACCGACGGACAAAGGGAATTACATATGTTGTCATTGCGGTTCGACCGATAAGATCTTCGTGGAATATGTAGGAACCAATATGAGCATCCAGGTTCCGCTATTGGTTATTGACCGGAGAGGCGTCTCAGTCATGTCTACATCATTCCCGAACCCGTAGGGTCCGCACGCTTAACGTTCGTTGACGATATAGTGTTATATGAGTTATGTGAATTGGTAACCGAATATTGTTCGGAGTCCCGGATGAGATCCCGTACATCACGAGGAGTCTCGGAATGGTCGAGAGGTAAAGATTTATATATGGGAAGTCATATTTTGGGTTCCGGAAAAAGGTGTAGTTTTTTCGGTATTGTACCGGGAAGCTTCCAGAAGGTTCTGGAGGATTCCGGAGGAGTCCGGAAGTCCACAAGTGGGTCCACCACGTCCCAAGGGCTGGCATGGGCTAAGGGGAGGTGCCCTGGCCTTATTGGGCCAGGCGCACCAAGTCCTCAAAAGCCCACGCAGCTAGGGAAGGAAAAAAGGGAGAGTCCTAGTAGGAATAGGATTGGACTTTGGAGTCCAAGTCCACGTGTGTACTATTCACGGTTACTGTTCACACAGCACTATTCCTTCTACTCCAAGCCCCTACACATATATAAATAGAGGAGAGGGGGCGCCCCAAAGGAGACACAACATTGTCTTAGCCGTGTGCGGCGCCCCCCTCCACAGTTCCTTCCCTCGGTCTTATTTTCGCAGTGCTTGGGCGAAGCCCTGCGGAGATAGCATCACCATCACCGTCACCACGCCGTCGTGCTGCCGGAACTCATCCACTACCTCGCCGTCTTGCTAGATCAAGAAGTCGAGGACGTCACCGAGCTGAACGTGTGCTGAACGCGGAGGTGCCGTACGTTCGGTGCTCGGTCGGTTGGATCGTGAAGTTGTTCGACGACATCAACCGCGTTGTTCTAACGCTTCCGCTTATGGTCTACGAGGGTACGTAGACACACTCCCCCTCTCGTAGCTATGCATCTCCATGGATAGATCTTGCGTGTGCGTAGAATTTTTTTGTTTTCCATGCAACGTTCCCCAACAGTGGCATCATGAGCCAGGTCTATGCGTAGATGATATGCACGAGTAGAACACAAAGAGTTGTGGGCGGTGATCGTCATACTGCTTACCACCAACGTCTTATTTTGATTCGGCGGTATTGTAAGATGAAGCGGCCCGGACCAACCTTACATGTCCACGTACATGAGACCGGTTCCACCGACAGGCATGCAACTTGTTTTGCATAAAGGTGGCTGGCGGGTGTCTGTTTCTCCTACTTTAGTTGAATCGAATTTGACTGCGGCCGGTCCTTGTTGAAGGTTAAAACAGCAAACTTGATAAATCACCGTTGTGGTTTTGTGCCGTAGGTAAGAACGGTTCTTGCTAGAAGCCCGTAGCAGCCACGTAAAACTTGCAACAACAAAGTAGAGGACGTCTAACTTGTTTTTGCAGGGTATGCTGTGATGTGATATGGTCAAGACATGATGTGATATACGTTATTGTATGAGATGATCATGTTTTGTAATTTATCGGCAACCGGCAGGAGCCTTATGGTTGTCTCTTTATTGTATGAAATGCAAGCGCCATGTAATTGCTTTACTTTATCGCTATGCGTTAGCAATAGTTGTAGAAGCAATAGTTGGCGAGACGACCACGACACAATGATGGAGATCAAGGTGTCGAGCCGGTGACGATGGAGATCATGACGATGCTTTGGAGATGGAGATCAAAAGCACAAGATGATGGCCATATCATGTCACATATTTTGATTGCATGTGATGTTTATCCTTTATGCATCTTATTTTGCTTAGAACGACGGTAGCATTATAAGATGATCCCTTCACTAAATTTCAAGATAAAAGTGTTCTCCCTGAGTATGCACCGTTGCTAAAGTTCGTCGTTTCGAAGCACCTCGTGATGATCGAGTGTGATAGATTCTATGTTCACATACAACGGGTGTAAGCCAGTTTTACACAAGCAGAATACTTGGGTTAAACTTGACGAGCCTAGCATGTACAGACATGGTCTCGGAACACTGGAGACCGAAAGGTCGAACATGAGTCATATAGTAGATATGATCAACATGGAGATGTTCACCATTGATGACTATCCCATCTCACGTGATGATCGGACATGGGCTAGTTGATTTGGATCATGTATCACTTAGTTAACTTAAGGGATGTTAATTTAAGTGGGAGTTCATTAGTAATTTGATTAATTGAACTTAATTTATCATGAACTTAGTCTTGATAGTTTCTTTGCATATCTATGTTGTAGATAAATGGCCCGTGCTACTGTTTCGTTGAATTTTAATGCGTTCCTAGAGAAAGCTAAGTTGAAAGATGATGGTAGCAACTACACGGACTGGGTCCGTAACTTGAGGATTATCCTCATTGCTGCACAGAAGAATTATGTCCTTGATGCACCGCTAGGTGATGGACCTGCTGCAGGAGCTGCTGCAGACGTTGTGAACGTCTGTCAGGCTCGATCTGATGACTACTCGATAGTTCAGTGTACCATGCTCTACGGCTTAGAACCGGGACTGCAAAAGCGTTTTGAACACCACAGAGCATATGAGATGTTCCAAGAGCTGAAATTGATATTTCAAGCTAATGCCCGGGTTGAGAGATATGAAGTCTCCAACAAGTTGTTTAGCTGTAAGATGGAGGAGAACAGTTCTGTCAGTGAACACATACTCAGAATGTCTGGGTACCACAACCACTTGACTCAGTTGGGAATTGATCTTCCGGTTGAGAGTGTTATTGACAGAGTTCTTCAGTCACTGCCACCAAGCTATAAAGGCTTCGTGATGAACTATAATATGCAAGGGATGGAGAAGACAATTCCCAAGCTCTTCGCGATGCTGAAATCAGCGGATGTAGAAATCAAGAAGGAGCATCAAGTGTTGATGGTTAACAAAACCACTAGTTTCAAGAAAAAGGGCAAGGGAAAGAAGGGGAACTTCAAGAAGAACGGCAAGCAAGTTGCCGCTCCCACGAAGAAACCCAAAGCTGGACCCAGGCCTGAAACAGAGTGCTTCTACTGCAAAGGGACTGGTCACTGGAAGCGGAACTGCCCCAAGTATTTGGCGGATAAGAAGGATGACAAAATGAGCAAAGGTATATTTGATATACATGTTATTGATGTGTTCCTCACTAATGCTCGCAGTAGCGCCTGGGTATTTGATACTGGTTCGGTTGCTCATATTTGTAACTCGAAACAGGAGCTACGGAATAAGCAAAGATTGGCTAAGGACGAGGTGACGATGCGCGTCGGGAATGGTTCCAAGGTTGATGTGATCGCCGTCGGCACGCTACCTCTACATCTACCTTCGGGATTAGTTTTAGACCTCAATAATTGTTATTTGGTGCCAGCGTTGAGCATGAACATTATATCTGGATCTTGTTTATTGCGAGACAGTTATTCATTTAAGTCAGAGAATAATGGTTGTTCTATTTATATGAGTAACATCTTTTATGGTCACGCACCTTTTGTGAATGGTCTATTCTTGTTGAATCTCGATCGTAGTGATACACATATTCATAATATTGATGCCAAAAGATGCAAAGTTGATAATGATAGTGCAACATACTTGTGGCACTGCCGTTTAGGTCATATTGGTGTAAAGCGCATGAAGAAAGTCCATGCGGATGGACTTTTGGAATCTCTTGATTATGAATCATTTGATACTTGCGAACCATGCCTCATGGGCAATATGACTAAAACTCCGTTCTCCGGAACAATGGAGCGAGCTACTGATTTGTTGGACATAATACATACCGATCTATGCGGTCCGATGAATGTTGAAGCATGCGGCGGGTATCATTATTTTCTAACCTTCACAGATGATTTGAGTAGATATGGGTATATCTACTTGATGATACACAAGTCTGAAACATTTGAAAAGTTCAAAGAATTTTAGAGTGAAGTAGAGAATCATCGTAACAAGAAAATAAAGTTTCTACGATCTGATCGCGGAGGCGAATATTTGAGTTACCAGTTTGGCCTTCATTTAAGAAAATGTGGAATTGTTTCACAACTCACGCCACCTGGAACACCACAGCGTAATGGTGTGTCCGAACGTCGTAACCGTACTTTATTGGATATGGTGCGTTCTATGATGTCTCTTACCGATTTGCCACTATCGTTTTGGGGTTATGCATTAGAGACAACTGCATTCACGTTAAATAGGGCACCATCTAAATCCGTTGAGACGACACCATATGAACTATGGTTTGGCAAGAAACCTAAGCTGTCATTTCTTAAAGTTTGGGGATGCAATGCTTATGTGAAAAAGCTTCAACCTGATAAGCTCGAACACAAAGCGGAGAAGTGCGTCTTCATAGGATACCCTAAAGAAACAATTGGGTACACCTTCTACCACAGATCCGAAGGCAAGGTTTTTGTTGCCAAGAATGGGTCCTTTCTAGAGAAGGAGTTTCTCTCTAAAGAAGTGAGTGGGAGGAAAGTAGAACTTGATGAGGTAATTGTACCTTCTCTCGAATTGGAAAGTAGCTCATCAGAGAAAACCGTTCCCGTGATGCCTACACCAATAAGAGAGGAAGATAATGATAAGGATCATGAAACTTCAGATCAAGTTACTACTGAACTTCGTAGGTCGACCAGAGTACGTTCCGCACCAGAGTGGTACGGTAATCCTGTTCTGGAAGTTATGTTGTTAGACAACAGCGAACGTACGAACTATGAATAAGCTATGATAAGCCCGGATTCCGACAAATGGCTTGAGGCCATGAAATCTGAGATAGGATCCATGTATGAGAACAAAGTGTGGACTTTGGTGGACTTGCCCGATGATCGGCAAGCCATTGAGAATAAATGGATTTTTAAGAGGAAGGCAGATGCTGATGGTAATATCACTGTCTACAAAGCTCGACTTGTCGCGAAAGGTTTTCGACAAGTTCAAGGGGTTGACTACGATGAGACTTTCTCACCCGTAGCGATGCTTAAGTCTGTCCGAATCATGTTAGCAATTGCCGCATTTTATGATTATGAAATCTGGCAAATGGATGTCAAAACTGCATTCCTTAATGGTTTTCTCAAAGAAGTGTTGTATATGATGCAACCAGAAGGTTTTGTCGATCCTAAGGGTGCAAACAAAGTGTGCAAGCTCCAGCGATCCATCTATGGACTGGTGCAAGCATCTCGGAGTTGGAATATACGCTTTGATGAGGTGATCAAAGCATATGGTTTTGTACAGACTTACGGTGAAGCCTGTATTTACAAGAAAGTGAGTGGGAGCTCTGTAGAATTTCTAATATTATATGTGGATGACATATTGTTGATTGGAAATGATATAGAATTTCTGGATGGCATAAAGGGATACTTGAATAAGAATTTTTCAATGAAAGACCTCGGTGAAGCTGCTTATATATTGGGCATCAAGATCTATAGGGATAGATCAAGACGCTTGATAGGACTTTCACAAAGCACATACCTTGACAAAGTTTTGAAGAAGTTCAAAATGGATCAGTCAAAGAAAGGGTTCTTGCCTGTCTTGCAAGGTGTGAAGTTGAGTCAGACTCAATGCCCGACCACGGCAGAAG
Source organism: Elymus sibiricus (assembly GCA_039707655.1). Classification (NCBI taxonomy): domain Eukaryota; kingdom Viridiplantae; phylum Streptophyta; class Magnoliopsida; order Poales; family Poaceae; genus Elymus; species Elymus sibiricus. Next base: position 18,681,249 of record CM077672.1, on the reverse strand, counting down.
ATATAGAGAAAATGAAAGTCATTCCCTATGCCTCGGCCATAGGTTCTATTATGTATGTGATGTTGTGTACCAGACCTGATGTGTGCCTTGCCATAAGTTTGGCAGGGAGGTACCAGAGTAATCCAGGAGTGGATCACTGGACAGCGGTCAAGAATATCCTGAAGTACCAGAAAAGGACCAAGGACATGTTTCTCGTTTATGGAGGTGACGAAGAACTCGTCGTAAAGGGTTACGTCGATGCAAGCTTTGACACTGATCCGGATGACTCTAAGTCACAAACCGGATACGTATTTATATTAAATGGTGGAGCTGTCAGTAGGTGCAGTTCCAAGCAGAGCGTCGTGGCGGGATCTACGTGTGAAGCGGAATACATAGCTGCTTCGGAAGCAGCACATGAAGGAGTGTGACACCCTGGTTTTTGCTCCTTGTTTTTTTTCCTTCGCGGGATTTAGCTCCCGTCCTTTTTTCGGTGTTATCGGATTTTCTCTCGCTCTTGGGTATATGAAGATGGTCATTTAGTCTTGCCTTCCCTATCAGACCAGAGACTCACTCCAGACCAACCCCGTCACCCAAGATTTATTCTCAGGGTTTTGCCGCCGAAACCCTACTCTCCGGTCTACCGGAAGGGAAACCCTAATTCCTTTCGTTACAAAGGAACCCCAATTTCCTTTGATCTGTTGCCTCCCAAACTTATCCCAGTGATCATCCCACATCCATAAACCCTGGATATGCAAAAAATATTGCAAAGTCATTTGCAATATTTTTCATTTAAAATTAATTCCTTTTTCTGCTAGTTTAAGGAATTAAATCCAGGAAAATATCTATCCACCTCCAAAGTTCATGAGAACCTGTGGAGATATTCTTTGTGATCATATTGAGCTCCCATAAAAATATTGGCCATAATTAAATAAGGGAAATTGCCTTTTCCTATTTAAAGCCAATATTGCACTTTGCGCACTTTCCAAAGGAACTACCATTTTGGTAGCCAGGAAAATCCCAAATAATTTGTGGAGCTTCTACTATCCATATATTCACCATTTCCATCAAGATCCCAAGTTCCACAGATCAAATTTTGAGAGCATCATCCAATTCTTGTTTCTGGATTTATTTTGGGGTTGTGAAGCAACTATATTTTATATTGCTTAAAAAATTCTCAAATTAATCCAGGACCTCACATTCCATATATTATGTGAGTATGCAAAAATTCACATAATTTTACCTAGCCATTTTCTCCCAAAAATTCCATCTAGTTTCTGTCCAGATCCAAGCTTTGTGAAGTAAGTACCACTTTGGCATTTCAAATTGAGCTGAAATTTTTCCATCACCTTCATATATCCAAATCATCACCCTAAACCAAAATTTAGCTCATTCCACCAAGCCATATGAGTGCAGCTTCAAGATTCAGTTTCTGGGCCAGATTTGGCATTTCAAAGGAAGTGTATGCAAAACTTGTCCAAATGACCTCAAATTTGGCAAGAATCTAGTCCTTCCTACCCCATTGCACTGTGACAAGGATTCAGCTCCCCACTCTCATCCATTTCTCCACAAGATTCCACCAAAGTTTCTGTTCAGAACCTATCTCAGCTCAAATCAGTCAACTCTTGCCTCCACTTCCCTCCAAACCCTCATAGGTCAACTCAATGACCTCTGATCTATCCAATTGACATGATTGTGCATTTAGGAAAACTCCAGAGCACGTGGCACCCATGGTGACCACGCTTAGGACAGGCCAAAATGGTGCTCTGCGGCACTGTTTTCGTCGGCCAGCCAGCTCCGGCCGTCCTCGGCTTGTCCAACCATGTCTAGTGGGTTCGCGACGTCAACGCGCCCCTCTCCCGCAGCTTCTCCCCTCTTCTTTCTTCTTCTCCACGCCGCGGCGGTCGCCGCCAAGGTTCTGTCCGCCCCGTCATCTGCCGTCGTTTTCCTCTCTCCCGTTGGCTTCTTCTCCTCCGAGCCGTCCCGTCCGTCTGGCCGCGTCAGGTCGGCACCACCCACCGCTCGCCAGCTCGACGCGAGCTCCAGTGCGGCGATAAGCTCGCCACGGCGGCCGTCCCCTTCTGCACGCCACGCACGGGCTATAAATAGCCATGCCCCGAGCCTCCCCGAGCCCCATCACCAATCCAGCAGCCTGCCCTCTCTCCCCTAGCCCCGCCCCACCTCTCAGCTGAGCTCGGGAAGCTCCCTCGCGCCGCCATCGCCGCCATTGCCGCCGGCGGCCTCTGCTCAAATTCGAGCAAGCCCGGCTCCCTTTCCCCTCCTTGCTCCACCAGAGAGTCACCCCGGCCACGGCAAAGGCCTGCCCAACCTCCCCCTCACCTCTCCACCGCCGCAGCCCAAGCCCCGAGCTGACCCGCGCCGCCGTCCGCCATGCTCGATGCAGTCGTCGCTCCCGTTCTCCTCTGTGCCCGTGAATGGGGTGGATGGGTGCGCCGCGACGCGGTGGTCACTCCGGTGGTCCGAGCTCCACCGGAGGTGGCCGGAGTCGGCCGGGCGCGCGCCGGCGCCGGCGGCCTCCCTTTGCCTGCGAGCGGGAGTCGGGGAAGAGGAAGGAAGCGAGAGGGAGGAGAGAGAAGACCCGAAAGGTGGGGTCCGGGCCCACCTATCGGCGACTGGGGGGCCGGCCACGTCACTTAAGTGGATATGCCTTCACGAGAAGCCGCCTCCCCCGCGCTGAAAACGTATTTCCCCAAATACGCTTTCGTTTATTCAACCGGCGGCCGAACTGGCTATTTTGTGAACGTTCGCTGGTTAAGGCAAGAAATGGACAGATCCTGTTTATTTCTCTGCCTAAACAACGAACGGCCGTTTCTTCTCAACCGTGACTCCGATCGAGGTGACTCTAAAGCCCACTTCTTCAGTTTGTCGAGCACGTTCCGATGCCATCACTTTCACCATGTTGACACTTTCTGAAAATGACCATTTTGCCCCTGCCCTTTATTCAGCCCTCCGAGAGGGAACCCTTTCCGGCGAATTTTTCCGCGAGCTTCCCACACTTCTTTTCGGAGTACTCCGTCACCCCTAGGCAAGCCGACCATCTGATATATGCCCTAAAGCATTGCTCTGTGTTATTCTTGCGTGTTTAATTTATGAATATGCCTGTGTTAGAAATAGTTAAACTCCTGCTAGATTGAATTTGTTATTTACATTAGTTGTTAATACTCATCATATTATCGCCCTAGTGATTCGTAGATGATAGTATGGAGATAGGTTGTTATATTTTCATCATGCGTTACTGTTGTTATTACAGTAATTAAGAATGTGACTTAATGACAACAACCTCCTCCGTCGACTGGATCGAGTCATAGTGTCACCTATCCGGACTTAACCGTGCAGCCACATTTGCCGGTATGGGACGGCCTTGACTTGGTCTAACCTCGTGCTCTTTTATTGGTACCACCCCCTAGGGAAGGTTATGCGTGCGTGCTGCCCTGATCAGGTAGACGGCGATAACCTTGTGAGCCCAGTTGTTTGTTTGCGCGCGGTCCCCGTTTGGGACAGTTTAGTTTGGCCACGACGGTGGCAGGTGTCACGGGGTGACACAGGGGCCACCTAGGACATGACCCTGGGAGGGTATGATTGTCGGTGGTACGATGGAAGAGTCATGGGTTAGGCGGGTTTCGTTGGAGCAGCACTGGTCCACCCGAATGGGAACATGTACTAAAGTACGAGGCCAGGCGCTCCATGGTGTGGGTAAAGTGCGCAACCTCTGCAGAGTGTAAATCTATTCGAATAGCCGTGTCCTCGGTCATGGACAGTTCGTATAGGCCCCTATTTGGTCTGTGTCGAGTCTGGAGGAACAAACTATATAATGTTATTGTTAAGACTGAACCAGAGAATAGTAAGGTTGGTCAGACTTGCAGTGCAGATGCATGGACATCAGATGATGTCAGGGATATGAATGTTAGCCATGGGATGGCTAGGAGAGAAACGGTCGTATGACCAAAAGGTTTGGATTGGATTTGGATCGGATTCGGATTCGGATTTGGATCGGATTTGGATTTGGATTTGGATTTGGATTTGGATCTGATTTGGATTGGATCATAAGAATATTCGGAGTATGGATTATTTACTGGATAAGCTTTATCTTCGTCATACTGTATTTACTTCAGTAGTTATCATGATAGATAATCCTGATATGTTATGATGATTAATGCTGCTAGGTGACTAATCTTGCTAGATAATTTTGCCATGACATGATAGTTAATACTGTTAAGATAGCAAGTGCATGCTTGAATGCCATGGATTGCTTTGCTTGGTGTATATGTTGGTTTGGTTTGCTTGCGAGTACATTCAAAAGTACTTAGCGGCCTTCAATGTGGCCAGGTTCACCTAAGGATTCGACGACCTCTAGCGAGGAGCCAGAGTGTTCGCGGGCTAGAAGAGTAACCCAGTCAGATCCCTGTGGATTGGAGCCGCACCAGGATTATGCTGCCTTAGATAGGGCTTTTCCGCTGCCATATGTCATGTAAGACTCATATATCCATTAATAAAAAAGCTTGTGTTCATGATACTTGTTGTAAAAGCGCATGCCAGAGTGATTTTCCTGGGCTGGCATGTGCGGTGACCGTCTGACTACAGTGGTATTCAGGCGGGGCGCCACAACGGATGGTATCAGAGCTAGGCTGACCGTAGGTTACCCTAGCCAGATTTTATTGCCTTTTTGATTAGTAGAAAGCCCAGATGGATTTCAGCCATCTTTGCCAGACAGGCGCGGCTACTATTGATCATAAGGCAACCCCCATAGGTTTATGGCTCCATCAGACCCCAACTCTCGTGGCCTTTGCCTCCGGTGGGAAATGTCCGCACCAGGCAACGACCCGTGAGCCCTGAACCCCTAGGTAAACCAGATATCCTCACCTTGGTTGCTAACCACGATATTTCTCTTCTTAAATCCAGTTTCCTTTGGGAAACGCCTATAAATTCTATCTCCCCCAGACAACCCTAGGATCGCTGACTAAGCCACTTTGGCTATGGTCGTGCGTTGAGTTTGATGTTCCCTAAGGAAGTAGTAGGAGCTTGACCCCAATTGCTACCAGGGGCATTGCGTGGTTTTGCTTCTAAATCCTTAGAGGTACACCGAGTGCGCTATACTAGTTATATTAGTGAATCTTTGGCCACATGTGTAAGGTCCGCAAAATTTGAGCTTTATTTGCTTTTTGGTTTTTCGTGGTTTTGCTTCTTTCGTCGGTTCCGTTCTGTCGCTCCGACTGGATCCATCTGCAAGAGCTATCAAAGAAGACCAACACACAACTTGGATAATACCCAATAATCCAAATTCAGTAAGAGTCAAGCCAAGTCAACTGCCCGACATTCAGAACATTATCACCGGATCTGAAAAGAATGAAGAACGGGTCAGAAGCAGAATCTGAGTGCAACCGACAAGGCCAGACTATATCTAAGGGAGTTTGCCACAGAATATACTACACCAGCGAAGACAAATGATTCCGTCCTCAACACAAGGGATTATTTCAGTCAATGGGTGAACCTTGAGTCTTTTCTAAATGGACTCAAGAATCATCTATCACCCACCGAAGACATATTACAAGAAGGTGAAAGTGCCGAGAGCAACAACAACACTCGGGTATGTGGATACAAATTTCAAAGCATATTTTGGAATTTATCAGTGCATATACACAAATTTCCGGGCCCTGTGAACAAGGTTTGCGAGGAATATGGATAAGTTCGCGGTTGCCCAGAATCAATGAGAACTTCACATGCTTGGAAGCTCAGCTGAACCGAATGGAATTATTCGTCAACTGCTCATTACCGACAACACTTAGTTTGAATACAAAGGGCATTCCGAATTAATTAGCAACATGAAGTCTACATCGGTTGTGCAAACTCTACAGCAACAATGATCAGACCAGCAGAAGAACAAGCGGTGTGCATAACCAACGGAATATCTTTAGTCAAGGTATGGCCTACACCAAGTTTTGGTTCCGCTATGGGTGAATTTTGGATATTTCGGAAGGAAGCCAGAACCGGCCACAAGTCCGACTGCATACCCCAGCAAAAGGCTTCTGGTAGAAGAAACCCAGCCTTCCTCCGCAAGCTGTCAGGAGAAGCTTACGACACAAGACTCCCAACTTTTCTCGCTACACCACTGGGTGAGAAAATCTTCTGGGGTACGGTACTCCAGTCTTCCTCAGCACGCTACCGCGGAAAGCTTCCAGCATAAGGCACCTGACCTTCCACAGTAAGCCACATGAGGGAAAGCTGCTGAGGTACGATACCCAGTCTTCTTCCGCACGCTACCCTGGCAGAAGCATCGAGCATAAGGAATTCAACCTTCTTCAGCACGCCAACGTGCCCGCAACAATCTTGCCAGAAGCACAAACTAGCCCAAACATACCTCTGCTTCAGAACTCAGTGGTTATGAAAGGATTTCTGCTACCCCTGCATATGTTGTGAGCATGCAGTCCAGTGGATCAGTTCATGCGAGCCACTCGTACACGGGAATGACTGTGTTCATAGAAACATTGGCTCCACACTTCAAAGAAGGATATGAACGCAGCAATCCCCACGAGATATGCAAGAGTAAATTGGGAATACAAGCCCAACAAGCAGGGATATGACCAAGGAGCCATGATGGTAGGTCATGACAAGTTTCCCAAAAGGAACCCCCAAGAACAAGGAAGTCTTGAATAAACAATCTCCGCGACGGTCAATGAAGTAAATCTCCACAGACAAGGTGATATTGCCAATCCTTGTCAGACTCTTGCATATACGGCCACAACAATGCAGCCAGCATGTCATTGTGAATACGGGCCATCAACCAAGATCAGAGGTTATGCTCCGAAGAATGCACGGAATGATAGCCATACTATGTCAGCTCAGTGGTCATAGCAAGGACCACAGAGGCTATATATGGCAGAGCCACCTCAGAGATTACCGTCTATGATTACTTTGCAATCATGCCCGACATTTCAGCTGGGAACCTCCTCAGAACGAAGTCAGAATGCAAGAGATAGGAAGAAAGCATCCAGATAGAACCCACAGCCAGATTGAGTATTCTGACAAGGCAAAAAGAGAGCCACTCCTAGCCACTCCAGGCCATACAAGCACGTAAGTCCGGTACCCAGAAAGAATGTCTCGCCCTTGGCAGTCAGTGTAAGAGGTATCGCAATAAAACCCGAAGCAGCTAGTCCCAGGCCATGGGAACCAGATTATTTGTCGATACTCGAAGCTACCCACCAACCCCAGCCAACAAACTACCAACAAAGGGTTAGCCTGACAGGAAAGAGAAGGATTCAATATAGCCGTCTGAAAAGACAACACCTGAGCCATCAAAAGGGGCAGTTAAAAGATCAGCAAATCAATGAAGACAAGACAGTTGATGGATCCAAGTCGCACACAGGTAAGTCTCCTTAGCCGGGAGGTAAGCCCGGAAATTTCGAGGACGAGATTTTCTTAAGGGGGGTAGGTTTGTGACACCCTGGTTTTCGCTCCTTGTTTTTTTTTCCTTTGCGGGATTTAGCTCCCGTCCTTTTTTCGGTGTTATCGGATTTTCTCTCGCTCTTGGGTATATGAAGATGGTCATTTAGTCTTGCCCTCCCTATCAGACCAGAGACTCACTCCAGACCAACCCCGTCACCCAAGATTTATTCTCAGGGTTTTGCCGCCGAAACACTACTCTCCGGTCTACCGGAAGGGAAACCCTAATAACTTCCGTTACAAAGGAACCCCAATTTCCTTTGATCTGTTGCCTCCCAAACTTATCCCAGTGATCATCCCACATCCATAAACCCTGGATATGCAAAAATATTGCAAAGTTATTTGCAATATTTTTCATTTAAAATTAATTCCTTTTTCTACTAGTTTAAGGAATTAAATCTAGGAAAATATCTATCCACCTCCAAAGTTCATGAGAACCTGTGGAGATATTCTTTGTGATCATATTCAGCTCCCATAAAAATATTGGCCATAATTAAATAAGGGAAATTGCCTTTTCCTATTTAAAGCCAATATTGCACTTTGGGCACTTTCCAAAGGAACTACCATTTTGGTAGCCAGGAAAAATTCCAAATAATTTGTGGAGCTTTTACTATCCATATCTTCATCATTTCCATCAAGATCCCAAGTTCCACAGATCAAATTTTGAGAGCATCATCCAATTCTTGTTTCTAGATTTATTTTGGGGTTGTGAAGCAACTATATATTATATTGCTTCAAAAATTCTCAAATTAATCCAGGACCTCACATTCCGTATATGATGTGGGTATGCAAAAATTCACATCATTTTACCCAGCCATTTTCTCCCAACAATTCCATCTAGTTTCTGTCCAGATCCAAGCTTTGTGAAGGAAGTACCACTTTGGCATTTCAAATTGAGCTGAAATTTTTCTAGCACCTTCATATATCCAAATCATCACCCTACACCAAAATTAAGCTCATTCCACCAAGCCATATGAGTGCAGCTTCAAGATTCAGTTTCTGGGCCAGATTTGGCATTTCAAAGGAAGTGTATGCAAAACTTGTCCAAATGACCTCAAATTTGGCAAGCATCTAGTCCTTCCTACCCCATTGCACTGTAACAAGGATTCAGCTCCCCACTCTCATCCATTTCTCCACAAGATTCCACCAAAGTTTCTGTTCAGAACCTATCTCAGCTCAAATCAGTCAACTCTTGCCTCCACTTCCCTCCAAATCCTCATAGGTCAACTCACTGACCACTGATCTATCCAATTGACATGATTGTGCATTCAGGAAAACTCCAGAGCACGTGGCACCCATGGTGACCACGCTTAGGACAGGCCAAAATGGTGCTCTGCGGCACTGTTTTCGTCGGCCAGCCAGCTCCGGTCGTCCTCGGCTTGTCCAGCCATGTTTAGTGGGTTCGCGACGTCCACGCGCCCCTCTCCCGCAGCTTCTCCCCTCTTCTTTCTTCTTCTCCACGCCGCGGCGGTCGCCGCCAAGGTTCTGTCCGCCCCATGATATGCCAGCGTTTTCCTCTCTCCCATTGGCTTCTTCTCCTCTGAGCCGTCCCGTCCCTCTGGCCGCGTCAGGTCGGCACCACCCACCGCTCGCCAGCTCGCCGCGAGCTCCAGTGCGGCGATAAGCTCGCCACGGCGGCCGTCCCCTTCTGCACGCCACGCACGGGCTATAAATAGCCATGCCCTGAGCCTCCCCGAGCCCCATCACCAATCTAGCACCCTGCCCTCTCTCCCCTAGCCCCGCCCCACCTCTCAGCCGAGCTCGGGAAGCTCCCTCGCGCCTCCATCGCCGCCATTGCCGCCGGCGGCCTCTGCTCAAATTCGAGCAAGCCCGTCTCCCTTTCCCATCCTTGCTCCACCAGAGAGTCACCCCGGCCACGGCAAAGGCCTGCCCAACCTCCCCCTCACCTCTCCACCGCCGCAGCCCAAGCCCCGAGCTCACCCGCGCCGCCGTCCGCCATGCTCGATGTAGTCGTCGCTCCCGTTCTCCTATGTGCCCGTGAATGGAGTGGATGGGTGCGCCGCGACGCGGTGGTCACTCCGGTGGTTCGAGCTCCACCGGAGATGGCCGGCGTCGGCCGGGCGCGCGCCGGCGCCGGCGGCCTCCCTTTGCCTGCGAGCGGGAGTCGGGGAAGAGGAAGGAAGCGAGAGGGAGGAGAGAGAAGACCCGACAGGTGGGGTCCGGGCCCACCTGTCGGCGACTGGGGGGCCGGCCACGTCACTTAAGTGGATACGCCTTCCCGAGAAGCCGCCTCCCCCGCGCTGAAAACGTATTTCCCCAAATACGCTTTCGTTTATTCAGCCGGCGGCCGAACTGGCTATTTTGTGAACGTTCGCTGGTTAAGGCAAGAAATGGACAGATCCTGTTTATTTCTCTGCCTAAACAACGAACGGCCGTTTCTTCTCAACCGTGACTCCGATCGAGGTGAATCCAAAGCCCACTTCTTCAGTTCGTCGAGCCCGTTCCGATGCCATCACTTTCACCATGTTGACATTTTCTGAAAATGACCATTTTGCCCCTGCCCTTTATTCAGCCCTCCGAGAGGGAACCCTTTCCGGCGAATTTTTCCGCGAGCTTCCCGCACTTCTTTCCGGAGTACTCCTTCACCCCCAGGCAAGCCGACCATCTGATATATGCCCTAAAGCATTGCTCTGTGTTATTCTTGCGTGTTTAATTAATGAATATGCCTGTGTTAGAAATAGTTAAACTCCTGGTAGATTGAATTTGTTATTTACATTAGTTGTTAATGCTCATCATATTATCGCCCTAGTGATTCGTAGATGACAGTATGGAGATAGGTTGTTATATTTTCATCATGCGTTACTGTTGTTATTACAGTAATTAAGCATGTGACTTAATGACAACAACCTCCTCCGTCGACTAGATCGAGTCATAGTGTCACCTATCCGGACTTAACCGTGCAGCCACATTTGCCGGTATGGGACGGCCTTGACTTCGTCTAACCTCGTGCTCTTTTATTGGTACCACCCCCTAGGGAAGGTTATGCATGCGTGCTGCCCTGATCAGGTAGACGACGATAACCTTGTGAGCCCAGTTGTTTGTTTGCGCGCGGTCCCCGTTTGGGACAGTTTAGTTTGGCCACGAGGATGGCAGGTGTCACGGGGTGACACAGGGGCCACCCAGGACATGACCCTGGGAGGGTATGATTGTCGGTGGTACGATGGAAGAGTCACGGGTTAGGCGGGTTTCGTTGGAGCAGCACTGGTCCACCCGAATGGGAACATGTACTAAAGTACGAGGCCAGGCGCTCCATGGTGTGGGTAAAGTGCGCAACGTCTGTAGAGTGTAAATCTATTCGAATAGCCGCGTCCTCGGTCATGGACAGTTCGTATAGGCCCCTATTTGGTCTGTGTCGAGTCTGGAGGAACAAACTATATAATGTTATTGTTAAGACTGAACCAGAGAATAGTAATGTTGGTCAGACTTGCAGTGCAGATGCATGGACATCAGATGATGTCAGGGATATGAATGTTGGCCATGGGATGGCTAGGAGAGAAACGGTCGTATGACCAAAAGGTTTGGATTGGATTTGGATCGGATTCGGATTCGGATTTGGATTTGGATCGGATTCGGATTCAGATTTGGATTTGGATTGGATCATAAGAATATTCGGAGTATGGATTATTTATTGGATAAGCTTTATCTTCGTCATACTGTATTTACTTCAGTAGTTATCATGATAGATAATCCTGATATGTTATGATGATTAATGCTGCTAGGTGACTAATCTTGCTAGATAATTTTGCCATGACATGATAGTTAATACTGTTAAGATAGCAAGTGCATACTTGAATGCCATGGATTGCTTTTCTTGGTGTATATGTTGGTTTGGTTTGCTTGCGAGTACATTCAAAAGTACTCAACGGCCTTCAATGTGGCCAGGTTCACCTAAGGATTCGACAACCTCTAGCGAGGAGCCGGAGTGTTCGCGGGCTAGAAGAGTAACCCAGTCAGATCCCTGTGGATTGGAGCCGCACCAGGATTATGCTGCCTTAGATAGAGCTTTTCCGCTGCCATACATCATGTAAGACTCATATATCCACTAATAGAAAAGCTTGTGTTCATGATACTTGTTGTAAAAGCGCATGCCAGTGATTTTCCTGGGCTGGCATGTGCGGTGACCGTCTGACTATAGTGGTATTCAGGCGGGGCGCCACAAGGAGTCTGGATGAAGGAGTTCATATCCGATCTAGGTGTAATACCTAGTGCATCGGGTCCAATGACAATCTTTTGTGACAACACTGGAGCAATTGCCATAGCCAAGGAGCCCAGGTTTCACAAGAAGACCAAACACATCAAGAGACGCTTCAACTCCATTCGTGAATATGTCAAGGATGGAGACATAGAAATTTGCAAAGTACACACGGATCTGAATGTGGCAGACCCGTTGACTAAGCCTCTTCCACGAGCAAAACATGATCAGCACCAAGACTCCATGGGTGTTAGATTCATTACTATGTAATCTAGATTATTGACTCTAGTGCAAGTGGGAGACTGATGAAAATATGCCCTTGAGGCCATAATAAAGTTGTTATTATTTTATATTTCCTTGTTCATGATAAAGGTTTATTATTCATGCTAGAATTGTATTGACCAGAAACTTAAATACATGTGTGAATACATAAACAAATACCGTGTCCCTAGTGAGCCTCTACTAGACTAGCTCGTTGATCAAAGATGGTTAAGGTTTCCTAACCATAGACATGAGTTGTCATTTGATAACGGGATCACATCATTAGGAGAATGATGTGATGGACAAGACCCATCCGTTAGCTTAGCATTTGATCGTTCTGTTTATTGCTATTGCTTTCTTGAATGTCAAATACATGTTCCTCAGACCATGAAATCATGCAACTCCCGGATACCGGAGGAATACCTTGTGTGCTTTCAAACGTCACAACGTAACTGGGTGATCATAAAGATGCTCTACAGGTATCTCCGAAGGTGTCCGTTGAGTTGGCATGGATCGAGACTGGGATTTGTCACTCCGTGTTTCGGAGAGGTATCTCTGGGCCCTCTCGGTAATGCACATCATAAGAAGCTTGCAAGCAAAGTGACTAAGGAGTTAGTTACGGGATGATGTATTACGAAACGAGTAAAGAGACTTGCCGGTAACAAGATTGAACTAGGTATGGAGATACCGACGATCGAATCTCGGGCAAGTAACATACTGACGGACAACGGGAATTACGTATGTTGTCATTGCGGTTCGACCGATAAGATCTTCGTGGAATATGTAGGAACCAATATGAGCATCCAGGTTCCGCTATTGGTTATTGACCGGAGAGGCGTCTCAGTCATGTCTACATCATTCCCGAACCTGTAGGGTCCGCACGCTTAACGTTCGTTGACGATATAGTGTTATATGAGTTATGTGAATTGGTAACCGAATATTGTTCGGAGTCCCGGATGAGATCCCGGACATCACGAGGAGTCTCGGAATGGTCGAGAGGTAAAGATTTATATATGGGAAGTCATATTTTGGGTTCCGGAAAAAAGGTGCAGTTTTTTCGGTATTGTACCGGGAAGCTTCCAGAAGGTTCCGGAGGATTCCAGAGGAGTCCGGAAGTCCACAAGTGGGTCCACCACGTCCCAAGGGCTGGCATGGGCTAAGGGGAGGCGCCCTGGCCTTATTGGGCCAGGCGCACCAAGTCCTCAAAAGCCCACGCAGCTAGGGAAGGAAAAAAGGGAGAGTCCTAGTAGGAATAGGATTGGACTTTGGAGTCCAAGTCCACGTGTGTACTATTCACGGTTACTGTTCACGTGGCACTATTCTTTCTAATCCAAGCCCCTACACATATATAAATAGAGGAGAGGGGGCGCCCCAAAGGAGACACAACATTGTCTTAGCCGTGTGCGGCGCCACCCTCCACAGTTCCGTCCCTCGGTCATATTTTCGAAGTGCTTGGGCGAAGCCCTGCGGAGATAGCATCACCATCATCGTCACCACGCCGTCGTGCTGCCGGAACTCATCCACTACCTCGCCGTCTTGCTGGATCAAGAAGTCGAGGATGTCACCGAGCTGAACGTGTGCTGAACGCGGAGGTGCCGTACGTTCGGTGCTCGATCGGTTGGATCGTGAAGTTGTTCGATGACATCAACCGCGTTGTTCTAATGCTTCCGCTTACGGTCTACGAGGGTACGTAGACACACTCCCCCTCTCGTAGCTATGCATCTCCATGGATAGATCTTGCGTGTGCGTAGAATTTTTTTTGTTTTCCATGCAACGTTCCCCAACAATTTGCACATCAAAACTTGGGGGACTAAAAATATCATCTTCATCAAACATAGCATCCCCAAGCTTATGGCTTTGCATATCATTAGCATCATGGATATTCAAAGAATTCATACTAGCAACATTTCAATCATGCTCCTCATTCATGGATTTTATGCCAAACATTTTATTGAATTCTTCTTCTATCAATTGAGCACAATTTTTCGATCCATCATTTTCAAGAAAAACATTATAAAGATGAATAATATGAGGCAACCTCAATTCCATTTTTTGTGTAGTTTTATTTTATAAACCAAACTAGTGATAAAACAAGAAACTAAAAGATTCGATTGCAAGATCTAAAGATATACCTTCAAGCACTCACCTCCCCGGCAACGGCGCCAGAAAAGAGCTTGATGTCTACTACACAACTTATTCTTGTAGACTCGTGTTGGGCCTCCAAGCATAGAGTTTTGTAGGACAGTAGCAATTTTCCCTCAAGTGGATGACCTAAGGTTTATTAATCCGTGGGAGGCGTAGGATGAAGATGGTCTCTCTCAAACAACCCTGCAACCAAATACAAGAAATCTCTTGTGTCCCCAACACACCCAATACAATAGTAAATTGTATAGGTGCACTAGTTCGGCGAAGAGATGGTGATACAAGTGTAGTATGGATAGTCGATATAGGTTTTTGTAATCTGAAAATATCAAAACAGCAAGGTAGCAAGTGATAAAATGGAGCACAAACGGTATTGCAATGCTTAGAAACAAGGCCTAGGGTTCATACTTTCACTAGTGCAATCTCTCAACACTGCTAACATAATTGGATCATATAACAATCCCTCAACGTGCGATAAAGAATCACTCCAAAGTTCCTATTAGCGGAGAACATAAGATAGAAATTGTTGTAGGGTATGAAACCACCTCAAAGTTATCTTTTGCGATCAATCTATTTAGCCATCCCTATAAGTGTCACGAATGGCCCTAGAGTTCGTACTAAAATAACACCATATGATACGCATCAACCAACTCTAATGTCACCTAGATACTCCAATGTCACCACAAGTATCCGTGAGTTGATTATTCGATATGCATCAAACAACTTCAAATTCATAATATTCAATCCAACACAAAGAACTTCAAAGAGTGCCCTAAGATTTCTACCGGAGAAAGTAGGACGAAAACGTGCATCAACCCACATGCATAGATTACCCCAATGTCACCTCGGGAATCCGCGAGTTGAGTGCCAAAACATACATCAAGTGAATCAATATAATACCCCATTGTCACCACGGGTATTCATATGCAAGACATACATCAAGTGTTCTCAAATCCATAAAAGTATTCAATCCGATAATGGTGAAACCTCAAAGGTAAAAACTCAATTCATCACAACAAGATAGAGAGGGAGAAACACCATATGATCCAACTATATTAACAAAGCTCGCGGTACATCAAGATCGTGCCAAATCAAGAACACGAGAGAGAGAGAGAGAGAGAGAGAGAGAGAGAGAGAGAGATGAAACACATAGCTACTAGTACATACCCTCAGCCCCGAGGGTGAACTACTCCCTCCTCGTCATGGAGAACGCCAGGATGATGAAGATGGCCTCCAGTGATGATTTCCCCCTATGGCAGGGTGCCGGAACAGGGCTCCAGATGGTATTTCGAAGATACAGAGGCTTGCGGTGGCGGAGTCAAAGTTCTCGGGTTATTTCTGAGGGTTTCTCTATTTATAGGATTTTTCAGCGTTGGAATCACGTCAAGATGGGCTAAGATGGGCCCACGACGGATGATACGTCCCAACGTATCTATAATTTTTGATTGTTCCATGCTGTTATAATATCAATCTTGGATGTTTTTATAATCATTTACAATAATTTTATATCATTTTTGGAGACTAACCTATTAATCTAGTGCCCAGTGCCAGTTGCTGTTTTCTGCCCTGTTTTTGTTTCATAGAAAATCAATATCAAACGAAGTCCAAATGCAACTAAACTTTTTGGTGATTTTTTATTGGACCAGAAGAACACTAGAAGCTTCGGGAGGAGGCCAGAAGCCCTCTGTGGGGGCCCACGAGCCACCAGGGCGCGCCCCAGGGGGGGTGGCACGCCCTGGTGCCTCGTGGGGCCCACAGAGCTCCGTTTGACGTAATTCCAGCACTATAAATTCCAGAAAAATCAGAAACCCTCAGGAGAGTCCACGAAATACTTTTTCCACCGCCGCAAGTTTCTGTTTCAGAGAGATCCCATCTGGGGTCCTTCTCCGGTAATCTGCCGAAGGGGGAATCGATCACGGAGGGGCTCTACATCAACCTTACTGCCCTTCCGATGATGCGTGAGTAGTTTACCACAGACCTACGGGTCCATAGGCAGTAGTTAGATGGCTTCTTCCCTCTTTTTGATCTTCAATACAATGTTCTCCTTGATGTTCTTGGAGATCTATCCGATGTAATCACTTTTTGCGGTGTGTTTGTTGGGATCCGATGAATTGTGAGTTTATGATCAGATTATCCATGAAATTATTTGAGTCTTTGCTGCACTCTTTTATGCATGATTATTATAACCTTGTATTTCTTCTCCGATCTATTGATTTGGTTTGGCCAACTAAGTTGATTTATCTTGTCATGGGAAGAGGTGCTTTGTAGTGGGTCCGATCTTGCGGTGCTCAATCCCAGTGACAGAAAGGGACATGACACGTATGTATCATTGCTACTAAGGGTAACAAGATGGAATCTATTCATTGGGTTTATTAATTCGTGAGTTTGTCTTGTCTACATCATGTCATCGTTCTTAAGGCATTACTCCGTTCTTATGGACTTAATACACTAGATGCATGCTGGATAGCGGTCGATGTGTGGAGTAATAGTAGTATATACAGGCAGGAGTCGGTCTACTAATCTTGGACGTGATGCCTATATACATGATCATTGCCTTGGATATCGTCATGATTATTTGCTTTTCTATCAATTGCCCAACAGTAATTTGTCTACCCACCGTATGCTATTTTCTCGAGAGAAGCCTCTAGTGAAACCTATGGCCCCCGGGTCTATCAATCTCATATTACTAAAACCCTAAAAATATTGCTGCAATTTTCTTTTACTTAATTTATTTTGTATTTTTATTTCAATCTATCAAATACAATTTAATCTTGCAATCTTACCGCCAAGGGATTGACAACCCCTTGTTTGCGTTGGGTGAAAGGATTTGTTGTTTGTGTGCAGGTGCTGCTAAAGAGGTCTTGTGTGATTCTCCTACTGGTTCGATAACCTTGGTTTCATAATCGAGGGAAATACTTATCTCTACTGTGCTGCATCATCCCTTCCTCAATGCAAGCTACAAGTAGCAACGCACCACGGCACGACACCCCCCCTGGCACGCCGTGGTGGCTTGTGAGCACCTCGTGAGGCTTCTGGTCCTTCCACGAAGCTTCGGGGGTCTCTTTTGGTCCAAAAAAAATCGTCAAAAAGTTTCGCTGCATTTGGAGAACTTTTATTTCTGCACAAAAAATAACACCACGGTAGTTCTGCTGAAAATAGCGTCAGTCCAGGTTAGTTCTAATCAAATCATACCAAAACCATATAGAATTGTTATAAATATGGCATGAATACTTCATAAATTATAGATACGTTGGAGACGTATCAGCCCCGGGCCCGTCCGTGAAGAGGGATTTTTCTGCCTCCAAGGTTTCAATCGAGTAGCCATGATATCTTGCCAACGGGAATGGATCCTGCTGACGTCGTAAGGGTGGAACTTACGAAGATGGTACTTTTGCAGATTTTCAATGTTCCATGAATTTTGCACAGGATTCCAATCTTCGGCTTCTAGCTGGACAACACCCAGCCTAATAACTTGAACCACCCTAAAAGGAGCTTCCCACTTTGGTGTCAACTTGCTTTGCGCCTTCCCGGACTGAATCCGGCAAAGCACAAGGTCACCTTCCTCGAATCCATGGGAACGGATATTGCGGCTATGATAGCGACGCAAACCCTGCTGATAACGTTCTGCACATACAGCTGCCCAGCATCGGTTCTCCTCAAGTAAATTGACATCATCATGTCTTCTTTGATCTTGATTCTCTTCAACATAAGCTCTAACTCGAGGAGATCCATACACGAGTTCCGTGGGGAGTACCACTTCTGCTCCATAGACAAGAGCGAAGGGTGTCGTGGTGTTGTCACGGCAGATGCCATGGGATGGCTTATCAAGTGTGGTTGAAGCCGAAGGGCGCCGGTGGCGTCCGGAGATGAGATTGGGCACTAGCACTGCGAACATAGAGACGTATCCAGGTTCGGGGCCCTTCGAGGGAGGTAACACCCCTAGTCCTGCGAGGATCACTATGGAGATCACAAGGTTTACAAGGTTGCTCCTGGAGCTGTTTTGGGTGGAGGAGGAAGAGAGAGTGCTAGTTCTCCTCTCTGCCTCTTGTGGGGGGGGGGTGTGTGTGTGTGTGTAGAATGAGTCGACCTCCACCTAGGGGGGCTCCTGGGGGGTCTTATACTTGGACCTCCCAGGTTACAAAGTGTTAAAGAAAGAGGGGTGGGCCCCGGCTGCCAGTGTCTCTGGCTTTTAGTGGGGCCCGCAGGCTGTGGAGCACTATTGATTACGGGGCCCGCCGGCTGCTGGCCACTGTGGCACGTAGGCCATGGCGTCACGGAGTGGTTGAAGCGGTGCGTCTACAGTGCCGGGCCATCCGGGAGTTGGTCGCCCCGGTCAGCGGTACCACCGGCACTGTAGCCACGCTCTCCACGACGTGGGTGTTGTCTTGTTGTACGATCGGATTGGGCGGGCGCTGACCCCGCCGGCCCGGCCCGGCCAGGCGTCGAGCCCAGCCAGCCTCCATCGCGAGGAGCCGGCCGGAAGGCCAGCCGGATTGAGGGACTTGGGCCGTCCCGATGTTTTGAAATGCTGACTAGTATCCCCGAGCCTACCCGGGGGTCATCCCCCCGACAAAGGGGGTTTCTCCCGTTGCTCGATTTGGTGTCGTTGAGAGT
This sequence comes from Elymus sibiricus, assembly GCA_039707655.1. NCBI lineage: Eukaryota > Viridiplantae > Streptophyta > Magnoliopsida > Poales > Poaceae > Elymus > Elymus sibiricus. The sequence continues at coordinate 18,662,585 of CM077672.1, read as the reverse complement.
GACCAAAGAACACTCGGGACTTCATCAGCCCAGTGTCTACCACATTTCTTCGGTCTGTCAAAAGTCCGGGTTCGGAGCCCATGTAGCACCTCAGCATTGGCCCTTTCTTCTTGTCCGTTGCTCCTGGGATGAGCAGCCGATGCATAGCAGATCCGCAGTGTTGTTGAAGAGGTGGCAATGACGAATCTGGCATCGTCAGAGACGCCGGCGGCTTTGTCGATGCAGATCCGCACGAGCGCCCCCTTACCTGGCGCGCCAGATGTCGGCGGGCGTGTGCAAAACACGCGTGTGACATCGTGGACTGGAGACGTCCTTTTGCTGATTCGTGGATGGGGCGTGAAGGTGAGGAACTACACTATCGAAATGCACAAAATAGATACGATGATTTACCTAGGTTCGGGCCGCATGGTTGCGTAATACCCTACTCCTGCTTTGTGTGTGTTTATGTTTGGTGGATGGCGAGCTACAAATCCTTTCCGGGAACGGAAGGCGTTGTGTGCTTCTACTGGTCTTCTACCAAGTGTCCAACCCCTCTTTCTATAGCCCGGTCCTCCTTTTATAGCTCAAGGGGTACCACAATGGCTTAGTTGCTAAGAAACTACACTGAGCCGATAGGGTAGGTATGCACATTAAATACATGGTGATATGGCGCTGTCTTCTGTCTTCCAGGAACCAACGCCTATCTTGTCACCGCTGCCCAGGGTGGCGCGCTGGTCTAGCGGCGCCACGCACTGGTGCAGGTGTCACCCTCGCGGCAGGCGAGCTGGTGACTCACCCTTGTTACTGATGTATCTTCACCGCCCAGGCTGCCTGCTCGCAACGTGTCACGTTGGCTCTGCCGAGGCAAAACCGACGTGCCATGCGTTGGCCGGCTTGGCCTAGATGCTTTCGGAGGTAAGAAAACGCGGTCGTTGCCGGAGTCTCCCGTTCCCGGGTCTTGTACTCCTATGCTTCTGACCAAGGGGGAGGACCACTCGTGGCCCGTGCGTAGTTGATCCCGTGAACCAACTATTCACGATAGCGACATTGATATTTTGGGAGTTTATAATTTTGGTAAATGGGTGGTGTGCAAAAAATAAGTTGTTGAGAAAAGAGTTCATCCATGTTTTCTTACCAAAGCATCCATGTTCCATTTGTAGACTTGGAAGTTTTAGTATTTTTTTGGGGGGACAAGAGATCTATGTTTGCACTTGTAGGTTTGTCGACCCTTAGGATTCTGGGCGCAAACTTTCAGTTGTGTGACATTTTGCAAAGAATGTGGATTACCTATTGCTTGCATGTTTGCTTCAGTTTACAAGGATACAAAATATTCACCTCGACAGAGATGTTTTGCATGCAAAAGAAGGCTTGGTTATTAATTTGACACTGACGTTGTGTTGTTGTTTTTTACAGGTCCTAGTATCTCTTGAACTGGCCGTCAAAAAAGGGATGCCAGCCTAGTGAATGTGGCTTCACCGCCCAGGATTAATTACCTTTGATTGATTAGCTTTGTGTACGTACTGTACGTACGTGGGTAGCTTCCACCGGGGCAGTACTAATTAGGCAAAAGCTCAACCGAGCTAGCTTGGTGTTGTAGTGGATCGATTAGCTAGTTTGGAGGCTAGCTTTACACTGCGGGTGATCTTCTTGTGGTGCGTCTCGCCGTAAGAGAAACTCGACGGACTACATCGGCAAGGAGTGGGTTCAGTAGCCAGCGTTGTTTCATTGTCGGTCATTGCGTGACCTCCATGTGTTTCTGTTAACTCTCTTATATCAATGATGAAAGACTGCAATGTCAGCATTTTCATCAAAAAGATCTCGATATATTGGACATGAAACCCGTGATATCGGTGTATTTCCTGACTCCAGAGTACAGAGGACTCGACGCTGATGTAATTCCCAAATTAAAGGTCATCCAAACAGTGCGGCGTTACTGCACAGTGAGAAAAGAAATGATCAGGTCATGTAATTCAAGTAAGTCAAACATGATCAAGGCAGCTGTGACATGCTAATTAGATATACTAGTTGACAACTAGCCTATACGCGGATGCTGCTGCATTATCCTTGAATCCTACTAGGCAGGAGACTGCGGCTGCTCAGTTGGGCAGATCTCTGGGCTGATGATTAACCTGCAAAAAAGCGTAGCGTTTAAGATCAGGTGCAGTGGGCTGTTACACAATGATGTGCTAATGGACTTTGGTGGGAGTGAAGGTATCCTCTCCTGTTGCTATCTTGGTCTCCCCCTGAGGTTCATCCTCTGATTGACAAGATGTCTGGTAGAATTAAGCCATGGAAAGGAAAACTTATGAATAGAGTCGGGAGGTTATTAATCCTGTGTTGACAGCAACTGCAACTTTCTACCTCACTTGCTTCGCTGCGGACAAGTGGGCTACCAGGAAAATGGATAAATGCAGAAGAAAAATTCCTATGGGCCAATTCTACATCTTTTTTTTACACTAAAAAGATGGTAACTTGATTGGTTGATCCACCTGAACGTTCAGGAAGCGAGATCATAGTGGGGCTAGGATTGTGACTCATGGTTTAATAGTGGAGAGGCGCGTGTATATGCCACCTTACACTTGCAACTTAGAAATTTCATCTACTTATAACAGCAAAAGAAAATATACATATGTGTCTACAGTCAGATCACCGTGGAAAAGAATTGTCACAAACCAGCAACAGCTAAAAATTAGTAGTGCTCTTTCAGAAAGTTCATGAGCCAAGATACTTGGTCCTCCTCGTGCGTACCATATGTGCAGAGCCAAGATACTTGTCCTTGTTGACCACCAAATGAGATAAGGTGTTAGCGACCTCCCCTGTCCCGTACTGGTACTTGGGCTTGCCCCTTTGGACAGCTCATGGGCCGGGCCGTCTTTGCACCACCCAACTACAAGTACGTGGGAGAAGGCAACGAGCGAGACATCCGGGCATGGATCAGGACGAACCGAACGGCGGCTGGCTCTCCTCCCACCTCTGGCTCTCATCCCCTGCCTTCTTCTTGCTTCTTCATTTCCAGCACACTTGTGCTTGTATCAGTTGTAATTCGAACCAATTAGCTACTCTGATCCACCTTGTTCAGTAATACATCTGAGAGAGAGCAAGTAGTAGCTAACACATGGTATTCAGAGCCACAAATCCCTCCACCACCACCCTTCCACCTCCAGATTTTTCCCCAAATTTTTTCGCCTCCAATGATGCCATGGACGATTTCGACAGTCGTATGGATCGGATTCTCGACAAGTTGTTTGATCGAATCCTCGAAAGGACGAAGAAGAGGCTTGCTACTCCGACGCCGACCACGTGTTTGACGGAATGTCCGAGTCGAGACACCACCACATCGACGTCTGCGTTCACCATCGACACGGCACCTACGTCGGCCACGGCCATCGTCGACGTCGTCCACGTGCTTGCTGCACCTGCAGCAAGCGACGGAACCCTCGACGGCGACACCATCAGTGGCGCTGCATCGACGCCCACCACCTGCTCGACGGGGGGCACTGTCGGAGACGACCCAGGGACGGTGTTCCTGATTCCGCGGAGTGTGGCCGCATCCTTCACTGAGCCTCCAGAGCTCTCGCGAGCCCAGCTGGGGCTGGACAACTTGGCGCCCATTGCGTGCTCGATGAAATGCCTCGTCGACACCAATGCCACACCATCAAGACAGCTGCAAGCAGCAGCACCGGCGCTCATCCATGAACTCAGGGTGCTCCGGCCGGCACCATGGCCATCTTTCAAGTGTCATTCACGAGCAGCCGATACTACGAAGCCATTGTCGTGGCTGTCGTACATGTGGAGAATGGGACCAGTGCAGAAGGATTCATGCCCACAATCTGAAATCAAGGCTCTGGTGTCAAACATGTCAATGGTATGTGGTAATCGCTCATCCTCTCATGGTTACATCAGTGGAAATATTCTGCTCAGTCCAAGTGGGATATGGTGCCTAAGAGCCTTGTTTCTGAGTCCTATGAGTTGTTGGCCAGACATTCAATATGTGCAGCACACTAATGCTGTTTTGGAAGCTCCTCTTTGCCCTGAACGACATAATATTCGGATATATCGGCGTGGTGATGCACCCAGTTTTCTGTTGCCGGATTTGCTTGAGGAGAAGTTGAATGGGAATCCAAAGTACAGTCTCACTATTACATCTTCTGAGAATGGATATAAACTGCTTAACAAATCACTTGTTATTTGGCGGACAAGTGCAGTATGCATTCTTTTTTGCTGCTCTGCTCAGTTTCAGTGGAAGGTAGCATGGCTATTCTATCACCTATCTAACTGCTGCCCAGTGACGCAACTTCGGCTGCTGGTCTCGGTGAACTATTTCACTCTGATATATGGTGTTGACACTTATAACATGAGCAAACTAATTGGGATCACCTCTGAAGATGATACAATGTATGGTGTTGCTTTCACTTCTAGCTTCCTTCATGGTAAAAGCCTGGCAAGATACCTATGCAGTACATGTGCATTAGCTTCCATGATGCAATTTTTATCTGCTGTCTGGATCATATGTGGGCCTTCTATCTGCACTAAGGTTCAGACATTCCATTGGTACCTATATCAGCATGAAGTACAATTCAGAGCATCTACACTTGATTGCAGTCTTGGAAAAGCAATAGAGATGCTAGTATTATTGTCATCGTTCATCCTCCATTTATTGCAGCTTGTTGGAGGCGGTGAATACTATGAGCTACACTCTCCATGGGATCCTGGTGACCTCACGTACGGCATGGTAGGCTACTGGAATCCAGCTTGCAAACAAGAACCTTTTCAAGGAGGGAGGAACAGGATAATATGGATATTGCTGCTCCATACTGTTACAACAACCTTTGAGACAAGGCCTAGTCAGCGCAGAGAGTTATTCCAACACAGAGAGCAAGGTGACATTTTCAGTGAAATCTCTCATTTAGTTGGCAGTCAGAAGAGCAACATTCATGTATCTAGGTCCTCTTTTGACTCTGGAAATTCCTTGCAAACCTGTTTCTGTTTGGGGATGATGTGCAGCACAAGGTATCAAAATACCACGCATCTGCTCCACCAGGACGTTCATACAAGTATCTCGATGGTCCAAGGTAAAAAGCTATTCTCTGGAGATGAGCTTGGGTTGGCATGGGCATTAGTTGAACACTCAGTTTTTGTGGATAATCTACTGGTTGTTCCTTCGATGGTGTGGCATACACGATGCTTGCAGTTTGAAATTGACAGGCCACATGAGTGTTGGGCATTCTTTCACCCGAATTTACCATGGCATCCTTATACTCATGACTGGATAGTTCGTAAGCTAATGGCTGTTACAAGAGTAGGACCACTTAACAGTGTTCCAATTAGTTCCAAGGAAACAAGGACCTGGGCTGGTGCAAACGTGTGGACCTGCAATAGTTGTCATCTAGCACTACCAAGGTGAGCTACGGCCTTGATGCAAGAGTGAGGAAATGCCCAGGTACTATAACCATCGATGGTCTAGTTCAGTCTGGATGCATTCCATCTCCTATTGGTGCTGCACTCTATTCAAAACAAATGGGATTTGGTACTACTGCTAGAAACTTGTTGCTCCTTAAAATTATCTGCTCATGTTTCCCTTGCCATATTTTGAGCGAGTTATCTCGGCAAGTACCTGAACTTGCTGGCCGATCCAGAGTAGCAGACTGCAATGCCATTGTGCATCCAATGGCACTATATCTTCACCACTTATGTCACACGAAAAAAAATGGAGAACCTGTCTATGACCATGGGGCAACAATACATCATCCAGACTTTCTGCGGTCTGTCTAATTCCAGCGGCAATCCGACAATTTCTAATTTTCAACAGTGGAAGATTCTAATGGCGAGGGTACTTAGCAAGCGAGCACATGCCATGGGTGGTATGGCGTTCTTTACCTGCTCCGATCAAGATTATTTTCAAGGAGGGAAGGATGTCATAGCTGTTGCCGCCATCTTTGAGCAAGGTTTCGTCGACCACAAGTACTACCTCGGCTTCGCCCAAAATTGTGTCGACTCCGACCATTTCGCCCGCGACTCCTTCTATTGTGTCTCCAGCGGGCACGACTACTACTACCTCGTTGGAGTCTACCTTGACCTTGGCTACCACAGCGCCTTCGACCAAGTCCAGGAACATCGAGTGCAATGGGATCCGGGTGGTTCTCGGTGGCGTCGGCTTGGGGTCAAGCCGAGTTTCAAGGAGGGAGGGGTGTTAGCGACCTCCCCTGTCCCGTACTGGTACTTGGGCTTGCCCCTTTGGACAGCTCATGGGCCGGGCCGTCTTTCCACCACCCAACTACAAGTACGTGGGAGAAGGCAACGAGCGAGACATCCGGGCATGGATCAGGACGAACCGAACGGCGGCTGGCTCTCCTCCCACCTCTGGCTCTCATCCCCTGCCTTCTTGCTTCTTCATTTCCAGCACACTTGTGCTTGTATCAGTTGTAATTCGAACCAATTAGCTACTCTGATCCACCTTGTTCAGTAATACATCTGAGAGAGAGCAAGTAGTAGCTAACATAAGGCAACAAACAACGCTTCCTCAGGCACACTAAAGAGGGGTTTCAATAAGGTGTACAGAAAATCTCACAAGGAGCTGCTACTATGGAGGACCAAGGCACTAAATTGCAGATAAGGATGTTATTTCTAATATATCTAGACTACTACATGTGGTCACAGGTAAGTATGCATCACAGTACGACACACAATAGAAACATCCCTCCTCGACCTGGCAGCCAGTTCAAGAGTCTGCAGGACCTGTAACAAATAATAACACAACATGAGTGTCAAATAACCAAACCTTCTTTGCATGCAAACCACCTCTCTCAAGGCGAATGTTTTGTATCCTTAGTGCTAGCATTATGTCTGGATAACAATTTATCTACAAAATAATGGAATATACATATTTGAGAATCGAACTAATAATCTGGATAATAATTTGTAGATGGGGCTAGTTAAAAGAGGAGATGTGTACCTCTTGTAATTACTTCTCCAAGTTCTGATAATTTTGCAGTCAACTCCACGGTGCTTCGTTGTTCTTTGAGTGTGTGAAACACCCCAACCTATGCAGTTAGCCAAACACATGTCTTACAGTTAGCATTTTGCTAATAATACTTCCGTACAAATAAATTGATGGCCGGGATCAAGCAAACCGCCCTTATATATAGAAATGAACTTACCGAAATATGAACTTCAGCATCTAAAGAGCACTTGCATATGCTCATCAGCGTATTTTTCAACTGATAATTGCAGGAAACAAAAACATTCTAGTCAAGACCGTGAAGCTACTAAATATCACACAAATGAAATTTATTTTCAGTTCGTTTACCTAACAAATCTCTAATACACTCACCTCAATTGTGGAAGAAACAGGCTTTCCATTGAAAGATTCAATAATATCACCTTTTTGGATTCCAAATTTTTCAGCAGGAGATTCTCCCGACACCTAATGTTCAAATGTCAATAATTAACATTTACACAGATGAGAAATTGAGCACTTTCAGGAAGTCATTACCTACCTCTTGAACAATAAGACCATCATCAATCACTACTAGAATCTAGCATTTTGCCATCTGTCCCCTCTTTGCCGTCTGCCAGCTGACGACAAAGAGGCTCTTTGCCGTCTGCTTTGGAAAAGCAGACGGCAAAGAACCAGCTGATGGCAAAGAGGGTCTTTGCCGTCAGCTGTCTCTTTGCCGTCTGCCAGCTGACGGCAAAGAGGCCAATGGCAAACGGCAAAGAGCCTGGTGGGCCCCCCGTGGCACGGCATTGGCTAGGGCACCTTCTTTGTTGTCTGCCACCTCTTTGCCGTCTGCTAGCAGACGGCAAAGAAGGGCTAGGCAGACGACAAAGAGGTGAGGGTGGGGCCCACAGGGTCACGGAGCTGGCTAGCTAACGGCAAGAGTTCTTTGCCGTCTGCCAGCAGACGGCAAAGAGGGGGGGGGGGGGTTACCTTAACGGCTGTGCACCCCGCCCGAAACCCCCACTCCCGCGCGCCTCTCTCTCTCTCTCTCATCCGCCGCCGCCGCCCCGTCGCCGCCCCCTCCCTGCAACCCCGCCCCGTCGCCACCCCTCCCTGCCACCCCGCCCCGTCGCCGCCCCTCCCTGCCACCCCATCGCCGCCCCGCCGCCCTCGATGCCCGACCCGGCTGCCCCCGCTGCCCGGCCGCCCCCGCCGGCCGGCCGCCCCCGAAGCCCCGGCCGCCCCCCACTAGTAGAAAACAGGGCATTAGTCCCGGTTCCAGAGGGCCTTTAGTCCCGGTTCTGGAACCGGGACAAAACGATCGGGACAAATGCCTAAAACCTTTAGTCCTGGTTGGCCTACGAACCGGGACCAAAGGTGCTCCACGTGGCCGCTGTGGGGCGCGCAGGCAGGAGGACCTTTAGTCCCGATTGGTAACACCAGCCGGGACTAAAGGGTCTCCACGTGGCCGCTGCGCAGCACTCAGGTAGCAGGACCTTTAGTCCCGGTTGGTAACACCAACCGGGACCAAAAGGCAGCCACGCGTCAGCAGCTCGCAGGCGCTGGGGTTTTTGTTTTTTTTTGAAAGGGGGGGGGGGGGTTTAGGGGTTTTGGAGGGTTTAGGGGTTTCATATTGTGTTAGCTAGCTAATAGAGAGAAGTGACCTCTCTTTCTCCGTGCTTGGTCGACACTAGCTACTACATATAGAGAGAACTCGACGCTAGCTAGTAAGCATTGAAAGGAACCATTAATTACACAACATCGTCATGCATGATCAATATATAGAGAGAAGTGACCTCTCTTTCTCCGTGCTTGTTGGTCGAACAACAAGTTTTCATATAACTATTCGACGCTACTACAGATAGTACACGTTGATGCATATATCTATTCAACAGGTTTGCAATTCCCGATGGCATTTTCCGTCTTTAGGAATGACGTGGTCAACAAAGAATCCCGCCAACTCCTCTTGAATTGCGCGTAGGCGATCAGCTGGTAGGAGTACGTTCCACTTCTGCATGGTCTAATTTAAAGAAGGGGGGTCAATATATATATATATATATATATATATATATATATATATATATATATATATATATATATATATATATGAATGAAATCAACACAATTGATGGTGATAAAATAAAATTATGAATATTGTTTACGTACTTCAAATTGTTGTTTAGTATAGCCCCTCTCGGTGGTCTTTTGGTGAATGAACTCGCAAACGTAGTATCCACATAACTCAGTTCCGGGTTCCTGCCACATGCACTTTACGAGAATAGAGTTCAATCAAAATGATAATCAACCATGATAATGGTATTGAAACTAGAATCAATGAGAGATGCGCGGAACTAGCTAGTACTTTTTCCATTCACCCTGAACCTGCGTGATGAACTTTTTCCAAACCCTTCCCGCCAAAGAAAATGATTACTTGATATCAGGAAATGAACGAAAGTTGCCGATATAGTGTGATAATGATTGAACTTACTTCTGGAGCATTTCAATCATGTCCGCATACTCCGTAGCCTCTTTACGGCTCGAGTCGAAGACAGTTACTGCTCCCTCGTCAAGCTGAATGGCTAGCAGAATAAAGTGGAACCTGCGCGCGCATAACTCATCAATTACACTTAACCTCGAGTCAGCGAAACAGAATATGCAGAAGAAAGTAACACTCACTTGAAGTTGTAAGGAAAGAGTATTTCCCTTTTGTTTTGGTGTCGAAGGAACGAGCTGAGCAAGATTTTCTCAGTCTCCTCGGGGATCTTCTGTACCGACCATTCATTTACGATATTTGGGTTAATGAACCCAATGTCATAGATTTGTCCTTTTTTAAATTCGACGATCTTCAATCTGCATAATATAGTGAGGATAATTATATACATGCAATGAATGAGCTGAGCTAGAGACTTAATTACAGAAATAATACTTACAGACAATAAAAAGCCACGAGACTTTTGTCGAGGGCGGCTTGATTGTATAACTAAAAGAGTTCGTCAAATTCAACGAAGATCGAGTCGACTCCAACGAACTCGTGCTCATCCTTAATTCCCACCAAGATACTGCCCGTCCCATCCTTGCAGGTTTCCAAGTACCATTTATGTAATGTTCGCATCATCGTTGGTAGATCTTGTTCCAGATCATCACTTCTGATCCTCGTACTCGCCGCGGTAGAGGATGCAGTCATTAGGGCATGCATGTATCTTCTGCACCTCCAATCCTAGAGGGCATAGAACCTTCTTTGCTTCGTACGTACTGTCGGGCAATTCGTTATCCTTTGGAAGCTTCTTCTTCATTATTTTCAGTAGCTTCCCAAATCCGTTGTCAGATACACCATTGTATGCCTTCCATCTCAACAATTCCAGTGTGGTACCGAGCTTTGTGTTGTCATCTTCGCAATTTGGGTACAACCCTTTTTTGTGATCCTCTAACATGCGATCGAACTTCAACTTCTCCCTTTCACTTTGGCATTGTCTCTTTGCATCAACAATGACCCGGCGAAGATCATCATCGGGCACATCGTCTGGTTCCTCTTGATCTTCAGCTTCCCCCGTTGCAGTATCACCGTATTCAGGGGGATAGTTGTCATCATCCTCTTCTTCTTCGTTGTCTTCCATCATAACCCCTCTTTCTCCGTGCTTGGTCCAAACATTATAGTGTGGCATGAAACCCTTCTCAAGCAGGTGGACGTGAAGGGTTTTCAAGTTAGAGTAATCCTTCGTATTCTCACAGACAAGGCATGGACAATACATAAAACCATTCTGCTTGTTTGCCTCAGCCACTTCGAGAAATTTATGCAGGCCCTCAAGATACTCGGATGTGCGTCGGTCACCGTACATCCATTGCCGGTTCATCTGCGTGCATTATATAATTAAGTGTATCAAAAACCATTACAGAACATCATGAATAGAGAAGTGACTAAATTAATACAAGTTCATCATCACATTAAAACCAAAGTACAGTAGTGATCAAATGTTATTACTGAAAAAATAAATACATAAAGTTCATACATATATAGTTCTCATAAAACAACATATAGCTCTCTAGAGCATCTAATTAAAACATACATTGAAACTATGAAAAACAACAACAAATGCGATCATAATCGCAACTAAGGTAACAATTGATCCAACGGCATAATGATACCAAGCCTCATTATGAATGGCATATTTTCTAATCTTTCTAATCTTCAAGCGCATTGCATCCATCTTGATCTTGTGATCATCGACGACATCGGCAACATGCAACTCCAATTCCATCTTCTCCTCCTCAATTCTTTTCAATTTTTTCTTCAAGTAATTGTTTTCTTTTTCAACTAAATTTAACCTCTCGACAAGAGGGTCGGTTGGAATTTCTGGTTCACATACCTCCTAGATAAAAACATCTATGTCACGTTGGTCGGCATAATTTTCATAAACACTAAATGAAACAAATCATAATAAAAGATAATATACCACATCCGAATCATAGACAGGACGAGGGCCGACGGGGGCGGATACCAAAGTCATGGCACTATATAATAACAAACAATAATAAAAGTAAGAAAATTATACAAGTATCTATCTAAATCATACAAGTAAGAATTTTTTTTCTTTTAAAAAGAAGATAAGAACAAGAGGCTCACCACGGTGGTGCCGGCGACGAGATCGGCGCGGGCGATCGACGGCGGTGAGGACGGGGACGGGGACGGCACCCTACACATGTGCAGACTCTAAGAAGTTAATTTCAGCTCAAATTGTGCATCTAAATCAAAAGAACTCCCACATACACTCCTCCACTAAAACCCACAAACCACTCTACTTCTAGAGCATTTGAAATGAGCTAAACTAGCAGTGAGAGATGAAACGATGAAGTTGCTAACCTTTTTAGAACACTTGGATAGTTGGTGCACCGCCAAACCTAGAGAAATCTTGGGCAAAATGGAGCTTGGAGGTCGAGCTTGGAGAGGAGAGAAAGCTTAAGTGTTGCTCGGGCATTTCATCAAACACCTCATGTGCATATGAGGTGAGAACAGAGAGTAGCACACACCCTGCACACGCTGGCCGGCCAAAAAACAGAGGAGTGAGCGGCGGGGGCGGGGTATATATAGGCATTTTATTAGTCCCGGTTCGTGGCTAGAACCGGGACTGAAGACAGACCTTTAGTCCCGGTTCCAGACACGAACCGGGACTAAAGGGGTTGCACCAGGAGCCAGGACCTTTAGTCCCGGTTGGTAGCTGGAACCGGGACTAAAGGTCCCAGACGAACCGGGACTGATGCCCGCCGAGGCCCGGCCGGCTCCCTGGCCGCTCGAACCGGGACTGATGCACCCATTAGTCCCGGTTCGTAACTCGACCGGGTCTAAAGCTCTGATCTGGCCAGGATCAAAGCCCTATTTTCTACTAGTGCCCGCTGCCCGGCCGCCCCCGCCGGCCGGCCGCCCAGGCGGCCCAGACCCCCCTGCCCCCCTCTAGTGAGCTCCCCCCTCCTGCCCCTCTATTTTGTTTTGTTTTTTTTTAGTTTTTTTTCTGTTTTTGCAGTAAGAAAATTAGATGTTTAGGTAAATAGAAAAAAAGGAAAAGAAGAAAAAATAAGAAGAAGAAGAAGAAGAAGAAGAAGAAGAAGAAGAAAAAGAAGAGGAGGAGGAGGAGAAGAAAAAGAAGAAGAAGAAGAAGAAGAAGAAGAAGAAAAAAAGAGGAGAGGATGAGAAGAAGAAGAGGAAAAAGGAAAGGAAGAAGAAGAAGAATAGGAGGAGGAGAAGAAAAAAAGAAGAAGAAGAAGAAGAAGAAGAAGAAAAAAGAGGAGAGGAGGAGAAGAAGAAGAGGAAAAAGGAAAGGAAGAAGAAGAAGAAGAAGAAGAAGAAGAAGAAGAAGAGAAGAAGAAGAAGAAGAAGAAGAAGAAGAAGAAGAAGAAGAAGAAAAGGAAGAAAAGGAAGAAAAGGAAGAAAAGGAAGAAGAGGAAGGAGAAGAAAAGGAAAAAGAGAAAAAAAAAGACCCCGACACCACGACACCCCGACACCCCGACCCGACAGCACGACACCCCGACACCCCGACAGCCCGACAGCCCGACACGACACCTCGACACCCCGACACCCCGACACGACACCCCGACACCCCGACACCAAGACACGACACCCCGACACCCCGACACCCCGACCCGACACTCCGACACCACGACACCCCGACACCCTGACCCGACACCCCGACACCCCGACCCGACACCCCGTCATATATTTGTGAATTATGAGTTAGGTCATATATTTTCTGATTTTGTTATGAAAAACATCATATATATTTGTGTTGATCGGGTGGATTTAAATGTGCAGTTGTTTCGTCGCTGCGAGGGTCTGGTGTTCGACGACCTCCCCGTGCGTTCGACGAGCTCCGCCCCTGCGTTCGTGGGTGAGCACAAATGACATCTCCTCCTCCCCCTTCATTTGCTCTGTTCCGTCTTCGTGCCGATGAAACTTGCTAGCTATAGGTGTCTTCAATAATCAGTATGCATGACCACTATGCGTCTCCCGTTCGAAAGGGTTACATCTATAAATATGCATGCATTTGCATATTTATAACCGTGATTCTTTCGAATTGTCCAACGTTATCCATGGACAGCCCGAGTATGTGTAGATTGGGTTCGTTTTCCCATATGCTCTGCTCCGGATCCGATGCAGAATTTCGTCAGTGCCTCCTTGTTGTTCTCCGGGTACACATCCTCTCTTCTTATTGCCAAGACGTGTATCAGGAGAACAGCGGGGAGGTGCTGCCGAAATTTTGCGTCAGATCCGGAGCAGAGCATGGGAAAATGAACCCAATCTACACATACTCGGGTGGGATTAGGACCTATCTTTACCTATTAGCGTCTAGGTTGCATGGACGTAATAAAACTGACAAACTCCATTAACTGATGAATATGGTTTGCTGAATTATGTATATATTTCTTGTGTGTCCAGTAGCTAGGCAAGATGAGTGATCGTGCGTGGATGTACACCGGTCACACTAGTCAGAAAGACAAGACCGATGAATGGTTAACAAAAACCAAGGGGTTTGTGAGAGCCGCATTTGCAAATGGCCAGAGAAAAACCTGGTGCCCCTGTGTCCGGTGCGACAACTATCATAAGAGGACAGAGCTTGAAATGAGTAAACACCTGCAGAAGTGGGGTTTTACGCCTTCTTATATGGTCTGGACATTTCATGGTGAGTCTGCCCAACGTGCCAGAGCTGAGGTGGGCCGTCGTCGCACCGACGAGCATGGTACCGGGATCGAAGACATGGTGGAAGACTTTGATGATGCTCGGGATTCGGACGATGAGATGGAGGAATCTGCAAAGGCCTTCAATGATATGTTGGAGTCTTCAAAACGTCCTCTCCACGAGCACACTGAGCTTTGTCAACTGGATGCCATCGCACAAGTAATGGCTCTGAAGGCTCAATTCAACTTGGGCAGAGAATGCTACGACGCGATGATGACACTATTTGGACACTTTCTACCCAAAGGCCATGTAATGCCTGCAAACCTGTACCAGTTGAAAAAAATCCTCCGTGTACTTAAGATGCCCTATGAGAAGATAGATGCCTATGAGAATGGATGTGCCTTATTTAGGCTTGAGTATGCGGACTTGAACTATTGTCCCATTTGCAAGTCTTCCAGGTATGTTGTGGTAGACAACGGTATGGGTGAGAAGAGTCAGACAAAAATCCCAGTTAATGTTCTTCCGTATATGCCAATCATACCAAGACTTCAACGTATTTTCATGGTCGAAAAGACGGCCAGACAGATGACATGGCACAAATTGGGCAAAAGAACCGAACTAGATGCAGATGGGAATCAGATGTTGGTACACACATCGGACGCTTTTGTGTGGAAGCACTTCGATGCAATACATCATGATAAAGCGGCAGATCCAAGGCATCCTCGAGTCGCCATCAACACGGATGGGTTCAATGTGTTTGGTATGATGGCAGCCCAATACAGTTGTTGGCCTGTATTTGTCATTCCACTCAATCTCCCCCCCGGACAAATTATGCAAAGAAAGAACATTTTCCTGACGTTGATAATTCCGGGGCCCAACTATCCGGGGAAGAGTATGAATGTGTACATGCAGCCGCTTAAGGATGAATTGCAAGAAGCTTGGGATAATGGGATCAAGACATACGACGCCGCTACAAAAAAAACATCCTAATGCATGTGTGGTACATGTACTCGATGCATGACTTGCCGGCGTATGCGCTATTCGTTGGCTGGTGTGTGCATGGAAGGTTCCCGTGCCCCACATGTAAGGCAGATCTGGATTTTCGTTGGCTGGATGCGGGTCGCAAGTATTCTTGCTTCGACTTGCATGGACAGTTCCTGGATCCTCGCCATAAGTTCAGAAAAGACAAGAAGAAATTCATCAAAGGTAGAGTTGTCAAAAACTCTGCACCACCTGCGTTGACAGGCTAACAGACCCTGGATCAGTTAAACGCTCTCGAGCCGGATCCAGAGCGTCCAGGGTATTTCAAGGGGTATAATTCGGAACACGCCTGGACTCACAAGACATGCTTGTGGGATCTGCCTTACTTCACAGACCTCCTTTGCCCACACAACATCGACGTGATGCACACTGAAAAGAATGTCGCCGAGGCCCTCTTTGGTACATTGTTCGGCATAGAGGGGAAGTCAAAGGATAATCCTAAGGCTAGAGTCGATCAGGAGGCTCTATGTGATAGACCGTTACAAAACATGCGACAACCGAAAGGAAAGCAGAACTGGACGAAGCCAACGGCATGGTTCAATCTTGGAAGGCCAGATATGAGGGAAATTATCCTGTGGGTGAAAAAGGAGTTGATGTTCCCCGATGGGTATGCAGCGAATCTAAAGAGGGGAGCGAGTCTTGAAAAATTGAAAATATTTGGTCTCAAGAGTCATGATTGGCACATATGGCTTGAGCGGGTAATGCCGGTGATGTTGCGTGGCTTTATCCCTGAGGATGAATGGCTAGTACTGGCAGAGCTGAGCTATTTCTTTCGTGTTCTTTGTGCGAAAGAACTATCGCCTGGCTTGCTAGATGAAATGGAAGAGTTGGCGCCGGAGTTGATCTGCAAGTTAGAGAAGATCTTCCCACCGGGCTTCTTTAATCCAATGCAGCATTTGATTTTGCATCTCCCGACGAGGCACGATTGGGGGGGCCCGTGCAAAATCGTTGGTGCTACGCAACTGAGAGGATGCAGAAGACGCTTCGAGCAAAATGTAAAAATAAATGTAGAATTGAAGCATCGATGGCCGAGGCATTCATTACTGAGGAGGCGGCAAACTTCGTGACAGCACACTACGAAGCCAAAAATCGTCATTTGCATAATCCGAAGCCTCGGTACAATGCTGGCGACCCTAAAAAGGGTGGATCCAACCTCAGCCTATTCAAAGGGAAGCTCGCACCAGCCGGTGCTTCTAATTCCTTATCGTTGGATGTCGAAGAATGGCGGACCATTTCGTTGTATATCTTCAACAACCTAACAGAAGTGCGGCCGTACGTCAAGTAAGTTCTCGGTACATTGTTTCGCAAATTCTAATTCTTTTGAACTGCTCTTATTCCCGGATATTTTATACAGTCGATACGTCGCCAAATTCTCGTATGGAGCGGTGATCTAAAAGGATTCCGTCGAAGAGTATGAGCTTCTGGCAAAGCATGGAGGCGGCTATCCCGGTTTCATCTCTTGGTTCAAACAAACGGTAATTTCCATTAGACCATTTCATTTCTTCGTCTAAATTGCGGCTAATGCAACAATCCTTTCGTATTAAACTTGTAGGCTAATTCAGAGTCTATGGACGCCGAATTGAGACAAGTCGCTAATGGTTTTGACTATAAGGTCCGTTCATTTGACAAATACGACATCAACGGGTATCGCTTTCGTACCTATGGCAAAGAGCTATCTATGGCCGACCGAAAGTCTACAAATTGTGGTGTCTCTGCTATCGGCGAAGGAGATACCGAGTATTATGGAATAGTTGAATCAATTTATGAACTTCTATTCTATGGTGCAAACCCACCGAACGTCGTAGTCTTCAAATGTTATTGGTTCCAGCCGAAGGAGACTAGAAGGACTCATGAACATATAGGGCTAGTCGAAATCAAACAAAGCACCCATTTGGATGTTCCCGATGTCTATATTACGGCTCAACAGGCAACCCAAGTTTTCTATCTACCGTGGGCCTGTCAAAGTGATCCAAATCTCAATGGTTGGGATGTCGTTTATGAAGTGCCGCCACATGTTAGACCACCTCCCCCCAATGAAGAGGATTATGAACCTCACATTAACCCAGACACATATGAAGGAGAATTCTTCCAAGAAACACGTCTTTCCAAAAAACGTTTCAAGAACCGCTCTACTTCACCCCAGAACATTGAAGTAGACAGCGACAGTGAATCCGACTTCACCCCTGAGCCGGAACAAGAAGAGCCAGAACAAGAAGAGGTTACTGCTGCGGATGACCTGTCAATGCTTGACCGATTACGTAAAGGAGGCCTTCCACATGTTGATGCATTTATTGATGATGATGATGAGCACGTCATTACTGATAGTGATGATGATGATGCATTTATTGACCCCGGAGCATATATAGACGATGAAGATTAATATTAGTTCATGTCAGGTATTCAATTATTATTATGTACATATATATTATTAATTAGTTCATGTTAGGTATTCCATTTTTTATTATGTTCATGATGATGATACACTTAAATTATATACATATTATTATTCCTGTCAGGTATTCAATTTTTTTATGTTGTACTAATTTCGTTTACTCTTTGTCATTGCAGGTGTTGACAGATGGTGGGCGCGGGTCCAAAGCGCTCCGAGGCTCCTTCCTCGACGCGTGGTGGGAGGGGTGCTTCCATTCCACCCCAGCACCTCCGGAGAGCGCTGCATCTCAGTATGCAGACACCACCGGCGGGCGCTTCTTCTTCGGCCGGGAGAGGTCGGGGGAAGAAGAGGGGTACTAGAGGTGGCCGTGGCGGCGGGAGAGGTAGGAAGGCCGCTACACCTTCCTCGCCACCACCCCCAGCTGATTCACCCGACCACAGGACTGCTCCGTCTGAGGTGGACCCGTCTCGGACTCCGGTCCACGAGCCTCGGGCCGACGAGCCTCGGGTCGCTGAGCCTTCGCCCCATGAGACTCCGGTCCACGAGCCTCGGGCCGCCGAGCCTTCGCCCCACGAGACTCCGGTCCCAGAGGCTTCGTCCCACGAGACTCCGGAGCAGAGCATGGATCAGGCTACGTCGCAGTCGACCCGATGGGGGGACTGGCCGCCGGAGGCGAGTGGCCATGCTGATGGTGGCGAGGATCGCTTTTCGGATGATAGCTATAGCGAGGGCGAGCTGGTTGAGGGGGGCAACGTCTACCAGCGTGGTGGTACAAAGCTCCCGCCCGTGCCGGCGACCCGCGAGCAGAGGTGGTTGATTGCGCCTAATGGGGAGAAGTAAGTGCATTTACTCTTTTTTAACCTTTTGCCTTCACGTTTCTTCAAAATCTAATGCGTTGGCCTTGTCATACTGCAGGGGTTGGATACACAGCCCTGGTATCCGCAAGCCCAACTTCGTCCTTGGTGTGCTTTGCCGGCAGAACTTCCCGGGGTGGGTCACGTTGCCCGGTGAGGGTCAGGTTCGACAGCTCGGACTGAGCTGGGAGCTGTACTTGGCTGCCCCGGCCCGCCGCAGGAGAGGATCGACGGTGTCTTATGCCGCACGAGGTCCGAGATGGTGATCCAGACGTTTTGGGTAATTTCTCCTTAACAGAATTAAAAATCAACAGTACCGAGTTATTGTACTAATCAGTGTTGTCTTGTTTGATTGCAGACCTTCTACATGTGTCTTGAGGGAGAGGAGGAGGCCGCGGCTATGGTTATCGAAGCCGAGTGCAGGCGCCTACTTCAGAACTTATGGCACGAGGCTCGGGTGCAGGCTGTTCGAGACTACTACGCCTCGGCTGGTATTAAGAGGTCCAAGACGAAGTGCCGCGGCAAGTTTCTGAGTAAGGAGAAGTACATGAAGGTAAATACCTATTCTTAAGGCCTTGTACTTAGTTTCCTTGATTTGATTCGTAGGCGTAGCGCTGAAATTTCTCTTGACTAACTTAGGTGCCCCCGAGATGGTGTGCGGATAGGATGGACTGTTGGGAGGCGTTGGTGGATGAGTGGTGCTCTCCCCAATGGCTAGCCGTCCACAACAATGCCAAGGAGCGGTGTGCCAAAATGGTTGGTGTGCCACATCATCAAGGGAGCGCCAACCTATATGAGTTCGGGAATAACTGGGTATGTGGTTTGCTTCATGATTCATGCAATTTCATTCTTCATGCTAGCTTGAGCCCTTAACTAATACTTTGTTCCTCTCTTTTAGGCGCGACACAACAAGACGGAGGTGCCAGAGGTGTTCGACCTCTATGGCATGGCCCATACTGCAAAGTACAAGAAGGCCAAGGCATTCTCTGAGTCTGACCTTGATCATCCAGAGAGCTTCACCAACATCTCCTCCCATAACAAGCTCGTGAGGTACAGATACGAGGGGAAGGCGAGGAAAGGGGAGGACTTTAACCCGAGCCGGCAACCTCTTGATCCAGAGCTGGTGATGATATCTGGTGGCGGGAGGCCCCATGGCTCGATAGCCATTGGGGATGGACTGATACGTTGTCCTAGCACTCTCCCGGAGATCAAGAAGCGCCAGACGAGCTCCGATCCTGAGATAAGGCCTCGTCCACGGCCAATGGAGCTCCAAATCGAGGTTAGTTATAGGGACTCAGATACCTTTCCTCCATTACATTGTGTGTGCGGCTGTCGATGATTACAATGCTAACGAGGAGTGGTGTTGTAGGCTGCTCTTGAGAAAGAGAGAGCGAAGACCCAGGAGCTTCTGGCGAAGGCAAAGAGGCAGGCGGCGGAGAGGGAGAGGGAGTTGGAGGAGAGGACTGCTACGCTGTTGGAGGAGAAGAGGAACCGGAACGACGCGTCTCACCGTGCCTTATACGAGCTCTTCGTGGTAAGTTTCTTCTGCATATTAGCCAAATCATGCACATAATGTTCGTTTCATTACTAACTAATATGACTGACTCGTGAAAACCAAATGTGCAGACCATGTGCCAGAGCAACGGTCAGACCCCTCCGCCGATGCCAGTCATTGCTCCGGCGGGCACGGTGAGTTTCATTTGAATGGTCATTAGTTACTAGTCTTCACATTTGAGTTGCATCATGCTAACGAGACATTGCAAATGATCTTTGGTGCAGCGTAACTCCCGACAAGCATCGACCGATCCTTCTGCGTCTGCCACTGGCGTGACCGGTCCTTCACCTCCGTGATGACGGTACGTTTTCCCTAGTGTTTTGCTTAACAAATGCATACTTAGCTTAAGAAATGACCTATTTAGCTCCAAAATGTCATATAGTTAGCTTATTTTCCTCGAAAATGACATAATAACCTTACTTAGCTCCAAAATGACCTATTTTACCTAGGCTAGCTCAATAATGACCTATACTTAGCTTAATTAGTTCATTTATGACATAATTAGCTTACTTAGGTCAAAAATGGCATAATAACCTTGGTTTAGCTCCAAAATGTCATATACTTAGCTTATTTTCCTCGAAAATGACATAATAACCTTACTTAGCTCCAAAATGACCTATTTTACCTAGGATAGCTCTAAAATGACGTACACTTAGCATTTTTTCCTCCAAAATGACTTAATATGCTTAGTTAGCTCAAAAATGGCATAACTACCTAGGCTAGCTCAAAAATGACCTATACTTAGCTTAGCAAGTTCATTTATGACATACTTAGCTTACTTAGGTCAAAAATGGCATAATAACCTTGGTTTAGCTCCAAAATGTCATATACTTAGTTTATTTTCCTCGAAAATGACATAATAACCTTACTTAGCTCCAAAATGACCTATTTTACCTAGGTTAGCTCTCAAATGACCTATACTTAGCTTAGCTAGTTCATTTATGACATAATACTTAGGTAAAAAATGGCATAATAACCTTGGTTTAGCTCCAAAATGTCATATACTTAGCTTATTTTCCTCGAAAATGACATAATAACCTTACTTAGCTCCAAAATGACCTATTTTACCTAGGATAGCTCTAAAATGACCTATACTTAGCATTTTTTCCTCCAAAATGACTTAATATGCTTAGTTAGCTAAAAAATGGCATAACTACCTAAGATAGCTCAATAATGACCTATACTTAGCTTAGCTAGTTCATTTATGACATAATTAGTTTACTTAGGTAAAAAAATGGCATAATAACCTTGGTTTAGCTCCAAAATGACCTACTTACCTAGGTTAGCTCTAAAATGACCTACACTTAGCATTTTTTCCTCCAAAATGACTTAATATGCTTAGTTAGCCCAAAAATGGCATAATTACCTAGGTTAGCTCAATAATGACCTATACTTAGCTTATTTAGTTCATTTATGACATACTTAGCATACTTAGGTCAAAAATGGCATAATAACCTTGGTTACCTCCAAAATGTCATATACTTAGCTTATTTTCCTCGAAAATGACATAATAACCTTACTTAGCTCCAAAATGACCTATTTACCTAGGTTAGCTCTAAAATGACACAAGTAAGCAATAAGAAGAAGAAAAAGAAGAGGAGAAAAAGAAAGAGAAGAAAAATTCTTCTTCTTCTTCTTCTTCTTCTTCTTCTTCTTCTTCTTCTAGTCTTCTTCTTCTTCTTCTTCTACTCTTCTTCTTCTAACTTTCTTCTTTCCCATTTTGTAGATTTGCTTCAGATCACGGAAGCTTCCGTTGATGGAGTCTACTCTTCTCCTTGTCCTTCCTTTTTGTTTTGATTTTGTAGGATGAACAATGTGAAACTTGCTACCTATATATGTATATATGGATGAAACCATTGTATATGGACTTTTTGCTTAATTGTTGGATATGTTGGCTATATATATGTTGGATATGGACTTTTGATTTGGTATATATATGTGTTGGATGATCATATCCATATGGCAGTGATATGTATGCTTGTTGAAAGTATTTTCAAATGAATATATATATATATCTGTGAAATTGATTGAATTTAAGAAAAAACAGAATTAACAGGGGCAATACAGGAACTTTGCCGTCTGCCAGCAGACGGCAAAGAGCTTTGCCGTCCGCCAGCAGACGGCAAAGCTGCCACGTGGCAGCTACCTATGCAACCTGGGGGGCACCTGGGCTGGCATATTTGGGCACTTTGCCGTCTGCTAGTAGACGGCAAAGGCTGGTGTGCTTTGCCGTCTGCTGGCAGACGGCAACGGGCATGCATTGGCCCCAGCTGACGCCTGAGGTCACCTGACGTCAGCTGGCAGACGGCAAAGAACTTTGCGCCTTTGCCGTCTGCTGGCAGACGGCAAAGTACGCCGTTAGCCACCTAACGGGACTAACCCTATCCCTCTGCCGTCCAAGGCATTTGCCGTCTGCTTGCTTAGTATGGCTGACGGCAAACTTCTTTGCCGTCCGCTTTATTTAAGCAGATGGCAAAGCAGCCCTCTGTTGTAGTTCATTCAGCCGGACGTGGGGCCGTCTGCTGGCTGACGGCAAAGGGATTTGCCGTCCGCTAGACATTCCTTTGCCGTCTGCCATGGCAGACGGCAAAGTGCCTGATTCCTGTAGTGAATGTTAAACGTACGCCATAACATGTCAACATGAGCAGGTTCTAGAAGTTTGATGTCCTTAAACATCATTCCAAGATGGGGCCGGGCGATGTGCCTACATCAAATCAGATAATCATTAACATATCTTTGGTGGAATCCAGCTTCTATCTAACCTGTTAAAAAAATCAACAATAACCAAATATTTTGATTCAAATAGAGTTCAGAAAGGCCCAACAGGGATGAATCATTCATAGTAGTTGACAAAAGCTCATAGAGGGGATTTTCATGATATTATGTAAAAGTAACGCATTTTGCACTCTCAGCGCGGTTCTACTTGTTTCTTCCTATCTAGGCCCCATCAAAGATCTAGTTCTTGATTTTCTTACAAATGATCATTAATTATTGCTAAATTATTTATTGTAGCCACATGTTCAAACATATTTATATATGCATAAAACACGACAATGATGATATTTTATTTGAGAATCTTTACACAAATTATGGTCATTAAATTTCATAAAAGTGAGAAAATAGATACTACTAAAAATAATTTGACTCCTAAATATACGTAAAAAGAACAATTAGGAGACACCACATTCACTACTGGAATATCGCTGTACGCCGAGTGCCACGGACACTCGGCAAAGGGCCAATAACCGCCGGCAAAGACTTTGCCGAGAGTTGCGCTCGGCAAAGGCCACCCGGCGTACACCCCTCAGCCAAACAGGAATTTGCCGAGAGCCAGGACACGGACACTTGGCAAAGAGTTTGCCGAGAGCCAAACAATGCCTCTCGGCAAAATAAAGTGACTTCACGTCCGCTGGTTCCGTCAGCTCTTTGCCAAGAGCCACGTTCGGCAAAACTGCCCCAGCAAACTGCCATCTGCTCCCAGCGCATGCCACTTTGCCGAGAGCCACGCTCGGCAAAACTGCCCAAGCCTCCCAGCGCATGCCACTTTGTCGAGAGCCACACTCGGTAAAGATCCATTCCCAGTACAGTTTCTCCTACTTTTCCATCGGATCGCTGCAGCAAAAATAGATATACAATACACAATCATGCATTTGAAGTCTCAAAGTCTAACAACAAACTCACATAAGCATTATATAAATAGTTCGCACATGCTTTATTTGAAATCACAAAGTAGCTCTTTGTTACAAGTGCCTACTTACTAAACAATAAAGTGGTCAATGCATGTCTACATGCGACCACATGATAAAAGCAACACCACAATTATCACGAACTGTAACACCCCATGTATTAAGCTACAGTGATCACCATTTTGTTAATGCCAAGTCACCATGATTAACAGTGCTTAATCATCATTTGGATCATATCTCATTTCAAATTCCAGTTCAAAATGAAATTCAAATTTAAAGTGAAAATAAAAGTTGTTCAAATTTGAAAACTAAAATGTTCATAATATTGCAAATAATCGAAGAGCAATTCTAAAAATATAATCAACATTAATTGAATTAGTTAAATGACTCTAACATCATGAAACAGTACCAAAACAGAAATATTTAATCCATTTTCATTTAATTAAAATTCAAATGAAAACATATGGACTCCAAACCATTTTCTGGTAGTAGTTACTATTGCACTGGAATTATGTGGCTAGTTCACATGTTTTACAAAAGTTAAATGGGGGCCACACATATTTGCAAAACAGAAACTAAAAAGGAAAAACGGAAAAGAATAAAGGAAAAAAGAAAAAGGCCGCAGCACCTGGGCCTAAGTCACCCGCGCGGCCCAGCCCGTCTAGCCTCATCCCCTACCTCTCTCTGTTCACGCGCGCGCTGTCGCCATTCCCGCTGTCGCCGCGCTCAGCCCCCCCTCTCCTCGCGCGACAGCGGCCAACCGCAGCGCCTCTGGAGGGGACAAGAACCCCTCCTTGTCCCCGAGGACGAACCCTAGCACCTCTCCCCTTCCTCCCTCGCTCTCTCCACCCGCACCCGAGCGCCGCCATGATCGGCCTCCGTTGAAACTCGCGGCCACCGTCTACCTCTCGCCGCCCCGCCGTGTCCTTCGTCTTCCCCGACCTCGACCATGTCGACTACCCCGACTGGTTGGAGCTCGGAGCCGCCAACGCGTCGCCCACGAGCTCGTCTTCCCCGCACGGACGCCGGTGATCGCCGCCTCGATTCGCCGTCGTCAAGCCGTCCCCGAGCCCGCTTTGCTCCTCTACAGGATCACTGTGAGCCCCACGTTGATCCCCTCTCCTCTCGTCGCCGTTAGCTGCCCGTAGACGCCGCCCCCAACATGCCCGAACGCGCCACCATGGAGCTCATCACCGGCGAGCCTCCGGTGACCATTTGGTCACGGGCTCGTGCCCCTTAGCCTCGCCGCACCGCGTAAAGCCTCCCCAACCGCTTTATTTGCTCGCTAGCACGCTGCAACGCCAAGACCGAGCACCGCCCGAGAACCCCGCCGCCTGACGTCGTCGCCGGCGGCCATTCCGGCCATCCCACGGCCAACGACCGCCACCATCCGACACACGGCTGAGTGCTCGTTCCAGAGAGCCAAACCCCACGCGAAATGATGCACTGTAGGGCGATTCCGAGTTCGCCACCGTGGGGGAGCTCTCCGGCGCGTCTCCGGTGGCCAGCGCTGAGCTGGCGCCGACGTGGCCGCGCCCTGTGCCGCTGATCGCTGGGCCCCACGGGCCCCAGTTGACTGGGTTGACCCAATCAACTGCTGACTGGGCACCCGTGGGCCACTGACATGCGGGCCTCACGTGTAATAAAACATTTTTATAAATAATTAAAATGCTAATTATTTTGTTAATTAAATTAATCACTAATTAGTCACTGACTAATGGGTCCCACCGCCTAATTAACCTTTAATTAGTTTAAATAAATCCTAATTAGCTACTGTGACACTGACCAGTGGGACCCACTAGTCAGGTTTGACCTGGCCCAGCCGGAGTTGACCGCTGACATCACTGTGATGTCATGCTGACGTCACCTAACACTGTTTTGGATAATTCGAATTAAATAATTCCAGAAATTCCAGAAATTCAATAAAACTTTGAAAAATCATATAAAATAAACCGTAACTCGGATGAAAATAATTTATATATGAAAAATGATCAGAAAAATGTGAAGAATCCGAATATGTGGTCAAAATTCTTGACCATCACTCCTATGTAGATGAACATGGAACTTTTTGCCTGTTTTTGATAAATGAATAGTGCATGACCTTAATAAAATAATTGTAGATAAATTCCTAAATTGTCTAGAACAATTAGATAGGCAATATCTCACCCCTGCATATCACTTAAGCATGTCATGCATCCCTGTTGCATTGTTTGCCGTGTATTTATTGTTTCTTCCCCCTCCTTCTCTTCCGATAGCCCCCGAGACCGCCGCCGACACTGCAGAGTACGACTACGTCGTCGACGACCAGACCCCTTCAGCTGAGCTTCCAGGCAAGCAAAACCCCCTTGATCATCAGATATCGCCCATTTCTTCTCTCTTACGCTTGCATTAGTATTGCTTCTGTTGTTGCTCCGATAGCTCCTAGTCTGATGCATAGCCTGTTTTCGTCGCCTACTATTGATACCTTACCTGCTATCCCATGATGCTTAGTTAGCTATGCTATTGTTCCATCTGTGGCCCTTCACCCTTGTCCGTTTGCCATGCTTGTTATCGGGCCGTGATCACTCTGGGTGATGATCACGGAAACATTTACATTATTACTTAAACTGATAAAGTCGGGCCGGCTCCAAGAGTGCCCGCGAGTGAATACTATTAAAGACGGGTCGGCTCCAAGAGCACCCGCGAGTGATATTATGGCGGAACGATAGGGCCTGGTCCCTGGTCGTTGGACCGGGTGTTACCAAGTCGAAGCGGCAGGAATCATGTTCGTCTCTACGAGTTACTAAATATGCCTAACGGATTTGGGTATTTGATCTGAGTTGGCCACTGGCCTATATGCACTACCACCATATGGGATAATGGTTATGGGACCCTCTACGTCGTATGTATCAGCCGAAAGCTCTTCAGATGTCACCGCTCAGAGATGCGGGCTGATCGTTGGGGTGGGCTGGTTACGTCACTCGTGTATATAGTGTCGTGCCTGGGCCCCGACCAGCCACGTAATGTGCAGGAGTGCAAAGGGCGATGGCCCAAGACCCCTTCGTGCTTAGTATTTAGACCGGCGTGCTGACCTCTCTGCTGAGCCTAGGTAGGGCTGCGGCATGTCGATTACCCGAGGCCGGGTATTATCCAGCAAGTGTGTCCGTCCAGATGTAATCGAACGTGTTGGGTAACAGTAGTGCACCCCTGTAGGGAAGTAATCTATTCGAATAGCCGTGTCCATGGTAACAGGACGCTCGGAGTTGTATCTGATCCGCTACAACTACAAAGGGATACTATTGAACTGTTAAATTGATACTACTGCTCTCGGGATCACTTTCTCGCAGGGTAGTCGAGGAAGGATCTCAGAGCGATACTAAAATATGATTGATTATATATTGTCTTGCTCTACTCTCTTCTGATGCTGCAAGATTGCTTCAAGATGCTAGTCTTCGATAGGCTAGGCCTCTCCCCCTCTGTTCCAGCATTTCTATAGTTTAGTCCAAAGATATAGCCCCATTCCTTTCATACAGATGCATATCTAGTATAGTTCTGATGTAAGTCTTGCGAGTACTTTGGATGAGTACTCACGGTTGCTTTGCTATCTTTTTCCCCCATACCCGTTTGCTGCGATCAGACGATGGAGCCCAGGAGCAGGAGATCCCCGGAGGAGCCTACTACGACGTGGAGATCCCCGACGACCAGGAGTAGTTCGGAGGCCCTAGGCAGGAGGCCTTCGCCTTTTCGATTAGTATCGTTGTTTGTGCTAGCCTTCTTAAGGAAAACTTGACTAACTATGTCTGTACCCAGATATTATTTGTTTGTATGACTTATGTATTCGGGTCCTCGTGGCCCCTGGTTTGTAATGTGAAGATTTATGTTCAAATTTGAGTTTAGAGTTGTGTTGTGATATCTTCCCGTGAGTCTCTGATCTCGATCGTGCACGTTTGCGTGTATGAGTAGTGCACGATCGAGCAGGGGCGTCACACGAACTGAAGGAGAATTATCAAGTTCTTCCATCCACTGAACCCGATAAGCCGTTTCTGGCTACCACATCCACTGAACACATCCACTGAACCCACTAATTCAAATTTTATCTTCTGGTTAAGCACATACTGATTATAATGATACTCTGCCTTCTCTCTGCTATTGAACGAGTCGTGGGAGCTGCCCTCGTAACGAAGCACTTGTTCATTGCATTCAGACCATGAATCGTAGACTCCTGGACACCTACCTCTGTACACCGCATACCACTTCATCTACAAAGAAAGAGAAAACGAGGCAGAAAAATAATGCAAGGTTAAAGAGCACATCATACATAATCCACGTAAGCATTCATCACTCATATAATCAAAAGCATTAATGATTCATATACCCAAAAGCAACATCACATGTTCTACTCAAGTTATACTCCAAGTAGACATCAGCAACTACATTCACGACATCAGCATCAAAGTACCTAACAAGGCTACTCTTAAAATGGAACTCTAATCAGACTGGTAGTCTGTGAAGCCGGTAAGCGTGGAGTCAGAGGAGGTGGGGATCTCCCTCTCAGTGGAGGAGCAAGCGTCGTCGGGAATGGCGGTCGGCAGAATCAGTGGCAAAGGGTCGACACTCTCCTTAGGTGGTGCTTCCTTCTTGGACAGATCCACAAAAAACTTAATAAGGATGAGCTGCGGGTTCTCCTTAAGGAGCGCCGCCAAGCGGTCCTCACTGGCGCGCGACTCCTTGACCGTGGAGTTGAACCTAGAGGAAGCTGCGTCATCGGTGGAATCCATAACCTCGAGAATGATGCTAGCACCTTCTATCACACAATGAAAAATAACATCAGTATATATGGAATTCTAGGATGTCATCGCAAACTACAAGGATATGTGTGTTGAATTCGAGGATGTCAACACACATATCACTATTCCGGCTTGTTGGTTGACTTTCAGTCCTCTGAGTCTCCCAACTCTCATCTCTCAAGTGGTGGTGTATATGGTGGGCACTCTCTCACTGACATTTCGACCGTCGGTGATGGTGGCTTCTCCTCCTTCCCCTAGTGCATTACCAAAAGGTCTACCACAAGGAGAAGAAGGAGAAGCGACCCCCACGACAACAGTCGAGAACATCAATCTATCAAACAGGGAGCCCCATCAAAGTGAAAGTCAACCTTTAGCATAGAAGGCACGCCTTTAATGACTCGAGAACATTTCAACATAAACCATAACCCTTTCCATACATATATCATCAGTACTACAGCAAAATTAAATGACTACATTGAATACTAAGACATAATTATGCAGTGCTAGGATAGACAAAAGTCGGGTCAACATTACATATATCCATATTACTAGGATAGACAACCACTACTAGGACATATATACTACTCTAATATATCAACATCATCTGGGTCTGCGTCAAGCTAGTCCTCATCCTCGTCCTCCGAGACAAGGTCAACCACCTCTGGACGTCCGCTGGAGGGGCCTGCCTCACCATCAGTGCGGGTAGCCGGCTACACCACCTCCCCATCACCGTCCATAAAGTAGCCGTCCTCATCGAGCTCATCGAAAAGCTGGTCGACCTCCGCTGATATTCTGGCATCCATCTCGGCGTCCTCCTTCTTCCTCTGCTCCTTCTCCTTATTGGCCCAAAAATCACGCTCCTCGGCCACGAGCTGCGGATTGGCCTCAGCATACCTAGCCATGTACTCCTCATCCATCTTGGCTAGTCGGCGTGCCTTCTCCTCCTTGCGGGAATACATCCGGTAAGGAGGGGCAAGGATACAAGCATGCTTGGCATCCTCCGGGAAGTTCAGCTCAGCCGGTTTCCGTCTATACATGGAAGCCACTGCGTCATACGCCCGCGCGGCGAGCTCAGGGGTGTCAAACGTGCCAAGCCATAGCCGATCACCATCGCGGGTGATCTCAGCGGCGTAGCGACCCGAGTCACGGCGTCGAACACCACAAAACCCAGTCAAGGGAGAGCGGCGGGGCGCCATCCTCCTGAACAAGTGTCATTCGACAACGGTCTCAATATCAAATTTAATTTTGATAAGTTCAAAACTAAATAAAGAATACACAACAACTCTTCATGTGGGTTGACTTTCATTCCATCGATGCCCCCTTCAACAACTCTCACCTCTCAAGTGGTGGTATATATGTATGGTGGGGCACTCCTTGCCTGTATATTTCGACCGTCGATGACGGTCGTTACTCCCATCCCTTTCTGCGTTACCAATGTCTCACAGCAAGAGATGAGGAGCAACGACCACCTACGACAACAGCCGGTGTCTTTCCTCTCATAGCATCTCTCATCTCTCAATGTTATTCCGGCCGTCGGTGACGGTGGGTCCTTTCGTGCTCCCCCTGCTTTACCAAGGTCTCAGAGGAGGAGGACGAGAAAGACCGACCACCTACGAACAGCCGGTATCCTTCCTTCAACAGCATCTCATCTCTCCCGTATATATGGTGGACACTCTCTCTGGTGGTGGTATATATATGGTGGACACTCTCTCACTGGTATTTCGACTTTTGGTGATGTTCGAGCTGGGCCAGTCCATCGTGCGTGACAAAGGTATATCACAGGACGAACTGGCCCAGATCGACCGCCATCGTCAAAAGTCGATTTTCTTCCTCCAACGGCAACAGTCGGAACCATTTCTGTGAAAACATCTCGCATGTCAAATATGATCGTCACTCGCTCAAGATAAAAACTAGTACATAAAAGCTACTACAAAAAACTACTATAGTCCCACTAATAGATAAAACTACTACATAAAAACTAATGCAAAAAAATTATCTACATAGCATCCATGAATACAACATTATAAAAAATTATCTACATAGCATCCATCCATCTATCAATCCATCCATCTATCTATCCATGCATCCATCCATCCATCTATCAATCCATCCATCCATCTATGCATCCACAAGAGAGGGAAGGGGGGGAGCTCATCGAAGGGGAGGGAGGTCGCGGGGTTGGGGGAGGCCGCGGGGTTGAGGGAGGCCGCCGGGGGTGCGGGGGGGGGGGGGCGCCGGCCGGTGGGGGGCGCCAGTCGGTGGGGGGGGCGGCGTTGGCCGGGTGAGGGGAGAGCAGAGGAGGGGAGAGAGGCGCGGGGAAATGAAAACGAGGGAATAAGTTTAAGTGCCGGACGCTACCTTTACCGAGTGCTTGTCGGCGCGGCACTCGGAAATGTAATCAAACCTAGATCTAGGTTTTCCTTTACCGAGAGTACCACTCGAAAAAAGTCACAACTAGATCTAGGTTTTCCACTTTTACCGAGTGCCACTCTCGGTAATTACAAGAGTACCGAGTGCCACTCTCGGTAATATGATTGATTACCATCCTAAACATGCCGCAAGGACATCACAAAGGATTTCTCATGCCGCTACCGAGCATGATTTCATGTGCCGCCTTGCTGATCTGCAATTTATGCCGATGAAACCCTAGCAGAGCAATAAATTTCTCGAATATTGCACGCGTGTCTGAAAAATGCGGGGGCATGGCACGTGTCATGCGATTGCCTCATTTGAGAGCACGAGAAGTTTCGAGGCCAACGGAGCAACAGGACCCACACTTCCTGCACAAACTGGACACGTTCCCTCTCGATACCCAGAGACTAGCTCGGAGACGGTGCGGTTTACAAGCGGCCTCAGGGGAGGCTTATTCGAAACGCGCCCAAACTTTTACCACACCCTACAGGGCCCATGTGATGACACCGTGCCAGCTCTCGAGGAATTCCGGCATCGTACGATTTTCCGAGGATTTCAACGGTTTGCATCAGGCATGCCACCGAGGTACTTTCGGCCCCCGGTGGCAGGGCATGCTCCTTCATCCTCTGCACAAGGCATACGCATGCCGCAAGGACACCACAAAGTATTTTCCATGCTGCCTCTGGGCATGATTTCATGCGCCGCCTTGCAGATCTGCAATTTCCGGTGATGAAACCCTAGCAGAGCAATAAATTTCTCGAATATTGCATGCGGATCCGAAAAATGCGATGGCCTGGCACGTGTCATGCGATGGCCTCCTTTGTGAGCACGAGAAGTTTCGAGGCCAACGGAGCAACAGGACCCGCACTTCCTGCACAAACCGAACACGTTCCCTCTCGATACCCAGAGACTAGCTCGGAGATGGTGCGGTTTACATGCGGCCTCAGGGGAGGCTTATTCGAAACGTGCCTAAAATCTTACCACACCCTACAGGGGCCATGTGATGATGCTGTGCCAGCTCCCGAGGATTGGATTTAAACGGTTAGATCATTGTTCTCACACAGACGGAAACTCAAAAATAGTAATAATTGAATTAATAAAAAGCACCGGCATCCATCATTAGGAAGATGGACCGTCACTGTGAATCTTCAGTGCCTGGAAGGGGTGAAGATTCACAGTAATGGTTCATCTTCTTAACAGGAGTGTAATGAAGACCGAAGCTTACTGCGTCTGGATTATCCGACTATTTAAACTGGTCATGTTGCTTGTCTCTGGGCGAGGTGGTACTAAAAGTTTTTGAGAGACGGAGCTTTGCCGAGAGCCGCCTTCAGCAAAGCTTACCCTACCGAGAGCGGCGCTCGGTAATGGTGCTGTTGGATCATAAATTAATAAAAACCGTCGGCATCCATCATTAAGAATATGGACTGTCACTATGGACCTTCTCTGTCCGAAACAGGTGAAAATTCATAGTGACGGTCCATTTCTTAATAAGAGTGTAATGAAGACCGACGCTTGCTTGTTGTGTACTATCCGGCTATTTAAACCGGTCCTGATGGTCGTCGTTAAGCGAGGTGGGACTAAACTCAGCTCCCACTTATATATAGATGAAAAAGAGAAAAATAAATACGGCAAGTAAATATTGTTTGCCGAGAGCCATTACGCGGGCGCTCGGTAAAGCAGCGCGACCGTCAGAGCGACGGCGACCACTGCCGGTCTTGCCACGTGGCTACCCTTTGCCGTGTGCCGTGGGCTGGCTCTTGGCAAATAGGTAGTTTGCCAAGTGTTATCCTTTTGCCGAGTGTTCTTTACCGCTTCGTATCGGCGTACGTTCGGGTTTGCCGTGAACCCATTGTTGCCGAGCGCGGCTCTCGGCGTACCAAAGTTTGCCGAGTGCCCGTGGTTTGGCTCTCGGCAAAGAGCCTGGCACCCGGCGTATAGGGAAATTCCAGTAGTGATTAGTCTGATGCTATCACAGAACTGAGAGGAAAAATGTACTGATATTTCTTCCATTAATCCAAACAATTGAGCAAAATGGAAGAAGGTATAAAAGACCCAAATCTCTTAGGGACGTTGACCATTCCGACAACTTCTCCACGCAAGTCAATAACTGGCCCCCCATTGTCATACTGCAACAGTTCATATTGGCAACATATGAGAGTTTGCAAGAACAAGAAAAATGTTATAACAATAGATTGCAATATAGAACATAAAGATGACATCACACAAAACTCAAAACTGTACCAAATGTATATAATACTATCTAATGATAAAAGATATATTACCTCATTATTATCGCCATGGCCATCTGGAGAACGGAAGTATACATTGTGGTGCCGCTCAAACATGGTTGGATTCAAATATTCTGCCCTAGCATATGTTATCCTTAGATTTAAGGAATTGTCTCTTCCGAGCCGAAAAACCTCTTGAGCAAATTCTACATCTTTTTCATTCAAAGATGGTAAGTTGATTGATCCACCTGAACTCTCAGGAAAGCGAGATCGTAGTGGGGCTGGAGATAGACCAGCTGGCCCTCTGCACTGGTGCCATTTAGCAAATGAACAGTGACCTAAAAAAAGTTGCAGGACAGATTATATACGATTTTTGAATGGTAAGCGAAGGCGTGTTTTGTTTCCATTTTGTTATTAGAAAAGGCCAATAGCACACAAAAAAAACATGTGAATTGCAATACACCGGAGATTATTTTATTTATTTGAGATGGAACCAGCTGTAAAAGATAGTACATGCATTCATATATAGAAATTAGTAGAAGAAGCACATTGACTCACATCAGCATCTGTAGCATACTCTTCGCCGCCTGACCAGACACTGTAAGGCCTTGTACAATACTAAATGCTTAGGGAGGTGCTTAGAAAATAAAGCAGATTTTTCTGAAGCACCGGTGCCTATTTCTACAGGAGAGACGCCTAATTAGACGTCTACCCTGTACAAATAGGCACCGGTGCTTAAGGAAAGCCTGGTTTATTTCTTCAAGCACCTTCTCTAAGCACCTTGCATTGTACAAGGCCTAAGGAGCATCCTTTGTGCGAATCAGCCGCGCCGTTGTCAAAACAAGGCCAGTTTTCTTCCCCTCATCCCAATCGACCCAGAGGCCAGAGCACCGTCTTAGCGGTTCACCATCTGTGTGATTCAACACAATATATATATGTTAAGTGTCGCGACGACAGATTCATCAAATAATCCAAATCATAGAGGGTACAAGGATACATATAAAAGTACCCAGAGAGGATGAAACCCCTAGAAGAAATTTCGCAGCGCGGAGCACCGCCTTGCTTCCGGATTGACAGACGGGGAAAAGCTCGACGGTGTGAAACATGGTGGGAGGTTTGTAGTAATCGAGGGTAGCAATTTTCACAGGGCGGGGAGCTACAGGCACAAGGAACATATAAATATACATATCGAGGGTAATTAATTGAACAGTTGCGTTACTAGAAGTAAACTGAAAAATTGGATGGTGGCCGGGAATCGCGCGATCATATTCATACCTGATTCTTCGTCTAGTCTGGCCTGTTCCACCTTGGCCAAGTAGTCATCGCCGAAGGAGTCAGGATTAACCCCCGCCCACTCGGACGGATCAGGCAATTCCTCGTCGCTGTCGCTCCCCAGATCCACCACCTTCTTCTTCTTCTTGGCCAAGGGATCGTCTCGGCTGGTCAGATCGGCCGCCATGGTTCTTTTGTTGTTGGATCTCTCCACACCCGCACCCATCTTCTTTCTCCGATCGATGGGAATCAACCGTCGACCCTCTTGTAATCGCGCCGCTCCTGCCGACTGTGTCGTGTTCGTGTTCGTGGTTGGGGTTGGGGTGTACACGGGTGTTTGCTGCGAATTTTTTGTGTACACGTGGTGGCAGCACATGTACACAAAAAATTCCCAGGAAAGGCGCCAACGTCCGGCACCAAGCCGGGCAGAGCCGGCCGGCAGCTAGCTCGTCCGGCATTTTTTCTATTCGCAGGAAAGGAGCGGCGCGAGGAGGCGAGGAAGTACGTGAATGCAGACATAACGGCATGGGACTCATCCTCGGACATGATTCTGCTCACTATTGGGGTCGAGTCCCTCAAGAACTTCCACGACGACGACGGCGTCTGCACCAGACCGCACCCGACCCTCCAGGTGGCTCGGAGCATACCAAGACACGCGAGCCGGTGCATGATGGTGTCATGGAACGAGGTGACGGGGTTGACCAGCTCTCCCCGGGACATGGACATGATGAGCGCTAACGAGATGGGCTACAAGATGACTCTCCTTGAGGTCTACATTGACACCCAGGCCGGGATGTCGGGCGCGCCTCTTCTCGACGCCCGCGGCATGGTCATCGGGATGCTTCATGGCGGGTTTGGGGGCACCCACTCCTACTTTGTTGCATCCCGCCATTTCTACAAGTGGTACCAGAGGCTGCGGGAGAGTGCAACGAACCGCCCTATACTCTTGCCAAGGAGTACGAGTAGGGCATATCAAGCTTAGTTAGTATTCCCTCTGTAAAGAAATATAAGAGCGTTTAGATCACTACTTTAGTGGTCTAAACGCTCTTATATTTCTTTACGGAGGGAGTAGCTACTAGGCTACATTAATTAATTGGTTTCTTCTCTAGTTGACAGATTTAGCTAATTAACTTGGTAGCATCCACATATAGGAGTACTTGGCTATGCATATTCGATCGACCTCTCATCTCTTTGTGCATCGCTTTACATACACTAATTCTACCAAGTTAGGTTAGGCATTCGGCGACGACCATATGCCACGGATGCATGCGTACGTACCCATACGGATTCCTTCTTCACTTTTTTGATAAGATGATCACCATTTGTTCTTATGTTCACACCATGCAACAACTCTTCACAAGCTAGCTGCATGTATCTTAAAGATCAGTAGCAGCCAGTTCACTGCTTCAAGTTAAATTGCAGTAGCTTCAGTGTTGTACAAGGGCATTCATCAGCAGGTAATACGGGCACCGTATTTGCACTGCATACTTATAAGTTTGACTCTTGTGTACATGAAATTCTTGCATAATAGTATTAAACTACTGCTATTTAACTTGCCAGTAATGATCCATATAAATCTCTCAATTCAGGTAGTATTGTCCCTGAAGAAGAAAAGTGCATGCCAGGCTTGGTCATGCTTTGATGACAACTCTCGAGCGTTGAATTTTGACAAACTTGTGAGCCAAATCAACGGTACGCATTCCGACAAAAATAATAATTCAACACTAGGCAGTGGAGTTCCAACGCCTTTCGAGCACAAAACTAAACCATGATTACATTACCAAAATTACCAGGAAGATGTTGTGACATACAAACAGGAAGGCATGAATGCGAGTTGCCGTTAGAGACCGCGAACAACTGATGAAATCACCAACATTTCATACAGCACCCACAATGGCGTAGCAGGGACCAAATCCAAGCCGCAACCCTCGTCAAGGATACACCGGACACTTCACTTCACTGTTCACATCCATGTGAACTGTTGGTGTTAGGCCGGGGAAGAGAAGCCATGGATGCGGAGTTCGAGATGGAACTTCCGTGTGTATACAAGTGCACGGCCAGTGCTTTGCTTCTCCGGTTTGGCTAACTCGGCATTCTCTCCATCAGGGCCATCTAAACTGCAATACAGCCTAACTGCATCATGAAACATGTTTTGTCAAAGCATTTCCTTTTGCATGAGATGAGAAACAGAATAACCGTAAGACAAATTTATACGACAAGAGCATGTTTAGCTTGCGATTCACATCCAGCATGAATCTGTAGTAGCAAATGATTGGAGCAGGGTATAATAGAGAACAGTTTGACAAAGTCCAGGGATCTCAAACTGGGACTCTCAAGTTTGGTTACATTTTCATTTCAGAGCATGGCAACCATCAGTAAACCATGGAAATCACAGCATGCTTGTTTTTCAACAGATCAGGACAACAAGTAAGATTGTTCTAAATTTATTTATTGACATGCTATCCTTGAAACTAAGAAAAGTAGTTTTATAATGATAAGTTGATAATCACATGTTCTCAGTACTCATGAGAAGCAGGACAAAGAAAAACCTGGAATTTTGAAGCAGTTGCTGCAAAGTCGCCGGGGAAAGAGCCTGTCTTCTGGCTATCTCAGCTCTATAGAAAAGCTTAAAGACATGAAGGGAAAATGTAAGCAGCTGGCAAGAAATTAATAAGCCCACGTGAAATTGGAGCTTAAGATCTTAAAAGGAATTTGCAGTTAACTCTTTCAGACCTAACTGCAATACTACATAGTTTAAAAAAAAAACTGCAATACTACATAAGCTGAAGCCTTTAGAGTTCCTACTATGGTCTAGGGCACAACCTCCACTGATCTAAGGCACAAAACCACTTATCTACTACTCCCTCCGTCCGGAATTACTTGTCGCGGAAATGAATGTATCTAGAAGTATTTTTAGTTCTAGATACATCCATTTCTATCCATTTTTGCAACAAGTAATTTGGGACGGAGGGAGTATTTCATTATAGACAAGAGTGGCCATGCATCTCGAAATAGGCTTTCGCCCCGCTTTATAAATAAAGCAACGAACCAAAGTACATGGCCGAATGATACAATATGGTGGGGAGGCCCCCTTACAAAGCAAATCAAAAGATACAACATGAGCTTAGAACAAGCCTAACACCTCGCCGAGGCCCGAACAGAGACCCCTGAGCTCTATGACAACGCCCCCAAGAGGGTGACGGCGCGAAGCGTCGCCGCTGCCTGAGTCTGAGAACAGACAAAGGTTTTCACTGTGAGCCCTGGAACCGGGGCGAGATCCACGACGCCGTCTTCAAGAAGCAAGCGGCACCCGCGGGCATCGCCGTCGTCGGCGCCAGAGGCGCAGAGCTTTCGCTCGGACACTCACCAGCACCACCAAGAGGAGTCCCGGCCACCACCTCAACGAAGGCCAACTTGTCCACCCAGATTTGGGCACTGCCAGAGCAGGCCTAAGCCTTCCGCCTCTACATCCCTAGTTGCCGACACGACCAACAGATGGAGCCACCACCGCCACCACGAAGCCTGCCGGAAAGCCAATCGTGAAGCCCGCCATCCGGGGCCGCCGCCCCGGCATCCATGCCCCAGGGCACCGCCGACCATCCACGTCACGACCACCCAACCACAGTAGTAAGAGTGAAATGGACCACCTTTCACTCCTAGCCCGGCATCAGCCACCGGGTTTGGGTCGGCACCTCCACAGTAGGAGGCGCCCACGCCTGTGTCCCCAGCCGGTCCCGGTGGACCGGGGGGGGGGGGGGGGGCAACCCAGTGACTACCGACGGCCATCGCCGAGCACGCTCGAACGCCGCCATGTCCGTGGTCATTGGCGCCGATCCGTACGACGGCACAGCAACGCCCGGAGAGCTACCCTCGGACCGACGCCACACAGGCACCAAGCAAGAAGGGCACAACGCGAAGGCAACCAACGCGGACCAAGTCAACCCTCCGTACCTGCGCACCGCCGGACATCGTCCACCACCACGATCCAGATCCGCGCCGCCCTCGAAGACGTCAGCAACCCGGATCACACCGCCGCCCAACCAAAGCAGCTGTGCCACCCCATCACCTCCCACGAGCACCTCCCGGACCGCACCTGACCTCGCCTACCCAGAGCACCAACTCCGATCTGCCTCGGGCCCATATCTGGTCCACCCAAGCACAAACCCTAGGACAAAGCCATCCCGATGAGCGAAACCGCGCGCCGCGGCCCGCACCCAGGAGAAGGGAGGCTGCCACCGGACGCCAACCGCCGTGCTGCGCCCGCGCCGACCACCTATGCATCCACTACGAGCACCTACCACCACGCCGAACCAAGGCATCGGAGAGCCCAACTAGAGCCAGCAGCCACCGGAGGGGAGCTCCATCTCGGATCATGCCGCTGAGGAGGACCCCGCGCCACCCGAGGCGATGGCAGCCAGATCTGGGGCTGCCAGATCGAGCCACCAGGGCAGCCCCAGGCGCGCCCCGCACAGCCCACCACGCAGCCACAAGGGGGACCACGGCGGGCGCGAGGCACGCGCGAGCTCCCGCCCCCGACGCCCTTGGCCGCGCCGCCGCACCCCGCCGCCAGCACGCCGCCACAAGCCGAAAGCCTCCTGCCCGCTCCAGAGGCCACCTGCCCAGGGGAGATGAGATCCCGCCCGGCGGCGTGCCTCGGCGGCGGCGAGGCGAGGGGGTGGGAGGAGAGGTTGGAGCCCCGGCGGCTAGGGTTGCCCCCCCGGCGCGCGCGAGCGCATCGCGGGAGGGGATGAGGGGAAAGGGGAAGAGTCCCATGGGCTCTCCATCCCCAGAGTGGCCATGCATTCGCTAGTGCATTTTTGTTCTGTGTATTTCTAGCGATTGCCAAGCAAGCCTGGTCCCAAATAGGGAACTAATTACTTGGCAGCATGATGACGGTTGCATGTACTTGAACATCAACTAATTCAGTGAACTACGTGGAGGGGTGGAAATTTTCCTAGCTGGACAGAACAGTTATTGTTACACTGATCGAAGTCTTTCAATATATGAACCTGTGGTAAAATAAAATATCTCTCAACTCAAAGAATGTTGCAGAAGCCAGCTTACCAAGAATATCTCTGACAATGTATTTCACCCAACTAGTTAGGTGTGACTACAGTATATCATCAACCGTAAGTTCAATTGTACCCTTTGATAGACATTTCAGTCTCGTTTCACTGGATTCAAAGGGTTAATGTTGCAACGTTTAAGACATTGCACTGCACAAGTATGTGGAGATAATAGAAATGCTACTATAGATTGATCTAGATCAATTCATAGGAGTTCATCAGAAAATCTGAAATAGTACAACTCTGTATGCGTAGTTCTATTTTCAGAGGTAAACTGGCATTTCAGTAAACTCTGTATGCGTAGTCCAACAATCTAAACATGACAAAAAAAAAAGCCAAGAAACCAGGGGCTCCTAGGGATTTACCAGTGATGTAGTCCAAATTCCAATTAAGCTGTGAGGAGCTCCAGGCTTCCACCAAGGACATTATATTGCTCAGCTCAGTTCACAATAGGAACCATTTCTAGCTCACAAAACAGCAGAGCGACGACAAACTGGAGAATCAGATTGCCGAATGGCAGATCCATGTAGGTAAACCAAGGATCGTGTTGTACAAGGGGGCTTATGTTGTACTTCCTCCGTCCCATAATGTAAGACGTTTTTTGACACTACACGAGTCGGTCTCCAGCGCTACCAGCTTGAGCTGATCAAGCGCACCCTCTCCCACCGCCCTTGCATGGCGCATGCAGGGCAACGGCCGACGACTCCATCCCATCGATCTAGGATCGTTGGTTGTATTCAGTTAGAGAGTGCGTGTGTATCTCTTCTCCCTCTCACAGTTGTACTCTCTATATATTTACTGCCCCTTGTGGATGAATACAAGTGTGATGCATCGCAGCCTTATCTCAATTCTTAACATGGTATCAGTTTGATCCACAACACGCTTCCGCCATGGCCACCGAGGTCGACGCCGCCGCCGCCGCTACCCCGGCCTCCTCTCCGGCTACCTCCTCTCCTCTATCCCCTCCCGCTTCCTCTTCCCTGCCAAACCCCACCCTGCCTCCCGAAACCCCCTCTCTGCGTGTTGCTCCCGCGCCCCTCCCTCTCCAGATGGCGCCGCCACCCACCAGCTTCTTCCCGACACCCGCCTATGTGCACGCCATGCGTGTCGAGGGCGCCCAGATCAATCTCGGCGTCCGCCTCGCCATGAACGGGGCCAACTACACAGTCTGGCGCGGGATGATGCTGGAGGTCCTCGATCAGTATGACGTCGCCCCGTGGATCACGACGGACTTCGCCGACAACGCCGGCAACGCGTGCTGGAACATCGTGAACATGGCGGTGAAGCGGTGGTTCCTCGGCTCAATGGTGACGGAGCACGCCGCCTTCATGCTCAACCGGAAGGCCACCGCCGCCCAGACCCGGGCCTCCGTCGAAGCCCTCTTCGTCAACAATCGCCGGGCGCGGCGGTTCCAGCTCAAGACGGAGCTCTACACCATCCGTCAAGGGGACTCCTCCGTCTCCTCGTTCTGCGCTCACCTGAAGTCCGTCGCCGACGCTCTGCACGACGCCGGCAAGATCTTGGATGACGACGAGCTGGTCATCCAGCTCCTCCGCGGCGTCAACAAAGATCGCCATCAGACCACCGCCAAGATTATAGAGAAGTCCCCCACTCCCATCCCCTTTGACGTCGCCGTCGGCATGCTTCTACAGGATGAGATCGGCGTCGACTTCGTCGGCTCCACCCATCACAGCGCCCTCGCTGTCCAGCAGAAGGGTCCGCCGCCCGCGCCCTCGTGTGGTGCCTCCGGCAGCCAGGCTCGGTCGCCCGCTCCTGGTTTCAGCGGTGGCAAGTCAGGGTGGACACGGTCCGGGCCGGTCCGGTCCCGGTCCGAGCCGTCATTCGGACCGGCCGCCGGCGGTCCGGTCCGGACCGGACCGAGCTGTCCAACGAGCTGCTTTTCTGGGACCGGACCGTTTGGGCGTCAGCTCGGTTAAGCCCGAGAGGACTGAATGGACCGGCCAGTCATGTTGCCTGGCAGTCTGTTTTTTGCTGCGTTTAGGTCCTATTTAGCTGCTGTTTAGGCATCTGTTGATTTTGGAGAGTAAATAAAGCAAAAGTGCAACAACAACAGCAACAGCAGATAAGTTTAGCTACTGTTTAGGCATCACATATTGACAAGCTTACGAATGGATGTAATATGATAAGTCATCACTCATCACTACATTTTTCAGATAAGTTTGAACAGGAACAGCAGAAATATCACATCCACAAACAATTCATTTGGACAGCAAGCACTGGACTAAATTTGGACAGTAAAAATAACTAAATTCGGACAGCATTTCCTTTGTTTTTTGGACATTAAAACAACTGATTTTGACAGGAAACATAGCACAAATCAGGGTAAGCACAAATATCACATCCACAAACATAAGGTCTTATCATCATTGAACGACACGATTACAAACTTGTTCGGCATATACTGTCTACTCTCTAGCACTACATCTCCTGACCAAACATGTTAAATCATCTAGTACTAGTGCAAACAAACATATGGTCATCTAGCAATAGTGCGCAAACAAGCATTTTTTTAGAAACTATTGTCAGTATAATCTCCTGACTAAAGTTTGCTGCTGAAACACTACATCTCCTGAAACTCTTACATTAGTTCAGAAAATTCAGAAACTCTTAGTGGGACAAAAGTTTGTTGTTCAAACACTACATCTCCGGATCTCCTAACTAAGTCTCTAGCACTGAATCATCTCAGTTCGGCGAGGGTTACAGGTTACAGCCAGGTTACCTCTTCCTCTTCGTGGCGCTCGGCGAGGAACCAGGGAAGGCGGGACCGATGGCGTGCTGGCCTTGCTACATCCCCGACGTACACGTGCTCCTCCAGCTCGGACTCGGACGAGATGGCACCGTCGGTGAAGGGGAGAGGCTGCGGGCGACGGCGCCGTCCCCTTAGGGTTAGGGTTAGGGATTGGAGAGGAGGAGGCGCTGCCTCTACGTCTGTGAGGAGAGCGAGAAGGGAATCGACCGAGGAGGAGGGGAATGGAACGAGGGGAGGGGGGTCGCTCGGTCTGTCTAGCCAGATGGCCTTTTGTTGGGCCTTGCGCCATCGGTCCGCTCGGTCGGCCCGGTTAAAGACCGGACCGGACCGAACTTTTTGCGGTCTGTATTTCTAGGCCCGGACCGTCATGTTTTTCTATCGGGCCTGGACCGTACGGTCCGGTCCTGAACGGGCCACGAGCGGGCCGCAAAGCCTGCTCGTGCTG
The DNA here is from genome assembly GCA_039707655.1 of Elymus sibiricus. Taxonomy (NCBI): domain Eukaryota; kingdom Viridiplantae; phylum Streptophyta; class Magnoliopsida; order Poales; family Poaceae; genus Elymus; species Elymus sibiricus. The sequence goes on along the minus strand of CM077672.1, from coordinate 18,620,014 downwards.
TCCAGCCTGAGTGGCAAGCCCGCCTCTCCCTCACCCAACCAGGGGCACAACAAACGCTGCCGCTTCACCAACAACGGCGGGTATCAAGGGGCCACCGCTGCACCGCCGTGGACGGGGCATGTCTACGCCTACCCGATGGCGCTCCCTCCTCAACCTCATCCGGCGCATGGGATCCTCGGTGCGCGGCCGCCACACGCCTACACCGCCTTCGGCGGACACCTCCAGCAGCCGTCCCCGCTAGGCTTCCCACCGCAGCAGCTCCAGCCGGGCTTCCCGCAGCAGCATCTGGGCTACCACCCGTAGCAGCATCTGGGCTACCACCCGCCGCAGCAGTACTTCCACCTGCGGCCGGCCGCCGACCCCCACGCCGTTGACCACACGGCCCTGATGAGCGCTCTGCACAATCTGTCGATCCAGTCGCCCAGCGGTGGCTGGGTTGCGGACTCGGGCGCCTCCTCCCACCTAGCGGCTGATCCTGGGATGCTCTCGTCCGTCGCCACTTTATCAAATTATCCCCCTGTTTTTGTCGGTAACGGTAGTTCTATGCCGATTAGTCACGTTGGTTCCTCCTGTCTTCCTAACCCTAATCGGCCTCTATACCTTAACAATGTGCTAGTTGCTCCCAATCTCATTAAAAACTTGCTTTCTGTACGTCGCTTAACCACTGATAATAATTGCTCTGTTGAATTTGATCCTTATGGCCTCTCTGTGAAGGACTATCCAACCAAGGTGGAAATTCTTCGGTGCAACAGTGATGGCGAGCTGTACGACATCTTCCCTCCGGCTGCACCCACGGCCCTCGCCGTCACCGTCTCGCGCCTCACCGACCTTTGGCACCGGCGTTTGGGCCACCCCGGCGATGCTACTTTCCGTGCAAATAAAAATTTAGAACATTGTAATAAATCTATTTCGGATGGACGTTTGTGTCATGCTTGTCAGACTGGCAAGCACGTCCGCCTCCCTTTTTCTTCTTCCACTAGTCGAACTACTGCCCCATTTGATATTATACACTGCGATGTTTGGACAGCACCTTTGTCTAGCGCTTCCGGGAACAAGTATTATCTTCTGCTTATTGATGACTTTTCGTGCTACCGATGGACCTTTCCTCTAAAACTAAAATCTGACGTTCCTGCCATTTTTCGGTGCTTCCATTCTTATGTTCGAACTCACTTTGGGCAGACCATACGGACTCTCCAGTGCGACAACGGGCGTGAGTTTGATAGCGCACAAAATCGCGATTTCTTTCTTCCCTTCGGTACGGTGATGCGCTTTTCTTGCCCATACACATCTTCGCAGAACGGTAAAGCCGAACGTGCTATTCGTTCGACCAATGACGTAGTACGCACACTCCTGCTACAAGCCTCCATGCCGCCACGTTACTGGGCTGATGCTCTCATCACCGCCACCATCCTACTCAACCTTCGTCCCACTAAACGTCTTTCTCTCGTCACACCGCACGAAACTCTTCACAAAACACCGCCCACGTACACCCACCTCCGTGTCTTCGGGTGCTTAAGCTACCCTAACACGGAGGCCACCGCATCTCACAAACTCGCCGCACGCTCAGTCGCGTGTGTCTTCATTGGTTATCCCCGCGATGACAAGCAAGGGGTATCGTTGCCTAGATCCCTCTATGAATCGCATCTACGTCTCGCGACATGTTACCTTCGATGAGTTTGTTTTCCCCTTCTCTCGCACCCCCCAAGACCCCTTGCCGCCCGACTTCTCTCACCCAGCCGCGACCGCTTTGTCTTCCGCGGCGCCGGTCCTTGCTCCCTCCCTTACTGACGCTGCTGCCATGGCACCATTTTGTGACGGCCGAAACGCTGCCACGGCAGCCATTTTGCCTGACCAGAACGCTGCCACGGCAGCTATCTCGCCTGACCAGACCACTGCCACGGCAGCCACTTCGCCCCACGAGAACGCTGCCCCAGCAGCTCCTTCGCCCAGCGCAACCCCTGCCACGACACCGGTCTCCTCCCCCTGCCGCTCGCCTCCGGTTCTTAACACGGCGTCCCCTACTCCCACACCTGGCTCCTCCAGCAGCTCGACGTCCACGAGCCCTGCCTCCACTTCTTCTGGCAGCCCTGCTACACCGCGACCACTTCCGCCTCGTGCCGTCGCGGTCGCGCCTCCCGCTAACCCACACAACATGCGCACCCGGGCCAAGTCGGGTTTCCACCTACCCTCTCGTAGACTCAATTTTCTCGCTGACCTTCATGGTGCCTCGCCGCTTCCCCGCACCTACCGCGCAGCCCTTGCCGATCCACGGTGGGCTAGTGCCATGAGTGATGAGTACATGACCATCACCCGTCCTGATTTGTCTTACGCTGTCCAACAAGCCTGTTTCTTCATGCACTCTCCTCGCTCCTCTCACTACAACTTTGTCAGGCGCATCATTCGTTACCTCAAGGGAACCCTAGACTATGGCTTGCATATATACCCATCATCACCCTCCACTCTCCTCGCTTACTCCGACGCAGACTGGGCTGGCCGCCCCGACACTCAATGTTCTACCTCTTGGTTTTGTGTTTTTCTCGGGGATAATTTGATATCTTGGTCGTCGAAGCAACAACTTACTGTTTCCAGGTCTAGCGCTGAGGCGGAGTACCGGGCCGTTGCCCACGTCGTTGCCGAGACGGCTTGGCTGCGACAGTTACTGCAGGAGCTTCATCAACCCATCGCCAAGTCTACCGTGGTTTATTGTGATAATGTCTCTGCGGCGTATATGTCGGCTAACCCAGTGCAGCATCGGCGGACGAAACATATCGAGATCGATATTCACTTCGTCCGTGACAAGGTTTCTTTGGGAGAAGTGCGTGTGTTGCATGTTCCTACTTCTTCACAGTATGCAGATATCTTCATGAAAGGGCTGCCTACTGCTACTTTTACACAGTTCCGGTCCAGTCTCAACGTTCGGCAGACCCACGATGAGACTGCGGGGGGCTGTTAGACTACACGAGTCGGTCTCCAGCGCTACCAGCTTGAGCTGGTCAAGCGCACCCTCTCCCACCGCCCTTGCATGGCGCATGCAGGGCAACGGCCGACGACTCCATCCCATCGATCTAGGATCGTTGGTTGTATTCAGTTAGAGAGTGCGTGTGTATCTCTTCTCCCTCTCACAGTTGTACTCTCTATATATTTACTGCCCCTTGTGGATGAATACAAGTGTGATGCATCGCAGTCTTATCTCAATTCTTAACTGTACTGCATTATCATCAAGGCACCAACCGAACCATGTCATAGAGGCTACTGATCTTCGGCTACGGCTAACACGATTATCAGTTGACCAAAATTCATGCATTGCCATACTCGAACATCATCAACCTGGGCAGTGGCGGATCTACAGGGTGGACAGGGTGGGCCGCGGCCCATAAGGGAGAGACTAGGGGATGGGCTGGAAGAAAGAAAAAAGCCCAGCAAACACAACATCAACTCGTCGCACAGCCGCTGCGCACTGCCTCCCATCTCCGATTCCCCTCGTGACTGCTCTGCGCTCCCGCTGATCTCGCCGCCTTGCTCCGTGCCTCGCCGGCGACTCTGCCCACCCCGCCCCGCCCCTACCCGGCGCCACCGCACCCAGCAGGCAGACCGCCGCCACCCAGTCTGCACTCGGCAGTCAGCGCCCGGCTGCCGTCGTTGTGCATCTGCAGCAGGCCAGCAGCCAGCCGCCCAGCCCGATTTGAGGTAGTACGTTCGATGAGATTTCTGCCCCTTCCCCCGTTCCAGTTTACTCATTACTTATTGCTCGTCGTGCTGCTACCTGCCACTAGTGCTCATTAGTCATTACGAATTTAGGCTTGCTGTGCTTCTTTGTAAATTGCAATGTATTACTAGTACTACTAAACTCTGTCCAGAATTGTTACTACTTTTTACTGAACTGTTTCAGTTTGGGTCAAACAATTGATACAATGTTCCCATTTTTTGAATCAAATAAATGTCATTGTCAGATTGAATAACAAAATGTCAACCAGGATCACAGGATTACATATATGTGTCAAATGTGGAAGTAGGAACACATGCACATAGTCTTCTTTGAACTTTTAAAGGTATACATGCTTCTTTTATGCAAAATTAAGACTTATTTGATTGATTTTAATAAGTTTTTAAGACCATATAGATCAATTTCTATTGTGCTATTGGTAAATTATTTAGTACATTCGCATGTCATATTTGTCGTAAAAGAAATTTTAAGGTGGACCACCCTGTATCAAAATCCTAGATCCGCCACTGAACCTGGGCACCTGGCCACTCTGTCGGCCACATCGACACGGCCATGCGCCCGGCATGCCACGAGCAGCACCGTGCAGATCACCCTGTCCGGGTGTGCCTGCATCCGCTTCACCAGCCCCTCTGCCTCGTCGACCTCCCCGGCTCTGCAGCGCCGGCCTCCTCACCCTTCGTTGCGAACACTTGCATCCCTTCGCCCACCATCCTGGCCCTCACGCACGCAGCGAGGACCACGGTCGCCTTGTCGTCCATCTTCCCATCCTCGCCGCGGAACAGGCCGATCACCTGCCGGCGACGCCCGTTCGCGGACATGGCGCTGGCCAGCGCGGTAAGTGCGGAGACCGTCTGCTCCCGGGCGGGCAATTCGTCGAACACGCTGCGCGAAGAATCTGGGTCGCCGCTGGCGGAGCATGCGTGGATGAGAGAGGGGGCGAGGACCGCACCTCGGTGGAGCGCGGCGGCGTGGAGGGTGACCACCAGCGAGAGAAAAGGCAGCGAGGCGGAGGAGCGCGGCGTAGTGCCGCCGCATGGCCGCCGGCTGTCGCCACCTCCACTGCTCACTGACTCCGAAGTGACGCGCGGGGAGGGGTGGCGCGAGGAGAATGCAAGGGAGGAGGAGACGGAAGGACACTCCGGCGTCCGGCCGGCGTTGAGATTTTTTTTTTTTTTTTTTTGAGCGGTGGCCGGCGTTGAGATGGATCGATCCAGGCGAGAAGACGAGGCACTGTGGCGTTGGCGTCCCCGTCCCGAGTGTTGGCCCAAAGAAAATGCGGCCCAGACCCAGGTACGTAGCACGGGCCGAAGTGTTTTAGGTACAACCGCGGGCCAAAAAAAATCACAGAAGTTTTAAAAAATGTTCACGTTTTTTCAGAAAATGTTTGTGTTTTCCAAATAATGATCTAAGGAAATGTTCACATCTAGTAATGTTACTTTAAAAATAAATTTAATTTCTGTGTTTCTACAGAAGTACTAACTAAAACCCCAAACAAAGACGTTAGAAACGAGCATGAAAAAACCCGTTCCCAACAGTATGTTGTCCATTGGTTTCGACCGCCAATGGGCCGACTGAGTCTCGATGTTCCTGTGCGCCACCGTCTTATTAGATGCGCCAAAGGAGGCCCTCGCCTATTGCGAGCTACAACTCGCACCTGAGAATTCCTCTACAAGGCTTTACACACTGATTGGTATACTCGTGCTCACGCGTGTGCTCGGATGGGCCGGTCAGTAGCACGCTCGTTTGCATGATCAGTCTAATCACCCACACACTGTAGGAGATACGCCCTAGAAGCAGTAATATCAATTACTTTGTATCTCCGAGTTTGTAATGAATGTTTATGTTCCATGCTATAACTGCAATGATTCTCGAGTCTACAATAACCACGAGGCTCGGAGGGAAACTCATGTGCACGTGTGGTATAATAAACGGAAAATGTATTCCTAGTCATGCCTCTATGACTGGCTCAAGTATTGCATGATGATCCTATTTTCCTGATCATGGGCATGGCTATGCCGGCAATTTTGAGGGCACAATGTTAGTAGAACACTTGTATTGAATCGACCCAAATTGATGTTATGCTATGAGATACATTCGTCACAAGTTAATGGTAATAACACAGAGATAGTTAATGTTTGCATAATTCCTTAGACCATGAGAGTATCGAGTTCCTTCGTACTTGCATCGTGAACTGTGGGGTTTGTTAAACGTCATCCGTAAATGGGTGGCTATTACGGCGGCTTGCGGGTTCACGGAAAAGTATGACAAGAAACGAGATAGCTCAAGATTGGGATTTGCTCCTCCGACGATGGAGAGATATTCTCGGGCCCTCTCGGTGTTACGGTATCCATCATCGTCTGGCCAGACACATTGTGATTTGATCACTGGGATGCCGGAACACGGAAACGAGTAAAGAGAACAAAACCGGTAACGAGGTAACTTGCATAGTGGACAAGTTGTTGATCCACGAGATGCATAAATCTCACCTCGGGTTTTGTAATATATCGTGAAGCAACAGGAATAGCACACGGCAACTGGAGGTTCACTCGAATATTCATTCGTGTGGGTATAGGGGTCAATATGGGTGTCCACGGCTCCGATGTTGATCATTGATCGGAAAGTGTTCCGGGTCATGTCTATACTTCACCGAACCTATAGGGTCACACGCTTAAGGGTCATCTATCTGCTGAATACTAGACGGGGAGTCTGAGAGAAAATCACCGAAAAAGTTTCGGACGAAACGGAAACGTTCCGGAGAGAACACCGGAATAGTTCCGGTGAAACTGCAAAGTTGTTTCAGGGTATTCCATTAAGTCAAATTGGTTCCGGCACATGTCTGGAAATTCTTGGAGGGTGCCAGAATCGTTCTGGTAAATTCTGGAATTTTTCCGGAGAGAAAACCGAAAATGTTCCGGAGCAGCCGGAACCGCTATGATAGCTTTTCGCTGAAGAAAACATTGTTCCGAAATTGTTTCGGAACGCGTTCAAAATTGTTTGTGTGGGTACTGGAATTATTCTAGGCACACAGAAATAATTTGGGATTTATCGGACGCAGAAAAATGTCTTCGTGAATAGTGAAAGTGTTTTTTGGATATTTTTGGGAAAGCACCTTTTTGGATATTTCCAAAAAGGCTTCTAGATGGACTGGGTGGCCAAGGAAGCCCCCTCATGGGGGGGGGGGGGGGGGGGGTTATATGTGGCCGGCCAAGGGAGGTGGGGCTCCATGGAGCTCCACTTGCCACCCTTCTTTGCTTTATTCTTTTTTGAAAAGGCATAAATTGGGGGTACTTTGGTATTTTTTGTATACCACTTTTACCCCTTGGCTATCCTATAAATAGAGGTGGGGAGGCAGCCCCAAATCTCATCCTTTCTCTCATACACATGCCATTTGACTTGTCTGGCTTCTCTCTCCCTCCCACGAAATAGTTTCGTAGAGCCGAAAGGCTGTCTGGGTTCCGACAGGAACTAGTTCTGGACGGCGAAGCCCTGCCGGATAGCTGACACCGTATGTGTGCAACCCGTAGAGAGATTGTAGTTTCGATCTTTTGCCCGAGGGGCTGTTTTCGAGTGTCCTCCCGAAGGGCTATTCGAGTTACCGTTCGAGTTTCCGGCGTCCTCCCGAAGGGCTGTCCGGGTAACTATTCGGGTTCCGAGGGTCCTCCCGAAGGGCTGTCCACGACATCGTCCGGGGGACTGTCTGACCGCCTCCTGAAGGGCTGTCCGGAGTGGGAGTACATCCTTGCGGTTGGGAGGTTGTAAATCCTAGCTGCAGGGATCTGCACCGACGATCTACACCGACTCTTCTTCCGCTACGCTTCGAGTCGGTACGGATCAGATCAAACCTTGTATGCAGTCTCCATAGTGATCCTAGGCGTGCTCGCTGTACCGAAAATTTTTGTTTTCTGTCGCGTTCCCTACACACACTACTCCTTTAGGCTACTGGTCCAGGAAAAACCAATAACTGCTGGTTTAGAGGAAATATTGGCTCTCCGGTTTTTTATGAATTAAAAAATCAGACTTTTAAAAGAAGACCGTGTATTTTTAAAAAGTTCATGAATTAGAAAAAGTTCATAAATATGAAAAACTGTTCACCAATTATCAAAAAGTTCGTGAATTTCAAAACAGATCATGGATATGAAAAAATGATCTTGGATTTGCAAAATGTTAACTAATTTGGAAAAAGTTCATGAATTTAAAACTATTCCATGAATTTTAAAAATTTCATGGATTTGAAAAGATGTTTTTGTATGTAGAAAAAAATTCTGAAATTTAGAAAAACTTCACGAATTTGAAAATACGTTCATATTTTTCTAAAAACTATTATGATAAAAAATTGATAACAGAAAAAATGACAAAAGGAAAAAATGAAACAAAAAATTGAAAAACACATAGAAAATGTTCAGCGTGAATTTTAAAGAGTTCATCCCATATTTTGAAAAGAATGTTTTGCCTGCATTTAGAAAGTATTAAATGTGCATTAAGAAAAGCAGTAGGTATGTACTTTAGTAAGCCTCGTGGTGTATTTCAGAAAACATCATGTTTACAAGAATAAGTTAAAATTTTAGAAAAATCATATTACCTCCTTCCCAAAATTCTTGTCTTAGATTTCTCTAGATATGGATGTATCTAACACTAAAACGTGACTAGATACATCCATATGTAGACAAATCTAAGACAAGAAATTTGGGACGGAGGGAGTACTTTTTTAATATGAGTTGAAACTTTTTAAATTTAGTTTATTTTTCCATTCCCTTTCCTCATTCATTTATTCTTTTCATATTTTTTTTATTTTTCTTTTGGTTCTTTTTTCTTTGCTGAATTTTTAAAATGTGCATAGTGTTTTAAAAATGAATTGAACATTTAAAGATGTTGATCATGAATTTTAAAAAATGTTCATACGTTTCTAAAATATGTCCATCGTGTATTAAAAAATATTTATTGTATTTTAAGAAAGTTCATTGTGTTTTTCAAAACTGTTCATTTTTGTATTTCCGAAATGCATTCATGCATTTTTAAAATGGCTATCATGGATTTAGGAAAATTGTTCACATTATATTTTGAAGAATGTTCATCGTAACTAGACAGTGCAACGGTCTATTTAAAAATGTTCATTCTATATTTAAAAATTGTCTCGCATATTTAAAAAATCACCATGTATTTGAAAATAATATTCACATTAAAGTTTAGAAACATGTTCGTTGCATAACAAAAAGATGTTCATCATGTTTTGAAAACCATCGATTATGTATTTAAAAAATATCTTTGCATATTAATGAAAACTATTAACCATGTATTTCTTTGAAAAAACTCAAAGCAAATTTTAAATTATGTTTGAGAACATTTATTTTCATATGCATGGGCAAATTTTCCCATAATATTTTTTCTGATCTAGGTTACATTTTTATTAAGTCGTATAAAACTTCAAGTACATGAGAAATTTTTATGCAGTATGGTACACATTTATAAAAAAATGTTCAAATTAAAAGTTATATGCAATCGGAACAATTTTCTTAAGGCACTTGAACATTGATTTTTATATAGATTAACATGTTTTTTCAAATATCTTTTGTACAAGCGAAAAAATGGTTTATGTTGATTTTCGAGTCTAGAATGTTTTGGAGACATCTTCTCTGTGGTATCAATCAATGCTAGATGCAGTACAGACAAGATTGCAGTAAAGAGACTGCAATTGGACTGGAACATCGCTATTGCTACTCACTCACCCGCGCGAATTCGATTACGAATAAAGGTTTCAAAAAACCTCTTGAGTCACCCATCCAAAAAGATGAGAAGCCATGAGCGATGAACATGCTTGGACCAGGGATGGTCCCCTAGAAGTGCAGTCCGTCAAACCACAACAACTTCACCATAATGTCTTGGAAGATTCCAACTCCATAAAAATCAAACTAGCAAAAACAACATGACACATCAGATCCGAATAATAGACTCTATGAGGACATACTCACTGTCTCCATGGCACCGCTACAATGAACTGGGGTACTTTATTCAAAAAAGACCACGATGTTTTTTAGATGTTGAGAAGACGACTACTATGTTAGCCAGTTTTACAGACTAGTTTGGCGGGCGGACTCAACACCTAGCCGCGTGGACGCGAGTAGGCGTAAGTTTTGTGGGACGACCCAAGGTGGGGAACACTCCGCTAGAGCTCACTACAAGTGAATATAATCGTGCCCGTCCACCGGTGCTATACCTCACTTGTTGTGAGATATAGCACCGTCTGGCCTTTGCGCCCAACTGTGCGCTCGCCTTAATGGACCGATCCAATAGAGCGATTTTGGATGGTTGTGCGCTCGCCTTAATGGGCTAGCCCAATTGACCGAATTTGCGAAGGTTCTACAGACCGGTTTTAGAACCTTCCATACAATTGTTCCTTTTTTTTCTATGGTTTTATTATTATTTTTTCTTTTTTTTCCTTGTGTGTTTTCTCTATTGGTTTTCATAGGTTTTCTTTCAGTTTTTTCCTATTCGTTATTTTTTACTTTTTTGTTTTCCATTTTCCAAATACATGTTGAACATTTTGCATATACATGTTGAACATTTTTTCCAAATACATGTTGAACATTTGCAAAATGTACATTTAACATTCTTTTTAATACAAAGTGAATATTTTCAAACACACATTTGAACATTTTCCCGGGCGTTCCACTCATACAGTGGTCCACTCATCCACAAATCGATATAATTCTTACTTACACATGGTGTTGTATGTGCCGAATCATTATCCAATGATTTTTTGCACTACCATTATGTCTGAGTAGTTTTCTTTTGTCCTCTGGCATTGGTGGCCTGTTATGATTGATGTGAATTGTTTGTTATGATATGGTGTTATCCTCTTGTGCCAATTTATGAGCATGCACGTATGTTGGTTCACACTTAAGGGCTAGTAATATGTAATCATGAGTATGCATAGGGTGGCCGGAGTAACATATATGCCGTAAATGAGTATATGTGTCAAAACATATGGGATAAAGTGGACCCATAGATATTGATTTTCTGGTTGGGTTTACCTTAATGAATTCTTAGTATTTGCGGATGTTTGCTGTGGCTTTCAATCATAAGTACATGTGAATCAATTGATTTTGCATCATATTAGCATAGACCTCTCCCACATATAAAACTGCAAGTATGTCCATCGGTCATAGTATCGTTGACAATGGCCTAGGGACAATTTCGCAACACCAACCACCACTACTTCCAGACTCGCTTTCATCTAATTTATTGCATATTTAAATTTCAGTGCCTACCTTTTATTTACTTGCACTTTATAATCATACTACATCCTTTGCATTTGCATTTTATATTTCGTTAGAGAATCTAGGTAAATCAAATGTTAGATGTATGAAAGGTTGTATCAGTGGCACAGATAGAGCCTGAGAGAAGATGTACGAAAGGTTGTATCAGTGATTACTTTTTAAATTTAGTTTCTTTTTTCTTTTCCTTTTCTCATTTATTTTTTATTTTCATTTTTCCTTTTCTATTTGATTTTTTTTCTTTTCTTTCTGTTCTTTTTCATGGTCGAATTAAAAAAATGTGCATATTGTTTTAAAAATGTCAGCGTATTTTTAAAGATGTTGATCATGTATTTTAAAAAAATGTTCATACTTTTCTAAAGTATGTCCATTGTGTATTACAAAAAAATTCATCGTGTTTTAAGAAAAGGTTCACCATGCATTTTAAGAAAGTTCATCGTGTTTTCAAAAAATATTCATCATTATTTCCAAAATGTATTCACTTATTTTAAAAATGGCTATCATGTATGTAGAAAAATTGTTCACAGTATATTTTCAAGAATATTCGTCACGTACCTAGACAATGTCACGGCGTATTTAAACAATGGTCATAGTGTATTTCAAAATTGCCTTCGCGTATCTTAAAATATGCATAGTATATTTTAGAAAAATGTTTGTCAAATAAATAAAAAATCATTTATTTTATATGTCTGAGAACATTCATTTTCATATGCATGGGCATTTTTTCCGTAATATTTTTTGTGATCTAGGGAACATTTTTATTAAGTCATATAAAACTTTTTCATGTATGTTAGCACATTTAATGCAGTATGATACACATTTATAAGAATAGTTATACAAAACAAAAGTTATGTGCCATCGAACAATTTTCTCAGGGCACATGAACATTGATTTTATATAGATTAACATATTTTTTTCAGATATCTTTTGTTCAAGCAAAAAAAACTGTTTATGTTGATTTTGGACTACTTGTGGAAGTTACAACTTTACTAAATTTCTTGTCTAACTAAAATCACATGCATAGAAGACATTTTTTCAATACTCACGTGAGTAAGATAGCTATTTTTTCTTAGAAACGCCTGTAACTTTATTCATACTCAAAACCATTCACTACTGGAATTAATGTCTATGCCGACGGCCTCGGCATAGGCCAGATTCCCGTCGGGATAGGCCTATGCCGACGGCCACCGTCGGCATAGCCCCGTCGGCAACATTTGCGTCGGCGCACCCCGGGCAGGCCGTCGGCATAGACTAGCCGTTGGGATAGATGCTTATGCCGACAGCTACCGTACAGCCGTCGGCATAGGATCACCGTCGGCAAACTTTGACACCTGACGGCGACTGACGGCGCCGTCGTCAACTGGTACGCAATTAGGAGGCGCCACGTGGCACATCTATACCGACGGGGAGGCCGTCGGCATAGATTCAAATCTATGCCGACGGCCTCGCCGTCGGCATATCTGCGCGATAGGAAGAGCCCAGTTCCCGCCACGTGTCATATGTGCCGACGGCTAAGCCGTCGGCTTAGATGCACATCTATCCCGACGGCATAGCCGTCGGCATACCTACATGCCAGGAGCTACCAGTGGCTGCCACGTGCCCTCGATGCCAACGGCAATGCCGTCGGCGTAGATATAAATCTATGCCGACGGCCTTGCCGTCGGCATAGGGGGCACGTGGCAGCCACTGGTAGCTCGGCCTTGCCCTATGCCGACGGCAAGGCCGTTGGCATAGTTTCTTTCTGATTTTTTTTTCTTTTCTCTGTTTTAATTCAAATCAATTCAATTCAAATACACAGCAGATATATATGATGAAATAGACATACACAGCAGATATAAGTATCATCCTCACAACCAACATCACAAGAACATAAATATCATCACAAACATAAGCATCGTCGCAACAACATAAGCATCGCAAAGTCATCTAAAGGACGGGGAGTCATCTAAAGCATCACAACATCATCTAAAGCATCGTCACAACAACATAAACAACATAAGCACATCAACCACAGGCTTAAGCGCCAGGACGTCCACCACCACCGCCAAGGTCGTCACCGCCAAGTCCGCCAAAGCACCGGTCGTCACTGCTAGCAGCAACGCTACCGCCACCGCCACCTCCTCGGTGGATGGGAGTGACCGGGCTCCGTGACTCGGGAGTCATGCGAAGACCGGCACCACCACCAACGGAAGATCCACCGGTTGCCTGGATGTTTGAAAAGACATGTTCAGGGGATATATGATTGTGTTGAATAAACGGTAAGCGGTGGTTGAATAGTTTGGGGATATACTAACCACTGTAGTCCCCGGGTGCTGTGCCAGAAACTCCTCGAAGGTAAGCAGCACTGGTTGTGGTCCAGTAGGTGGTGGTGGTGGTTCCATTACGGGAACCGTGCCTGCCGCCATGCTCTCAAAAACAAGCTGCATGTTAATTGACAAAGCAAACACGAATGTCAGAAGAAATAATGCTATACTCTTCTAGAACATCTCAATTGATTGAATAATGCACTTTCGTATTTGTAGATTGCAAATATATCTATCTGATGCTCATGTGGCAAATGGATGCTCAATAGACTAGGCTAATATATGGGAGATTTGATTTCAAATTCTTCTGACCGATGAGGTGATGTCAAAGATTTCTTTTCGATCCCAGATGATTAATTTGCTTTCATTTAGAGAAATGAATGCAATCAACTTATTTTTACTAGAAAAACAATAGTTGGTGAATGCTATATTTGAATCTGTATACGATTCCTTTCTACTTGTGGCAAGTGTAGCTTTTGATATGAGGCATTCATTCATGTCCACAATCTATTGTGATTGTTTTTGCATAACTATCTTCGGGAATCTGTATAGATATATAAAGCTCTTTCGGGATTTTTTTTAATGATTTTCTTGAGTAGAACAGTAGTATACTATTGGAAGTAGAGCCACTGACTAGGTGGTAATAATGCTCAGCATTTGCATGTCTAGAAACATCCTAATAAACTACTTGATCGGCTAAAATAACAAACTATTAGCTAATTTTCCATGCATCAAGAAATCATAGCAACTGTTCACCTAAAAAGCAAAGCCATGACATTTGTATCTAAAAGAATTGTTACGTATTTTTCTGTCATTGGGTTGAGTTGTGTGGAAGCTTTGGGGGACTATGAGCCAGATCATTGACGGCGGTGGTGAGCTTGGATTGGACAGACAGATATACTGGGTGGAAGAGAAAGACTAACCGTCATCATGCGAGTGCTGTGGTCCTGGACGGCTGCAACTCTCGCGCCCCACGCCATGGTCTCCTGGCATGTGTACTCCATGTAGGCCTACAATATGACATGATGGAACTCATTAAACATCTCAATGCGGAAAATAAAGTGAGCAATGAAGATAAGAGGGAAAATACTTACAGAGTGCCGCTCGGCTAGGAGGGAGTGTGACTGCGCACTGGTCGTGCTCGTGCGCTGGCTCAGGCTCGGGTCGGTAGCTCGGAGCCATGTGAAGGAGATAGAAGGAGTACACACGGCATCCAGAACCGCCTGCCGACCATGAAGCTTCGGCCCTATGCCCACCACCGCCCTCTCGTCCGTAGCATGCTTTAAAGGGTCAGGTGTGCCAGGATTTACCTTCAGATACACCTCCTCGTAGGCCTTCAGGTTCTCCCCGCTATTGCCGTAGTACTCGCCCTTGCCCTCCTTGGACTTACTCCGCGTATGGGCGATCTGCCACGCCTCTATGTCAGAGAGCGGCCGCTTCAGTTTCTCCTCCTGCACCACCAAACAGAGGTTACTGATACATAAGAAAGTGACGGTAAATAGAAGAAGAAGAATGTTTCATGTAAATAAATATACCTGAACTTTCTTGTGGCTAAAGTGGTTCCGGTTTCCTTGACCATGTGTTCCGTCGGTCCCTCGGTTAGCCCGGTTTTTCTTGCTCTTAGCAGCCCACTCTGCATCCTGACCGAGCTACAGATCCACCAATGCCGCCCATCCATCGGCCTTTCCATAACACCAACCAGGACACACCTACATAATGAAAGCATAATGGCATGTCAACACGAAACGATGAAATTTAGCACAAACGCCGGAATGAAAAGTTTGTTATACTTACGGCCAAGTACTCCTCCCTCTCCAAGGTAACATGCATCCTCCGTGCGTCTTCCTTGGTCATCTTCGTCTCAAGAGCGTCGTGATGATATTACGAGATGGCCACCCAGCGCACCTCGTACTGCATCTGACGGGCCTTCTTCCTCGCTTGGCGCAGCACGATCTCGTCGGCAGTGAACTTGTGCTCCTCAAGAACTCGATAGTATCTCTACAATCATTCAGAAAACCAGAATGAAAGAAGCCATGAGTTAAACCATTCGATGATAAGCTACGAACGAAACTCAAGACTCGTGCTTCTGAAGAGAACTTACCCAAAAATTTGTGATCACGGCCTTAGCATAGGTGGTATGGTTCGGGTGGGGGGCCGCTTCCCAGTGGTCCCAGCTGGTGGCCAAAACTCGGTGCTCAGGCTGCCTGACTGGATCCGGACGGAACAGCCCCGGCCAGTGTTCCTTTAGCAAAACGGTGATGACGCCGTTTGGAAGACGGGCCCCTTTAGGAATTATCCAGTTGCTGCAAAAGATAGAAAGAATGAAAATATGAGCATGTGTACAATCAAAAGAAGGAAAATATTAGCATGTGTACAAGCAAAAGAATTAAATTATGATTAAGTGGCACTTACTCTTTCCCCTTGGGCTCAATGAGCCACTTCTGCTCCTCGGTAGCAGGAAGGGGAGGGAGCTTTGCATTACCATGCAGCCACCCCTTGTTGTGGGCAACCCCCTCGCTGCCACCACCATCATCCCCGCCACCACCATCCTCCTCCTCCTCCTCCCCCTCCCCAACCTCCTCCTCCTCCTCCTCCTCCTGAACCTCCTCCTCCTCGCGAACCTCCTCCTCCTCCTCCTCCTCGGTAGAGGAGGGCCTCGAAGAGGAAACCCCTAAGTCGGTGAGGGAGCGTTGTTTCTGGCCCCGACCCTGTCCTCCTCTAGGGGCACCTCTCCCTCGACCTCCCTGTGAGGAGTCATCCTCAAGTAGTCGGGAGGGAAGAGTACGGGGTCGACCACTCCGACTAGTAATCCTGGTGAGCTTCGATAGGAAACCCGTGCCGTCGGCCTTCCCCTTGCCCATGTTTAGCGAACCTGCATTGAAAAGAGAATAAACAATTAGTACATTAATAATGAAGAAAAAATCATAATAATAAGGAATAAAAAACACATTAATAAATAAGCATAAAAAGGCATATTAACAAACCATAGAAAAAAAAGACATGAAACGTACATCTGCTAGAACCCATACGAATCATCACTGTTGTAACCGATTCCTCGATCGGTCTCATCATCACTATCACGCATATCATCTTCGTTGTCTGACGGAGGTGGAGGCTCTTCCTCGTCGTCAGCGTCTTCGTTTAACTTTTCTAGCATAAGTATGTCATTTTCATTAACAATGGTCTCACCATCATTCCGTGCATCGTCATCGTTTCGATCCACTTCATCATCACCCAAGGCGTCAGCGTCATCGTTTCTGATCACATCATCATCAGGTTGCTCTTGATAGAACACTCCCTCGTATGTCATGGGGTTAATGTTGTAGTAATCGTCATCGTTCGGGTCCGGTAGCTTACCATGTGGCGACACCTTGAACACAACTTCCCAACCCTTTAGGTACTCTTTCTGGCATGGGTAAGGCAGATAATAAACTTGTGTGGCTTGGGTAGCCGCAATAAAGAGATCGGCTCCGGCATACACGGTTGATGGTTTAACTTCGACCAAACCAACGGAAGGCGTATGTCTCAGCCCCTCTACTGGGTCGAACCATCGGCATTTGAACACAGGGAGACTTAGGGTTTCGCGCCCACGGCTGAATGTAAGCTCGTATATTTTTTCTACCCTTCCGTAGTAGTCAACTGAATTTTGACCTTGCGTGTACACCCCGGTATTTATAGTCTTGGGATCAGGTCGGCTGTTCTGGTGCTCCTTTGTATGGAAGCGATACCCATTCACATCATACTTTTCACATGTCTTGACCCGAGGGTCAAAACCCATGGAAACCCATCGCAATTCGTCATCCATGGATATGTTCGGATCTTGTCCCTACAAGTTTAATTGAAATTGCTGGGTGCATTAGTTCGGTAAACTAATAAATGTTGAACTAGGTATTTAATAGGGGAATGTGAAAGTTTAATTTCTCCATGAACCAAGCAACAAATTTTTTCCTTCCAGGGTTTCCATGCCGGAGAAGAGTAAGTTCCTTCGCCTCAGTAGGAGGAATCATTCCCCTCCACTCCTCACGAACGAATTGACTAAAAGAAGAAAAGCGGTGTTAGAACGGGACTAAGTGAACATAGAACATGATGTTGTGCAAGACATAAAGGAATGGTGTAGTGGTATTACCTCATCCACACATCCTCAACTTCCTTGATGTTGTGCAAGACATAGAACATGAGGTCCTCCCACTCTTGTTGTGGCATGTTATAAGATTTCGAGCCCCCAGCCCTGCCACCTTGCCCGCTGAATAGATGGAGCTTGGGTTTATACTTCGACTCTTCTATATTGTATCGAGGCACCTTATTATGCAGAGTGGGAACGTGGTCTGCATCACATCGATGTTGTAAGGAAGTTTGAGGTCCTTGAAATAGGGAAGCTTCGTGAAGGGGGCAATGTGAGTCCAGTTATGCGTCTCACCATATCCCTCGAAGCCTTTGGCTTTGGCTTTGGCTTTGCCTTTGCCTTCGCCTTCTCCTTTGGCTTTGGCTTTGCCTTTGCCTTTGCCTTTGCCTTTGCCTTCGACTTTAGGCTCGTGAGCTTTTAGCTGAGCAAGAACATCTGCCCCCGAAAACGTTGGAATCTCGTTTACTTCATGGACAACCCGGCCTTTCGTGAAGTTCTTCTTGTCTTCCCTGTCTGGATGGTCTGGAGGGAGGAACTGTCGATGCAGGTCAAATGCTACATACTTGCCACCCTTCTTCAGCCAAATTAAACGTAGAGCCTGCATGCACACTGGGCATGGCATCTTCCCACTTGTACACCATCCGCAGAAAAGGGCATAACCGGGAAAGTCATGCATGCAATAGTGCAACCAAACTTTCATCAAGAAATTTCTCTACAGATCTCGGTCGTATGTCAACCTCGGGAAGTACCAAGAATGGTGCAAATCATCCACCAGCGGCTGCATAAACACACCCAAATTCTTCCCCGGGTATTCAGGCCCCGGAATGATGAGCGACAAGAACATGGTCTTGCGTTGCATTAGGGCACCGGGAGGGAGATTGAGCGGAATAACAAACACGGGCCAGCAGTTGTATGCATTGGAAGACATACCATATGGATTGAACCCATCACCTGATATGGCAATTCTAACATTCCCAGCCTCGGCTGCTTCCTCGGGGTATTCTTCATCGAACGACTTCCATGCTTCGCCTTCTGATGGATGTACGATTTTATTTGGATGGTACCTTATACCTTTCTTGTGCCACTTCATCATTTTGGCAGACTCCTCCGTGATGAAAAGGCGCTGCAGTCTTTCTATGAAATGCAGATACCGAAGAACCTTTGCAGGGATGCCTAGCTGCCTCTTCTCACCATCCTCACCGACCACCTCAAGGTACCGAGAGGAACCGCACTCCCTACAGTACTTGTCATCCGCATACTCGTGCCTAAACAAAAGGCAATTCTTCGGACAAACATGTATTTTCTCATAATCCATAGAGAGTGCCTTCATGAGTTTCTTCGTGGCATACATGCTTTTCGGCAGTTCATGACCCTCGGGGAGGCTGTTAGCCCATACTCCCAGAAATGCTTCGAAGCATTTCTAGCTACAGCCGTACTCAGCTTTGACTGCCATCAGTTGCGAGATGGCATCCAGCTGAGAGACTTTGGCACCCGCATAAAGAGGTTTCTTTGACGAGGCCAAGATCTCCAAGAAGGCCTTTGCGGTTGCCTCCGGCTCCTCTGGTTCATTCTCTGAAGGTGTCGCATGTGCCATCTCTGCAGCAATGACATCATCTAGCATGTCTCTGACCCCGTCGTCCGCATAACCACCGATGCATTGTCGCATCACCTCCTCTCTACCACGGTCCCGCTCGGCAAAGTTTATCGGCGGCATGTCAAAGTTTGGCATATATCCGTGCGTGCGAAGGTGCTCAGACATGTCCTTCTGATTTTTACGGAGACGTCTTTCACATTTCGCACAGGGGCATTGTGGGATAATTCTCATTGGACAACTGAATATCTCCTTCAAAAACACATCGGTTCTCGCGACCCACTCTGGTGTAACTCGATTCCGGCGGATAAAACCACTGTACATCCATAGATTATCTGCCATCCTCTGCTTTATTGGGAGCCACACAACAAAATTAAGGATTCATTTAATTAATCACATCAAATTTTTATTTTCTACCGCGTTGATGGCATTGAATCCACCTACATCTCTAATAGGTAAAGATAGGTCCTAATCCCACCCGAGGATGTGTAGATTGAGTACGTTCTCCATGCTCTACCCCGTTCCGAGAAAAAATTTCGGCAGCACCTCCCCGCTGTTCTCCTGATACACGTCTCGGCAAATAGCCGAGAGAATGTGCTCCGGAGAACAACGGGGAGGCGCCGCCGAAATCCTGTCTCGGAATGGGGTAGAGCTTGGAGAACGTACCCAATCTACACATCCTCGGGCTGTCCGTGGAAAACGCTGGACAATCCGAAAGAGCTGCGGTGATAAATATGCAATTGAATGCATATTTATCGATGCAACCCTTTCGGACGGGAGACGCCTAGGTTACGCGACTTGACGTGATAATCAAATCTAGTGACATGATTAAAAGAGCGTATGAGGTGATGGATTTGTAGCTCACCCTCGGATGTAGATGATGTAGTCGATCAGCGGAGGGACGATCGGGGACCAACAGCTCCAACGTCGACGATCACTCCACCGAGATGGAACACCACAAAACCTGCAAATTCCAGCGCGACAAAAATTTAGAACATCACAACTCATAGAGCATATTTAAAACATCTAAACATGCATTCATTTATTTTTGCATCATGTAGGCAAAAAAACTAACAACATTAACAATATATTCATCATCGTCATCACATATTCATCATCATCATTATCATCTATTCGTCATCATCATCGATTCATCTCATCGAACCAAAAAAAATTGTAAGATATGCTACATATAATTATTTCTTACATTCTAAATACCAAATAAATTCTACCTATCTAACTATCTATCTAATACAAAAAAAACAAAAAAAAATGCCCAAGGGGGGATGCCGGGATGGAACACCACAAAACCTGCAAATTCCACCGCGACAAAAATTTAGAACATCACAACTCATAGAACATCACAATATATTCATCATCATCATCATCTATCATCATCTAACAATCATCGAAGCATAAAAAAATCGTCATCTATCATCATCATCATCTAACAATCATCATCATCTATCATCTATCATCATCATCATCATCATCTAACAATCATCATCATCTAAAAATCGTCATCTATCATCATCATCATCATCATCTAACAGTAGCTAAAAACTGGAAAAAAAAACTAGAAAAAAAATGTGCTCACCACGCACGGGGCAGCAGGCGAGGGGCGGGGCAGTGGCGTCGGCCGCCGGCGCAGTCGGGGACGGGGCGGCCGCAGCCGGGGACGAGGATGGGGCGGCCCGGCGGCGGAGGCGGTTTTGGGGCGGGGGCGGGGAGGCACGGGCGGTGGGGGAGGGGATGGGGGCGGCGCGGGCAGTGGGGGCGGTGCGGCGGCGCTGTTGGGGCGGGGGCGGGTGGCGCGGGCGGTGGGAGAGGGGATAGGGGCGGCGGTGGTGGCGGCCGCGGCGGAGGTGGTGCCGGCCGCGGCGGAGGTGCTGGTGGGGGGCGGAGGTGCTGGCGGGAGGGCGGAGGTGCTGGCGGCCGCGGCGGAGGTGGTGGCGGCCGGCGGCGGTTGTGGCGGCGACGGCGGCGAGGGTGGCGGCCGGCGGCGGGGTGGATTTGGATGGGGGGGGCGAGTGAATCGACCAGAGAGATGGGGGGCGGGAGGATAAGGTCGGCGCGGCTATGCCGACGGCATAGCCGTCGGCATAGCACCGGGCCCACGGGCCGCGGATCGGTGACGTGGCAGGGTGG
Source organism: Elymus sibiricus (assembly GCA_039707655.1). NCBI lineage: Eukaryota > Viridiplantae > Streptophyta > Magnoliopsida > Poales > Poaceae > Elymus > Elymus sibiricus. The sequence goes on along the minus strand of CM077672.1, from coordinate 18,598,854 downwards.
AGCTATGCCGACGGCATAGCCGTCGGCATATCTACGTTAATTTTTTTATTTTTTTATTTTTTTTATAAATTTTTTAAAAAAAGAATTTAAAAAATTAAATTTAGTTAATTAAATTGTGCCTTCTTGTTGCTGCTCTCGGTGTTCTCGGAAACCCTCCGTTACTGCCCGACGTGGCCGTTCCCCCCCTCCGTTACTGCCCGACGTGGCCGTTCCCCCCCTCCGTGCGACGGCGGCGGCGACGTCGGTGAGGGGGGTCACACCACGGAGCCCCGTGCCGTGTGCTTGCACCCGCCACCGCACTTCTGGACGTGTAGGAGGGCCCAGCGAAAGACCTGGCGGCATAGCTACCACCCAAACTACACCCGTCCCATCTAACCCTGCGAGAGTTGCACCCGCCACCGCACTTCCGGACGTGTAGGAGGGCCCAGCTAAAGACCTGGCGGTATAGCTACCCCCCAAACTACACCCGTCCCGTCTAACCCTGGCACCATTGACCGGGCGGTCTACGCCTTTGACTTTCGTCGGACGGGGTTTGACCGATGGACATTTTCACCTGGGTGTGATAGCCAAGCACATAGGTACACTTCGAATCAAGGTCCGGGCACAACCCACCGCAAGATTCCCTCCGTTACTGCCCGACGTGGCCGTTCCCCCCCTCCGTGCGACGGCGGCGGCGACGTCGGTGAGGGGGGTCACACCACGGAGCCCCGTGCCGGGTGCTTGCACCCGCCACCGCACTTCCGGACGTGTAGGAGGGTCCAGAGAAAGACCTGGCGGCATAGCTACCACCCAAACTACACCCGTCCCGTCTAACCCTGCGAGAGTTGCACCCGCCACCACACTTCCGGACGTGTAGGAGGGCCCAGCTAAAAACCTGGCGGCATAGCTACCCCCCCCCCCAAACTACACCCGTCCCGTCTAACCCTGGCACCGTTGACCGGGCGGTCTACGCCTTTGACTTTCGTCGGACGGGGTTTGACCGATGGACATTTTCACCTGGGTGTGATAGCCAAGCACATAGGTACACTTCGGATCAAGGTCCGGGCACAACCCACCGCAAGATTCCCTCCGTTACTGCCCGACGTGGCCGTTCCCCCCCTCCGTGCGACGGCAGCGGCGACGTCGGTGAGGGGGGTCACACCATGGAGCCCGTGCTTGCACCCGCCACCGCACTTCCGGACGTGTAGGGGGGCCCAGAGAAAGACCTGGCGGCATAGCTACCACCCAAACTACACCCGTCCCGTCTAACCCTGCGAGAGTTGCACCCGCCACCGCACTTCCGGACGTGTAGGAGGGCCCAGCTAAAGACCTGGCGGCATAGCTACCCCCCCAAACTACACCCGTCCCGTCTAACCCTAGCACCGTTGACCGGGCGGTCTACGCCTTTGACTTTCGTCGGACGGGGTTTGACCGATGGACATTTTCACCTGGGTGTGATAGCCAAGCACATAGGTACACTTCGGATCAAGGTCCGGGCACAACCCACCGCAAGATTCCCTCCGTTACTGCCCGACGTGGCCGTTCCCCCCCTCCGTGCGACGGCGGCGACGAAGTCGGTGAGGGGGGTCACACCACGGAGCCCGTGCTTGCACCCGCCACCGCACTTTCGGACGTGTAGGAGGGCCCAGAGAAAGACCTGGCAGCATAGCTACATCCCAAACAACACCCGTCCCGCCTAACCCTGCGAGAGTTGACGGGGCGGTAAACTGGGCCCAAGAGACACACGTGGTGTATCTATGTGTGTTTATGTATAGATAAGGCACAATTTAATTAATGAATTTTTTTTTGAAAAAAAATTATATATAAAAAAAACGGTTAAAAAAATTATAAAAAAACATTTTTTTTTTTAAAATGAACGTAGATATGCCGACGGTTATGCCGTCGGCATAGCTCCCTGCCACGTCATCGATCCGCGGCACAGTGGGCCCGGAGCTATGCCGACCGTATAACCGTCGGCATAGCCCCGGGCCCATGGTGCCGCGGATCGATGACGTGGCGCAGAGAGATATGCCGACGGCCGACGTTAGGGCCGTCGGCATACGTTTGACGGCGTCAACCGGCTGGTAAAATCGGGACGGCCGGGCCCGCACATATGCCGACGGTTACTGTACGCCGACGGCCTAGATACGCCGACGGCCACCGACGGCATAGAGTGAGATATGCCGACGGCCTGGATACGCCGACGGTTGGCTCTAGGCCGTCGGTATACTGCCGTCTATGCCGACGGTGGCCGTCGGCATAGACGAGGCCGTCGGCGTCGGCATAGATTCCGGTAGTGATTACATGTATATTGCTTTATTCATACTCCTAGGGGCTTGATTGTAATCTTCTTTCTTTCATGGGGGTCTTCTTTGCAGTGCAGGGACTTCTGTGCTCTCCCGTGTTGTGCACCATTGCAACTTCCACGAGCACGTGAATTGCAATCCGAAAAGGAAAGAAAGTGAAGACAATGATTCATAGCCCTAGAAAATGCCTCAAAATCCAATCGAGCAGAACATCTGAAAAACCAAACCAACATTCAGGAAGACAACGTCAGTGCTCATAGTTTAGATCCGATTGCTAGTCAGCCGCGTGCACCGCCAACTGCTTGCCGGTGTACTCCACTCCAAAATGTTCAAATATGTGTTGAATATTATGTGTACGAGTTGTGCTACAACTAGACTTGTAACTAGCGGAGGGTTAGGTGTTTGAGTCGAACACGTGTAACCCGGGCCTATTATATAAAGGCACCGCGGGGTAGTGGTGGAGTGTGACAGACTGACAAATAACCAAGAGGGGACAAATTCAAACTAAAAGCAAAATATGCATAAAAACAGTGCAATACAATTTACGCCGGAAGCACCAGGTTTACATGGAAATTAAAATTTTATGAACATCAGAACATCTTAGAATCAATTTGTTTTAACTTAATTCAAAACCACCATTCTTTGCTTCTTCACTCCATCAGTTGTTTGGCAACAGTTCATTGTTCAGCCATTCAGTTCATCTGTAGTCGTCACATTGGGCCGTGGAGATGCAGCACTGCAGCATCATGAGAAAGGTAGAGATTGAAGCGGCGCGCAGATGAAACAACAAACTGTCATTGATGCAATGGGGGCAGAGAGGAAAATTGTCTATTTTGTGAAGAGAGGCACGAGCATGAGAGGTGCATGTGTGCATTGGGCTAGAGAGGAAAAAAATGTATATTCATGCGTTAGATCAAGATTCTTAGTAGTAGTAAAAAGAAGGTTTTGCTTTTGGAAGGGTGGGTCGTGGCCCCCTTTGGACTCCATGAGGCTCTGCCAGTGCCGCGTGGTAGCCAAATAGACTAGACATAAGATGGCAGACTAGACAGAGATTACAATAGGGACGGTCTGGCGCCCGTGGCAGGGATGGCCGGATCGGTCGTGCCGTGGTGGCCGGAGTGTTGTCTGAAGCATTTATGTTAATCACAACCTCCTTTGTAAAGATAAATAAAAATTTCAAACATTTCCTTTGAAAAGTTCAGACATCTACATGCATCATGTTTCTTCTTAATTATTTATGAAATCTAAATGTGGTCTAAAATTGAATAAATTTCCCATATGGCCATCATAGGACCTCACGAGGATGTTAATAACATAACTAACAAAACACTAAATGTAATTAAACACTAGAGTTAATCAATTTGAAGAGCATAGTTCAAAATAAAAATACAACCTAATTAGCCACCAATACATAGTTAATCGACCTAATGAAACATAATTTAAAACAAATAACGTGTGCCTAGTTCGTCAGAGGAGGAGATGATGATGATGTCATGATTCATGGCCTCGTAATTCGAGCCGGACAATGAGACAAAGTATGCGACCACCTCACACTCGGTGGCCTCCCTCCATTGCATACCCACTGGTACGTGGTCGGCCTATCACGCGGCCTCGACTGAGTGCTCGACGACAATTTGCTCATCGAGCGCCACGGGATATGTATCGATGGCAGCGAGCTCGGTCCATCACCGAGGACGACCTCAATTTGGGCCTCGACGGTGATGTGGCTACTCGAACAACACCTTATTGCCCCCCATCCCCATGCAATCATCCTCCATCCACATGTCGTCCTCTTCTCTTGCCGCATCGTCAATCTCGTAGCCATCACAATAGGATCTCGACTAGGAGGAGGACGGTGTATGAGGAAGATCTTGACGATACCCAAGAAGCTCGTCCACTACTCAGTTGCAAGGTTGTGTGGCGCGCGGTGGTCAGTCGAAAATCTCCGGCGATGGCGGGCGACGAGATGGAGATTTGATGGGGGGGGGGGGGTAGGGTTTGAGGTCCAATGGGGAGAAGAGGGTTGGCGGTGGGGTATTTATATGAAGAGGGGAGGAAAGTGTTGGAAATATGCCCTAGAGGCAATAATAAATTGGTTATTATCATATTTCCTTGTTCATGATAAAGGTTTATTATTCATGCTAGAATTGTATTGACCGAAAACTTAAATACATGTGTGAATACATAAACAAATAACATGTCCCTAGTGAGCCTCTACTAGACTAGCTCGTTGATCAAAGATGGTTAAGGTTTTCTAACCATAGACATGAGTTGTCATTTGATAACGGGATCACATCATTAGGAGAATGATGTGATGGACAAGACCCAACCGTAAGCTTAGCATTTGATCGTATCACTGAGTTTATTGCTATAGCTTTCTTCATGTCAAGTATCTCTTCCTAAGACCATGAGATCATGCAACTCCCGGATACCGGAGGAATACTTTGTGTGCTATCAAACGTCACTTCGTAACTGGGTGATCATAAAGATGCTCTACAGGTATCTCCGAAGGTGTCTGTTGGGTTGGCATGAATCGAGACTGGGATTTGTCACTCCCTATGACGGAGAGATATCTCTGGGCCCACTCGGTAATACAACATCATAAAGAGCTTGCAAGCAATGTGCCTAATGAGTTAGTCATGAGATCTTGTATTAAGGAATGAGTAAAGAGACTTGCCGGTAACGAGATTGAACTAGGTATGGAGATACTGACGATCGAATCTCGGGCAAGTAACATATCGCCGGACAAAGGGAATTGTATACGGGATTAACTGATCCTTGACATCGTGGTTCAACCGATAAAAGATCTTCGTGGAATATGTAGGAACCAATATGGGCATTCAGGTTCCGCTATTGGTTATTGACCGGAGAGGTGTCTCGGTCATGTCTACATGATTCTCAAACCCGTAGGGTCCACACGTTTAACGTTCGGTGACGCTAGAGTTATATTGGGATATGCATGTTGGTGACCGAATGTTGTTCGGAGTCCCGGATAAGATCCTGGACGTCACGAGGAGTTCCGGAATGGTCCGGAGGTAAAGATTTATATATGGGAAGTCATATTTTGGGTTCCGGAAAAAGTTTGGTTTTTTTTCGGTATTGTACCGGGAAGCTTCCAGAAGGTTCCGGAGGATTCCGGAGGGGTCCGAAAGTCCACAAGTGGATCCACCACGTCCCATAGGCCAGCATGGGCTGAAGGGGGGCGCCCTGGCCTACATGGGACAGGCGCACCAGCCCCTAAGAGTCCCATGTGGCTAAGACATGTGGAAGGGGACTAGGAATTCAACTCCTACTAGGAGTAGGACTCCTTCCCCTTGGCGCCAACTCCTATTAGGAGTAGGGATGGACTCCTAGCCCCTCCACCTATATAAATAGAGGGGAGAGGGCGCACCAGAGGACCAGAGATCCACAGATCAACACACCAGCCCCTGGGCGCCCCTCTCGCTCCCGTTACACCACCGCCTCGTCCCGACGACGCTTAGCGAAGCGCTGTCGGCGCTCCACCACCACCATCACCACCATGCCATCATGCTGGTTGTGATCCCATCTACTTCTCCTTTCCTGCTTGCTGGATCAAGAAGGAGGAGACGTCATCGAGCCGCACGTGTGCTGAACGCGGAGGTGCCGTCCGTTCGGTGCTGGATTGGTTTGGATCGTGATCGGATCGCGAAGAGTACGACTACATCAACCGCGTGATATACGCTTCCGCTTAACGGTCTACGAGGGTACGTAGACACACTCTCCCCTCTCGTTGCTATGCTTCTTCTAGATAGATCTTGGGTGTTCGTAGGAATTTTTTTGATTTTCATGCTTCGTTCCCCATCAGTTGCATCATGAGCTAGGTCTATGCGGAGATGTATATGCACGAGTAGAACACAAAGAAGTTGTGGGCGTTGATGCTCAAATTGCTTACCTCTCTTTTCTTATTTGGATTCGGCGGTATTGTGGGATGAAGCGGTTCGGACCAACCTTACATGTCCTCGTACATGAGACCGGTTCCACCGACTGGCATGCAACTTGTTTTGCATAAGGTGGCTAGCGGGTGTCTGTCTCTCCTACTTTAGTTGAATCTGATTTGACAAAGACGGTCCTTGTAGAAGGTTAAAAGGCAACTTGATTATCACCGTTGTGGCTTTGCGTAGGTAAGAATGGTTCTTGCTAGTTGCCCATAGCAGCCACGTAAAATTTGCAACAATAAAGTAGAGGACGTCTAACTTGTTTTTGCAGGGCATGTTGTGATGTGGTATGGCCAAAACGTCATGTGATATATGTTGATGTATGAGATGATCATGTTTTGTAATAGGTTCACGACTTGCATGTCAATGAGTACGGCAACTGGCAGGAGCCATAGGGTTGTCTTTAAATTTATTAATCGCCATGTAATTGCTTTACTTTATCGCTATGCGTTAGCAATAGTTGTAGAAGCAATAGTTGGCGCGACAACCACGTGACGACACGATGATGGAGATCATGATGTCATGCCGGTGACGATGGAGATCATGCCGGTACTTTGGAGATGGAGATCAAAGGCACGAGATGATAATGGCCATATCATGTCACAAATTGATTGCATGTGATGTTTATCTTTTTATGCATCTTATTTTGCTTAGGACGACGGTAGCATTATAAGATGATCCCTTCACTTAATTTCAAGAAATTGTGTTCTCCCTAAGTATGCACCGTTGCAAACTTTCGTCGTTTCGAAGCACCTCATGATGATCGGATGTGATAGACTCTACGTTCGCATACAACGGGTGTAAGCCAGTTTTACACATGCAGAATACTTGGGTTAAACTTGACGAGCCTAGCATGTACAGACATGGCCTCGGAACACGGAGGACCGAAAGGTCGAACATGATTCATATAGTAGATATGATCAACATGGAGATATTCACCATTGATGACTACCCCATCTCACGTGATGATCGGACATGGGTTAGTTGATTTGGATCATGTATCACTTAGACAACTTAAGGGATGTTGATTTAAGTGGGAGTTCATTAGTAATTTGATTAACTGAACTAATTATCATAAACATAGTCTAAATTGTCTTTGCAAATTATGTTGTAGATCAATAGCTCGCGCTGTAGCTCCCTATTTTTAATATGTTCCTAGAGAAAGACTAAGTTGAAAGGTAATGTAAGAAATTATGCGGACTAGGTCCGTAGTCTGAGGATTGTCCTCACTGCTGCACAGAAGGCTTATGTCCTTGATGCACCGCTCGATGTGCCAACCCCTCTAGCGTCATTTGTGGATGTTGTGAACATCTGACAGACACGTTCTGATGACTACTCGATAGTTCAGTGCGCCATGCTTTACAGCTTAGAAATCAGGGCCCCAAAGACGTTTTGAACGCCACGGAGCATATGAGATGTTCCAAGAGCTAAAATTGGTATTTCAGGCTCATGCCCGTGTTGAGAGGTATGAGACCTCTGACAAGTTCTTTGCCTGCAAGATGGAGGAGAATAGCTCAGTTAGTGAGCATGTGCTCAGAGTGTTTGGGTGCTACAATCGCTTCAATCAAGTGGGAGTTAATCTTCCATATAAGACAGCGATTGACAGATTTTTCCAGTCACTGCCACCAAGCCATGAGGGCTTTGTGATGAACTATAATACGCAAGGGATGGAGTATACAATCCCCGAGATATTCACGGTGCTTAAGGCCGTGAAGGTAGAAATCAAGAAGGAGCATCAAGTGTTGATGGTTAACAAGACCACTAGTTTCAAGAAGGGCAAGGGAAAGAAGGGAAACTTCAAGAATGGCAAGCCAGTTGCCGCTCCAATGGAGGAACCCAAGACTGGACCCAAACCCGAGACTGAGTGCTACTTTTATAAGGGGAACGGTCACTCAAAGCGGAACTGCCCCAAGTACTTGGTAGATAAGAAGGTTGGCAACGTCAACGTAGGTATATTTGATATACATGTTATTGATGTATACCTCACTAGTGCTCATAGTAGCGTCTGGGTATTTGATACTGATTCAGTTGCTAATATTAGTAACTCAAAGCAGGAGCTGCGGAGTAACAGAGACTAGCTGAGGGCGAGGTGACGATGAGTGTTGGAAGTGTCTCCAAGGTTGATATGATCCCCATCGGCACGCTCGTAATACCTTCGGGATTAGTATTGAACCTAAATAATGGTTATTTGGTGCTTGCGTTGAGCATGAAACATTATATCTGGATATTGTTTATTGCAAGACGGTTATTCATTTAAGTCAGAGAATAATGGTTATTCTGTTTATATGAGTAATATCTTTCGTGATCATACACCCAATGTGAATGGTTTACTGAATCTCGATCGGAGTGATACACATGTTCATAATATTAATGCCAAAAGAAGCAAAGTTAATGATGATAGTACCACATGATTGTGGCACTGCTGCTTAGGTCATATTGGTGTAAAGCGCATGAAGAAACTCCATGCCGATGGATTTTTTGAATCTCTTGATTATGAATCATTTGAGACATGTGAACCATGCCTTATGGGCAGGATGACTGAAACCCCATTTTCCAGATCAATGGAGCGGGCAAGTAACTTGTTGGAAATAATACATACCGATGTATGCGGTCCGATGAGTGTTGAAGCACGCGGTGGATATCGTTATTTTCTTACCTTCACAGATGATTTGAGTAGATATGGGTATATTTACTTAATGAAACACAAGTCTGAAACATTTAAAAAGTTCAAGGAATTTCAGAGTAAAGTGGAGAATCATCGTAATAAGAAAATTAAGTTTCTACGATCTGATCATGGAGGTGAATATTTGAGTTACGAGTTTGGTATGCAATGTGGAATTGTTTCACAGCTCACGCCACCTGGAACACCACAGCGTAATGGTGTGTCCAAACGTCGTAATCATACTCTATTGGATATGGTGCGTTCTATGATGTCTCTTACCGATTTGCCACTATAGTTTTGGGGTTATGCATTAGAGACAGCCGCATTCACTTTAAATAGGGCACCGTCTAAATCCGTTGAGACGACACCGTATGAGTTATGGTTTGGCAAGAAACCTAAGCTGTCGTTTCTTAAAGTTTGGGGATGCGATGCTTATGTCAAAAGGCTTCAGCCTGATAAGCTCGAACCTAAAGCGGAGAAGTGCGTCTTCATAGGATACCCTAAAGAGACCATTGGGTATATCTTCTACCACAGATCCGAGGGTAAGATCTTTGTTGCCAAGAATGGGTCCTTTCTAGAGAAGGAGTTTCTCTCGAAAGAAGTGAGTGGGAGAAAAGTAGAACTTGATGAGATTGTACCTTCTCTCGAACTGAAAGGTAGCACATCACAAAAAACAGTTCCCGTGATGCCTACACCAACCGGAGAGGAAGCTAATGATGATGATCATGAAACTTCGGATCAAGTTACTACTGAACTTCGTAGGTCGACCAGGGTACGTTCTGCACCAGAGTAGTACGGTAATCCAGTCCTGGAAGTCATGTTGTTGGACAACGGCGAACCTACGAACTATGAAGAAGCAATGATGAGCCCGAATTTCGACAAATGGCTTGAGGCCATGAAATCCGAGATAGGATCCATGTATGAGAACAAAGTATGGACTTTGGTGGACTTGCCCGATGATTGGCAAGCCATTGAGAATAAATGGATCCTTAAGAAGAAGACAGACGCTGATGGTAATGTCACCGTCTATAAAGCTCGACTTGTCACAAAGGGTTTCCGACAAGTTCAAGGGGTTGACTATGATGAGACATCCTCACCCGTAGCGATGCTTAAGTCTGTTAGAATTATGTTAGCGATTGCCGCATTTTTTAAATCTGGCTGATGGACGTCAAAACAGCATTCCTTAACAGGTTTCTTAAGGAAGAGTTGTATATGATGCAACCGGAAGGTTTTGTCGATCCTAAGGATGCTAAAAAGTATGCAAGCTCCAACGATCCATCTATGGACTGGTGCAAGCATCTCGGAGTTGGAATATACACTTTGATGAGGTGATCAAAGAGTTATGGGTTTATACAAGTTTGTGGAGAAGCTTGTATTTACAAGAAAGTGAGTGGGAACTCTGTAGCATTTCTGATAGTATATGTGGATGACATATTGATGATTGGAAATGATGTAGAATTTCTGGAAAGCATAAAAGGGTTGTTTGAAAGGAGTTTTTCAAAGGAAGACTTGGGTAAAGCAGCTTACATATTGGGCATCAAGATCTATAGAGATAGATCAAGACACCTGATAAGACTTTCACAGAGCACCTACTTTACAAGTTTTTGAAGGAGTTCAAAAAGGACCAGTCAAAGAAGAAGTTCTTGCCTGTGTTGCAAGGTGTGAAGTTGAGTGAGACTCAAAGCTCGACCGCGGCAGAAGAAAGAGAAAGGGCGAAGGTCGTCCCCTATGCCTCAGCCATGGGCTCTATAATGTATGCCATAATGTGTACCATACCTATTGTGTGCCTTGCCGTGAGTCTAGCAAGGGGGTACTAAAGTGATCCAGAGTGGATCACTGGACAGCGGTCAAAAATTATCCTTAAGTAACTTAAGGAAATGTTTCTCGTTTATGGAGGTAACAAAGAGTTCGTCGTAAAGGTTTACGTCGATGCAAGCTTTGACGCCGATCTGGATGACCCTGAGTCTCGAACCGGATATGTAAAGTGGAGCAGTCATTTGGAGTAGTTCGAAACCGAGCGTCATGGCGGGATTTACATGTGAAGCGCATATTTAGCGCCCTTTCAACTCCATCCGTGATTGGATCAAGGACGGAGACATAGAGATTTGCAAAGTACACACGGATCTGAATGCTGCAGACCCGTTGACTAAAACCTCTCCCATGAGCAAAACATGATCAGCCCCAAAACTCGTTGGGTGTTAGATTCATAACTATGTAAACTAGATTATTGACTCTAGTGCAAGTGGGGGACTGTTGGAAATATGCCCTAGAGGCGATAATAAATTGGTTATTATCATATTTCCTTGTTCATGATAAAGGTTTATTATTCATGCTAGAATTGTATTGACCGGAAACTTAAATACATGTGTGAATACATAAATAAATACCATGTCCCTAGTGAGCCTCTACTAGACTACCTCGTTGATCAAAGATGGTTAAGGTTTCCTAGCCATAAACATGAGTTGTCATTTGATAACGGGATCACATCATTAGGAGAATGATGTGATGGACAAGACCCAACCGTAAGCTTAGCATTTGATCATATCACTAAGTTTATTGCTATAGCTTTCTTCATGTCAAGTATCTATTCCTAAGACCATGAGATCATGCAACTCCCGGATACCGAAGGAATACTTTGTGTGCTATCAAACGTCACTTCGTAACTGGGTGATCATAAAGATGCTCTACAGGTATCTCCGAAGGTGTCTATTGGGTTGGCATGGATCGAGACTGGGATTTGTCACTCCGTATGATGGAGAGATATCTCTGGACCCACTCGGTAATACATCATAAAGAGCTTGCAAGCAATGTGCCTAATGAGTTAGTCACGAGATCTTGTATTACGGAACGAGTAAAGAGACTTCCGGTAATGAGATTGAACTAGGTATGGAGATACCGACGATCGAATCTCGGGCAAGTAACATATCGCCGGACAAAGGGAATTGTATACGGGATTAACTGAATCCTTGACATCGTGGTTCAACCGATAAAAGATCTTCATGGAATATGTAGGAACCAATATGGGCATCCAGGTTCCGCTATTGGTTATTGACCGGAGAGGTGTCTCGGTCATGATTATTGAACCCGTAGGGTCCGTATGCTTAACGTTCGGTGACGCTAGAGTTATATTGGGATATGCGTGTTGGTGACCAAATGTTGTTCGGAGTCCCAGATAAGATCCCGGACATCACGAGGAGTTCCGGAATGGTCCCGAGGTAAAGATTTATATATGGGAAGTCATATTTTGGGTTCCGGAAAAAGTTTGGTTTTTTTCGGTATTGTACCGGGAAGCTTCCAGAAGGTTCCGGATGATTCCGGAGGGGTCTGGAAGTCCACAAGTGGGTCCACCATGTCCCATAGGCCAGCATGGGCTGAAGGGGGGGCGCCCTGGCCTACATGGGCCAGGCGCACCAGCCCCTAAGAGTCCCATGTGGCTAAGACATGTGGAAGGGGACTAGGAATCCAACTCCTACAAGGAGTAGGACTCCTTCCCCTTGGCGCCAACTCCTATTAGGAGTAGGGCTGGACTCCTAGCCCCTCCACCTATATAAATAGAGGGGAGGGGCGCACCAGAGGATCAAAGATCCACAGATCAACACACCAGCCTCTGGGCGCCCCTCTCTCTCCCGTTACACCACCGCCTCGTCCCGACGACGCTTAGCGAAGCGCTGTCGGCGCTCCACCACCACCATCACCACTACGCCATCATGCTGGTTGTGGTCCCATCTACTTCTCCTCCCCCACTTGCTGGATAAAGAAGGAGGAGACGTCATCGAGCCGCACGTGTGCTGAACGCGGAGGTGCCGTCCGTTCGGTGCTGGATCGGTTTGGATTGTGATCGGATCGCGAAGAGTACGACTACATCAACCGCGTGATATACGCTTCCGCTTAACGGTCTACGAGGGTACGTAGACACACTCTCCCCTCTCATTGCTATGCTTCTCCTAGATAGATATTGGGTGTTCGTAGGAATTTTTTTGATTTTCATGCTTCGTTCCCCATCAGAAAGAGGGGTGCTGAGGCATTACCAGCGCCATGAATGCCGATCTCTTAATTTCCCTGCATGAAAATGGGTTTGGCGGCGTGCGAGTTATGGGAAAGAGAGTTGTTCGTGTGATGAGCAACCATATAGATACACCCCCCCCCCCCAAACATTACAACTACGAGCAACTGCATGTGCTCGTCACTAGTTTTTTTTTTCCGAAAAGGAGGTTAAACCCTAGCATCTGCATCATTGTGATGTTCCCATCTATCTCTACTCCTAATGTCTCACTTGGTAGGCTAGCCTTCACGGGTTTTTTCGTCTCCCAGTTTCGTCTGGTTTTTTTCGTCTCTCCTCCCACTGGTTTATTTTCGCCTCACTTTCCACTGGTTTATTTCCCCCTCCTACCTCTTTCTCTCACGTAACCCTAACCCTCTCGAACTCACCCCTTCCCCTGTCCCTTGCGGTGACGGCGGCATACGTGACGCATGCGACGGCGAGCTCCACAGGTCAATGCCTCCTCTCTCCTCTCCCATGGAAGTCCTTCCCCTCTCACATCTCCCATACGCGACGCGAGCGGTGGCACCAAGAGGAACGAGGGCGGCGGCGGCCGGCTGCGCGATAGGTCGATCTGGTTGCGCCTCCATGGCTGGCGTGGTCGCGCCTTCCCACCGCCGACCGCGCTGCGTCGCTATCGGAGGGGCACCCTGCTGCTGCCGGGGACTCACCACCGTCGAAGCACGCCACCACGCCGCCACTCTTCGGTCTCTCCTGCGGCCAAGGAGCGCCCCAACCTCGCCATGTCGCTCGCGTGGCTCCCATGGTCCGCCCCGCATAGCTCCTTGCTAAGCGACGCAGGTCATGACGCCCGCCGACTCGATCTGCACGGCCGGCCCCGCCCCTGCTTGCCGGGGACGCCTCCTTCCGCCGTCCTCATGCTCTTCACCGGTCGCCTCTCTACCTTCGGCCGACCTCCACTGACGGCTCCGCCTCTGCCTCGATCCCACGCACCATGGCCGCCCGGATGTCCAGCCACCGTACGCAGGCGACTGCCACGCTAGGTATCCTCGCCCGCTGCTGCTGTTTTTCTAAAGATATACTTATTCCATTTGCACCAACCTTGCTGTTTAGTAACATGAACGTCTCTGTTTCTTCTACTACAATGACAGGATAAGAGTACCTTATCCCTTTCAGCGGGGTGCTCCAACTTTTGATGCTGGCGAAGCTTTTGCAATGATGGCATCATTTGTTAGTCTCCGTTGGAGGTTTAATTAAACTGAGGTAAATATGCCAGATTCTTTTGTCAAATAAAAACATGACTGTCTATTTTGCTTGTTAGGACCAAGATCTCTAGCTATCAATGAAATTTTTGGAGTAGTTTTTGTTGCCTTTGTGTAACCCTGATAGCAGGTTCTTGGAAGGTTCAGATGTGTGGCAAAGGATTTCAATTTTCCTGTTTACACAAAGGAAACTCGAGGAAGGTTCAGATTTCTCATGCTCGGTTCTGTGCTCTCAGGGTTACATAGACAAAAATGCCTCCTATTTACACAAAGGCAACCCGAGGAAGGTTCAGATTTCTCATGACTGGTTCTTGGGTATTTCATGCCTGTGCCATCTTATTAGGAAAATGTAGTTTGTTTTATAGCTGATAATGCTCGATGTTTTTTATCAATTAGTAAATGCTCAGTTTTAGCTGATAAACTACATGGCAAAAGCTAATTCTGATGGGTCTAATGGAAATGATTTTCATCTTTAGACATGCCTTGAGTTGATTATTTAATCCTTTTATAAGAATCTATTTAGCTTTGTATTGTTGCAGTTTCATTATATATCCACTTACCAATGCATCTAAAGATTCAACAAATGTAGAAACCACCATCAGTCTTGGGACTACAAATTGTTTCTTCATTCCTCCGTGTTGCAGTGTAGGTGCTAAGGGGCCGAGGTTGTATGTTCGTTGAGGCATCAATACACTTCACTTTCCTTTTCCTTTTCCTTTTCCCTATTTCTGTTCTTGCATTTATTTCTTCTTCTCAGACCTCTCTGTCCGCTGCTTTAATATGGTTCCGATTGGTGCCCTGCATCTCCCAAGATATATGGATTTTGGTCGAGGCAGTCATCACATAAATAAAATGCTAACATCCTCTCAATTTCCGAATGGATTTGTTAAATTGTCTTTCTCTTGTTGGATCACGTACCTGATTTGTTTGTTGTCCTTGAAGCCAATACCATGACATGAGCTTGAAGATTTCAAAGATACAGAAGGTTGACAGAAAGAGGATACACTGATTTCAGCTGCGGACACATGAGAGCTAAATCTATCCCTAACAGGTAACTCAACTTTCAACATATTCATTGCAGAAGCAAAAACAACGGGATACATGACCTGAATACTTGCATTGTGACATGTTTTTGCCCGTGCCTCAAATTGGAATGATGTCCATGCTGTTGACCTCTACAAGTTACTCACACTTCAGGTAACCCAACGGCTGGAACCCCAACAATTTGGGTAATATGACAAAAGTTTAAACTGCTTCGGTCATGTTGGTCAATAGAGTAATTAGCATGTTAGTTTTGTTTTGAGATGATGTAAACTAGTTGTATAGAGTACTAACATAGATCCTTTTTTCTTTCAACATGTATCTTTATTGCATATACTTGAAGTAATATATTTATGTCTAAGTGTACGTGGTGAGTTCTTTCCTCTTGCGCGAAAGTCTTCCGTGATTGGCCTACTGATTCCTCTATGCTTTATTAATGTCTCTATTCTTTTTTTATCCTTTTTTTCCTATCCTATTTTGCAGGGGGTTCTACTCTCCCTCTTGAGGCAAGTGTGGATGTAATGGATATTGATTGTGGTTGTTCGGACAAAAATATTGCGTGCAAACATTATTGAGTACTGATGGTGAGACTTTCCATTTCTTTATCTTTTGTCCTTTTAATCAAGAACAATGTTTAGAGCTTACATGGTTGTCCAAATTTAATTCTGTAAAAGAGAAATATTGATGTCATGCAATGATCAGTGTGGAGTAGGATAGTTACAGAGTTCTTCCTCAGTTCTCATTGAGCAAAGATTGGACGTGTGTGATTTGTTCTACTACCAAGTCAATCTTGGTCCATATTGTCGGACTTTTCTTATTGAGTTTTTTTGTTGCTATTAGTATTTTCATTTATGCAGAGGCTGGGTGTACTGCTTAAACCTTTTAAGTAATAAAGCACCCTTCATCGAAAAAATAGTATTTTCATTTAAACTGGAAATTTATGTGAAGAAGGGGCCGTGTTTAAATGCATGAGTTTGTTTTCCTATTTTCTTTGGAAGAATGAGATGACCAGGAACAGTATCAAGTTTGTAGCTGCTCACCGCCTCATCCTTAAAATAAGGTTGTAGCTGCTCACGTAATATTCACACATCGTCGGTGGCATGGCAGTGGCCGGCAGAAGGAAGCTTCTGTTTGACACAGAAATCTCATTTTTTTCTAGCAACTACAAGAAATCAGTGAAGCAGTAGGAAGTAGGAACTCAGTCCAGAAGATTATCTGATGACCTGATATGCTACCTGGTGCCTTTTAGTACGTAACAAATGTAACTTCTTCTCCAACAAAAATAATAATGAGAGGCATGTTACAGTTAGTTTTACCCTGAGAATTGATCATCATTCTGTAACCTTAAGATAAACATATAACTTGTGACATATCCATGCAGATGTGTGCTTTGCAAATCGACCGACCTTTTTTGTCTTCTGTGAATAGATGTTGAATGCTAATATAAATCTGCTATATGTCTCAGCAAAAATGTGGACTTCCTAATTTGTCTTTCAATGGTGCATAGTTCAATTTTGTCTTCCTAATTTATACAGTATCAGCTCATATGCCGATTTATCTCATAAATAAGTATTCACTCTTACAACACCACCATGCATGTTTTCTTCACGTCTGCAGCAGTGCATCTTTCAATTTTGATTTGCATAACCATTTTTTTTTTGCATATATAGTGTATTGAAGCAGCAAATGGCATTTAGCATGCTGCTAAAATAAGCATCAAAATTGTAGTGCATTGAACTAGTAGGAGAAGTTGATGTTCCACGGAATTGCTAATCCCATCTCCAAGGTTTAATGTTTGATCTGTTTGTTATTGACCTAAGAGAAAATGGGTTATGCATCTCTGATGTGATGTATTTCTAACAAACAGTGACAAAATCAATACCTTGTACGGGCAATTACTCTTATATATTTTGATGCTTGAAAAATCGTAGAGTCAGCGCCTCTCTTTAAAGTGTACATGATGTAATAAGAACAAAAAATAAAGAAGCATCTTGAGTACCATGCCCAGATACACTGTTAATGCCCACAGCTGTATTTTGTTCCATTAGAAAATATAAATATATTTTGTTACATTCAAGCAATGTTATATCCTGCACGTGTGTTACAGGTGTTTCTCTCTACTTTGTGCTCCAGATTTGTTTTCCCTACAATATGGCAGATTAATGTATATTCTTCCGAAGTCATAGTACATTCATGGTCTGTATATCTGTTTGTATGCTGCAAACCTGAGTCGGGCAGGCAGTAGCTGATTTCTTCATTTGCTATCTTTATATTCTTCAAAGCAATTAAATTTCTCATCTTGCACCTGAGATAAACCTACAATCTAGAGCACAAGGAAACTATAGATCATTTTTTTCTATTGCTTCTGTGAACTTAAGTTATGGCTTTCCGAAGTATTTAAACATCATGTCTTTTATATGGCTGTCTAACTTTCCAAAAAATTCGATATTCTATTTGGTGTAATTCAGGGTCAATTGAGCTATCAAACATAATATAGGACGCAAAAATAGAAGTGTATGAGCATGTAGTGTATAATTGGTGAGATTAGGGGAATGTACTGACAAGTGACAAGCATATTTCCTTGCGTGTCGTCCTCGATGCTGCTTCCTTAGCTCACACAGTAGTTATCTTAATACGTACCGTACTCGATTTGATTGGCAGGCTTCAGGTAATTCGTGTTCGTGTGGTAAGAATCGATTGTACCACTTTCTTGATGCAAAAAATAACATCAACGGACCTGTACTGCTACGAATTACATCACAGACTATGTGCTACTTTATTAATTGTAGTTTCTTTGTTCAGTTAGTTCTCTGCAACAAAACCACTTCTTCTCCCGATGTATATGTTTCTTGGCAAAATTTGCTGTAATACTAATCTTCCAGAGATTGTTGTAAGAAATAACTATATTTAGTATCTTATCTCATCAGTGGGCTAATTCTATAAAAGAACTAATAAGGAGATTTCTTAGCAGTACTGTATATGTTTGGAGCAGTGAGATAATTTTATCCTATATGACTTTCTTTCTCTTGCCTTCCCTGATTTTGTTTTCCCCTCCATTTTTTTCAGGTTCCAAAGTTTGGCCGCAGCTAGCTTGATTTGGAGACATTTCTTGTTAGGAGTTAAACTTTGGTTTGGAGGCATTGAGCTTTGGTTGTAACTAGCTTTGTTACTTGGTATACCTCTGTCAGCGCTCAGGTAAACACTATCTACCACATTGTTTAATCTGGGGTTTACTCGGTGCCAAGTGTACTATATTGCTAGATTTAACTTTAATCTATGAGTTGCTCTGTATCTATTTCGGCATAAATGGTTCATCATACTAGGATTTAATTAGTGATCTTACTTCTGTTGCTTGTTGGTGAATATGAAATATATTGCGTTTTCATGGAAGCAGGAGCCGGGTAGTTGTGGAGTGGGTCGTGGGAGAGGCGGTCGGCGAGCGCGGGCTGGATGTGAAGGTGATCACTAGTAGAAAAAGGGTCTTTAGTCCCGGTTCCAGAGGGCCTTTAGTCCCGGTTCTGGAACCGGGACAAAACGATCGGGACTAATGCCTAAAACCTTTAGTCCCGGTTGGCCTACGAACCGGGACCAAAGGTGCTCCACGTGGCCGCTGTGGGGCGCCCAGGCAGGAGGACCTTTAGTCCCGGTTGGTAACACCAACCGGGACTAAAGGGTCTCCACGTGGCCGCTGCGCAGCACTCAGGCAGGAGGACCTTTAGTCCCGGTTGGTAAAACCAACCGGGACCAAAAGGCAACCACGCGTCAGCAGCTCGCAGGCGCTGGGTTTTTTTTTGAAAGGGGGGGGGGGGTTGGGGTTTTGGAAGGTTTAGGGGTTTCATATGGTGTTAGCTAGCTAATAGAGAGAAGTGACCTCTCTTTCTCCGTGCTTGGTCGACACTAGCTACTACATATAGAGAGAACTCGACGCTAGCTAGTAAGCAAATGAAGGAAACCATTAATTACACAAGATCGTCATGAACATATACAGAGAGAAGTGACCTCTCTTTCTCCGTGCTTGGTCGAACAACAAGTTTTCGTATATCTATCCGATGCTACTACATATATACAATATAACATCCCTGACATCATCAAGCGCCAAACTCAACACAATTGATGGTAATAAAATAAAATTGTGAATATTGTTTACATACTTCAAATTGTTCTTCAGATCTGCCCCGCTCAGAGGTCCTGTGGCGAATGTACTCGCAAACGTAGTATCCACATAAATTATTCCCGGGTTCCTGCCACAAGAAATTTACGAGAATAGAGTTCAATCAAACTGATAATCAAGCACGATAATGGTATTGATGAAACTAGAATCAATGAGAGATGCGCGGAACTAGCTAGTACTACTTACTTTGGGGTGTGTAAATCGCAGCTCGTTCTTCAGACCCGGAACCTGTCCGGTGAACTGTTTCCAAACCCTGCCAGGCAAAGAAAATGATTACTTGATATCAGGAAATGAAGGAAAGTTGCCGATATGGTCCCGGTATTGATTGAACTTACTTCTGGAGCATTGCAGTCATGTCCGCATAATCCTTGGGATCTTTACGTCTTGAGTCTAAGACAGTTACTACTCCCCCGTCAAGCTTAATGATAGCAGAATATAGTGGAACCTGCGCACACTTAACTCATCAATTACAGTACTTAACCTCGAGTAAGCGAAACCGAATATGCAGAAGACAGTAACACTCACTTGAAGTTGTAAGGAAAGAGTATTTCCCTTTTGTTTTGATGTCGAAGGAACGCTTTTAGCAAGTTTTCCTCGGTTTCTTTAACATTGTTTTGTACCGTCCATTCATTTACGGTATTTGGGCTAATGAACCCAATGTCATAGATTTGTATTTTTGGGCATTCGACGATCTTCAATCTGCATAATATAGTGAGGATAATTATATATACATGCAATGAACGAGCTGAGCTAGAGACTTAATTACAGAAGTAATACTTACAGACAGTAGCAAGTCATGATTTGTTTGTCGAGGGCCTCTTGATTGAATAACTGAAATAACTCCACAAATTCAACAGGCATCAGGTCGACTCCAATGAGGTCGTGCTCATCTTTAATTCTCACCATCAAACTATCGGACCCATTCTTCCTGCAGCTTTCCAAGTACCACTCATGCAATCTTCGCATCATCGTTGTTAGAGGAGGATGATCAGGTTTGACGAGAGGCTTCCCGTGCTCGTATCTAAAGATCTTTACTACCTCAGCCGTTTCAAACTGTACATCATCGCCCACGTAATCACCAAGAGTGGTACCGGGCAGTAGCCCCGGATGATTAGCGATATCGCTAGACACCTTGAGCGGGGGGCACGATTGCTTCTCCTGTTCGCTGAGCTGGGGAATTGTTTTCCCACTTCTTCGTCTTGAAGCACTGGCAGTACTTCCCGACCGCCGCGCTTCATCATATGTCTTTTCAATACAGCGGTTATAGTTGGATTGCGGCGGAGGCGGTGGTGGTCGCTTAAGGGCATCCAGAGTGCGCTTCGCTTTCACCGGATCTATTGTTTCCTTCGGAGGTGGACGTTTCCGTTCAAAATGGGCCTGCACTTCGGCAGCACTGATGTCCTTGTTTTCCTCGTCAGTCCTCTCATATGGTAACTTTGGAGGAACCCTGAGGCTTGGACCATTTTTGAATTTCTTCCCGCCTTTTGTACTGCTAGCCGCCGGAGCGGCGGCGGCTCTCTTCCGCTGTTGCTGACGCGCCGAAGCCCGCTGAGGCGGCGGAGACCGCTGACGCGCCGGAGACAGCTGCAGCGGCGGAGACGGCTGACGCGCCAGAGATAGCTGAGGCGGAGGAGGATTCTGCTGAGGGGCCTTCCCCGTTAGAGTCCGCTGAGGCGGCGGAGACGGATGACGCGCCGGAGACGACTCAAGCAGCGGAGATAGCACAACTGGACTGTGAGGAGGAGTCTGCTGAGGATCCGGCTGCGTCTGCTGAGGCGGCGTCCAGTTTGGAAGCTTGATGTACTCCTTTCTCCATAGGCAGGTACTCCTTAAGGCATTTTCCAGAAGATCCTCCCCTTCACCTGTAGGGTAGTCAAGCTCCAGCCCCACAAATCCCGCCATTATCTCATCCACCGTGACAATAGCATAGCCATGTGGAATCGGACGGCAATGGAAAGTTCCCTCAGTTCGAGGAGGTAAAACAAAGCCGACCGCCGCCTTCAAGGTCAGGTTCTGGCATTTCGCCATTAGCACACAATGTTCAGCCTGCGTGATACTATCCACGGGGTAGCGAGGAGCAGTGATATCAGGCTGAAGGAGCTCCGTGGAAGCCACGCTGCTTCTCCGCTGAGATGGTGGGGTAGCTTCTGGGGCAGTGTCGAAGGAAGGATCTTCGTGCAGCTGAGATGGTTGGCCGGTAGCTCGCTGGCTCTCAAGTTCCTCTAGTTTCGCTAATCTTGCATTGATCTTCTGCATTTCGCTTGCTTCCGCTTTCTTCTTTCTCTCTCGGCTTCTATAACCAGCGCTGTCGGGAAACCCATACACCCACGGAACGGAGCCTGATGTGCCTCGTGTTCGTCCAGGGTGTTCAGGATTCCCAAGGGCCCGTGTCAGCTCGTCATTCTCTCTGTCGGGATGTAACCTCCCTTCCTGCGCTGCCTGGATTGCTTCCTCAAGCTTCTTGACGGGTATTGCAAGTTGAGCTTTCGTCCAAACACACTCCCCTGTGTCTGGGTCCAAAGTTCCCCCAACCCCGAAGAACCAAGTCCTTGACCGATCTCGCCAGTGCAATGTCGCTGGTTGGACCCCTTTAGCAAGCAGGTCTTGCTCAGCTTTGTCCCACGTAGGCCGGGCTTTGCTGTAGCCACCTAACCCCGTAACATGGTGATACTTCTTCTTTGCAGCATTTAGCTTATTTGTCGCTGACCTTTGCTTGCCATTGTCTGATTTCTTGTAGGCCACAAATGCGGGCCAGTGATCTTTTATCTTCTCATATGCACCGGTGAATTCTGGAGTCTTGTCTTTCTCGACAAACTTTTTGTTCAAATCTTTCTTCCAGTTCTTGAATAGTTCTGCCATCTTCTTAAGAGCAAATGCCTTGACCTTATTCAGATCCGCCTCTGGTGGTAGGCTGAAATTTGTCATCAGCAAGGTCCAAAGATCATCTTTCTGTCTATCCTGGACATAAGAAACTTCAGGGTCCTTCTTCTTATTCCATTCTTGGATGCTGATCGGGACGATGTCCCTAACAACCACTGCGCACTGATGTATAAATGTGTCCCTGCTCCGCTTGGGAGCAATCGGTTGGCCATCTCGACCGACTTCTTCGATCGTGAACCTTTCATCCTGGCGCAACCTTTTCTTCGGGCCTCGTCTCCTTACGGAAGTTTGGCTCGATCCGGAGGGCTAATTAAAAGAAGAAAGAAGCGTTAATATATATACATACAAAACAATTAATGCATCAAGTCAGCAGAGGCTTAATTAATATATGTATATATACCTCGCCGGACTTTGCAACAGTTAAGGCTCCCTCCTCCGTTCGGTCACCGGAGCCGTCATGATCTCCTTCCTCCTCCATTCGGTCACCGGAGCCGTCATGATCTCCTTCCTCCTCCATTGGATCACCGGAGCCGTCATGATCTCCTTCGTCACCATCGGTGTCGTTGAGAAACGACATGGTGATATCACCTCCTTGAAGGATTATATCCCCCAACAACTCTTCTTTTTCTAAGTCTTTGTCCATAGTTTCTGCAAATACAACACTTGACATGGCAAAAAAAGACTTGCTTCACATTCAAGAGAAAATCAAAGTTATCGGGGTTATGTTTTAACGACCCCCTCTCTCATGTTTTAACGACAAGATGAATACAAGCTTTATACACAAGATGAATACAAGATTTATACACAAGATGAATACACAACTCAACAAATGAACCAACCATCATCCTATGAACAAAACTCAACATATATACAACAAATGGACACCTTTTGTTGAACAGCGGAGGGACGATAAGTGACCAACTCCACGGAGATGCAGTACCACAACCTGTAATTCCACCGAGAGTGAAAATTAGCATGGCAACAAGTGGCATGACATGAATGTAACACCACAACCTGATAAAAAAAATTGTAGCTAGCTAGATACCAATTTGAAAGCAAGTTTCAAACTTAGAGAAAAATAGCATGGCATGGCATCCACAATACAAAATATTTACCAAGTTTTCATACATCAAAATGAACTCTAAAGACAAAATATTGACCAAGTTTTCATACATCACAATGAACATCAAAATGAACTCTAAATCAACTCTAAAGACAAAATATTGACCAAGTATATTTGTCACCAATCCTTTTAATGTGGGTTTTAAAATTTTCTCCCAATCCTTTTAATTATATTATAAACATCAGTAGTGATTATTTTCATAATGATTTGGCCTCAAAAAAATTCTTTTATTAGTATTTTCAAACTCTAGAATGACCCTGTTGCACTAGAACAATTTCAAATAATTCTTTTCAAATGCCACAAATTTTTTGAGAAGTCCTCTGATGCCTATAGATCATTTTTATGCAAAAAGCCACTTTGGTCATTTGAAAATTTTGAGCACAACTTCCATTTTCCAATTTTGGTCCAATCTTGGCATTGAACTACAACCCTATTTTTCCTTGCTCAAATAATTCTGAATTTTTTGCATCTTATAGTCCTTCCAACTAAACCCTTAAGTCCAGAAGGGCAGCCCCAATTTCACCTTGCAAGTCCACCAAAAAATTCCCTGTAGTTTCTGTCCAGAACTAAATTCTAATAAAACTTGCACTAACAAGTTTTTCCTTTTAACAAACCAACTTGACCATCATCTCTAACATCCAAGGAGACATCATCCTGCCAAGTTTCACATACAACAAAGTTCCCTAGCTAGCCCTAGCATTTCAACAAACACCTTGTGGACATGGCAAACACATTTCAACAAACTCTATGAAATCTTGCAACTCTCTGAACAGGGGCAACTTTATACATACAAGGAGGAAGGAGGGAGGAGAGGGGTGGGAGGGAGGAGGGAGTACCTGGCCGGCCGGCTAGCTGTGGAGCGGCGGCGTCGGGGGCAGGGTAGGGGCGCGGCGGCGTCGGGGAAGGGCAGGGGCGCAGCGGCGTCGGGGGCAGAGCAGGGGCGCGGCGGCGTCGGGGCAGGGCAGGGGCGTCGGGGCAGGGCAGGGCGTTAACGGCGAGGTCCGACAGCCTGGCGGCGTCGAGGTGGTCGTCGGCGCCGTCGGGGGAGAGGAAGATCGAAGTGAATTGTGTTTGAAAATTTTCTAAGTGCGCGGTTATATACAAAGACCTTTAGTCCCAGTTGGTGGCTCCAACCGGGACTAATTAAAGGCCCCCCTTTAGTCCCGGTTGCAGCCACCAACCGGGACTAAAGGTCATTTTCAGCAGCGCAAAGGGCGGGAAGCAGAGCCCTTTAGTCCCGGTTGGTGGCTCGGACCGGGACTAAAGGGGGGCCTTTAGTCCCGGTTGGTGCCACCAACCGGGACTAAAGGACTGCGGCTGGCACGGCGTCGGGCGGGTGGATGTTTAGTCCCACCTCGCTAGCTGAGAGGCGTCGAGAGTGGTTTATAAGCGCGGCTGCGCCAACCCTCTCGAGCTCCTCTCTTATTCAGGCCTACGGGCCTAAATGCACTCTCTCTGCCTGTGAGCCTTCTGGGCCTGATGCGGGCCTGCATCCTGGCCCAACTAGCGGATTGGGTTTCTAGTCGTATGCAGGCCGTGGTGGCCCAGTAGGCGGCAGTTTTTAATTTTTTTTACTTTTTAGTCCCGGTTTGTGGTAGCAACCGGGACTAAAGGTTTTTTCCAGTATTTTTGTTTTGTTTTTTGATTTATTTATTTTCTTTTGTTTCTACTTACAGCTAAATACTTAGAGTTTTTGAGTGATTCTTTTTGCTTTAGGTCACAAAAATTATAAACTTTCTGTTAGTGCCAGTAGTTTTCAAATTTGAATAGTTTAAATTTGAATTCTTTGAA
Source organism: Elymus sibiricus (assembly GCA_039707655.1). Classification (NCBI taxonomy): domain Eukaryota; kingdom Viridiplantae; phylum Streptophyta; class Magnoliopsida; order Poales; family Poaceae; genus Elymus; species Elymus sibiricus. The sequence goes on along the minus strand of CM077672.1, from coordinate 18,573,683 downwards.
ATTTGTGTGAATCACTAGTTTGTGAATAACTTTACTTTAAAAATAGATTTTTGAGTGATTCTTTTTCCTGCTGTTTAATATTAGTGTGTTTTATCATTATATTCAATTTGGTAATTTTTAGATTATTTTAAATGGGTGTTTTAATCAAAAACAGATTTTGTTATTTTAGTTTGCTATTAAAGTTTCTAACAAAAAATACTTTATGAAAATTCTTTTTGCTATTAAAGTTTTGAACAAAAAATACTTGGCATGGTATCATCATTTCACCCACATAGCATGTGCTAAAAAGTTGAGAGGGTTACGGGAAAAACTGGATGCACTTCGTGTACAAACTGGACAATCTCTTTCGAAGTATCAGCGTTTCGGACGAAAACTCATGTGTTACGAAGGCATTTCATATTTTTTAAACTTATTTGAACTCCAGACTTTTTGTGCGTTCAATATGCACCATTCAAAGCCACATCATCAATTTTCAACCCTTTCTGACTTCATTTGCTATTTTTCATGCATTTAATCTTTTTTTTGAGCTAAATGACCCTGAAATTGAAAAGCACTACAAATGAACTCTGAAAAGGTTGAAAGTTGGCATGGTATCATCATTTCACCCACATAGCATGTGCTAAAAAGTTGAGAGGGTTACGGTAAAAACTGGATGCACTTCGTGTACAAAATGGACAATCTCTTTCGAAGCATCAGGGTTTCGGACGAAAACTCATATGTTACAAAGGCATTTCATTTTTTTTAAACTTATTTCAACTCCAGACTTTTTGTGCGTTCAACATGCACCATTCAAAGCCACATCATCAATTTTCAACCCTTTCTGACTTCATTTGCTATTTTTCATGCATTTACTGATTTTTTTGAGCTAAATGACCCTGAAATTGAAAAGCAGTACAAATGAACTCTGAAAAGGTTGAAAGTTGGCATGGTATCATCATTTCACCCACATAGCATGTGGTAAAAAGTTGAGAGGGTTACGGCAAAAACTGGATGCACTTCGTGTACAAAATGGACAATCTCTTTCGAAGTATCACGGTTTCGGACGAAAACTCATATGTTACAAAAGACATTTCATTTCTTGACATGTAACTGCAGTGATATTCTAGATCAAAGTCATCATCAGAATAGTTGTGGAGAGAAAGTCTTCACTTTTTCTTCGCGTGTGTCCCTTGCTTATTGCGACGTAACCATGGATAATCTTCATCGTTTAACAAGGTGCTTGGGTCAGCCTTCACTTTGAAGGGAGGAATTTCATGAAACTTTTCATAATCTTCAGACATGTCTGTCTTGCCCTCCACTCCCACGATGTCTCTTTTCCCTGAAAGAACTATGTGGCGCTTTGGCTCATCGTATGATGTATTCGCTTCCTTATCTTTTCTTTTTCTCGGTTTGGTAGACATGTCCTTCACATAGAAAACCTGCGCCACATTATTGGTTAGGACGAATGGTTCGTTTGTGTACCCAAGATTGTTGAGATCCACTGTTGTCATTCCGTACTGCGGGTCTACCTGTACCCCGCCTCCTGACAGATTGACCCATTTGCACCGAAACAAAGGGACCTTAAAATCATGTCCATAGTCAAGTTCCCATATGTCCACTATGTAACCATAATATGTGTCCTTTCCCCTGTTGGTTGCTGCATCAAAGCGGACACCACTGTTTTGGTTGGTGCTCTTTTGATCTTGGGCGATCGTGTAAAATGTATTCCCATTTATCTCGTACCCTTGGTAAGTCAATACAGTCGAAGATGGTCACCTGGCCAATGAGTACAGCTCATCTCCAACAATGTTGTTACCCATGAGATGTGTTTGCAATCAACTGCCGAAAGTCCTGATGTGTTCACATGTAATCCAGTCGTCAGACTGCTCCGGGTGTTTGGAGCGCAGAAAATTCTTGTGTTCATTGACATACGGGGTCACCAAGGTAGAATTATGTAGAACTGTGTAGTGTGCTTGAGCCCAAGAATGCCCGTCCCTACATATTATTGCATCCGCTCCTAGCGTGCCTTTTCCAGTCAGTCTCCCTTCATACCGCGATTGAGGGAGACCAATCGGCTTAAGGTCAGGAATAAAGTCAACACAAAACCCAATGACCTCCTCTGTTTGATGACCCATGGAGATGCTTCCTTCTGGCCTAGCACGGTTACGAACATATTTCTTTAAGACTCCCATGAACCTCTCAAAGGGGAACATATTGTGTAGAAATACAGGACCCAGAATGGCAATCTCGTCGACTAGATGAACTAGGACGTGCGTCATGATATTGAAGAAGGATGGTGGGAACACCAGCTCGAAACTGACAAGACATTGCACCAAATCATTCTTTAACCTTGGTAGGATATCTGGATCGATTACCTTCTGAGAGATTGCATTGAGGAATGCACATAGCTTCACAATGGCTAATCGAACGTTTTCCGGTAGAAGCCCCCTCAATGCAACCGAAAGCAGTTGCGTCATAATCACGTGGCAGTCATGAGACTTTAGGTTCTGGAACTTTTTCTCTGCCATATTTATTATTCCCTTTATATTCGACGAGAAGCCAGACGGGACCTTCATACTGAGCAGGCATTCAAAGAAGATTTCCTTCTCTTCTTTGGTAAGAGCGTAGCTGGCAGGACCTTCATACTGCTTTGGATGCATGCCGTCTTTTTCGTGCACACGTTGCTGGTCGTCCCGTGCCTCCCGTGTATCTTTTGTCTTCCCATACACGCCCAAGAAGCCTAGCAGGTTCACGCAAAGATTCTTCGTCACGTGCATCACGTCGATTGCAGACCGGACCTCTAGGTCTTTCCAATAGGGTAGGTCCCAAAATATAGATTTCTTCTTCCACATGGGTGCGCGTCCCTCAGCGTCATTCGGAACAGATTGTCCGCCAGGACCCTTTCCATAGATTACTTGTAAATCCTTGACCATATCAAGTATGGCATCACCAGTACGGAGGGCGGGCTTCTTCCGGTGATCTGCCTCACCTTTGAAATGCTTGCCTTTCTTTCTTAAGAGATGGTTGGTCGAAAGAAATCGACGATGTCCCAGGTACACATTCTTCCTGCATTTGTCCAAATATATACTTTCGGTATCATCTAAACAGTGCGTGCATGCGTGGTATCCCTTGTTTGTCTGTCCTGAAAGGTTACTAAGAGCAGGCCAATCATTGATGGTTACAAACAGCAACGCATGTAGGTCAAATTCCTCCTGTTTGTGCTCATCCCACACACGTACACCTTCTCCATTCCACAGCTGTAAAAGTTCTTCAACTAATGGCCTTAGGTACACATCAATGTCGTTGCCGGGTTGCTTAGGGCCTTGGATGAGCACTGGCATCATAATGAACTTCCGCTTCATGCACAACCAAGGAGGAAGGTTATAGATACATAGAGTCACGGGCCAGGTGCTATGATTGCTGCTCTGCTCCCCAAAAGGATTAATGCCATCTGCACTTAAACCAAACCATACATTCCTTGCGTCACCTGCAAAGTCCCCCCACCTTCTCTCGATTTTTCTCCACTGCGACCCGTCAGCGGGTGCTCTCAACTTCCCGTCTTTCTTACGGTCTTCTTTATGCCATCGCATCAACTTGGCATGCTCTTTGTTTCTGAACAGACGTTTCAGCCGTGGTATTATAGGAGCATACCACATCACCTTGGCAGGAACCCTCTTCCTGGGGCGCTCGCCCTCAACATCACCAGGGTCATCTCGTCTAATCTTATACCGCAATGCACCGCATACCGGGCATGCGTTCAAATCCTCGTACTCACCGCGGTAGAGGATGCAGTCATTAGGGCATGCATGTATCTTCTGCACCTCCAATCCTAGAGGGCATAGAACCATCTTTGCTTCGTACGTACTGCCGGGAAATTCGTTATCCTTTGGAAGCTTCTTCTTCATTATTTTCAGTAGCTTCCCAAATCCGTTGTCAGATACACCATTGTCTGCCTTCCATTGCAGCAATTCCAGTGTGGTACCGAGCTTTGTGTTGTCATCTTCGCAATTTGGGTACAACCCTTTTTTGTGATCCTCTAACATGCGATCGAACTTCAACTTCTCCCTTTCACTTTGGCATTGTCTCTTTGCATCAACAATGACCCGGCGAAGATCATCATCGGGCACATCGTCTGGTTCCTCTTGATCTTCAGCTTCCCCCGTTGCAGTATCACCGTATTCAGGGGGATAGTTGTCATCATCCTCTTCTTCTTCGTTGTCTTCCATCATAACCCCTCTTTCTCCGTGCTTGGTCCAAACATTATAGTGTGGCATGAAACCCTTCTCAAGCAGGTGGACGTGAAGGGTTTTCAAGTTAGAGTAATCCTTTGTATTCTCACAGACAAGGCATGGACAATACATAAAACCATTCTGCTTGTTTGCCTCAACCACTTCGAGAAATTTATGCAGGCCCTCAAGATACTCGGAGGTGCGTCGGTCACCGTACATCCATTGCCGGTTCATCTGTGTGCATTATATAATTAAGTGTATCAAAAACCATTACAGAACATCATGAATAGATAAGTGACTAAATTAATACAAGTTCATCATCACATTAAAACCAAAGTACAGTAGTGATCAAATGTTATTACTGAAAAAATAAATACATAAAGTTCATACATATATAGTTCTCATAGAACAACATATAGCTCTCTAGAGCATCTAATTAAAACATACATTGAAACTATGAAAAACAACAACAAATGCGATCATAATCGCAACTAAGGTAACAATTGATCCAACGGCATAATGATACCAAGCCTCATTATGAATGACATATTTTCTAATCTTTCTAATCTTCAAGCACATTGCATCCATCTTGATCTTGTGATCATCGACGACATCGGCAACATGCAACTCCAATTCCATCTTCTCCTCCTCAATTCTTTTCAATTTTTTCTTCAAGTAATTGTTTTCTTTTTCAACTAAATTTAACCTCTCGACAAGAGGGTCGGTTGGAATTTCCGGTTCACATACCTCCTAGATAAAAACATCTATGTCACGTTGGTCGGCATAATTGTCATAAACACTAAATGAAACAAATCATAATAAAAGATAATATACCACATCCGAATCATAGACAGGACGAGGGCCGACGGGGGCGGATACCAAAGTCATGGCACTATATAATAACAAACAATAATAAAAGTAAGAAAATTATACAAGTATCTATCTAAATCATACAAGTAAGAATTTTTTTATTTTAAAAAGAAGATAAGAACAAGAGGCTCACCACGGTGGTGCCGGCGACGAGATCGGCGCGGGCGATCGACGGCGGTGAGGACGGGGACGGGGACGGCACCCTACACATGTGCAGACTCTAAGAAGTTAATTTCAGCTCAAATTGTGCATCTAAATCAAAAGAACTCCCACATACACTCCTCCACTAAAACCTACAAACCACTCTGCTTCTACAGTATTTGAAATGAGCTAAACTAGCAGTGAGAGATGAAACGATGAAGTTGCTAACCTTTTAGAACACTTGTGTAGTTGGTGCACCGCCAAACCTAGACAAATCTTGGGAAAATGGAGCTGGGAGGTCGAGCTTGGAGAGGAGAAAGCTTAAGTGTGACTCGGGCATTTCATCGAACACCTCATGTGCATAGGAGGTGAGAGCAGAGCAGCACACACCTCCCACACCGGCCGGCCAAAAAACAGAGGAGTGAGCGGGCAGGGGAGAGCATATATATAGGCATCTCTTTAGTCCCGGTTCGTGGCTAGAACCGGGACTGAAGACTGACCTTTAGTCCCGGTTCCAGACACCAACCGGGACTAAAGGGGTTGCGCCAGGAGCGAGGCCCTTTAGTCCCGGTTGGTGGCTGGAACCGGGACTAAAGGTCCTAGCCGAACCGGGACTGGTGCCTGCCGAGGCCCAGCCGGCGTCCTGGCCGCTCGAACCGGGACTGATGCACGCATTAGTCCCGGTTCGTAACAGAACCGGGACTGTTGCTCTGATCTGGCCTGGACCAATGCCCTGTTTTGTACTAGTGGATGCCTGCCATGGCGACCATGCCGGCGGGCAGAGCAGGGTCGACCGTGGCCATCATGGTGTTTCCGAGGGAGAGCGAGGCATCCGCCATCGCGCAGTTGAAGAAGTCAAAGCCCGGGGTGAGGCTGGTCACCGTGGCCGGCGTGAAAGCTGATGGACCTAAAGGCCGGTGACAGGTTCTCCGCGGTGGCGCCGTGAAGACCTTGACGCGTGCTGCCGTGACCACGACCATGACCATTGTGTTGGTAATAAAGATACTAATTGTATAAATATCCCACAGCTTCGGAAACATTAGATAAATGTCCAACTTATTATTGAAAAATCTTGATTCATGATAAATGGAACCTTTCCTATATACAATGAGCTTCGGAAACATTAGATAAATATCCAACTTATTATTGAAAAATCTTGATTCAAGATAAATGGAACCTTTCCTATATACAATGAGCTTATTATTGAAGGATGCATCGACTGTGCTATTATTGCTGAAATAAGAGGCTTATGAATTTTTCAATCTTTGTGTACCTTGTAATAGTGTGTCAATCTTTAAAAAGGATTTTCAGAACATGGGGGCAACGGAGCACTTTATTTTGAACTTCTCCAAAAAGCTGCTTAAAAGATTTGAATTTTTTTATTTTTTATACATGAATATGCATGCATATAGTCTAAGTACCTGTGAAATTTCGTTCAATAATACGTTGTATTACGTGCTGCACAAAAAAGACAAAAATTCGGCCCAAAAAACAACAAAAAACAAGCCCCTAATTTTCATGTATTTTGTCTTTTTTGTATCTTTTACATGTAAGCATGTATATTGCTGACATTTTGACCTGATATACTGCATTGCTATACGTTCATGCACACAAAATTTTGAAAGTTTTCGAGCCGTAAAAATCTGATTTTTTTGAACTTCAAAATAAAGTGCTCCGTTGCACCGGTGCTCAGATGTCAATTTTCGGTCAATCTTTGTGTACCTTGTAATAGTGACTGTCAATCTTTGTGTACCTTGTAATAGTGACACATGGATGCCTGAAGTTGAGTGATACTCCCTCCGTTAAGAAATATAAGAGCGTTTAGATCACTGCATTAGTGATCTAAACACTCTTATATTTCTTTACAGAGGAAGTACTAATACTATTTAAAAATGGATGATATATATCCAGTTATAAGTCCTTGGGTGGCGAGCGATTTGGCTGGTTAAGGAGATAGGAAGATTGCTGAGAAGGAAAAAAAGCGAAGAGAATTTATATTCGTCATTGCATGATGAAAACTAGATGTAACCATGCTTAACCCTTTATTTCTAAATTAGAAGAATAATTTGATCAATGTGTCCATTTTTTTATTATTCCGTGTCAACGCATGGGTATTCGGCTTTTGCCCGTAGCAACGCACGGGCGTTCTACTAGTTTTCATTAATTCTTGAGAAGAGCACATAACACATAAAACCACGCCTGAACTGTTACAAGATTTAAAGTAAACACTTATGACTAATTAAAGTACTACTTCTTTCGCAACAACACCTTCAAGAAGGGATAAACGTCCTCACGCCATCGTCGCCACGCCCAGTCGAAGACGACTTGTATAAGGATTTTCATTATGTTTGCCAATGCCAGCTATCGAATATCAGTGCAATGACAAGTAGACGATGCCTTAAACAAGGTAACGATGCAATTTTGTCATTGCCGAGCTTGGCAAATAAAGGTCAGGACAAGAGTTTTCACCCCGGACATAAAGTGCTTTCAATCAACTCTTGATGACGAATCATTCGACAGTCGCCTCCGTCTTTACTCCATGCCAGGCCAAAAAGGCACTAGATTCGTGAGACATCTTCCCACCTAAGACCACCGCCACAGCCGTTAGGGGGCTGCCCATGTCTCAACACAAATCTAACCGCTACCACTTCACATCGATAGGAGTTACACTACAATACACTAGACGACTGCGTTCTTACCACTCATGTCTGTCCCTTTGCCCATCAGCGGTAAGTATTACGTACCAGTGACAAGAGTCCCCTAACCGTCACTGGTCAGCAGAAGGCTACAGACATTTTTGTAGTAGTGTGGTTCCCATCCGCAGTGGTTGTGAGATTGCTTCCGTTCGGGAGCTTATGGGGACCTAAGTGCAGTCTGCATCCACTATTCAGGGTCCTTCTTGCCTGTCAGGGACTAGTTTGTAGTTTTCAATTCACTTTGGGTCCTGATGTAAGTTTCTTTGCATAACTGTTTTCATATTTAATAAAGCAACGGGTCCTTAGGGACCCATCCTATCTTTAAAAAAGGTCAATTTTTTATTAGATTGCAATTGTGTTTGAAAACGAGGAATCATTGTATCATGTAAAACACGTCACCGCAACCAGCAGAAATAGTGAAATGTGCATTTATACATATATATAGGTGTCATACTGCCCAAAGAATTCTGGTGTGAGGGCAAAGAGTTGGTTTACTTAGTCTTGATTCACCTTGCAAGACTGAGATGCTTGGCTTATCAACTTCCAGCTCCGTATTGCTATCAGCGTTGGAATCACAACCCATGGAGAGTTTGCACCAACAAAATATGTCCAGAAGTAGAATGGACTGACGCAGAAGTTCATGCCGTCTAAGTAGGCGGTAATGTAGTAAATCAACATTGCATAGAGGTGGCCCATAGATACACTGAACTGTAGAATGTAGCTGTAGGACTTTCTGGAAACAATAGCATAGCTGGAAGAAGCAAACTTGTGGTGAGATAAAATAAATAAAAGCGGCAATTAATGGTATCTATCTAGTCTAGTACTGTAAATCTATAAAGCACAGTGGAAGAAAATAGAGAGGCGTGCTACAAATTTCTGAAAACAAGAGAATACCCCGCGCATTGCTCGATGAATCGATTGCAATATATTTCAGTTATTTGATTATATAAAACATGTATAGTTGTATTAATAATGAACTAAAACTAAAAATGAATATTATATATTTGTGTTGATTATTGTGTGGTCGAAAAATATTTTAAATAGAAGTGGCATAATGTAATGGAAAATATTTTCCCATGCATGTTGAGTGGAACTTTGATGAGGTGTCATGTGTGGTGAAGTGGGATGTGTGCATGAGATCAATTAATAATGAAAACTTTTTCTTATGCATGTTGTGGTGGGCCTTTGATGAGGTGACTTGTGTGCATGTTAAGATACTAGCAAAATGGCCCGTGCGTTGCAACGGGAGAAAATAATAATAATAATCTCCAATGGCCATGATCACATTTTGCTGCATCACCGAGATACACTATCACTCTCATTTTCATGAAATCGTGAACAATTTTTTAAATCATGAACATTTGTTTAAACTTGTGAACATATTTGAAATCATGAACATTTTTCAAATTGATGCACATTTTTACAGATTTTCAAACATTTTCTAAAACATGAACATTTTATATTATTTGTAAACCTTTTTATAAAATTGTGAAAAAAGTTAAACATTTTTCTTGAATCGGCGAACATTTTTTTGGAAAGTGGTGGAACAATTTTTTAAATTCACGAACATTTTTTTGATTTAACAAATAGTTTTTGAAATGCATGATCATTTTTTGAATCAGTGAACATTTTTTGAATCAATAAACTAACACGAATAGTTTTTGAATTTTTAGGATATTTTTCAATTCATGAACATTTTTTGAATTGACAAAATTTTGTTCAAATTCATCAACAATTATTATACACAAACTTTAAAATAAATCAAAACAGTTTTTTGATTTTCTGAACATTTTTTTTCAAAATTGCGAACATTTTTTGAATCCACAAACATTTAGAATTATTAAACATTTTATTTCAAAATTTTCATTTTTTTGAAATTTTCGGAACTTTTTGAAGCCCCAAATTATTTAAAGTAGAAAAAAACGAAGACGAAAACGGAAAATGAAAAATAAAAAACGAAATTTAAAACTGGCGCGTTGTGTCTTCTCCCAGCGCGCAGAGCGCAGTATAGGAGGTTACTACTGCATGGGCCGGCCCAGGTGGGGATTCCCTGTGCGAAAGGTTTTATAATATACTAGCAAAAGAGCCAGTGCGTTGCAACGTGAGAAAAAAATAGCACATGCCCAATCATGAGTCATGACCTCAGTAAGTCCACGTTCTTTATTTAAACATCCCATCCTATCTGTGTTCTCGTTTGTCATCCGTCCCATCCCCGCCTATGATGATCTTAGTGCCTATAAAACTACAATGTGTTTGAATGTGGTCAATCCTAAATCGTCGCTCTCTCGACATAAAATGAGAATATTTTTTACTTGCTAGGTTTGCCAATGTGTGCATGCATGGTTATCGATGGTTTCTTTCATCTCCAATTTTGTTTGTCGAGGTGTTCATTTGCAATCAAGATCGGTGCTCGTACAAAGGAAAGACGGATCGCACGCTATTGATTCAGGTTTCACTCTAAATAGCATTTTAAAAATAGTTAATATGTAAAATAACATCATATTCGGATTCTACACATTTTTCTAATCAAATTTCATATATAACATGTTAAAATTGAAGTTAGGGTGTAAAAGATATGGATATTTCAAAAAGCATGTTTTGTACTTAAAAGTGAACTGCGGGTTAATTATCAGAAATTATAGGGGGTTTTCTATAAAAACAAAAAAGCGATTCATTTTGTCACTTAAAAGTGAACTGTGGGTTACTTACCCGAAACTGTAGGGAGTTTATCGTAAAAACAGAAAAACGATTCGTTTTTTTCACTTAAAGATGTACTGCGGGTTGATTCTTCAAAACATGACGGACTTTTCTGCAAAATTGCCGCGATGGTGAACGGGCAGCAGCAATCTGTACTTTATTAGTAAGGTATAGAGGTAGTGGGAGTAAACTATTTAGGTATATAGGATATAGGATATATATATAAAACATCTATAGTAGTTGTTGATATAGTGAACCATCGATTTATTAGTAGATTACAACTGCTAGATCTACAAACAATATTTAAACATATTGTGTACCTGATAGAACTTTGTATCTTGAAAAAACCACACAACTGATATATCACATTGTTGCATGTAGACATATTTCACTTGATTTTATTTTATTTGTGCGCATGTTGGTTACTGGTTGATCTATAAATGGTGAGTACATATTACACCTAATTTTAACCTATTAGTCTTCAACGCATGTACCAATGCTATAATCTAATGCAATGGATTGATTGGAAGCCGATAAGAAAAATATAGCAAAGGGAAGGGGGCTGGCGTTTTGGCTCCCGGGTGCATTTGCACCCGGATGAACAGTAACGCAAAAAATATATTAAATGTTTCCGAAAAATTCCGAAATTTTTTGTAGATGTTTGTGTTAGTGTCGCAAGCATGCATGGCAATTTTCATGCGAAACGGAGTGGCGGTGTTTCGTCCGCAAAAAAAACAAATTTGGGGTGACATTTTGTTGTCACTTTTCGTGTTCAATTTGTTTTTTTTGCACAAGCCAAAATGCTTAACCTTTTTGCCTCAAAATTTGCGGGTAGCATTTGAATGTGACTAAGTACACATAAAAATGTTGTCTTGATTTTTTTTTCATTTCAAAATGTTTTTTTTGGCCCGGGAGCATATGCTCCTGGGAGCCAAATTGACTTTCTGCTTAGTACTATCGGTGATGTACACCATATGTTACTTTTTGCATGAGGGTGTACAGGCCCTTTATTTGTTACTTTTTGTTTTTTGGTTGAAGACGGGCTCAACTGTATATATATGCAACTAAGAACCATGTGAGAAGTACGTCTTGGAATTTTATGCCTCCTTTGGTTTACAGGAATTTTGTAGGAATTTCAAAGGATAGGAATTTTGTAGGAAAAATTTCTTTGAAGCCCTTTGATTTGCAGGAATAGGATATTATTCCTTTACAGAATAAGACCAATCCTTTGTATTTCAAAGGAAGAAAAACATTAGTCTAGAGCCAACGAAAAAACCATATATTATGAACCAAATAACATCTCTTTCTATGATTTTCCTATTCTCATGATATTCCTATGCTATGAATCAAAAGGAAGCCTTAGAAACAAAACTGGATTCATTCTGGTGGTCTGACAAATTCGTCGAGCTAGCTAGAAACTAACAGATCAAGCAAAATTTAATCTTTGTTGTTTTGCCCGGAATAGACAGAGTAGTGAAGTGAAAATGAGTATAGTAAAATGTAATAATAAGGTGACCTACACAGCAAGAAGTGATAAAGGGCCTTGTAGAAAAACCGCAATGACTGCGATCGTGGCGGTTGTGGTGTCCCCGGTGGCATATCTGGAGTCAGCTTTGCTGTACTCTTTCCCTGAAGATGTAGCATGCATGCAGTTAGGTACTCCAAAAATTAAGATCATCATTTCGAGATGATGGATACCGTGGGAGGATATAATTAATCAGCAAGAACTTACATATTTCATCAAAAAAACTGGGATTTTCCTTGGTAAGGTAATTGGGGGTGAAGAGCAAGGATGCTTCGATGATTAGGTGGGTCAACCCAGTGATTGCCCACCAGCACATGAGCAAACGGTCGGCCTTGGATAATCTGGCGGATCTTCCTGCAAGAGACGAAGATCAAGAGACCATGGGAAGTGTTAATTTGCATGGAACAATCTCTCCGTTTCTTTTTTACTTCGCATGTTAGGTTTGTCTTAACTCAAACTTTCTAAAGTTTGATCCAGTTTATAGAAAAGAGTACTAACATGTTATATTTGGTGTTTGCAGCAGTTACCGGTATTAAGGAGACGGCCGGAGACAAGCCAGATCACCGCGATGACCAAGAGGGAAGTGCCTATGAGGGGCACCACGAGTTGGAGGTGTGAAAGCTGCTGCGGCACGAAACCGGGGAGCTCCAGGTCACTTGGCGAGTAAGGGTGGCCGCCTATCGCCATGGATGGATCTGGATGGATGGGCCAAGAGAGAGCGAGCGAGTTGTGTAATGGAGGAATTCTGCTTGAGCGCTATGTAACCTCTTGTGATGATGATGATGGGTCCCTTAGAAAAACAATATACTAATGTGATGATTGATCTAGATGCCCAATCACATGTACATACAAAGTCAAATATGGGGTGGCAGCTGGTACACATGGCGACTAATCTATGCTCTGGGATGTGATGCAGGAAGATTGGCCGCTGCCGTTGAAGACGGAGATTTGTCATATATACAGGCAATGAGTGCCTATTTTGTTTACTGGTTGGTGAGGTTGAGGTAGTTCAAGGCATGATCATTTTGCTGGTTTAGCGTAGTATTATTTAGAATCTGCAATGTGAATTAGCTAATGGCAAGCCTTTCCCTCCTGTTGAGGTCTCTAGACGTTTTTTGGGCAGCTATTGGACTTCACTGGATAACATCCAGAATCGGCAACAGAGGGCATCCTGAAGGGGAAGCATCTGGCTTCGCCCTATCATTTTATGCAGCTTTCGTGGCCTCCTGTCCTAACGCCGTTCTTTTAGAAACAGTACAAAACACAGTCGCTCACATACACTCACTGCAATGACGCACACACGCACACTCAATCCTTATATATTAGCACCTCTAAGAGACTCAGCCGGCTGGTCTTGAGATTGGCAAAGTCACCACACAAGTCTCGCCATCGATGGGAACGTCGTCTCTCACTGAAACAGTATTTCGTCTTTATGAGAGATACAAGCCTGATGGGCTGAGGGTACAACCACCCTTTTAACTATCCAATCACATGTTCTTGTCTGAGCCCACCCGAGTACTTGCAAGGACTACCACATGGTTAGGCAGCTGATTATAAATTTTATCTCTCACATGAACTGCCTACGCGTGGCCACTAGAAATAATCAGACGATGCTAGATTAGATGATCAAATACGGGGTGGCTCCATTCTGGTACTCATGGGTAACAGTAGTGGGCCAACATATATTAACTACTTGGAGGATGGGGCTGTATGACGTGATTAACATTTGAAAAGGAATGGAACTACATACAGAAGAGATATAAAAACTCATTATACTTATCAAGCATAGTAATGCCCATTATTATAACAATGATGTGAAGCAGGGTTTGGGGCACGGCGCACAGTGCGCACCGCCTCGAGAAGATGGGGATCGAGTTGCTTCTGGAGAGACTGAGGGGTGACAACACCATCTATTCCGTGTTTGGTAGGCTGCATGAGGTCCATGAAGGCTCTGTGAAGCCAACTTTGGCCTGTTTGAATACCATTTTTTTTTACTATTTGGTCTGCATGGCATGATGTTTAAAATATTGCTGGGCTAACTATCGACCGCTCGATTCGGCGTTTTTAGCTAGCTAGTTGGCATATATAGAATACTGTTTTGTGCAAAGGTCCTAAATCTATTGTAAAGGTTCACGTGAAGTACAAAGCACCCCCAAACAAATAAAAATTACATCGAAGTCCCTGAACCACCAAACGACCATTGCCACCGCCAGAACGAGTCGTCGACACGTTGTTTTCGCTGCTTCCATACTGGATCTTGCATGTCGTTGTTGATGACGGGTTGGAAGTATTGGTGCACATTCCTCTAAGAACCGGTGCCCAAGAGCTGCAGTCGCCATATTTGAACCCTTGAATCCACAGGAAGAACCTGACACAAAATCTCATCATCTCATACGCATAATGAGGAACCCTAACCTCACCGCCCCGAGGAGAGGAATCTACGCCGGAGCTCCGTTTGATCCTTCCCGACAGAAGAACTTGTGGAGGATCAGAGCACGGAAGACTAACACCAAGAAGAAGCACCGTCATCCATCCGAGCATTGCATTTGCGAGGACTAAAAACCCTAACCTATCTACTAGCCGAATCCGAGGTACTATGATTCCCCTCCTCTCGATGATGGGAAGATCGATCGTACTCACCATGATAGAACTTAAGTCAACACTTGCCTGGTAGATAATTGAGCATGTGACAACGTAGGGCACCGCCTAATCCCTGGCCAGCTAGGGTTCAAGGTTTCGGTATTGACAACCACCGAAATTGCCATTAGGTAAGCAGGACCTGGAAGCTCACACCATACCGCACATTGAAAATATTATAAAACTTTGGCCTAATGAATACTGCCTCCATTCAAATTAGTAAGGCGCACACTCATTTTAAAATTTAACTTTGATCACAAATTACACCAACCCAAAGTGAGTTATATATATGTGATAAAAATTATACCGGTGTATTCATATTTGAAAGAAGTTTTTAATGATATAATTTTTAAGTCATAAGAATATATTTTATAGGTCTAATTTATAGTTAAAATTAACCTTTGGAATGCGTGCATGCCCTACCTATATACTGAAATTAAGAGGTCCATGATTGGCCTAAGGGCATCTCCAATGCTGACTCTCAAACCGCCCGCATATGTCTGGATCGCGCGGTCCAGGTCCCCGAAGCCATCCAACGTGGTCCTGTATGGGTCCGCTCGGCGGTCCGAACACACTTTTTCTCGCAAACCAGAGACAAAGTGGGGGGGGGGGGGGGGGCTTTGCGGGCGTCCAGACCGCTGCCATGCCCGCTCCTGACTAGCCTAGCCCACGAAAAACCCTCCTCCTTTGCCCGCATGCTTTCCCGCCAGGCGCCGGCTGTCCACGTTCATGCCGCTGTAGAGTGGCCGCTCCGCATTGATGCCGGCCCAGAGCGGACGCGACCTCTCACTGGCGCCGGCATTGAAGTGGCACGCAGGCCAAGTGCGCCGCCTGTGCCGCGATGCCGGTGTCCGCGTCTGTTCAATGCCGGAGCGACGTTTGCCGTACGGGACATCACGGATATCTACCACGCCCGTTCAATGCCCGTATGTCCGTATGACGCCATTAAGTAGGCTCGCCGACCGAGGAACCAACTCCGGCGCCGCGCATTGACGCACTCGGACGCTTGGCCTCACCGGAATCCGCTATTTCAAGGTGGCCACATGTGCTCCACACCACACCCCAACACATCCGCTCCACATCCTCCTCCCTTGCACCACATCCACCATGACCGCGAGCGGGAACGCTCTGTGGGAGAGCCAGTCGACGGAGTTGAAGCACGAGTAGCCGCCCTTGCAGCTACCTGGCAGAGCCGCCGTGCATGGCAGATCGAGGCCGGTTTGCCGGCCAGCTCTCCCGAGCTCTCCGACGACGACCCCACAATGGATACGGGGTTCGACGACGACACCGCGCCGGAGCCGGCGCCGGTGCATGCCAGCATGACCATGGAGCAGGCGCAGACGCACTACGACGCCGCCATGGCGGATGAGAAGCAGTCTGTGCCAGCTCCTATGTCAGGTTCCAGCAGGCGCAGGAGGAGCAGAGGTACAACCTGCTCCTCCGTGAGCAGCACCGGCTGGCGGAGGGCCAAATCTAAGGCGAGCTCACAAGCAAGGAGGCCGTGGCCGCCATGGCTGTGGCAAACCCGAACTTCATTGCGTAGCAGCTGGCGCTCTACGAGGCCACGCGTGCTCAATGTGCTGCTCTGAATGCAATGTCGGCGCAGCCAGACGCGGACGCGGCCGCACAAGCGCTGGCAGCATAGGCGGTCGAGGACGAGAACATCGTTAGTTGCGCCTCCTACGCGCTGCCGTCCAACTTTCCAGGGGGCATGTGGCAGGTGGATAGTGACGGACCATCCACGTCCATCATCGACCTCACGTCCACCGGCACCAGCGACGGACAGGTCGCGGACTCCTTCAAGGATGAGTATGGCATGGGAGGCGGCATGGCATTGTGTCCCAAGTGGGCCGTTCCGTCTCCCATGTTCTACTCTTCCTCGCCGGAATCCGCACCTCCACTTCACGGGTCTTGAACCCCGTCGCCGTTCATGGAGACGGCAGATGGAGGACGTGGTCGCCGATGTGGAATACAAAGGAAGTGGACGACAGCCGCCGCTGTAGGATAGGTTTAGGGTCGGGCCGCTTTTTTTTGTTCTAAATGTTCGAAATGTAATGAAAAATGTTCGAAATGTAATGAATTTCATCCGGTTTATATGAAAGTCCGCCGTGTTTGCATGAATTTCGTCCGGTTAGTTGAAACCCTGCTTGAAATGTATGCAGGCAACGTTGGATGGCCAGCTCCCGCATCCATGTCCGCGAACTGGCCCCTGTCCGCGAAGGGATACCGGAGCAAATTTGCGGGTCAGCGTTGGAGATGCCCTAACGAAGTTATCAGCCGATGTGACATGTTCTTAGTTTATGCTGCCCGGCCGGGCCATGCCCAAGTGTAGCAGACTACTACATATAACCAATATTTGACTTTATCTGTTGGGGCGTCTCAATCCATCTTCCCATAATTCTACTACATGTACCCAATAGTACAGATTCCCATAATCTACTAAAAAAGGTACAAGTTCCTAACAAAGAAAAAAGGTGCAGCTTCCCTATTTTATGGATCGCATGATATTAGTTTATGCTGGCCCCATGTTACGTACCCATGCCTCAAGGCTGCTACTGTGTTGATCCATAATTTATTTATTTATTTTGAGACAATGACCCATAATTTTCTGGCTACTATCCAGTATTGGAGAACCGAATATGGCAAACAAGCTGTGGCATTTTCCAAGCTATGCCAACGTTTTAGGTTCCATAACCATCTGCACGCTAAAGCCTGGATTTGGTAATATGTTGTTGATTCCACAAAATATGTTGTAGATGCAATGTGAAATTTGTCATTTGCGAGCATTGATAATTTGATCTGTGGATTTGAAAAACTTATCTGGCATGATGTCTAGCAACTGGCCAAACCAATAACTCAAATTTGCCATAACAAATTATATATTGGGTTGATTTGCTGATTTGATAAGCTGCTCCACACCTCAATTGTTCTTTTTTTGTTGTTGTTGAGAATGATGCTTCACCTGCCTTCGATGCTCAGCCACTCGTTTTTGTATGAGCGACTTGTGACTGCTCATGGAGTTCAGGAAATACTTGCAAATTTTATCCATGAATATTGGCCGAAGTGCCACTTTTGTCCCTAAAATCTTTAACGTTCCAAACTGATCCCACTTGAAGTTTCAACATTGGGCTATTTTAATCCCGTCTGTTAAGCAGCCATGGGGTTTTGAGCAATGGCAGGCTGTTGTTTGCGTCAAGTCAACAGACAACCACAGGAAATTTAAACAAGTTGGACCCACTCATCAGTACTCCATTTCAATGATGTTGCTGTATATCTTGAATCATCTTGTAGTAGTACACATTTCTATATGTCATAGAGTGTACCGTCGTCTTAACATTTTAAAGAGTGAAATGCAAAAAACCACCATAATAGCGGTCTCATTAGCAGAAAACCACCACTTTACAATTCATGGCAATCACCGCACCAAAAAATTGACAGTGACAAAAAACACTAACGTGCAGAGCTAATTGCTTCGATGACGTCACTAATTGAACCGGCCTCGCTGTTTGAATGATGTCTGCCTGTGGTTCCAGACAGCTCTTCCACCTCACACTTGATTTCAGACCGCTGCTGCAGAGCCGCATGGACAAGAGCATCAGGAAGCATCACACCAAGGCTTTTATCATCCTCATCCGGTCGGAGGACGAGTCGAAAGGAGTTGGCTGGTTGGCTGGTGCACATGAGGTGCTTGATGTAATGCCACATAGAAAGAGAGGAGGAAGAAGAAGATGACCAAGTAAATTCGCTCTCGTGACACTTCTTTTCTGTTAACTTAGCCTAATGGGCGAGCCCAATCAATTAGTGATGTCATCAAAGCAATTAGCTCCGCATGTTAGTGTTTTTTGTCCCTATCAATTTTTCGGTGCGGTGATTTTGCCACGAATTGTAAAGTGGTGGTTTTCTGCTAATGAGACCGCTACTGTGGTGGTTTTTCGCATTTCACTTCCTTTTAAAGGAATACCTGCAAGCCGTGCTATTACAATTCCATTATTGATGTAGCATCTTCCTTTTAATGATCACATCATTTATGCCGTCTACAGTTCATGATGCCTCTTTTCTCTGCAAGTAGCTAGAAGCAACCCTATATTTGAGTTTTATTTTTTTAGTGGCCTTGCTAGACCACGAGCTTATAAGTAACGCTGCTCGCTTTGGTACTCCACCTATCAATGGTCCACTGTGACACCTCACGATGAGCTCAGGAAACACTTGTGTGCATGGCATCTAGAAAGAATAGACCCTCTGATTGAGGTATGCACTACCTATGTGTTCTCCTTTCAATTGAGTGAATTATCTTCTCTTCTTCAGCCCCTTGGATAGCTCCAACGAAACTGGCACTGCTAGTACTGTCAGATGCTACGTTTTACCTATATATGTTTCTTATTCTCTCATTTAGATTGAGGTGGCCTTTGTTTGGGCTACAACTACTGATTCCCAGATTCTAGGCTTCTAAAATCAGAATCTCAAACAAACACGTCGGATTCGTGTATAGCTTCCTAGAATCTGATTCCAAAAATGAACTACCAGCGAAGGGAATCCGGAAGCAGCTTCCCACAAAACAAAACGATTCGTTTTGTGCCCTTGCCCCTATTTCCAATCGAAACTACAACAAAATTGCCACCGCAACCTCATACAGTCTCCACCCACAGCCTGGAATTTACAATGGCGTACCTGTCCACCTGTGTTTGAGTCCACCCAGCGGACTCTAACATATTGTTGTGTCATGTCCACATTTGTGAAATGAAGGACAAACTCTGATTTCCCTTAATTAGCTTATTCCCGCCGTATTTTTCCTAAGAAAAGTTCCCTTAGGTTAGGCCTTACGTATAACTTTTTTGTTTGCGAAACTAGTAGAATTATATCAGAGCTCTATTTTGTGCCTTCTCCTATGCAAATAGGAATGCAAATTTGTGACCCTCAAGGTACCCTCTGACCTTTTCTAATTCAACCAAATGAACGACAATTTCAGCTGATGTAACTTTTGAAGATTTAGTTCATTTTGTTCTAAATTGGATATATGGAAACAAAACACATGTATTGATGTTGGATTTTTTTTCAAAAGTATGACTAAATTTATAACAAATTTGAAAATTATACGGCGAAATGAAAAAATACAGAAAATATGACCCCGTCGGCCTGCGGTGGGCCGAAAGGGGCCCTGTCGGCCAGCAGTGGGCCGAGCGCAGCCTGTCGGCCACCAGTAGGCCGACTGGTGGGCTGTTGGCCACCAGCAGGCCGAAAGGTGGCAGTCGGCCACCAGCAGGCCGAAAGGGGGCTGTCGGCCGCCCGACCGTTTTCTTCTTCCTCTCGCTCTCTCTCTCTCTCGTTCCTGGTCGCTGGCAGCTCTCTCTCTCTCTCTCATTTCCTCTCTATACTCTCCCCCCCTCACCGATCTACTCATTCTTCCACCGATTTTCCGTTCCAAGCCGCAGAATCAATAGATCATAGCATTCTCCAGCGTCCTACGGTCATTTTCTTTTTGCAATGGGATAGTTATTTGTGCGTAAGTGAGGAGGAGCCATGGTGGGGTGGAGGAGGTGAGGAGGTGGTGGGGTGGAGGAGGTGTGGCTGGTGAGGAGGTGGTGGTGTGGAGAGGAAGAAGAAGGGGACACACGCGTCGAAGGTATATTTTTGTTCGTGTAGTTAGTGTAGTTTTAGTGTACAGTTTATTTAGTGTACATAGTCATTTTAGTGTACATAGTAATTTTAGGAGATAGTTAGTGTAGCCGGTAATAATTTTGTATGTGTTGTAGAGTTTATTTAGTGTACATAGTAATTATAGCAGATAGTTAGTGTAGCCGGTAATAATTTTGTTCGTTGCGATTAATGAAAGGTGGCAATGTCTGACAGGTAAAAATGTCTGAATCAGTAAATTTGACTGTTTACTACGGCCCTGGTAATGTTCGATATAATGAGTTGGGGGTTGATCTTAGCGAGTTTAAAAATGGCGTCATGACACTTTCACACCCGGACATACTGGACATTAGACAGTTGAAGCACTGGTTGACTACTAGTTTTGGGCTAGATCCTGAAGTATGTTCCGTCAGTATTCATGCACTGTGGAAAAAATCCTGTAAAAATGTTAAGTGGGAGTTGATGCCGATAGATAGGAGCCAGCATTGGGTGACCCTGTTAAGTCGTTGCCGAGACCGAAGAATCCACCCATATGCCCTAGTGCAACCAGTGGCGAAGGAGGAGAATACGGTACAACTTCACGTGGGGTATGAACCAGGCCAGGGTAGTCAAGTGGCTAACGAGAATTATTTATCCGGGTCACAGCCACCGGATGTGGATGCTAGCCAAGCCGAGAAAGAGTCAGACTACATGTCACACAATGTTTGTGGTCATGATACTGGGCAGAGTATTCAGTCAAAAATATTAGCTGGTTCTGGTGTTGCTGATGGGGATGAGGAAGGCGATGAAATGCAGAGGGTGATGGAGGAAGATGACGAGGATGGATTTGCGGAGGATCTGGATTCTGAAAATTCCGAGGATGAAGTGGAGGTACCGATTCCTTCTGCATGGGATCAGGACATATCCACCGGCCTTACTGTCAACGATGGCCATGAGACTCCATGGCAATATAATCTGAACCAAGTCCAGATAGGGGCTATGTTTGATACAAAGAAAAAATTGAAGTATGCGGTGATAAAGTGGGCTATGTCTACGCAGAGGGTTTTCCGGACACACATATCGAGTCCAACAAACTATACCGTGAAGTGTGTTGAAGCAGGTTGTCCTGGGAAGGTGCACGGGCACGTGCCGAAGTATGACATCCACTGGCTTGTCACCAATGTGGTCCCACATAATTGTGTGAGGAAAAACCTGTTGGTTAGTCATCCAAACCTGACTTCAACTCTCATTGCGCAACTCATGTATACTGAGATTGCGCAACTCATGCACAGATTGACCGATCCCTAGAGGCATATATTATGTGGTTGTTCGGCAAGACGATGTTCACGGAAAACCACGTGACCACTGTCGATGCACGACTCATCGGTATTGCACGAGAGATAGCTGATGCACGTTGCCCGGGGGACATTGTGCAGAGGAGTTTTGGTTCTGCTGTGTTAGCGGCTACGTACAGAGGCCTGTGCAAAGCTTGCCAGTTGAAGTCTAGAAAATCAGGTCTTCTTGGATGTCCACTATTGTTGCAGCTCTGGTCATATGAGAGATTCCCTATTGGTCGACCCTATGTCAGCGTTGAAAAATCTTTTGGTAATGAGGACATGGCTGGGACTTACGTGCCTTCTATCGGCGACTTGCCTACTATGGGGTCTGTTTGGACACGGAGAGAGGTATTTTCATAATTTGTAACAATATGAATTACTAATGTTTATTTCTCGCTATTCAATAGTATTACTAATGTTTGTTGTCAAATACAGAGACAGTTTGCGCATAGCCAGGTGAGGGGCTGCTACCCCTCCTTCACGGCGCAGTTTGACAGTTTGCACGAGGATCAAGTTATCTGGGAGCCATACTCCGATCGTGCTATTTCCTCCAAATGTGCAGATGGGATTTCTGGAATGTGCACTAGAGATCGGCATTATTGGATGACCAAGGTCAGGTTGGTGTTCGACGTGACGGTTGAGGAGATGGCTATTCATAGGGTGATGAGACAGTTCGGTCGATGCCAAGAGCCTGACATTCCTGTTATTCCACACTTACCAGATCACGTGCACAAGTAAGTAATACTACTTTAGTTGTCATGTCTGCATTTAGAATATAACTAATCATGTAACGTGCATTTCAATCTCAGGTACACTCGCTCAGGAGGAAACAAGTTCCAGGATTCTTGGCTTCGTGACATTAGCCCTTACGTGGACGAATGGACTACTGCGCCGACAAATATCTAGGATGAAGTTCGGCCCTTTGACTGGGACAAGTTCGGGTTGTATCTGCAGCGTTACCGGCATAGCACGAGGATCTACTTGGTTCCATCATCAGCTCCTGATCAGATCGAAGCCCCTCTCACCAGCGATCTGTTCCCAACTGCCTCTGTTGTCGGAACCAGACACCACGCGGTACGTGCTATGTTTCTCACATGTTAAGTTTTTTCTTAACCTGAACATATACAATTGGTTAACTATTCGTGTTGTCTGCCATACAACGATGATCTAATTGGTTAACTCTCCGTGTACAGGGTGACTTGGCATGCGAGGTGCTAGATGAGGTTTCCTCTTTAATGCAACGCTTTGAGAGAGGAGATAATATCCCACCGCGAGAGCACGTCTCATGGTTGAGGGGTCTTCATGAGAAGGTACGCGGGATTTACGCAGCTGTTACATGTAGACGATCTTCGGATGTTGCTATTCCTTGCCCAGCACATCGTCCGGCACGCCCCTCTCTGCAGCGTTCAGAACCTCGAACCTCTGTGCACCGTTCGGAACCACGACCTTCACAACCAGGGAGCTCTTCCTGGCAGCAGACACCTCCTTCACAACCAGGGAGCTCTTCCTGGCAGCAGACACCTCCTTCACAACCAGGGAGCTCTTCCTGGCAACAGACACCTCCTTCACAACCAATGAGCTCTTCATGGCAGCAGATACCTCCTTCACAACCAGGGAGCTATTTCTGGCATAATCAGATGGACCTAGGTAACACTACTTTGTACATTCTTTTAAACATTCTAGGTTCGCAAATCAATTTTACATGTTTTACTTTACCGCAGTCGGCAGCCAGTCGCAACCGTTCATGCAGTCTAATGTCCAGTCACCGATGTTTACTGGTGCTGGTTCGTTCTTTGCCGGCGACGGCGACGACGATGACCGAGCTGCAAACACCTATGATTTCTCGAAGACAGTTCTTGCCACTCCACCACCACCATACACGCAGGAGACACAGACACAGACAGACGAGGCGGCCTATGGTCGTGGTCATCGTGAGACTCGTCCACCGCGTGAGCGCTTATCGCCTTCCGGTCCTCGTCCGAGGAAGCCGAAGATTCGTCGCCGTCCGCAGCAGTGATATGGTTATCTATGTATGAGACATGACTATCTAATTATGTATGAGACGTATGTCTATTTTATGTATGGGACAAATTACTATCTACTTATGTATGAGACGTATTCATGTTTTATTTCAGTGGTCAATTGGTCTAGAGAGATAACACTTGTACTGCGAACTAAATGCATCCAACGCCGCGCTTTACATAAAACATAATGCCCACAAAACAAGACAATACACAACGATAATATATGTCTAAACGGTACGAGATACATTTCCAACCAGACTACAACAGATAATTAAGATGCATCGAAAATAACATGCATAAAATAAGATACATAAAAATTAAGATACAACTTGCTGTGAATTTTAAGATACGACTTGCTGCAATGCGAACGTTACGATACAATAACATAAATCTACTGAGTCAAACGGGGATATTTTCCTTTTCCATCACCAGCTTCTTCTGCTGCCTTGGCTGCACGAGCCCTTTCTTTCTTCATCTGCCTCTCAGCCTCACGGGCCTCCTGTCGCTGTCGTTGAACCTCCGCCAGTCGAACTCTTGGCCTTCGACGATGCGGTAGTCTTGACCTTGGTGCTCGGCATGAAGACGTCCTCTTCGTCCTCCGTCGATGCAGATCTCTTGCCCTTCGTCGATGTAGAGCTCTTGCCCTTCGACGATGCGGTAGTCTTGACCTTGGTGCTCGGCATGAAGAGGTCGTCTTCGTCCTCACTGTCTGCTGACCATAAATCTGAATTATTCCTCGCAAGCCTGATGTAAGATTCACTCTTATGCAGTTTGACCTTCTGCCATCTGCCATGCAACCTGAGAAGTTCTTTCCGTATCTCCTCAAATGTCCTGGGAGGCCACCCACTCCTAGCTAATGAGTGAGCCAACTCATTCATTATGGTGTCACTACTGATGAGTTCCTCCCATGAAACTACTCTATCATCCATCTTGAAATTGGCGGCTAGTTTGAGAAGACGATCGGACATACCAGAGTGAAAACTACGATCAAAAGGATAATGAGGATGAGACATCTCCACGAAAGGATGGCAGGAGCGAAAGGCGTGAGAGAAAGGGGGACAGAAGGGCCTGATCACCCACCTTACTGCGGATGTGGTTATATAGGTTCACAAGAGAAGATGGCGGGAGAGAAAGGCGGGAAAGATAGGCGGGAAAGAAAATGGCGGGAGAGAATGGATGGAGAAAAAGTGGCGGGAGAGTATGGCGGGAAAGAAAATGGCGGGATAGTAGGGCGGGAAAAGAAAATGGGGGGATAGTAAGGCTAGATAGTACGATCACTGTGGCAGATGACTGAAAACAACAACTAGCTCCTGATCACGCTCTTTGAAGGTTATGAGCACCAAATTGTTGACTTCAATAGACGATGCCCGAAGAAAATTACCGAAGCCTTCCTTCTTGAACACCATTCTATCACCCAAGCCAATAAAGTAGGAACAAGGAATGCTCACAGATATATCATCATCTTCAGAATCCAAAGTAATTTCAAGAGTTAAAGAACCGGTCCTAGGAATTGACACAAATTCCTTCAAACTCCTCACAACCATGGTCGGAATAACCTGACAAAAAACATCAAGTTATATGATGTTGAGCTTACAAATTTAAAACATTATACTATAGCAAAGAACAAAAAAATATACAGTAGCCAAAAACAAAGGCATTATAATACATTCCAACCTAAACAACATCAACCATATGCCACAATCAGATAAACAAGATATAGAATCTTACAACACGCCTTGAACAGCGACGATCCAGCACCAAAGTGAAGACAGACGCACCAGAATCAAAGGAAGAACAAGGGCCACCTGGAGCTCGGTAAAAGGGGCACGCCATTACCTGCAAAGAAACGGTGACCAAAAAAAAACACTACACTTGCCTGCTCACCCACCTTGCTGCGGAGGGGGTTTTATAGGGTCAGAAGAGAAGATGGCGGGAGAGAATGGCGGGAAAGAAGGGCGGGAACGAAACTGGCGGGAAAGAAGGGCGGGAACGAAACTGGCGGGAAAGAAGGGCGGGAAGGAAACTGGCGAGAAAATGCACTCTTTGGCGAAGGAAATACCAAAAAAATGTACTATTTCTGAAAAAAATTCAAGAAAACTTTTGGGCAGGCTATCTACGGGCCTATCGGTCTCTGGTAGGCCGACAGCCACCTTTCGGCCTGCTGGTGGCCGACAGCCCACCAGTCGGCCTACGGGTGGGCCGACAGGCTACGCTCGGCCCACTGCTGGCCGACAGGCTCCCTTTCGGCCAACCGCAGGCCGACGGGGTCATACTTTTGGTTTTTTTGCATTGCGCCATATAGTTTTCAAATTTACAATAAATTTAGTCATACTTTTGAAAAAAAATCATTGATGTTGTGTTGCCCGACCACTGTGTAATAGATAAGCAGAACAAAACAGCATGTCTATACATATTTTAAAATGTTGCATTTGTTGCTATAATTTAAAAGAACTCCAATTTCAGATGGTACAGTTTTTTCCTAATATTATCGCGCGCGTGCGCGCGCACACGTGCACGCACACCAAATGGGAAAACACCACGAATTACATATGGAATCTCAGTGATGTTAATATCTAGTATTGATGTTTGGTGTCCAAAGAAGAAAACAAAGGGGAAAAACCACGGTCTTTTTTGTCTGGGGGGTGGGGGGAAAACCACAGTTTTGAAGAGTTTAATTCCTCAAACAAGGCCTACAGCCTGCACTTACAAGTTCAGAGATAAACTCCGGTCCTTTATATGCAACCAACAGGCGGTTGATCCACCCGGTAAACCATGGTCTTGTATGAATAAGCACAATCTTGGAGTTTCTTTTCCATTCTTGTGTTGTACAGACTGAGAAATCCAAGAAATAGCAAATGTCAATCACCTTACAAATTGAACCCACTCAGCTTTGTCACTCACTAAATTTACCTGTATAGATATATGCATATCTGACTTACTACCTCGATATATGTTCTTCTTTTTGCAGCGCCGGGCATATCGGGTACATAGTTGGCTGGCTAAATAACTACTAGTCGTGACATTATGGACATGCTGGCAACTAGAGCCACATGGTTGGCCATATCTATTTTTTTCATATTTGTTCTAGTCACCAAGATTTCAAGATGGAAATGCAATGCCCATCTGTTGTCCACAAGACCACTTCCGCCTACCGTGAATGTCCTTGCACTCTTACCGTCGCTTTTTAACAAGGGTTTTTGGGTTACAATCAATGATCTACAAGGTTCGGCACTGTATTTACGGTAAATTTGTTTGGACCAAAGATAACCTTTTTGGTTGGACCGGAGGTCTCATCTCATTTCTTCCAAGGGCTAGAGTCAGAGATTAGCTTTGGTAATTTCGCTGAGGTCACCATTCCCCTCTTTGGCCAAGAACTTCTTTATGGTGCAGATGCCACAACTCGTAATGAGCAAGTAAATTTCGTCATTGATGTACTAATGCCAACCAAGATGTGGAGCCTTGTTGATCCCATATTGCAAGAAGTAGAGGTACATCTAAAAGAGACATTCACTTTATTTTTTGCGGTTTCATATATTTGCCAATTAATACACTCTTCAAGAGGTAGTTTGCTTGTGTTAAAACCCTTACTTAAACTAAGTCCGTACTTAATTTGACCACATGTGTTTCCGTAAAAAAAAAATACATGTAGGACATCTGCATATGATAGCAATGATGATGCAGATAAGGATAGACAAGTCTAAATTCTTTTTTTAGGGAAGACACGTCTAAACTCTTTGTAAGACAACACATTTGATTATCAAGATGGTGTATGTGCTGGACCTGGTTTTACATATATCATTAGTTTTGGATAGAAGATATATATGACAAGAGTAGTGATGACATGCGTGTGAGCTGCACTTGACTGATTGCTTTCTTATACTACTATGCAGGCCTACTTTGCAAAGTGGGGACAAGATGGCATAGTTGATCTTAAACATGAACTCGAGCAGGTGCTCATGTTTATCTCATGTCGGTGCCTATTCGGATATGAGATTCAGGACATGATGATGGAAGAAGTATAGTCATTGTTCCATGAACTTGGGAAAGGCTTAAACTTTTTCAGTTACTTGTTCCCATATATGCCAACCCTGACAAACCGCCGACGCGACAAGGCACACATCAGGCTGAAAGAAATATTCACCAAAATCATCAGGTCAAGCAGAAGCTCTGGCCGAGTTGAGGAGGATGTACTGCAGAGATTGATGGATTCCAAGTATAAAGATGGTCGCTCCACAACCGAAGCAGAAATTTCCGGCATAATCATGGCCCTCGTCTTTGCTAGAAAACACCTGAGCACTACCACAAGTACATGGACTGGAGCTTTCATGTTGAGCAACACCAAGTTCTTAATAGCTGCCGTGGAGGAGCAAAAGCATATCATTAGCAAGTACGAGAACCAAATAGTCTATGATGCCTTGTTAGAGATGGATACCCTGCATAGATGCATTAAGAAGGCAATTAGGATGCATACTCCATCGCAGATGTTAATTCGCAAGGCACATAAGAAATTCAAGGTGCAAACCAAGGAAGGCAAGGAATATGACATACCTAGAGGACATAACCTTGTAATCCCTATGGCACTCAACAATAAGTTGGCACACATTTACAGTGACCCTCATGTGTATGATCCTGGTCGATTTGGTCCTGGAAGAGAGGAGGATAAAATTGGTGGCAAGTTCTCTTTCACGACATTTGGTGGTGGAAGGCATATTTTCCCTGGCATGACCTATGCTTACCTTCAAATAAAATTGGTATGGAGCCATCTGCTAAGAAACTTCGAGCTCAAGTTAATATCTCCTTTCCCCGAGGCAGATTTGAACAAATTGGGCCAAGAGCCTAAAGGAAAAGTAATGATGAGTTATAAGAGACGTCAACTGTTGTGCTGTTAGCCGTTGATAAAGTAGTACAATAAAGTATCCCTAGTTAATATTAGTTTAGAATAAGAATTTGGGTATGGAAAGGTTCGTCCCGAAGAAGGTTGTCCTGCTGTCTCCAAATTCAGTTAGAGTTGATTTTACTCAAAGTTGTAATTGGCCTTATAAGCCCTCCCTGGTCGATCAATACAGGCATCCAATTGAATCTATTTTCCCTACCTCATCTTGACTCTCATATGCCCCTCATCCTACTGTGCTGAGGACGCCTATACACGATGGGCCATAAACCATAACTTGTTAATAGATTCATGCAAGGCAGACTTCCGCACCTTACAAGAGGTGCATGGAGACTTATAAGACGTCTCAACCCGTGAATTATATGAAGTGATGCATGGAGACTTATAAGACATTTCAAACCATAAATTGTATGAAGAGGTGCATGAAGACCTATTAGACATTTCAAATCATAATTTTTTGATAGATGTATGTGAGGTAGACTTCCACACCTTGCAGGTCCACCACAAGATAAAACACAGAACACAACGATTCTTTCCCGCTCACTAAAAATTACTACGATGAACACGTATCTGAGTTAGGAGTATAATAAGGGCCAGTTCTTTTGGTGGCTTTTTTGAGCTTCTAGAATAAGCTGCCCCCTACCCAGCTTATTCTAAAAGCCCAACGAAAAAATATTTTTTAGAAGCCTATTAGTCAAGTCTTAATTAGTAGGCTTCTAAAAAAATAAATTTGGTTGGGCTTCTAGAAAAAGCTGGGTAGGGGGCAGCTTATTCCAGTTTATTCTATAAGCCAGCAAAAGAACTGGCCCTAAAAGGCCAATGATAAGGAGCGGCATGCTGCCACACCTCTATTCTGCTAGGAAGAAAAATTACGAGCCACAATATGTGCCTCTGGCTAACTTTGTGTTGATGTATTCCTGCGTGTATGTTCTGGTCCCGGTGTTTGCGTGAGCGCCGACGAGATTTCTGGTGTTACAGCTAGTTCATATATGTTGAGAAGATTTGCATGTATATGGCTAGTTGAGCTGTCAGGTGATTGTGTGTTCGATACCTAGGAAAAGCTAACAATTGGTACCATAGCTAAGGTGTGGAGGTTTCGCCGTCAGGTTGCGTCATGATGGACTCGAAGGATTCTTCGTCGTCGTAAAATTGTGTCACCGAGGAAGGAAAATCAAACAAGAGGATCATGTGGACATCGAAGACAAGAGGAGGTGGTGTGACCATCCAGCACCCCATGCTTGAAGGCGATAATTATGGGACATGTGCTGCAAAGATGAAGATCTTCATGCGAGCACATGGAGTTTGGGGAGCGGTGGAAGGCGATAAGACGGTTGACGAGACAAAGGACCATGAAGCATTCTCCGCCATAGCCCTTCCTTTGCTTCTTCAGTTTGGCTAACTCGAAATTCGCTCCATCAGGACCACCTAAACTGTTGTACGGCCAAATGCAAAGCATTGCCTGACATTACATTAGACGAAAAACAGAACGACCGTAGGATGATTTTATACGATAAGAGCATGCTCTTGGCTCTTGGCTTAGCTTGTGATTCACATCAAGCATGAAAATGCAGTAGAAAGTGATTGGAACAGGGTCTAACAGAGCACAGTTTGACAAAGTTCAGGCATCTCAAACTGGGACAAGTTTGGTTACATTTTCAGATCATGGCAATCATCAATCCATGGAAAAAAACAGCATGCATGGTTTTCAACATATCAGAACAACAACTAAGATTGTTCTCAATTTACCAACACACCATTCTTGCAACTAAGAAAGATAGTTTTATAATGATAAGTTGATATTTGATAAGCACATATTCTCACTTTCTCGGTACTCATGACAAGCAGGAGAAAGAAAAACCTGAAGATGTGAAGCAGTTGCTGTAACTCAGAGTCACCGGAGGAAAAGGCCTATCTTCTGACCATCTCAGCTGTATAAAAAAGATTACAAACATCAACAGTGAGGACGGGCATGATGGGGTCTTCAATCGAGAGAGGGAAATACGTCATCTTGTAAAATAAAGACAGCAAGGGAAAACATAAGCAGCTGGCAAGAAATTCAAAAGTGAGAGGCCCATGTAAAATTTAAGTTAAGATCTGAGAAGCACTTTGTAGTTAACTCTTCGTTGCAATACTTCATACGTTGAAGCCTTTAGAATTACTGCTGTGGTACCTTCGTTTGATCCAAGGCACAAAACCACTTATCTACTAGTAGATTTCATTATAGACAAGAGCGGCCATGGATTTCCTAGTGGATTTTTGTTCTGTCTATTTCTAGCACAAGATTCCCTAGTGTGTCTGATCTAAGGCACAAAACCACTTACTTGGCAGCATGATGAGGGTTGCATGTACTTGGACATCTATTAATTCAATGGACTACATTGAGGGTTGCAAAATTTCCTAGCTGGAAAGAACAGTTGGTGTTACACTGAAGTCTTTCAGTATATGAACATCTGGTAAAATAACATATCTCTCAACTCAAAGAATGTTGCAGAAGCGAGTTTACCAACAATATCTCCGATAGGCATTTCAGTCTCGTTCACTGGATTTGTTTCTAAACTGATTCAAAGAGTTACTGTTGCAACGTTTAGGACATCAGAAAAATCTAAAATAGTACAACTTCTGTAACTTAAAAGTTATTCTTGGTAAACTTTAGATTAACAGAGGGAGCACAACTTTGCATGCTTAGTTCTATTTTCAGAGGTACATTGGCACTTCACTGGAAAATAGGCCAACAATCTAAACATGACACAAAAGGCAAGAAACCAAGGGGTGCTCTTGGGGCTTTTCCAGTGAAGCAATCCAAATTCCAATGGCGCTCAACATGTGCAAGAAAGTATATCCAGCAGATATGGCAGGTTTACCTGCATTTTAATGTTTACCACCAAGGATCTCCACAGGTCAGCATTACCAGTTGTTTACCACCAAGGGACCAACCCAACCGTGCCATAGAGGCCACTGATCCACAGCTAAGCTAACACGATGGTCAGTTGGCCAAATTCATGTGTGGCCATACATGCATCAACCTGGCCACTCTCTGGGCCACATCGACGCGGCCATGCACCCGGCATGCGGCGAGCAGCACCGTGCAGATCACCCTGTCGGGGCGTGCCTGCATCCGCTTCACGAGCCTCTCTGCCTCGTCAACCTCCCCGGCCCTTCCCAGCATCTCCACCATACACGTGTAGTGCTGCAGCGCCGGCCTCCTGACCCTCGCAAACACCTCCCTCCCCTCGGTCACCATCCCGGCCCTCGCGCAGGCGGCGAGGACCGCCGTCACCGCCTTGTCATCCATCTCCCCCTCCCGTCCACGGAACAGGCCGAGCACCTCCCGGCACCGCCCGTGCGCGGACATGGCGCTGGCCAGCGCGGTAAGTGCGGAGACCGTCTGCTCCTTGACGGGCAATTCGTCGAACACGACGCGCGCAGAACCCGGGTCGCCGCAGGCAGAGTATGCGTGGATGAGGGAGGGTCCGAGGACAGCGCCTCGGCGGAGCGCGGCGGCGTGGAGGGCGGCCACCAGCGCGAGAGAAGGCAGCGATGCGGCGCGGCGGAGGAGCGCGGCGTAGTGCCGCCGCATGGCCGCAGCCTCGCACGGTGGCCGCCGGCTGTCGCCTCCGAAGTGAACCAACAGTCTGTGCGGGGAGGGGTAGGGTGGAGTGGCGCGGGGAGGGGTGGTGTGGACGAGACGGAAGGGACGCTCCGGCGGCCGGCCGACGTTGAGATCAGGCGAGAAGACGAGGCAGTGCACTTTGACGTCCCCGTCCCCGTCCCAGCACGGTCGCGAGGGGTGGTGTGGGCCCGAAGAAAACGCGGCCCAGACCCAGGTAGATAGCGCGGGCCGAAGTGTTTTACGTACAAGCGCGGGCAAATCAAAATTCACAGAAGTTTTATAAAATATTCCCCTTTTTTTTAGAAAATGTTCACGTTTACCAAATAATTATCTAATCAAATATTCAGATTTAGAAAATGTTACTTTCAAAAATAAATAAATTGTGATGTGTTCGACCTCTTATTTGACGCTCCAAAGGAGGTCCTCGCCTATTGCAAGCTGGAACCCGTGCTCGAGAATTCCTCTACGGCAGCACTCATGTGCTCTGTTGGGCCGTCCTATTAGCACGCTCGCTCGCTCGATCTGACCGTCCACTCGCTGCTCCTTCAGGCTACTTTACTGGTTCAAAAAAAACTACTGTAGTAGTTGTTCGTTTAGAGGAAAACAGACTCCTCGATTTTCTATGAATTAAAAAATTAGTACTTTTAGAAGAAGTTTGTAGATTTACAAAAAATTCATAAACTTGTAATATGTTCATAAATTCAAAAAATGTTCATGATTTATAGGAACGTTCCCAAATTTTAAAAAGTTCACTAATTATAAACATTTTATGAATATGAAAACTTGTCTATGGATTCAAATATTATCCAATAATTTCTAGAAAATTCACGATTTTTTTCACAAATTAAAGTAGAGTTAATGAATTTTAAAAATGTTAATGGGTTGAAAAAATGTTCATGGATTTATAAAGAAATCATAAATTTAGAGAAACATAACGAATATGAAAATATGTTCAGTTTTCTGTAAATAAAAGTTCTTAAAAAATGGAAACAAAAAAAAAGACAAATGAAAAACAAAAAATAATAATAAATGATTAAAATAAAATAGAAAACCCCAAAACATGAATTGTAGAACACACGAAAAATGGCTCAGAAAAATGGAAAACATTCTACAACGTTCCAAAATCGGTGATAAAAAAAACCTACATGGACCGGCCCACATAGGAACTATGGTAAGGGGCTGCGAGGGTACGTACCATTTCGCGCATTCTCTATAATACCATGCTCCCTAGTTTTAAAGAGCCCACATTCAATTGAGATCTCCAATTGAAATTGGGTCATCCGATTTTGACCGGGTCAACAATTTTCCAAAGCTCTCTTATTTAATTATTTTATACTATACATGCTTTCTAATTTTTAAGGACTCACAATTCATTGAGATCTTCGATTTAGAATTGGGTTACTCGATTTTGACCCTGTCAACAATTTCTCAATTGGCTCTCCCATTTGAAAGAACATGTGCTGCCCCCATGTTTGGTTTTGGTAATTGATGACAATCTCTATGGACTAATGGTTGCCTTGAGTTATATTTGAAGGGTTTGTCCATAGGCTTTGCTTGTAGACCATTTGTTGGTCTCAAGGTGATTTGAAGAAGAATATGTGTTGACCAAGGTTATTCATGGAGTTATACAAAGATTGGTCATGTAAGAGATGAGCCTATTGCAAGCATGTCTTGAAGAAGGAGATTGTGTGAACATTCATGTTTACCTTCAAGACATCATCCTAATGAAGAGAGTTGGAAAGATTCAAGGTTGATCAAGACTAAATATGAAGAGTGATTCGAGTTGATCAACACACAAAGCGTAGAAGATGTACCGAGTGGGATCAAGTGATCTCACGGTATGGTAAGCATTGTCCATTACGCTTTGTGTACTAACCCATGTTCTATGCAAGAGTTCTTTGTGGGGTTAGGTTTGTTTCCATGGGCGTGCATCAAAAGGAAGATATCACACAACCCATGGAGGATGACATCAAGTGGTGATCGTCATCAAGATTGCGGTGTGCAAGTTCAAGTGGAGCATCACGAAGAGATCACATGCTTGAAGCTTGCTGTCCATTGTGGTGACAATGGACTTGTGAAGATGTGCCGAAGAGTGGCTCACCCATAGTGGAGTATGGGGGAGCAATCAACTAGTCTTCATCGAGCCGGCGCAATCAAGAAAGGTGGTCCAACTTGAGGAGGTCAAGATCGTCATCATCTAGCTCAAGTGGACTATGCGCAAGGCAAAGGTTTGCCCTTGATAGGTTTTCTATTTTACCGGTCTCATGGTGGTAGTTGGGAGACCGGGTTTTAGGATCGATAGCCGTACTATCAAGGGGGGGCTCTCAAGTGAGTAGCTTTATCGTATCATTCGTAGAGAGCTCAAACCATTGCATCCTTGCATCATCTTTCTTGGTTTGTGTTTGGTGTTTCTCTTTGTGAGTCTTTGAGCTTTTGGTCATCTTCATGACAAGCTCGAGTTCATCGAAAACGGAGTTCATATATGCATCTTCTATGATGTTTTCGATGTTGGAGTTTATGCCGGTTCTTCATTCATAGAGGTTTCTCATCTCTATATGTTAGGCATATCTCCCCTGCCACTTCTTATTATAACCAGTCGCTGTTTGGATAGTACTCGTTGTCTTCTATCCAACAAGCTTGAGTTTGCTCAATTCGGAGCTCATTTGCAGAAGTTATGGCAGTTCTGGTTTTATTTGTATCCTCTGTTTCTGTGGATTTTCAGTAGCTTGCAAGCGGTAGTACCGCTGGTGCCCACGGTAGTACCGCTTATGCGGTAGTACCGCTGGTACTTCCGTGGCACTACCGCTTGGGGTTTCCCCGAGCGTGCAACTTTCTGTTGCCAGTTTGCCATTCACGGTAGTAGAGCGGTAGTAGCACGGTAGTACCGCTCTGGCGGTACTACCGCCCTTACTACCGCCGCCACTACCGCTTGCGGGGTTTCCTTCTGTGCACGTCTCTGTTGCCGTTTTCTGTTAAACGGTAGTAGTGCGGCAGTAGTGCGGTAGTACCGCTCAGGGCGGTAGTACCGCTCTGCTGGGCGGTAGTACCGCTTGGTGCGGTACTTCCGCCCTCCACTACCGCTGCTACTACCGCTTGTGTTTCGCAGAGTGTGCAAGCTTCTGTTGCTCTTTTCTCCTTAGCGGTAGTACCGCTTGGTTGGCACGGTAGTACCGCTAAGTGCGGCACTACCGCTCCAGTTCCGTGTTCTCACCTGCTGTGTTTTGATTTACTACCGCTTAAGCGGTAGTACCGCTCGAAGGAGCGGTAGTACCGCTTGTACGCGTCCAGCACGGGTAACGGTTGGATTTGGGGTGGCCCTATAAAAGGGGTCTTCTTCCCCAACGGTTTTCTTATCTCTTCTAAGCTCTCTCTCCTCCATTGTTGACTTTCTAGAGCTTTGCTTTCTCTCAATCCCTCCATGGATTCTTGCTAGTTTTTGGGGGAAAAGAGAGAGGAGATCTAGATCCACATTTCCACCAATCACTTTCTCCTCTAAGTGAGGGGAACCCCTTGGATCTAGTTCTTGGAGTTCTTCGTGTTCTTCTTCGTTCTTCCTCTCATTTTCCTCCCTAGCATTAGTTGCTTTGGTGGGATTTGGGAGAGGAGGACTTGGGCACTCCGTGTGCCCTTGCCATTGCATTAGTTGCATCGGTTTGAGTTCTCCACGGTGATACGTGGAAGTTAGTAGTTGAGAAGCTTATTACTCTTGGGTGTTTGAGCACCCTTGAGCTTGTTCCTCTTGGGTGCCTTGGCGCCCTAGACGGCTTGGTGGTGCCTCGGAGCCACATTCCATTGTGGTGAAGCTCCGGGCAAGCGTCGGGGTCTCCAATTAGGTTGTGGAGATCACCCCGAGCAATTTGACGGGTACCGGTGACCGCCCCCAAGGGTTGCCAAAGTGTACGGGTTCGGTGACCGCCCTCAAGGGTTGCCATTTGTACGGGTTCGGTGACCACCCTCAAGGGTCCCTTAGTGGAATCACGGCACCTTGCATTGTGCGAGGGCGTGAGGAGAATACGGTGGCCCTAGTGGCATTGTTGGGGAGCATTGTGCCTCCACACCGCTCCAAACGGAGATTAGCATCCGCAAGGGTGTGAACTTCGGGATACATCGTCGTCTCCGCGTGCCTCGGTTATCTCTTACCCGAGCCCTTTACTTATGCACTTTACTTTGTGATAGCCATATTGTTTCTTGTTATATATCTTGCTATCACTTAGTTGTTTATCTTGCTTAGCACAAGTTGTTGGTGCACATAGGTGAGCCTAGTCAATTTAGGTTTTGTGCTTGTCAAATTAACCGCTAGGTTTATTCCGCATTTGTTCAAGCCTAAACCGTAATTATTTTAAAGCGCCTATTCACCCCCCCCCTCTAGGCGACATCCACGATCTTTCACCATTCAAATTCAATTTTTTTAATTCACTATGTTTCCTAATTTTGAATCTCTTTCATTCAATTTTATATTCGGTTTACGATTTTGACCGGACCAACGATTTTTCAAATCAATGAGCAACAACTGGCCTATAAAACATGTCAATTCCGCACACCCTCCCACCACCCAGAAAAAAAGCAACGCCACCATGTGATACTATAACACCAATATAGTAATGCAGCTGCCGACTGTAACACCCCCCAGTATCATACTACAGTGATCTTCCCCTAATGGTGATCATGTCATCATGATCACTATGCCAATCTGCCACTTGTCCAATATCTAAGCCAAATTCAAATTTGAATTGCATGTCAAATATTTACTTCTTCTGTCATGCAATCAAAAAAGTTCATCCTATGACAAATATTCTCTAAGCATTTGTCATGTTGAAACCAACTTCTTTTGAATTCCCAAAATGCCCCTGGGAATTATTTGAGTGGTCCAGCAGCATTTAATTTGGCCTTTTCCATTTCTAAAAATGGTTAAGCAATTTAAATTGCTCTGAAACTTTTTGTGCAGCTCCACAATATTATGCTTGGTTTATTTGCAAAGTTGCACTGTTAACAAAAATCATTTGATAGCTCAACTAATTGCAAACAGTAGCTATTTCTTTTTGACAGAAAAGAAAAAAGGAAAATCCTACTGTGCTACCGGCCCAATTGCTGTAGTACCTGGCCCAGCCCGCCACTGTCGTCTCCCACCTGCCCCGTCGCCGTGTCGGCGCGTCCATGGCCAGAGCGCGCCAACTCCGGCCACTGTCGCCCACCTGCTGCCCCGGGGGCCGCGAGGGGATAAGGAGGAACCCCCCTCGTCCCCCCTGGACTACCCCAGCCGTTCCCCCTCGCTCGCCCTTCTCCTCCTTCCTCGTCAATGCGCCGTCGTCGCCATGGCCTCGCCCTAGCACGGCCACCGCCTTCCCCTCGTCCCCTCGAGCTATCCAGCAGCCCCGCCTTGTCGTCCTCGTCCTCTCCACCAAGCCACAAGACGCCGGACGCCCTCCCTCGCCGGATCGAGGTCGTCGTCGATCTTCAGCCACCGCGACGTCGTCGTTGATTCCGACCGCATCGAGCCCTCCCCGAGCTCGCCGACCACCTCTATGACCCCGCTGTGAGCACCGCATCATTTCCCCTCTGTTTCCCCTCTCGTTCCTTGCGCGTAGCCATTGTCCCCATCATGGCCGAACCAGTCCCCGCTCGAGCTCATCGCCGGCGTGTCGCCGGTGACCAAATGGTTGAGCGAGTGTGTCCGTTAGCCTCACCGAGTCGTGTAGAGGCCCCCTAGCCCACTCATTCATCTCGAACGCGCCCGTGACGTCGACTCCGTCGAGCTCCCGTACGGGTCGCCGCCGTTCGCGCTAGCCGCCGTCATTACAGCCCGCCTCCGGCCACGCAACCACCCTAGATGGATGCGGTTTGCTCCACTTGTTCGAACGGTACCTCCCGCGCGTCAAATGGACGCCAGACGGCGATTTCCGACGCCGGCCGTGGCCTCTCCGCCGCGTTTGAGGTCGCCAGAGTAGCTCCGGCGCCGGCGCCGACGTGTCGCTGACGTGGCTCAGCTGGGGCCCGCCCTCTGTGTCACTGACTGTGGGACCTGCGGGCCCAGTTGACCGGTCAACTGGCCCAGTTGACCGGCTGACTGGGCAGTTGGCTCAGGTCAACGTGGCCCCACATGTCAGCCCCTGTAAGTCCTCGGGGTGCACTGCACCGGGTGCACCCAGCATTTCTGGTTACTGTTTATATTTGAATTAAATAAATCCAATAAATTCCAGAATATTGCTAAAACTTCGGAAATTCGTAGAAATTCATTCGTAGCTCGGATGGAAAAGTTTTCTACATGAAAGTTGATCAGAAAAATCCAACGAATCTGAATATGCCACCCACTCACCTGTCACATGCCTCTAGCATGATGAACATGGAACCTTCCCCTCCGGTTCATCTGTCTGACATATGCCTAATGCCGGGAAAATATTCCCAGATATTTTCCCGCTCCGTCTGAAACGTGTAGCACTGCTTTAGATCACCCTAGCATAGCTTACCGGCATGTCATGCTTTGTGATTTCTTTTGTTGCCGTGTATTTATCTGTTTCTTCCCCCTCTTCTTCTCCGGTAGATCCCGACACTGACGTGGCCCCTGAGGACTACTTCACCACCGACAACCCTTCTTTTCCGGCAAAGCTTCCAGGCAAGCAAAACCCCCTTGATCATGTCTATATCGCCTATTATTTCTCTCTTATGCTTGCATTAGAATTGCTACAGTGTTGCTCTGATAATACCTATTCTGATGCATAGCCTGATTTTGTAACTGTTGTTGATACATTACCTGCTATCCTAAATGTTTAGTATAGGTTGGTTAGTGAAACATCTGTGGCCCCCTCATCCTTGTCCTTGTTGCCCCGCTTTGTTACCGGTGCCCCGATCAGGGTGATCGATGTACAGAGACCGACACCGCACCGCACACCCCTTAGTTGTACGACTCTGCAGAGCTACTATCGAGTGCCGAGGGTGATACCTCATACATCACTCCTGATGATAACTCTGTAGCAAAGCTAGTCGGTTGTGGGTTACCGAGGGTGATTCCTCTTTCACCACCTCCGATAAAGCATCTGTCGTGCAACCCCTCAAGTGTGAACCCAAACGAGGGTTATTCCTCTGAGTTCACCTTGACGGATACATCGAGCGGGAATCCAACGAGGGTGATTCCTCGGATTCCCCCTTGATGTTATGGACACACGGATACTTTGACCTTACTGCAGGAACTTGTGGAAGTCGGGTTGACCCCAAGGGGTACCCACGAGAGATGTGGAGTCGGGTTGACCGTGAGGGTGCCCGTGAGATAATTACGTGGCACGGCCGGGCATTCCTGGCCCTTGCCGTAAGTCCACGAGACGGGGCGATGGGGTCACATGATCGTGAGTCTCTCCTCGTCACCGCGAGCTCCCAACACACTAATGGGTTAGGATATGTGATCTGAGTAGGCCTCTGGCCTTTTCGCACTAACCACCACGCGGGAATAGTATGGGCACTCGGCGTCGTATGTTTCAGCCGAAGTTCTTCAGACGTCAGCGATTGAGCGGCGCGCGCCCGGGTGGACCGTGAAAGCCTGCGTGTGTATACAGGGGCTAGGTCTGGTCCCGGCCGCCCACGCAACGCGCAGGAGTGCAAAGGGCGATGGGCCCAAGACCCCTGAGCGCTTAGGGTGTAAACCGGCGTGCTGACCTCTCTGTTGAACCTAGGTAGGGCTACGACGTGTCGATCAGCCGAGGCCGGGCATGGACCGAGCAAGTGTGTCCGGCCAGAGTTAATCGAGCGTGTTGGGTAAGTTGGTGCACCCCTGCAGGGAAGTATATCTATTCGAATAGCCGTGTCCACGGTAACAGGACGCTCGAAAAATATCCCGATCTACTACAACTAGAAATGGATACTATAGCTCCGGGATCGCTTTCTCGCAGGGAGTTGAGGAAGGATCTCTGGGCATGGCTGTTGTTGTTACTTGTTGCTACTACTATATTCATGTACTAATCTACACTCTTCTAATGCTGCAAGTTGCTAGTCTTCGATAGGCTAGGACTTCTCTCTTTTCTGGCATTTCTACAGTCTAGTCCACATATACAGCCCCTCTTTTGATACCGATGCATAAATAGAATAGATCTGATGTAAGTCTTGCGAGTATTTTGGATGAGTACTCACGGTTGCTTTGCTACCTCTTTTTCCCCATACCCGATTGCTGTGACCAGATGACAGAGCCCTGAAGTCAGCTGCCCCCGTCAACGACTACTACTACCCCTCTGGCGGAGCCTACTACTACGTGGAGACCGACGACCAGGAATAGATAGGAGGCTCCCAGGCAGGAGGCCTGCGCCTTTTCGATCTAGTGTCGTTGATTTGCTCAGCCTTCTTAAGACAGACTTGTTTAACCTTTATGTTTGTACTCAGATACTAATGCTTCCGCTGATGCTTGTATGACTCGAGCTTATGTATTCGAGCCCTCGAGGCCCCTGGCTTGTAATATAAAGCTTGTATGACTTTTATTTGTGTTTATAGTTATGTTGTGATATCTTCCCGTGAGTCCCTGGGCTTGATCGTGCGCATTTGCGTGTATGATTAGTGCACGATTGAGTCGGGGGCGTCACACCGACGCAAAAATTTCTCCACATAAATATAGGTGGGTTACCGGATAACACAGAATCACACCATGAAAGGTCACCACATGACCGCATTATAAATAAAAATAAAACACACTCCATCATCTCGCCCACCCGCCAAAGTAAATATTCAATCAGTTCCAAAATATAAGAGGTATTAGTTTTTTGGAAAGTCAAATTTCTTTAACTTTGACCAAGTTCAGAGCAAAAAATATCAACATCCACAATACTAAAAAATTTATAGTAATTCATTTCATGATGAATCTAATCATACCGATTCGATATTATGGATTTTGATATATTTCTCTATAAAATTGATCTAACTTAAAAGGTTTGATTTTTTCAAAAAAGTAACACATCTTATATTTTGAAATGGAATGGGTATTTTTTTTAACAACGCAACAACACCAACGGCGCAGCAAAGCGCGTCCAACCTTCTAGTAAGTGCCAAATAAGATTTGCCATCGCACTCGATTACATGCGCTCGAACGACCGGTTTCTTGTCATTTTTTCCCTGTGTGGTCTTCTCTCTCGTGGACTAGGCTAGACTTTTTCTATTTTTTGTCCCCTTTTAATTTTTGTTTCTTTTTCTTTACTTTTAATATTTTTCCTTTTCTCTCATGCCCATTTTTCAAAAAAAATTATAGAAAGTAATGTTCCTAGATTTTTACAAAATGTTCCGCATGTATTTTTAAAAGTTCATCTCATATTTTGTAAACAAATGTTTTCATGCACTTAAAAAATGCTCACCATGCGTTAAGAAAATAAAACATTAGGCATGTACTTTAATAAGGTTCATTGTGTATTTAAAAAAACATCATTTAAAAAGATGAACATTTTTTTAATATGGGTTGATTTCTTTTTAAAGATGTTCAACATATATTTCTAAAAATGTTCATCATATATTTAAAAAAATGTTTATACTTTTAAAAAATATGTCCATCGTGTATTAAAAAATATTAATCATGTTTAAAAAAGGTTAATCATGCATTTTCAGAAATTTCATGTTTTTAAATAATTTTCGTCGTGCATTTCCAAAATTGTATTCATGTATTTAAAAAATGGCCATCATGTATACGACAAATTGTTCACAGTATCATCGCATAACTAGACAATGTCACGGTGTATTTTTTCAAAAACAATCATAGTGTATTTAAAAAATGTCTTCACATATTTAAAATTCTATCATCATGCATTGAAAAATAATATTCACAATATATTTTAGAAATGTTCTTTGCATAACTTTCTTGCTTGAAACCAAACCGAGCGCCTCCTCGCAAGGCAAAACCGAGTCGGTCTCAACTCATTCTAAACTTCTTGTGAGAGACCATGCTGCTCCATACAGGAGGGATCGACTAGGATGGCCATGGTGGTCGATGCGCAAGAAAGCCTGGGAAGAAGGTGCGGCTGAGTGGAAATCCTAGGGAGGAAGCTGCATTATCACTTTCATTACGGTTGATATTGGGCCTAATCGGCAATGAATAGAGTAGTATCTGATTACGTGGTAACTAATTACATGCCAATGTAAACCAAACATGTGTTACGTGGTAAGTTGTAAACTGGTAACTAATCAGTTTACGTGATGAAATCAACGAATCAATCACCTCTTTATTAGTAGGATTCTAAACAACGTTATCTGGAAAACAAAGTTTGGCGTCAATATATAATGCAGCTTCGACACCTCGGGCTGCAGAGTGTGCCGAGGGTCTACAAAGCCTCAATGTTTTGCTCTCGGCCAATACTTTTTTTTGTGTGATGTTTAGGAACGGGTCTACAAAGCCTAGTACATTGTTATTGAAAAAATAAATATAACTATGGGAGGGGAAGGGGTGAGGGAGGGAGGGGGCAAGTGCCCCCCTCCCGCTTCCCATACAGGAAGCTTACTAAATCAACCTTGAATGGCCTCAGAGATTTGACAGAGATGATTGCCCGTGAGGAAATAACTTTTGATCACATCGATGAACATCCTGACTTTTTGCTCATGATTCCTTGTGGTCAGTCTCCATTCTCCAGCTTGCACAACATAAGATCGTCGTCAACGTAGTCCTCCATGTCGTATGACAATTCTCTCACTTCTCCTGCCCAGGTCTTGATTTGTGCATCGAGCTGGTCCCAAAGCACCTCCGCCACCTTACAGGGCAGTCTGCATCATCATCAGCTCCTGCTGGAGAGACTCAACACCTTTTCTTCGAATGATTGTCCATGTTGTATTCATCCTTGATCAACTCACCGAGCATTGGGATGGCAACACTCATAATCGCATTGGCAACGACCTCCATAGCTCGAGTTGTCCTTGCACACTCGGCTGCAGCAGCTTTGTGTTCGAACTCTGTAACACAATCATAATGATATTTAGGAGGAGGAATTAGCAGAGTGTCCTTTGCAATGGATGGAATGGCAACCCAAGATGAAGTAGTTGAAGATGAACAACAACAACACATAAATTCATTGCCTTGTATGGTTCAATACAGTGTCCCAAATATGAAGTTGTTTACTTCGTGGAAGCACCAGTGCACGTATGAAAACCTGAACTTTCAAAGCCGGAGCTGAAGAAGAGTACCCAGAATAGCAACCTGTCAGCTGCAATTCGCAGTAGAGAGAGACATGGAGGTAGGCGCGCGAGAACAACCTCGAGCTCACCTTGGCGATAGGGCAGCCTGCGCAGCAGGCGAACCATCACCCCAGGTTTGT
Organism: Elymus sibiricus; assembly: GCA_039707655.1. Classification (NCBI taxonomy): domain Eukaryota; kingdom Viridiplantae; phylum Streptophyta; class Magnoliopsida; order Poales; family Poaceae; genus Elymus; species Elymus sibiricus. The sequence goes on along the minus strand of CM077672.1, from coordinate 18,530,176 downwards.
GTGCACGTGGTTCCCGAGGTTTTTTGGCAGCCAGAATGCCAAACTCCCAAGCGCCCCCCCCCCCCCCCCCCCCCCCACATCGCTCCCCTTGCATGATTCTTAACCACACTCAATAACTTGATAAATATTCTGAATCTTGAGAAAACCAAACTACCTAGTGTGTTTTTTTAGTTGAACTAATTTTTTAGAAGTTATGTGAATTTTGAAATTTAGTTCATTTAGTTGAACTAAATAGGGTCGGAGAACACCCTAAAGGGCGCTCATTTGCATCCCTACTCTCTCCAAATACAATACCAGAACACACAACCCATATGGCCATATCGATTATCGTCCTTCGGTTCTTCTGATCCTTGTAGACCTGAGTACATGCTCTGATGTTCTCCATTTCGGCGCATTATGCTTAACATTTGATGGCAAAGCAAAATACATCAACGATGGTAGTGTTTGAGGAGTTCGCTGCCACATTCACAACATGATGTATTTGCACCTTGATGGTTGGAAAGAAATACGAAAAAACGCTGGCAGGTGAAAGATGCAAGACAAATAATCCAACCAGGAGTTCGCTGCCACATTCACAACATGATGTATTTGCACCTTGATGGTTGGAAAGAAATACGAAAAAAACGCTGGCAGGTGAAAGATGCAAGACAAATAATCCAACCATTTCACAGATGAAAACAGTCTATAACGATCATGCATGCAATTCAAATCAAAATGTACTGTATTATGCGCAAAATAACTCTGATGTCGCAACAAAGAAACTACAAGATTTTTAATTCAAACACTTGAAATAAGAATAAGTTAGACAAAACATACATCAGTAGTGGCCATTTTCTTTTCTACAGTTCCTTGTTTATTGTGGAGCTGTGCATCCTAAGCCACATTCTTACAGTGCAAACTATCTTTTGGTGCAATCATTTGGCAGAAGAAGGAATTTTCTTGTCCACAAAGGCATTTAACATCAAGTTTATCCAAACTAAAGCACTAGTCTATTTTACAAGTCATGAACCACCAGCAGGTTTAAAGCATGAATGATACAATCAGACATCACCAAAAGATTCAGCACGTGGTTTCCAGAATCAATCACTTTTGAGAGACAAATCATCTGAGACACTTTTGCACACTGGACTTGTTCCGAATTTTTCACTAGATTTCAGCAAATTCACTTGAGGGGATCAGATATATACCAAGTAGGGCATCAGTCAGCAGGCTAGCAAAGTTATAGGGAAACAGATAGCACGAAACAATGTAGCAAATCATAGATAAATCTGCATTCCTTTTGTGCATGTACCAGCGAATCGACAGGTTACACTTGCTTATTCTATATATCTCTCATCGTCGGTAGCGATGATATATTCATGTTTCGACAACATGTGTTCAGCTCATGTACAAACCACCACAGCATGTTAAGATCCACGGTACGATAGAGGGGTTGCTTAGCTTAAATTTTTTAAGCCTAAATCATCTCATCTCATCTCCCCTTGGAAGAGATTTCTTTCACAGTAAGGAAGGCTGGCTGGCGAGTATGGGTGGCCAGAATAGCCAATCGATTCGATGCCCCCTCATACTTTGTCGTCATGAAACCACCATCGGGTCTCCTTCGGCGACCTCCCGTTGCGGCAGTTCCTAACATAGCGGTCATTGTCCGCCGGGCGTTGCTGTTGTTGACCAATACAATGCGTAGCTAGTAAGAGAACATGCAAAGGAACATCGTGCCTGATATGTGAAGGTAGAGATGGGTGGGGGTTATTGGTGTAACCTTTGCTGGCGAGCTAGACAGCATCGACAAGATGCTGATACAGACTGAACTTACAGTCATCGCAGGCGACCACGAGTCATACAGTATATCTGCAGGTAAGAGAAGCAGCAGCAGCTTTTTATCTTACAAATCATGCAAAATCAATTGTAGCCCTATTCGTTCACAATCACAGAAAAATCGTAAGAATAATAATGGAAGGGCCAAGAAGTACATTTATATTGTGGAGAAGGAACTTCTATAAAGAAAACAAAGAATTCAAAGGTTCAAAGAAGAAAGAAAAGGGTAAGTTGTTCCTTATAGGCATAGGTCAGGCAATTTAACCTAGGGGAGTCAGAAGATTATTGATCTTGCTAATTTACAGGTCTAACAATGACAAGTAATAAGATCACAAACATTTTTCAGCTGCATTGAATCTCAAATTCAGTGACTTCAGACCTTCAGTTACCTGAACTAAGCAATTGACAGGGTATTATCAGTGTTACAGATGCTCATAGCCCTTCAGTTACTACTGACTTCATAATTGATACTAAAACAGACATGGGACAAATTAATTTGAACTAAGCAATCTGGGTCTATAACAAACTTTACGTTGCACAAAATAGTTTAAAGAGCACTGCTATGAGTCCGAGACATTCACCTACAATTTTGCTAGGATGGGTCACATGAACGTTCAGCCTCTTCTGTTTTTTCCAATTTGTGTGGCTGAGATCATGCAGAGAACTCCATAGTCGACAAAATCATATTTTTAAATGACATATGTGCAGCTGTTCTATAATTTATAACATTGACGAGAAAATTATAATTGGTTAACTCTTCAACTGGGACTAAGGTACCGAGAAGATAATTAAAAAGCAGAAATGTTGTGGTCTTTCACAAAGTTGAGCAAGTGGTTACAAGGATCATGCCAGATAGAGCAGATTAATAGATCAAGAAACGTGAGTCAGTCTCGCAATGTAAGTCCAAGGTTGAGGGTGATAGTGGTTATATAACTTGAATGCATGTGAGCATGTCCCTTCTATCCTACACTGAAATCTTCAAATTTTAGACACCAAAAAATTGTGTATCTCTTTAACTCACACCCACCATCAAGTTAAAACGTTACCAAAATTAATGCAAACAGAATCACCCCTACTAGCTTAGCAAATAACCACATGAACCAAATGCCAACTCAGTAGGGAAGGTGCTTGTTTCATTCACATAGGGATTGTTTTATGATTCAAACGGGGTTGGTGGTTTAGGAGTTCTACAGAGAGGACTAGCTCCGATTTCATGTTCATAATCCTCACCAGAAGGGAGGAAAAAAGGGAAAGTCTGCAGCTTAGCTTAACCACTTGTACTGGTCACCAGTGGGGCAGGGTTCAGGGAGGGTGCCTCCAACTTATTTAGCATAAACTACATGTCACCCACTAGATGGGGTACCTTACTAGAATGATGAAGGGAAGCTGAGTTGCAAATTGGAACTACTTGGAAAGTTGGAGTATCAATGAGTTACTGGTAAGTGGTAACTGCAGTGGCTATGCTATCACACTGGGTTGACAATGAATTATAGTGTAGATTTAAACTGGAATGATGGGAATGAACAAACAAGTTCTTTGATATTGTGATTATCAGCAAGGGTACGCTAAAGCTATGCTGAAAATATCATATCATTAATATGGAAAGTGATTGGTGTTTTCATTTGAGGTTACCACCTGCCTATTTTATTACAAGATTTAGTTACTCCCTCCGTTCCTAAATATAAGACCTTTTAGGGATTCCACTATAGACTACATACGGAGCAAAATGAGTGAATCTACATTCTAAAGTATGTCTATATACATCTGTATGTAGTTCATAGTGGAATCTCTAAAAGGTCTTATATTTAGGAACGGAGGGAGTAGTAAGTTTTAGCTTGATATTCATGAATAACGACAGTAAATGCCACATCCAACATAGGACAAACTGTAAGAGGATTCAGTTATGTCCTGCTAACATATAAACATGTCCATGGAAAGTCGTTGAATATTTCACTTCGAAGACGGATTATCCACTTTGACTTTTTTTTGCGAGAAATCCACTCTGACTTGATATGATTTGACATAGCGTATGCATACAGCTAGCAACCAAAAATGTCTGTTGACATAGCTGAATGGAAGTTCCATTACATAGGTTATCTTTTCGCGTAGCTAGTTTAGTTAAAGGCGAGAAAATAAAATGATTTTTAATAGCAAAAGATGAGGAATTCAACAGAACATAAGACTTTTTTTTGCAAGCAACAGAACATAACACTGAAGACTCGAACAATTAACCATTATACAAATTTCGATGGTAGCTGCCCAAACGCGAAAAAATGGCCTGCATTTAACAAGGTCGGCGGGGAAAAGAGACAAGCCACCACCAACGGAACAGTGAGAGAATTTAGAACGCAAAGCACGAGGCACCTCCATTGACAAGGTCATGCATCTGGACTGGCAATCCCACCAAAACTTCCTTTTCTAGTAATGGAATCGAAAGGCGAATTAAAGCACCTCAACAGTGCAGCTACTCTAAAAACTGCAAAGGCACACTTGAGGACTAATACTCAAACGATTAACCATTATAGAAGTGTTGATGGTAGCTGCCCAAACCCGACAAAAAAGGCCCGCACTTAACAAGGTCAGCGGGGAAAAAGAGACAAACTTGGAACGCAAAACTGGCAAAACTTCTTTTTTCAAGTAATGGAATAGAAAGGAGAGCTAAAGCAGCTAAACCGTGTCGCTACTCTAAAAACTGGCAAAGGCACAACTTGAGGACCAGGGTGGTGGTGACTTTCCGCTAACGAATGGAATCTTGGCAGCTAACCGACAGCTAGACGTTAGATTAGGTTAGGCAAAGAACATTCCCACACATCATGCAAAGTTAGCTAATCAAAATAAGCACCGGCACAGAGGCATAAACAAATATTTCTCTCCCTGAGAGGAGAAGCACAGCACAATGGAGTTTACCTAAGCAGATGTGCCCGTTGCTGTAAATGTGCGGGTGCATCGGCGCCGGGTTGAGGAAAATGACCTGGAGATAGGGGCAGGGTTATTTTCCAATACAGCAGAATCAAATCGAGGGAACATAATAACACTACTAGAACGGAGATAACTAAGGGTGCAAGTGCAACCTTCATCACCATCACCATCATGGGAAAAAAGAGAGGAGGAGAATTCACCTGAGGTGCCTCCATGGGGTAATGCTCGGGGAAGTCGACCTGAAGCTGGTACGTCTCGCCGGCGTAGAGCGTGCCCTCCGCGCCGCCCACCTCAATCACCCATCTGCCCATCCAAATTCCTCTTATTAGGCAACGACTAGCCCGAACTCATCCCCGCAAGCACCAGTCAATCAATCAATCAATCAGCGGGGGAAGAACACCATCCCCGCGCAAGAATCCACAGAATCATAAACAGGGAGGGGGATTGAGGGAATCGGCGGGGCGCACCTCTGGAGGTTGTCGGAGACCTTGTACTTGAAGCCAGCGGGCGGGCCGACCTGCCACTCGGCGAGCTCCTTCTGCAGCCGGTTGCAGGCGATCTTGCTCAGCGCCTGCCCACGCCACGCCAAAGAGAAATAAAAGATGAGAGATTTTCAGCCCAATAGCGCGCGGAAACGGCCAATCCGCCGCTCCACCCGTCGGCAAATCCGACGGATTGGAGGGGGGGAGGAGGGTTAGGGTTTGATACCTTGCGGGACGGCGTCGAGGAGCTCGTCATGGCGCGTTCGGGTTCGTGGAGAGGAAGGGGAAGGGGAAGGGAAAGAGGAGAGGAGAGGAGGAGGACAAGGGCGGCTCTTTATTCTATTTTCTTTTGGGTTGGGCTGGATGCTTCCTCTCTTGTTCTATTTTCATTAATAACTAACTTATGTTTTTAAGTTCCTTTTTCTTATATGTACCTACATTCCTCTCTCTTTTTTAAGATCAAAACCCTAATTTATAAAGAAAAAACTTCAAAGGTGTACTTTGGGGTGGGGGTAATACTTTGAAGGTACTACTATCAATGAGAGGCAATATGGCAAATTTTACTTTAAAATGAGAGAGATATGTTATGGGGCATAGCGAAGGGGATGACGACTCGGCGAAAACCCCACATGGCATATGGTGTAGAAGAGACGGCTGGCGACCTGGATTTACACCGTGATACACATACACGCCGTGGCGGACCCACCATTGGGGTGGGCTCTTTGGCGGCGGTGTAGGGTGCTCACCTACCCATCGACAAGCGGGAGCATCACTGTCGTCATCCGTCGCCCCAACAAACCTTAGTTTCTGGTCCGCCGCTGTATACATGGTAAGTCGGTAACGGGTTTTAGGATTGAGCTTTGGCTTCGCCTTTTTTTTCGTGTTATGGAGGACACATATTTTCATGTGTTCATTGTGCTGTTTTCTAGTCTAGAGAAAAAAAAAGATTTATGACATGTGAGTGTGACCAGGGTCATCATATCCTGCATGGGCACTACTACAAACCCAGCAGGTCTTGTACCAATCAATGATCACATCACACCACTGATACAGAAAGAAATGAACATTGTGCTGAATCCAACAAGGCTTGCACTGACTGGAATTGGAATGGACACCTGGAGCTGCAATCTTTCTGTTATCACACAAGCAACAGTTGAAACAGAATCAGTGCTACCGAGTCCTAACTGAAAGTACTGTTAGCACATCCTGACATCCTGTCATGGCCAAATAAATAAAAGGAGGATGAGGCCATGGAGTCAACGTCAAGGAACAAGAAGCACCAACGACCAAACTGTATTTGTATTTTATTGTAATGTATTGTGTGCAAGGGGGGCAGAATGGCATCACCTTCCTCTCAATTATCAGTGGCCTTTTCTACATTCCCATTGGGTGCACTACACATCATTGTGTGCAAGGGGGGCAGAATGGAACAAGAACCATTTGTTGGAGTACTGCTCCCAAACAACAGCTATTCTCTCTCACTCCTATCTACTAGAAGTTCTCATAAAACGTTTTCACTATTGCCACCTCACAGTCAATCGGCACTTTCGTCGTCGGAAAGGTCGTCGTCATCGTCGTCGTCGTCGCTCTCTTGTTGTGCGTTCAATCTCTCGTTCTTCTTCCTGGTCTCCTCGCCTATCGCGTTCACGATGGCGATGGGCAGCAAGAACCCAGGTCTCTCGAGGAACTTGGCACGGTGGAGGATCATTGCGTCGCGCTGCGTCACGTCGATGCCGTCGAAAGTGTGCACAGCGACGGTGGCGTTGCCTTTCAGGCCCAGCGAGTACCAGCCTAGGCCTGAGACCGCGATGTCCATGCTGTTCACGTCCCAGCTGACCCCGGACACGTCAATCCGCCTCTCTGTCCACTGGCCCAGTTCGGCGGCTCGCTCTGGCGCAACTGGTGGCTGCACAATTACAGTGTATCATAAATCAGTATGACGGATAGAAATGAAAAAAAAAGTATGTTTTTTCATGGTTACATTATGAATAATAAACTCCAGCTACATATGCACTGAACAGTAAAAGCAGGTAGCAGGCCTCGTTGCTCTCTTTAAATTGACAAGATAAACTCCGGCTGCATATGCAATGAACAGTAAAGCAGGTAGCAGGCTCATTATTTTCTTGAAAATTGACAGCTTACAGTGTATAATAGGAGTTCAGCCTATAGATTTATATACCATCAGTAGCCTATGACATATGACAACCATAGCAAATTGATGGCAAACACCTGAACAAACCTATGCAGTCCTTTGATTAAAGCAGATGAACAAATTAAACAGCAAGTTTGTTTATTCAAATAGCATAGCAGACACAGAGTTGTTCCATAAAGCAACCTTACTTCCAAGTAATCTTTATGCAGTCATTTGATTAAACAGAATCTAATTAATTTATCCTTAGGAGCAACATTAAGCAGGTTGGGAATTGAAGTCTCACCTGAAGTCTGATGCCAACATGCTTGTCCCGCAGTTCTTCAGCATTTTCAGTCTTTCCAAGATGAAGGGAAATATTGGCAGATGCCCAAACAGTTACATAGATAGTCTGAACTGAAGCTTCTAGTACATCCAGGCGTGTTAACCCTCCAATATGGACAGATTGTCCAGCCTGCAACAGTTTGCGACATTTAAGTCAAACTAGCCTCGTGGATTCCAATACAACATAGAACAGTATGTTTGTAATTCAGAGTTCAGGAGCTTCAGGGGAGCTATTAAATCACTTGACCTTTCAAGAGACTAGAGTTGCCCAAGTGTATTCAGTGTATAAGGTCTTTCAAGAGTAGAGCCATAACTAGGAGTGCAGGGGTTACTGGTTAAAATCATCCAAGTGCTGTTTCGTTTGTGATTTATTATAACAGCCAACTATAAATCCACAACATCATCAAGTTTACCGAAGTTCATTTCAACTTTTATGTGACAGAAGTGTTAGACTTTTAGCATCGTCAATACTCCCTCTGTTCACAAATGTAAAATGCCAAACATATCTCTAGGTGAAGACTGCTGATTAAAACACGTCTTACATTAGTGAACAGAGGGAGTATTTTACAATGCTACCAATATCTATAGATCTTGACCACGTATCTCTAGGTGAAGACTGCTGATTAAAACACAACTAGAATGTATTTTACAATGCTACCAATATCTATAGATCTTGACCACGTATCTCTAGGTGAAGACTGCTGATTAAAACACAACTAGAATGTTGACATGAAAATAGACTGAAGAAAGTAGCCATTTCTAGTTACGAACCGGTAGTTATTTGTATTTATGGGCTACTACAAAGCAATAAGGGTCAGCCACTCCATCTGAAATAAACAGAACTAGTACAAATTTAACAGACTATTAATTTACCTTCACCCTGAAGGTCCGAGGCCGAAGTTCCTTCCTGATTTCAACCATCTTCCGTTCCTCGGTGTTTAACCTCATTGACATAATATATGGATGCAGCAAGCCAGGAGTATCATACATCTTAGCCTTTGCAGGCAAAACACCTGTCATCCTTAATATGCCTAATGTAGTTCCCGGGACAGCGGCTTCTGTCAATCTTGTGATTTTAACACCTTGCTTCTTTGCAAATAACACTATCATGATGGTTAGGTGTCAGAATGTCAAATAACACTATCATGATGATAGCAAGGGTAATGACCTTCTGCTCCATTGGCTTATTCACTTCTGTAGGGCATACTGTTATCAAAATTTTATCATGTGTGACTGCTATCAAAATTCAGAGATGTGGCAATGCTATCAAATTTCAGATCTGGCAGATTGTTCTCGAACCACTTTACCATCATTTAGTCAGGAGGGTTCCCGTGTGTTGATAATTAATCCTATAATTTTAAGAGGGACATTACTTGACAACGAACATGGACAAAAGGCAACAACCCCCGGCAAGTACTCTTTTCATGTACAGTTCACAAAATTCAGACATATTGTCGCATGCTATCAAATTTTAGATTCAGAAGCATGGTGCAATGTACAGTTCGGTGTTGAGAGCTCGTGTAGACTGGTTTTCTTTAAAAAAAAACATCGCAAAAATGTTTTTTACTGAATGATCAAAGATACAAATAATATTGATATGTGAATATGTCTATTACATGTTTTTAGTTTCTTGATTTACCCTTTGCTAGGACTACCTTGACTTTGTTTGTGGATTTTAGAGCATGATCGTATGCGTTGCAGATTATTGTTATTTTTTTTCTTCAGTTTTACATTATTGTTGCTATTTGTGTTTTTTAACACAGTACAGACGCAGACGCTCATACATATGCACATACACTCTCCCCTTATGAAAGCACGCACACACATCCTACCCCTATGAGCACCTTCGAGAGATTGAGCCGGTACATCATCTTGAGATTGATGAAGTCATCATAGACGCCTTTGTAGTCGATAAGAACGTCTCTTTCCACTGAACGCACATAGCCAAAAGGCCTGAAATAAATTCAGGAAAATGCAAGCACCAATGTTAAGTCTAGGACTTAAACTCTGGCGGCTTGGGGATACCACTATCCTCCTAACCATCCAACCATAGATTGGTTTGCTGTTGCTATCTGTGTTGAGTGTTGATCTTGCTTACTATGCGTACCAAGCATGCAACTGAAAATCAGTTGTTAATCCCAGCAACAAATCCTTAAAAGAAACAAATCCAACAATAATATCGCATATGGTACTTTACTAAGCTCACTAGAGATAGAACGCCTACGACGCTTTGGCTGGTTCCTGTGGCCCCGGCTGTCAGTCAATCGATGCCGTATTCCTAAGGGTGGCCCCAACCATGTGCAGTCGTGTCCATTTGCTTGCTTTTGCTTCATGTTGTGCTTTTGTTGGCTACGTGTCGTAATCAAAGTTAACGAAAGTGCATCAACCATGGTTGCCGCTTCATCGAGCGCGAGCACCTAGAATTCAATCGAGTCCCTAGGCCTCGTGGCTGGGTCACGAGCTGCTCCTAAGACACAATCGGCGATGCCTATAGCTACAAAGTGAGGCAGGAGTCTCGGTCATGGAGGGTCCGGGTTGTGGCGGTATTGGATGGCCTGGCCAGAGAAGCTGACACCGGAAGGAACCATCGTTCTAGACGAAATGGACGAGGATGCCAAGAAGGACAAGAAAGGGATGGAGAAGAGGGAGAGGCGGCAGTCATGCAAATAGGTGTATGGCAGATAGTCGGTATGGGCTGGTGAGAAGGGTGGATGGAGTAAGCAGGCTATGTCTATCAGATGACGGCCTACGCCAACCTGCCCCTATCATGGTCCACGCGTGGTCAGAACATGTGCAAAGAAAAAACCAGCGCGGCAAAACACTTCTAGTAAAAGAAATCAATTCTAACTGAATTTGGAGACAACAGGAAACCTTCTTTGCGATGAACCATTTCATAAGCAAATTCTTACCCTAAACTAATATTAACTAGGTATAATTACTAATATTACTACTTTATCAGCGGCTAGTAGCACAACAGCTGGCGTATTTTATAACTTGCCATTACTTTTCCTTTAGGCTCTTGGCCCAACTTGCTCAAATCTGCCTTGGGAAAAGGACATATTCTTAGAGGATGACTTCATATCAGTTTAATTTGAGGGTAAGCAAAGGACATGCCAGTGCACATATGCCTTACACCACCAAATGTCCTGAAAGAGAACTTGCCACCAACTTTGTCCTCGTCTCTTCCAGAACCAAATCGGTCATGATCATACACATGAGGGTCACTATAAACGTGTGATAGCTTATTGTTGAGTGTCGTAGGGATTACAATGTTATGCTCTCTAAGTATGTCATATACCTTTCCTTCTTGGGTCTGTACCTTGAATTTCTTACGTGCCTTGTGAGTTAACATCTGCGATGGAGTATGCATCTTAATTATCAATAAACGCCTCTCCTGGCCAGAGCACCCTCTATCAACAACACCTTCACGCGATTGATTCCCTCGATAAGTATGGCTCATATAAGGTATCCTGGTCTTATCTGAAAACACTAGTAGAAAACAGACCTTTCGTCCGCCCCTTTAGTCCCGGTTTGATTACGGCCCGGGACTAATGTGACCATTAGTCCCGGTTCCAACGGCTAGGAGCGGTCGGGGGCACGGGCATCATTAGTCCCGGTTCATTTTCTACCTATAGTTCCGGTTTGTGATACAAACCGGGACTAAAGGGGTGGTGGCAGGCTGGTGTCAGGCTGGGGCCCCCACGAGCCCCTTTAGTCCCGGTTTGTATCACAAACCGGGACTAGAGGTGGACCTTTAGTCCCGGTTTGTATAACCAACCGGGACTAAAGGGGTGGTGGCAGGCTGGTGTCAGGCTAGGCCCCCCACGAGCCCCTTTAGTCCCGGTTTGTATCACAAACTGGGACTAGAGGTGGACCTTTAGTCCCGGTTTGTATCACAAACCGGGACTAGAGGTGGACCTTTAGTCCCGGTTTGTATAACCAACCGGGACTAAAGACGTCCCTATATAAACTCTTCGTCCAGCCCGAGCCCATTCTCTCTGTTTTCCCCTTTCTCTCCTCTGTTCTTCCCCTTGCTCGAGCTCATCCTCCATTTTTGCCAAAGATTTGTCAAGATTTGAAGGCACCCCATCTATCCAAGTGTTCACAAAGGTTAGAAACTTTGTCCTTTCATCTCTCATTGCTAGATTAGCTCGTGCAATGCTCTATAAGTATAGTGATTTGTGGGTTTTAGTTTGGGAGTAATTATGTGGGAGTTTATTTGATTTATATGCAATTTGAGCTCAAATTAACTTCTTAGTTTGCATATGTGTAGGTGTGGTTTACTTAGTGCCTTCCCGTCCCCGTCCTAACCACCGTCGATCACCCGCACCGTCCCGTCGCCGGCACCACCTTGGTGAGCCTCTTCTTATCCTTTTTATAAAAAAAAATCTTATTTGTATGATTTAGATAGTTACTTGTATAATTTTCTTACTTGTATGATTGTTTGTTATACATAGTGCCATGACTTTGATATCCGTCCCCGTCGGCCCTCGTCCGGTTTATGATTCGGATGTGGTATATTCTCTTTTATAACTATTTGTTGCATTTCGTGTTTATGACAATTATGCCCATCAAGTTGACATAGATATTTTTATCTAGGAGGTATGTGAACCGGAAATTGCAACCGACCCTCTTGTTGAGAAGTTAAATTTAGTTGAAAAAGAAAACGAGTATTTGAAAGAAAAATTGAAAAGAATTGAAGAAGAGAAGATGAAATTGGAATTGTATGTTACCGATGTCGTCGATGATCACAAGATCAAGATGGATGCAATGCGCTTGAAGATTAGAAAGATTAGAAAATATGCCGTTAATAAATAGGCTTGGTATCATTATGCTGTTGGATGAATTATTACCTTAGTTGCGATTTTGATCGCATTTGTTGTTGCATTTAAATGCTTTAGCTAGATAGTTTTATGTTGTTTTATGAGAATAAGTGTGTATGAACTTTATGTATGAACTTGTATTAATTTGGTCTTTTTGGTGTTGTGTAATGAAGATGAGTCGGCAATGGATGTACGATGACCGACGCTCTCCCCAGTTCATTAATGGCGTGCATAGTTTTCTACGTGCGGCTGAGGCAAACAAGCGGAATGGTTTTATGTGTTGTCCATGTGGTGTCTGTAAGAATGATAGGAATTACTCTAGCTCAAAAGTCATTCATGTCCACCTGTTTACATCCGGTTTCATGTCCGGCTATAACTGTTGGACCAAGTACAGAGAAAGAGGGGTTCTAATGGAAGAGAATGAAGAAGAAGAGGATGATGACAACTATCCTAAGTTCCCTGAATACGATGGTACTACAATGGGGGAAGAGAATGAAGAAGAAGAAGCTGAAGAAGAGGCATCAGATGAGCCCGCTGATGATCTTGGTCGGGCCATTGCTGATGCAAAGAGAAACTGCGAAAGTGAAAAGGAGAAGTTGAAGTTGCAGCGCATGTTAGAGGATCAGAAAAAATTGTTGTACCCAAATTGCGAAGATGACAAGAAAAAGCTGGGTACCACACTGGAATTGCTGCAATGGAAGACAGAGAATGGTGTATCTGACAAGGGATTTGAAAAGTTGCTGAAAATGTTAAAGAAGATGCTTCCAAAGGACAACGAATTGCCCGACAGTACGTACGAAGCAAAGAAGGCTGTCTGCCCTCTAGGATTAGAGGTGCAGAAGATACATGCATGCCCTAATGACTGCATCCTCTACCGCGGTGAGGAGTACGAGAATTTGAATGCATGCCCGGTATGCGGTGCATTGCGCTATAAGATCAGCCGCGATGACCCTGGTGATGATGTTGAGGGCGAGCGCCCCAGGAAGAGGATTCCTGCCAAGGTGATGTGGTATCCTCCTATAATACCATGGTTGAAACGTTTGTTCCAAAACAAAGAGCATGCCAAGTTGTTGTGATGGCACAAAGAAGACCGTAAGAAAGACGGGAAGTTGAGAGTACCCGCTGACGGGTCGCAGTGGAGAAAAATCAAGAGAAAGTGGCCGGAGTTTGCAGGTGACGCAAGGAACTTATGGTTTGGTATAAGTGCAGATGGCATTAATCCTTTTGGGGAGCAGAGCAGCAATCATAGCACCTGGCCTGTGACTCTATGTATCTATAACCTTCCTCCTTGGTTGTGCATGAAGCGGAAGTTCATTATGATGCCAGTGCTCATCCAAGGCCCCAAGCAACCCGGCAACGACATTGATGTGTACCTAAGGCCATTAGTTAAAGAACTTTTACAGCTGTGGGACATAAAAGGTGTACGTGTGTGGGATGAGCACAAACAGCAGGAATTTGACCTACGAGCGTTGCTGTTTGTAACCATCAATGATTGGCCTGCTCTTAGTAACCTTTCAGGACAGACAAACAAGGGATACCACGCATGCACGCACTGTTTAGATGATACCCAAAGTATATATTTGGATAAATGTAAGAAGAATGTGTACCTGGGACATCGTCGATTTCTTCCGATCAAGCATCTCTTAAGAAAGAAAGGCAAGCATTTCAAAGGTGAGGCAGATCACCGGAAGAAGCCTCGCCACCGTACTGGTGATGATATACTTGATATGGTCAAGGATTTAAAAGTAATCTTTGGAAAGGGTCCTGGCGGACAATCTGTTCCGAATGACGCTGACAGACACGCACCCATGTGGAAGAAGAAATCTATATTTTGGGACCTACCCTATTGGAAAGACCAAGAGGTCCGCTCTGCAATCGACGTGATGCATGTGACGAAGAATCTTTGCGTGAACCTGCTAGGCTTCTTGGGCGTGTATGGGAAGACAAAAGATACACCGGAGGCACGGGAGGACCAGCAACGTATGCATGGAAAAGACGGCATGCATCCAAAGCAGTATCAAGGTCCTGCCAGCTACGCTCTTACCAAAGAAGAGAAGGAAATCTTCTTTGAATGCCTGCTCAGATGAAGGTCCCGTCTGGCTTCTCGTCGAATATAAAGGGAATAATAAATATGGCAGAGAAAAAGTTCCAGAACCTAAAGTCTCATGACTGCCACGTGATTATGACGCAATTGCTTCCGGTTGCATTGAGGGGGCTTCTACCGGACAACGTTCGATTAGCCATTGTGAAGCTATGTGCATTCCTCAATGCAATCTCTCAGAAGGTAATCGATCTAGAAATCCTACCAAGGTTACAGAATGATTTGGTGCAATGTCTTGTCAGTTTCGAGTTGGTGTTCCCACCATCCTTCTTCAATATCATGACGCACGTCCTAGTTCACCTAGTCGACGAGATTGCCATTCTAGGTCCTGTATTTCTACACAATATGTTCCCCTTTGAGAGGTTCATGGGAGTCTTAAAGAAATATGTTCATAACCGTGCTAGGCCAGAAGGAAGCATCTCCAAGGGCCATGAAACAGAGGAGGTCATTGAGTTTTGTGTTGACTTTATTCCTGACCTTAAGCCGATTGGTGTTCCCGAATCGCGGCATGAGGGCAGACTGGGTGGAAAAGGCACGCTAGGAAAGGATTCCGTATTATGTATGGACGGGCATTCTTGGGCGCAAGCACACTACACAGTTCTACAAAATTCCTGCTTGGTGGCTCCGTATATCGACAAACACCTGGATAGTGTACGCTCCAAGAACCCGGAGCAGTCTGAGCCCTGGATCAAACGTACACACATGGCGTCATTCGGAGGTTGGTTGCAAACACGTCTCATGCATGACGACACTGTTGGAGATGAGCTGTACTTGCTGCCAAGTCACCATCTTCGACTATATCGACTTTCAAAGGGTACGAGATAAATGGGAATACATTTTACACGATCGCCCAAGATAAAAAGAGCACCAACCAAAACAGTGGTGTCCGCTTTGGTGCATCAAGCACCAATAGGCCAAAGGACACATATTATGGTTACATAGAGGAGATATGGGAACTTGACTATGGACGTGATTTGAAGGTCCCTTTGTTTCGGTGCAAATGGGTCAATCTGACTGGAGGCGAGGTAAAGGAAGACCCGCGGTACGGCATGACAACAGTGGATCTCAACAATCTTGGGAACACAGACGAACCATTCGTCCTAGCCAATGATGTGGCGCAGGTTTTCTATGTGAAGGACATGTCTACCAAGCCGAGAAAAAGAAAAGATAAGGAAGCGAATACGTCATACGATGAGCCAAAGCGCCACATAGTTCTTTCAGGGAAAAGAAACATCGTGGGAGTGGAGGACAAGACAGACATGTCAGAAGATTATGAAAAGTTTCATGAAATTGCTCCCTTCACAGTGAAGACTGACCCAAGCATCCTGTTAAATGATGAAGATTGTCCATGGTTACGGCGCAACGGGACACACGCGAAGAAAAAGTTTTATACCCCAAGATCCCACTCTGGGATGTGACCGGCTTCACCGTCATCACTTTCTTCTATAGTGAGTTTCCGGACTTATCTGGAAAGTCCCACTTCGGACAAACCGGAGGGAATCTTTGTAATAGTTAGGGTATATATGAGTTTTGGCATTTGAAACGCGAAGGAACGCTATTTTTCATGCATTTATTGATTTTTTTGAGCTAAATGACCCTGAAATTGAAAAGCACTACAAATGAACTCTGAAAAGGTTGAAACTTGGCATGGTATCATCATTTCACCCACATAGCATGTGCTAAAAAGTTGAGAGGGTTACGACAAAAACTGGATGCACTTCGTGTACAAACTGGACAATCTCTTTCGAAGTATCAGGGTTTCGGACGAAAACTCATCTGTTACAAAGACATTTTATTTTTATAAACTTATTTTAACTCCAGACTTTTTGTGCGTTCAATATGCACCATTCAAAGCCACGTCATCAATTTTCAACCCTTTCTGACTTCATTTGCTATTTTTCATGCATTTATTAATTTTTTGAGCTAAATGACCCTGAAATTGAAAAGCACTACAAATGAACTCTGAAAGGTTGAAACTTGGCATGGTATCATCATTTCACCCACATAGCATGTGCTAAAAAGTTGAGAGGGTTACGGCAAAAACTGTATGCACTTCGTGTACAAACTGGACAATCTCTTTCGAAGTATCAAGGTTTCGGACAAAAACTCATCTGTTACAAAGGCATTTCATTTTTTTAAACTTATTTTAACTCCAAACTTTTTGTGCATTCAACATGCACCATTCAAAGCCACATCATCAATTTTCAACCATTTCTGACTTCATTCGCTATTTTTCATGCATTTAATGATTTTTTTGAGCTATAAAACTAAAAGAGCTAAACAGAATCTGTTTTTGATTAAAACACCTATTTAAAATAACCTAAAAATTACCAAATTGAACATACTGATAAAACACACTAATATTAAACAGCAGGAAAAAGAATCACTCAAAAATCTATTTTTAAAGTAAAGTTATTGACAAACTAGTGATTCACACAAATTTCAAAGAATTCAAATTTAAACTATTCAAATTTGAAAACTACTGGCACTAACAGAAAGTTTATAATTTTTGTGACCTAAACCAAAAAGATTCACTCAAAAACTCTAAATATTTGGCTGTAAGTAGAAACAAAAGTAAAAAAATAAAGCAAAAAACAAAAAAAACTAGAAAAGACCTTTAGTCCCGGTTGGAGCCACCAACCGGGACTAAAAAATTGACATAACATATGCAAAAAATAAAAAAATGCCCGCCTACTAGGCCACCACGGCCTGCATACGACTAGAAACCCAACTACATATGGGCCAGGATGCAGGCCCGCAGGGCAAGTAGGCCCCAGAGGGCAGAGAGGAACGTTAGGCATGTACTGCCTGCTTTAGAGAGGAGCTCGGGACGGATATCGCAGCGGGGCTTATAAACAGGTGCGAGTGCCTCTCGCTTGGCGAGGTGGGACTAAACTTCCACCACGCCAGGACCAACCCTTTAGTCCCGGTTGGAGCCACCAACCGGGACTAAAGGCCCACCTTTAGTCCCGGTGCGAGCCACCAACCGGGACTAAAGGCCTGGCTTCCCGCCGCTCGGCCTGGTGAAATTCACCTTTAGTCCCGGTTGGTGGCTCGCACCGGGACTAAAGGGGGGCCTTTAGTACCGGTTGGAGCCACCAAACGGGACTAAAGGTCTCTGTATATAAGCAGCACTTAGCAAAATTTCCAAACTCATCTAGTTTCCCCCGACGGCGCCGATAGACCACGAGGCCGCCAGGCTGCCGGACCTCGACGTCGCCGTCCGGCCGCTCTGCTCCCAAGCGCCGCCCGAGCCCGCGCCGGCGCCGCCACGCTGCCCGCCGCCGCCGCTCCTCCGCGCACGCCCGCCTCGCGATCGACGACCGCTCCTTCACAAGCCGCCGCGGCCCGAGCCCGCGCCGGCGCCGCTCCTCCCCGCCTCCGGCGTCCTCCTCCGTCTCCGGCGCCGCTCCTCCGTCTCCGGCGTCCTCCCCGCCTCCCTCCACCCCGACGATCCCGGCCGGTGAGCCTCCCTCCTTAATTTTGTTCATCTTTTTTTTTCATAGATTGTTTTTTTTTCACTAGATGTTGTAGATGCATAGTATATGTATGTATGTATGTATGTAGATAAATGGTGGAATTTGCATAGATTGTTTTTTTTCACTAGCTAGTTTTTTTTCTTCTGTTTTTTAGTTTTTTATACTTTTAATGTTGTATCATGTATAGTATAGAAAAAATTTGCATAGAAAAAAGTTGCATAGAAAAAATTTGACCATGTATTAAAAATATTTTAATGTTGTACCTTAAAAATATTGATCAAAAACATGTTAATATCTTATTTGGAAAATGTTAATATCTTAATGTTGTATTTGCAAAAGTTTGTCATGTATTTGCAAAATCAAGTGAACAAGAATTAAAAAAATCATAATCAAGCATTTAAAAAATGTTAAATTTGCATAGAAACATTTTTGGCGTCGACGATGCCCGGCCCGCATCCTCGTCGTCGACTCGGTGGCGACAACCTGCTTGAGAGGCGCCATGTCCGGGACTGGGCTCCGCCGGGCTGGCACTGGGAGGTGCTACCTTCCGGGGCGCGCAGCTTGGTGAGGAACCGGGCTCCCATCGTCGACCCGGAGCTTCTTTGGTGGCGGTCGCGTGGGCCACTATCGGTGCGGAGGCAGCCGGCCCCCGAGGAGGTGGTACGTCGCCGTGTCAGGGAGGAGGACAAGCACGTCCATCGCTACATGGTTGCGTTGGACGTCAGGTTCTCCAATACCTGGCAGGTTCTTCAGGGATCTCACCCGAGCTATGATCCTGTGATGGTTCCTTCTCTTTGGGTGTCCACCGCCTGCGCCTCAGGAACCGCGAGTCAACTGGATTATTCGATAGTATTCGATCTGTATTAGCTAGTGATGCATGTTATATGATAATATTCGAGATGTATTAGTGATAATACTCGAGATGTATTCGAGATTATATTCGATGATGCATTAACTGGATTATTCGAGATGTATTAGTGATAATATTCGAGATATATTCGAGATTATATTCGATAATATTCGATGATGCATTAACTGGATTATTCGAGATGTATTAGTGATATTATTCGAGATGCATTCTAATTTGAATACTAAATTGTTTTATCTTTCTTCTGGATTAGTTAAGCTATGGACGCTAGCAGCAGAGACGACCATGATCAAGAGCATATCATGTTCGACATGATCCGAAACCCAGAGGGTGAACCTGAAGATGACGGCTCACAATATCTGAACAATTCCTTTGAGGGAATATTTGAGGAAGAACTAACAGACGAAGGCCACACAAACAATGATGGCGAAGGAAATGATCTTCAATTAACAAAGACCGGCGAGGTATATATAAGGCCTCTGGTGATCATTACATGTATTAATTGATTTGTATATATGTATATATATTAACAAATCTTTCTTCTTTTAGCCCTCTGGATCGAGCAAATCTTCTACAAGCAGGGCAGTACGAGGCCCGACCAAAAAGTTGCAGGCTTGCATAAAGTACAACATCGATGAGATCAAACCAAATGGCGAACCGCTTGCTCCTAAAAAGAATGCAGACAAATTTACTCGTCAGTGCGGAGTTATTGTCAGGGACCAAATCCCGATCTCCGTTCAAGAATGGAATAAGCCAAAGGGAGATCGAGGAGTTAGTTTTGTCGACGAAAGAGCAAAAGATCTGCTTTGGGAAACGCTCATGTCATATTTCACCCTACCAGAGCTTTTAACAGATGCAGAATGGGAGAAAGTCAAGAAGAGTGCTCTTCAGAAGATGGCCACACAATTCTGCAACCACAAGAAAAGATTATGGGCCTGCTACGTCGAAGCAGGAAAGCAGACTCCAGAATTCACTGGAGCACTGGAGAAGGCAAAAGATCACTGGGACTTATTTGTGGAGTTCAAGGAATCGGAAGCAGCTAAGGAACGGTCGAGGAAAAACAAGATCAATGCTGAGAAGAAACAGTTTCACCATGTTCTGGGGCCAGGTGGCTACAAGACTGGTCGGCCTAAGTGGGATGAATCTGAGGAAAATATGATTGCTGCAGGGGTCACTCCAAAAACATTGGGTTGGCTCGACAGGTGCAGGACTTGGTTTTATGCGCATGGGGGAAAGTTGGACACAAAGACAGAGGAGATTCTGGTGCAGGCAAGTCTTAAAGAAGCCTCAGATGCTTTACTTGTTGCAATAGAAGCGGCTCGAACGGGGGCGTTCCAGCCCGAGAGAGAGAACGACGAGCTTACATGCGCCCTCGGGAATCCTGAACACCCGGGACGAACACGAGGCAAAGGCGTTGTTGTAGGGAACGGAGCATGAATTTCAAAAAATTTCCTACGCTCACGCAAGATCTACCCATGGAGATGCATCGCTACGAGAGGGGAGAGTGTGTCTACGTACCCTCGTAGACCGTTAGCGGAAGCGTCTCACAACGCGGTTGATGTAGTCGAACAATCCTTCGAGCTCCACCGATCGAGTACCGAACGTACGGCACCTCCGAGTTCTACACACGTGCAGCTCGGTGACGTTCCTCGCCTTCTTGATCCAGCAAGACGTCGAGGTAGTAGATGAGTTCCGTCAGCACGACGGCGTGGCGACGGTGACGGTGAAGTGATTCCGGCAGGGCTTCGCCTAAGTCTCCGAAAATATGACCGGGGTGTAAAACTGTGGAGGGGGCGCCGCACACGGCTGAAACAATTGTGTTCTTCTGTGCTAGAGGTGCCCCCTCCTCCGTATATAAAGGAGGGAGGCTGGCCGGCCCCCTAGGGGTGCGCCAAGGGAGAGAGAGGAGTCCTACTAGGACTCCAAGTCCTAGTAGGATTCCCTCTTGGAAGGGGGAAGGAAGGGAGAGAGAAGAGGAGAAGGAAAGGGGGGGGTGCGCCCCCTTCCCCTAGTCCAATTCGGACTCCCTAGGGGGAGGGGCGCAGCCACCCCTTGTGGGCTGCCTCTCCTCTCCCCTATGGCCCATGTAGGCCAATAACTTCCCCGGGGGGGTTCCGATAACCCTCCGGCTCTCCGATAATATTCCGGAACTTTCCAGAACCATTCCGATGTCCGAATACCACCTTCCAATATATGAATCTTTACCTCTCGGACATTCCGAGACTCCTCGTCATGTCCGTGATCTCATCCGGGACTCCGAACAACATTCGGTCACCAATCACATAACTCATATAATACTATATCGTCATCGAACCTTAAGTGTGCGGACCCTATGGGTTCGGGAATGATGTAGACAAGACCGAGACGACTCTCTGGTCAATAACCAACAGCGGAACCTGGATGCTCATATTAGTTCCTACATATTCCACGAAGATCTTTATCGGTGAACCTCATATGTCAACATACGTTGTTCCCTTTGTCCGGCGGTATGTTACTTGCCCGAGATTCGATCGTCGGTATCTCAATACCTAGTTCAATCTCGTTACGGGCAAGTCTCTTTACTCCTTATGTAATACGTCATCTTGTAACTAACTCTTTAGTCACGGTGCTTGCAAGGCTTCTGTGATGCTGTATTACCGAGAGGGCCCAGAGATACCTTTCCGACAGACGGAATGACAAATCCCAATCTCGATCCATGCCAACTCAACAAACACTTTCGGAGATACCTGTAGTGCACCTTTATAATCACCCAGTTACGTTGCGACGTTTGATACACCCAAAATATTCCTACGGTATCCGGGAGTTGCATGATCTCATGGTCAGAGGAACATGTATTTGACATAGTGAAAGCAATAGCAATAAACTGAACGATCATATGCTATGCTAACGGTTGGGTCATGTCCATCACATCATTCTCCTAATGATGTGATCCCGTTATCAAATGACAACTCATGTCTATGGTTAGGAAACCTTAACCATCTTTTGATTAACGAGCTAGTCTAGTAGAGGCTCACTAGGGACACAGTATTTGTTTATCTATTCACACATGTATTTAGTTTTCGGTCAATACAATTCTAGCATGAATAATAAACTATTATCATGAACGGGGAAATATGATAATAACTAATTTATTATTGCCTCTAGGGCATATTTCCAACAGTCTCCCACTTGCACTAGAGTCAATAATCTAGATTACATCTCCATGTAATTAACACTTAATCAGTTCTAAAGCTGATCATGTTTTGCTTGTGAGAGAGGTTTTAGTCAACGGGTCTGCAATATTCAGATCCGTGTGTTCTTGGCAAATCTCTATGTTATATGTAGATGCTGCTACCACACTCTGTTTGGAGCTACTCCAAAAGATTTCCCCACTATACTTATCCGGTCTGAGACTCATAGTCTTTCGGATCAGTGTTTAAAGCTTGCATTGACGTAACCCCTTACGACGAACTCTTTATCATCTCTATTCCCGAGAAATTCTTCCTTAGTCATCTTAAGGATAATTTGACCGCTGTCCAGTGATCTACTCCTGGATCACTTTGGTACCTCTTTTGCCAGACACATGGCAAGGCACATAGCTTGGCATACTTTATAGAACCTATGGCCGAGGCATAGGGGATAACCTTCATCCATTCTATTTATTTTGCCGTGGTCGAGATTTGAGTCTTACTCAACTTCACACCTTTCACCACAGTCAAGAACTCCTTCTTTGACTGATCCATTTTGAACTTCTTCAAAATCTTGTCAAGGTATATGT
Source organism: Elymus sibiricus (assembly GCA_039707655.1). NCBI lineage: Eukaryota > Viridiplantae > Streptophyta > Magnoliopsida > Poales > Poaceae > Elymus > Elymus sibiricus. Next base: position 18,507,459 of record CM077672.1, on the reverse strand, counting down.
TTTGTGAAAGTCATATGAGGCGTCTCAATCTATCTCTATAGATTTTGATGCCTAACATGTAAACAACCTTTACCTAGATCTTCAAGTCTTACTCCACTTCACACCAGCCAAGAACTTATTTCTTTTGACTTGATCCATTTTGAACTTCTTCAAAATCTCATCAAGGTGTGTGAATTTTTTTTATCAGGTGTCTTGATCTATCTCTATAGATCTCGATGCCCAAACCGTGGATAACTCAAAAACAGGTTTTTATTGAAAAACTCCTTTCAATTAATTCTTTATGCTTTCTAGAAATTCTACATCATTTCCAATCACATATACTTATTAGAAATGTTATAGAGCTCCCACTCACTTTGTTGTAAATACAAGTTTCTCCATAAACTTGCATAAACCCAAACGCTTTGATCACTTCATCAAAGCGAGTATTCCAGCTCCGAGATGCTTGCACCAGTCCATAGATGGATCGCTGGAGCTTGCATACTTTGTTAGCACCTTTAGGATTGACAAAACCTTCCGGTTGCATCATATACAATTCTTCCTTAAGGAATCCATTAAGGAATGCCGTTTTGACGTCCATTTGCCAGATTTCATAATCATAAAATGCGGCAATTGCTAACATAATTCTGACAGACTTTAGCATCGCTACGGGTGAGAAAGTCTCATCGTAGTCAACTCCTTGAACTTGTCGATAACCTTTAGCAACAAGTCGTGCTTTATAGACGGTGACATTACCATCAGCGTCCGTCTTCTTCTTAAAGATCCATTTATTTTTAATAGCTCGCCGTTCATCGGGCAAGTCTACCAAAGTCCACACTTTGTTCTCATACATGGATCTAATCTCGGATTTCATGGCCTCAAGCCATTTGTCGGAATCCGGGCTCGCCATCGCTTCTTCATAGTTCGTAGGTTCACCGTTGTCTAACAACATGACCTCCAAGACAGGATTGCCATACCAATCTGGTGCGGAGCGTGTCCTGGTTGACCTACGAGGTTCTGTAGCAACTTGATCCGAAGCTTCATGATCATCATCATCTACTTCCTCTCTAGTCTGTGTCGGTGTCACAGAAATTTCTTCCTGTGACGTACTACTATCCAGAGGAGGTACAATTACCTCATCAAGTTCTACTTTCCTCCCACTCACTTCTTTCGAGAGAAACTCCTTCTCTAGAAAGGATCCATTCTTAGCAACGAATACTTTGCCTTCGGATCTGTGGTAGAAGGTGTACCCAACGGTCTCCTTTGGTATCCTATGAATATGCACTTATCCGCTTTGGGTTAGAGCTTATCTGGCTGAACCTTTTGACATAAGCATCGCATCCCCAAACTTTCAGAAACGGCAGCTTAGGTTTTTTGCCAAACCACAGTTCATATGGTGTCGTCTCAACGGATTTAGATGGTGCCTTATTTAAAGTGAATGCAACTGTCATTAATGCATAACCCCAAAATGATAGTGGCAAATCGGTAAGAGACATCATAGAACACACCATATCTAATAGAGTACGATTACGACGTTCGGACACACCATTACGCTGTGGTGTTCCAGGTGGCGTGAGCTGTGAAACAATTCCACATTGTCTTAAGTGATTGCCAAACTCGTAACTCAAATATTCTCCTCCACGATCAGATCGTAAGAACTTTATTTTCTTGTTACGATGGTTCTCTACTTCACTCTGAAATTCTTTGAACTTTTCAAATGTTTCAGATTTATGCTTCATCAAGTAGACATAGCCATATCTACTCAAATCATCCGTGAACGTGAGAACATAACGATATCCACCGCACGCCTCAACACTCATCGGACCGCATACATCGGTATGTATTATTTCCAATAAGTTGGTTGCTCGCTCCATTGTTCCGGAGAACGGAGTTTTAGTCATCTTGCCAATAAGGCACGGTTCACATGTCTCAAATGATTCATAATCAAGAGATTCCAAAAACCCATCTGTATGGAGTTTCTTCATGTGTTTAACACTGATATGACCTAAGCGGCAGTGCCACAAATATGTGGTACTATCATTATCTTTTGGCATTCGTGTTATGAACATGTGTATTACTACGATCAAGATTCAATAAACCTTTCATTTTAAGTGCATGATCATCAATGATATTATCCAAATAAATAGAATAACAATTATTCTCTGAAATTGAATAACCGTCTTGCAATAAACACTATCAGATATAATGTTCATGCTTAACGCAAGCACCAAATAACAATTATTTAGGTTCATTACTAATCCTGAAGGTAGAGAGAGCGTGGCGATGGTGATCACATCAACCTTGGAGACATTCCAATGCACATCGTCACCTCATTCTTAGCTAGCCCTCGTTTATTCCGAAGCTCCATGTTTCAAGTTGCAAGCAACTGAACAAGTATCAAATACCCAGGTGCTCCTACGAGTAGTAGTAAGGTACACATCAATAACATGTATATCAAATATCTTTGTTGACATTGCCAGTCTTATTATCTGCCAGTTACTTTGGGGAAGTTCCGCTCCCTGTGACATTTCCCTTTGCAATGGGAGCACTAAGTCTCGGGTTTGGTTCAGCCTTGGGTTTCTTCGCGTGAGCGGCAACTGTTTTACCGTTCTTCTTGAAGTTCCCTTTTCTTTCCCTTGCCCTTCTTGAAACTAGTGGTCTTATTAACCATCAACACTTGATGCTCCCTTTTTGATTTCTATATCCGCAGCTTGTAGCATCGCGAATAGCTTAAGGATCATCTATCCCTTGCATGTTTATAGTTCATCACGAAGATCTAGTAGCTTAGTGACAGTGACTAGAGAACTCTATCAATCATCACTTTATTCGGAAGTCTAACTCCCACTTAATTCAAGTGATTGAAGTACTCAGACATTCTGAGTACATGCTCACTAACGGAACTGTTCTCCTCCATCTTGCAGCTATAGAACTTGTCGAAGGTGTCATACCTCTCGACCCGGGTGTGAGCTTGAAAAACAAATTTTCAGCTCTTGGAACATCTCATATGCCCCGTGTTGCTCAAAACATATTTGGAGCTCCGGTTCTAAGCCGTAAAGTATGGCGCACTGAACTATCGAGTAGTCATCTTTTCTTGTCTGCCAGACGTTTATAACGTCCTCACACGAAGCCGTAGGGGTATTTCACTGAGCGGTGCATTAAGGACATAAGCCTTCTGTGCAGCAGTGAGGACAATCCTCAGATCACGGACCTAGTCCGCATAGTTGCTTCCATCAACTTTCAACTTCGTTTTCTCTAGGAACATAATAAAAACAGGGGAACTACAGCGCGGTCTATTGATCTACAACATAAAATTGCAAAGATTATTTAGACTATGTTCATGATAATTGAAGTTCAATTAATCAAATTACTTAAGAACTCCCACTTAGATTAACATCCCTCAAGTTGTCTAAGTGTAACATGATCCACATCAACTAAACCATGTCCGATCATCACGTGAGGTGGATTAGTTATCAATGGTGAACATCTTTCATGTTGATCATATCTACTATATGACTCATGTTCGACCTTTCGGTCTCTTGTGTTCCGAGGCCATATCTGTATATGCTAGGCTCGTCAAGTTTAACCCAAGTATTCTGCGTGTGTAAAACTGGCTTACACCCGTTGTATGCGAACGAAAGAATCCATCACACCCGATCATCACGTGGTGCTTAGAAGCATCGAACCTTCTCAACGGTGCATACTAGGGGAGAACACTTATCTTGAAATTTAGTGAAGGGATCATCTTATAATGCTACCATCGTCCTAAGCAAAATAAGATGCATAAAAGGATTAACATCACATGCAATTCAATATATGTGACATGATATGGCCATCAACGTCTTGTGCCTTTGATCTCCATCAGCAAAGCACCGTCATGATCTCCATCGTCACCGGGTTGACACCTTGATCTCCATCGTAGCGTCGTGACACCTTGATCTCCATCGTAGCGTCGTGGTCGTCTCGTCGGCTATTGCTACTACTACTACTACTGCTAACTCATAGCAGTAAAGTAAAGCAATTACAAAGCGTTGGCATTGCATACAATAAAGAGACAACTATAAGGCTCCTGCCGGTTGCTTGATAACTTACAAAACATGATCATCTCATACAACAACTTATATCACATCATGTCTTGGCCATATCACAACACCAGCATACCCTGCAAAAACAAGTTAGACGTCCTCTACTTTGTTGTTGCAAGTTTTACGTGGCTGCTACGGGTTTGCAAGAACCGTTCTTACCTATGCAAAACCACAACGTGGTGTAGTGATTGCTTTTTGATCTTCTAAAAGAACCCTCTTCATTGAAACCGATTCAACTAAAGTGAGAGAGACAGACACCCACGAGTCACCTTTATGCAACGAGTGCATGTAGCGGTGAAACCTGTCTCGCGTAAGCGTACGCGTAATGTCGGTCCGGGCCGCTTCATCTCACAATACCGCCGGATCAAGTAACAACTAGTAACGGCAAGCAATATGTATACACCCACGCCCACAACTCACTTGTATTCTACTCGTGCAAAACACATCTACGCATAGACCTGGCTCGGATGCCACTGTAGGGAACGCAACATGAATTTCAAAAAAATTCCTACGCTCACGCAAGATCTACCCATGGAGATGCATCGCTACGAGAGGGGAGAGTGTGTCTACGTACCCTCGTAGACCGTTAGCGGAAGCGTATCACAACGCGGTTGATGTAGTCGAACAATCCTTCGAGCTCCACCGATCGAGTACCGAACGTACGGCACCTCCGAGTTCTACACACGTGCAGCTCGGTGACGTTCCTCGCCTTCTTGATCCAGCAAGACGCTGAGGTAGTAGATGAGTTCCGTCAGCACGACGGCGTGGCGACGGTGACGATGAAGTGATTCCGGCAGGGCTTCGCCTAAGCTCTCCGAAAATATGACCGGGGTGTAAAACTGTGGAGGGCGCGCCGCACACGGCTGAAACAATTGTGTTCTTCTGTGCTAGAGGCGCCCCCTCCTCCGTATATAAAGGAGGGAGGCTAGCCGGCCCCCTAGGGGTGCGCCAAGGGAGAGAGAGGAGTCCTACTAGGACTCCAAGTCCTAGTAGGATTCCCTCTTGGAAGGGGAAGGAAGGGAGAGAGAAGAGGAGAAGGAAAGGGGGGGTGCGCCCCCTTCCCCTAGTCCAATTCGGACTCCCTAGGGGGAGGGGCGCAGCCACCCCTTTTGGGCTGCCTCTCCTCTCCTCTATGGCCCATGTAGGCCCATAACTTCCCCGGGGGGGGGGGGGTTCCGATAACCCTCCGGCTCTCCGATAATATTCCGGAACTTTCCGAAACCATTCCGATGTCCGAATACCACCTTCCAATATATAAATCTTTACCTCTCGGACATTCCGAGACTCCTCGTCATGTCCGTGATCTCATCCGGGACTCCGAACAACATTCGGTCACCAATCACATAACTCATATAATACTATATCGTCATCGAACCTTAAGTGTGCGGACCCTACGGGTTCGGGAATGATGTAGACAAGACCAAGACGACTCTCTGGTCAATAACCAACAGCGGAACCTGGATGCTCATATTAGTTCCTACATATTCCACGAAGATCTTTATCGGTGAACCTCATATGTCAACATACGTTGTTCCCTTTGTCCGGCGGTATGTTACTTGCCCGAGATTCGATCGTCGGTATCTCAATACCTAGTTCAATCTCGTTACCGGCAAGTCTCTTTACTCGTTCCGTAATACGTCATCTTGTAACTAACTCTTTAGTCACGGTGCTTGCAAGGCTTCTGTGATGCTGTATTACCGAGAGGGCCCAGAGATACCTTTCCGACAGACGGAATGACAAATCCCAATCTCGATCCATGCCAACTCAACAAACACTTTCGGAGATACATGTAGTGCACCTTTATAATCACCCAGTTACGTTGTGACGTTTGATACACCCAAAATATTCCTACGGTATCCGGGAGTTGCATCATCTCATGGTCAGAGGAACATGTACACTAGTACAAAACAGGGCATCGGTCCACCCCTGAGAATCCCATTAGTCCCGGTTCACTCACGAACCGGGACCCATGGGGGCATCGGTCCTGGTTCGTGAGGCCAGGGCGCCGGCCGGGCCTCGTGGGCCATTGGTCCCGGTTCGTCTGACCCCTTTTGTCCCGGTTCCAGACACGAACCGGGACCAATGCGCCTCGCTCCTGGCCCACAACCATTGGTCCCGGTTTGTGGCTGGAACCGGGACTAAAGGTGACCCCTTTGGTCCCGGTTCCAGCCACGAACCGGGACCAATGCGCCTCGCTCCTGGCCCACAACCATTGGTCCCGGTTTGTGGCTGGAACCGGGACCAATGGTTGGCCTATATATAGCCCCCGCCCGCGAGCAGAGCAATGCATTGCTCTGTTTTTTTGCCCGGCCGTGGGAGAGCTTTTGTGGTGCTCTAGCTCACCTCCTATGCACATGAGGTGTTCGATGAAATGCCCGAGCCACACTTAAGCTTTCTCCTCTCGAAGCTCCTTGTCGAAGCTCCATTTTCCTCAAGATTTGTCTAGGTTTGGCGGTCCGTCCTGTCCCGTCCCCGTCCTCACCGCCGTCGATCGCCCGCGCCCATCTCGGCGCCGGCAACACCGTGGTTAGCCTCTTCTTCTTATCTTCTTTCTAAAAGAAAAAAGTTCTTACTTGTGTGTTTTAATTAGATGCTCTAGAGAGTTATATGTTGTTCAATAATAAGAACTATATAACGCACGCAGATGAACCGGCAATGGATGTACGGTGACCGACGCACCTCCGAGTATATTAAGGGCCTGCATAATTTTCTCGAAGCGGCTGAGGCAAACAAGCAGAATGGTTTTATGCATTGTCCATGTACTGTGTGTGAGAATACGAAGGCTTTCTCCAACTCTAAAACCCTTCACTTCCACCTGCTTGAGAAGGGTTTTATGCCACACTATAATGTTTGGACCAAGCACGGAGAAAGAGGGGTTATGATGGAAGACAACGAAGAAGAAGAGGATGATGACAACTACCCGCCCCCTGAATACGGTGATGCTGCAATGGGGGAAGCTGAAGATCAAGAGGAACCAGACGATGTGCCAGATGATGATCTTCGCCGGGTCATTGTTGATGCACAGAGAGAATGCGAAAGTGAAAGGGAGAAGTTGAAGTTCGATCGCATGTTAGAGGATCACAAAAAAGGGTTGTACCCAAATTGCGAAGATGACAACAGAAAGCTCGGTACCACACTGGAATTGCTGCAATGGAAGGCAGACAATGGTGTATCTGACAAGGGATTTAGTTCGCTACTGAAAATAATGAAGAAGAAGCTTCCAAAGGACAACGAATTGCCCGGCAGTACGTACGAAGCAAAGAAGGTTCTATGCCCTCTAGGATTGGAGGTGCAGAAGATACATGCATGCCCTAATGACTGCATCCTCTACCGCGGTGAGTACGAGGATTTGAACGCATGCCCGGTATGCGGTGCATTGCGGTATAAGATCAGACGAGATGACCCTGGTGATGTTGAGGGCGAGCGCCCCAGGAAGAGGGTTCCTGCCAAGGTGATGTGGTATGCTCCTATAATAGCACGGCTGAAACGTCTGTTCAGAAACAAAGAGCATGCCAAGTTGATGCGATGGCACAAAGAAGACCGTAAGAAAGGCGGGAAGTTGAGAGCACCTGCTGACGGGTCGCAGTGGAGAAAAATCGAGAGAAGGTGGGGGGACTTTGCAGGTGACGCAAGGAACGTATGGTTTGGTTTAAGTGCAGATGGCATTAATCCTTTTGGGGAGCAGAGCAGCAATCATAGCACCTGGCCCGTGACTCTATGTATCTATAACCTTCCTCCTTGGTTGTGCGTGAAGCGGAAGTTCATTATGATCCCAGTGCTCATCCAAGGCCCTAAGCAACCCGGCAATGACATTGATGTGTACCTAAGGCCATCAGTTGAAGAACTTTTACAGTTGTGGAATGGAGAAGGTGTACGTGTGTGGGATGAGCACAAACAGGAGGAATTTGACCTACATGCGTTGCTGTTTGTAACCATCAACGATTGGCCTGCTCTCAGTAACCTTTCAGGACAGACAAACAAGGGATACCACGCATGCACACACTGTTTAGATTTCACCGACAGTATATATTTGGACAAATGCAGGAAGAATGTGTACCTGGGGCATCGTCGATTTCTTCCGACCAACCATCAATGTCGAAAGAAAGGAAAGCATTTCCAAGGTGAGGCAGATCACCGGAAGAAGCCCGCCCTCCGTACTGGTGATCACATACTTGATATGGTCAATGATTTACAAGTAATCTTTGGAAAGGGTCCTGGCGGACTATCTGTTCCGACTGACGATGCGGGACGCGCACCCACGTGGAAGAAGAAATCTATATTTTGGGACCTACCCTATTGGAAAGACCTAGAGGTCCGCTCTGCAATCGACGTGATGCACGTGACGAAGAATCTTTGCGTGAACCTGCTAGGCTTCTTGGGAGTGTATGGGAAGACAAAAGATACACCGGAGGCACGGGAGGAACAGCAACGTGTGCATGAAAAAGACGGCATGCATCCAAAGCAGTATGAAGGTCCTGCCAGCTACACTCTTACCAAAGAAGAGAAGGAAATCTTCTTTGAATGCCTGCTCAGTATGAAGGTCCCGTCTGGCTTCTCGTCGAATATAAAGGGAATAATAAATATGGCAGAAAAAAAGGTCCAGAACCTAAAGTCTCATGACTGCCACGTGATTATGACGCAACTGCTTCCGGTTGCATTGAGGGGGCTTCTACCGAAAACGTTCGATTAGCCATTGTGAAGCTATGTGCATTCCTCAATGCAATCTCTCAGAAGGTGATCGATCCAGAAATCCTGCCAAGGTTAAGGAGTGATTTGGTGCAATGTCTTGTTAGTTTCGAGCTGGTGTTCCCACCATCCTTCTTCAAGATCATGACGCACGTCCTAGTTCATCTAGTCGACGAGATTGTCATTCTGGGCCCTGTATTTCTACACAATATGTTCCCCTTTGAGAGGTTCATGGGAGTCTTAAAGAAATATGTTCGTAACCGCTCTAGGCCAGAAGCAAGCATCTCCATGGGCCATCAAACAGAGGATGTCATTGGGTTTTGTGTTGACTTCATTCCTGACCTTAAGAAGATTGGTCTTCCTCAATCGCGGTATGAGGGGAGACTAACTGGAAAAGGCATGCTAGGAGCGGACTCAATAATATGTAGGGACGGGCATTCTTGGTCTCAAGCACACTACACAGTTCTACAGAATTCTACCTTGGTGACCCCGTATGTCGATGAACACAAGAATATTCTGCGCTCCAAACACCTGGAGCAGTGTGACGACTGGATTACATATGAACACATCAGGACTTTCGGCAGTTGGTTGCAAACACGTCTCATGGGTGACAACACTATTTCTGATGAGCTGTACTCGTTGGCCAGGGGACGATCTTCGACTGTATTGACTTACAAAGGGTACGAGATAAATGGGAATACATTTTACACGATCGCCCAAGATCAAAAGAGCACCAACCAAAACAGCGGTGTCCGATGTTAAACGATGAAGATTATCCATGGTTACGGCGCAATAAGCAAAGGACACAAGCGAAGAAAAAGTGAAGACTTTCTCTTCACAACTATATCATTGCAGTTACATGTGAAGAAATTAAATGAAATCCCTTTGTAACAGATGAGTTTTCGTCCGAAACCCTGATACTTCGAAAGAGATTGTCCATTTTGTACACGAAGTGCATCCAGTTTTTGCCGTAACCCTCTCAACTTTTTAGCACATGCTATGTGGGTGAAATGATGATACCATGCCAACTTTCAACCTTTTCAGAGTTCATTTGAAGTGCTTTTCAATTTCAGGGTCATTTAGCTCAAAGAATGAACTAATAGCAAAAAGAATGAACTAGAAAACCTTTATGAAACTCTAATAGCAAAAATAATGAACTAAAAATAATCAATTAAAAAATTCTGTTATGATCAACTAAAATAAAACTATAATATTCTTCAATACCAAAAAGAATCAACTAAAAAGCTTTTATAAAACTCTAATAGCAAAAGGAATCAACTAAAAATATTTTATAAACCTCTAGTATTTATGAAACTAAAATTATATAAAATTTATGCAACTAAAGTTATCAAAGTATTTTTTGTTCAAAACATTAATAGCAAAAAGAATCACTCAAAAACTCTAAGTATTTAGTTGTAAGTAGAAACAAAAGAAAATAAATAAAGCAAAAAAAAAACAAAAGAAAATAAATAAAGCAAAAAAAAAACAAAAGAAAATAAATAAAACAAAAAAAACAAAAAAATTAAATAAAGCAAAAAAAACAAAAGAAAATAAATAAAGCAAAAAAAAAATGCCGGCTACTGGGCAACCACGGCCTGCATACGACTAGAAACCCGCTAGTTGGGCCAGGATGCAGGCCCGCAGAAGGCCCAGTAGGCCCACGGCAGAGAGAGTGCGTTTAGGCCCGTAGGCCTGCATTAGAGAGGAGCTCGAAACGGTGGCCGCAGCCGCGCTTATAAACCAGTGCGGGCGCTAGTCAACTAGCGAGGTGGGACTAAACTTCCACGCCCCGACGCCGTAGAGCCCTTTGGTCCCGGTTCGTGGCACCAACCGGGACCAATGCCCACCTTTGGTCCCGGTTGGTGGCACCAACCGGGACCAATGCCACCCTTTAGTCCCGGTTGGTGCCACCAACCGGGACCAAAGGTCTCTGCTTCCCGCCCTTTGGGCTGACGAAAAGAGACCTTTGGTCCCGGTTGGTGGCACCAACCGGGACTAAAGGTGGGCATTGGTCCCGGTTGGTGGCACCAACCGGGACCAAAGGTCTCCCTATATAAGCGGGAGTTGGGAAAATTTGCCAAAGACATCTGCTGTTTCCCCCGACGACGCTGAGCACATCGACGCCGCCAGGCTGCCCGAGCTCGCCGTCGACGCCCTCGCCGCCCTCTGCCCCGTCGACGCCGTCAGGCTGCTCCTCGTCGCCATCGCCGCCAAGCCCCCGCTGCCCCGACGCCCTCGACGCCCTCTGCCCCGACGCCGGCGCCGCTCCCCGCGCCCCTGCTGCCCCGACGCCGCCCGCCGTGCCCCCCTGCCCCTGCCCCGACGCCGCCCCCAGTGAGCCCCCCTTCCCCCGCGCCGCCGCCACTGCTCTGCTTGCCTCGCCGTGCCCCTGCTCTGCTTGCCGCGCCGCCGCCGCCACCGCCGCCCCGGCCGGATCTGCCTTTTTTTGTTGTTGTATGTATATGCAGTATGTATGTATGTATGTATGGATGCTGTATGTATGTATGTATATGCAGTATGTATGTATGGATGGATGATCCATAGAAAGTTTTTATATATGCATTGATACAATTTTTTTTTGTTCATAGATTTTTTTTTGTTCATAGATGTATGTATTTTTTTGTTTATAGAAAGTTTTTATATATGAGCAATGATGATCCATAGAAAGTTTTTATATATGCATTGATATATGAGCAATGATGATCCATAGAAAGTTTTTATATATGCATTGATACAATTTTATTTTTGTTCATAGAATTTTTTTTGTTCATAGATGTATGCTTTTTTTTTGTTTATAGAAAGTTTTTGTCATGAGGGGGGACGTCGGACATGCATGAGAGAGAGGCGGTCCGCTCGTCGGACATGTCATGTGGATTTTTTTTGTTCATATAGAAAACTCCGGTAACTTCGACATGAGGGGGGGACGTCGATCAACCCCCTCCCGCCCCTACCCGTAAAAGTTAAAATGTTCATATATTCAAAATGAGTTAAAATGAGTTAAAAGTTACTTACTCCCGGTCCGCTCGCCCGACCAACTCTCGAGGCCACCTGTACCCCCTTCCCGATAACTTCGACATGAGGGGGGACGTCGGACATGAGGGGTGAGCGTCGTTGTCGTCTACCCCCTCCCCGATAACTTCGACATGAGGAGGGACGTCGGACATGACATGAGGGGTGAGCGTCGTTGTCGTCTACCCCCTCCGGTAACATAGATAACTCCGGTAACATAGATTTATCAAGAATGCCCCCATTATGGATGTGCACAAGTTGATCCAATTTTTTTCTGATCTCATCTATATATATATTCTTCTATATTTGCAGAAACTATGGATCAAAGAGACTTGGAACAAGAACAGTTGTTGGGGGAGATAATCCTCGCTGGAGGTGATGCTGTCTTGTCGTTTCTCAACGACACCGATGGAACAATGGAGGAGGAAGGACATGATCATGATGGCTCCGGTGACATGATCATGATGGCTCCGGAGGTGCTGACTAGTTAATTGATGCATTAATTGTTTTGGTATGTACATATATTAACTCTTCTTTCTTCTTTTATAGCCCTCCGGATCGAGCCAAACTTCGGTAACGAGACGAGGCCCGAAGAAGAGGTTGCGCAAGGATTAAAGGTTCACGATCACAGCACTCGCGGACGATGGCCTACCGATTGAACCCAAGCGGACCAAGGACGCATTTTCTGCTCAGTGCGGAGCTATTGTTAGGGACAACATCCCGATCAGCATCAAGCAATGGAATAAGCCTAAGGACGACGCCCCTGAAGGTGATTATGTCACCGATAGACAAAAAGATGATCTTTGGACCTTGCTGAAGGCAAATTTCACCCTACCGCCAGAGGAGGATCCGAATAAGCCAGTTATAGAGCCACTGGTCAAGGCGTGTGCTCTTAAGAAGATGGCAGATCTATTCAGGAGGTGGAAGAAGGAGTTGAAATCAAAGTTTGTCGACAAAGGTGAGACTCCAGAATTCATCGGCCGATTTGAGAAGATAAGAGATCACTGGCCTGCATTTGTGGCCTACAAGACATCAGACAAGAGTAAGAAAATGTCAGAGACAAACAAGAACAACGCTGCAAAGAAGCAGTATCACCATCACACGGGGTCAGGTGGCTACCTCAAAGCCCGGCCGTTGTGGGACAAAGCTGAGAATGACCTGATTGCTAAAGGGGTCGAACCAGAGACATTGAACTGGCCAGACCGTTCAAGGACTTGGTTCTTCGGGGTTGGGGGAACTTTGGACCCTAAAACAGGGAAGTGCCGTTGGACGGACGAGCAACTTGCAATACCCGTCACGAAGCTTCAAAAGTATATCACCGCAGCGCAGGAAGGGACGTTCATTCCCGACAGAGAGAAGGACGAGCTGACTGAGGCCCTAGGGAATGCTGAGCACCCTGGACGAACACGAGGCACACCAGGCTCCGTTCCGTGGAAGATTGGGTTTCCCGACGCAGGCGGTTACAGAAGCCGGGAGAGAAAGAGGAAAGCGGAGCTGAGCGACATGCAGAAGATGAGTGCAAGACTACAAAAGCTAGAGGAAGAACTTGAGAGCCAGCGAGCTGCCGGCCAACCATCTCAGCGGCACGAAGCTACCCCAGAAGCTACCCCGCCATCTCAGCGGAGAAGCAGCGTGGCTTCCACGGAGCCCGTTCAGACTGACTTCACGGAGCCTATCTACCCCGTGGATACTATCACGGAGGCTCAAAATTGCGAGCTTATGACGAAATGCCATAACCTCACTTTCAAGGTGGCTTTCGGCTCTATTGCACCTCCTCAACCCAACGGAACTTTTCACTGCCTTCCGATTCCACATGGCTATGCTGTTGTGATGGTGGATGAAGTAATGGAGGGATTTGAGGAGCTCGAGCTTTACCACTCTACAGGTGAAGGGGAGAATCAGCTGGTTCGTGCTCTGAGGAGTACATGTCTATGGCAGAAGGAGTACATCAAGCTTCCAAACTGGACGCCTCCGCCTCCTCCTCCTCCTCCGGCGAGTCAGGGCACTCCGCCTCCTCCTCCTCCTCCTCCTCCAGCGAGTGATCAGGGCACTCCGCCTCCTTCTCCGGCTCCTCCGACGCGTGAGGGCACTCCGCCTCCTCCTTCACCTACTCCGGCGCGTCGGAGCAGTCCGCCTCCTCCTCCGCCTCGTCGGCAACGGCGGAAGACAGACGCCGCCGCTCCGGCTCCTCCGGCGCGTCGGAGCACTCCGCCTCCTTCTCCGCCTCATCAGCAACGACGGAAGAGAGACGCCGCCGCTCCGCCGGCTAGCAGTACAAGCAGAGGCGGGAGGCAATTCAGATACGGTCCATCTCTCAAGCCTCTGGAAAAGTTACCATATGAGAGGACCGAGCAGGAAAACGAGGACATATGTCGTGCCCAAGTGAGGGACCATTTTGCAAAGAAAACTCCACCTCCGAAGGAGAAGCTAGATCTGGTGAAAGTGAAGCGCACTATCGATGCCCTGAAGCGACCACCACCGCCTCCGCCGGATTCCAACTATGTCCGCATTCTTAAAAAGACATATGAAGAAGCGCGGCGGTCGGGAAGTACTTCCAGTGATGCAAGGTTAGCAGAACGAAGAAGTGGGAAAACAATTCCCCAGCTCGGCGAACAGGAGAAGAAATCGTGCCCCCCGCTCAAGGTGTCTAGCGATATCGTTGCTAATCATCCGGGGATGGTGCCTGGTACCAATGCTGGTGATTACTTGGGGGATGATGTATTTTTTCAAACGGCTGAGGTAACAAAAGAAGAATATAAATACGTGCACGGGAAGCCTCTCGTCAAACCTGATCATCCTCCTCTAACAACGATGATGTACAAATTGCATGAGTGGTACATGAAAACCTGCAGGGAGTCTGGGAGAGACACTATGTATATGACAGTGAAACCAGAGCACGAATTCATTGGACTTCCCGTGATGCCTATTGAATTTGTGGAGTTATTTCAGTTATACAATCAACTGGCCCTCGACAAACAACTCATGACTTCCTACTGTCTGTAAGTATTACTTCTATAGTTAAGTCTCTAGCTCAGCTCGTTCATTGCATGTATATATAATTATCCTCACTATATTATGCAGATTGAAGATCTTCGAATGCAAAAAAGTAGGAATCTTCGATGTTGGGTTCATTAGCCCAGATGCCGTAAATGAATGGACGGTACAAAACTCAATCAAAGAGACCGAGGAGAACTTGCTACAGTCGTTCCTTATACATCAAAACAAAAGGGAAATACTCTTTCCTTACAACTTCAAGTGAGTATTGCTGTCTTCTCTGTATACTCAGTTTCGCTTAGTCGAGGTTAAGTAATGTAATTGATGAGTTATATATGCGTGCGCAGTTTCCACTTTATTCTGCTATCCATTAAGCTTGACGGGGCATTAGTAACTGTCTTAGACTCGAGACGTAAAGATCCCGAGAATTATGCGGACATGACTGCAATGCTCAAGAAGTAAGTTCAGTCAATACCGGGACCATATCGGCATGCAACTTTCGTTAATTTCCTGATATCAAGTAATCATTTTCTTTGCCTGGCAGGGTTTGGAAGAAGTTCACCCGAAAGGTTCCCGGTCTAAACAAAGAGTTGCGATTTACGCACCCCAAAGTAAGTAGTACTAGCTAGTTCCGCGCATCTCTAATTGATTCAAATTTTCATCAATATATCATTACCATGCTTGCTTATCAGTTTGATTGAACTCTATTCTCGTAAAGTGCTTGTACCAGAAAGAAGGGACTGTTTTATGTGCATACTACGTATGCGAGTTCATTCGCCACTCGACCTCTGAACGGGGCTTCTCTGACAAACAATTTGAAGTACGTAAATAATATTCACAATTTTATTTTATATATTACCATCAATTGTGTTGAGTTTTATTCATATATATGCATGTATTGACCCCCTTCTTTAAATTAGATCTGGCAGATGCGGGATGAACTCCTACCACATGATCGCATACGAGCAATTCAAGAGGAATTGGCGGGATTCTTTCTTGACCACGTCATACCTAAAGATGGGGAATACCATGCGGATTTGTGATTGGATCTTAGGTAGATGATGTTAGGGATTGTAAAAGATGTTATATTGTATATATGTAGTACCGTCGGATAGATATACGAAAACTTGTTGTTCGACCAAGCACGGAGAAAGAGATGTCACTTCTCTCTATATATGTTCAGCATGACGATCTTGTGTAATTAATGGTTTCCTTCATTTTCTTATTAGCTAGCATCGAGTTATCTCTATATGTATAGTAGCTACCGTCGACCGAGCACGGAGAAAGAGAGGACACTTCTCCCTATTAGCTAGCTAACACAATATGAAACCCCTAAATTAACCCTCCAAAACCCCCCAACCCCCCCCCCTTCAAAAAAAACCCCAGCTCCTGCCAGATGCTGACGCGTGGATGACCTTTGGTCCCGGTTGGTGTTACCAACCGGGACTAAAGGTCCTCCTGCCTGGGCTCCCCGCAGCTGCCACGTGGATGCCTTTTGGTCCCGGTTGGTGTTACCAACCGGGACTAAAGGTCCTCCTGCCTGGGCTCCCCGCAGCGGCCACGTGGAGCCCCTTTGGTCCCGGTTCGTAAGCAAACCGGGACTAAAGGTTTTGGGCTTTAGTCCCGACCCTTTAGTCCCGGTTCCAGAACCGGGACTAAAGGCCCTCTGGAACCGGGACTAAAGGCCCTTTTTCTACTAGTGGTATTTGACATAGTGAAAGCAATAGCAATAAACTAAACGATCATATGCTATGCTAACGGTTGGGTCATGTCCATCACATCATTCTCCTAATGACGTGATCCCGTTATCAAATGACAACTCATGTCTATGGTTAGGAAACCTTAACCATCTTTTGATTAACGAGCTAGTCTAGTAGAGGCTCACTAGGGACACAGTATTTGTTTATCTATTCACACATGTATTTAGTTTCCGGTCAATACAATTCTAGCATGAATAATAAACTATTATCATGAACGGGGAAATATGATAATAACTAATTTATTATTGCCTCTAGGGCATATTTCCAACAGTTGTTCCGTGGGTTGAGGGGTTTGCGGACTGGAACGTCAGTTACAGAAGCCGTGCGAGAAAGAAGAAGCAGGAGGAAGACAAGAAGAAGCAGGATGCAGACCGGCTTCAACAGGTAGAATCAATGCACGCGGAGTTGGAACACGCTTTGATGCGGCAGCAGGAGCAGATCGACACACTTAGCCTGGAAAGGGCGTCTCAGCGTCAGCAGCAAGCAGATCCAGCATTGGATAGCACCGTCCCATCTATGCCGAAAAGCAGCGTGAGTTCCACGGGGGTCCCGGCCGATGATGCACTGCTGGCTCGCTACCCCGTGGATGATATCGAAGAGACGACAAGTTGTGAGCTACACATGAAAGTGAAGAACATATCCATGAACGTGGCGGACGGCTATGCTTTACCAAATCCCCCTGAAGCAACCTTCCACGGCAATCCGATTCCACCTGGCTATGCTCGTGTCGGGGTGGATGAAGTTCTGTCGGCATATGACTCACTACGGCTTGACTTTCCTAGAGGTCAAGGGGAGCAGACACTGGGAGAAGCCATACGTGGTATCATTGTATGGAGAAAGGATTGCATCGTCTTTCCAAACTCGACGCCAAGGGCACCGACTCCTCCTCCAAGTCCGCCGCGTCAGCCGACTCCAACCCACCTCGAGACGGAGCGCAGCGCGAGTCCGCCACCATATCGATCTCCGCCGCGTCAGCCGAATCCACCCCACCTCAAGACGGAGCCCAGCGCGAGTACGCGATATCGATCTCCGCCGCGTGGGCCGACTCCAAAGCGGAAGAGAGCACCAAAGAAGAAACCCGAGCCTCCTGCCAAAAAGAAGTTAGCTTATGAGATGACTGAGGAGGAAAACAAACGGGTCGTGGATGCCCAAGTGAAGGCCCATTTTGCACCGAAACCGACCCCGCCGCCGAAGGAGAAAATACCTGAGAAAGTCGTACAACACTTTGTGGATCTTGCTAAACCGGCTGTGGAGAAAAGGCGATCAGACTATGAACGCTCTATTAGCAAGTCATATCATCAACAAAAAAATCAGCAGTCGAGCCTTACAGGTAGTAATAAAAGCGGGAAAACTGTTCCCCAGCTCGGAGAATAGGCAGTGCAATCGACCCCCCGCTCAAGGTGAGTACCGATAAGGCGGTAACCGACGCTGATAGAGAGATGGCGGCTAGAGAGATGGGTATCACTGTTGAACAACTCCTAGGCATCGAGGAACTCCCCACGACGGATCCGAAGGAACTAGCATGGAAATATGTCCCCGGGAACCCTCTGGTCAGGCCTGACGAGGAGGAGCTTCTACCAACGCAAATGCACAGATTGCATGACTGGTACCTGAGAGAAGTAAAGGCCGGGCGAGAGTGCCTCATGGTGAAAGTCAAGCCAGAGCATTACTTCCATGGAAATGATGTGTGGATTGAATTTCCAGAAATTTTTCAGTTATTCAATCAAGACGCACTCGACAAATCTCTCGTCAGTTGCTATTGTCTGTAAGTGATTTGTTTCTGTAATTTAAGTCTCTAGCTCAGCTCGTTCATTGCCTATAATTATCCTCACTATATTCTTTTGTGTGGTATTATATATGCAGAATGAAGATTTATGAATTGAAAAGAGATAGAGTTTATGGCATTGGGTTCATTGACCCATATACCGTTAATGAAATTGTGTTAAATAACCACCCACAAGACACAGAGAATAGCTTGCTAATGTTTTTGAAGGAACTAAATACCAGACCAGAAATACTTTTTCCTTACAACTTCAGGTGAGTGTTACTGTCTTGTACTACAAATTCTATTTTTGCTTACTCGATGTTAAGTGTAGTTGATGAGTTATGCATGCCCGCTTATACAAACGTGTGCGCAGATTCCACTGGATCCTGCTAATCATTAGAGTTGACGAGAGAACTGTTGAAGTACTGGACTCACTAGGTAAAGACCTTGAAGAATACAGGAGCCTGTTTTTGATGCTCGACAGGTAATTTCAATCATTATCGCACTATGTCGGCCTCTTTAGTTCATTTCCTGATATCAAGTAATTAATAACTCCTTTATTCATTTTCTTTGCCGAGCAGGGTTTGGAAAAAGTTCATCAAAGAGGTTGTCGGTGAATGGGAACCACAGCTGAAATGGCGACGGTCCAAGGTAATTAAGTAGTACTAGCTACGTCCGCGCATCTCTTTAATTCTAGTTTCAATACCATTATCATGCTTGATTATTATCTGATTGAATCCTATTCTCGTAAAGTGTATGAGGCAGGAAAATGGGACAAATTTATGCGCATACTACGTTTGCCAGAACATTCGCTTTATTACCGAAAGGAGCAGAGATGAAAGACATCTTTGGGTACGTAAACACTATTCATAATTTTTTTTATCATGATCTAATATATATACACACAACTAATATATTCATATTGATCTCCTTCTTTAAAGATAGTGGAGATGCGGCATAGGCTCCTACCAAAGGACTGCATACGAGCACTTCAAGAGGAAATTGCGGGATTTTTGCTTGAGCAGGTCATATCTCCCGACGGAGAATACCATTTCACCTAATGCCTGCATGTAATGATCTGTAAATTGTAGGATAAATTGTATATATACCAAATTGTATATATATATATATATGTGTATGCATGGTCGTACGAGAAATTCTATGATATATGATTGGTTCTATGAGAAATTCTATTATATATGCATAACGTGTACAATATGTAGTAGCTAGCGTAAAATATGTTTGAAATGAAAAAGAATTAAATGAAAAACACAAAATGAAAAGGAAAAATAAACAATAAACCCTAAACCCCTAAACCTTTAGTCCCGGTTGGTTTCCCAGCCCCCGGCACGCGCTACCGGCCACGTGGCAGGGATTTAGTCCCGGTTGGTGTCACCAACCGGGACTAAAGGTCCCCAGCCCCCGGCGCGCGCTGCCGCCCACGTGGCAGGGATTTAGTCTCGGGTCGTGGCCAACCGGGACTAAAGGGTGGGGGCCTTTAGTCCCGATTTATTAGTCCCGGTTGGTGAACTGGGACTAAAGACCCTTCCCAACCGGGACTAAAGGCCATTTCTCCACTAGTGAAAGCGGAGCCAAGCACGAATGTCAATTGTGTTCCAAAGAGCAGTAATGTCCAAAAGTCATATTCTTTTTTTCCCCTCTTTTTGCACAGGTGGTCGATAGTCACATGTTGTAGCATAAAACACATTCATGAATGTTTATTCACAAATACACGAGGAGAACTCAAAAGTGCCTCAAATTCAGATAAGATGCACACTCCAGTTAGAGGAGGAAACATACATATTATTTTGACTATTATTCTCGATTTCATCCAAAAATATATTATTTTAACATCTTTTTTAGGCTATATTATTTTGACATCTACCGGACCTGGCACTCACTTTCATCACAGTCGCCCTGTTTTCCCTTAATGGGCCTGAAGAACCGTGCCTGAAGAAACGATATTTGGCCCAGTGAGGGAGATGCCTTTACTGGCCTGGCCCGTCAAACATGCTAGTGAGAGCCAGTAGGTGAGTGTGAGTGTGAGACTGAGGCGCCGTTTCAGGGCCGGCCCTGTGTTTCGGGAGGCCCTAGGCGAACTCGACGACATGGACCCCTAAGTCAAAGAACCCTTCAATGGTTGAATTTTCAGATAACTTTTTTTTCTTTTCCATTTTTCAGCACCCGACAAATGCTTCTTAGGCAACATGGCAGGCTAGTGTCCTAAAATTATGAATTAAAGAGTATACAAAGAATTATAAATTTATTGATCGGATGATTAAAACCCTAGACATGTACACAGAATGACAAAAATTAGGATGGTTGTATACATACTGTGAAAGATTGAATTAGAAAATTATACATCAAAAATTTGAAACTTCATGGGATGAAGCATGGATGAATAGTTGAATAGACGTACTAAAAAACTACTGAAAATCTGAAATTGGGGGATGGATGAATGGATCAGGAACATGGATATTGGATACGTACTGAATCGGCCGTCACATACATATAATGTATTGCCGTATTGTCGGAAGGCCGGGTTGCCGGAGTGGCGGACTGCTGCGCGCGGCGGCGACAACAAGCAGCCGAGGCGCCGAGCGAGGAGCGACGCGCCGATGAGACGACGAAGATGAACCGACGAGTGACGAACAGGAAAAGCCAGATGTTTCGATCGATTTGTTTCACAGGTACGCATTTCAATCGCAGTCCTGTGCGGCCGTGACTTGCGTGCGCCGGATCTGATGGGCCGAGCCCATCTCGTTTTTTCTATCATAATTTTTTCTCTTACCTATTTTTCTCTGGGCTATACTATATATGTGTACTACATCATGGCCCCCCTCCCGGCCTGGGCCCTGGGCCGCCGCCCCTCTGGCCATACACCAGGGCCGGCCCTGCGCCGTTTGCTTCTCGCCGCCGCGCCACTTCACAACTGCTAATTGGTCAGTACGCCCTTGCTTTGGTTTCTTCTTGATAGTATGACTACATTGGGTCAACATACCAAGAGGCTACGATGGGTTGCATTCTGTGATTCCCATCACAGTTAGCATTCTGTTCCATGTTGGGAACTCACATACCACTAATTTTCTTATTTAGTTGCCTTAAATGTTTGTGCAAATATCTGTGATTTCTACACCGCGGTGTCTATATCTGTTATTTTGAGTATGGATGAAGCGTCTTCCTGGATTCATGCAGCCAACCTGTTTGACGAAATGTCGGCACAAGCGTCCATCCCATGTGGTTCCACGAGCGCGCGAGGCACAGGCAACGGTGTTGACGGGCTCAGCAGTTTTCTCGAGGAGCTGCTCCACCGCATCATGTCCTTCCTGCCAATGTCGGAGGTCGTGCGCACAAGTATGCTATCGCTGAGGTGGAGCTATCATATATATTTTTGGATAAATCATATGGAACCGCCTCATCTCAGTTTGTGTTTCTAACCTGTAAGATATCTGCAGCCTGTACACATGTGGTTCTGATTATTGATTCGTTGTCTTGTTGGATCCATGCAGCCGACGATTTAATAAAATGTCACCAACATCATCCATCTCCCTTGGTTCCAAGAGTGTGCAAGGCACCAACAATGCTGTTGACAGGCTCAGCAGCCTCCCCGACGAACTGCTACACCACGCCATGTCCTTCCTACCAATGCCGGAGGTTGTGCGCACAAGTTTGCTCTCGTCGAGGTGGCACTATCTTTGGGCATCGTCACCATACATCCGCATCGAATACCAGGACTTCATGGATGATGGCAAGCTGGAGAAGTTCGGCGACCGCTTGCTGCTCTTGCGTGATGGTACTGTTTCCTTGGATGCGGTCCGGATCTCTGCCCACAGTGTTGATAGTACCACGGTTTCCATGTGGATTCGTCATGCCATCATGCACAAAGTTCGTCGCCTTCATGTTTCTGGATTCCGCAACTACGTCTATTTGGATAGTGCAACTATGTTTACTTCTCAGCACCTCAAAAAAGTCAGGCTCCACTCTCTCTTGTTGAGACATGGGTTCTTTAGGCCGTTGAACTGCGACTGCCCTGTGCTTGAACAATTAGAGCTGGAGAGGTGTAGTTTCTGTGACCTGAAGGAGATCTCATTGAGGTCACTCAAGGTTGTGCATATCATTGCCTGCCTTATTGTCGAGGGTCTCGTTATTTGTGTTAGGAACCTTACCCATCTCTCTATCATTGACCCAGTATGTCATTCTGGTGCTATGGTAACCTGGAATCTGTCTTCTCTAGTAACAACTTCAATTAGTCTAAGGTCTGGTGAGTTTCATTATGACGGGGACTCGATACTGGATAATGGCCATGACTCAATACTGGATCATGGTCTACTTGATGGCCTTTCACATGCCACAACGTTGGAGCTGCATGCACCATTACGTGAGGTACGAACTAGTTCTTTTTCTTTTCTATGTCCATACATGTTTAGATGGATCTATTTACTTGCCTAGTTTTTATTTTATTTTAACAAGCTAGCCTCTATTTGAACTCCTTAACATGATGAGTGCCTCTATTCGAACTACTTAACAAATATCATGATGAGGTTGCTCTTATTTCCTGTCAAATATGAAGCTCTCATTCAGGAGAGGTTTGCAGACTTGCCCGATGTTCAGCAACCTGACAAGCCTGGTGCTGGGTGATTGGTTCATGGCTGCTAACTTCTACCCGCTATGTCACATTCTACATCGTTCCCCTAAGCTGAAGGAGAAAGTTTTAAGCTCGAAATGGTACCCACTTAGAACCATCTCTAAATACAAATTGAGCTCTTTTATGGTACCCCCTAATCAATAGGGACCGTCCATCCACGAAAATCCAATGGACCGTGTTGATCTATACTGGTGGTTTGGGTCAGCGGTACACGCAGCCTAATCCCGAGCAATACGGAGCAGTATATGGCCATTGAGGGCAATCTGGGAAGATTGGAGATACAAATCCCGCCTATGAGTTCCGATATTTCAGCCTGGACATGCGTGATTGTAGTTTTTAGTCACTAGTTTATCAATGTGAACGAAATTGGATTAGTTCATGAATGAACCCATATGTAGGCGAACATCTCACGGGTAACAGGCTTCTCTTGGAAAACAATGGCTTTCCAGGCTTGTTTGCATGTAACACGCAGTTGTTCGTCGCCTTCTCACCACTATACAGCAGGACAGGTCAGACCGGATGCAGCAAGTAATTACATTAACCTCGAACCAAGAATTTAAGTACTGGAATGCAGTCCTCCATAACAAGGCCGAAGAGCGCCGTGAGAGTGGAGAGATGAAAGCGGCCATGCGAGCTCGACGAACGTGGCGGGACGGGGCAGCTAGTGCGGCCACAGCGGTGGCCGGTGGCAAGGACGACGATGGGAGAAGCACGACTCCGCGACGAGACGAGGAAAATGGGCGTGCATGGTCACACCACATGGGCCCAAATATTAGCCCATTATTTTAGTACAGGCCAGATCAGAATAAATTTTATGAGAAAAGTCCAAAGTACCCTTAAGAAATCAACGGCTGGATCGGATTTATACTGCTTAATCTCCCATAGCGGTATAGGGTACCGTAAAAAAGCTCTACAAATTAACCTGCTCGAATAGTAGAACCTCTTAGGCCCTTACCGATATACTACCTTAATGTTGACACTCTGCAGGAGGAATGTAGAAAGTGTAAGGAACTGGAATCTGCTTTGCCATCATCAAGGGGGGCACCGTCGTCGGGCACAGGCAGCAACCACCCTTGCATCAAGAGGATCAAAATCTACTGCTATGAAGAAGATCCAAGGGTCAGCTCGTTGG
Source organism: Elymus sibiricus (assembly GCA_039707655.1). Taxonomy (NCBI): domain Eukaryota; kingdom Viridiplantae; phylum Streptophyta; class Magnoliopsida; order Poales; family Poaceae; genus Elymus; species Elymus sibiricus. The sequence goes on along the minus strand of CM077672.1, from coordinate 18,483,410 downwards.
TGCAGGCGTTGCAACCGATTGCCTGTGATGCAAAAATCAGCATTGAACATCGCTGATCTATGTTAATCAAGACCTTGTTTCGTTTTGGGGCCTGCCACCTTTGGTCAGTACTAAGTTAATTGTTGAGACAAAGGTGTTTGGAGACGCCGACATTATCCAGAAAAGAGCCGCACTCATTGTCAGAAAGCAGTGGCCAAATGAGTTCTGAGATCATGTTTTAGATGGTGGGTGTGCACTCATTGTGATCGAATTCTCTATATACGTGTGATGATTGATCTGACATCTGAGCTAGTTTGTCAACTTAGACTAGTTGAGTGTAAGGGGACATGATGGATTATGGTTGCTGGGTATTCTAGTTTTTCGAAAACATTATATATGTACTTGTGTTCTAGCCAAATATTGGATTGTTTTTCTCATCTGTATGCTGAGGTCACAGGAGCCGGTGAAAGTGTTGTTGGCGACATTTATTAACGGGCAATTGTCTTCTACCTTTTTTAATGAATCGATTAGAAAGGGGTTGACTTAAAAAAACTGCAGTGGCATCGCAACCTTTCTTGTGCTTGCTTTGTATTTGTGATATTGGCACAACCCATTTGTTTCAAAGTACATTGTGTGAAGAATCAATTTGTTTTATTTTAGAAAAGTGTGTGAAAGATCATTGTAGAGTCTTTATGTTCAGGTTGTTTTCTGTATATCATTAGTTTTCCTGTCTAACCCATCGAAATGGCCAAAATCTCTTCTGGAGCTGCAGTTTCAGCTCCAGCTGCTGGACTATGCTTGGCATACACCACCCCATGGACCAATATTTACATGCCTTTCTTCTTCAAAGCCCTAGCTGCTGCTGCTTCGAATATCTAGAAACAAAGGACTGCAAAGATCTTTGACAATATTTCACCTAGCAGGACTTCTTGATTTTCAGCTTTTCTAGGTCCAAAAGTGATCGCTTCCTCCTTTCTTTCAGGTGGTCACGTCAGCTATTTATTTATTTGGCACTTATAGGTTTTAATATTTTACTAAATAAGTTTTCCGCTCAAAAAAAGATCGAGGGAGAGTACACAAGTTGACATGTACAATTTCTATCACTCGACAAAAATAACTAATAGTAATAACAAACAAGATACACCTTACTGCGACTAAAGAATTTTTTTGTAAGATCTCTATGATTCCATCCGGTCTACTAAGAGGCCGCTCTAGGCACAATTTCGCCGGTCAGTCGCTCGCTAGATTGTTAGTATTGTACACAGAAATGGTTTGATTTGGCCACCATCCCACGCCTATCTACCTAGTCCTGTCATTCCCAGCAAAGTTAGTTGCTTAACGACCGAAGATCAAGGATTATCATGGGAATTTGTAGTCTGCAAGACAACGGACATGCATTTAGTGTCAGCAGTTGTTTGTTGGTAGATATAAGATGAATGTGTCGTTTATGGAACTGCCTTATCTGTTCGTATATCCCAGGAGTAAGAGCAACTCCAACCGGCCGAACCAAACGGACGCACGTTTCGTCCGCTTTTTGCCCGTTTGGATCGCCCGTCCGCTCATCCGTGTCCGCTTTTTCAATTGGGTTGGCCGGTGCGCCCAACGGGGACGGACGCATTTTTTGACATGTCCGCCTCGGCATTCCGTTGAACACGTAGCAGGCAGGTACCTTGCAGCGAGGAACGACGCCGGTGCACGAGCGCCGCCTCCGCGTGGTCGCTGCTGCTGCTCGCCCAGCTCCTGCCCCGCCCCGCAGCTCCCGCCCCGCCACACCCTGCTGCCCGGAGCTCCGAGCTCGCACCGCCGCGCGCCGCCGCGCACCGCGGCCTCCACCGCAGCCCCGAGCTCGCGCCGACCTGCAGGAGCGCCAACGCGCGAGCGGGACGACACGATGGGGGCACGAGACGAGGCACGACGAGCATGGCGCGGCTAGGCGAGGCCGCGCGAGCTCGGGGCTGCGGTGGAGGCCGGGCCGGACATGGCGCAACAAGCCTGACTCGGCTGGCTTCGTAAACTTTGGGGTTTGTTAAACGTCATCCGTAACTGGGTGGCTATTACGGCGGATTACGGGTTCACGGAAAAGTATGACAAGAAACGAGATAGCTCAAGATTGGGATTTGCTCCTCCGAAGATGGAGAGATATTCTCGGGCCCTCTCGGTGTTACGGTATCCATCATCGTCTGGCCAGGCACATTGTGATTTGATCACTGGGATGCCGGAACATGGAAACGAGGAAAGAGAACAAAACCGGTAACGAGGTAACTTGCATGGTGGACAAGCTGTTGATCCACGGAGATGCAATGAATCTCACCTCGGGTGTTTGTAATATATCGCGAAGCAACAGGAATAGCACACGGCAACTGGAGGTTCATTCGAATATTTATTCGTGTGGGTATAGGGGTCAATATGGGTGTCCACAACTCCGATGTTGATCATTGATCGGAAAGTGTTCCGGGTCATGTCTATACTTCACCGAACCTATAGGGTCACACGCTTAAGGGTCATCTATCTGCTGAATACTAGACGGGGAGTCTGAAAGAAAATCACCGAAAAAGTTTCAGACGAAACGGAAACGTTCCGGAGAGAACACCGGAATAGTTTCGGTAAAATTGAAAAGTTATTTCAGGGGATACCATTAATTCAAATTGGTTTCGGCACACGCCTGGAAATTCTTGGAGGATGCCAGAAGTGTTCTGGAAACTTCTGGGAATTTTCCGGGATAAACACCGGAAATGTTCCGAAGCTGACGAAACCGATTTGGTTGCTTTTCGCAGATGAAATTTACTAATCCGAAATTGTTTCGGAACGCGTCCAAAATCATTTGTGTGGGTACTGGAATTATTCTAAGACCCACAGAAATATTTTTGGATTTAACGGTGGCGGAAAATTGGTTCCGTGAATAGTAAAAATCACTTTATGGATATTTTTTTTGGAAAGTCACCTTTTGGGATATTTCCCAAAAGGCTTCTAGAAGGGATTGGGGAGCAAGGCACCCCCATGTGGGGTGGGGGGGCTAGAGTGGCCGGCCAAGGTGGTGCTCCTCCATGGAGCTCCACATGGCACTCCTTTTCCCTTTTATTCTTTTATGTAAGACATAAAGTGGGGGTACTTTTGGTATTTTTGAATGCCAACTTTACCCCTTGGCTATCCTATAAATAGAGGTGGAGGGGTGCTCTCCAAAGCTCATCCTTGCTCTCATACACATGCCATGCTCGTCCGGCTCTCTCTCTCTCTCCCTCCCAGCGAAATAGTTTCGTAGAGCCGAAAGGCTGTCTGGGTTCCGGCAGGACCTAGTTCTGGACGGCGAAGCCCTGCCGGATTGCTGACACCGTATGTGTGCAACCCCATAGAGAGATTGTAGTTTCGATCTTTTGCCCGAGGGGCTGTTCGAGTGTCTTCCCAAAGGGCTGTCCGAGTTATCGTTCGAGTTTCGGGTGTCCTCCCGAAGGGCTGTCGGAGTTACCGTTCGGGTTTCGAGGGTCCTCCCGAAGGGCTGTCCGCGACATCGTCCGTGGGACTGTCCGACCGCCTCCCGAAGGGCTGTTCGGGGAGGGAGTACATCCTCGCGGTTGGGAGGTTGTAAATCCTAGCTGCGGGGATCTGCACCGACGATCTACACCGACTCTTCTTCCGCTGCGCTTCGAGTCGGTACGGATCAGATCAAACCCTGTATGCAGTCTCCATAGTGGTCCTGGGCGTGCTCGCTGTACCGAATTTTTTTATTTTCTGTCGTGTTCCCCTATAGTGGGATCAGAGCCGTGCTATGCGTAGATGCAGGTTACGATCTAGAATACATGGAGATGTATGGGTATTGCATAATATAATTTTGGAGTAGATGAGATCTATTGCTGAAAATTATATATGCGGGTAGCAGATGAAATCTGTTACCCGATGTTCTTGTTGCTTCCCTAGAATTTGCATATTTCTGATCTCGAGACAGCATGGTGGAATTTCACAAAGTTCTGGCAATAATCCGCGATCGTGATTGATCAACGAAGTGCTATCAGTTCTTTGGGTTCCGCCATAGTCAAAAGAAAGATGAAATTCGCAGATGAAAGGGCAATGCAGATATGATCTGCACGGGGGTCATGCGTATGACGAAGTTTAGTATGGGGCTCGAGATTTAATTATCTCGTGTTTCATACACCCCGCGATGTTAATCTAGCGACTTGAATAATCATACTTGATGATAATACGTTGGTAGCTGCGGTTTAAGTCAAAACCTTAGAAGCCACATAAAATAAAATTTTGCATAAACCGATTAGAGGCGTCTAACTTGGTTTTGCAGGATGTGCATGTGATGTGGTATAGCAGTGCTCATATTAATTCGATTATGTATGAGATGACTATATGATGTAAATTTATTAACATGACCTGCGTTTCATGATTCGGCATGATGGCTGGAGCCATATGATTGTCACTTTAATGACCTGCGTGTCAACCTTAAGTAATGCACTTATTTTATTAGCTATAGAGATAGCAATATTATCTGGTGCATCGACAAGGTGGTGGCAATCTTCGCGAAGGTGAACACTAACGCAAATGCCGAAGACGAAGAAATACTTGACTTCTCCGTCAGAAAGGGCTATACCATATCATGCTATTATGAATTGCCTGAGATGTTTATCCCTTATGATGCACCCTTCTTGATTGCGTGGTAGTCGCTTTTTATTAGGGTGATCTCTCACTTAAAAATATCAAAGTAGTTAGTGTTCACCCAAGTGTAGCACCGTCTGAAATTCGTATCTTTTTGGGGTGCGCCATGTACACATGAGCACGAACGAATCGAGAGGAATGAGGCAGGTGAGGTCAGACCTCGCAGCAAGATCACTTGGTTGTCTTTGACGTTCAAGCAGGAGAGTCCTACGCTGCGTCCTCTGACAGTCCGTCTCGTCTCATCTTTCTTTGGCTATACTTGTAGCCAGCCATATTAGCTCCACATTCCACCCTTTTTGATTTCTGACGAAAAAGGCAGTCATCAATCGCCCCCTTTCCTATTTAGCTTTGCTTGCTGCCTATTATGAGAATAGGCGAATTTATTTTTTTCTATTTCCCATTATTAGATAGTGGGCATAAATCTCATGATAAGTCCCCAAAGATTCATATTGAACTTCAATCGGAACTTCTCTTGACCCAATGACGCGTTGATCCAGGTTCCATCGTAGCCACAAGGGACTATCTAAACTGATTAGTTTTTGTCTATAAGCTCCCATTGCATCATAAGAACTAGAAAAATGGGGTTCTTTATCTTTCCTATACTTAGAATTATTATTATTGTAATTTACTTTTAGATTTGGATAGTTTCTGCAACTATTATATCTATTTGCACAAATACCTCGACGCTTTCCAATCGTTAATACATAAAGCCCGATAAGCATGTCTTGGGTTGGTACGCAAATAGGATCCCCAATAGCGGGAGATAAGAGATTCATATGAGAAAACATAAGTAAACGGGCTTTTGCCTGAGCTTCCAAGGATAAAGGTAGATGAACAGCCATTTGATCTCCATCAAAGTCCGCATTGAAACCCTTACACACTAATGGGTGTAAAGAAATAGTACGCCCCTCTACTAAAGTGGGTTAAAAGGCATGTATGCCTAATCTATGCAGGGTAGGTGCTCTATTTAACAATACAGGATGTCCCCACATAACTTCTTGAAGTATTTCCCATACAATGGGTTCCTTTTCCCAAATTTTCCTTTTAGCAATCCTTACATTAGAAGTGGCGCGTTTCGTGATTAAATCGCGAATTACAAATAGCTGAAAAAGCTTTATTGCTATCTCTAGAGGTAATCCACATTGATGTAATGAAAGCGAAGGACCCACAACAATGACAGAACGCCCCGAGTAATCGACCCGTTTCCCAAGCAGAGTCTCGCGAAACCTTCCCTCTTTACCTTCAATTACATCTGAAAGTGATTTGTATACTTTATTGTGACCATCCCTCGTCGTTTGCCCGCGGGACCCACTATCAAGAAGTGTATCCACGGCTTCTTGTACCAATTTTTCCTGGCACATTACTAAATCTGTTGGCGCTAATTCACTTCTTTTTAATAGATAGGCAAGATTGTTGTTCCGATGGATAACTCTCTTATAAAGTTCATTAATGTCTGAAGTCACTACTTTATCTCCAGACCTATAAACAATAGGTCTCAATTCGGGAGGAAGAACCAATCCCTGTTAAGCATCCATGGCTGAATGGTTAAAGCGCCCAACTCATAATTGGTAAATTTGCGGGTTCAATTCCTGCTGGATGCACACGAATGGGAACATTCCATAAGTTATTGGAACTGGCTCTCTATCCATGGAATCTCATCCATCATCCATACATAACGAATTGCCAGCATTCTTAAGTTTAAGATCAAAGAGTCGGGCGGAAAAAGGGGAGAGCTCCCCGTTCCTGGTTCTCCTGTAACTGGATTCCCCGGAACCACAAGAATCCTTAGAATGGGATTCCAACTCAGCACCTCAGAACACGCCCATCGAAAGATGAACTAGAATCACATAAGTGATGTGATCGGCAAGTTGGCCTACCGATTGAAATTCGCGTCATCAGTGATGAACCCGTCAATGGCGTCGAATTGAAATACGGATCTTGAATCACTCATAATCAATTTTGAGAGATATTGATTTGAGTGGGAGCGCACTTTAGAATAAAATTGTTTATTCACTAGTGCCAAAATCATTATGAACAAAGTCTAAGTGAAACTTGTGTTTTCCATTATAGATCAAATGGCTCGCAACACCGCGTTCAACTTAGGCTCGATGTTAGAGAAAGAGAAGTTAGCTGCGACTGGAAACAACTATGCGGACTGGGTCCGTAACCTGAGGATTGTCCTCAGGAGCGCTAAGAAAATGTATGTGCTTGAAAATGCTCTTCCAGCTAAACCGGCGGCCACTGCCCCGGAAGATGAACAAAATGTCTGGGCCACTAAGGATGATGATCACAACTTAGTGCATTGCCTCATGCTAGCTTGCATGAGTGCAGGGCTTCAAAAACGTTTTGAATTCCATAAACCCCGTGATATGATCCGGGAATTGGATGCTCTGTACAAGGAAACCGCACGGTCTGAACAATTTGATATCATGAAGGCCGTGATGGATTGCAAGATGGCTGAGGGCAGTTCAGTTGGCGAACACGTAGTCAAAATGATTGGCTATGCTGAAAGGCTTAAAACCCTGGAATTTCCAATTCCGCCTGGCCATATGATGGACATGATGCTTTCTTCACCCCCCCCGTCTTACGACGGTTTTGTCATGAACTACAACATGAGTGGGATGGAGAAAACACCGGAAGAGGTGCTCGCCATGCTGAAAATTGTGGAAGGAGGACTGCGGAAAAGTCGCAAGAAAGTGTTGCTTGTGAATAAAACCGCCAGTTTAAAAAAGAAAGGCAAGCCAAAGAAGGGCAAGGGCGCCGGTAAGACCGGCTCCCAAAGCAACTCTAAGGGTGGAGCCAAGAATGAAACTGAGTGCTTCTACTGCAAGGGTACATGACACTGGAAGAGAAACTGCAAGAAGTATCTGGAAGATAAGAAGTCCGGGAAAACCGGAAAAGGTATAATTGTTATACAAGTTAATGTCATTGACGTTTTGCTTGCTAGTGAAAATTCTAAGTCTTGGGTCTTTGATACCGGATCGGTTGCTCACATTTGCAACTCGATACAGGGACTTCAGAAGGTGCGCAAGCTAGCAAAGAATGAAGTCGTGATGCGCATCGGGAACGGCGCTGGGATCGCCGCTCAAGCCGTCGGCATTATGCCTCTACGTCTCCCTTCAGGATTTATCTTAGAACTAAATAACTGTTATTTTGTTCCACTATTGTGTAGAAACATTAGCTCCGGATCATGTTTAGTACACGATGGGTATTCGTACAAGTCTGAGAACAATGATTGTTCACTTTATTGTAAGGATATGTTTTATGGATTTGCACCCATTGTTGGGGGCCTTTTCATACTAAATCCTGAATGTGGAAATGATGTCTTTAACGTGAATGCTAAACGCCTTAAGAAGGCTGATACCACCACCACTTTCATGTGGCACTGTCGCCTTGGCCACATCGGAAAGAAACGCATGCAAAGACTCCATAAAGATGGAGTTTTACCGTCCTTTGATTTTGAATCATTTAACACATGTGAAGCTTGCTTGATGGGAAAAATGACCAAGACGCCGTTCAAGGGTCATCCTGAACGGGCAAGTGAATTGTTGGAAATAATACATAGTGATGTATGTGGTCCAATGAGCACAATCGCACGGGGTGGGTATTTCTACTTCGTGACTTTTACGGATGATTTGAGTAGGTATGGATATATCTACTTGATGAAGCATAAGTTGGAAACCTTTGAAAAGTTCAAAGAATTTCAAAATGAGGTAGAAAATCATCGTAACAAAAGGATTAAGTTTCTGCGGTCTGATCGCGGGGGCGAATACCTTAGTCATGAGTTTAGCCAACATCTGAGTGACCGTGGAATCGTTTCACAGCTTACGCCTCCCGAAACTCCACAGCAAAACGGAGTGTCGGAAAGACGTAACCGAACCCTGTTAGACATGGTGAGGTCGATGATGTCTCTTACAGATCTGCCGATATCTTTTTGGGGTCACGCACTATAAACTGCCGCTCACACATTAAACAGAGCACCGTCTAAGTCTGTTGAGACGACACCATACGAGTTATGGAACGGGAAGAAACCTGGTTTGTCGCATCTCAGAATTTGGGGTTGTGGGGTATACGTAAAATGTTTACAACCAACCAAACTCGATCCCAGATCAGACAAATGTTACTTTGTAGGTTATCCCAAGGAAACAATTGGGTATTCCTTCTACCACCCGTCCGATAACAAAGTGTTTGTTGCCAGAAATGGACAATTTCTTGAGAAAGAGTTTCTTGCTAAAGAAGTGAGTGGGAGGACAATACAACTTGATGAGATTATTGAATCTTCGGCAACCGTTGATATGGCTAAGGAACCGGAAGCAATTCCGCTAATTATCCCTACAACCAAGCCGGAAGTTTTCGCATGTGATGCGGAGACTTCAGACAATGTTGGAACTAAACCGCGCAGATCAGGTAGGGCTATCCAGCCACCTGAGTGGTTTCATAACAAAATCTTCATTCTTGAAGATGATGAACCTGCGCACTACAAGGAAGCGATGGCGGGGCCCAGCTCAAAGGAATGGCACAAAGCCATGAAATCCGAGATGGAATCCATGTACGAAAACCAAGTTTGGAACTTGGAAGAACTTCCAGAAGGCATAAAGCCCATTGGTTGTAAATGGATTTTCAAGAGAAAGACGGACGCGGATGGTAACATTACTATCCACAAAGCTAGACTTGTCGCGAAAGGGTTCACGCAAGTGCCAGGAGTGGACTACGACAAGACTTTCTCGCCCGTAGCTATGCTTAGGTCTGTTCGGATATTACTAGCAATTGCTGCTTATTTCGATTATGAAATATGGCAGATGGACGTCAAAACGGCTTTCCTAAATGGAAACCTCAAAGAGGATGTATAAATGATACAGCCAGAAGGTTTTGTCGTTCATAAGGATGCTGGAAAGGTATGCAAACTTCAGAAAGCCATTGATGGTCTGAAGCAAGCGTCAAGGAGCTGGAACATTCGTTTTGATGAAGTGGTCAAACAGTTTGGCTTCATCAGAAATGACGAAGAATCTTGTGTTTACAAGAAGTTTAGTGGGAGAGCAAAAGCATTTCTAATCTTGTATGTGGATGACATATTGTTGATTGGAAATGACGTGAATTTTCTTAACGAAATAAAAGACTCATTGAAAAAGAGTTTTTCAATGAAAGACTTAGGCGAAGCGGCATATGTATTGGGCATCAGAATCTATAGAGATAGATCAAAACGCCTGATAGCGCTTAGCCAAAGCACGTACATTGACAAGGTGTTGAAAAGGTTCAACATGGAGAACTCCAAGAAAGGCCTACTCCCCATGTCACCTGGCACAGTGCGTTGCAAGAATCAGTGTCCTCGGACACTCGATGAGCGAGTACAAATGAATGATGTTCCATATGCCTCGGCAGTTGATTCTATTATGTATGCCATGCTATGTACAAGACCAGACGTTTCCTATGCGCTAAGTGTTAGCAGCCGGATCCAGGATTGGAACACTGGGCCGCAGTCAAGGGTATTCTTAAGTACCTCAGAAGGACCAAGGATTTACTCCTTGTGTACGGAGGTGATGAAGAGCTCATTGTAAGTGGTTACACTGATGCAGGCTTCATGACTGACCCAGATGACTTCAAATCTCAATCAGGCTATGTTTTCATATTGAACGGTGGCGCAGTTGATTGGAAAAGTTCCAAACAAAAGACTCTGGTGGATTCTACGACGGAGGCGGAATATGTTGCTGCTTCAGAAGCCTCCAAGGAGGCGGTATGGATCAAGCAATTTCTTGAAGACCTTGGTGTGGTTCCAAGTGCTCTGGACCCGTTGGAGATCTATTGTGATAATAGTGGCGCCGTGGCTCAGGCAAGGGAGCCAAGTTCGCACCATAAGACAAGACATATTGAACGCAAATATAAACTCATTCGACATCATGTCAAAGAGGGTTTAGTGAAAGTACGCAAAGTTCACACGGATCTGAACGTGTCAGACCCGATGACAAAGCCTCTACCACGAGCAAAGCATGAGCAGCACCGGATAGCCATTGGTGTTAGGGAAGCCATGTAACTGGATTATGACTCTAGTGCAAGTGGGAGTCTGTAGGAGATATGCCCTAGAGGCAGTAATAACAGTTGTTTTGTATCTCCGAGTTTGTAATGAATGTTTATGTTCCATGCTATAACTGCAATGATTCTCGAGTCTGCAATAACCACGAGGCTCGGAGGGAAACTCATGTGCACGTGTGGTATAATAAACGGTAAAATGTATTCCTAGTCTTGCCTCTAAGACTGGCTCAAGTATTGCATGATGATCCTGTTTTCCTGATCATGGGCATGTCTATGCCGGCTATTTTGAGGGCACAATGTTAGTAGAACACTTGTGTTTAATCGACCCGAATTGATGTTATGCTATGAGATACATTCGTCACAAGTTAATGGTAAATAACACAGAGATAGTTAATGTTTGCATAATTCCTTAGACCGTGAGAGTATCGAGTTCCTTCGTACTTGCTTCGTGAACTTTGGGGTTTGTTAAATGTCATCCGTAACTGGGTGGCTATTACGTCGGCTTACGGGTTCACGGAAAAGTATGTCAAGAAACGAGATAGCTCAAGATTGGGATTTGCTCCTCCGACGATGGAGAGATATTCTCGGCCCTCTCGGTGTTACGATATCCATCATCGTCTGGCCAGACACATTGTGATTTGATCACTGGGATGCCGGAACACGGAAACGAGAAAAGAGAACAAAACCGGTAACGAGGTAACTTGCATGGTGGACAAGCTGTTGATCCATGGGGATGCAATGAATCTCACCTCGGGTGTTTGTAATATATTGCGAAGCAACAGGAATAGCACACGGCAACTGGAGGTTCACTCGAATATTTATTCGTGTGGGTATAGGGGTCAATATGGGTGTCCACGGCTCCGATGTTGATCATTGATCGGAAAGTGTTCCGGGTCATGTCTATACTTCACCGAACCTATAGGGTCACACGCTTAAGGGTCATCTATCTGCTGAATACTAGACGGGGAGTCTGAGAGAAAATCACCGAAAAAGTTTCAGACGAAACGGAAACGTTCCGGAGAGAACACCGGAATAGTTCCAGTAAAACTGAAAAGTTGTTTCAGGGGATACCATTAAGTCAAATTGGTTTCGGCACACGCTTGGAAATTCTTGGAGGATGCCAGAAGTGTTCTGGAAATTTCTGGGAATTTTCCGGGATAAAAACCGGAAATGTTCCGGAGCTGCCGGAACCGATTTGGTTGCTTTTCGCAGATGAAATTTACTAATCCGAAATTGTTTCGGAACGCTTCCAAAATCATTTGTGTGGGTACTGGTGTCGTGGTATTCTCGCTGGGGGTGCGTGATTCACGGTAGATGCCATGAGATGGCTTATGAGGTGGGGCTACGATAGGACGCCGGTGGGTTCCGTAGGCGAGGTTGGCACGAGCGAGTGCGGGACACAAGACGTACCCAGGTTCGGGGCCCTCTGGAGAGGTAACACCCCTACTCCTGCCGTGTGAGCTGATAAGCACAGAGGTTACAGAGTTGCTCCTGGAGCTGCTTGGACGGAGGAGGGAGAAGGGGCTAAGCCACCGTTCTGCCTCTCCTGTGCGAGTGTTCGTGATCTGGAGAGAGTTAGCTAGGGTGAGAACTGACCTTACCGCACTAACTCGAACTCTCAGCCACTAAAACCCGATCCCCCTGCACGGAGGCCTCCCTGGGGTCTTATAGGCTGACCCCCAGGGTTACAACGGTAATGTACCAGAGGCGCGGGCCCCTGGTGTCATTGACCAGGATCCGGTGGCCGGGTCGCCGGGTCGCCGGGTCGCCAGATGCCGGGATGCCGGGTCACCGGGTGCCGGGTCGCCAGGTGCGCCGCACCTGCCTGGCGCGGGCATCGTGACGGGTCTTGTCTCGTCAGTCTGGGTTCGAGGCACTGCGGCGCGTCTTGTCCATCGTCAGAGGGAGGTCGGCGCCGTCGTTTCTACAGGACCGCGCCTCACTGACACTGCCCGCCTCGGGCGGGGGCGCAAGGAAAGCTGCAGTCTCACCTGCTCTGTCAGGGTAAAGGGAGGAGCGCTGTAGCACCGCTTGCTTCGTCGCTAAGGCTTCGCCGCCTCGCGGCCAGCCGGCATGGGCCAGCCGGCATGGGCCAGCCGGCCAGGCCAGGTTGCCACGCCGAGCCGGCTTGCGCTGGGGAGCCGGCGTGCTTGGCATGCCGGCCAGAGGGACTTGTCTTGCTCTGATGATTTTCCGAAAGGGATTCGGGCTCCGTTGCCGACCCGGGGGTCATCCCCCCGACAGTAGTCCCCGAAGCTGTGAAGGTTCGCCAGCTTCAGGCAGGGGAGCCTTTGCAGCTTACCACCCTGAGGAGCCGGTTCTGTTGATGAAGCACCGGAGTCCGGCCGGGCGGCTTCGCCTAGCAGCTTGCCGGCTTCGCGGCAGCGGACGCCGGGAACACCCGCTGGGGGGCCGGCCTCCGGGGGCCGGGTCGCGGCACCCCGGCCTGAGCGGTAAACGGAAACGCCCGCCAGATGGGTCTTGCTTCGTACGCCGATTCGCGCCTGCCACAGCTCGACGGGCTGCCACGTGCGGCCTTGCGGCGGGCGAGGCCTGCCAGCCCACGCGCGCGACGGGACGTGACCTCGGCTTCGGACCGCCACTACACGCCCTCGGCCCGCACGGGAAGGAAGTGGTCGAGGCGAGACCGGCCGCGAAACGCCCGGCGGCGGAGCCGGCGCGCGCGAGGGCCGTCGTGAAGAAGAAGCGCCGGCTCGCTTCGTCTGTAGGGCCGAGGCGGGAGCCCCCGACGGTCATCGGGTAAGTGCTCCTTGCCTTATTTGTGGGGCGCCAACTGTCGTCTTGTGGATTATGTTTTTTCTTCCTTATGCCTTCGCCGTGACGAATCCGCCGTGCACAGGTCGGCTCTTGACTTGGTGGTGGCGGCGACGGAGGCCGCGGCGCGCAAGGTCACCTGGAGGAAGACCAGGAGCAGCGCCGTCGACCCTTCGCCGAGTCGGTCCGGGGAGGAAGAACTCGAGGCCCGCCAGTCTGGCCAGGATCTTGAGGCGGCAACGCGTGCCGCCTGGCGCGACCGGGCTGAGGCTGAGAAGGTGATGCGGGAGGCCTCGGCCCAGGCGTGGGAGAGGGCCTCCGCGACGCGGGCCAGGCCTACCGCGGATCCGGCCTGGCCGGAGATGGAGACAGGCTCGGCGCCGGCGGTGACGGTCATTGAGCCACAGCCGGCGGGAGCGGGCGATCCGGAGACGAGGGTGGAGCCGGCCGGCGGCGGGTCGGACGTTAACGAGGAGATCGTCGTGGACACGCCACCCCGAGCCAACCCGGCGGAGGGAGGCGAGGACGGCAGGGAGAGGCGCGAGGCGGACTCCGCGCCATCCGGCCAAGCGCAGCCGACGCCGGCCGCGGGAGCCGCGGCAGGAGGCACCAGCACTCTGGTGGTCGTGCCGCCCCAAGCCGCCATGGACCCCGAGCGGCCGGGTGGAAGCGGATCCGGCACCGGGACCGCACTTCAGCTTCCGTGGGTGAGCTCCAGCGAGGTCGTGGTGGGGCCGCGAATCCGGGAGGACGACGCGGTGGATGCCTTGCGCTCGCAACTTCGCGGCCGGGACGAGCGCCTGCAGGCCTTCCTCCGGTAGGAGCTGGACCGGTCACAGCAGCTGGAGCAGGCGATCGCGGTGAGCTTTTTCTTCTATCTTGATTGTTGAATCAGTGGGGGCGCGCCAGCGCGCCCACTGGGTGTAGCCCCCGAGGTCCGTCCAGGCTGCAGAGCAGCCGTGTCGAATCTTATGGCCGTCTTATGCATTATCTTAATCTTCTTTCTGCGCGCAGCATCTGTACGACCTGTGGGCCAGCGCGTTCAACCGGCTCCGGGAACGGTACCGTGAGGCCAGAACCCGGCTCGCCGCCTCGGAGGAGGAGCTGCATCGGGTCCAAGGTATGCCTTCGTGCCTTCAGTGGGTGCGCGCCAGCGCACCCACTGGGTGTATCCCCCGAGATTCGGGCCGGACTGTGGAGCAGCCGGGTCGAATCTTAGAGCCTTGACTTTTTCTTCTAATCCTTGCTTCCGGCATCCGACCGGGAATCTTGTCGCGCAGCCGATGCGGCCGAGGTGCCAGGCCTTCGAGGCCGGCTTGCGGAAGCTGGCCAGCAGCGCGACCTCGCCGTCGACGACCGCGACCGGCTCCAGGCCGAGGTGGACCGGATGGTGGCCGAGAAGGCCAGGGCGGAGGAGGCCCATCAGGCGGAGCTGGGCCGGTTGTCGGAGGAGCGCGGCAAGGCGGCCGAGGAGCTGGCGGACGCCGGCAGGAAGATCGCCCAGCTCGAGAAGGATCTCGAGGCCCAGGCTCGCGCGTCGGAGATCCGAGAGAGCGGGATGCTGGGCGAGGCGCAGCACCTTGACGAGACCTTCGCCCGTAAGTATCATTTCTTTCTTCGGGCCGGCTGGCGAAGCCGGCAAGTTGCCTTCTTTGACTGACTTGTTTCTTTCCTTTGCCAGGAGTCTTCCCGGAGACACAGGAGGCGGCTGACGCGGCCGTGTGCGCCCACCGGGCCGAGCAGCACGAGCTGGGGGCGGAGATCGACGCGTACGCCGCCTGGTCCTTCTCGGAACTTGTTCTTGCTGGCGAGGCCCGTCTTCGGGCCGTGGAGGAGTAGATGCGCCGCCTGTTCGAGGCCGGCTTGGGCATGGTGAGCGGCCTCTGGCCGAGCGCGGTGGCGCCGAACAGCGTCACCCGGCTGGCGCGGTGGCTGGAGGCCGGCGTGGAGCGACTCAGTGCGTGGAGGGCCTCCACGGCCCGGGCCGGCACGGAGACGGCGCTGCGCTTCGTCGTGTCGTGGTATCCAGGCGTGGACCTCGACCGTCTGGCGGCGCAGCGGGCCGGCGTGGAGGAGGACTTGGCAGCGCGGGCGCAGCGGATCGCCGGGTGGGCTAGCTACTTGGCAGCGTTCGCCCCGCACGACGAGTTCGTCGTCGAGCGGACGGAAGATGGCGAGGAGCTCCCTGTCGACACGCTCGGCCTTCTGCTTGACGACCCGGACGGCAGCTCGGCCGAGACGGGCGCCTATGCCGACGACGAGACTGACGCGGACGACGACGCCACGGCGGAGAGGATGGCGGAGAGCGCTGGACCCAACCCGGCGGCTGCGTCCTCCTTGGCTGGGCCGACGCCGGCTGGAGACGACGCGGGTGCCGCTTAGGGCCTTTGTTTTTTCTGTGCTCAAACTTTTGTTAGGTAGCAGGTCCACCCACTGGGTGTGTAGTTCAATGTAATGAACTCGTGGCCGAAGGCCCACGCTATATATAAATTTGGCATGCGATTTGGCGCCAACTGTCGTGGTGATTTCACTTTCTGCTGTTCGGCCTTGGGCCTTTTCCTGTTTGTTGTTTCTCTGGGCTTCCTTCCCGCTAGCCGGACATCCGGGTTGCGGACTGTGGCTAGGACGGGAACTCGGCTTTGAGAGCGAACGCACAGTACTTAGGCTTTTCCGGACGTTGAGCGCGAACGAAACACCCACTGGGCCGGCTGGCGGCAGGCGGCGAGGCCGCCTGGCGCACAGCCGGTCGTGCGGCGAATAGGCGAGATAAAATGGGTTAAGCCGGGTTGGCCGTGCCGGGCTGTCTCCTTAGTCGTTCTTGCGTAACGATGCTTCCGGCCTTTGGCTCTTGCCGGCCGGACAGCCGGGAGCCGGCTGTGGCTGGCGAAGAGAGGGCTTTGGCGGATCGTACACTCCGAGACGGACTAAGGGAAAAAAGACGGGGCGTGGTCTAGCCGGCTAGCCCCCGAGCCCCCGAGCCGGCTATGCCGACTCAGTGGGGGAATTAGAAAAAACATGGTTGTGTGTAGACACAGAATAAAGCGGGAAAAAGGGAGCCCCCGAGCCCCCGAGCCGGCTGCGCCGACTTGGCAGGAAACATAAGAACGGGGGAGCTGCCTGCTTTGATTAAGTCCAAAAGATGGTGATCCATACATACATGGGTTTAACTGTAAAACAGACGGAGGAGCTCTGCGTTCCAGGGCCGGCTGGACTCCTCGCCGGCTGCATCTCGCTTGCGCTTGTTTGGCTTCTGCGCATCGATGAGGTCGCGGATGCGCTGCTGCTGCTGCAGCAGCTCCTCGCCCTCCAGAAACTCGAGATCAGCAATCGCGGCCTGCACCGCGCGCATGTTCTTGACGGGGGTGTCGTAGACGGGTCGGCCTGTGCCTAGCGCACGGCCGAGTGAGCCCCCGCGGATCCGCACCTCCGCGACCCGGCTAGGCTCGACGGCAGGCGGAGTGAGGCCATGCGCGCTGTCGAATTCTCGCTGGGCGGACTCCAGCCAGCGCCGGGTTGCCGCAAGCTCCGTGGCCTCGAGCAGCAGATGCTGGCGGCCCTCGTTGAGCTGGGCCGCTGCAGCAGCCGCGTCGGCGCCAGGCATGATGGAGGCTTGCAGACTCCGGATCGTGTCGTGGAGCGGGTCAGTCCGGCGAGGCGGAGCCGCAGCTAAGGCGGCGGCCGTGGCAGCCTTCTCCTTGGTGCGCGGGGAGCCGGAACTGGTGCCGATCGTGAGCACCTCCGCGTGAACGCAGAGAGCAGCGACGTCGTCGGGGACGGCGGAGGCTAACGGGGACAGGTGAGTCGGCGCAGTTGCACACTTCGCTGGGAAACACGTAGGGGACGAGCGCGATGAAGACGCGCAGCGCGCCGATGGGGACGATGAAGCAGCCAGCGGGGCTGGCGACGTCCGCGCCCAGCGCAGTGCTGCAACTGGCCGGTTTGGCCGTGCGGGGCGCACTGACCAAACCGTGCACGATGCGCTCGCCGGAGCTGGTGAAGGGCCTCGTCCGGAACTTGACTCCGGCCGACGCCGCGAGCAGCCCCACGGTGGGCGCCAGCTGTCATGGTATTCTCGCTGGGGGTGCGTGATTCATGGCAGATGCCATGAGATGGCTTATGAGGTGGGGCTACGATAGGACGCCGGTGGGTTCCGGAGGCGAGGTTGGCACGAGCGAGTGCGGGACACAAGACGTACCCAGGTTCGGGGCCCTCTGGAGAGGTAACACCCCTACTCCTGCCGTGTGAGCTGATAAGCACAGAGGTTACAGAGTCGCTCCTGGAGCTGCTTGGACGGAGGAGGGAGAAGGGGCTAAGCCACCGTTCTGCCTCTCCTGTGCGAGTGTTCGTGATCTGGAGAGAGTTAGCTAGGGTGAGAGCTGACCTTACCGCACTAACTCGAACTCTCAGCCACTAAACCCCGACCCCCCTGCACGGAGGCCTCCCTGGGGGTCTTATAGGCCGACACCCAGGGTTACAACGGTAACGTACCAGAGGTGCGGGCCCCTGGTGTCATTGACCAGGATCCGGTGGCCGGGTCGCCAGATGCCGGGATGCCGGGTCGCCGGGTGCCGGGTCGCCAGGTGCGCCGCACCTGCCTGGCGCGGGCATCGTGACGGGTCTTGTCTCGTCAGTCTAGGTTCGAGGCACTGCGGTGCGTCTTGTCCATCGTCAGAGGGAGGTCGGCGCCGCCGTTTCTACAGGACCGCGCCTCACTGACACCGCCCGCCTCGGGCGGGGGCGCAAGGAAAGCTGCAGTCTCACCTGCTCTGTCAGGGTAAAGGGAGGAGCGCTTTAGCACCGCTTGCTTCGTCGCTAAGGCTTCGCCGCCTCGCGGCCAGCCGGCATGGGCCAGCCGGCCAGGCCGGGTTGCCACGCCGAGCCGGCTTGCGCTGGGGAGCCGGCGTGCTTGGCATGCCGGCCAGAGGGACTTGTCTTGCTCTGATGATTTTCCGAAAGGGATTCGGGCTCCGTTGCCTACCCGGGGGTCATCCCCCCGACAACTGGAATTATTCTAAGACCCACAGAAATATTTTCGGATTTAGCGGTCGCGGAAAATTGGTTCCGTGAATAGTAAAAATCACTTTATGGATTTTTTTTGGAAAGTCACCTTTTGGGATATTTCCCAAAAGGCTTCTAGAAGGGATTGGGGAGCAAGGCACCCCCATGTGAGGGGGGGGGTGGGGGCCCTAGACTGGCCGGCCAAGGTGGTGCTCCTCCATGGAGCTCCACATGGCACCCCTTTTCCCTTTTATTCTTTTATGTAAGACATAAAGTGGGGGTACTTTTGGTATTTTTTGAATGCCAACTTTACCCCTTGGCTATCCTATAAATAGAGGTGGAGGGGTGCTCTCCAAAGCTCATCCTTGCTCTCATACACATGCCATGCTCGTCTGGCTCTCTCTCTCCCTCCTAGCGAAATAGTTTCGTAGAGCCGAAAGGCTGTCTGGGTTCCGGCAGGAACTAGTTCTGGACGGCGAAGCCCTGCCGGATTGCTGACACCGTATGTGTGCAACCCCATAGAGAGATTGTAGTTTCGATCTTTTGCACGAGGGGATGTTCGAGTGTCCTCCCGAAGGGCTGTCCGAGTTATCATTCGAGTTTCGGGTGTCCTCCCGAAGGGCTGTCCGAGTTACCGTTCGGGTTTCGAGGGTCCTCCCGAAGGGCTGTCCGCGACATCGTCCGAGGGACTGTCCGACCGCCTTCCGAAGGGCTGTCCGGGGAGGGAGTACATCCTCGCGGTTGGGAGGTTGTAAATCCTAGCTGCGGGGATCTGCACCGACGATCTACACCGACTCTTCTTCCGCTGCGCTTCGAGTCGGTACGGATCAGATCAAACCCTGTATGCAGTCTCCATAGTGGTCCTGGGCGTGCTCGCTGTACTGTTTTTTTTTGTTTTCTGTCGCGTTCCCCTACATCCGAATCCCTCTAACTGTTGCCCTGGCCCTCCTTTTATAGCTCAAGGGGTTACCACAGTGGAAAAATAGTAATTACATAGTGATTAGATAGCAAACAGTGCTATCATACCTAACTCTGCCAGTTTAGGACAAAGGCATTAAATGCACCGTTTAGGTGTCATGTGGAGAGGTCGCCCCGGCAAGGTTTCTGCACCGCTCACCCAGCTACCTCGTATTATTCTGACACGCCTCCTGGACGGGTGTCATTAAAGGCAAATCTCCTTCCTGTGAGCCGACACGTGCCCGACAAATCCCACCAACCAGCCTGCGCGGTCGACACCTCACCGATTAGCGACCAGCTGCCCGGTGAGGTGGAGCGCTAACGTGCTGGCGAAAGCTTGCCAGCACGGAGCTTGCCGGGTCTTCACCTCGCCGGTTCGGCCTTGCTGGCAAGGAATGTCTTCATCTTCAGCAATGGTCGAGTGCTTTGTCTTGAACTTCTCTCCAGTAGCTTCTGCCACTAGGCCCTGAGTCTTGGTCTTGGTGGTTTCCGGCAAGCCTTGGCCGGCAAGGAGGCCGCTACCGTCTGTGCATAGGTCAGGGTATAAAATACCCATGATTTATACACCGACAGGAGCCCCCGGGCCTGGGCCATACGCGCGTCCGAAGCGTCGTTGGGCTAGGCCCAAACAGTGCACAGACACGCGGCAGGAAAACTGCCGCTGTAATTTTCGTCATGATGGTTATCCTGACGGACGTCCAATCCACGCATTAAATGCGGGTCGTGGGAACTTGGACTGTGGCGGTTATATCGCGGTAGTGCGCCTGTAAAAAGCGCTGCTGGGGTAAATAGCGAAGAGCAAGCCCCCTCGCGCCTTCCCCATAAAAAGGCAACCGCGAGGAGGCGCTGCTCATTCGCGCCTACCTTTCCTCTGCTTCATCTTCTTCCTCTCGCCAGATCCCCCCTTTCCGCCGCCGCCGCCCTCAATCCACACCTCACCTCGACCTCCTTCTTCCTCCCAAGTTCTGATGGCGCCTAAAAGAGCCGATGCGGCGGGGAAGAAGCCCGCCAAGCCGCTCGACCCCAAGGCGGAGGAGAAGAAGAAGGCGTTGGAAGAGCTGGAGAAGCGGCGGAGGGAAAATGCATTCTTCTCGCCGTGTTCCTTGGATGGCAACGAGTTGATCAGGAGGTACGCGTACATGTGGGGAAGGGACACCAAGGATCATAAGGCTCCAGTGGTGCTTCCTGAAGGCGACAAGGACCCCGCAGATTCGTATCCATTCTTCTGCGCTTATTTCTATTGCGGTCTGGTTCCCCCATTCTCAGACTTCTTCAGCGCCATGATGTTCAGTTTTGGGTTTAGACTGTTGGATTTTACTCCAAATGCGATGACTTGCATAGCAGTCTTTGCTCATCTGTGCGAAAACTTTGTCGGAGTTGCCCCCAACGTCGATCTGTTCTGCCACTTCTTCGTCCCCCGGATCTAGGACAAGTCACTCTCCGGCAGCGTGACATGGATTCCCAGGGCGAAAACCAAGGGCCAGTATCTTGCCGGGCAGCTCCATCTCAAGTGGGACGAGTGGAGGGCGGAACGGTGCTGGATTCAGGACAAGGATTTCGCTTAGTTCTGTATACCGCGTACAACGAGAGTTATCCGCGGCAAGAATTGGAGCGCTCTTGGCGCCACCGATGCGAAGCTTCGCCCGACGCTGAACAGGATTGCCCATCTCAAGGCCACCAAGCTGACCATAGAAATGGTTGGCGCTGATTTCCTCTGGCGACGCATCGCGCCGCTGCAGAAGAGAGAAAGATTCGCTTGGGAATATCAGAACGCCACTGATATCATGAGGTTGTATCCTGGGACCGGCAACAACTTGACGGTGATGGAGCATGCCTGCCTCTGGGAACAGTTGTTCCAGAAAACTGGCACATTCCATTTGCCGGATGGAATTATCCCGCTGCACATCAATTCCGCCAAGGACTCCATCTTGTCGATGATGCCGGACTACGATGCTCACGGAGTCAAAGCGGACTGGCCACTGCCCAC
The DNA here is from genome assembly GCA_039707655.1 of Elymus sibiricus. Lineage (NCBI taxonomy): Eukaryota > Viridiplantae > Streptophyta > Magnoliopsida > Poales > Poaceae > Elymus > Elymus sibiricus. The sequence goes on along the minus strand of CM077672.1, from coordinate 18,462,031 downwards.
CTTGGTGAACGAGATGGACTGGGCTTCCAACCTGACGGAGAAAGCTTCCCGGAAGGAAACGGATCTCATCCGGGCCACCAATGAGGAAGAATTGGCATACATCGCCAGTAAGGCCGCAGAGATCGCAAGGATCAATGCGACAGGCGGTCTTGGCGCTGCGGCAGCTAAGGATGATGACGAAGAGTACCATGAGGAAGAGGTTGCCGAAGAGCAACAGGAAGAGCTTGCCGGGGGCGAGACTGCCGGGGCTGAGGTTGCCGGGACCGAGGTTGCCGGAGAGCCCGAAGAGGAAGAGGGCCCTCGCGCCCCGAAGAAGAGGCGCCGTCTTCGAAGGGCGGTCAGTCAAGAGCCGGTGCGCACCTCTTTGCCTGGGGCTGGTCCTTCGGTGAAGAAGACGACCACAAAGACCGGCCACCAAGAAGAGGTACGCCGGCAATCAACTCAGCGTCCCCGAGCCCAGCCTCCATCCTCCCGGCAAGAGGTTGCCGAGGAAGCCGAATCCACTCAGCCGACGGGTTCACCTCCCCTGGCACTCAAAAGGGCCAGAGAATCGCCTCCGCCAGTGATATATGACTTCGATGTCCTTGACGAGTCTGAGGAGGAGGAGTAAGTAGCTTTGCTTGTCTCCACCAAGTTTTGACTTTACTTGATCGCCATTTTAACTTGATTTCTCTTGTCTTGACAGGGACCCAGAACCACTTGTGCACCGGTCGAAGTGGGCCAAGTCTGCAACAGCACAAGATCCCGCGGCGAGTGCTGAGCAGGGGGTTGGGACGGCTGAAACCATCGTCGTCAGCCCCAGCCCAGCCCCCTGCGTGAGGAGGTGGTGCAGATCCCGCCTACTGGCGCCGGCACCGAAGTTCCTTCTTTTGAGCCCGACAAAGAGGCGGGGGAGGCCCACCAAGGAGAAGATAGCCAAGAGGCGGACCCTGCTGTGGCTCCCCCATCAACCATCGTTCCGGAGAATGCTTCTCCAACAAGGGCCTCCGCCGATGAGCCTGCCCGCACGGAGGCTGCCCCAACAAGCGGAGCTGCCGATGACCGTGCGCCAGCAACACAAGTTGCCGGGGAAGGAGACGCCCTTCCTCAACAAGCACCAACGGGTAATCCTCTTGTCTTTAAACATCTCTCGCGGAATTATTTTTTATTTTCTTGAACTTGACTTGTAATTCTGAATCTTATTCCGCCCTTGCTCCTGCTCCAATCCACAGCTCCAGCCTCCCCCAAAGAAGGCGAAGTCCTTGTGGAGGTGGCCAATATCGCAAAGGATGCCGCTGATGAAGCCGCCAAGATTGCCACCGAAGAGGGTCTTGTGCAAGTTGCCGAGGAGACCAGAGTGCTCCCCGAAGAATTCGAGAGGTCCTCCGGCAACACGCTTGACCCCGACAAGATGGACGCGGATAAGGCGCCAGCCAATGCTGACATGCCGAACCCCGACAACCAACCAGCAGCGTCAACCTTGCAGATCCCGTCAAGCAGCTTGGCGCTGATCACTTCTCAGCGTGAATCTGGAGCCCCCAGCTTATCTGGCACTGTGAGGCCAAACTTTGATGAAGAAATAGCCCGGATTCTGCTTCCCCGGACCTAGAGGACTGGCGAGGCCACTGATGCAACTGACAGTGCTGAAGATCTCGCTTTCATGGAAATCATGGCTGTCGGGTTCAAAGGAGTCCAGGAAAGATATAGCCAGAGGTGGAACAGGGTCCAGGAAGAGCGCAAGGCTGTGGATCTGGTTGACCAGAAGCTGAAGAAGAAAGCGGATGAGCTGCGCACATGGTACAATGAGCAGGCCCGCAATCTTGTAAGGCAGGAGGAAAAGCTTAACGCTGCCAAGGATGAGGCGGCAATTCGCGATGGCAAGTTGGCGGAGCGCGAGGTGCTGCTCAACGTCAAGGAGAAAGACCTTGCCGCCCGAGAAGGGGCCCTTGCCACCACCCTCTGCGGCAAGGATGAGGAGATCGAGAAACTCCTTGAGCCAAAGACGCAAGAGCTGGAGAAGAATCACAAAGATACTGTTGAAACCCAAGCTCGAGATAGCGCCGCCAAGCTCAAGGAGGCTTCTGACAAGGTTGCTGCCGCTGCTGCCGCTGCTGCCGCCAAGCCAGAGCTGGAGTCCCAAATGGCCAAGCTAAAAGAAGATCTTGCTGGGAGCGGCAAAGAAGTCGAGAATCTTAAGGACAAAGCGCTGAAGGCAGCCCGCACTCTAGGGGACTTGCAAACGTAGCTGTCGTCTAAGAATCAAGATCTTGACGCCACCGGCAAGACAATTGGGGATCTGAAATCTTAATTGGCCACCTTGGTAACTGACTTGGAATCCGCCAAGGAGAGGGAGAGGGTCTTGATGGAGAAACTGGAGAAGGAAGAGGCCTTGAAGAAGGATACCGAAAGCAACTACACCCAACTGCATCACAACCTCTCCCTTTGGACAGGCAGGCTTGTCAATGCTGCTGAGCGCATCTCTTCCCAGATTGCCGTCATGGACATGAAGAGCTGGGGCTTCACCGTCAACGACAAGGAGGCCACCAGCGTAAGACTGACCAAGTTCTTTGACGGCCTTATATATTGACGCCTTGAAGACTTATCACGAGGACTGGTCTGCTTCATTCGCTGATGAATCCCGGAAGTTTGCATGTGAAGTTGTATATAGGGTGCTGCTCAAAATTGCCCATCACAATCCCGGCCTCGATCTCTCCGGGGTCTTCAGGAAGCTACCAGAGAACACTGACGTCAACGCCGCCGACAAGATTGCTGCTCCTCTTGCCGACAAGGTTCTCCAAATTCCCAGGATCCAGGGCGATCGTCGGGACTGAGCCTGTCGTTATATCCATCGCTGTGCTGTCATGTAAAAAATACATTCGATCTTATGTTAGATCTGCACTGCTTTCGTGATGTAATATAACTTATGCCGACGGAATGAATGTGTGTCGCTTGAATGCATGTGCGCCGTTCCCCTTGTTTTATTTCGTCTTTGTATGATTGCGTACCCTACGCTGTTCGGAAACTTGCCGGTGCGTACGCTTGCCGCGAGCACTTTGAGGAGCAGGTCCTTAGCAGCCTACTGGAAGTGCCGCCACCGGCAAGGCGACTTGCCAGGCCAGAACGCAGCTGCTAAGCTTGCCGAGTGGACTCGAGGAAAACTAGAGCGCGAACTGACCGCGACAAGGTTCCTCCGCGTGCAGGTTTCTCATACAAACACATAATCGTTCAAGGGAAATCGCGGATGTAACAAGGAAAAAGTTTCAAAGTTTTTCAACTTAGCTTTTCTCTGCACTACTTCTTTTGTTGTATGAAATGATCACTTGAACGTCATTAAAATGGTACCCCATCTCCCCCATCTCCACTCCCCTCGGGAAACTTGCACGCAAGGGACCCTTCTGTCCTTTTAAGAAAAAGAAAGAAGAGAAAAGAGTGGTTTGGGAACCTTGACGGTTCATCAGCCATTCCATACAAACTAAAGTGTAAATCACAACATCACATGCATTCATATATAAATGAATATGTATGAAGAGTTGCAAAACACTTAGCTTTATTATGCACAGGATCTGCGCCTGGCTTTGTATAAAGGGTTACAAGTCTTGCCGACAAAGCTTGTACAAAAGGGGTTGTCGGGGGGCCCGGCAACCGTGCCTTATGGGTAGAACTTGCGAAGATGCTCAATATTTCATGAGTTCTGCATTGGGGTGCCATCTTCGGTCTCCAGACGGACTGCGCCAGGTCTGCTGACTCGTACTACCCGATAAGGGCCTTCCCACTTCGGCGTCAACTTGTTTGATTTCTTGGCGGACTGAACGCGCCGAAGAACAAGGTCGCCTTCCTCAAGGCTTCGGGCGTGCACTTTGTGGCTATGATAGCGGTGCAAGGCTTGCTGGTAGCGTGCAGCTCGCACAGCCACCCGAAGACGATCTTCCTCAAGGAGCGTTGCGTCATCTTGCCGCAACTGCTCTTGCTCAGCTTCATCATAAGCGAGCACTCGAGGTGACCCGTATATGAGTTCCGTGGGGAGCACCGCTTCTGCACCATAGACTAGGGAGAAGGGCGTTTGGTCGGTCGCTCGATTCGGTGTCGTCCTGAGTGACCAAAGAACTGCCGGCAACTCGTCAATCCTGCGTCTTCCACATTTGCGTAGCCTGTCAAATGTTCTTGTCTTGAGGCCTCGCAGCACTTCAGCATTCATCCTTTCCGCTTGGCCGTTGCTTCTCAGGTGAGCAACAGATGCAAACCAGATTTTGCCGCCAAGGTCCTGGATGTACTGCATGAAGGTGTGGCTCGTGAACTGTGTGCCGTTGTCGGTGATGATTCTGTTAGGAACCCCGAAACGGCAAACTAATCCTTTAAAGAACTTGACGGCCAATTGCGTTGTCACCTTCCTCACTGGCTCCACTTCAGGCCACTTTGTGAACTTGTCGATTGCAACATACAAGAACTCAAAGCCCCCTATAGCACGGGGGAAGGGGCCCAAGATATCGAGCCCCCAGACCGAAAAGGGCCAGGAGAGAGGGATTGTTTGGAGAGCTTGAGCTGGCTGATGTATGTTCTTTGAATGGAACTAGCATGCTTCACATTTTGTTACTATCTCAGTTGCATCCTGGAGGGCAGTGGGCCAATAGAAGCCTTGCCGGAAAGCTTTACCGGCAAGTGCTCTTGAACCTATGTGAGAGCCACATATGCCTCCATGTATCTCTGCCAACAGCTTCAGTCCGTCTTCCCGGCAAATGCACTTAAATTTCACACCGTTTGGTCATTTTCTGTATAGAATGCTATCCACAAACTGATACATACTTGACTGACGGGCTACTTTCTTGGCTTCTTCTCGTTCATCGGGAAGTTCTCCTGTTTGAACAAAACGAACTATCTGCTGTGCCCATGCCGGAGCCTGCGGCTCAACGACAAGGACTAAAGGCATTTCTTCAGCCGCAGGAGCGCTTGCCTCAGTGGCAAGAACTTGGGGTTCTGTGCGAGGCCGTTGCTCACCGACAACCGTGTCGTTGTTCCCGGTAACATCTTTGCCGGCGGCTTCTGGGAGTTCTGCCGGAAAGTACTTGCCGGTATTCAACTTCCTTCTCTTACTGGCCTGCGTTGATGGAGTGAATGTTCATTGATTCAAATGGAGCACAAAAGTTCCTGGTTCCGCAGGTAGATTTTGAGTGGCACACTTTGATAGGTGATCAGCAATGCTGTTTTCCGCACGAGGGACGTGTTCTGTTTGCAACCCGTCAAAGTGTTCTTCCAATTTCCTCACTTCTTCCACATATGCTTCCATCAACGGGCTCTGGTAATCTTTATTTACTTGTTTTACAACAAGTTGTGAGTCATCGCGGACGATCAATTTTTTGATTCCAAGGTCCACTGCGATCCTAAGACCGGCAAGGAGTCCTTCCTACTCAGCAGTGTTGTTTGTAGCTTGCTCCCTGGGAAAGTGCATTTGAACCACATACTTGAGGTGCTCTCCGGTGGGCGCGACAAGCAACACTCCGGCACCAGCGCCTTGCAGCGAGAAGGCACCGTCAAAGTACATGATCCATTCTTTGGCTGTCTCTTTGCCGGGGAGAGCTGTTTCTTGAATTTCTTTGTCTTGCGTTGGTGTCCATTCTGCAATGAACTCCGCCAAGGCTCTGCTCTGGATGGTTGAAGTGCTTTCAAACTTAAGTGCAAAGCTTGACAATTCCAACGCCCACTCCACTATCCTGCCAGTTGCCTCTGGATTTCTCAAGATGCGTTGCAATGGAAAGCGAGTGACGACGGTGATCTTGTGTGCTTGGAAGTAGTGGCGCAGCTTTCTCGAGGCCATAAGAAGGTCGAAAAGCAATTTCTGCACTCTAGAGTATCTTGATCTAGCCCCCTGCAGAAGGGAGCTAACAAAATATACGGGCCGCTGCACCACTTTCTTCTTTGGCATCACTTGTTGGTTAGTTTCATTTGCTTGCGTTGTTTTTGACTTGTCGGCGTCGGACCTTGTCGGAGAAGATTCTGGTTTGTCGCCGGACGGGCTTGCCGCGGTCGCTTCCTCGTCATCGACTTCCCTCTGCGCCACTAATGCAGCACTAGCCACTTGATTTGTCGCCGCTACATATAGCAGCAACGGCTCTTGTGGTCTAGGTGCAACCAGCGTTGGCGAGGAGGAGAGGTATCTTTTCAAGTCCTGCAGCGCGGCCTCCGCTTCCGGAGTCCATTTCATCGGACCCGCCTTTTTCAAGATCTTAAAAAACGGCAGGGCGCGCTCAACAGATTTTGAAATGAACCTACTCAAGGAAGCAACGCAGCCGGCAAGACGCCGTACATCCTTAACGCTCTTTGGTGCTTGAATCTGCTCAATTGCTTTGATCTTGTCGGGATTTGCCTCAATTCCTCGTTGAGATACAAAGAATCCGAGAAGTTTGCCGGACGGAACGCCAAACACACACTTCTCGGGGTTGAGCTTCAAATTGATCTTGCGCAAGTTTGCAAATGTTTCTTCTAAATCTTGAATGAGGGTTGATTTGTCCTTGGTTTTGACCACTATATCATCCATATATGCTTCCACATTCCTGTGCAGCTGGGGCTCAAAACCAATCTGGACTGCTCTTGCGAATGTTGAACCAGCACTCTTTAACCCGAAAGGCATACGCACGAAGCAGTATGTGCCACATGGAGTAATGAATGCGGTTTTCTCCTCATCCTCCTTGGCCATGAATATCTGATGGTACCCAGAATATGCATCAAGGAAGGAGAGTAAATCATAGCTGGAAGTAGAGTCTACAATTTGATCAATGCGCGGCAAGGGGAAAGGATCCTTTGGACATGCTTTGTTAATATCAGTGTAGTCAATTCAAAGTCTCCACTTTCCGTTTGCTTTGCGCACCACAACTGGATTTGCCAACCAAGTTGGATGTAGTACACCTCTAACCAGGCCTGCTGCTTCAAGCTTCTTGATCTCCTCGGCAATGAACTGTTGCCGCTCCAAGGCTTGCTTCCTGACCTTCTGCTTGACGGGCCGAGTGTGGGGACAGACAGCACGGTGGTGCTCAATTACCTCCCTGGGAACACCGGGGATGTCAGATGGTCGCCATGCAAACACATCGACATTCGCCCGCAGGAAGGCAACGAGCGCGCTTTCCTATTTGCTGTCAAGGGTGGCACTGATGGTGAAGGTACCGTCAGTGCCGTCCTCCCTCACCAGCACCTTTTTGGTTGCTGGCGAAGTAGCCTTGGATTTCTTACCGGTAGAGCACTCCGGCAAGTCCTCAACAGGCGCGCAGCACTCCGAAGAGGTGCGCTTCCCGGAATCCTTGTCAGAGGTCTTGCCGGACTTCTTGCTTTTCTTCTTGTTGGCGGGAGCTGCCCCCTTGGCGGCTTCTGCTGCAACCGCATCTCTGTACATCTTGTTGACGCAAATAACTGCATCTTTCTTGTCGGAGTTGATGGAAATGACACCAATCGGCCCTGGCATCTTCAACGCATTGTAAGCATAGTGAGATGCTGCCATGAATTTTGCCAAGGCTGGGCGGCCAAGAATTCCATTATACGGCAAGGGGATCTTGACAACATCAAACACAATCTTTTCTGTTCTGTAGTTCAATTCCCCGCCAAACGTCACCGGCAACATGATCTTTCCCTTGGGTTGGCTTCTTCCCGGGTTTACTCCTTGAAACGTGCCTGTTTTCTCGAGGTCCTCGTCGGGAATCTGCAACCTCTTGATTACTTCTGGAGAAATCAAGTTTAGGCCAGCCCCACCGTCAACTAACATTTTCGTGACCTGGAGGTTGCGAATCGTTGGCGAAACCAACAACGGCAAACACCCGACCGTGGTTGTGCGATCAGGTTGGTCATCGGCATCGAAAATGATAGGCGTGTGTGACCACTTGAGTGGCTTTTGAGAGCCCATTGCCGGTTCTGCAGCGTTAACCTCACGCGCCCACTGCTTAAGTTGGCGGTGAGAGGAGTGTAAAGATGCTCATCCGTCAACGCACATGGCCTCAGTTGCCTTTTGGAATTCTTGTTCACTGGACTCTCCATCATCCTCTTCTTCCTCGGTTCCATCATCTTCCCCTTTCTTTTCGCGGCCTCTAGCAGGTTTTTCTTTCTGCTGCTTGGCCTTGCCGCGACGGCCTCCTCGACCACCACGGCCCTTTTTGCCGGATCCACCGGCACCATCTTGACCCTTTTCCTTGTCACATTTTTCATATTCAGCCTTTTGTTTCTCAACAAGGTGCCCGACTTGTCGGCACTCTTGGAGATCGTGGCCCTTGGTGCGGTGAATCTTGCAGTATGGCCCATCAGACTTGCCGGCCTTCTCGTTTGCCGCCACCTCCTGGCAAGTGGCGCATACAGCAGCCTCCTTGCCGGAGTTCTCAGTCTTAGCTTTCTTGGCGGACTCAGAGTTGCCGGAGCCCTCGACGGCCATAACAGCCTTGCCTTTGCGCTTCCTGTTGCGCTTTCGGCCCTTCTTCCTCGGGGTGGCAGCATCATCGTCCTCGGAATCTACCTCGGCACCAGCATCCTCCCCGGGAAGCCTCCTTCCTTCCTCAGCACGTGCGCACTTATCTGCCAACGTATAGAGCTCGTTGACGGTTTTGGGCAGCTTAACGTTCATCTTTACCCGCATCCTCCGATTGCATACATTTGTGTGAAATGCGACAATGACGGGTGCGGGGTGCACATCTGGAATGTTACGGTGCACACGGCTGAACCTCTGGATGTACTTGCGCAAGGTTTCCCCATCTCTTTGCGGAATCACTTGCAGGTCGCTGGGCTGCCCAGGGGCCTTGTGGCCTCCGGTAAAGGCACCAACAAACTCATTACAGAGATCTGCCCACGAAGAAATGGAGTTCTCCGGCAAGTTCATCAACCAAGATCTCACGTTGGGCTTCAGCACCAACGGAAAGTAGTTGGCGAGGATTTTCTCATCCCTTCCTTCAACAACTTGCACGGCAATCGTGTAGATGCCCAGAAATTCGGCCGGGTTCAGCTTGCCGTCGTACTTCTCTGGTACTTCTGGCTTGAAGGCCCGGACGGACAGCCATCGGACTTGCCGCAGCTCACGGGTGAAGGCAGGACATCCAACCTCATAAGGCAGATATCCGCCAACCCCTGGCGCAGGCTCATCATCGATGGGGCCGTTGCGCGCGTCAGATTGACGGCGCGCCTCCCGGTGCCGTTCAATGGTGGTGCGGGCGTCTTCTACCCGCCTGTCTTGCAACACTTGCCGATGGTCTTGCCGCGCTCGCGGATCCGAAGAGGCCATCGACATCTCGTCGGGCTCGAGAGACCGTTGAGCTTGCCGCGGTTGTTGGCGTTGCTGTTGTTGAGACTGTTGCCGCTGGGGTGATTGCACCGTTAGTGCAGCACTGTCAACGCGGCCACCAGTTGGAGCTATTGGTGCTATTTGCGGACGCCGTGAGGGCTCCGCTTGCTGTGATTTGCTGGCCTCGGCAAACCCAATCAAACTTTGGATGGTGGCTCTCCACTCATCCATCTTTTCTGCCGCTGGAGTGAAATTCAGCAGCATCTGGGCTCGCGCCATTGCTTCTACTGCTGTGACTGGCATGGCCGGAAGCGAAGAGCGTGACATCGCTCTACTCCTGGCAGAGCCAGCAGGAGCGCCATCGCGGTCTTGCTGCCGTGGCACATGATCAGCAGCGGGTCGCTGTGGTGGAGGCGGTGCCTGAGGATCTGGGATTTGATCAACAGGAGTCTTGCCGTGAGGTCGCCGCTATCCGGAGTTGTTGGCGCCGCTCGGAGCCGTACCGCACCCGTTGTGCGAGGGGCGCGGCGTCTGTCCTGAAGCAGCATCTTTGGACACCGCCGCGGCGGGATCTTGGCTCGCGCGGCCAGGGCGTTGCCGTTCCGGTGGCTGCGTTCGTCGGCGCGGCGAGGAGGAGGAAGACGTCCGTCTGCCCCGCTCGCGCCATCTCGGCTTCGTTCACCAGAGGATCGAGGAAGACGACCATCTCCAGCACCCCCGCCTCCCGATCCTACCAAGGTGGGCATGGCGACCGCGCCGCCTGCGCTGGTCGTGCCAACCGCGGTATTCGCACCGCCCGCATTGACCGCGCCGCCTGCGCCACCTGCGGACATGTGTGAAGGGGCCGTCATCCTGATGCCCTTCTTCTTGGGCGCCATCGACAACGAGGAGAACGGTGATGAAGCTGATGAATCTGATGCGCAATCCACTGATTCAGGTTCGCGCTAGCGCTTCCCCCCTACCTGGCGCGCCAAAGATGTCGTGGGTATGACCATCTATGGGGCCATCCAGCCCCTTTGTGGTTCGGCATGGGAGATCAACGTGTGCAAAATCAATGGAGGACGCAAGGGATTTACCAAGGTTCGGGCCGTTGAGAAGCGTAAAACCCTACTCCTGCTTTGGTGTATTGGATGTATGAGAGCACACGTACAAGGAGCGCTTCTCCCGGCAAGGTGCAGAGAGAGGAGCTACGCATGCGAGACGTGCTAGTGTTTCTAAAGGGGTTACCACAGTGGCAAAACTGTAATTACATAGTGATTAGATAGCAAACAGTGCTATCATACCTAACTCTGCCAGTTTAGGACAAAGGCATTAAATGCACCGTTTAGGTGTCATGTGGAGAGGTAGCCCTGGCAAGGTTTCTGCACCGCTCGCCCAGCTACCTCGTATTATTCTGACACGCCTCCTGAACGGGTGTCATTAAAGGCAAATCTCCTCCCTGCGAGCCGACACGTGCCCGACAAATCCTACCAACCAGCCTGCGCGGTCGACACCTCACCGATTAGCGACCAGCTGCCCGGTGAGGTGGAGCGCTGACGTGCTGGCGAAAGCTTGCCGGCACGGAGCTTGCCGGGTCTTCACCTCGCCAGTTCGTCCTTGCCGGCAAGGAATGTCTTCATCTTCAGCACTGGTCGAGTGCTTTGTCTTGAACTTCTCTCCAGTAGCTTCTGCCACTGGGCCCTGAGTCTTGGTCTTGGTTGTTTCCGGCAAGCGTTGGCCGGCAAGGAGACTGCTACCGTCTGTGCATAGGTCAGGCTATAAAATACCCATGTTTTATACACCGACAACGTGATTCTCATTCGCTGCGGCAGCTGAGCCGGCCGCATCATTCTCCCTCGCTCGCTATAGCCGTCGCGGGTTAGAGACAGGGAGGAGAAGTGAGGATGGGCTAGGGTTCGCGCTGATGGACGGCTTTGAGCTGAGCCGGATCGTCTGATTTGATCGGATGGTGAAGGCTAATCAGGGACCCCGGTTGGGCCAGCTGCTCTTAATAGGCCGTTTTCGGCTGCTGGTTCCGGCCCAGTTTTGGCTGGCCTGTTCCTCCTTAGCGAATTTTGCTGCTGGACTAGACAGGCTTATGAGCTGCTATGGGCCACATTATGTTTGGCAATTCAATTATTTTTAGTGCATTCTTTCAGTCAATTAAGACCTTATAGTGATGTTTATGCACTGTTAATAATTCTAAAAATATGCCAAAATTATGTTTAATAATCATGGGCCAATTTTGATGTAGGAAAATTAGCAATAATTTTCCTTCTAAGGATTAATTCTTAAGACTAAAATAAGCAAGTTTTAGGGCTAAAAATTATGAATGGTATATTATGCCCATTAATGCTATATAATTTTCTAGTGTTTTATTTTTCCCTCATGTATTCACATGCCATGCTTGGTTGCTTTAGAGCAATTTTATTATGTTTAGCTAATTCTTTTAAGATTTTATTATGATCATGATTATTATCATATTATTTGTCCTATATTTAATTATTGTCATAATATTATACATTATGTTTAATTATTTCTAAGGCAAATTTTGTTATGGTTGTTTAATTTAAGGCATTTTATTATGTTTTGGCCTTAAGTTTAAAATGTGTTTCTCTAATTATTATTTTTATTAGAGAGCTTCAAGTTTTAATTTTAATGTGGCCTCAATTAAATAATGTTTTGAGCAACTAAATTAAGCTGGGGCCTTTATGCTCTTTATGAGCAATTATGCCAATTATGAAATGGCCCTAAGATAATTAAGGTTTGTTGCTCAAATAATGTGTCAATTTTGAATGAGGCCTTTTATGTTAATGATGTTCCCCAAAATTTGATCAATAATTGATTTTCTTAAGTAATTAAGTGGCCTTTTGATCTAAATTATGACCAAAGTTTCGGGTACAAGAAAAACCTGATGTTGACTTTTCATGGTTATAATTCACCTAAACCATGGATTGTCCTAATTAATTGCCCACTAAAGAATTTTGTCCTTAAATCCATGAATATTTAATGATGTTGTTTTATTAAATGTCTCTGATTAATTAAGGGTGGTCTGTATTTACCATTCTGGCCAAAGCTGATTGGTAGGTACATGACTACAAAATTTTATTGTTCTTGTCCACTTCTGACCAAAGTTGATGTGGACTAGTTCAATAAAAGAAGAATAAATACACATGATTTTAATTAAGTGTGGTTGATGTTTGTCATCCTGGCCAAAGCTGGTTGACGAATATCTCACTGAAAAACATTTTACTGCTCTTGCTCACTTCTGGCCAAAGCTGATGTGAGCTGGATCAGTAAAAGAAGTTTGAAGAGGCCATAAAGTGTGACTGGTATTTGTTATTCTGGCCAAAGCTGATTAATGAATACTTGATCACAAAATTTTGTGTTATGATACACCTCTGGCCAAAGCTGATGTGGATCATATATGATCTGGGAAAAGAATTCTCATGCATAAGGCTTTTGGACAAATTTTTGAAACAGGCAACAAATATTAAAGTATTTTTGGGGAATTGAACTAAAGATATAAACCAATTAATTGATTATTAAGTTGTTGTAAACTTATGCTTGCAATTAACTTGTATGCTTCCGCAATTAAGTGCCTCTGATTAATGTTGTGATTCATGGATATATATAAATTCATTAAGTTTTTAATTATAGCCATAAGTCATTTAATTAATTCCCAGATCAATTAATTTTTGAAGCTATAAGCTTCTGTGATCATTAACATGATCGCTAAGATGTCTTTCAACTAAGTTGTCTCCAATTAAAGTGGAACCAAAGGGAAACTTTGGTTGGAGACTTAATGTTATTTTGGGATAAGTTGTGGCACATGAATTCATTCTGACCAAAGTTGATTGGATACATGTGTCATTCCCTAAAGATTAATGTTTACATAAGGAATTATGTTCTGCATGATCACTATTAAAATTTGTGATCATACATTTATCCCTATTGCTAATGTTTTCCAATTCAGCCGTAAGTTCTTTGGCTGATTTAATGTTTCTCATAAGTAATGATTTAAGTTTATGAATATATCATTGTTTCATGAGGTAATGCATAATGAAAATTAATGAGCTCCCATTAAAGAAGCTTTGACTACTAAGGCACTGACAAGACTTCAATAAATTTCTTGTCTATTAATATCAGTTGGGAGCAAAACCCAGTAAAGGTCTAGGGGAGTATGCCAGTAAGGATCTAGGAGAGTAATTCCCTAGTTCAGTTATGATGAAGTTATTTCTGGCATTAATGAAATAGCTTGAAAGGCTCCTTAAAATCTTATGAGATCATATTGATCATAAAATACTTAAGATATATGATGAATTTCCGGAGCTTTTGAGTTCACTTTATTTTGTTTTTACAATAAAGTGTATAAAGTGGACTGGAATTAAGCTCAAAAGAATTTGTATCCACAAGAAAATTGGATACTATAAGTATTATATTATTATGGCCTCATCGACCAGAATATTTTGAGGTGAAATTTTAAAGTTGGAATGGAGGCTAATGTTAAGGCCAATGGAAGCTTTCCATTAGCACAAAATATAAAGTTCCTTATCCTCCATTCCTATAATATGATTTATGTTATTAGTTTTATGGACTTCTCTAAAAGTGGAATATTTATTATGGAAGTTCGTCGAAATGTTGAGCAATAGCTCCGTCCACATTTCGAGGGGGAACAATTGAACTTTCAGGTATGCTTTATCTCTTTCTTAAGTAATTTTAAGAAATTTTATGATTATATTATGATTCTTATGTCTTGAAGAAATTCAAGTTAAATTTATAAATGAAAATTGAGCTTTTATTAAGTGATGTACCACTTTTAGTCAAATTCCTTACGTTTCCATTTGATTTTCTTAATTTTCCATCTCTTAAGGGTAATATTATTTTTTATTACCTTAGTGCATTACTGAGTTGAATCTTAGATAATGCTAAAGTTATTTCTAAGGTAAAGATGATTAAGAACAATTTGATTGCCCTTTTAATATTTATGGCATATATATTCCCTCTAATGTTTGTGCCATGTTATGTGATAAATTTCACATAAGTTTTTCTCCTAAGCGAGATAAAAGATTCAATTATGCTCTCCATAATGATTCTCCTAAAGCACCAAAGGAGGATAATGAAAATTATGATACTCTGAAATAGAGTATGATATTGAAAAACTAAAGGGAGAGCAGTTGAATTATAAGGGCTTTATGGTAATTAAGAGCTCAACTGTTGACACTATTAATGGAGCTATTCCTGACTCCCAGATCGCCAAGGTAATCCCTGGCAAAAGTTTCTATTAAAGTTTAAGCAACACGTCTTGCCAAAAGACTTGTTGGAAGAAATTTAATACAAATGGGAGTTTGAGGGAATAAATTATGAAAAGGTGACAAATGGTCACCAAACTTTAAGATTTTAGAGATGGAAATTTCATAAAGTTTCTCCTTTTATTATAAAGGAATCAATTATGTTAATTAATTAGTTTTAAGACAATCGGTATCTGACAGTGGTACAAAGCTCAATAAGAAATAAGTTTAATAAGGAATTTATGATTGATCAATATTATGTTGACAATAAGCAATAGGGATATTGCATAAGACCTGAGGTTTTTCCTCGGGGTACTAAATTAATCTTAGTGATGTTCTTAATGTTTTAAAGATTCACTAAGATTGGTCCATAAAGGGGAGTATTAAATTTATTCTAAAGGTTTATGTTTACTCCCTTAAGGGCGATAAGTTTTCTTCTTATGTTATCACTAATGCTTAAGTTATTATGTGTCCTTTAAGTTTTGAGACCGGGATAACTGGCAGACATAAGTCCAGGACTGGACCCCTGGAAAGTTGTTATTAAGGAAAGTTTTGCCTTGTTGGCTTAAGCACTAAAGTAATTATGTGTGTGATATATCACACTAAGGGATTGCATGCTTGCGTTTAAATATAATGTTGACCACCAAGTTGTGGACCGCTAAAGGTAATTGGCAAGGTGTGAATTTATGAAAGTTTTGTCCACAAAAGTTTCACCCTTGCGGGGGAGCCATATTGTGGAATGGCTTTACCCAATTCTCTTTAAGACATCATGAAGGATGCAAATTAAAGTTGTGGCATGATTTAATCCCTAAGTTTTTAAGATATGGATTTATGTCCCTAATCCATATATATTTAAGAATAAGGAATTTCTTTAAGGAATTTATCCTGGAACGCATTATGTAAGGGTGCAGATTATTCGAGTAACATTTCTATAGGTACCTGTCAGACCTAAGACATAGTGAAAGATTAATTCCAGAATCGAACATGTTCAAGGCCTTGATGAATTAAGTTTTAAGGCTCAACAAACAAGTATTAAATCTAAGGCATAAGTGTTGAGCATTATATAATATTAATGTCTTGATGCTAAAGTGTTATGCTAAAGATATTAAAGCTAAGTATCATATTTAAAGAGGCTTGCCTTCTTATGTTGCCGGCACAAAATTTAAACGGCGGCCTATTATTAAGGGACAAATTATGATTCTGAAAACAAAATATATTTCTCTTCTTTTCAAAAGCGCGCACATAAGGATATGCACAAGAATATATGAAGAGAAACTGCACTCTTGGGACCATTGCAACACCATCTCCCCACAAACCTAAGGGGGTTTGTTTCTTCGATGGAATGATGTACTGTGGTCAATTAGATCAATGGTACTTAATTGACCATTGTATCTTATTGGCTCTGTATAAGTTCCAACAAAGGAATGAGCTCATAAGTTTTTCCAAATAAGCATTAAGTTAATGGAGCTCCTAAGTTAAAGAAGTTCCATTTCGAGATGAGGTGGTATATTGTAGTAACTGGGTTCTTCGGTATTATTATTGGCCGTTGCAATCTTGTTGCCTCGTATGCCATTTCACCGAGAAGTGGGCTTATAAGTTTAGCCTTACGATCAAAGGGGAGAATGTTGGATATTTTGATCTAAAGCCTAAACTGTAGCAGCCATCTAAGTTGTGGCTATTATGTGCTTAAGTGGAAAATATCTAAAGAGCTACAGTAGGCGGTTGCTACAGTAGGCGGTGGCCACTATAGCTACCAGCTGAGCTGCCCTGATCATGGGTAGCCCCTCTCCAACCAGGTGTAGGGCCCCCCTGGTGCACTGTGCTGTTAAGGATTGAGAGATAAATATAAGGGAGAAGTGTGGCCGGCAAGAGCTTAAGCCAGCACACACATACACACACCTTTCTCTCACTCTATTGCTACTGATCAAGCTAGCATAGCCAGCACTGGGAAGGACCTACACAGCACCTTCCTCTAGTTCTAGTAGCTATGAAGAAGAGGAAGAAGCATAAGAGATGGGCCTCATCCAGCACCATCTCCAGCAGTTACAAGATCATCTAGGTGATACTCACATGATCTTAAAGGTGAAATTACTCCACTTCTTAACATTTTGTGGCTCAATTCTTGTGCAAGATGATCCTGAGATCATCCATGATTTACAACAAATTTATATTTAAGAAACGTCAGGCTGGGATCATTGCATCATGGCTGTATCGGAGCGCTAGCAACAGCAACAATCTCAGAGTAGCATGTATAGCAGTAGCATTTAAAGTCGCAGTCACAATCGCCCCACAAGTTATCGGAGCTTTCATCTAGGCATGTATGATTGCACCCGTCGGTAAGGCCAAAGCACGGTCCTCTATAATTGCCGCTCGGGTGCCGGCATTCACTCGGCGGGTCGCATGCAAACGCCATTGAACACTGTGGACATACTAGCACATGCAAGAACGTGGTTAATTAGCCGAAAGATTAATCAAAACAACATCTTTCGAAAAAGATTAATCAAAACAACATATTAAGTTGCATACACCAGCCAATTCAATGCCAAAACTTTAGCTGTTAGGAGAGACTTATATTTACAACAGTTCATACATGTGCATGTACATACCGGCGGCTACGATGACAATTAGGAGCACGGCTCCAGAGATATTCTTTCCTAAAGGCGCCATTGGTTGTTTTTTTTTTTTGGAAGTTTTTTATGTTGAAGAAAAGAATGAGCAAGCAGGTTGGTGGACGATCGAGTGAGAAGAAGTCCGACAGTATATATATATATATAAATCACACGCCTAGTGTGTTCCACCGTAGAAGCATAAACATATGATCCTATCCCCTAGTGTTTTCCAACTGAAGCTGGCCGGCCGGTGGCAAAGCTGGGCCTGCACTGGCCATGGTGTCAGGCGCTAGCTGGCCCACCACCAACGCGCCAAAGGTTGCTAGTGGAGACAAATTTGAATGACGCTGGGCGAGCCATGGAGTTGGAAGCCGGCCGTAAGCAAGCTGAGTCGTTGTGAGCTGGATCGTGAGGATCCCACGCTGCTAGAGGCCAACGTTGTGGTGTCGCCTACTGCTGAGCCAAAGGAAAATGTGGTGGAGGGGCCGGATCCTTGCATTCTTTTGTAGAAGGAAAATTGGTGCAGGCAGTGAGCGAGGGGGTACCAAGCCTGTCGGAGTGAGTGGCTCTCCATCACAACAGGGGGCTCCTCCGCCGCGGTCGATTTTGATCGATACGGCAAGTCGTGCAGACCACATTTCGCGAGCAGAGCTTGGAATGGAAGTGTGGTCGTTGAGCCTGATGGTGATGGAGCCCAGTTCGGTGGAGGAGTTGTCGGAGGTGTCGGAGGAGGCAGACCACCCGCCAATGGTGATGGAGCACCAGGTGTCGGAGGAGGCAGCGCCAACAGCTGAACCATCAAGTGGAATCAGAGTGTCCCCAGACCCAGCGCGGGATGTTAGGCCGGAAGAACAGGTCACAAGCACAATGGCAAACGAATGCTAGCGTCGATGGTCCAAATTTGCCGGAAAAAAATTCAGTGGATACAGTATCCGTCCAGACTCTACGCATACCATCACTCGAAAAAGGACTCGTGGACAGAGCCTGCCAAATCCTACGTTCGCCATGTGAAGGGCCGAGGAACTCCGATGTCGTGGACCACGAGCCGAGCGCGAAGCGGATGGATACGCGGAGCCTGGATGCGTACGTGTCAACCATCGAGCCGCGGTATACACGGGTTCTGGATGGATACGGTATCCATCGAATTTTTTTTTCCAAATTTGCAGGCCGCATCACAGAGGATGCGGGCTGACACAGTCCAAGAGTTCACTACCCTGCTCAAGGTACCGGTGGCTAGCGGATACAGTGCTGGCAGCAACACCCAGGTTGCGCATCTCAGGGCAGCGCAATGATCGCGTCTAGCCTGTTCGTTTGCGGCTTTTGTTTAAAACTTCCTTCTTAATCAATGAAATGACAATTTTTTTTGCCTTGTTTCAAAAAAAATAATAAAAAATGACCGCGTCTAGCCTGTTCGTTTGAACTTATCAGCGCTACTGTGCAGCCGCTGTGGCCGTGATCTCTCTCATGCAACACTGTTCAAACATCAGTAACCGACTGCAATTAAGTTGCCAGACAGAGCGATGGGCTGGCAGCAAAGACACATATGAGAAGAGTCAACGCAGGCTACGAAGGTGTTCCTGAAGAAGTGGGGGTCAAAGCTCGCGAGTCGAAACACCAGACCTGCAGGGTGTTTCAGGAAGACTTCTGTGGAGCCGCTTTCATTGGCTAAGCGCGAGGCGACGAGGGAGTTGTTCCCTACGCGTCGGCGAGGCAAGATGGCCAAGGCCATGTGAGCTGCTGCAGCACTGTTGTCGCGTCGATGTCGGACCCGGTAGTGACATGAATCATGTCACTTCTGGCCGGTGTGTGTCTCCACCCGACAGTGAAACGTCACTGTGGGCTCTTGGATTTATCCAACAGTAATACGTGGCATCACTGCCAGTAAGGAACTGCCAGGTCATAAGGATCCAAAAATTGTCAGGATGCGTGGCTTAAGACCCAACAGTGAAGCTTGCTCACTGACGGCTCAGGGACACTTGGCAGTGATGGGCCGGCTAGAAAGGTCTATTATCTAGTATTGTCAATTAGCACATGCAATCTAAAGGTTACGAATAAATGATCATATGTTGTTCCCAATAAATGTTTGAGGGATATTTTTATCTGTGTTGTTGATATAAATGATTTTTTTTGTATTTTCCACAATCATTTAAGTGAAATTGAGACTAATAGGAGCAGTAAGATATATATCTACCAGTGAATTAGTGACTAGTGCGAGCGGCAAGATATCTACAAATCAATTACCAACCAGGATATCTATATTACACGGTGACACAATTCAAGTATAAATAAGAGATACTCACTTTTTACTTGTATATATATGTACTACCAGAAATATATTGGATCATATGAAACATCTTCTTTTTTTACTGGTTCTCTGGACGATGGTTCTCACATCACCATCTACCGCCATATATAATGCCCACGTGGAAGCGACTGTCCCAACAACTTGGTGTCACTGGACCTCATGTTAACTAATAGTGAGATCAAACTAACAGAAGCAATCAACCACTCAGGCGCCGGGAATGGGAGGTCCAGACGTGGATACAAATAACCTTAAGTTTAGCCAAACAATGTATTACATTGCACGAAATTATATGATGTAAATATTCCTATAAGAGTGACTAAAAGTTCAGTGTTGAGATGTTTAATTTAGTGGTTCTGCTTGGGAGGGCATCAAATAGTTACTACCTGATACAGTGATACTAACACCATTGTACGGTTCTGCTTCTAAAATTTGTATCACATCGATGCCTCAAGCCATATAGGATCTGTCCCATCGTTTTATGGTTTGAAGTTATGAATATTATTTACTCTCGCTGGCAGGTTCAGATTTATTTATGGCTCCGAACATCATATTTAGATCATTTTTGCTTTCATCGTCAAAAATCCACGCGACATGTTGGTGGGACAAATCGCATAGGTGTATGCATTGGTGTATATATATATATGTCAGTTCACCGGGAGGATCGCCCTCCCAATTCGAAGTTTTTTCCTGGAAGTTTCAACCGTCGTTGACTATGACAACAGTCGCTCGAGAAAAGTCAAATTTATTTTGATGCACAAGTCCAACAATTTCATTTGTAACAACACAAGTAAGCTAATACTGGTAGGTACCACTAGGCAAACACAAGTAATGAATGGATTTTAAGCTAACTTGGCACGCCTGTCGAGCAGTTTTCAAGAAAAAAAAAATCCCTTGGTTGTCCATAGATAGAGAAAAGAAAGGTTACTTTCCCCCTAATTGAGCAATGGCTAGCTGCCCTTTTGTAATCGATCCTTAGATCTTCTTTCTTTCTCTCTTCTCCTTTAATTATTCAATATATATTTAACTAGCAGGGGTGGTAACCCCTCCTGTTTATTAAAAAAACGTTATATATGTATTATTACATAAGAGCCAGGAAGGGATAATTTATATTTAAGATACGCGCGCCACACTGGGAGGATCATTGCATCATGACTGGATCGGAGTGCTAGCACCAGCAACAATCTCAGAGGAGCAGTAGGAATAGCAGTAGCATTTGAAGTCGTCACAAGCGCCAGAAAAAGGTGTTAGGCTTTCAGCTCGGCATACACGATCGCAACCGTAGCCATTGGCGCCAAGGCACGGTCCGTGATAATTGCTGCTTAGGTGTGTGCAAAGAGTATCTGACTCTGCGTGCATGCGATGCAAGAACGTGGTTATAGTGAGCCGAAAGATTAATCGAAACAACATAGTATTAATATAAGTAGCATGAACCAGCCAATTTTGACGCCAAAACGACTTAAGCTGCTAGGAGAGATACGGACATCCGATGATGATGGTGGCGTCTAAAACGTGTGCATGTGGTGTACGCTTTAGGTCTGCTGCACCGGCTGTTGGTTCCGATACGTTATGTGGATGGATCGGCGACGACACCGGTTTTAGATATGGGGAGTGAGAGCACTCCACATTATCGAGTTTTGTAGGTGTGAGTGGTGGCTTCGGATGGCTTGATGTATGTTCTTGTTAGACTTTTGTTGAATAATAAATAAAAATGGCCGTATGCATCGATTGATGCAGAGGCCGGGGGTCTTAACCTCCTTTTCCAAAAAGAAAAAAAAGGAAAGATACGGACAATTCACTTATACTTCCACTCTTCATACATGTGCACATACATACCGGCGGCCACGATGACAATTAGGAGCACGATCGCAGAGAGATTCTTTTCTGAAGGCGCCATTGGTTGTTTTTTTTGCAAGTTTTTGAGCGTCGAAGAAAAGAATGAGCGAGCAGTTTGGTGGACGATCCAGTGAGAAGTCCGACAATATATATAATCACATGCCTAGTGTGTTCCGCCATAAAATAAAAGCATAAACATAGGATTCTCCGATCCTATTCTCCTAGTGTTTTCCAACAGAAGCACAAGAGTCCGTAACCATGTTTGTATTCAGTGTTTTATTTACAACCAAAGTTTCACATCAACCACGTTATATATTGTCAGCATTTGATGACCAGGTCCTCCATTGGATTTGGACTGAAGGACAGGTTAACATAGCTTAATACGCCTAAGTAAACATGACACCAAGTTGCATTGGTACTAACCTACCTTGCTTGTCCACTAATACACTCGTTTCCACTGCATGAATATCGAATCACACTGCTGCGTTAAAAAAATAATATTGCTGTATGTGTGTGTTTCAGTTTCATTTTCTGATCCTCCATCAAAGCAAGGCTAATAATATAGCCTACTGCTGGTTGTATGGATCTTTGCAACCGGGCTCTCAACCTACTCATATAGTAGTTAGGTCTTCACTATTAATACATGACCCGCTTTCTCCTCTCACGGAGTTTCCTATTTCTTGTGCGTAAGGCCCTGTTTGGATGAGCCTGGACTAATGATTAGCTGACCAGTGATTAGCTGGCTAGTAATTAGTCCAACTCTGTTTGGATCCACTGGCTAATTAGTAGAACTATTTAAATACATAGATGTTATACCCTTGAGTTGCTGGGCGTAGCTCGTCGGTACTGGCGGCTGGAGTTCTTCAAGACGACGGCGTGGGAGTTGGGGAAGGTCGACGGTGTGCTAGGCTTCTAGTCCCGACGGAGATGCCGTTCCTCGATGGCATTGGGGGCTTCAACTCGCGGCAATGGAGGGTGACCTTCAACGCCGGCGACCGGGGGAAGCTCGTCGTTGCCGGACACGGGCTACGTTGTCGTTGTCGGATCTTCACAAGCTCAGGGAAGGCGGCGGCGGGAAGGCCGGGGTAGAGGAAAGGGAAACCGCGCGGGAGACATGCAGCGCGGGTAGATGCGGGAGGGAAGGGGAACCGGGCGAATCGGATAGGGTCGCGTGGGGGAGAGGTATCGGTGTGTGTTTTTCCAATCGAGTGAAACATTAGCCCCTGATAGTTGGGTTTGATGGACTAGTTGGCTAACAACTAGTTGAGGCTTTGGCTAAATTTTAGCCCACCTATTAGCCCTCATGTTTGGATCTTCAAGGGCTAAAGTTTAGCGCAACGACTATTTGTCGCTTTAAGCGACGCGAGAGGGAACTTTCGCGAAATGGGAGAACCAGGATTCGATCCCTGGTCTCCAGGCAGTTCGATCGGTGCTGCTAGCCACTCCGCCCAGGCGCCTCACATGGTAAGTATGTATGGCGCGTCCTACTTGAGGCTTTTTCGAGCCGTTTTTTTTCCTGTTTTTCCTTTTGTTTCTTTTATTTTTTCTTCTCCATTTTTTTCATTCTTTCTT
Source organism: Elymus sibiricus (assembly GCA_039707655.1). Taxonomy (NCBI): domain Eukaryota; kingdom Viridiplantae; phylum Streptophyta; class Magnoliopsida; order Poales; family Poaceae; genus Elymus; species Elymus sibiricus. The sequence goes on along the minus strand of CM077672.1, from coordinate 18,439,222 downwards.
GCATTTTGTTTCTTCGTCTTCGGTTTTTTGCCTTTTGTTTCTTCTCCATTTTTTGTTTGGTTTTCTTTTTTTTTCTCCATTTTTTTGTCTTTCTTTTGTTTTTTCTTATGTTTGTTTTCATTTTCACTCTACATTTTCGTATGTGTCAAAAACATTTTTTTAGTAAGTGATCAACATTTTTTGTATACACGCTCAACATTGTCCGAACGTTTATTCAACATTTTTCAAATACTTGTTCAACATTTTAGTACTTATTCAACATTTTTCAAATACTTGTTCAACATTTTTCAAATACACGTTCAACATTTTTTAATACTTATTCAATTTTTTGAAATACTTGTTCAACATTTTGAATACTTATTCAACATTTTTCAAATACTTGTTCAACATTTTTTGAATAGTCGTTCAACAATTTTTAATACTTATTCAACATTTGTCAAATACTTGTTCAATATTTTTAATACTTATTCAAAAATTTCAAATACTTGTTCAACATTTTTCAAATACTTGTTCAACATTTTTTCAACATATATATTACAAAAAACACACTTCAAAAACACATTTCAAAAATGTTGAACGAGTATCTAAAAGTAAGTTGAATAAGTATTAAAAATGTTGAATAAGTATTAAAAAATGTTGAACGAGTTTTTCAAAAATGTTGAACAAGTTTTTTAAAAATGTTGAATAACTATTTAAAATGCTGAACAAGTATTTGAAAAATGTTGAATATGCGCTTGGACAATGTTGAACTTGTATGCAAAAAATGTTGATCACTTATTAAGAAAATGTTTTTGACATATACAAAAATATAGAGTGAACTCAAAAAACAAACATAAGAAAAAACAAAAAATGGAGAAGAAAAAAGAAAACCAAACAAAAAATGAGAAGAAAAAAGAAAACCAAACAAAAACAAAAGAAAAAACCCAGAGAAAACCGAGTAAAAATGAAGAAAAAGAAAGAAAAGAAAAAAAAGTAAAAACAGGAAAAGAAAGTAAACAGGATAAAACCCGGCTCATTTTCCTTCTAGTAGGCCGCGTTCTACATAGAGATCAAGAAGTTGCGTGTGGCGTGGTGGTTAGCATCGCTGGGAAGCTACTGATCGATCCTCCACTGTAGCACCATTTTTAACTCAGTTTTTTCCGAAAAAATATGCATCACAGTGGGCCGGCCCGATACTGTAGCAATCGACGCGAGAGGTCCCCCTCATCGCGCTTAAGGCGAGAAATAGGAGTGCCCAAAGTTTAGCAACTAGTTGTTAGCCCAAGGGATCCAAACAGGGCCTAAGCTGGTTGTGAACTTACAGCTCGCTTTTCTTCTGTCTCCTATTCGCTTTCCTCCATATTAGTATTCAGCCTTCTTACAACCTGCTATCAGGGACAGGGATATATTTCTATTTATTCGAGAATTAAACCATGGGATCCCCTAGTGTTTGCCACCGTAGGAGCAAATGCATGGGATTCTCCTATCCTATGATCCTCCGTCAGGGGCAGCCATCTATTTATATTTGGGAATTAAATTAAATTAAAGCACGAGATCTCCCTAGTGGTTTCCACCAGAAGCACAAGCCCGGAAACAATTACCACAGGGGAACCATGATGCCTTTGTTAGAGAAGATAAGGATGCTACATTGTAAATTAGTCACGTTGCATCACTATAGATCTCTCGTCTTCTCCTCTCCTCTCTTCTCTTCTCTTCCCGTCGTGCATAATAGGAGTATCACTGCCAGGTGGTAAGAAAAAAAGAATCACTGCCGGTTCTTAAATATCACCTGGCTGCGGTATTATATCATATATCACTATCGGGTGGTGTTAAAATCCAACAGCGATAATATCACTGACAAGTTTTTACATCACCCGGCAGTGACACGAGAGTCGGGTCCGGAAAATATTTGAATCCGGTTAACTCCTATCTCACATATGCCGCAGCCCCTAACCACCAACACTTGAACTCCCCTCCACTCCACTTCCCTTGTCTGCGCCCACTAGTAGGGATGTGAACATACATGACGAACAACTTTCGTCACCGAAGAAGAAAAATTCATCATAAAAACATTTTTATGAAGAATTAGTGACGAAAATCTATATTCATCAAAAAGCGAGCGTCATATTGGTTGCGCTGTGACGAACCCGAGCTATTGGTCATAGAAGTGGCTTGATCCGTGACGTAAAAATGACCATTACAGAACTGTTTTTGCATGCGTGGCAGGGGCAGCCACGCAGACGAATATTATGTTCTGTTCCATTGGTGATGCTGCCACGTGTAGATGCTATGGACGGTTATATTGGGGATGCTTCTTGTCACGTGTCACCTTTTTATTGGACATCGGTCTCGGTAGAATAGGGAGACGGCTCATTTCCTTAGTGGTGTCCTTGCTCACCTTTTTGCGGTCATTCAGAATCCCTCTTATGCCATGGCATCGGATGGGACCGAGCCAGTGGGAAACGGTCAGCTCCTCCGATCATGGTGCGTCTGTTAGGAGTGGTGGTTCATGGCCCTTAGAACTCGGTCATCAAGCCTAATCCTAGATCAACTTCTTACAATTTTCTCTCACTGGCAGGTTCAGATATATTTATGGCTCCGAACATCATATTTGGATTGTTTTTGTTTTCATCATCAAAATCCACGACATGTTGGTGGGACAAATCGTATAGGAATATGCATTGGTATATATATGTGCTCGAGAAAAGTCAAATTTATTTTGATCCACAAGTCCAACAGTTTCATTTGTAACAACATAAGTAAGCTAACACCGAGCAAACACAAGAAATGAATGGAGTTTTGAAGACGAGGAGCTAACTTGGCATGCGTGTCGAGTAATTTTCAAGGGAAAAAAATCCCTTGGTTGCCCATAGAGAAATGAAAGGTTACTTTCCCCTAATTGAGCAACTAGCTGCCCTTTTGTAATCAAATCCTTCTGATCTTTTTTGTCTTTTTTTTGTTTCTTGATGCTTGTATTACATTCTTATCCTTTAATCCAATATATATTTAACTAGCAGGTGTAACCCCTCCTGTTTCTTAAAAAACACTATGTATGTATTATTAGTTTATTACATAACAGGAAGGGATAATTCAACTAGCAGGGGTAACCCCTCCTGTTTTTTTTTGCGAAGGACTATGCTATGTATGTATTATTAGTTTTTTACATAACAGGAAGGGATAATTTATTTTATATTTAAGAGAAGAGCGCCAGGCTAGGATCATTGCATCATGGCTGGATCAGAGCGCTATCAACGTCAGCAACAATCTCAGAGGAAAGTAACCTGGAGATTGGTACCACAACATCAAAAAGTAATTTGTGTAGGTGCTGTTCACTAGGCATTTGTGTGGTTCTCCTATTGGTTCGATAACCTTGGTTCTCGCTGAGGGAAATACTATCCGCTACTATATTGCCTCACCCTTCCTCTTCGGGGAAAATCGCAACGCAGCTCTCAAGTAGCAGAAAGAATTTCTGGCGCCGTTGCTGGGGAGACATCATCAAATACATACAGGTCCCTTCACACAAATTATCATTTACTTGTTCTACTTTTTATTTGCCTTTATTAGTCTCGTTAAAAAAATCAAAAATACCAAAAATATGTGTGCTTGTGTTGACATGTGCCTCCGATTTGCTTGCATCTTCGCTTGTTAAAATATGGATCCACTTAAAGTATTCTACTTGGGTCATCTTCGATCCATTTGTGCTCGTGCTGAAACCCCAACTAGCTTAGTTGAGGGAAAATCATTAGATAAGCATGCTTATTTTGTGCGTCACCGTTTGTCTCAAAAAGGGAGACTCTTATGGGATCAAATAAATTACTTGCTATGCTATGCTTGGAATTTATGCGAAATACCTTCCCTACCAATGTGAGTTTAATGATACTGAAATCTTATCTTCTTATGCTAAGGGTTCTAATAGTTATTATGATATCAAACAAATTGAAGAATTTGTTGCTTTTAAGGGTGCCTATGAAGTTGCTTCTTTGATTGAAAAGTATGATGCTACTCTCTACAAATCTGAAAATTTTGCCATACTTAAATATTGTTATGAAAACTATGCTCCTAATGCCTATGTTAATGAATTTATTGGGAGAATGTCTGCTGCTTTGGAAGAGAGTAATAATATGCAGGAATCTATAGATAATTATGATCCCGTTGATTCGTTTGAAATATCCCTTTTTGATGAACTTGATGCTTGCTATGCTTATGGCCATGATGCCAATGTTAATGATGCTTATGGAGATGAACTTGCTATAGTTGCTTATGTTAAAAATGAAATTTTTGTTGTTGCACCCACATTTGATAGTCCTGTTATCTTTCTGAATTCTCCCAACAACACTATATCGGAGAAGTTTGCATTTATTATGGATTATATTGATGGATTGCGTTTTACCATTACACAAGATGATTTTAATGGATATAATGTGCATGTGCTTGCTGCCCCTACTTGCAATTATTATGAGAGAGGAACCATTTCTCCACCTTTCTATGTTTCTGATACAATAAAATTGCAAGAAACTATCTACGCTATGTTTGTAGGCATTTTTTATGATGATTTTGCTATGCCCGATACTTATTATAATGATCATGATTGGGGTGATTATAATGGTATGAATATTAAAAGTGTGTTTGGAAGAGTGTCAAATTTAGAAAATCCCACTATCTTGGAGAACAATCAATCTTATGAAGCTTTTGATACAAGTGGGTTTGGAGAGGTCATGACTTTAGTTAATATTAATCCCACTATCTTGGAAGATTATAAAAAATTTATGCGTGTGGATCATGAAGAGAATATTATTTATGATAGCTATATTGTTGAATTTGAATATGATCCTACATGTAATTATTATGAGAGAGACAAATATGATTTTAAGAATTTTCATGTTACTCAATTACCTCTCTTGATGTTTAAATTGTCAATGTTTTGTCCTTCTTCCTTGCATATGCTAAATATTGCTTGCTTTGATAAATTATTTAATTATAAAATGCCTATCCATAGGAAGTATGTTAGACTCAAATATGTTTGTTACATGCTATATGATGCTCTCTCAATGCTTCAATTCTTATCTTTCATGTGAGCATCATTAAAATCTCAAGCCTATCTTAATGGCTATAAAGGAAGAGCTTGTTGGGAGGCAACCCAATATTTATCTTATTTGCAATTTTTATTTATGTTTTGTGTGATGACATGATTATTGCTACTGTAATGATTGTGTTTTTATATTTTAATTAGTGTTTGTGCCAAGTAAAGCCTTTGGGATGATTTGGATGATAGTTGACTTGATTTTGTGCAAAAATAGAAAGTTTTGCGTCTGGATAGAAAATACTATAAATTACTGGAGCATGATAATTCACTGAAATTTTTACACATGATTTATATACAAATTGTCTACGTTTTGCTAATTTTTCAGAATTGTTGGAGTTACAGAAGTATGATTTTTATTCAGATTATTACAGATTGTTCTGTTTTAGACAGATTCTGTTTTTATTGCATAGTGTGCTTGTTTTAATGATGCTATGGATTATATCGGGGGGTATAACTCATGGAGAAGTTAGAATACAATAGGTATTATGCAAGAACAATTATGAATGAGTTTATAACAGTACCTAAAGTTTATGATTTGTCGATTATACTAACGGATCTCACGAAGTTTCTGTTGAGTTTTGTGTGCTGAAGTTTTCAAGTTTTGGGTGAGATCACGATGGATGAAGGAATAAGGAGCAGCAAGACCCTAAGATTGGGGATGCCCAAGGAACCCCAAGGTAATATTCAAGGAATACTCAAGCGTCTAAGCTTGGGGATGCCCCGGATGGTATCCCCTCATTCGTCCACAATTCATCGGTATGTTACTTGGAGCTATATTTTTATTCATCACATGATATGAGTTTTACTTGGAGTGTCTTGTGCCATAGTTTTATTTTATTTGCTTGTTAGTTTGCCACAATCATTGTTTGTTGGACACACCTTTTGAGAGAGACACATATTCATCATGATTTGTTAGAATACTCTATGAGCATCACTTATATCTTTTGAGCTATGCAGTTGCTCTTGTGCTTCACTTATATTTGTTAGAGCACGGCGATGGTTATATATTTTATAGAAATGATTGCACTCTCATGCTTCACTTAAATCTTTTTGGGAGTCTATAAATAGGAAGTGGTAATGAGCACGGGTTATGAGACTAGTCTAAAAATGATAGGTATTTAAGAGGGATATAATAAAAACTTTCATATAGATCACTAAATATGAAACGTATGATTTAATTATATTGATGTCGTAATATGAAAGGGTATTAGTTCATGGTCATTGGTTAGTAGGAATATCGATCTTAAAGCTTGTTATGACAACTCATTTATGTGTCGGTCATGGCATGACCGGGATGTTGGAGCACTTTTATTCTTCGTTGAAATCCTTTGTGTTGTTCGAGTCGGGGGGCGCGCGATGGTTAACTTCTACCAACCTCCTCCCAAGGGGCATGCGAGTAGTACTTTGCTTTGAGGGCTAATAAAACTTTCACAATATGTATTTGAGTTCTTTATGACTAATGTGAGTCCATGGATTATACGCACTCTCACCTTTCCGCATATTGCTAGCCTCTTCGGTACCGTGCATTGCCCTCTCTCATCTTGAGAGTTGGTGCAAACTTCGCCGGTGCATCCAAACCCCGTGATATGATACACTCTATCACACATAAGCCTCCTTATATCTTCCTCAAAACAGCCACCATAGCTACCTATCATGGCGTTTCCATAGTCATTCAGAGATATATTGCCATGCAACTTCCACCGTTCCGTCTCATGACATGTGTGTTCATCGTCATATTGCTTTGCATGATCATATAGAGCTGACATGATATTTGTGGCAAAGCCACCATTCATCATTGTTATACATGTTATGCTAGATCATTGCACATCCTGGTACACTGCCAGAGGCATTCATATAGAGTCATATTGTTTCAGTTTATCGAGTTGTAAGTAAATAAAAGTGTGATGATCATCATTTTTAAAGCATTGTCCCAGTGAGGAAAAGGATGATGGAGACTGATGAGTCTTCCAAAATGTGGGGATGAGGTTCATGATATTGTTCTAAAAAAATGAGAGGAAAAGAGAGAAGGGGCAATGTTACTATCCTTTTACCACACTTGTGCTTCAAAGTAGCACCATGTTCTTCATATAGAGAGTCTCCTGAGTTATCACTTTCATATACTAGTGGGAATTTTTCATTATAGAACTTGGCTTGTATATTCTGATGACGGGCTTCCTCAAATGCCCAAGGTCTTCATGAGCAAGCAAGTTGGATGCACACCCACTTAGTTTCATGTTGAGCTTTGATACACTTATAGCTCTAGTGCATCCGTTGCATGGCAATCCCTACTCCTCGCATTAATATCGATTGAAAGGCCTCTCCATTGCCTAACGATCCACCGAGTTGATGAAAGACTTTCTCCACTTTTGTCTTCCCTTATATCTCTACCACCGCATTCTATTCCACCCATAGTGCTATATCCATGGTTCACGCTCATGTATTGAGTGGAGTTGAAAATGCTGAAGCGCGTTAAAAAGTATGATCCAATTGCTTGATTTGACACAGGGGTGATCATGATTTGTACTTGTGTGAGGAAGACAGAGTCATGCCATGCTTACATAATTCAATAAGTAGGGATAACATTCGTTAAGCATCGTATATTTTGAAAAAGTAATGATTATGTTCAAGTATTCATGGATATTATTATGTTGATATCAATTACTTCATCATTTCTCAATATTTATATCGTAAAGAGATTACATGATAAACATGCTAGGTAGCATTCAACATCAAAAATTCTGTTTTTATCATTTACCTACTCGAGGACGAGCAGGAATTAAGCTTGGGGATGCTAATATGTCTCCAACGTATCTATATTTTTTTATTGTTTCATGCTATTATATTATCAATCTTAGATATTTTATATGCAATTTTATATCATTTTTTGGGACTAACCTATTAACCTAGTGCCCAGTGTCAGTTGCTGTTTTCTGCTTGTTTTTGGTTTTACATAAAATCCCTACCAAACGGAGTCCAATCGCTACGGAACTTTTTGAAGATTTTTTTCTGGACCAGAGAGACCCTAGAAGCTTCCGGGGAGGACTAGAAGACCTACGAGGAGACGACAAGGCAACAAGGCGTGGCCTGGGGGGTAGGGCGCTTCCTGATGTCTTGTGGACCCCACGTGGCTCCTACTGACCTAATTCCAGCGCTATAAATTCTCAAATATTCCAAAACCCCCAGGAGAGGCCCTGAAACAATTCTTCCGCCGCTGCAAGCCTTTGTTCTTCCGCGATCCCATCTGGAGGCCTTTTCCGGTACTCTGCCGGAGGGGGAATCGATCACGGGGGGCTTCTACATCAACCTTGCTGCCCTTCCGATGATGTGTGAGTAGTCTACCACAGGCCTACGGGTCCATAGTGATTAGCTAGATGGCTTCTTCTTTCTCTCCGATCTTCAATACAATGTTCTCCTTGATCTCCTCGGAGAACTATCCGATGTAATCTTATTTTGCGGTGTGTTTGTTGGGATCCGATGAATTGTGGGTTTATGATCAGATTATTCATTGAAAGTAATTGAGTCAATTCTGAACTTTATTATGCATGATTTTTGTAGCTTTGTATTTCTCTCCGATCTATCCGTTTGGTTTGGCCAACTAGATTGATTTATCTTCAGTGGGAGAGGTGCTTTGTAGTGGGTTCAATCTTGCGGTGTCCTCACCTCGTGACAGAAGGGGTAGCGAGGCACGTATTTGTATTATTGCCATTAAGGGTAAAACGACGGGGTTTAATCATATTGCTTGGTTATATTCTGTCTACATTATGTCATCTTACTTAAAGCGTTACTCTGTTTGTCATGAACTTAATACCCTAGTTGCATGCTGGATAGCGGTCGATGGGTGGAGTAATAGTAGTAGATGCAGGCAGGAGTCGGTCTACTTGTCATGGACGTAATGCCTATGTGCATGATCATTGCCATGAATAACGTCATAACTATGCGCTTTTCTATCAATTGGTCAACGATAATTTGTTTACCCACCGTATGTTATCTTTACGAGAGAGAAGCCTCTAGTGAAAACTATGGCCCCCGGGTCTACTTTTATCATATTACAAAAACCAAAAATACCTTGCTGCAATTTTATTACTTTTATTTTACTTTGCAATTTATCTATCTATCACTATCAGATTTAATCCTTGCAAGTAACGAGTTCAAGGGGATTTACAACCCTCTTGCCCGCGTTGGGTGCAAGTATTTGCTCTTGTGTGTGTAGGTGATGTTACTAGGCATTTGCGTGGTTCTCCTATTGGTTCGGTAACCTTGGTTCTCACTGAGGGAAATACTATCAGCTAATATATTGCTTCACCCTTCCTCTTCGGGAAAAATCCCAACGCATCTCACAAGTAGCACTCCTATAGACTCCCACTTGCACTAGAGTCAATAATCTAGTCAATGCCAATGCACTTTACACCTATGGCATACCGGTGTAAAATATGCATCGCTTGTGGTATAGTCTTTGTCCAACGGATCTGACAACTTCAGGTCTGTGTGTATCTTTGCATATCATCACATTTGCACGCTTTCACAAAATTCATATTTTGTGTGGACTTAGCTTTGTATATATGTGAATCATTGGTCGAACCTTGATTCCTCAAATTGAGCTATGGAGCAACTATCTACAATAGTGTTCCATCAACCAAAGCCATCTTGGAACCATACTAAGTTCATGAATGAACTGTATGATTCAACATATTCTTTATCGCTTCTAAAGCGGCAACAAACTTAGCCTCTGTTATAGAATTCGCCATAGTAACTTATTTTGAACAATTCTAATTTACTGTGCCACCATTTTGTGTACCAGAAAAAACCCTTAATTTAAATCAAAAATTGCTTGGAGCATTTGATGAAGACTGTGTCAATGTAACTCTTTGCAGCGAGCACTTCATAATCTCTGCTTGCGAGAAAACATGTCATCAGTGCTACTTTAGTACTCAACGACATTTTTCACTGTTGTCCTATGATCAACACTTTGATCACTTTGGTATCTTACTCGCAACTAATGTGATACGTCTCCAATGTATCTATAATTTTTGATTGTCCCATGCTATTATAGTATCAATCTTGGATGTTTTTATATACATTTACAGCAATTATATATCATTTTTTGGACTAACCTATTAACTTAGTGCCCAGTGCCAGTTGCTGTTTTTTGCCTGTTTTTGGTTTTCCAGAATATCAGTACCAAACGAAGTCCAAATGCCACGAAACTTTTTGGAGATTTTTTTCTGGACATAACAAACACTCGAAGCTTTGGGAGGAGACGAGAAGATGAAGCAGTGGCCCACGAGGCACCACGGCGTGCCCCAGGGGGGCGCGCCCTGGTGGCTCGTGGGGCCCACAAGGCCCTCTTTGTCCTAATTCCTCCACTATAAATTCTCTTAAATCGGGAAACCAACAGAGGAGTCCACGAAATACTTTTTCCGCCACCGCAAGCTTCTGTTCTCGAGAGATCCCATCTGGAGGCCTTTTCAGGTACTCCGCCGGGGGGGGGGGAATCGATCACGGAGGGGCTCTACATCATCCTTGCTGCCCTTCCGATGATGCGTGAGTAGTTTACCACAGACCTTCGGGTCCATAGTTAGTAGCTAGATGTCTTCTTCTCTCTTTTTGATCTTCAATACAATGTTCTCCTCGATGTTCTTGGAGTTCTATCCGATGTAATCACTTTTTGCGGTGTGTTTGTTGGGATCCAATGAATTGTGAGTTTATGATCAGATTATCCATGAATATTATTTTAGTCTTCTCTGAACTCTTTTATGCATGATTATTATAGCTTCGTATTTCTCTCCGATCTATTGATTTGGTTTGGCCAACTAGATTGATTTATCTTGCAATGGGAGAGGTGCTTTGTAATGGGTTCGATCTTGCGGTGCTCAATCCCAGTGACAGAAAGGGACATGACACGTATGTATCGTTGCTATTGATGGTAAAAAGATGGGGTTTATTCATGCGTGAGTTTACTTTGTCTACATCATGTCATCTTGCTTAAGGCGTTACTCCGTTCTTTATGGACTTAATACACTAGATGCATGCTGGATAGCGGTCGATGTGTGGAGTAATAGTAGTAGATGCAGGCAGGAGTCAGTCTACTTGTCTCGGACGTGATGCCTATATACATGATCATTGCCTTGGATATCGTCATGATTATTTGCTTTTCTATCAATTTCCCAACAGTAATTTGCTCACTCACCGTATGCTATTTTCAGGAAAGAAGCCTCTAGTGAAAACTATGGCCCCCGGGTCTACCTCTATCATTTACTAAAACCCTAAAAATACTTGCTGCAATTTTACCTTATTTATTTTATTTTGTATTTTTGTTTGATCTATTTATCTATCACCATACAATTTAATCTTGCAATTAACCGCCAAGGGATTGACAACCCCTTGTTTGCGTTGGGTGCAAGGATTTGTTGTTTTGTGTGCAGGTACTACTAATGAGGTGTTGCGTGATTCTTCTACTGGATTGATAACCTTGGTTTCATAACTGAGGGAAATACTTATCTCTACTGTACTGCATCATCCCCTCCTCTTCAGGGAATTCCCAACGCAGCTCACAAGTAGCAGGAAGAATTTCTGGCGCCGTTGCCAGGGAGACATCATCAACATCTATCATGTACCTATGCATAAAACTTACATCTCCTTGCATTTATTTTATTTGCCTTTGCCTCTCTTTTCATGTCCCCCACTTCTAAAATAATTTTACAAAAACACAAAAATATTTGTGTTTGCTTGTTTGCTAGTTTACTTGTGTTGCCATGTGCCTTCTATTTGCTTGCATCTTCGCTTGCTAAAAAAATATTGATATGGATCCTCATCCACTAGCTAACCTTTTTAAAAGATCCAATTATGATGAACAAATTGCTAGTGAGTTGAATGCACTAGATTATCTTTATGAAGTTTTTCTTGAAATTTGTGAACCTGAAAATTGTGATGAAGTGTTAAAAGAAGAAATTTATAAGGTGATTCATGATAGCTCCTTGAATGAAAAGCATGAGTGCAATGATATTATTGTAAATTCTATTAATGTCAATTGTGTTAGTGATATGCAAAACCCCAAGCTTGGGGATGATGATTTTGTTATATCCACTACTTATTGCAATGATCATGATTGGGGTGATAATGATTCTTATGATCTTGAAAATTTATTTAAACCTCATGATGAATATGCTTGCAATAATATTGGGAGTGGGTTTGGAGGGGTCATAACTTTAGTTAATGCTAATCCCACTATTTCGGAAGATTATAAAAACTTTATGCATGTGGATCATAAAGAGAGTATTGTTTATGATAGCTATATTGTTGAATTTGAGTATGATCCAACATGTAATTATTATGAGAGAGGAAAATATGGTTGTAGAAATTTTCATGTTACTAAATTACCTCTCGTTATGTTGAAATCATCAATGTTTTATTCTTCTCCTTTGCATATGCTAGAAATTGCTTGTCTTGATAATTTGTTTTCTTATAAAATGCCTATGCAGAGGAAGTATGTTAGACTTAAATGTGTTTTTCACATTCCACATGATGCTCTCTTTGTGATTCAATTCTTATTTTTTCATGAGAGCATCATTGAAATCTCAAGCCTATCTTAATGGCTATAAAGAAAGAGCTTGTTGGGAGGCAACCCAATGAATAAAATAAATTTTTACTTTTTGTTTCTGTTCTTGTGTGTTTTCACAATTATGCTACTGTTATGATTGTGTTTTTGTGTTTTAATTAGTGTTTGTGCCAAGTAATGCCTTTGGGATGATTTGGAAGATAGTATAATTGATGCTGTTTGGAAAACAGAAAGTTTTGCGTCCAGTGCTGGAATTTTAGTTGTGTACTGGAGCATCAAGAAAAATCTGAAATTTTTACACAGTATTGATATATGAATTTCCCACATTGTCCTAATTTTTCAGAATTTTTGGAGTTACAGAAGTATGGCTTTTAAATAGATCTCTACAGACTGTTCTGTTTTTGACAGATTCTGTTTTTGATGCATTGCTTGCTTGTTTTGATGAAACTATGGATTGTATCGGGGGGTATAAGCCATGGAGAAGTTAGAGTACAGTAGGTATAATGCAAAAATAAAATATGAATGGGTTTGCAACAGTACTTAAAGTAGTGATGTGTTTTGTTATACTAACGGATCTCATGAAGGTTTTGTTGAGTTTTGTGTGATTGAAGTTTTCAAGTTTTGGGTGAGATCAGGATAGATGAAGGAATAAGGAGTGGCAAGAGCCTAAGATTGGGGATGCCCAAGGCATCCCAAGGTAATATTCAAGGAAGACTCAAGCGTCTAAGCTTGGGGATGCCCCGGAAGGCATCCCCTCTTTCTTCTACCAACTATCGGTAATTTTACTTGGAGCTATATTTTTCTTCATCACATGATATGTGTTTTACTTGGAGCATCGTGTATTATGTGAGTCTTTGCTTTGTTTGTTTTTTAGTTTGTCACAATCATCTTTGCTGGACACACCAATTTGAGAGAGCCACACGTTTATCATGATTTGTTAGAATACTCCATGTGCTTCACTTAATTTTTTTAGCTAGGCACTTGCTCTAGTGCTTCACTTAAATCTTTTTGAGCACGGCGGTGGCTATATTTTGAAGAAATATTTGAACTCTCATGCTTCACTTATATTATTTTGAGAGTTGATAAGATTAAAATTTTGAAGAAATATTTGCACTCTCATGCTTCACTTATATCTTTTTGAGAGTTGATAATATTAATGGTAATTTGCACAAGATATGAATTTGGTCCCAAAGTGATGAATATTCAAGAGGGATATAATAAAAACTTTCATGAAAGATCATTGGATATGATAAGTTTGATTCCTTGCAATAGTTTTGTGATATGGAGATGATAATATGTGAGTCGTGTTAGTGAGTAATTGTGATTTAGTAAGAATATTGAAGTTAAGGTTTGTGATTTCCTATGCATGCACGTTAAGTCAATAGTTATGCAACGAAATTATATCCTACTTATGGTCCATTATTCGGTGTTAGTTATGTTCAATGCATGTTTATGACCGTTTTCGCTTTTTGGTTGGTTGCTTCTCAATCTATTTGCTAGCCTTCATTTGTACTAAGCGGGAATACTGCTTGTGCATCCAAACTCCTTAAACCCAAGTTGTGCCAAATGAGTCCACCATACCTACCTATATGCGGTATTTCCATGCCGTTCCAAGTAAATTTGCATGTGCCAACTCTAATTTTCAAAATAATTTTCCGTTTTGTGTGCCCGTACTGCTCATGAAGCGGCAGGGGGTGGCCAATATTTTCCATGCTAGGTGTGTTATTCTCACGATGAGTGTTTATTCACTTGTCATTGCACGAGAGAGTGGCTGGTAATAGGGATGCCCAGTCCCACAATGAAATCAAAAATAATAATTACAAAATTCCTTGGAAAGTGTTGGTATGGAGGGCACCCGTGGATACGGCTAGCCATGGATTGTGAAAGAATGGTGGAAAGGAAATAAACTTTACTTTCTGTTTGGGAACCGCCTATGATGTGTCTAGCATGGAAAATATTGGGAATTCTTGGTCGTTTTCGTTGACAGGAAAAGCATGCCTCTCAAAAATAATTTTATCTCTCTAATTTCTGCCTTGAGCTCTAGCACATTTGCAAATCTCTGCTTCCCTCTACGAAGGGCCTATCTATTTACTTTTATGCAATTTTTATTTTTATTTGTGTCTCCATCTTCTCTTACAAAGCACCAACTAGAGAGCACTATTGTCATACTTGTGCATTGTGTGTAGCTAATATTGAGTGTGTTTCATGAATGGATCAATGATTGAGCATAATGGGCTAGGGATAACTTTCTTTAGCGTTGATATTTTGAAAGACATGGTTGCTTGTTAGTATGCTTGAGTATTTATATTTTCATGTCAAACTATAGACTATTGCTTTGAATCACTCAAGTCCAAATTTCCCTTCTATAAAGAAAAGAATATTTGATGAATATGATAGGTAGCATTCCACATCAAAAATTCTGTTTTCATCATTTACCTACTCGAGGACGAGCAGGAATTAAGCATGGGGATGCTTGATACGTCTTCAACGTATCTATAATTTTTTATTGTTCCATGCTATTATAGTATCAATCTTGGATGTTTTTATATACATTTATAGCAATTATATATCATATTTTGGGACTAACCTATTAACTTAGTGCCTAGTGCCAGTTGCTGTTTTTTGCCTATTTTTGGCTTTCCAGAATATCAGTACCAAACGAAGTCCAAATGCCACGAAACTTTTTGGAGATTTTTTTTCTGGACATAACAAACGCTAGAAGCTTCGGGAGGAGACGAGAAGATGAAGCAGTGGCCCACGAGGCACCACGGCGCGCCCCAAGGGGCCCACAAGGCTAAGTTTGACCTAATTCCTCCACTATAAATTCTCTAAAATCAGGAAACCAATAGAGGAGTGCACGAAATACTTTTTCCGCTGCCGCAAGCTTCTGTTCTCGAGAGATCCCATCTGGAGGCCTTTTCCGGTACTCCGCCGGAGGGGGAATCGATCACGAAGGGGCTCTACATCATCCTTGCTGCCCTTCCGATGATGCGTGAGTAGTTTACCACAGACCTTTGGGTCCATAGTTAGTAGCTAGATGGCTTCTTCTCTCTTTTTGATCTTCAATACAATGTTCTCCTCGATGTTCTTTGAGTTCTATCCGATGTAATCACTTTTTGCGGTGTGTTTGTTGGGATCCGATGAATTGTGAGTTTATGATCAGATTATCCATGAATATTATTTGAGTCTTCTCTAAACTCTTTTATGCATGATTATTATAGCTTCATATTTCTCTCTGATCTATTGATTTGGTTTGGCCAACTAGATTGATTTATCTTGCAATGGGAGAGGTGCTTTGTAATGGGTTCGATCTTGCGGTGCTCAATCCCAGTGACAGAAAGGGACATGACACGTATGTATCGTTGCTATTAAGGGTAAAAAGATGGGGTTTATTCATGCGTAAGTTTACTTTGTCTACATCATGTCATCTTGCTTAAGGCGTTACTCCGTTCTTTATGGACTTAATACACTAGATGCATGCTGGATAGCGGTCGATGTGTGGAGTAATAGTATTTTCAAGAGAGAAGCCTCTAGTGAAAACTATGGCCCCCGGGTCTACCTCTATCATTTATTAAAACCCTAAAAATACTTGCTGCAATTTTACCTTATTTATTTTATTTTGTATTTTTGTTTGATCTATTTATCTATCACCGTACAATTTAATCTTGCAATTAACCGCCAAGGGATTGACAACCCCTTGTTTGCGTTGGGTGCAAGGATTTGTTGTTTTGTGTGCAGGTACTGCTAACGAGGTGTTGCGTGATTCTCCTACTGGATTGATAACCCTGGTTCCATAACTGAGGGAAATACTTATCTCTACTGTACTGCATCGTCCCCTCCTCTTCGGGGAAATCCCAATGCAGCTCACAAGTAGCATTGGACATATCTGGTTGTTTTACATACCATGGAACACATGATTAATCCAAACACAGAAGTGTTTGGAATCTTAGTCATGTACTTTGCTAATCAGTGTTTTAGGACACCGAGTCTTGCTAAAACTCTTTCCATGTGACTTCAACAAGAATCACTCCTTGGCGTTCTCATGCTAAAACTTTTTAGCACCTTGTCAATATGTATTTTGGCTTAGCCCATTTGGCAATTCTATCTCCATATATAATTATGCCTAATATCGAGGCTACCTAGCCCAAGCACTTCATCAAAAAACTATTTTTCAATGAAGTCCTAATTCCTGTCAAGAAATTTATATTATTTCCAATCAAAAATGTGTCAAGTACACAAGGTTTTTGGAATATTATTATGCTCCCACTTACTTTCTTGTAACCACAAGCATCTTCGCTATCCATTGATGAAATCAAAACTCTTTTGATTATTTCATCAAAACAAAGATTCCAACTCCATTATGCTCTCTTCTGTCCATTGTTGGAACTTTGAAGTTTGCACACTCACTAGCATCCTCTGGATCGACAAAACACTTTGGACTATATCACATACAAGTCCTAGTTTCTATTTCCATCTCATGGAAATCCTTTTGGCATCCATTTATCATGTCTCATCATTGAAATATGTATTAATTGCTAGTTTAACCCGAACTGACTTTAAGCATCGCTACGGTGAGACAATCTCATCGTAGTCAACTCCTTGAATTTGTTATTGCAACAAGTCGAGCTTTATGGATAAAACATTTTTATTCGCATTAGTTTATAGTTCCATTAATATTCATTAGACTCTAAGTCTTCCGTAGGGTTTATCAAGATCTAATCTTGAATCATTTATATGGATACTATTTCGGATTATATTGGCATTTAGCCAATTCCGGAGTCAGGGCCCATCATCACTTCCTTGATTATCATAGGTATACTATTGTCTAACAACAATATCTTGTTTGCGCGCCTGAGAGGTTTGCACGAGTTTTGCCTACGTGGTTCAGCTGCAAGTTTGACCGAAGTCCATACATCTCATGCAGAGGCTTACGTATCAGTTGTAGTAGGAAACTCTGGAATTACTTCCAAGTTTTCTTTCCCTTGACCTGATGACGAAGATATTGTTATCTCGTCGAGTTGCACTATCCTCCCACTCAAATTTTTGCAAGAACCATTTTCTTCAAAATCATACCGCTCTTTGTGGCAAACCTTTTGCCTCGGTATAGTGAAGGAGGAATACCCAATAATTCGGGATAACCTACAAAGTAGCACTTGTTTGATTTGGAACAGGTTTGTAAAATACTTTACACAAGCCCATATTCCAAATGTTAAGAAAAGACATAACATGTTTGGGCGTACCGTACCATGGTGTCATTTCAACAGATCTGATGGCGCTCTTTTCAGTGTAAAAGCCGCAGTCTCTAAAGCATTACTTTAATAGGGATAATGGCAAATTGATTTATGTTATCTTTGATCTTTCCATGTCATAAATGGTTTGATTACATCTTCACGACATTCCACTCATAGTGGTGTTCTGGGAGGTGTAAGTTATAAAACACATTTCACAACTCATCAGACATTCGCTAAACTTGTAACTCAAATATTCTTTTCGGCAATCTAATTGCAGAAACATAATTTTCTTGTTACAATAATTTCTACTTCATTTTGAAAACCATTTGAACGATTTCAAAAGATCCAAACTTATGTCTCATTAAGTAAATATCCATATATCTACTTGAGTCATTTCTGAAGATAGACAAATCAACTGCTAGCAACTACATTTATCAGACTACACACATCAAATTGTATGATCACTAATAAGTTCGTTGCTCGTTCCTTATGACCCGTGAACGGTATTTCAATCACTTCACCTTTCAGATGAAAGTTGCAAGTGTCAGATGATTCATAATCAAATGACCTCAAAATCCATCATAATGGAATTTATCCATGCGGGTTTCTCCAGTGTGACCAAATGCAGTGCCACACATATGTGGTATTCTTTTAGTCTTGCGACATTTTAGCGTCAGTGTTATGGATGTATCATATCATTATCAATGTTCATAACATACATCCCATCCATGATGGAAGCATGGCCCTTATGTTATTCATAACACCGAACAACAATTTGTTCTATTATGAACAACCTCCTTGCAACATATTTCATGCAACGGGCTAGAGTGTATAAAACTCTAAAATGAATTATGAAATAAATACAAAGGTAATACGCCGTTGGAAGGTATAGTAACTTTTACTATGTTCCCAACGCGTATCTAAATCTCATTACTGGCTAGTCATTTAGGCCATAGTAGTTCTTGCATCGAGTTGCAACAGAATGCAATCGAACGGGTATCCTTGTGTTCAACTTTTAATCACAACGCCCAAGAATCAGTGACTAACAGTTTAATCACAATTCCCAAGAATTACTTCTTTGACCAGCCTCCTAAACATATATAACTCATATGACATTCATACCTGAGCTGGACATTCCAGTCTTCTCTCTTTTTGCCTTTATACTTCTAACAATTTTACTTTCAATATTTCTCCTACTCTCAGAAGAAGCACTCAACTTTAAGAGTGGCGTCAACCCCAGACTTCCTAGGCATGTAAGTTTCACTGACACCCTTTGGACATTTCCTTTCTCTTTAAGTTGTTGTTTTATTCACCGTCATCACAAGACATGCGTTCTTCTGGATCCCTCCTCTTATCAGTCTAATGCATAGTAAACACTTCACTAATACTTTGCAAACAAACATTGCTTTGGATATCTCATATCTTTTAGCCTTTGTTTGTATCTGAAACTAATTTTCAGTTCCATGAATATCACATAACTATCCCAAACTTTCGAAGTTCGGGTCTCATGGAAGCAAACATATTGCACTTGGCCGTAACGGAATTCTAGCTTTTGGATCGAAGGACGAGAGTCACATTATCCATAGCATTAGCGGGAGAATACCGAAAGCATGCGATAGGACAAAGTCCTTCCTGGCACTCTTGAGGACAATCCTCACATTACATTACCAATCGTAAAGTTTTAACCAGATAAATAACAGCTATTCAATTTTAATAGGGAAGGTGGAAACGTGAGCCAATATTCTACAACTATTATGCAAATTTCACTTAGACAATGTTCATAATTATTTGCAATAAGAATTAAATAAATTAATTCTAAGCTGTGCACCCACTCAAATCAATATCTCTCATAATTGATTGTGAGTGATACATGACCCACGTATCAATTGTTCGCCATTGATGTTAGCATCACTGATGACGAAAATCTCAACCGGTGGGCCAACTTGCCAATCACATCTCTATGTGACTCTTGTTCATCTTTCGATGGGCGTGTTCCGAGCTCAGGACGTTCCTACCATGAACATCAAGACAACCAAGTGATCTCGCTGTGAGGTCTGACCTTCACCCGCCTCATACTTCTCAATTCGTTCGTACCCATGTTGACATGGCGCACCCCGAAAAGACACATATTTCAGACGGTGCTACACTTGGGAGAACACTAACTACTTGATATTTTAAGTGAGAGATCACCCTAATAAAAGCGACTACTGGGCAATCATAAGGGTGCCAAAACAAGGGATAAACATCTCAGGCGATTCATAATAGGATGATATGGTATAACCCTTTCTTTCAGAGAAGGATTCATCGTCTTCGCGAAAATCGAAAAAACATTACCGTGGCAGAACTTTTCTGCCAAGGCCTGTTTCTTTGCTTTTCTCCATCTTCGGCTTTTGCATCGGTCTCTACCTTTGCTGATCTTGTCACTGCCTTGTCGATGCACCAGATAATATTGCTATCGCTATAGCTAATAAAATAATGCATTACGACAAGGTTGACACGCAGATCATTTAAAGTGACAATCATATGGCTCCAGCAATCATGCCGAATCATGACACGCTGGTCATGTTAATTAATTTACATCACATGGTCATCTCATACATAATCAAACTAAATATGATGAAGACTATACCACATATCATGCACATGCATCCTAGAAAACCAAATCAGACGCCTCTAATCGGTCCATGCAAAATTTTATTTTACGTGGCTTCTAAGGTTTCGAAACAAACCGAAGCTACCAACGTTCACCATCAAGTATGATTATTCAAGTCGCTAGATTAACTTTGCGGGGTGTATGAAACACGAGATAATAAAATCTCGAGCCCCATACTGAACTTTGTCATACGCAAGAACCCCATGCAGATCATATCTGCATTGCCCTTTAGTCTGCGAAATTTCATCTTTCTTTAACTATGGTGGAACCCAAAGAACTATTAGCACTTCGTTGATCCATCATGATCGCGGATTGCCAGAACTTTGTAAGATTCCATCATGCCGTCAAGATCAGAAATACGCAAATTCAAGGGGAGCAACAAGAACATCGGGTAATAGATTTCATCTACTACCCGCATAAATAATTTTCAGCAATAGATCTCATCTACTACAAAATTGTATTATGCAATACCCATACATCTCAAGTATTCTAGATCAAAACCTACATCTACGCATACCACGGCTCTTGATGCCACTGTAGGGTAACGCAGCAGAAAACAAAAAATTCCCGTACTACGCACCAGCCCAGGACCACTATCAAGATGCATACAAGGCTTTGATCCGATCATTACCGACTCGTAGCGCAGCGGAAGTAGAGTCGATGAAGATCATCGATGCAGATCCCCACAGCTAGGATTTCACAACCTCCCAACCACGAGGATGTTCTCCCTTGCCAGCTCATCGGACGGATCGTCGAACAGCCCTTCGGGAGACCTCAGGACAGTCCCTCGGATGGTCTCACCGGACGGATCCTCGGACAGCCCTTCGGGAGGACCCTCGAACAATTTCTCGGACGGTCCCTCGGACAACCCTTCGGGAGGACTCTCGAACAGCCCCTCGGGCAGAAGACCTCTCTACTGGGTTGCACACATACAATGTCAGCTATCCGGCAGGGCTTCGCAGTCCAGAACTAATTCCTACCGGAACCCAGACAGCCTTTTGGCTCTACGAAACTATTTCGTGTGAGGGAGAGAAGAAAGCAAGATCATTGCATGGCATTGTATGAGAGAACTTGAGCGCGTTTGGAGAGCTCTCTCCACCTCTTTTTATAGTGTGAGGCAAGGGGTAGAGTGACACATGGAAATACCAAAATGCCCATAAAATATGTCCTTCATAAGGGCATAATGGGGTGGCTAGTGGAGCTAAATGGAGGAGCTCCCTCCATGGCAAGCCACATGTGTGCCCCCCCCCCAAAAGGGGGTCCCACCACCCCATCTCATCCCCTTGACTTTTTGGCACAAAACTCCAAAGGAGTAGTTGTACCCTAATAGTGCTGCCACTATTCACACCACTATTCATGACAAAATATTTCCAGTGTCTGTTTAATCCGAAAAAAATCCCAAAGGTCCAACACATTTCCAGCACCCCCTAAATTATTTTGGACGCGTTCCGAAACATTTTCGTGTGAAAACATTTCTCCAGAACGCTTCTGGTTTCACACTGAAACTTTTCTGTCGTCTCAAACTTTTTCGTCGACTTTCTCTCTGGAACTATTCCAGTGTCTCCGAAACTTTTCCGGTGACTTTCTCTCAGACTCCCTGTCTAGTATTCAGCAGATAGATGACCCTTAAGCGTGTGACCCTGTAGATTCGGTGAAGTATAGACATGACCGAAACACTTTCCGATCGATGATCAATAGCAGAACCGTGGACATCCATATTGATCCCTATACCCACACAAATGAATATCCAAGTGAACCTAAAGTTGCCATGTGCTATTCCTGTTGCTTCGCGATATGTTACAAGCACCCGAGGTGAGATTTATTCTCATCCCCGTGAATCAACACTTGTCCACTATGCCAGTTACCTAATTACCGGTTTTGTTCTCTTTTCTCATTCCCGCGTTCCGGCATCCCTGTGATGAAATCACACTGTGTCTGGCCAGACGGTGATGGATACCATAACACCGAGAGGGCCCCAAGAATATCTCTCTATTGATGGAGGAGCAAATCCCAATCTTGATCTACCTAGTTCCTTGTCATACTTTTCCATGAACCCGTAAGTCGCCGTAATAGCCACCCTGTTACGGATGACGTTTAACAAACCCCAAAGTTCATGAAGAAAGTGTGAAGGAACTTTCATGGTCTCATGGTCTGAGGAATTATGCAAATGTTAACCTTCTCTATGTTATTAACCATTAACTTGTGACGAATGTATCTCATAGCATAACATCAATCGGGTCGATTCAACACAAGTGTTCTTCTAACATTGTGTCCGCAAAGTTGCCGGCATAGACATGCCCATGATCAGGAAAACATAATCATCATGCAAAGTCTTAGAGGCATGACTAGGAATACATTTTACCGTTTATTATTCCACACGTGCACATGAGTTTCCCTCTGAGCCTCGTGGTTATTGCAGACTCGAGAATCATTGCAGTTATAGCACGGAATATAAACATAATTACGAACATGGAGATAAATAATAACATTTTTTATTGCCTCTAGGGCATATCTCCTACAAATTGCACTAACACAATGAAGTCAAATCAAATCTTTTGCATTAACTTAATCAAATCAAATCAAATCACATCATGCATTCATTACAATACCGTGGGTGTAAGGGCATCTCCAATGAGGACCCTCAAACCGCCCCCAACCGTCTGGACCGCGCTATCCGGACGTGTTTTGTCATCCAACGTGGTCCTGTATCAGTCCGCTCGGTGGTCCGGACGTCCTTTTTCCCGCAAACTGGAAGCAAACCTGGGGGTGCTACTTGTGAGCTGCGTTGGGATTTTCCCCAAAGAGGAAGGGTGAAGCAATATAGTAGCGGCTAGTATTTCCCTCAGTGAGAACCAAGGTTATCGAACCAATAGGAGAATCACACAAATGCCACATCAATAGCACCTACACACACAAGAGCAAATGCTTGCACCCAACGCGGGCAAGAGGGTTGTCAATCCCCTCGAACTCGTTACTTGCAAGGATTAAATCTGATAGTGATAGATAGATAAATTGCAAAGTAAAATAAAAGTAAATAAGTTGCAGCAAGGTATTTTTTGTTTTAGTAATATGATTAATGTAGACCCGGGGGCCATAGTTTTCACTAGAGGCTTCTGTCTCGAAAAGATAGCATACGGTGAGTAAACAAATTACTGTTGGGAAATTGATAGAAAAGCGCATAGTTATGACGTTATTCATGGCAATGATCATGTATATAGGCATTACGTCCGTGACAAGTAGACCGACTCCTGCCTGCATCTACTACTATTACTCCACCCATCGATCGCTATCTAGCATGCATCTAGGGTATTAAGTTCATGACAAACAGAGTAATGCTTTAAGCAAGATGACATAATGTAGACAGAATAAAACCAAGCAATATGATTAAACCCCATCGTTTTACCCTTAACGGCAGCAATACAATACGTGCCTCACTACCCCTTCTGTCACTGGGTGAGGACACAATAAGATTGAACCCACTACAAAGCACCTCTCCCGCTGAAGATAAATCAATCTAGTTGGCCAAACCAAACGGATAGATCGGAGAGAAATACAAAGCTATGACAATCATGCATAATAAAGTTCAGAAAAGACTCAATTACTTTCAATGAATAATCTGATCATAAACCCACAATTCATCGGATCCCAACAAACACACCGCAAAAGAAGATTACATCTGATAGTTCTCCGAGGGGATCAAGGAGAACATTGTATTGAAGATCGGAGAGAGAGAAGAAGCCATCTAGCTAATCACTATGGACCCGTAGGTCTGTGGTGGACTACTCACACATCATCGGAGAGGCAGCAACGTTGATGTAGAAGCCCTCCGTGATCGATTCCCCCTCCGGGAGAGTACCAGAAAAGGCCTCTAGATGGGATCGCGGAAGAACAGAGATTTGCGGCGGCAGAATAAAGTTTTTTGGCTCTTTTTTGTTGGTTTGGGGGTTTATGGGAATTTCTAGAAGTGGAATTAGGGCAAACGGAGCTGCGTGGGACCCACAAGCTCAGGTGGCGCGCCCCCCTGGGGGCGCGCTGTGTGAGCTTGTGACTCCCCTGTAGCTCTTCTGACCTCCTCCCGAACGTTCTAGGGTCCCTTCTGGTCCAGAAAAAATCACCGTAAAGTTTCATCGTGTTTGGACTCTGTTTGATATTGATTTTTTGAAAAGCCAAAAACAAGCAAAAAACAGCAACTGGCACTGGGCACTAGGTTAATAGGTTAGTCCCAAAAAATGATATAAATTTGCATATAAAGTATCTAAGATTGATAATATAATAGCATGAAACAATAAAAAATTATAGATACGTTGGAGACGTATCAGGAGGATTTGCGGGCGTCGGACCGCAGCCACGCAAGCGTCCGACAAACCTGGCCCACCCAAAAACTCTCCCTCGCCCACGTCCTTTCTTGCCCAATGTGGTCAGTGCCGCTCCATAGTGCCACATTCATGCTGGCTCAGAGTGGACACAACCTCTCACATCGCTCCGGCATTGAAGCGGCATGCCGACCGAGAGCGGCGCCCGCACCGCTTCCCGGTGCATGCGACTGCTCTGCGTTCAAATGACAGCCCGTCCGCTGATGTCTACTACACAACTTATTCTTGTAGACTCGTGTTGGGCCTCCAAGCGCAGAGTTTTGTAGGACAGTAGAAATTTTCCCTCAAGTGGATGACCTAAGGTTTATCAATCCGTGGGAGGCATCGATTGAAGATGGTCTCTGTCAAACAACCCTGCAACCAAATAACATAGAGTCTTTTGTGTCCCCAACACACCCAATACAATGGTAAATTGTATAGGTGCACTAGTTCGGCGAAGAGATGGTGATACAAGTGTAGTATGGATTGTAGATATAGGTTTTTGTAGTGCGAACAATAAAAAAACAGCAAGGTAGCAAGTAACAAAAGTGAGCATAAACGGTATTGCAATGCTTAGAAACAAGGCCTAGGGTTCATACTTTCACTAGTGCAATCTCTCAACAATGCTAACATAATTGGATCATATAACCATCCCTCAACATGCGATAAAGAATCACTCCCAAGTTCCTATTAGCAGAGAACATAAGATAGAAATTGTTTGTAGGGTACGAAACCTCCTCAAAGTTATCCTTTCCGATCGATCTATTGAGCTATTCCTATAAGTGTCACAAACAGCCCTAGAGTTCGTACTAAAATAACACCATATGATACACATCAACCAACTCTAATGTCACCTAGATACTCCAATGTCACCACAAGTATCCGTGAGTTGATTATATGATATGCATCAAACAACTTCATAATCATAATATTCAATCCACACAAAAAACTCCAAGGATCACCCCAAAGTTTCTATCGGAGAAAAGATAATGAAAACGTGCACTACTAGGAGAAAGCTTATAGGTAGAACCTTAGCAGTAGCGCGGACTAGAGACAAGGCGCTACTGGTATTTAGCAGCAGCGCGTGTTAAGAGCCGACGCTACTGCTACACTTATAGCAGTAGCGCAGGCTTTCTTTCAGGCGCTGCTGCTAGATGGGCCCCACCATGTCCCCCAGGCCAGGCTATAGTAGCAGCGCCGGCCCACAAATACACGCTACTACTAAGGAAGTAGCAGTTGCGCTGTCTTCCGTACATGCGCTACTACTGTTTATACACGGGCCCGGCTCCCAGGCACCGCCTACCAGTAGCGCCGGCTCCAGTACCGCGCTACAGGTATTGTGAGTAGTAGCTGCGCGGGTCCCTTACCCGCGCTACTACTATGCGCACCTTATCCACCCCATTGTTTCCTCTCTCCCTCACTCTCCCCCTCACACTCTCGCTCTCTCAACCACCGCCGCCGCCCGCCGTCGCCCGCCGCAGCTGTCGCCACTGAGGTATCTGCGTCCCTCCCTCCTCCTCCGGCCGCCTTCCTCCCTCCTCCCACTGCCCTCCTCACTCCTCACTCCTCCCACTGCCCTCCTCCCTCCTCCGACGGCCACCCTCTCCTCCCTCCTCCCACTGCCCTCCTCACTCCTCCCTCCTCCACTGGCCGCCCTCTCCTCCCTCCTCCCACAGCCCTCCTCACTCCTCCCTCCTCCCTCTCTCCTCCCTCCTGCCTCCCTCCTCCCTCCTGCCTCCCTCCCTCCCTTCCTCCCTCCTACCTCCCTCCCTCCCTCCTCCCTTTCCTCCCTCCTCTCTCCCCCATCTATGTTTTTTTGAATAAAATAGAACATATAAGTTATATGAATAGAATGTAGGTATTTTGCATAGAATAAAATAGAAAATATAGGTAGAATGGAGTTTTTTTCAATAGAATAGATAGGTAGAATTTTCTTGTATAATGTAGATAGGTACGTAGAATGGTCTTTTGAATAGAATAGAAAAGTAGTGAATAGATTTTTTGAATATAAAAAAGTTTTAGTAATAGAAATGTATTGGAATGCTATTTCAGAAATTTTTTGGTATCAAATTTAGTAATAAAAAATTTTAGTAAGAAAATTTAGGTATAGAAATTTTTAGTAATTTTCTTTTTCAATATAGAAATGTATTGGACAATTTAATTATTTTTATGTCATTATCACTTTGTCATCAAAGAATACTATATGAGATTTGATGATCTAAAATTTTGAGGTGGAATATGCAGGCTTTGTAGTGTCGCGTCTCGCTGTGGAGTGATCGTCGTCGGAGCTACCTTTACTTCCTCTACACCCGAGTCGGTGAGCTCAAAGTCCTCCTCCTCCTTCTCTTCTCCTCGAAGTTGAATAGAGTAGAACTAGGGTATTTAGTTATGTCAATCTCACATTGCCAAATTTAGAGAGAGAGAGAGAGAGAGACCTACTTTCTTGAAGAACTAGGGTATTTAGTTATGCTTCTTGTCCAAATGAAATGTTCGGGTTATAGATGTAGTAGTAGTAGATGAGTAACTGTGACAATATGAAGCTAGTTTTTTTAAATGATAATTGATCCGGATAGAATTTCAAGTTTAAACATCTTTGTATGTGTATGGACATCTTTGTATCGCAGGGAAAATCCGAGTGGCCTATATTTTGCCGGAGTGTTGATTCATTTCCATTCCGGCAAATTCCAGGCGCTCGATATGTCCTATTTTAGTGAAGGTCATGCCGATTTTTCCGTGAATTTTAGCATGAATTGTGCTAGAAGATATAGGAAATATCGAGTGCCCTGGATTTGCCGGAAAGAGAATTAAATGACATTTCGGGTTGACTTTAAGTCTGTCGGGGCTCCATACATGACAGTCAAAAAATCAGTGAGGGAGAGTGTCCACCATATATGAGAGAAGAAGAATGCCGACTGTTGTCGTGGGGGTCGTTTCTCCTTCTTCTTCGTGTGCTAGACCTTTGTTATGCACTAGGGGAAGGAGGAGTAGTGACCATCACTGACGTTCGAAAATGTCAGAGAGGGAGTACCCACCATATACACCACATGAGATGAGAGTTTTCAAGGAAAGACTCGACAGACCGACAGTCAACCCGTGATGAATAATAATGATCTGTGTGTTGAGTTCCTGTTAGTTGCCGTCAATTTATAATCTTTGAATTTTGAACACAGGAAATGTCGGACGATGATAAGATCCCGGAGTGCGACTACTGTTGCAATGACCGGGGTTTGTGCGATAGGGAGCGTCACCTACAAAATGGTAGGTTCTTCACCGTGATGTTGGAAGAGACCTTCGATGTTTGTACGGTACGCAGCGACAAGTATTTCATCGTAATTAATCATGACTTGTGATTCTTTGCTTCAACGTGTAATTTCCGGGTTTTTTTCAATTCGACTAGTACATCCCGTGCCATGCAAGACCGTTTGTCTTGCAGAAGCTCGGTTTCCAAGACCTTGAGAATATGGAGACGAGGAGGGCTCACCTCAGGACTAAACATGGTTATGCTTTTCGGGTTAATCTCTACAATGCGCTTAATCACTCACATTTCGGCTGCTCTAATTGGGAAGCTTTCTGCAAGGCCTATGGATTTGAGGAGAATATGCAAATAACTTTTGATATTCCTCCCGAAGATGAAGATATTGAAGATAATATCGACATTTGGGTCGATGTGGATATGCCTCCTGTTTTGCCTAAATGTGAGTTTGTCAAACTAATTTGTTAAGTAATTTATATTTTTTATTTAAAAATATTTGGTGTTCATCGCTACTAAACTTGTTTATTTATAATTATCAGCTTATTTCTTATCTTCAAAAAATACTCAGAAAGCTGTGGACATGACGTACTACAGTTATGGCTCCGAGCTTAATTGTGAGGAGAAAGGATATCTTGTCTCATTTATAGATGATGTTGAGAATTTTAAGACCAATCAGTTTATCAGCCCAAATTATACTGGATACTTGCCACTAGTCCATCAGTTGCTTGATGGTAACCTCATTGCGAAAAACTTGGTATGATTTTGTTAATGATGGTAACTTCGTTGCATACATTCTTCTTAAGTAAACTACATTGCTAACTATATATGTTACTATATTGTTCAATAGAACCTCCCTAGCGAGGTTGTGCCTCACATGATGCTTACCGAAGGGAGTATGTACATGATTAACTAACGACCGTTTCCACCGACGGCTTACCAAAGTGCATACTCTATTTCTTTGAAAGATGGAAGGCTCAATATCAAAGATTGGAGCAAAGTAATGAAGGTGCACACGCAACCGATTGGAGACAACATGCGTGTGCGCAAGCCAGAAGTTGGCGACAGGTGGATCTCCATTCTCCATTTTGGAGATGGACCGGTTTACCTGTTTTAGGCTATTTTACCTAGGACAGAGGACTAGGTCCTAGGTAGTAAGAACAATTAGCTAGTGTTGATATGACTATGATGACGATGATTAGTTATTATGATGATGATGAGTTATATGTGCTACAATGTGTTAGCTAGAATGATGAGTTGTTATATGACTAATAGATGATGATCATGAGGAGTTGTTTTGATGATGAGTTGTTATGACTATGATGATGATGATGATGAGTTATATATTATGATGATGATGACTTGTTATTATGATCATGATGAGTTGTTATGACCCACCGATATAATAATTCATCATGATCATAAAATCATATGATGAGATTACTGTATAAAACCTGTACAAATACAGCACAAATACACAGAAGAAAATGACAATACACGAAATTGTAGCAGTAGCGCTGGGTGGACTCACGCTACTGCTAGGTAGGTGTAGCAGTAGCACTGGTCAGACCAGCGCTACTGCTACCTAGGTTAGTAGTAGCGCTTCACAACCAACGCTACTGCTAAACATTAGCTGTAGCGCCGTAGCAGTAGCGCGTGTACCCGCGCTATTGCTAGGCCATAAACCCGCGCTACTGCTAGGGTTTTCCCTAGTAGTGGTGCATCAACCCCTATGCATAGATTACCCCAATGTCACCTCGGGAATCCGCGAGTTGAGTGCCAAAACATACATAAAGTGAATCAATATAATACCCCACTATCACCACGGGTATTCATATGCAAGACATACATCAAGTGTTCTCAAATGTGAAATATTCAATCCGACAATAACGAAACCTCAAAGGGAAAAGATTCGATTCATCACAACAAGGATAGAGAGGGAAGAAACACCAT
Source organism: Elymus sibiricus (assembly GCA_039707655.1). Classification (NCBI taxonomy): domain Eukaryota; kingdom Viridiplantae; phylum Streptophyta; class Magnoliopsida; order Poales; family Poaceae; genus Elymus; species Elymus sibiricus. The sequence goes on along the minus strand of CM077672.1, from coordinate 18,409,166 downwards.
ATGACCCAACTATATTAACAAAGCTCGCGATACATCAAGATCGTGCCATATCAAGAACACGAGAGAGAGAGATCAAACACATAGCTACTAGTACGTACCCTCAGCCCCGAGGGTGAACTACTCCCTCCTCGTCATGGAGACCGCCGGGATGATGAAGATGTCCTCCGGTGATGATTTCCTCCTCCGGCAGGGTGCCGGAAAAGGGCTGTAGATTAGATCATGGAGGTACAGAGGCTTGCGGCGGCGAAAAAACTCATCTAAGTTAACTTTTGGGGGTTTCTGAATATATATGATTTTTCAGCGTTGGAATCACGCAAAGAGGTGCCACAGGGGGCCCACGAGGCACCAGGGCGCGCCTGGGGGGGGGGGGGGCAGGCGCGCCCAGGTGGCTCGTGGGGCCCCTGTGGCTCTTCTGCTACTTCCCCGAAGCTTCCTGGGTCCGTTTCCTTCCAGAAAAAATCGTCAAAAAGTTTCGCTGCATTTGGACTTCATTTGATATGGATTTTCTGGAAAACCAAAAACAAGCAGAAAACAACAACTGGCACGGGGCACTAGGTCAATATGTTAGTCCATGAAAATCATATTAAATCCATATAAAAGTGCACCAAAATCATACAAAACTATAATAAACATGGCATGAATACTTCATAAATTATAGATACGTTGGAGACGTATCAGCATCCCCAAGCTTAATTCCTGCTTGTCCTTGAGTAGGTAAATGATAAAAGAAATATTTTATGAAGTGTGAATGCTAGCATTGTGCATAAGTTTGATCAATGATAATTTCAATCACTTTTCCTAGCATCATAACAGCAACTCTTTCTCATAAAACTCATCATGATAAAGTAGCAATCAATTCACATGTTATGGTTCAAACAATGCAATCTCTTGAAACTTAACAACCTATGTTCTTAGTCACCAAACAATTGCAATTCAACTTAATTTCAACAAATCTAAGTAAGAGCTCCACATACTCAATTATCATATAGTCTTCTATGATTGCTAGTACTCAAAGCATATTTTTAGAACAAATGGCATCCATCAAACACAGAGAAAGATAGGGGCATAATTTTCGCCTCCCAACTCATTTATCATAGAGATAATTTTCAACAATAATAATTCATGATCAAATATATTTGACTGGCCATATGTGCCTGGATCTTTCCCCACCACATGATGCTTGCCAACTAGAGAATAATTGAGGTTGAAATGCGAATGAATACTTATTGACTCTTGCATAAAAGTAAATACATAAAAGTAAATGCATAAAAGTAAAAGATACGCCCTTCGCAGAGGGAAGCAGAGGTTGTCATGCGATTTTTATTTTTGGATGCACAAGCCCATAATGCAATGGAACGTCACATTATATTGCCCCTTGTGATATCAACCTTTATTATGCAGTCTGTTGCTTTTATTTCTTTACCATCACAAGTTTGTACAACGCTTATTTTCCCTTGCAATAAAAGATCATACATATTTTAGGAGCAATTTTTATTTCTTTTTGCACCGATGACAACTTACTTGAAGGATCTTATTCAATCCATAGGTAGATATGGTGGACACTCATGGGAATAAACTGGGTTTAAGGGTTTTTGGATGCACAAGTAGTATCTCTACTTAGTACGAATTTTTGGCTAGCAAAAGATCCTAAGCAAGCACCACATGTTGGAGGATCCATAACAATATAACTTCTATGCAAACATACCCAAACATAACTCATTACGTTGTCTTCCTTGTCCAACTTCAACTAATTTGCTTAAGTTTGAAAATAATTAATGGGTATTCACAATCATAAAAGATGTCCAAGATAATATATTTATATGTGAAAGTTCTCTTCCTTATACTAATCACTCATGAATTGCTTGTATGACCAATATTGTGATTGTCAAGCTTCAATAGATTTCACTTTCTAAACCCAATGTGAAACTACTACTAGGCATGATACAAGCATATGAAACACATATAATTTCAACTTTATGATATTCAATTCTTTCACAATTTACTCATAGGATATAAGTGAAGCACAAGAGTAAATGACAAACTACTCCAAAAAGATATAAGTGAAGATCAAATGAGTAGTTAAGTAATTAAGTAGCTATGTGAGGACTCTCTCTCATTTAAAAATTTCTGATCTTAAGTATTTTATTCAAACAGTAAAGAAAACAAAATAAAATGACATTCCAAGAATAGCACACATCATGTGAAGAAGCAAAAACTTAGGCTCAACCAAGACTAACCGATAATTGTTGAAGAAGAAAGGTGGGATGCCTATGGGGCATCCCCAAGCTTAGTTGCTTGAGACTTCTTAGAATGTTATCTTGGGGTGCCTTGGGCATCCCCAAGCTTGAGCTTTTGTGTCTCCTTAATTCCTATCATATCATGGCTTCTCCTAAATCTTAAAAACTTCATCCACACAAAACTCAACAAGAACTCGTGAGATAAATTAGTATAAATCAACTCAAAACCTTAACATTCTCTACTGTAGCAAATCACTAAAATTATAATTTAACATTGCATACTAAATGTCTCTTCATATTTAATACTCCTATCCTCAAATAGAATCATTAAACAAGCAAACATATGCAAACAATGCAACCATAACAGCAATCTGCCAAAACAGAACAGTTTGTAAAGGGGGATTTAAAATTCATACTTCCCTAACTCCAAAAATTCTGAAAAATTACCACGTGACAGGGAACTCATGCATGCTTACTGTGTAAACATTTCAGATTTTTATCATGTTTTGACTATTCAGGAATATTCTGGACATAACAGAAAACTTTCTGTTTTCAAACAGCAACACATGAACTTGCAAACTGAGCATGGTAAAGGCTATAATTGGCATTTTATTGAACTAAAAGATACAAAACATGATTATTGATAACAGCAAGCAAATATCAACAGAAGAAAATGACGCTCCAAGCAAAACACATATTATGTGACGAATAAAAATATAGCTCCAAGTGAGGTTACCGATAGTGTTGAAGACGAAAGAGGGGATGCCTTCCGGGGCATCCCCAAGCTTAGACGCTTGAGTCTTCCTTTAATATTACCTTGGGGTGCCTTGGGCATCCCCAAGCTTAGGGTCTTGATGCTCCTTATTCTCCTCATATCGATATCTCACCCAAAACTTGAAAACTTCAATCACACAAAACTTAACGGAACTTCGTGATAGGTTAGTATGATAAAAATAAATCATCCACTTAGGTACTGTCAAGACAAGATTCATACTTGTTCTCACATAATACCTACTGTATTCTATCATTTCCACAATTTATATTACTCAATATAAGCTATGGAAACACTAAAACAAGCAAACTATGCACTGAAAACAGAATCTATCAAAAACAGAACAGCATGTAGTGAGCGATTTAAAAACCATACTTCTGTACCTCCAAAAATTCTGAAAAATTAGGACAACGTAAAAAATTTGTAACCCAATACTGTGTAAAAATTTCAGAAATTTTTCACTCTCCAGTACAGAGTAGAAATTCCAGCACTGGACGCAAAAGTTTCTGTTTTTCCACAGAATCAAATCAACAAGCATCCACACTATCGTAAAGGCTTTACTTGGCACATTATTGAAAGAAAACATATGAAACATGATTACTACAGTATCTTAATCATGTGAAAACAAGAAAAACAGTAGGTATAAATATTGGGTTGTCTCCCAACAAGCGCTTTTCTTTAATGCCTTTTTAGCTAGGCATGATGATTTTAATGATGCCCGCATAAGAATAAAGAATTGAAACATAAAGAGAGCATCATGAATCATATGACAAGCACATTTAAGCCTAACCCACTTCCTATTCATAGGTATTTTGTGAACAAACAATTTATGGGAGCAAGAATCAACTAGCATAGGAAGGCAAAACAAGCATGACTTCAAAACTTTCAACACATAGAGAGGAAACTTGATATTATTGCAACACTTACAAGCGTATGATACTCTCTCATAATAATTTTCAGTAGCCTCATGAATGAATTCAACAATATAGCTATCACATAAATCATTCTTTTCATGATCCACAAGCATAGAAATTTTACTACTCTCCACATAAGCAATTTTCTTCTCATTCATAATAGTGGGAGCAAACTCAACAAAATAACTACCATGAGATACTTGATTGGCATAATCCAATTGAAAATTAAAATCATGATGACAAGTTTCATAGTTATCATTATTCTTTGCAGCATACATGTCATCACAATAATCATCATAGATAGGAGGCATGTTTTCATCATAATTTTTCTTATCAAAACTTGGGGGACTAAGAATATCATCTTCATCAAACATAGCATCCCCAAGCAACATTGCAATCATACTCATCATTCAAATATTTTATGCCAAACATTTTATTGAATTCTTCTTCTATCAATTGAGCACAATTTTCCGATCCATCATTTTCAAGAAAGACATGATAAAGATGAATAATATGAGGCAACCTCAATTCCATTTTATTTTGTAGTTTTCTCTTATAAACCAAACTAGTGATAAAACAAGAAACTAAAAGATTCGATTGCAAGATCTAAAGATATACCTTCAAGCACTCACCTCCCCGGCAACGGCGCCAGAAAAAAGCTTGATCTCTACTACACAACTTATTCTTGTAGACTCGTGTTGGGCCTCCAAGCGCAGAGTTTTGTAGGACAGTAGCAATTTTCCCTCAAGTGGATGACCTAAGGTTTATCAATCCGTGGGAGGCGTAGGTTGAAGATGGTCTCTCTCAAACAACCCTGCAACCAAATAACAAAGAGTCTCTTGTGTCCCCAACACACCCAATACAATGGTAAATTGTATAGGTGCACTAGTTCGGCGAAGAGATGGTGATACAAGTGTAGTATGGATAGTAGATATAGGTTTTTGTAGTGCGAACAACAAAAAAACAGCAAGGTAGCAAGTAACAAAAGTGAGCATAAACGGTCTTGCAATGCTTAGAAACAAGGCCTAGGGTTCATACTTTCGGTAGTGCAATCTCTCAACAATGCTAACATAATTGGATCATATAACCATCCCTCAACGTGCGATAAAGAATCACTCCCAAGTTCCTATTAGCGGAGAACATAAGATAGAAATTGTTTGTAGGGTACGAAACCACCTCAAAGTTATCCTTTCCGATCGATCTATTGAGCTATTCCTATAAGTGTCACAAACAGCCCTAGAGTTCGTACTAAAATAACACCATATGATACACATCAACCAACTCTAATGTCACCTAGATACTCCAATGTTACCACAAGTATCCATGAGTTGATTATACCATATGCATCAAACAACTTCATAATCATAAAATTCAATCCACACAAAGAACCCCAAGGAGCACCCCAAAGTTTCTATCGAAGAAAAGATAATGAAAACGTGCATCAACCCCTATGCATAGATTACCCCAATGTCACCTCAGGAATCCGCGAGTTGAGTGCCAAAACATACATCAAGTTAATCAATATAATACCCCATTGTCACCATGGGTATTCATATGCAAGACATACATCAAGTGTTCTCAAATCTGAAATATTCAATCTGACAATAACAAAACCTCAAAGGGAAAAGATTCGATTCATCACAACAAGGATAGAGAGGGAAGAAACACCATATGATCCAACTATATTAACAAAGCTCGCGATACATCAAGATCGTGCCATATCAAGAACATGAGAGAGAGAGAGATCAAACACATAGCTACTAGTACATACCCTCAGCCCCGAGGGTGAACTACTCCCTCCTCGTCATGGAGACCGCCGGGATGATGAAGATGGCCTTCGATGATGATTTCCCCCTCCGGCAAGGTGCCGGAAATGGGCTATAGATTAGATCGTGGAGGTACAGAGGCTTGCGGTGGCGAAAAAACTCATCTAGGTTAACTTTCGGGGGTTTCTGAATATATATGATTTTTCAGCATTGGAATCACGCAAAGAGGTGCCACAGGGGGCCCACGAGGCACGAGGGCGCGCCTGGGGGGCAGGCGCGCCCAGGTGGCTCGTGGGGCTCCTGTGGCTCTTCTGATGCTTCCCCGAAGCTTCCTGGGTCTGTTTCCTTCCAGAAAAAATCTTCAAAAAGTTTCGCCGCATTTGGACTTCATTTGATATGGATTTTTTGGAAAACCAAAAACAAGCAGAAAACAGCAACTGGCACTGGGCACTAGGTCAAAGTGTTAGTCCATGAAAATCATATTAAATCCATATAAAAGTGCACCAAAATCATACAAAACTATAATAAACATAGCATGAATACTTCATAAATTATAGATACGTTGGAGACGTATCATCCGCCTACCTGATGAATGTTATTTTTACGCTCATCACACCTGAGATTAAACCGGTTTATTTCGTAAAAACCGAGATATCTGCTCCGCTATTGCTACTAATGACTAAAACAAATGCAAAGGATTCCAAAATCTTATCTTTATTTTGTTTCCACAGGAAAAATGGCTAAACATGGACAAAATCAAGCACATACATGAAAAGGAGTAAAGAGGAGATAAGGAAGATCAAGTTGGAGGTGCAGGAGAAGCAATAGAGCGCAAGACGACGTCTCATAAGAGTGCTCGCACTCGTATGAGCACTCATATGAGCTGCCAGAGGCGCCCCCTGATCCAACCATACAAATATCGTGAAGGGGCCAATGCCTAATAAGCAACAGAACATCACCGAGACCTTCATCTTCGTCATCCACAGCAACCCTAGCCACCGCCATTTCCCATCTCCATCTCCATAGGCACCACCATCACCATAGCACTCATCCAAATTAGCCAAACTTTGTAATCGTGTATCGCATCCGGCAGCTATTGTAAGACATATTATCAATCAATCAATCTTCATGATGTGTTCTTCAATGGTTTCTTCTTGCGATCTGATCACCATGTGTGAGTAGTTCAGTAAGGTCATGGGTTGAGGCATAGCTCTGCATTCCTATGTATTTGTCAGAGGGATCGATGGAAGTATTTTGATGTCTTGTATGTGTGAAATAAAATTGCTTCATAGATGTCTCTTGTCTCATTCGCGATCTTTGTCCCTGCAGGTACCCAGGATCACAGAGATCAAGCCATGGAGAGGCTAAGGGCAGAGAGACCATGAAATGCTATTCTGAACACCAGTGACAGAAGGGTTTAGTACGGTAGCGTTGATCCTATCTCTAGGGATACAAGAGGTGTAGTCATTAAACGCCCAATGCTTTTGTCTGGTTTATAATAATTACCGAGGCAACCCCGCACGACGAATAGAGCCTTCGGTTGGACAACTGACTCTTGATGCGGGATGTGTGATATAGGTGCTAGTGTTTCCACTATCCCTAAGTCCGTTTATGATAGTCTCAATCTTGGTCCTTTTGTTACTACTGAAATCAAATTGAATATGGCCAATTCTACCTTTACACAAGCAGTAGGGTTTAACCATGGTGTGATCATTCAAATCAATGATTGTCCTGTTATGATTGATCTTGTTATAGTTAATACGCCTGATGATCCCATTGCTCCTATAATTCTAGGTAGGCCATTTCTTAGGACTATAAAAGCTACTATTAATGTGTTTGGGGGAAATCTAAGATTTGACCTTCCTGCAAAGGATCCTTTTGTGAGACATTTCCCCAGGGAAAAAAATGAAGGCATACACTGGAAATGCTCAAAGCTACGGGCTTGGTGTATTTATCCCCAAGTGATCATCACTACGGTCAAGCTATCCGACCGAAAACAAGCGCTTCATGGGAGGCAACCCATGCCAATAAAGTAGAAGAGTAAGTTTTTTTGTCGGTTTCAATAAAGAGAGTGTTGAAGTTTTTGTTGTGGAGCAAAAGTTGAGAAAAAGATGTGCTACAGGAGGCCAAAATCATGTGCAAAATTGCTATGTGTCGTACTAATGTTTGAAAGACTGGAAATATGCCTATATGTTGTGTTGGAACTAACCCCGCAGGAATCCCCAAAGAAAACGGAGTTCCAGAGGAAACAGAGTGCAAGACGGCCTGTCATACGACCGCAGCAGTCATATGGGCGATCGTATGTTGCGTGGGAGGAGCCAACAAAATTCAACCATTGGCACCAGAGGCGAAGACGGCGTGTCATACGAGTGCACGCGCTCATATGCACGATCGTATGACTCCCTGACGAAAATCAACAGAAGGTCCAAAGCCTAGGGCGGCATCCCATACGAGTGCGTGCGCTCGTATGGCAACATCAGAAAGACCCCTGAGGGATCAGAGCACACAATGGCATCCCGTACAAGCACGTGGGCTCATACGCACAGTCGTATAAGGTATGCACAGACACAGTAAGGGCTTCAGAGCACAAGACGGTATCCCATACGAGCGCAAGCGCTCATTTGCGCATTCGTATGGTGCCTTGGCGGCCCCAAATCGGCTGAGGCAGGAGGTAACCCTTCTCCATCTTCTTTCTTTCTTATTCTTCTTCCTCCCAAACCCTACCACCACTTTGCCGGATCTCTCTACTCGTTGAATTTCAGTTCAAATCCTTCCGAGGATCGATCTATGGTATGTTTCTCTTCTGATCCCCAACTTATCTTTCATGAATCCATGTTCTATGTGCCTAGCATTGTCATGACTAGCTTATGCGTACTTTTGATCCAAATTTTGATTTTGGCTTGGATTCGTTGATGTTTCTAGAGGAGTTTGATGTTGTAGTTGCTGGAGGATCACTATTGTATCATTCTATTGGACTGAAAAATTATTTTGTAGAGATGTTTACGAGGAGGTCCACATGTGTCACTCGTGGTGAAGCACCAAGTTCATCCACAGAGGCCGCACAAAGGCAACAAGTTTACACGCAGGGGATCGTCTTCACCAACCATGAGGCCAAGAACAAGTACAAGATGCTTCATGAGAGGAAGATGAAGACCACCAAGTGGGCTTGCGAGTCCACAACCGCCAAGATGGGCATCGGTAATGATTTCAATTTATTATGTGCTAATGTGTTGCAACATTTTGTTTACCAGGGACATGTAACATATCATCGGTTGACGCCTGAGTTTCTTAGTACTCTCTCGCATAATGTTGGGCACCTCGCAAGGGTGGATGAAGAAGAGCGGATCACTTTCTGTCTCATGAACCAAGACTTCAACATTACTCTGGAGGAGTGGTGCAACTACTTTGGCTTCACTAACAATGATGATGATATTCGCTATGTCTATGAATTACTTGAACCGCACTCGAGGCAGTCGTTTAACCAGATGAGTTACCATGGCTACAAGCATAGGGCCAGTTGCATTGAGTGTCCTGCTATTCAATATTTCTATTATGTTATCACTAAATCATTGCCGGCACGAGGAGAAGTTTCAAAGGTGAATGAAGAGAACATGCTAGTTCTTGGGAAAGCAGAAAATCTTAACGTCGGTTATTCGCCCAACTTTGGGGTAATACTTTTGTTCCACGTTGCACACCAATCAAATTGCTCACAAGGAGACATCGTGTGTGGTGGAGTGATCACCATGTTGGCCAACTCCCTTGGCCTGGACTACACCAACCTTGGCCCCATTGTCGGTAACACCCTTGTCAATATAAGTATTCTTACAAGTGCTGCAATGGTAGTGGTTCTCCATCGGCATTATTGTATTCGAATTCCTGGAATGGAGTACTTGCTACCCACTCCCATGCCTAACCGTTTCTTGATAGAGAACAAAACTTTGCATTATGTGCCACAGGAAGGAGATGCTGCATTTGGCCGAGAGGCTCCTGAACTGGAACAAGTTGATGAAGAAGAACTCGCCACCGATGAGGAAGAGGAGTAGCCCCAAGAACAAGTGCCCGCAGAAGAGGCCTACACCACCTACTCGGACATCTACAGTCTTTAGGGCTCCATCAATGACATAACCTCGCCGAGTCCCTTCGACACACATCCGTGTACATGAACAACAGCTTCTCTTAGATTTCGTTTTTCTTTGTTCTTTCCTTTGCCCTTCGATTTCGTTTGCATTTTTGTTTATATTTCAGAGGAGTTAATCTACGCCGGATAACGAGGAATGCAATCTTAAGGAATAGAAGTGTAGAAATTCATGATCGTGAAGGTATGTCCGATGACTCCCGTCTTTTGCACTTGAATTACTTAGAATAGTTGTAGTAGTAGTATGTGTGATGTGTTCAAGTGGGAGTAAGTCTTGATAGTTAAAACAAAGGTTTTGTTCTACTAGCTAAAATAATTGTGTAGCCTTTGTTCTGTTTAATCTAGATGACCAAGACTTGCCGTGGGACTATTTTTAAAATAAAATGATGTTAACAAAGAATAACCATGCATAAGAGAAAGTCTCTAGAAAGACTTGGGTATTGAGAAAACTTGTAGAGAAGATGATATTAGAGATACTCAACCCCATAGTGTTAATTTTAATAGACTCAATAGCCCTTGTGGAGAAAGTTGTCTAGAGGAACTTAGTTGAAAGGTGAATGAGATTATGCCAAAAATCTATGTTGTATTTTTACATGGTGCTTCAGCTTCTCGCTGGTGCTATGGCCTTGTCACTCTATGCACGTGTACGTGTGTAAATGTGGCTTCATCATCTTTCTTCATGTTATACTGAGAACTCCGCTGGGCAATGAATGATCCACCAGAGTTCTGGCTCGGATTTCGGCTATGAGTTTGTTACCATACGTAGTGGCAACACTACATCGAATATTATTCAGATTTCTCTTGAATGTGTGTGTGTATGTGGAAATAACTGGGTACTAATCATAAGTGCTCAAAAGAGACAACATATTGGTCCATAGTACTCAAAATTAAGCCACTGCGAAACCCTATGCATGATCATTTCTTTGGCATAATCCCGTCACCTGACAACAAAAGTTTTGGCAAGCAATGATTGAAATAAAGTGCTTGAGAGCCTTCATGAGGAGACACTCGTGGGTGTGTTAATGAGTTACTCTAGAATCATGTTGTCTTTACATACCTTTCACTCCCTAATTTATGTTTTCATTGCTCAGGAAAGAAAATCTCTTATGTGCGTTCTCGGCAAGTAAGTGTTAACTAGAATAAATAGAATAAGAGCTACTTCGTTATTTTGTATAGTTGAGCAAGAGCTTTGTGTTGATTATCTTTGCTTCACTAACACTTGCATAATAACCATGCCACCGCTACAGCTATAATAACTTTTTAGGTCAAGAAGCAAAGGGCTATCTAGGCATACCATGTAGGAGATATGCCCTAGAGGAAATAATAATTAGTTATTACCTATCTCCAAGTTTGTAATTAATGTTTATGTTCTGTGCTATAAATGCAATGGTCCTTGAGCCCGTATATCCATAAAATGGTAAAATGCATTCCTATTCATGCCTCTAAGACTAACTCAAGTGTTGCATGATGATTACGTTTTCCTGATCATGGGCATATTTATGCCGACAACTTTGAGGACACAATGTTAGAATAACACTTGTGTTGAATCGACCCAATTGATGTTATGCTATGAGATACATTCGTCATGAGTTGTTTTATAACACAAATAAAGTTATACATTTGCATAATTCCTTAGACCATGAGAGTATTGAGTTCCTTCATACTTGCTTCATGAACTTTGGGGTTTGTTAAACGTCATCTGTAACAGGGTGGCTATTACAACAGCTTACGGGTTCATGGAAAAGTATGACAAGGGACTTCATAGCCCAAGATTGGGATTTGCTCCTCCGACGATGGAGAGATATTCTTAGGGCCCTCTCAGTGTCACGGTATCCATCATCGTCTGGCCAGACAAAGTGTGATTTGATCACAGGGATGCCGGAACGCAGGAACGAAAAAAGAGAACAAAACCGGTAACGAGGTAACTGGCATAGTGAATAAGTTGTTGATTCATGGGGATGCCATTAAATCTCACCTTGGGTATTTGTAACATATCGCGAAGCAACAGGAACAACATTCGGTAACTACAGGTTGGCTCGAATATTTATTCGTGTGGGTATAGGGGTCAATATGGATGTCCACGGTTCCGCTATTGATCATTGATCGAAAAGTGTTCCGGTCATGTCTATACTTCACCGAACCTATAGGGTCACACACTTAAGGGTCATCTATCTGCTGAGAACTAGACAGGGAGTCCAAGAGAAAGTCACCGGAAAAGTTTCGGAGACGACAAAAAAGTTTCAGAGAGAAAACCGGAAGTGTTTTGGAGTAACCGGAAATGTTTTGGAGATAAAAACATCATACTGGAAATGTTCCGGAACATGTCCAGAATTATTTTAGGTGGTGCCGGAAATGTTCTGGACCTTTGGGAATCTTTCCGAAGAAAACAGTCGCGGAAAAATCTTGTCCCAGTTTGAGGGGATAAGATCCCACGAATCGTGGGATGATGTTGCAGGCAACACTATTAGGGTACAACCCCTTTTTGGTAGCTTTTTAGAAAGCCACCTTTTGGGGATTTCCCAAATAGTGTTGGAGGATGACATGGGGGAGGTGGGGGCCCACACTAGCTTGGCTGGGGCAAGGGGGAGCTCCTCCATGGAGCTCCACTTTCCCCCTTTTTATGGATTTTGGTGGAAAGATCCTAGCCCCCTTTTGGTCTTTTCCCCCAAGCCTCTACCCCTTTCTCACCCTATAAATAGAGGTGGAGAGGGCTCTCCACTTCATCCATTCTCTCTCAACACAAGGCATACAATAATCTGCCATCTCTCTCCCCCTCACACGAAATAGTTTCGTACTGCCGAAAGGCTAACTAGTCTCAGGTAGGAAATAGTTCTGGACGGCGAAGCCCTACCGGATAGCTGACACCGTATGTGTGCAACCCGGTAGATAGATTATAGTTTCAATCTTCTGTTCGAGAGCCTGCCCAAAGGGCTGTCCGAGAGCCTGTCCGAAGGGCTGTATGAGGGACCGCCCGAAGGGCTCTCCGAGGGAGAACATCCTCGCGGTTGGGGGGTTGTAAAATCCTAGCGGCGGGGATCTGTACCAATGATCTTCACCGACTCTCCCTTCGCTGCTGCTACAAGTTGGTAATGATCAGATCAAAACCTTGTATGCATCTTCATAGTGATCCTGGGCGTGCTAGTACACTACAATAGGACCCCTCCTACAACAACGCTTTTTTCCGTATCTAAGAGTCCATATATGCGTTGCTAGTGTCTTTACCAACGGTTTTGAATGCGTAGCCTTATCCAGTGTTGCTACCGCATAATGTAACGCTTATACAGCCGTTGGTAAAAGGGACCGTTGCAAGAGTACAACACATAAAACCGACTTTTACTACACTTTTATATGTTGGTGCTCAATGTACAGGAATCCAAATCTCATTGCTTGGCAACAGAAAATTTGCAAATACTTCATGTGTTGGTACATATATAATGTGAATATTATATATATATATATATATATATATATATATATATATTGCCATCAATTAAATTAATGCTCCACATATAGGAAAAAATAAGAGAATATACTCATGAGAGGAAGAAATCATATATTGGATAAAACCGTTGGATTACAATAGTGGACATTCCAGGAGGAACATCAGCCAAATATGCTGCATAATCTAAATATTTTCTTCATAGTGAAACTTTAACTGAAAGAATGCATCAACATCCCTACAACTTAACTAAAACTTAACCGAGGAACATCATCCAACAACATCAACAACATCCCTACAACTTAACTAAAACCAAAAGCATCCATCATCATCATCATGAACTGGAACATCATCATCATCATGAACTGGAACATCATCATCATTGCAGTATACTTGCCGCGCACCCATATAATCATCCATATATCTTTTGAATCTACAAAGAAAATAACAAATTGAACTATTAACACACAATGCATTGACATGATGCAAGTATTGATAGAGGCAAGATATTAGACCCGTACAAAGGTTGAAGGCATACAAACACTAAAAATAGTAAGTCGTGTTGTCTCTATGTAGCAGCAAAGTGTCTACAGACTGCCCACTGAAATGTCTTGTTGTTTAGCCTATATTAGCTTGAAGAAAACAGTTTAAAAAGGAGGTTTGATAGTGGGAGCTACACTTGTCTAAATGAGAAAAGTATGGCACCTTCGTCCAGATGTTGAAAGTTACACGACATTTATCATAATTTGCAAAATAAATATGTATCTAGAAAACCATTATTATTTAAACCTTCGAGTGGCTATTTTCTAAAGGTGTGGATTACAGTAGCAGTATTTTCTGGAACCATCAATTGCAACTGTCCTGATGTATATATCCAGGGTGTTAGCAAAACATAATAATCAGAAAAGTTGTACTATTTGAACAGCACATGGCAGTCTTAGCAAATAATGTACACTGAATACAAAATAAAAACACATACATGACCAGAGCATCGAACTGAAAATATATGATGGTGTAGATTTTCTATAGTTATATATTACCAAGAAGATATCTGCGAGAAAATCTATTATAAATCTCCAAGCAATCTCCAAGCATGCATATCTTAATGGCCATAACATCTTAATTAATAAATTGTTGAGCTAATCAAAGGAATGAATAGTTAGATCACCTATTGTAAAATATATATTGCACAAATACGAAATCAAGCTCAAACTAAATTCTAGAAAAATATGTAAGAAACCATAAAGTACCTACCGTATCTTTGAAAGGTATCAAATTCCGTTAGTAATTATGCTGATCTGTCGACCTTCACATTAGACACTACATGTAGCAATAGAGATAGGATTAGTAACTACAATAGTATTAGTTTACTCAAGGAAGGGCTTCTCCATTATATCGTCACAGCAAACAATGAGAAACAGAGGGAGGGAGCATAGCAGGCTGATACTAAGATTCTTTTTATCTTTTGATGGAATGCCTTTTTCAATTAACGCTGCATCTATGATTTTAGGCTGATGCTGATGTGTGCAAATTTCAGGTTAGGCTCATACATTACCAACCAACATTAGAAAGGAAGGAATCATGCATTACATTAAATTACAGGGAGAAAAGAAGGCAAATGACCTTAGAATGTAGTGATGCAAACCATGTTCCAGCAATACACAAAAAAATGCCGACATGCATCTCCTCAAGCCATGGTACACCATGGCGCTTCTCTGTTTTTGAGCTCACTGGGAACCGATCAACAGATCTACACGCAATCTGAGGCATGAATTAAATTTCAACACAACAATTACTTGCGTATGTGAGAAAACAAATTAGTTACAAAGCTTAGGAAATTATTTGCAATCAAATCAGGGATATCCATCAAACAAATTAACATAGAATTGATCAGTATATTACTTGGTAGCATTAGTTAGATCCATCCGCACCTTACTACCACCATGCTTGTGAACATCATGTGCGTTTTATGCCTCCAGGACCGCATCCAAACCTCATAGCGCTGCATCAACCTGCACTTCTCACAGATTAATTCATATATACAATTCGTTGTAGGAAGTGGAGACGGGACAACGTGCGTCGAGGCATCATGAGGATAGAGGCAGCAAAAGCGTCAGGCAATCAAAATCCACCAAAACGAACCTGTAGGCTGCACTTTCTCACTAGAGCCTACGTCTCAAATTGCAGGAGCACAACATAAAAATTCTCAAAAACAAAAACCAACTGCCTTCTTGCTCATTGGATACCTGCAATAAGTCTACCCTACTTCCTCGAATCTATGGCTGGTAGCACTAGGGGTTAATCTTGCAGTTTAATCAAAGCATCAATTTACACTTTAGCAGCACAACAAAATCAAATTGACCACAAGCAGCAGGCACTTGGGCCCAAACAGTGGCAAATCCTAACACCACCAGAACAACAATGGCTCCTGATGTGCCACGAACCAGAGCAGAGAGGAGGAGTGGACCGACTCACCTAAAGCCAGAGGAGGAAGCTCCATGTCTGCTTCATCCCGAGCAGCAGCAAGGCTGTCCACTGGCCGTTCCTCCCTGCACGTCTACAGGAGAAGAGAAGAGGTTAGAGAAAGGGGGAGAGAGAGGATGAAGCCAGGGAAGGGGGTGCACTCACCGAACGAGAGGAGGACGGCATGGCCACCGGCGCCGCCGCCTGCAACCCTAACCATGGGGGAAGGGTCGCGGGTGGGCTTTCGTGGCCTCGAGCGCCGGATCTAGCCGGATGGGAGGGCGCCGCGGTGCGAGGGAGCTCGGGCTGTGCTTCGCGGTGGAGGGATTCGCCGGACGTCGCCTGAATCAGCCGCCGCGGGTGGCGCAGCATGTAGCCGCGTGAAGAGAGAGATGGGACGCGAGCGGGATGGGTGGGTGGGGGATGCTGCGGATCCGGCAGCCTCCGGAGCTGCGAGGTGGGAGAAGGGGAGCGGGAGGGCTGGCGGCGAGGTGGATCGAAGAAGGAAGGGGAGGCTGAAAGTGCTAGTTATCGACTAGAGGGGGGGTGAATAGGCGATTTTTACAAAAGGCTTCGAAAACATGCAATGTATTCGAAGAAAGCGGAAGCAGGATGAGAACTAGCAAAGCCTATCAATACGATGAACAGATATGACAAGCATAGACATCATACATACAGGCATGCATTGAACATAAACACAAGAAGCATGAAGATAAATGAGTAAACAGATGAATGGCTTCAGGGAATATCTTCAAACACAAGCAAGCATGCAAAGGCTTCACAGTTCAAAACAGTAAGTATGGAAGAGTAAGGACAGAACCAGGAGCTCGGGGAAGACAATGATTTGTTTGACCAGTTCCAACTGCTGTGACAGTTGTACATCTGGTTAGGGAGGCTGAGATTGAACTCAGAAGACCGCGTATTCACCTTATTCCCCTTGAGCTAAGGTCACTTAGACCTCGCCCAATCACTCTGGTAAGTCTTCAAGGTAGACTTCCAAATCTTCACAGACTTCGTTCACCGGCAATCCACAATGACTCTTGGATGCTCAGAACGCGACGCCTAACCGACTGGAAGATCATAGTCTTCAAGTGTAATAAGTCTTCAGTTTACTTAGAACAGAATGCCTTCAGTGATGCTCAATCACTTTGGGCTCTGGGTGTTTTGGGTTTTGACCTCGCAAGGTTTCTCTCTCAAGGGCTTCGAGGTGGGTTGCTCTCAAACGACAAAAGCCGTGCACTAACTCGGAGCAGCCACCAACTTATGGTGGAGGGGGGTGGCTATTTATAGCTAGGGGCAACCCGATGTGATATGTCCGAAATGACCCTTGGTCATTTGGGAACTAACACGTGTCCAACGGTCGGATTTTGAACCCACGCGGCAACTTTACTTGGGCTACAAGCAAAGCTGACTCAACCAACTCTGGAAGAGATTTTCTCTCATTTGTCTTCGCTTGAAGACATAGGATTTTAGGTTGAGCATCACGTCAGTTTCTGACTTCGTTTACCTCGACCCCACTTGACAGTTCGGTGGTTCCTATGGCTCAAGAAATAAGAAAATGAAACTACGAAAAGACTATGTCTTCGAGCTTCATTGTCTTCGACGAATGTCTTCATGAACCAATATCTTCAGCACGAATGTCTTCGTGAACCACCATTGTCTTCAATGTCTTCATACATTTTTAGGGGTCATCTTCTATGGGTAAACCGAATCACTAGGGACTTCTACCTGTGTTCTCCTGTGAACTCACAAACACATTAGTCCCACAACCAAGTTTGTCTTCAATACTCCAAAACCAACAAGGGGTGGCACTAGATGCACTTACAATCTCCCCCTTTTTGGTGATTGATAACAAACTGGTTGAAGTTTTCAACGGGGATAAAAATAGGTGAAGTTAAGGTACGGATGGTTTGGCTTCATGAATTAGGAGGGGCTCCCCCTGAAGATCTGCATATAAGTAATTTGCATTTGAACGCAAATGCACATGGCAGGTTTGACTTTGTGGAGATCTCCCTCTATTCATGAAGTCACAACATGTGCATACAAAATATATTGTAGATAATGACATGCAGAATGAAATATGGGCGTCTACGAAATGACTTCAAGCGCAAAATATCAATGTTAAGTAGCGCACAAACAGTAGCAAAGAAAATGCGAATGCAGCAGACGTCCATCAGGACTTAAGTTTTACAAACCCAAAACCAAATGTTCAAGAACGAGAGTTGTAAACTTAGCAAAATATATATCAAGCCCAGCCCAATTTGCCCGCTTGAAGACTATCAACCCATATGCTTCTCCCCCTTTTGTCAACAAGTGACCAAAAAGGTGTGAAAACATAGGGTGTCTACATGTCCCTTGGAGGCGATGAAGATGTTGGGGCAGCCGGGTCGATCGTGGAGTTGGGCGGAGCAGAGGGGCCTGATGCAGCGACTTGATGCAGTGAAGCCATTGGTGGAGAAGTAGCATCATCTTCCTCATCAACCACTCGTGCGACGATAGTGGGCGCTGAAGAAGAGTAGTCTGAGTCTTCAAGAGATGGTGTAGCACACCACTTAGCTGTTGCAGGAGGCTTGGAGTCGAATTTGAAGCCTTCCTTGAAGCCATCGGCAGCAAGGTCATCTTCAGAGCAGAGCAGTATGAGACTCTTCCAAGCCCGGCGGCAGGCTTCATGTGCAACAAACGCATTCTTGGTGGAAAGGTTGTGCACTCTGTTGAGATCAGTCATGAGGCTCCGCATTTGCCTTTTAAGCCAGTCATGATGCTTGTCTTGCTTCTGATGAAGAGAAACAAGAAGCTCTCTCTCGGTTAAGACTCGCGCACGCTTTTGAGGTCTTGGAGGCACAGTGCTTGTGGTGGCATCAGTATTGGCTACACGTAGCTGGCGAAACTGACCAGAGAGATGACCAGCTGATGTGGAATTGGGGATATGGAAGGCTTCAATATGAGCAGCACCGCTGTGAGAACCAGGAACTTCGACCACAGGAGTCTTAGCAGCAGCTGGAGAGATGTCTTCAACAGGTGCAATCTCAGGCAGAAAAATGTGATGGTTTCGGCTTGATGGTTGATATTGCATAGAAGAGAGAATCTTGATGAGGCGCATTATCCCGGGAGCATAAATCTTGAGGCCAAATAGGTCCATGCCAGATGCAGCTAACTGTCTGATGAAGAAGTCGTTGGTGTTGAATCTGATGCCATAGATGATATTGTAAAGCATTGTCTTCATAACACCTTCAACCTTGCTCGACAAGGAGTGCCCTTTGATAGGCCATAAGGTATGCCTTAGGATATGATAGATAGTGCGAGGCAAGTACTGGAAGTCATTGACAAGAAATTCCTTGGGACAATCAGCTTCAACAGGCAGTGGCTTCATCAAGGTGAGCATCTGAGTCATGTTCGGCTCTGGCTTCTGAAAGATGCTCTCCACAGCTCTGTCATAGGCTTCACAGCCAGGTTCATAGATATCACCAGGAGCAGGCAGGTTCGTGAGCTCAAGAAGATCTTGAACAGTGGCTTCATGGTGAACATCTCCAGTCATCCAGTGAAGAGTCCAAGTCTTGATATCTTTGTTAAATCCAGAGATATGGAGGGTGGCATAGAATTGCAGCAGCAGCTCTTCGTTCCAGTGCTCTTTGTCTGTCACAAATGGAAGCAGACCTACATCACGAAGACAATCAATGGCTTCATCCAGACATGGCAGATCAGACATAGCGTCAAGGTTGAGGTGCTTGTGAGGATGAATCCTGTCTTGATTGTAGAGGACACTCATGTAATAGCTTCATTGTTGATAGCTCCAGAACCTGTCAGAAGATATCTGTGGCTCTGTGTATGGGTTCTTGGAGCGGTCAAAGAAGGTATTATCATTCCTGAAGCTAATTACACTGAAGGGGCAGTCGGTGGAAGCAGCTCCTCGAAGCCTTGGTAGCCTCGGCATTGGCTTCTGAACGAGAGGCCGGTTGTCAACATGGAATTCACATATTGGGCCAGGTCTTTCCGGTGATGCAAGACGAGGCCAGTTGACGGGCTCAAGTTCTCCAGCCCTGTTGTATGCCATGACAATATTGGCGTTAGAAAGCACAATGGCTTCAGAGGTGGCAAGAGCTTCAGTAGTGGCATTTAGATTTCCTTCAGTGGCTTGGGCTTCAGTCTCAGGGGCCACGTTTGTATCAGTAGCAGCCGTGTCAGACACAGGAGGCTGCTTAAGAACGTCTTCGGCTGTTGCAGCCGATATAACTTCAGACTGTTGGGCTTCCTGCTCAGGTTGGGTTTCACCAGATACAGTCTGTGCAGGATCAGCTTGCGTGTCGATCAGGTCCTCGTGAGAAGCAGAGGCATCTTGATGCACGGCCTCCTCAGAAATGTTGGACATACGCGGGCCACGGCGAAGCCTTCGGAGAATAGGCGACGCCTTTGGAGAAGAATTGTCTTCAACCATGGCTTCAGAAGTGTCGGCCAACATTGGCTCATCAGTGGTTGCAGCTTGAGGAGGAGTGTGGGGTATGACTTCATCTTGATCGATTGGCGTCAAAGGGCGACCAATGCTGATCGGTTCACTGTGCTCAGGAACAGGCGATGATACCACGTTCTCGATGAGCTGAGGAAGGACTTCATCATCATCATTTTGCACATTGGCATCAGTACCAATGTCTTCAGCTACGTTGAGATCAGCAGCTGGTATTTCTACAGAAACGGGAACCTCTGTGGTAGCAGGTTCATGCACGATAACTCTTCTCTCTGTGTTTCCAGAGGCAGGGGGAGCAACAGATATTGGCGTCACGAGCAGAGGGTCTTGAGAAGCTGATGGAGTATTTTCTGCTTGTGCCTTGCGCGAAGCCTTTGAAGACTTCGTCTTCTGACGCTTTTGAGATGAAGGAGCAGCAGAGGCATCAGATTGCTTGCGCTTGCGAGCTTCGGCTTCAGCTTGTTGTGTTTTCTTCTTCTCAGAAGCAACTGATGGAGCGATTGGCTTCGAAGCAAGCATGGATGGTGGGAAGACAATCCGAGGCTCATCTTGCCTTGGGGCCTCAGCAGCTTGGGTCTCAGGCTTCTTCTTCCTTTTCTTGATCAGCTTGGGATCAATGGCAGGGCGACCAAGTGCTTTTCTCTTCAAGCCCTCATTGTGGGCTTGCACTGTCTTCTCAACATAGTGCTTGAGACGTTCTCTGGCACCTTTAGCATCATTTCGAAGCTTTTGAAATTCCTCTTTCAGCTCGGCCATCATCTTCTTATAGCCTTGAATTTCTGCGACGCTGAATTTGGACAAGTGCTTCTTGAATAGACTCTTCTCATATTCAATCTTGTTCTTCTGTTCAAGCACTTTCTAGACAACGACAAGTTCCTTGTTGATGAAGCCTTGGAAGGTGACACTGATGTCAATCGGAAGCTGCAAGTCGTCAATCGACAGAGACGGATCGCAAAACCATTCGTCAATGAAGTTGTTGAGAATATCATGATCGAAAAGAGGCAAGTTTTTGAAGATATCAGCCTCTTCCTGCTTGTTCTTGATGAGGAGCTCAAGGGCATCATCATCGAACTCATCATTAGATAAATCAGTAATAGCATCGTCATCAGTCAACGTGGTTGTTGGTTTGGGGCCTCGCCCGGCAGGTTTCTTTGTCTTCGGGATGTTCCGAGACACATCTTCAGACTGCACACTGGATTTAGTTGGTGCATCTTTCACTGGCTTCACTTTTGAAGCAGATGGAGCAGCAGACTTGGCAGATTGCCCCTCTTTGGCTTTGGAGCCCTTTGGCTTTCTTTGTGTCTTGGGGGAGGCAGGAGCAATGTCTTCAACATGGGCTTCTCCGCGCGCATTAGCAGCAGCGGCATGGGGAGCTTTGATATGCTCAACATATGCTTGAAGACTATCCCATGGCCCAGTCAGATTGGGTTCAGCTTGATGAGAGCCATCGGCTCTTGGTTCTGCAGGACCGGGGTTAAAGGTCACACCAAACTCCTTCTTGTTGGCATCTGCTGAAGCCTTTGCAAACTGATAATTGGCTTCAAACAGATCATCTTCACGACACCATCTGATGCTAGATGGGTCGGCATCTTCGGGCAGCACACCACTTACCATGCAAGGATAGAAGTTCTGGGCAATGGCGTCAGCCTTTGTCTTCGGAATAAGCTTCCGGTACACAATATCCGCCCATGGTGGCCTGACTGCATTCTTCTCAGCATACTCTTGTGTAACAAAATGATAACGAAACCATTGCTCTGCCCAGTATCGGCGAATCCATTGCACACGAGATTTGCGTTCTCCATAGGTTTCATCAGGATCAGATTTATACTGATCATACAGATCTGTAGGGAGGTCAAGAGCAGTGTTGGCTCGTCGTTGCCTTCCTCCCTTCTTCGCAGATTTACCACTAGCCATTGGCTTCACAGGATTGATTGGCTTCACACTGCTGATCTGACAGGAACTGGCTTCAGGAGAGTCGAGATGTAACTGCAAGAAGTCTGCAAATGAATTCAGACTATGAGAACCAAGCGACTCGCCCACGGACATGTACCTGTGACAGCATTAGAGATGCGAGGGAAGGAGGAGAGGTCATATGCATTCTCAGAAAATTTTGAATCCAACTCAGTTTGAAGACCATGACCTCACAGTGCGAAGACATTCACTTACAGAGAGAAGTTGGTTCCAGATTTGTATGAATCCGAAGATAGGTACAAGTGAGGAATCATCACAATGCAGTATAAGTGAAGTAACTTGGCAAGATATGACATGCGTGAAACTGAAGATGAAGATTTGGAAGTGAAAGAAACAAGTTCTGAAGATATTCGATAAGATTTTGGATCAAATAGACGGTAAAAAGTAAGTTTTATTTACCGCACGAAGAACAGCTCAACGAGGCAAGGGGATGCTGAGCAGATCGATTCCCCACGCCCTAACTTGGCAATGGAGAACATCTACGGCGGCGGTGGTGAGAAGATACCCGCGGCCGGCGTGAGTACGGTGTCGAAGAGGTCGCGGCAGCTAAGCGCTTCTCCTCCCACGACGATGAGGTTAGCGGCGGCGCTAGGGTTATGCGAGAATGACGGCCTGGTCTGGGGGATAAGACACAGGCCCCTGGCGATACATATCTATGCGACGTGTGGCGCACATGTGCAGTTGTTGTGACCACGCCTTGACCCCTCAACCAGCAGATTTGGCGGGCGGTCGTTCCGCCTTCTGCGGATGCAGGTAAATTGGATAGAGATGAACAACATTTTAAATTTTGTCTCAAAATCTTCGACTGACAAGGACACAATGAAGACAATCAACATGTGTCAAATAGAATGCATATGAAGATTTAGAGAGACTGGACGAGGTAAGCACAGAAGGGGTAAGGGTCCGATCACATTCACCTAGTTCAGAAACACAGGTTGAAGACATAGCTATAGGTGAATGCTGTTGAGGACAAACGCAAATATATATATAGCATAGGCAATGAAGTCAAGTAGAATGCGAAGATAAAAACCATTCGAGAAGACAAGCCAAATCAGGAAGATAATGCAAGAGATGTGACGCCAAATGAAAATCTTCAAGAAAAGTTTGGTGGTGGCATTACCCACCGTATAGGAAGTATTAGACCCAGACACGACGCACCATTATCGTGGCGCTCTGAAGTCAAAATCCATTTTAATATCTTCACACTCGGAGTGTATATCTTCATGAATTGAAGACATACGTTACTTCGTGTGTTGTGCACCAAGGTCGTCAATTATGCATAAGTGTTTGGATGAATGCCCTTTTATAGGACATTTGAGGATTCTAGGATATTTAGCTCACACCGCAACCTGCAAAACCTCTTCTCATCCAAAGGCTTCATGAAGATATCTGCCAGCTGATCTTCAGTGTTGACGTGAATGATGTCTATGTCTTCTTTGAGCACATGGTCACGAAGAAAGTGGTGTCTAATCTCAAGATGCTTTGTCTTGGAGTGTTGGACAGGATTGTGAGAAATCTTGATTGCACTCTCATTGTCACAGAATAATGGAACCTTCTTCTTGTTGATGCCATAATCCTTGAGAGTTTGCTTCATCCAGAGAAGCTGAGCACAACATGATCCAGCAGCGATGTATTCGGCTTCAGCAGTAGAGAGTGATACAAAGTTCTTCTTCTTTGAAGACCAACATACAAGTGAACGTCCAAGAAAGTGACAAGTGCCTGATGTGGATTTTCGATCCACCCTGTCTCCAGCATAATCAGAATCAGAATAGCCAACCAAATCAAACTCTGAGCCCTTTGGATACCATAATCCTAGTGTTGGGGTGTGAGCCAAATATCTAAGAATTCGCTTCACGGCGAGGTGATGCGATTCCTTTGGTGCCGCTTGAAATCAGGCACACATGCAAACACTAAGCATTATATCTGGCCTAGATGCACATAAGTACAATAAAGAACCAATCATGGAGCGGTATACCTTTTGATCGAACTCTTTACCATTGTCGTCAGTGCTCAGATGACCATTTGTTGGCATTGGCGTCTTGTAGCCCTTGCAATCTTGCATTCCAAACTTCTTCAGGCAATCTTTGAGATATTTCTCTTGTGATATGAAGATACCATTGCTTTGTTGGCGAATTTGAAGACCAAGAAAGAATTTCAGCTCTCCCATCATGGACATTTGATATGAAGATACCATTGCTTTGTTGGCGAATTTGAAGACCAAGACTGAACTCATCACTATATCGTTTGTCAATACAGCCGAAGATAATGTCATCCACATAGATTTGGCACACAAACAGTTCACCATCATATGATTTGGTGAAGAGAGTGTGATCAAGTGAACCAGGTTTGAAGCCTTTGCTTTTCAGGAATTCCTTGAGTGTATCATACCAGGCTCGTGGGGCTTGCTTGAGGCCATACAGTGCCTTGTTGAGCCTATAGACCTTATCAGGGTGCTTTGGATTTTCAAACCCAGGTGGTTGAGCAACGTAGACTTCTTCTTCAATTTTGCCATTTAGAAAGGCACTCTTCACATCCATTTGATATAGAAGGATATCATGATGATTTGCATAAGCAAGAAGTATGCGGATGGCTTCAAGTCTAGCCACAGGAGCAAAGGTTTCATCGAAGTCAATTCCTTCCACTTGTGTGTATCCTTGTGTGACTAGACGAGCTTTGTTTCTCACAACTTGACCATGTTCATCTTGCTTGTTGCGGTAGATCCATTTTGTTCCAATGATATTGTGCTTACAGGGGTCCGGACGCTTGACAAGTTCCCACACATTGTTAAGCTCAAATTGCTGAAGCTCTTCTTGCATAGTTTGAATCCATTTAGGTTCCATGAAGGCTTCAGTGACTTTGGTGGGTTCATTGATGGAGACGAAAGCGAAGTGCCCACAAAAGTTTGCTAGCTGTGTGGCTCTTGAACGAGTGAGAGGACCAGGTGCGTTGATGTTGTCGATTATCTTCTCGATCTGAACTTCATTGGCCACGCGAGGATGTACAGGGCGAAGATTGCGATGTTGCTGAGCATTGTCTTCAGGCTCAGCATTATCTTCAGTCTGATCATTGTCTTCACGCTGGACATGAGTAGGTATCACAACCTCTTCATCTCCGGGTTCCTCAGTGGGTATTATTTCTCCAGTACCCATTTGCTTGATGGATTCACTAGGAGGGGGTTCATCAATCACAAGTGGCAGGTGCTATCTCTTTGCGAGCCGTTAGTCTCATAGAACCGCACATCTACAGTTTCAACCACCTTGTAGTGAAAGAGGTTGAAGACTCCGTAGGTGTGCGAATCCTTTCCGTAACCAAGCATGAAACCCTCATGTGCTTTCGGTGCAAATTTGGAAGTGTGATGTGGATCTCTGACGGTGTCATGGATTAGGGGGTGCCAACCTAGCCGGCCCATCTCCTCGGATGGGCCGCTATGCCCTCCTACGTAATCAAGATGGGCCCCGGAAGTCGCACATGGGAGACGTGATCAAGACTACCTCTACCGAAGACTTGCAGTACACTTCAAGATTGTTCCAGCCGCCGTACTCCAAGATACCGACCTTGTAACCCTAGATACCCTCCCTGGCGTGTATATAAGCCATAGGGTTTAGCCCGTAGGGGACATTAGCGCAACATCGAACACCTAGCTATAGTAGTTAGACACATATTACGATCTCGAGGTAGATCAACTCTGTACTCGATACACCTCCATTAATATAAACAGAAGCAGGACGTAGGGTTTTACCTCCATCAAGAGGACTCGAACCTGGGTAAAACATCGTCTCCTTTTGTCTCTGTTACCATCGATCCGAGATCCGCAGCTCGGGACCTCCTACCCCGAGGTCTGCCGATTTTCACACTGACACTGGTGCTTTCATTGAGAGTTCCGCTGCGTGATCGCCAGAAGGATCGATGGGATCGCCGGTTAACGGCCTCAAACCCATAGAGCATATCTCCACGACCGAAGTCTCGGTCACGGCGACACCCCCACCTAAGGTGGGAGCGAACCTTGACCCCTCTCTGATTCTACCAGAGAATCCCCTCATGGGCAAGGGGCCGAGGTACTTCCTGGAAAGTGGATCGGACAGTGACTCGCCAGCAACCGACTCCCAGATCGAATCGGCTAGACCGATAACGGCGGATCCAGCATCGGACAAGGGTGATGGGGTTCCGCCGTCTTTAGAGATCGGATCTGGCCCGTTCACCCACTGCGCAGAATATCGCCCCGATAACTCCAGCCCGTTTGACATTTGGGACTTAGCCTACGTACGGCAGATCCCCGGCGAGCCGATCCGACAATACTGGGCTAGATTCTTATCCGTCCAGAACAAGATTCTGGATTACCAAGATTCTGATATAATCGCCGCCTTCGAGCATGGATGCAAGGATAAAGGCGTCTCAAACGCCCTTACTCGCCGTTGCGTCCAAACATTCCCTGAATTAACCAACTTAGTAACTCGATTCTGCGCCATCGAAGACGCCTGGTGGACGCAATCTGTGACAACTACCCGGGACGCGACCAGCCAGCGCTTCGGCGCGAAAATCACAAATGGGAACATCCCGGCCGATCGACCTCGGAAGAAGAAGAAAACCTCCGATCACTCCGGAACGGCCCTGGACGGCTTCCTGGGTAAACCATGCCCGATCCACGCCGTATTAGTTAACTCCTGCCCAACCCACAACCTTTGAGACTGTTGGGTGCTAAGGCAGGTGGCCAAAGGGGGGCCCGCCCTTTTGGCGGGCACCTCCAGCCACTCTGGACGGACCTCGGATGAAGACGAGGTCTTGATGATTTATGAGACATTCATGTCTAAAAACCAGCGCAAACGGGCCTTACGGGAAGTTAACGCTGTCCGGCGGGTATCGCCTCGGGATGCGTGGATAGACACGCCGATCTCCTTCACTCAAAATGATCAGCCGAAGTCTGCCCCGGACAGGTGCCCCGCCGCGCTAGTCCTCGATCCTATCGTGGACCGCTGCCGCCTCCATAAGGTCCTGATGGACGGAGGCAGCAGCCTAAATTTGATATATGAAGATGATACGTCTCCGTCGTATCTACTTTTCCAAACACTTTTGCTCTTGTTTTGGCCCCTAATTTGCATGATTTGAATGGAACTAACCCGGACTGACGCTGTTTTCAGCAGAATTGCCATGATGTTGTTTTTGTGCAGAAAATCAAAGTTCTTGGAATTGGATGAAACTTTCTGGAGATTTTTTATTGAATATATAAAAAATATTGGCATCAAGAACTACTGGAGGGGGGCCACCCAGTGCCCACGAGGCACCAAGGCGCACCACCCCCCCTAGGCGCGCCCTGGTACCTCGTGGGGCCCACGTGGCTCCGTTTGACCTATTTCCAACGCTATAAATTCAGTTTTCCAGAGAGAAAAAATAGGAGAGGAAGTTTTATTGCGTTTCACGATACGGAGCTGCCGCCACCTCTTGTTCTTCATCGGGAGGCCAGATCTGGAGTCCGTTCAGGGCTCCGGAGAGGGGGATCTTCCGGCATCGTCATCATCAACCATCCTTCATCACCAATTTCATGATGCTCACCGCCGGGAGTGAGTAATTCCTTCGTAGGCTTGCTGGACGGTGATGAGTTGGATGAGATTCATCATGTAATCAAGTTAGTTTTGTTAGGGCTTGATCCCTAGTACCCACTATGTTCTGAGATTGATGTTGCTCTGACTTTGCTAAGCTTAATGCTTGTCACTAGGGCCCGAGTGCCATGATTCCAGATCTGAACCCTTTATGTTTTCATCAATATATTTGTGTTCTTGATCCGATCTTGCAAGTTGTATGCACCTGCTACGTGTTATGATCCGCATACCCCATGGTGACAATAATTGGGATTCTTTCCGGTGATTGCCGTAGTTTGAGGAGTTCATGTATTCACTAAGTGTTAATGCTTTGTTCCGGTTCTCTATTAAAAGGAGGCCTTAATATCCCTTAGTTTCCTTATGGACCCCACTGCCACGGGAGGGTAGGACAAAAAATGTCATGCAAGTTCTTATCGCAAGCACGTATGACTATATACGGAATACATGCCTACATTACATTTATGAATTGGAACTAGTTCTGTGTCGCCCTAGATTATAACTGTTACATGATGAATGTTATCCAATGAATATCACTGATCCAATGCCTACGAGATTTTCATATATTGAATCTTTCTAAGTTACTACTGTTGCTGGTGCTATTACAATTACTACTGCTACTGCTGTTACCGTTACTGCTACTGTTACTATTATTGTTACTCCTATCAAACTATCATACTTCTGTGCTACTGATCACTCTGCTGCAGATATTTAGTTTCCAGGTGTGGTTGAATTGACAACTCAACTGCTAATATTTGCGAATATTCTTTGGCTCCCCGTGTGTTGAATCAATAAATTTGGGTTGAATACTCTACCCTCGAAAACTGTTGCGATCCCGTATACTTGTGGGTTATCAAGACCTTTTTCTGGCGCCGTTGCCGGGGAGCATAGCTTTATTTGCTAAGTCACTTGGGATTTATATCTGTTGATCACTATGAAGAATCTAAAGGATACCAGAACCAAGATTGTTCCCTCTAAGACGAGGGGAGGTAAGGAACTGCCATCTAGCTCTGCACTTGATTCACCTTCTATTTTGAATAAACTTGCAACACCACAACATGCTATTAATTCTGATATGTCACAAGTTATTGATGATACAACTTCTGCTATGAATGATACTCATGATGATGCTAGTACTATGCTTGAGAATGCTGTGCCACTTGGTGAATTTCTTACTGAACAAATTGCTAAAGCCAAAGAAATTGAAAATGCTGAAACTCCTGAGAATGATGATTCACCTGTTATGCCTAGCTCTCCTACTAGAGTTGAAACACCTGATGAACAGTGTTTTGATAGGGAGACCGCTAGAGCCATTCTTGCTTGCAATGATAGATATGAAGTTATAAAATTAATTGCTGATATGAAAGAAAAATCTATGAGAGAGAAAATGAAATATGATCCTAAGTTTGCAACCTCTCCCATATTTGTTACTGATAAGGATTATGAATTCTCTGTTGATCCGGAATTGATTAAGTTGGTAGAATCTGATCCTTTTCATGGATATGAAACTGAAACCGTTGTGGCACATCTTACTAAATTAAATGATATAGCCACCCTGTTTACTCATGAGGAAAAAATCCGCCACTATTATATTCTTAAGTTGTTTCCTTTTTCATTAAAGGGTGATGCTAAAGATTGGTATAATACTCTTGCTCCTGGATGTGTGCGTAGTCCCCAGGATATGATTTACTACTTCTCTGAAAAATATTTTCCTGCTCATAAGAAACAAGCTACCTTACAGGAAATATTTAATTTTGTGCAAATTGAAGAAGAGAGTCTCCCACAAGCTTGGGGGAGGCTTCTCCAATTACTTAACTCTTTGCCTGATCATCCTCTCAAGAAAAATGAAATACTTGATATCTTCTATAATGGACTAACTGATGCTTCTAGGGATTACCTAGATAGTTGTGCGAGTTGTGTTTTCAGGGAAAGGACTATTGAACAAGCCGAGGAATTATTGAATAATATATTGAAGAATGATAATGATTGGACACTTCCTGAACCACCGCCTAAACCCACTCCGAAGAAGAGGGGTATCTTATATCTCAGTCCAGAAGATATGCAAGAAGCAAAGAAATGTCAGAAAGAGAAAGGTATTAAAGCTGAGGATGTTAAGAATTTACCACCTATAGAAGAGATACATGGTCTTGACAAACCGACACAGGTAGTAGAGGTAAATTCTCTTATAAAGTTTGATGAAAGTGATATTCCGTATAACAAACATCCTAGTCGATGCTTGTATGAATTCGACAATTATATTATGAAGCAAGATCATTTTAATGCAAACGTTATGAAACAATTGAAACGAAACTCTTATATGATTGATCGCCTGAGTGACTTGTTATTTAGAATTGCTAATGATGTTAAAGGTGTTAGTAAACATGCATCTATGGCTCAAACTCAATTAGAACAAGTTGCCAAATCTCAAAGTGAATTGCTTAATGAAATGAACAACAATATGAATGATCATGCTGTTAGAGTAATGACTAGAGGAGGAAGAATGACTCAGGAGCCACTATATCCTGAAGGTCACCCAAAAAGAATTGAACAAGACTCTCAAAGAATTAATGCTGATGCACCTAGTCTTTCTAAAAAGAAAAAGAAAAATGATAGGACTTTGCATACTTCTAGTGAACCCGAGGTAGAAAAACCCTTGGAGGATAGTAATGATGTTTCTATCTCTGATGCTGAAACACAATCTGGTAATGAACAACCACTTGATGATAATAATAATGATGATGTTCATATGGATAGCCAACCAGATAATGATAAAGAACCAGATAATGATGTTGAAATTGAACCTGAAGTTGATCTTGATAACCCATCTACTAAAAATAAACGTTATGATAAAAAAGATTTCGTTGCTAGAAAACATGGTAAAGAAAGAGAACCATGGGTCCAAAAACCCATGCCCTTTCCTCCTAAACCTTCTAAGAAAAAAGATGAGGAAGAATTTGAACGCTTTGCTGAAATGCTTAGGCCAGTCTTTTTGCGTACTCGTTTAACTGATATTATAAAGATGCCTCCTTATGCTAAGTATATGAAAGACATTGTCACAAATAAAAGAAAGATACCTGAAGCTAAAATTTCCACCATGCTTGCAAATTATTCTTTTAAGGATGGAGTGCCTAAGAAATTAGGAGATCCAGGAATACCAACTATACCATGCTCCATTAAGAAAAATTATGTCAAAACTGCTTTGTGTGATTTAGGAGCTGGTGTTAGTGTCATGCCTTTCTCCTTATATAAAAGACTTGATTTGAATAAACTCACTCCCACCGAAATATCATTGCAAATGGCTGACAAATCAACTGCCATACCTATCGGTGTTTGTGAGGATGTGCCCGTCGTAGTTGCAAATGTCACTATTCTAACAGACTTTGTCATACTTGATATGCCCGAGGATGACAACATGTCAATTATCCTTGGTAGACCCTTTCTGAATACTGCAGGGGCTGTTATTGATTGCAACAAAAGCAAGGTCACTTTTCATATCAATGGTAATGAACATACGGTGCACTTTCCAAAGAAACAATTTCAAGTGAATGGTATTCATATTATTGAAAAGACTCCGACAATTACTATTGGGAGTTTCCAAATTCCTCTCCCTACTGTTAAAAAGAGATATGAAACTTTTATTGTTGGGGAGATGCATGTCCCTGTTGAGGTAACTTAGTGTTATACGAAAGTTCTTCGGTTTCATGTCACTCGAAAATGGTTTGTTAATAAGACCTGATCAACCTTATTAATGGATTCTTCTTGAGAGGCATGTGCTCGATGAATTTAGTAGGCACAACCTTCTGTACCCACTCTTAGTTTGCTGTTATTTTTATTCAAATATAATAAAATGCCATGATTACTCTGTTTTCTGAATTACCCGTGCAATAAAAAATGCCCAAAAATAAAAGTGCTCAGAATGCAATAAAATTTTAACACAAATTTTTATTGAATATTTAAGAATTTTTGGAATAAAAATCATATCAGGGGGGGTACCCCAGGTGCCCACGAGGCACCAGGGCGCGCCACCCCCCCTGGCGCGCCCTGCTACCTCGTGGGCCCCATAGAGGCCCCCTCACTTATTCCTTTAGCTCACTTTGTCTACTACCTCTAGAAAAAATTCCTGGTAGCTCTCTCTCTCTCTCTCGTGTTCTTGCTCACAACAATGAAATTTTCGATCTCTTTGCTCGGAGCTCCGTTTCCGAAACTGTTTTGGGGAATTGCTCCTTGGTATGTGACTCCTCCATTGCTCCAATTAGTTTTTGTTTTAGTGGATTATATCTTGCATAATTAGCTACTGTTGTTGCTACAGAAATTGAGCTTGCATGTTGAATCCTTTGAGTTCCAAGTAGTTTGAATGCTTGATATAGCCTCTAGACATCCATATGAGTAGTTGCTATCAATCTTGTGAAGTTTTATTGATATCATTTTGTGGTCCAAAAATTTTCAGAAATTTGTTCATAGGAAAATGAATTTTCTCCGGAGAAGTTCTTCGAGGAGGAGGTCCTCGAAGGCGTCATTAAGTGAAAGCTCGGCACGCCAAGCATATGAGGAACCAAAGACAAGTTCAGTACGAGGTGCCGAAGCAAAGTCATGTCGGTGGCCGTGCAACGAATTCATGTTGAGAGCAGGTATCAAAGAAGAATTTGACCAATACATTCACAATGCCGAGCTCTCCACCTTCATTGCAGATAAGCCACCACAGCATTACAATCTCACCCACTCCTTTACTCAGAACTTTGCTTATCATCCGCGCACTTCTAGAATTTTATTTCACCTCTATGACAATTCCTACAATATATCTCTAGAAGAATTTTGTGATGCATGTAAAATTCCATATTGGGGTTCGTTAGATGAACCGCCAAGATCTGATTATGAGTTGTTTCTTACTAGCCTTTGCAACGGTGAAGATAGGGGAATCACGCAGGCTTGAATAGTTAGCATTCAATTTTCCGCTATCCGGTATTTTGCGCTTTTTAATGGTAAATGCGTTGTTGGTAAGCAAGACTGTAGTGCACTTTGTACCCCTGATCTGAGTCTTATCCATATAGCTTTGACTGGTAGCAAACTTTATAATCTTGGGGCTATTGTTGCACGTAGGCTGTAGCTTAATGCAGGTAATGGTGATTTGTATGGAGGGATCTATGCTTCCCATTTAGCGGCAAGGTTAGGGGTGTCGTTTAAATTCAATGATCCCCTTTTGCCTTATAAATATTTAAATTTTGAAGCAATGCGAGAACATAGGTTCTTAAAGCGCAACGCACAGGGTTACGAATATAACTTAGTTTTTAATAAATATCACTCGGTGTATGTTGCTTTGCCTGCTCCTGCCCTCTTTGATTTTCAGAACAAACAGAGACATTTCCTTCATGAGAGTGAGGTGCACGAGTACAATGCGGCCGCTGAGGCTGCTCGTCAGGCTAAAGGGGCAGCTCAGAACCCCTCTACGAGCTACCATTTCGATCACTATCCAGGACAGCCATGGTCGTAGACCAAGCTGGGCAAAAGCCTAAGCTTGGGGGAGTACGTATTTCTCACCGACATTACATTCATGTTCACACATTTTACTCCAGTTGTCGGTGTTCATACTTTTTCATTGTATAATCCATGTTAGTTTTATTTTCTCGCCTTCTTTTTGGTTGTTTGAAAAAAAACTTTGAGAAAATCCAAAAACATTCCTCATTTCTTTTCAGTTTATCTTTCTAGTTTAATTAGCTGTAGCTTCGTAATAGTAAAAGAAAACCTAAAAAGATTTCCCGTTTCTTCTTTTGCTTGTTGGGAGTTTTCCCGTGTAAATAGTTTTCTTCTCTCGTTTTCTGTTTTCTTCTTTAATTTGCTTTCTTCAGAAAACTAAAAACTCCATAAATATTTCAGTTTGTTTCTCTGAAATTCTTTTCTTTTCTTTCATTGAGTCATTGCAAGGAGAAGACCACGAACAAAATGATGAGTGCCTCTCATATTCATTATTGTTAATTTAACAAAGAGCCCATATTACCTTGTCTTCTCCTTTGAATAAAATGCTTGTAGATTCCAGCTTAGTCCACGGCACACTTGCACTATTATTATTTTTATATCATTCGGTCGTGCAAGTGAAAGGCAATAATGACGATGATTTGATGAAGTGACTGTGGCAAGGAAAAGCGGGTATGAACTCAATTTGTTCTTTGTTTTTGTAAATATGTTTAACCCAGTATCCATGATTCAGCATATTATGATTAAACATGTTTGTGATAACAATTAGAGATTATAGTTGCTCATACCATGCCTAAGTAGCTAGGAGTGGATAATGATTTATCTTGAGTGTCAACATGCATTAAAATGTTCATGATGTAGTATGATGATACGGTATCCTCCTCTGAATGTTTCAAGTGGCTTGACTTGGCACATGTTCACGCATGTAGTTGAATCAAAACCAACATAGCCTCCACGATATTTATGTTCATGGTGTTTATATCCTATTCATGCTAGTATTCAATGTTGATTATTCATAATGCATGGTTATGACCGTTTTCGCTCTCTAGCTGGTCGCTTCTCAACCTATTTGTTAGCCTCCGCCAGTACTAAGCGGGAATGCTGCTTGCGCATCAAAACCCTTTAAACCAAAGTTATTCCAGATGAGTCCACTATATCTACCTATATGCGGTATTATCTTGCCGTCCTAAGTAAATTTGCATGTGCCAACTCTAATATTCAAACGAACATTTTTTTTGAGTGCCCGTACCGCTCATGGAGCGACAGGGGGCGGTCAGTATCTTCCATGCTAAGCGGGTTATTCTCATGATGAGTGTTTACTCACTTGTCCTTGCATGAGAGGGGCTGGTAATCGGGATGCCCAGTCCCATCATTAAAAAAGCAAAATAATAAAACAAACTCCCCCGGAAAGTTGTTAGTATGGAGGGCACCCGAGGATTCGCCTAGCCATGGCTTGTGATTGATGGTGGAGGGGGAGTAAACTTTACTTTACCGCTTGGAAACTGCCGCTAATCTGTTTAGCATGGAAGATATTGAAAACTCTTGGTCGTGACGTTGACAGGAAAGGCATACCTCCCAAAATTTATTTACCTCTGATTTAAGCTTCGAGCTCTGGCACCTCTGCAAATCCATGCTTCCCTCTGCGAAGGGCCTATCTATTTACTTTTATGTTATTTTACTTTTATTGTTGAGTCATCACCTTCTCAAACAAGCACCGGACCTGAGAGCACTATTGTCATTCTCATGCATTGTGTATAGTTAATGTTGTGTGCATCATGATTGGATCTCTTCTACCATGAATTACAATGTTTAGTTGCTGCTTGAACTTTGGAGGTGCTCTGCATTAATGTTT
The DNA here is from genome assembly GCA_039707655.1 of Elymus sibiricus. Lineage (NCBI taxonomy): Eukaryota > Viridiplantae > Streptophyta > Magnoliopsida > Poales > Poaceae > Elymus > Elymus sibiricus. The sequence goes on along the minus strand of CM077672.1, from coordinate 18,374,098 downwards.
TGCGGTCTCAGAAAGGGCTAGCGAGATACCATGTTATCATATTATATCATGATTGTTTTGACAAAGTGTTGGCATTCGAGATATTTTATTATTGCTCGCTAGTCGATTATGCCATCGATATGAGTGAATATAAATTCTAAGAGTTATCATTTGCGTGGTTAGTCATAATCTTTGCTGAAAACGTGGACACTACTTAAGCATATATATAGACACAAGAACAAAAGAGTTTGTAAAAATTTTGTTTATCACTTTCAGTTTGTCAACTGAATTGCTTGAGGACAAGCAATGAGTTAAGCTTGGGGGAGTTGATACGTCTCCGTCGTATCTACTTTTCCAAACACTTTTACTCTTGTTTTGGCCCCTAATTTGCATGATTTGAATGGAACTAACCCGGACTGACACTGTTTTCAGCAGAATTGCCATGATGTTGTTTTTGTGTAGAAAATCAAAGTTCTTGGAATTGGATGAAACTTTCTGGAGATTTTTTATTGAATATATAAAAAATATTGGCATCAAGAACTACTGGAGGGGGGCCACCCAGTGCCCACGAGGCACCAGGGCCCGCCACCCCCGCCCCCAGGCGCGCCCTGGTACCTCGTGGGGCCCACGTGGCTCCGTTTGACCTATTTCCAACGCTATAAATTCAGTTTTGCAGAGAAAAAAATAGGAGAGAAAGTTTTATTGCGTTTCATGATATGAAGCCGCCGCCACCTCCTGTTCTTCACCGGGAGGCCAGATCTGGAGTCCGTTCAAGGCTCCGGAGAGGGGGATCTTCCGGCATCGTCATCATCAACCATCCTTCATCACCAATTTCATGATGCTCATCGCCGGGAGTGAGTAATTCCTTCGTAGGCTTGCTGGACGGTGATGAGTTGGATGAGATTCATCATGTAATCAAGTTAGTTTTGTTAGGGCTTGATCCCTAGTACCCACTATGTTCTGAGATTGATGTTGCTATGACTTTGCTATGCTTAATGCTTGTCACTAGGGCCCGAGTGTCATGATTCCAGATCTGAACCCTTTATGTTTTCATAAATATATTTGTGTTCTTGATCCGATCTTGCAAGTTGTATGCACCTGCTACGTGTTATGATCCGCATACCCCAAGGTGACAATAATTGGGATTCTTTCCGGTGATTGCCGTAGTTTGAGGAGTTCATGTATTCACTAAGTGTTAATGCTTTGTTCCGGTTCTCTATTAAAAGGAGGCCTTAATATCCCTTAGTTTCCTTATGGACCCCGCTGCCACGGGAGGGTAGGACAAAAGATGTCATGCAAGTTCTTATCGCAAGCACGTATGACTATATACGGAATACATGCCTAGATTACATTGATGAATTGGAACTAGTTCTGTGTCGCCCTAGGTTATAATTGTTACATGATGAATGTTATCCAACGAATATCACCGATCCAATGCCTACGAGCTTTTCATATATTGAATCTTGCTAAGTTACTACTGTTGCTGCTGCTATTACAATTACTACTGCTACTGTTGTTACCGTTACTACTACTGTTACTATTATTGTTACTGCTATCAAACTATCATACTACTGTGCTACTGATCACTCTGCTGCAAATATTTAGTTTCCAGGTGTGGTTGAATTGACAACTCAACTGCTAATACTTGCGAATATTCTTTGGCTGCCCTTGTGTCGAATCAATAAATTTGGGTTGAATACTCTACCCTCGAAAACTGTTGTGATCCCCTATACTTGTGGGTTATCAGAAGACACTCTGGATAAAATGCACATCGATAAAACACACATAGAACCGAGCACCACTACCTTTAAAGGAATAGTGCCCGGGAGAGAGGCACGCTGCAGTGGAAAGATAACTTTAGACGTAGTCTTCGGGACCTCGGACAATTATCGCTCCGAGGAGATTACATTCCATATCGCGCCTTTCAAAAGCGGATATCACGCCATCCTCGGACGGGATGCGCTTTCAAGATTTCAAGCGGTACCGCATTATGGCTACATGAAGCTCAAGATGCCAGGCCCAAAAGGGATCATTCCTATTTTGAGTGATCCTGACAGGGCGCTCAAAGCCGGGAATAAAGCGGCGTCCCTCTCCCTCGAGACCCTGGCCGAAGCCTTCGCGGCCGAAGAATTAACCGCACTATGCGCCGAAGTCGATCAGGACGATGTCATCCTGGACAAAAGATCAAAACCTACTTCTTTCAAGCCAGCCAACGAGATCATCAAATTCCAAGTTCACCCCACGGACCCCGCTAAAACGGCGTCCATAGGGGCTAACCTCGACCCGGAGGTTGCCGAAGACCTACGCGCTTTCCTTAGGGAAAACTGGGATATATTCGCCTGGCACCCCTCCGACATGCCTGGGATACCCCGTAGGCTCGCAGAGCACAGCCTAAACATACTGGCAGGCTATAAACTCGTCAAGCAAACACTTCGGCGTTTTTTCGAGCCCATGCGTCAAGCAATGGGCGAGGAACTGGCAAAGCTGCTGGAGGCAGGATTCATCAAAGACATAAAACACCCCGACTGGCTAGCCAACCTAGTCATGGTACCGAAAAAGGATAGGTCCTGGTGGTTGTGCGTCAATTTCAAAGACCTCAACAAAGCTTGCCCTAAAGACCCCTTTCCCCTACCCCGTATTGACCAAATTGTGGACGCCACTGCTGGCCACGACGCTTTGTGCTTCCTAGATGCCTATTCAGGGTATCGCCAAATAAAAATGAAGGAATCGGACCAGACAGCAACATCATTTATCACGCCTTATGGACCGTTTTGCTTCAATACGATGCCCTTCGGACTAAAGAACGCTGGCGCTACGTACCAGCGTATGATTCAAACATGCCTGAAAGATCACATCGGAAAAACTGTGGAGGCCTATGTAGACAACGTGGTTGTAAAAACCAAACGCGTCGACCAACTGGTGGACAACATCCGCGATACATTTGCCAGCCTGCGGGAATATCAAATAAGACTCAACCCCGAAAAATGCATCTTCGAGGTCCCGGCTGGCAAACTCATCGGTTTTATTATATCTAGCCGAGAAATTGAGGCCAATCCGGGCAAAATTCGAGCCCTGGATCGCCTAGAGATCCCTACAAAGCTCAAAGATGTACAAAAGCTAGCGGGCTGTGTAGCCGCCCTAAGTCGTTTTATATCACGGCTTGGCGAAAAAGATTTACCATTGTACAGGCTGTTAAGGCAGACTAAAATGTTCAAATGGACCAAGGAGGCTGCGGCGGCCCTGGAAGACATCAAGGCCCTCCTTGCCACCAACCCAATCCTGGCAGCACCAGGTGTTTGCGAACCAATGCTATTATACATTTCGGCTACAAACCAGGTGGTTAGCGCAGTCCTCGTGGTCGAACGAGACATGGAAGGTCATAAGTTCCAAATCCATAAACCCATATACTACGTGTCCAAGGTCTTAACCCCCTGCAAGACACGCTACCCTCACTACGAAAAGATAGCTTACGCAGTCTTTATGGCATCGCGCAGGCTTCGGCACTACTTTCAAGAGTGCGCAGTGACGGTGGCATCCGACATCCCGTTGAGTGACATAATCAACAACAGAGACGCAACGGGGCACATCGCCAAATGGGCTATAGAGCTCCTACCTTTTGAAATTACCTACAAACCGCGCCGGGCCATTAAATCCCAGGTGTTGGCAGACTTCGTCGCCGAATGGACCGAAGCCGAACTACCCCGTGAATACAGTACCTACTCTCATTGGACGATGTATTTCGACGGTTCCAAAATGCTTGCCGGCCTAGGGGCTGGCGTGGTGCTTACCTCCCCCATGGGAGATAACATTAAATATGTACTGCAAATCATGTACACAGATTCCAACAATGCGGCCAAGTATGAAACCCTCTTACACAAACTTCGGATAGGAGTCTCTATGGGTGTCAAACGACTCGAGGTCCGAGGCGATTCCAACCTCGCTATCTCGCAAATTAATGGCGAATTCGACGCCAAAGACCCAAAGATGACAACTTACCGCAATGCTGTCATAAAGATCTCGGCCAGGTTCGAGGGGCTAGAATTCCACCATATACCCCGAGATAGTAACCAGGCCGCAGATGTACTCGCCCGGATGGGCGCAAAACGGGACAAGGTTCCCGAGAACACCTTCCTCGAGCGGCTTTTTAAGCCATGCGTAGTCTGGCTAGACAGCAAAGGAACACTGGACTCAACCGATGTCGGGCAATAGGCCCTGCCCGAAGAGGACGACGGTATCATAGGCGGATCAATGATCCGGAAGACCGATTCAGCGCACGAGGTCATGGCAGTTATCGCACCATGGACCGAGCCACTTCTCGCATACCTACTCCGAAAAGAGCTCCCTGATAACCAAGCCGACTCACGTCGGATTGTAAGACTGTCTAAAGCTTACATGGTTTATGAAGGGGAACTCTATAAAATGTGTACGACGGGCGTCCTCCAGAGATGCATATCCGAGGAAGAAGGAAAACTCGTACTACACGAGATACACTCCGGCATGAGCGGACATCACGCCGCTGCTCAGACCCTGGTCAGCAAGGCCTTTTGAGCCGGTTTCTACTGGCCAACGTCAAGCACCGATGCATCGGCATTAGTACTGCGTTGCCCAGGCTGCCAGGTATTCGCCAAGCAGAGCCAAATGCCCCCCACGGCCCTGCGCACCATCCCCATTACGTGGCCCTTTGCGGTCTGGGGGCTTGATATGGTCGGGCCACTCAAGGGAGGATTAAACAAAAACAAATACCTACTCGTTATGGTAGATAAATTCACTAAGTGGATCGAAGCAAAGCCGGTTACCTCGGCCGAGGCCGTCCAGGTCATCGGAGTCATTTCGGGGGTAGTTCACCGTTACGGTGTCCCCCACAGTCTGATCACAGACAACGAAACCAACTTCACGGCCAAAGAGGTCAAGGCATGGTGTAAGAAAATGGGCATCAAGCTCGACTACGCGTCCGTCTACCACCCGCAGTCTAATGGCCAAGTCGAGCGAGCCAATGGACTCATCCTCAGCGGAATTAAGCCACGGCTCGTCCGCTCCCTTAAAAAAGCCGATTGCAAATGGGTGGAGGAACTTGATTCCGTATTATGGGGCTTGCGTACCACACCGAACAGATCCACAGTGTATACCCCATTCTTTATGGTATACGGTGCCGAAGCGGTCCTCCCCTCCGATATCATACACGACGCACCTCGGGTACGCATGTATGAGGAGCTGGAGGCCGAACTCGATCGGCAAGATGCCCTAGACGCTCTCGATGAAGAGCGCAATGTCGCACGTGCTAGATCAGCTATTTACCAACAGCAGGCACGGCGCTACCACGCTAGAGAGGTTCGCGCCAAGGAATTTAATATCGGGGACCTCGTAATGAGATTACACCCTGAAAAGCAAAAACACAAGCTCTCCCCTAGATGGGACGGACCGTTTGTCATTGACAAAGTACTCGTCGGAGGAGCTTATCGAATCTGAGACCCAGAGGATGGACGACTGGAGCCTCATCCGTGGAACGCGGCGCTACTCCGACGTTTCTATGCATGAAACCAAAGCATACGGTTTGTGTAAATACCTTGTGCATTTTTCTTTATCTAGTCTTTCTATTCCTTTTTGCCATTTACCTCGGTAAGTCATTTAATGACCCCGAGAACAATCCAGTATGTTCTTTTCAAAACATCAGCTATTCTGCCCCTTACGAACTATTGTCTTTCAAGCCAATATATGCATCGATCCACTTTAAGATGTGGCCAAGCTGGGTTGCCCGGCTCCTGTGCTTGCCCTCTACGTTCCCGATATTTCGTCTAGAGGGCAAAGGGAGCACCGCTGTGATTGTTACTCACGGGTCAACCGATGTAGTACCTCAGACGGACAAAGCCGAAAGCTAGCATTCTTACAATGTGGATTGGTCGGCTATGACATAGGACTAACGTGGCATGGGTCTTTTCAAACCCCAACCAGGGTCTTTACCCCCGAGGTCACCCGTCTTCGGACAGGCGTGTTCGACACAAACACCCGAGGAAAGGAACCATTGGATGAACTATTTTCCTCGGAAGATGTTTCTTATGTTAAATAGTAATATAACATAACCTTCCGTTTCCCTCTTGTCCTTCGAGCCGGACAGCCCGATTGCCTGGTCACCCGAAGCATCTGGCCCGATGTCCTCGGCCAGTAGTATGGGACACTCCCCGGAATTTCTCGGGGAGGGAGAAGCCGACGGCTGGCTGAAAGAGTTTGGATCAACGGACGGACACAAATTGACATAGTATACTTCGGTACATAAAGTCATACAATACATTTCACGCACGGTCGAGCCCGTCTATCAGGATGTCTAACGAACAATCCTTTTGCGAGAGGCGTGCCGCAGGCATTACACTGTCATATGCTTGACTGTTAGGGATCTCTTCCCCACCTGGCCCCATGGGTCCCACCTTTGCCAATTCCGTCGTCTTCAGACCGGTATAGTGGGTCTTCACCATGGCCTAGGCCTCCCTCGCACCTTCTCGACAAGATGACACTTTCCATGCTTGGATCCAGCGCCGTGCTCTCTGTAGCTGTTCGGCCAGCGCGGCCATGTCCTCGGGAATTGGCACCACCTCGGGCCATAAAGCCTGGTGGACGTCTTTCATCACTTTCCGCGTTCTTTCATGCACCTTGGATAAACCGATGCTCATGTCTTCGGACGACGGGCCCCGAGACTCCGGCGGAAGACCAATCAAGCTAGCTGTCATCAGTAACATTTCACATGACAAATCTTTCGGATTAACCGCATAAAACATGTCTGTCGCGACTTATAACTTACCATAAATCATGTCGTCCATGCGTCGGTTCTTTGCTTCCGCTGCAGCCAGGCGAGCCTTTAAGCTCTCAATCTCCTGGGCTTGGCGGGCATTCTCAGCCCTAAGTGCATTCACGCTACCCGCTCTCTGAGTAACCACCTGCTGATACGCCTGGCGTTGCGCTTCAGCATACGCTAGATCATCACGGGCCCGCTTCAGGTCTCTTTCGAGATGGCCCAGGGCTTCCGCTGCTACAAGTAATCCTGGAGTCAGCTCTACTCTTCGGACATTCCTTACTTCAATAAACAAGCACTTACCGTGTGCCTCTCTGGTGAATTTCTTCACCTGCTCCACCTCGGACAACGCCGCGTCAAGCTGCACCCTTGTTTGGTCTAAAGCCGAGGTCAATTGCTCGTTCCTTAAGCGAGCCTCCTGTTATAGCAACATTTGCGGGTTAACATTCAAGTCTTGATTCGACCCCAGGGGCTCGTATCAAGCCTTAGGGGCTACTACCATACTCGGTAGTTATATTTGTCTCTCAAAGACCTTACCCGCAGCCCTCGCGACAGGATATCCAGCGACTCGTCAAATGCACCTCGGGTCGCCCCGAGGTACGCGTCTACCGCGCTGAGAGCATTGAGCTCCCTGTCCGAAAATGCCGGATTGTTTAAAGAAGCCGTTCGCCGACGATAATTCGCAGCACATTGGATTTCGGACGGAGTGGCCGATGTCGCCGAGTCTTCGGGCTGGGCGGATCTGGGGTCCACCCTCTTAGGATTTCAGACCTCTGTTTCCTTGGGCGGAGACGCGCTTTTCTCGGCCTCCACATGTACGTTAGCGGGTGGAGGGTGTCTGCAAACAATTAGGGATGTTAGAATCCAAAGTGTTTTTTCTGAAAATATCGACCTAGGAAATACCTAGTGACGGATGGGGCACTTTCGCCTGTCCCCGTGCCCTCGACCGGAGCTTCTCGCGCTTCTGGCTGGGCCCTTTCCGGTGGAACCGCTTCTCGGCGTAGGCGTTGGGAGCGTTGCCCCTTTGGAGGAGGAGTCAGAAGACTAGAGACGGGGGGACGAGGGACTCTCTTTCGTTTAGAGGAAGGGAGAGTTACCGATGAGGCTGGCCTCGTCCCCGGCATGTCAGGGACGACCGCTACCTTCGAGCCGTCAAGGCTCTCCATGAAGAAACTCCTCCCTTCATAAATCAACCCTACATCTTCATCCTCATGATGAAGGGGGTCTTCGGCGCGGCTGTGCAACTCCGGTTCGGGGGAAGGACTGCTCACTCCTTCAAGCCAACGTCTCCACCTCTGATAAACCGATGTGAAATGGATTAATGATGAGGAACCCCGAGGTAAAATGAATAAGCCCGAAGTAAACACTTACTATGTCGGCAGGATTGTAGTGTGACAGCCCGTCTTGGAACCGGCGCTTGGCAAACTTCTCGGCTGACCCTTGGTATATGCTGGCTAGTACGGCTCCGAGGGTCATTTGGTCCATAAAGGCCCCTTTGATGGACCGAGAGGCGTCTTCAGACCCATTGTAATCGCACAATAGGTGCTGACGCTGCCGGAGAGGCTGGACTCTTCGTGTTGGGGAACGTTGCATGGAAAACAAAAAAAATTCTACACACACGCAAGGTCTATCCATGGAGATGCATAGCTACGAGAGGGGGAGTGTGTCTACGTACCCTCGTAGACCGTAAGCGGAAGCGTTAGAACAACGCGGTTGATGTCGTCGAACAACTTCACTATCCAACCGACCGAGTACCGAACGTACGGCACCTCCGCGTTCAGCACACGTTCAGCTCGGTGACGTCCTCGACTTCTTGATCCAGAAAGACGGCGAGGTAGTGGATGAGTTCCGGTAGCACGACGGCGTGGTGACGGTGATGGTAATGCTATCTCCGCAGGGCTTTGCCCAAGCACTGCGAAAATATGACCGAGGGATGGAACTGTGGAGGGGGGCGCCGCACACGGCTAAGACAATGTTGTGTGTCCTTTGGGGCGCCCCCTCTCCTCTATTTATATATGTGTAGGGGTTTGGAGTAGAAGGAATAGTGCCACGTGAACAGTAACCGTGAATAGTACACACGTGGACTTGGACTCCAAAGTCCAATCCTATTCCTACTAGGACTCTCCCTTTTTTTCCTTCCCTAGCTGCGTGGGCTTTTGAGGACTTGGTGCGCCTAGCCCAATAAGGCCAGGGCGCCTCCCCTTAGCCCATGCCAGCCCTTGGGATGTGGTGGACTCACTTGTGGACTTCCAGACCCCTCCAGAATCCTACGAAACCTTCTGGAAGCTTCCCGGTACAATACCGAGAAAACTGCACTTTTTTCCGGAACCCAAAATATGACTTCCCATATATAAATCTTTACCTCTCGACCATTCCGAGACTCCTCGTGACGTCCGGGATCTCATCCGGGACTCCGAACAATATTCGGTTACCAATTCACATAACTCATATAACACTATATCGTCAACGAACGTTAAGCGTGCGGACCCTACGGGTTCGGGAATGATGTAGACATGACCGAGACGCCTCTCCGGTCAATAACCAATAGAGGAACCTGGATGCCCATATTGGTTCCTACATATTCCATGAAGATCTTATCGGTCAAATCGCAATGACAACATACGTAATTCCCTTTGTCCGTCGGTATGTTACTTGCCCGAGATTCGATCGTCGGTATCTCCATACCTAGTTCAATCTCGTTACCGGCAAGTCTCTTTACTCGTTCCGTAATACATCATCCCGTAACTAACTCCTTAGTCACTTTGCTTGCAAGCTTCTTATGATGTGCATTACCGAGAGGGCCCAGAGATACCTCTCCGAAACACGGAGTGACAAATCCGAGTCTCGATCCATGCCAACTCAACGGACACCTTCGGAGATACCTGTAGAGCATCTTTATGATCACCCAGTTACGTTGTGACGTTTGATAGCACACAACGTATTCCTCCGGTATCCGGGAGTTGCATGATCTCATGGTCTGAGGAACATGTATTTGACATTCAAGAAAGCAGTAGCAATAAACAGAACGATCATATGCTAAGCTAACGGATGGGTCTTGTCCATCACATCATTCTCCTAATGATGTGATCCCGTTATCAAATGACAACTCATGTCTATGGTTAGGAAACCTTAACCATCTTTGATCAACGAGCTAGTCTAGTAGAGGCTCACTAGGTACACGGTATTTGTTTATGTATTCACACATGTATTTAAGTTTCCGGTCAATACAATTCTAGCATGAATAATAAACCTTTATCATGAACAAGGAAATATAAAATAATAAAAACTTTATTATTGCCTCTAGGGCATATTTCCATCAGTCTCCCACTTGCACTAGAGTCAATAATCTAGATTACATAGTAATGAATCTAACACCCATGGAGTCTTGGTGCTGATCATGTTTTGCTCGTGGAAGAAGTTTAGTCAACGGGTCTGCCACATTCAGATCCGTGTGTACTTTGCAAATTTCTATGTCTCCATCCTTGACATATTCACGAATGGAGTTGAAGCGTCTCTTGATGTGTTTGGTCTTCTTGTGAAACCTGGGCTCCTTGGCTATGGCAATTGCTCCAGTGTTGTCACAAAAGATTGTCATTGGACCCGATGCACTAGGTATTACACCTAGATCGGATATGAACTCCTTCATCCAGACTCCTTCATGTGCTGCTTCCGAAGCAGCTATGTATTCCGCTTCACACGTAGATCCCGCCACGACGCTCTACTTAGAACTGCACCAACTGACAGCTCCACCATTTAATATAAATACGTATCCGGTTTGTGACTTAGAGTCATCCGGATCAATGTCGAAGCTTGCATCGATGTAACCCTTTACGACGAGCTCTTCGTCACCTCCATAAACGAGAAACATGTCCTTGGTCCTTTTCAGGTACTTCAGGATATTCTTGACCGTTGTCCAGTGATCCACTCCTGGATTACTCTGGTACCTCCCTGCCAAACTTATGGCAAGGCACACATCAGGTCTGGTACACAGCATGGCATACATAATAGAACCTATGGCTGAGGCATAGGGAATGACTTTCATTTTCTCTATATCTTCTGCCGTGGTCGGGCATTGAGTCTAATCCAACTTCACACCTTGCAAGACAGGCAAGAACCCTTTCTCTGACTGATCCATTTTGAACTTCTTCAAAACTTTGTCAAGGTATGTGCTTTGTGAAAGTCCTATCAAGCGTCTTGATCTATCCCTATAGATCTTGATGCCCAATATATAAGCAGCTTCACCGAGGTCTTTCATTGAAAAATTCTTATTCAAGTATCCCTTTATGCCATCCAGAAATTCTATATCATTTCCAATCAACAATATGTCATCCACATATAATATTAGAAATGCTACAGAGCTCCCACTCACTTTCTTGTAAATACAGGCTTCACCGTAAGTCTATACAAAACCATATGCTTTGATCACCTCATCAAAGCGTATATTCCAACTCCGAGATGCTTGCACCAGTCCATAGATGGATCGCTGGAGCTTGCACACTTTGTTAGCACCCTTAGGATCGACAAAACCTTCTGGTTGCATCATATACAACTCTTCTTTGAGAAAACAATTAAGGAATGTAGTTTTGACATCCATTTGCCAGATTTCATAATCATAAAATGCGGCAATTGCTAACATGATTCGGACAGACTTAAGCATCGCTACGGGTGAGAAAGTCTCATCGTAGTCAACCCCTTGAACTTGTCAAAAACCTTTCACGACAAGTCGAGCTTTGTAGACAGTGATATTACCATCAGCATCCGTCTTCCTCTTAAAAATCTATTTATTCTCAATGGCTTGCCGATCATCGGGCAAGTCCACCAAAGTCCATACTTTGTTCTCATACATGGATCCTATCTCGGATTTCATGGCCTCAAGCCATTTGTCGGAATCCGGGCTTATCATAGCTTCTTCATAGTTCGTAGGTTCGCCGTTGTCTAACAACATAACTTCCAGAACAGGATTACCGTACCACTCTGGTGCGGAACGTACTCTGGTCGACCTACAAAGTTCAGTAGTGACTTGATCTGAAGTTTCATGATCTTCATCATTATCTTCCTCTCTTATTGGTGTAGGCATCACGGGAACGGTTTTCTCTGATGAGCTACTTTCCAATTCGAGAGAAGGTACAATTAGCTCATCAAGTTCTACTTTCCTCCCACTCACTTCTTTCGAGAGAAACTCCTTCTCTAGAAAGGACCCATTCTTGGCAACAAAGACCTTGCCTTCGGATCTATGGTAGAAGGTGTACCCAATTGTTTCTTTAGGGTATCCTATGAAGACTCACTTCTCCGCTTTGGGTTTGAGCTTATCAAGTTGAAGCTTTTTCACATAAGCATCGCTTCCCCAAACTTTAAGAAACGACAGCTTAGGTTTCTTGCCAAACCATAGTTCATATGGTGTCGTCTCAACGGATTTAGACGGTGCCCTATTTAACGTGAATGCAGCTGTCTCTAATGCATAACCCCAAAACGATAGTGGCAAATCGGTAAGAGACATCATAGAACGCACCATATCCAATAAAGTACGGTTACGACGTTCGGACACACCATTACGCTGTGGTGTTCCAGGTGGCGTGAGTTGTGAAACAACTCCACATTTTCTTAAATGAAGGCCAACCTCGTAACTCAAATATTCGCCTCCGCGATCAGATCGTAGAAACTTTATTTTCTTGTTACGATGATTCTCTACTTCACTCTGAAATTCTTTGAACTTTTCAAATGTTTCAGACTTGTGTTTCATCAAGTAGATATACCCATATCTACTCAAATCATCTGTGAAGGTTTGAAAATAACGATACCCGCCGCGTGCTTCAACATTCATCGGACCGCATACATCGGTATGTATTATTTCCAACAAATCAGTAGCTCGCACCATTGTTCCGGAGAATGGAGTTTTAGTCATCTTGCCCATGAGGCATGGTTCGCAAGTATCAAATGATTCATAATCAAGAGATTCCAAAAGTCCATCCGCATGGAGTTTCTTCTTGCGCTTTACACCAATATGACCTAAACGGCAGTGCCAAAAGTATGTTGCACTATCATTATCAACTTTGCATCTTTTGGCATCAATATTATGAATATGTGTATTACTACGATCGAGATTCAACAAGAATAGACCATTCACAAAAGGTGTGTGACCATAAAAGATGTTACTCATATAAATAGAACAACCATTATTCTCTGACTTAAATGAATAACCGTCTCGCAATAAACAAGATCCAGATATAATGTTCATGCTCAACGCTGGAACCAAATAACAATTATTGAGGTCTAAAACTAATCCCGAAGGAAGATGTAGAGGTAGCGTGCCGACGGCGATCACATCAACCTTGGAACCATTCCCGACGCGCATTGTCACCTCATCCTTAGCCAATCTTCGCTTATTTCGTAGCTCCTGTTTCGAGTTACAAATATGAGCAACCAAACCAGTATCAAATACCCAGGCGCTACTGCGAGCATTAGTGAGGAACACATCAATAACATGTATATCAAATATACCTTTGCTCACTTTGCCATCCTTCTCGTCCGCCAAATACTTGGGGCAGTTCCGCTTCCAGTGACCAGTCCCTTTGCAGTAAAAGCACTCTGTTTCAGGCCTGGGTCCAGCTTTGGGTTTCTTCGTGGGAGCGGCAACTTGCTTGCTGTTCTTCTTGAAGTTCCCCTTCTTTCCCTTGCCCTTTTTCTTGAAACTAGTGGTCTTGTTAACCATCAACACTTGATGCTCCTTCTTGATTTCTACCTCCGCTGATTTCAGCATCGCGAAGAGCTCGGGAATTGTCTTCTCCATCCCTTTCATATTATAGTTCATCACGAAGCCTTTATAGCTTGGTGGTAGTGACTGAAGAACTCTGTCAATAACACTCTCAACCGTAAGATCAATTCCCAGCTGAGTCAAGTGGTTGTGGTACCCAGACATTCTGAGTATGTGTTCACTGACAGAACTGTTCTCCTCCATCTTACAGCTGAAGAACTTGTTGGAGACTTCATATCTCTCAACCCGGGCATTAGCTTGAAATATCAATTTTAGCTCTTGGAACATCTCATATGCTTCGTGGCGTTCAAAACGCTTTTGTAGTCCCGGTTCTAAGCCGTAGAGCATGGCACACTGAACTATCGAGTAGTCATCAGATCGAGCCTGCCAGGCGTTCACAACATCTACAGCAGCTCCTGCAGCAGGTCCATCACCTAGCGGTGCATCAAGGACATAATTCTTCTGTGCAGCAATGAGGATAATCCTCAAGTTACGGACCCAGTCCGTGTAGTTTCTACCATCATCTTTCAACTTAGCTTTCTCTAGGAACGCATTAAAATTCAATGGAACAGTAGCACGGGCCATTTATCTACAACATAGATATGCAAAAACTATCAAGACTAAGTTCATGATAAATTAAGTTCAATTAATCAAATTACTAATGAACTCCCACTTAAATTAACATCCCTCAAGTTAACTAAGTAATACATGATCCAAATCAACTAGCCAATGTCCGATCATCACGTGAGATGGGATAGTCATCAATGGTGAACATCTCCATGTTGATCATATCTACTATATGACTCATGTTCGACCTTTCGGTCTCCAGTGTTCCGAGACCATGTCTGTACATGCTAGGCTCGTCAAGTTTAACCCAAGTATTCTGCTTGTCTAAAACTGGCTTACACCCATTGTATGTGAACGTAGAATCTATCACACCCGATCATCATGAGGTGCTTCGAAACGACGAACTTTAGCAACGGTGCATACTCGGGGAGAACACTTTTAGCTTGAAATTTAGTGAAGGGATCATCTTATAATGCTACCATCGTTCTAAGCAAAATAAGATGCATAAAGGATAAACATCACATGCAATCAAAATATGTGACATGATATGGCCATCATCTTGTGCTTTTGATCTCCATCTCCAAAGCATCGTCATGATCTCCATCGTCACCGGCTTGACACCTTGATCTCCATCGTTGCGTCGTGGTCGTCTCGCCAACTATTGCTTCTACAACTATTGCTAACGCATAGCGATAAAGTAAAGCAATTACATGGCGCTTGCATTTCATACAATAAAGAGACAACCATAAGGCTCCTGCCGGTTGCCGATAAATTACAAAACATGATCATCTCATACAATAACGTATATCACATCATGTCTTGACCATATCACATCACAGCATACCCTGCAAAAACAAGTTAGACGTCCTCTACTTTGTTGTTGCAAGTTTTACGTGGCTGCTATGGGCTTCTAGCAAGAACCGTTCTTACCTACGGCACAAAACCACAACGGTGATTTATCAAGTTTGCTGTTTTAACCTTCAACAAGGACCGGCCGCAGTCAAATTCGATTCAACTAAAGTAGGAGAAACAGACACCCGCCAGCCACCTTTATTCAAAACAAGTTGCATGTCTGTCGGAGGAACCGGTCTCATGTACGTGGACATGTAAGGTTGGTCCAGGCCGCTTCATCTTACAATACCGCCAAATCAAAATAAGACGTTGGTGGTAAGCAATATGACGATCACCGCCCACAACTCTTTGTGTTCTACTCGTGCATATCATCCACGCATAGACCTGGCTCATGATGCCACTATTGGGGAACGTAGAATGGAAAACAAAAAAAATTCTACGCACACGCAAGATCTATCCATGGAGATGCATAGCTACGAGAGGGGGAGTGTGTCTACGTACCCTCATAGACCGTAAGCGGAAGCGTTAGAACAATGCGATTGATGTCGTCGAACAACTTCACGATCCAACCGACCGAGTACCGAATGTACGGCACCTCCGCGTTCAGCACACGTTCAGCTCGATGACGTCCTCGACTTCTTGATCCAGCAAGACGGCGAGGTAGTGGATGAGTTCCGGTAGCACGACGGCGTGGTGACGGTGATGGTAATGCTATCTCCGCAGGGCTTCGCCCAAGCACTGCGAAAATATGACCGAGGGACGGAACTGTGGAGGGGGGGCGCCGCACATGGCTAAGACAATGTTGTGTGTCCTTTGGGGCACCCCCTCTCCTCTATTTATATATGTGTAGGGGTTTGGAGTAGAAGGAATAGTGCCACGTGAACAGTAACCGTGAATAGTACACACGTGGACTTGGACTCCAAAGTCCAATCCTATTCTACTAGGACTCTCCCTTTTTTCCTTCCCTAGCTGCTTGGGCTTTTGAGGACTTGGTGCGCCTGGCCCAATAAGGCCAGGGCGCCTCCCCTTAGCCCATGCCAGCCCTTGGGACGTGGTGGACTCACTTGTGGACTTCTAGACCCCTCCGGAATCCTCCGGAACCTTCTGGAAGCTTCCCGGTACAATACCGAAAAAACTACACTTTTTTCCGAAACCCAAAATATGACTTCCCATATATAAATCTTTACCTCTCGGCCATTCCGAGACTCCTCGTGACGTCCGGGATCTCATCCGGGAATCCGAACAATATTCGGTTAACAATTCACATAACTCATATAACACTATATCGTCAACGAACGTTAAGCGTGCGGACCCTACGGGTTCGGGAATGATGTAGACATGACCGAGACGCCTCTCCGGTCAATAACCAATAGCGGAACCTGGATGCCCATATTGGTTCCTACATATTCCACGAAGATCTTATCGGTCGAATCACAATGACAACATACGTAATTCCCTTTGTCCGTCGGTATGTTACTTGCCCGAGATTCAATCGTCGGTATCTCCATACCTAGTTCAATATCGTTACCGGCAAGTCTCTTTACTCGTTCTGTAATACATCATCCCGTAACTAACTCCTTAGTCACTTTGCTTGCCAGCTTCTTATGATGTGCATTATCGAGAGGGCCCAGAGATACCTCTCCGAAACACGGAGTGACAAATCCGAGTCTCGATCCATGCCAACTCAACGGACACCTTCGGAGATACCTGTAGAGCATCTTTATGATCACCCAGTTACGTTGTGACGTTTGATAGCACACAAGGTATTCCTCCGGTATCCGGGAGTTGCATGATCTCATGGTCTGAGGAACATGTATTTGACATTCAAGAAAGCAGTAGCAATAAACAGAACGATCATATGCTAAGCTAACGGATGGGTCTTGTCCATCACATCATTCTCCTAATGATGTGATCCCGTTATCAAATGACAACTCATGTCTATGGTTAGGAAACCTTAACCATCTTTGATCAACGAGCTAGTCTAGTAGAGGCTCACTAGGGACACGGTATTTGTTTATGTATTCACACATGTATTTAAGTTTCCGGTCAATACAATTCTAGCATGAATAATAAACCTTTATCATGAACAAGGAAATATAAAATAATAACAACTTTATTATTGCCTCTAGGGCATATTTCCATCACTTCGGTCTAGAGCAACCGCCATCACATCAATGATGGTCAGGCCGACGCTTGATAGGGACTTCACCTTGGCTGCTAGCCTAGTCACGGCCTCACCTTCCTCTTGAGCCGAACTCAGCGGCCTCCAGCTGTAACGCTTCCGCGGTGGGTCCAATGAGAAGGGCGGAAGGCCTGGTCGGACTGGTTCATACAACAGTACGTCGGTGATGTAAAACCACTCGGAAGGCCAGTAATTGGTTTCCTCCCGAGGTGTCCCCGCTGGGTAGTTAGTCTTGTCGATTCGGCAGACTTCGGCTCCTCCAACTTCTAAAAGCTTGTCTGCCGAAGTGCGGGGCACGACGCAGAAGTACTTCCGCCACAATCCGAAGTGTGCTTGACAGCCGAGATGTAACTCGCAAAGCGCAACTAACCCCACAATATGCAGTATCGAATTCGGGGAGAAGTGGTGTAATTGCAGCCCGTAAAACTCCAGCAGACCACGGAGGAAGGGGTGTATTGGGAACCCTAAGCCGCGGAGGAGGAAAGGCACGAAGCATACCCGCTCATCTCCTCGTGGCGTGGGGTAATTTTCGGCATGGGCTTGACCATCAATGGACATCAGTCCAGGACGGGTAGCGGCTAGATCCGCATCAGGCAGGTACCCTTGCATCGCCAAGCGCTCCAATTGGAGGCGCGCGACGGAACAGCTCCCCCAGTCTCCCCTATCAGGGCCATGAGGTCGCCTTGACGATCCTTCGCCGCTCGCCATTGTTCGGGCTTTTGAGCCGGAGAGGGGAGGGGATTTTTTGCTGTGGTGGCAAATGTGAACTGTCACCAGCAGGGGTTACACGTCTGATAAATAAGGGCAGAGGGGGCTGACGTTTCGACGTTTTCTCCATGAAGGAGGCTCAGCTGCCTAGGCCGCACGATTCTTGAAATCTAAAATCGGTCCCCAACGGAATTCTAAGGGTTGACCGAAGTTTTAAATTTGGTCGGGGAATAAAGCATGGGAACTTGTCTATCGAGCCAAGACTCTGGGAAGACCGTCGACCTCGGCATCGCAGACCAGTTCAGGGGCTACTGACGGTGTCATGGATTAGGGGGTGCCAACCTAGCTGGCCCATCTCCTCGGATGGGCTGATATGCCCTCGTACGTAATCAAGATGGGCCCCGGAAGTCGCACATGGGAGACGTGATCAAGACTACCTCTACCGAAGACTTGTCGTACACTTCAAGATTGTTCCAGCCGCCTTACTCCAAGATACCGACCTTGTAACCCTAGATACCCTCCCTGGCGTGTATATAAGCCATAGGGTTTAGCCCGTAGGGGACATTAGCGCAACATCGAACACCTAGCTATAGTAGTTAGACACATATTACAATCTCGAGGTAGATCAACTCTGTACTCGATACACCTCCATTAATATAAACAGAAGCAGGACATAGGGTTTTACCTCCATCAAGAGGGCCCGAACCTGGGTAAAACATCGTCTCCTTTTGTCTCTGTTACCATCGATCCGAGATCCGCAGCTCAGGACCCCCTACCCCGAGGTCTGCCAGTTTTCACACCGACAATCTCGTATCCAACACCTGGCACCAAATACTTTGAAATAACTTACATTTGGCTTCTTACCAGTGATCAATTCATAAGATGTCTTCTTGAAGAACTTGTGAAGATATACTCTGTTGATGATATGGCATGCAGTATCAATGGCTTCGGGCCACCACTTGCGTGGTGTCTTGTATTCGTCAAGCATGGTGCGAGCCATCTCAATGAGAGTCCTGTTCTTGCGCTCCACGACGCCATTCTTCTGAGGAGTGTATGGAGCTAATAACTCGTGAGTGATGCCAAGGACGTCAAGATAGGTGTCGAGCCCAGTGTTCTTGAACTCGGTGCCATTGTCGCTCCTGATGTGCTTGATCTTGACACCATAGTTGGTCATTGCACGGTTGGCAAACCGCCTGAAGACATCCCGCACTTCAGTCTTAAATTTGGATTATATGCACCCATGTATATCTAGAATAATCATCAACAATCACGAAGCCATATAGATGTGTAGATGTAGTAAGAGTGGAGTAATGAGTAGGGCCGAATAAGTCCATGTGTAGCAGCTCGAAGGGACAAGTGGTCGTCATGATTGTCTTCGAGGAGTGTTTCGCCCAAGTCATCTTCCCAGCTTCACATGCTCCACACAGATGATCCTTCTTGAAGTTGACTCCCTCGATCCCAATGATGTGCTTCTTCTTCACAAGGGTGTGCAAGTTCCTCATGCCAGCATGTCCTAGTCGTCGATGCCAAAGCCAGCATTCTGAAGCTTTTGCTAGAAGACATGTGGCTGGCTGTGGTCCTGTGGAGAAATCTACCATGTACAAGTCACCTCTTCGATAACCTTCGAAGACTTGGGTTTTGTCAGAAGCCATTAGTGTTGGGGAACGTTGCATGGGAAACAAAAATTTTCCTACGCACACGCAAGATCTATCCATGGTGATGAGCATCTACGAGAGGGAGAGTGAATCTACATACCCTTGTAGATCGCTAAGCGGAAGCGTTAATAAACGCGGTTGATGTAGTCGAACGTCTTCGCGATCCAAATTGCCGAGCGTCCCGCGATCCAATCACGATCCTTCCGATCTAGTGCCGAACGGATGGCACCTCCGCGTTCAACACACGTACGGCTTGATGACGCCTTCACCTCCTCGATCCAGCGAGCGATGATGAAGTAGTGGTTGAGTTCCAGCAGCACGACGGCGTGGTGATGGTGGTGAGGAGCAATCTCTGCAGGGCTTCGCCAAGCACTACGGAGATTATGACGGAGGAACTAGAGGGTTAGGGTTGCCGCACACGGCTTGGGGAAATCTTGATCTTTTTCGTGTGCTAGCCCTGCCCCTCTATTTATATGTTGAGCCTTGGGGTCTAAACTTGGAGTAAAAGCCTCCTCCAGGTCGGTTTTGCCCGCACAAGGTCGGTTTGGCCCGCAGGGAAAGAGTCCAACTCGGATCCCTGCCGAACCGTGCACAGCCGCACACAAGCGGTAGTACCGCTTCACACAAGCGGTAGTACCGCTTGGGCGGTAGTACCGCTTCACACAAGCGGTAGTACCGCTCGGGCGGTAGTACCGCTTCACACAAGCGGTAGTACCGCTCCGGCGGTAGTACCGCTTCACCAAGCGGTAGTACCGCTTACGCGGCAGCAAAACTACTTTTGCACTTTCCAATACCTTGTGGGCTTTATCCCTTTGGCTCATATAAAGTGTTGCTGCACCCGAACACTTCGGTAAACATCCGGAACCCCTTCCGGTGAACTCCGGAACCCTTCCAGAGATCAAAACACTATTATCACATGTATCAATCTTTACCTCCGGACTATTCCGGAGATCCTCGTCATGTCCGGGATCTTATCCGGGACTCCGAACAACTTTCGGTCACCAACATAATAACTCAATTATACTAATCGTCACCAAACGTTAAGTGTGTAGACCCTGCGGGTTCGAGAACTATGTAGACATGACCGAGACACCTCTACGGCCAATAACCAATAGCGGGACCTGGATGCCCATATTGGCTCCTACATATTCTACGAAGATCTTTATCGGTCGAACCTCTATGTCAAGGATTCAGTTAATCCCGTATGCTGTTCCCTTTGTTCTTCGGTATGTTACTTGCCCGAGATTCGATCGTCGGTATCACTATACCTAGTTCAATCTCGTTACCGGCAAGTCTCTTTACTCGTTCCGTAATACAAGATCTCGTGGCTAACACTTTAGTCACATTGCTTGCAAGGCTCATTGTGATGTTGTATTACCGAGTGGGCCCTGAGATACCTCTCCGTCATACGGAGTAACAAATCCCAGTCTTGATCCATGCCAACCCAACAGACACCCTCGGAGATACCTGTAGAGCACCTTTATAGTCACCCAGTTACGTTGCGACGTTTGATACACACAAGGTATTCCTCCGGTGTTAGTGAGTTGCATGATCTCATGGTCAAAGGAACAGATACTTGACATGCAGAAAACAATAGCAATAAACTGACACGATCAAATGCTACGTTTACAGTTTGGGTCTTGTCCATCACATCATTCTCCTAATGATGTGATCCCGTTATCAAATGACATCTCATGTCAATGGCCAGGAAACCTTAACCATCTTTGATCAACGAGCTAGTCAACTAGAGGCTTACTAGGGACACAGTGTTGTCTATGTACCCACACATGTATTTGAGTTTCCAATCAATACAATTATAGCATGGATAATAAACGATTATCATGAACAAGGAAATATAATAATAACCAATTTATTATTGCCTCTAGGGCATATTTCCAACAGTCTCCCACTTGCACTAGAGTCAATAATCTAGTTCACATCACTATGTGATTTACATTGTAATGAATCGAACACCCATGCAGTTCTGGTGTTGTTCATGTTTAGCCCTTGGAAGAGGTTTAGTCATCGGATCTGCAACATTTAGATCCGTGTGTACTTTGCAAATATTTATGTCGTCCTCCTTGATGTAATCGCGGATGGAATTGAAACGTCGTTTTATGTGTCTGGTCCTCTTGTGAAATCTTGGTTCCTTGGCTAGAGCAATGGCACCAGTGTTATCACAAAACAGAGTCATTGGGTTAAGCGCACTAGGCACTACTCCAAGATCTGTCATGAACTCCTTCATCCAGACACCTTCCTTCGCCGCCTCCGAGGCAGCGATGTACTCCGCTTCGCATGTAGAATCTGCTACCACGCTTTGCTTGGAACTGCACCAGCTAACCGCACCCCCATTAAGAATAAATACGTATCCGGTTTGCGACTTAGAGTCATCCGGATCAGTGTCAAAGCTTGCATCGACGTAACCCTTTACGACGAGCTCTTGATCACCTCCATAAACGAGAAACATGTCCTTAGTCCTTTTCAGGTACTTCAGGATATTCTTGACCGCCGTCCAGTGTTCCATTCCTGGATCACTTTGAAACCTTCCGACCATACTTATGGCAAGGCTGACATCGGGTCTTGTGCACAGCATTGCATACATGATAGAGCCTATGGCCGAAGCATAGGGGATGACACTCATCTTTTCTCTATCTTCTGCAGTCACTGGGCATTGAGTCTTACTCAACTTCACACCTTGCAATACAGGCAAGAACCCCTTCTTGGACTGATCCATTTTGAACTTCTTCAAAACTTTGTCAAGGTATGTGCTTTGTGAAAGTCCTATTAAGCGTCTCGATCTATCTCTATAGATCTTGATGCCTAATATGAAAGCAGCTTCTCCTAGGTCCTTCATTGAAAAACTCTTGTTCAAATATTCCTTCACGCTTTCCAGCATTTCTATATTGTTTCCAATCAGCAATATGTCATCCACATATAATATTAGAAACGCTATAGAGCTCCCACTCACTTTCTTGTAAATACAAGCTTCTCTGTAAACTTGTATAAACTCGAACGCTTTGATCACCTCATCAAAACGAAGATTCCAACTCCGAGATGCTTGCACCAGTCCATAAATGGATCGCTGGAGTTTGCAAACTTTGTCAGCATTCTCTGGATCGACAAAACCTTCTGGTTGCATCATATACAACTCTTCCTTAAGGAAACCGTTAAGGAACGCTGTTTTGACATCCATCTGCCAAATTTCATAATCAAAAAAGGCAGCTATTGCTAACATGATTCTGACGGACTTAAGCATCGCTACGGGTGAGAAGGTCTCATCGTAGTCAACTCCTTGAACTTGTGAAAAACCCTTTGCCACAAGTCGAGCTTTATAGACGGTGACATTACCGTCCGCGTCCGTCTTCCTCTTAAAGATCCATTTGTTCTGAATGGCCTTACGCCCTTCAGGTAATACTTCCAAAGTCCATACTTTGTTTTCATACATGGATCCCATCTCGGATTTCATGGCCTCTAACCACTTCTCGGAATCCGGGCCCATCATCGCTTCTCCATAGCTCGTAGGTTCATCGTTGTTTAACAACATGACCTCTAAGACAGGGTTGCCGTACCACTCAGGAGCAGTACGCGTCCTTGTCGACCTACGAGGTTCGATAGCAACTTGATCCAAAGCTTCATGATCATCATCATTAACTTCCTCTTCAGCTAATGTAGGCTCCACAGAAACAACTTTCTGCGCTGCGCTACTCTCAGGTTGAAGTAAAGGTTCAACAACCTCATCAAGTTCTATCTTCCTCCCACTCAATTCTTTCGAGAGAAACTCTTTCTCAAGAAATGTTCCGTTTTTAGCGACAAACACTTTGCCTTCGGATCTGAGGTAGAAGGTATACCCAACTGTCTCTTTTGGGTATCCTATGAAGACGCATTTCTCCGCTTTGGGTTCCAGCTTTTCAGGCTGAAGCTTTTTGACATAAGCATCACATCCCCAAACTTTAAGAAACGACAGCTTTGGTTTCTTGCCAAACCAAAGTTCATATGGCGTCGTCTCAACGGATTTCGATGGTGCCCTATTTAAAGTGAATGCAGCTGTCTCTAATGCATAACCCCAAAACGATAGTGGCAAATCGGCAAGAGATATCATAGATCGCACCATATCCAATAAGGTTCGATTACGACGTTCGGACACACCATTACGCTGTGGTGTTCCAGGCGGTGTCAATTGTGAAACAATTCCACACTGTCTTAAGTGACTGCCAAACTCATAACTCAGATATTCTCCTCCTCGATCAGATCGTAGGAATTTAATCTTCTTGTTACGATGATTCTCAACTTCACTCTGAAATTGTTTGAACTTTTCAAATGTTTCAGACTTGTGTTTCATTAAGTAAATATACCCATATCTACTTAAGTCATCAGTGAAGGTGAGAAAATAACGATAACCACCGCGCGCCTCAATACTCATCGGACCGCACACATCAGTATGTATGATTTCCAATAAGTCACTTGCCCGTTCCATTGTTCCAGAGAACGGCGTTTTAGTCATCTTGCCCATGAGGCATGGCTCACATGTGTCAAGTGATTCAAAATCAAGTGACTCCAAAAGTCCATCAGCATGGAGCTTCTTCATGCGTTTTACGCCAATATGACCTAAACGGCAGTGCCACAAGAAAGTGGTATTATCATTATCAATTCTACATCTTTTGGCATCAATGTTATGAACATGTGTATCATTACTGTCGAGATTCAATAAGAATAAACCCCTCACATCGGGTGCATGACCATAAAAGATATTACTCATATAAATAGAACAACCATTATTCTCTGATTTAAATGAGTAACCGTCTCGCAATAAACAAGATCCAGATATAATGTTCATGCTTAACGCAGGCACCAAATAACACTTATTTAGGTTCATCACTAATCCCGACGGTAATCGAAGAGCGAGCGTGCCGACGGCGATCACATCAACCTTGGAACCATTTCCCACGCGCATCGTCACTTCGTCCTTTGCCAGCCTCCGTCTATTCCGCAGTTCCTGTTTTGAGTTGCAAATATGAGCAACCGCACCGGTATCAAATACCCAGGCACTACAACGAGAGTTGGTAAGGTACACATCAATAACATGTATATCATATATACCTTGTTTGTTGTTGGCCGCCTTCTTGTCAGCCAAATACTTGGGGCAATTCCGCTTCCAGTGTCCAGTTCCCTTGCAATGAAAACACACAGTTTCTGGTTTGGGTCCAGCCTTGGGTTTCTTCACGAGAGGAGCAACTGCTTTGCCACTCTGCTTGGAGTTACCCTTCTTACCCTTGCCATTTTTCTTGAAACTAGTGGTTTTATTGACCATCAACACTTGATGCTCCTTCTGAATTTCAGACTCAGCGGCTTTCAGCATCGCAAACAGCTCGGCGACTGACTTGTTCATCCCGTGCATGTTATAGTTCAACACGAAGCTCTTGTAGCTAGGTGGCAATGATTGAAGAACTCTGTCAGTGATAGCCTCTGGCGGAAGGGGCATCCCTAACTCAGCCAGACGGGTGGAGTACCCAGACATTCTGAGCACGTGATCACTGATAGACCCGTTCTCCTCCATCTTGCAAGCATAGAACTTATCGGAGATCTCATATCTCTCGATCCGGGCATTCTTCTGAAAGATAAACTTCAACTCCTGGAACATCTCATATGCTCCATGACGTTCAAAACGTCTTTGAAGTCCCGGTTCTAAGCCATACAACATTGCACATTGAACTATTGAGTAATCATCAGAACGAGCCTGCCAGGCGTTCACAACGTCTAGAGACTCAACTGGAGCGGGTGGATCACCAAGCGGTGCATCAAGGACATAAGCCTTCTGGGAAGCCGTAAGGATAATCCTTAGATTACGGGCCCAGTCCACAAAGTTACTTCCATCATCTTTCAACTTAGCTTTCTCTAGGAACGCATTAAAATTCAGGGGTGCTACTGCGCGAGCCATGATCTACAACATAAATATAGCAAAGACAACTTAGACTATTGTTCTTAGATAATGAGTTTAGTTAATCATATTTAAAAAACTCCCACTCAAATTGACATCCCTCCGATCATTCGAGTGTAACATGATCCAAATCCACCAACTCAAGTCCGATCATCACGTGAGTTGAGGTGGTTTCAATGGTGAACATCTTCATGTTGATCATATCTACTATATGACTCATGTTCGACCTTTCGGTCTCTTGTGTTCCGAGGCCATGTCTGTACATGCTAGGCTCGTCAAGTTTAACCCGAGTGTTCCGCACGTGTAACATGGCTTACACCCGTTGTATGCGAACGTAGAGTCTATCACACCCGATCATCACGGCGTGTCTCGAAACGACGAACTTTCGCAACGGTGCACACTTGGGGAGAACACAATTTATCTTGAAATTTAAGTGAGGGATCACCTTATAATGCTACCGTCGTCCTAAGCAAAATAAGATGCATAAAAGGATTAACATCACATGCAAATCATAAGTGACATGATATGGCCATGAACTTGTGCTTTTGATCTCCATCTCCAAAGCACCGGCATGATCTCCATCGTCACCGGCATGACACCATGATCTCCATCATCTTGATCTCCATCAACGTGTCGCCATAAGGTTGTCGCGCTGACTGTTGCTTCCACGACTATAGCTAACGTTTAGCGATAAAGTAAAGCATTACATAGCGCTTAATGATTGACACGCAGGTCATACAATAATTAAAGACAACTCTATGGCTCCTGCCAGTTGCCGTACTCATCGACATGCAAGTCGTGATATTCTATACATCACATGATCATCTCATACATCACATATATCTCATCATGTAATTGGCCATATCATATCACAACATACCCTGCAAAAACAAGTTAGACGTCCTCTAATTGTTGTTGCAAATTTTACGTGGCTGCTACGGGTTTGCAAGAACCGTTCTTACCTACGCAAAACCACAACGTGGTGTAGTGATTGCTTTTTGATCTTCTAAAAGAACCCTCTTCATTGAAATCGATTCAACTAAAGTGAGAGAGACAGACACCCGCTAGCCATCTTTATGCAACGAAGTTACATGTTAGTTGAAGGAACCTGTCTCGCGTAAGTGTACGCGTAATGTCGGTCCGGGCCGCTTCATCTCACAGTACCGCCGAATCAAATATCAACTAGTAACGGCAAGCAATATGTATACACCCACGCCCACAACTCGTTTGTGTTCTACTCGAGATCTCATCTACGCATAGACCTGGCTCATGATGCCACTGTTGGGGAACGTTGCATGGGAAACAAAAATTTTCCTACGCACACGCAAGATCTATCCATGGTGATGAGCATCTACGAGAGGGAGAGTGAATCTACATACCCTTGTAGATCGCTAAGCGGAAGCGTTAATAAACGCGGTTGATGTAGTCGAACGTCTTCGCGATCCAAATCGCCGAGCGTCCCGCGATCCAATCACGATCCTTCCGATCTAGTGCCGAACGGACGGCACCTCCGCGTTCAACACACGTACGGCTTGATGACGCCTTCACCTCCTCGATCCAGCGAGCGATGATGAAGTAGTGGTTGAGTTCCAGCAGCACGACGGCGTGGTGATGGTGGTGAGGAGCAATCTCTGCAGGGCTTCGCCAAGCACTACGGAGATTATGATGGAGGAACTAGAGGGTTAGGGTTGCCGCACACGGCTTGGGGAAATCTTGATCTTTTTCGTGTGCTAGCCCTGCCCCTCTATTTATATGTTGAGCCTTGGGGTCTAAACTTGGAGTAAAAGCCTCCTCCAGGTCGGTTTTGCCCGCACAAGGTCGGTTTGGCCCGCAGGGAAAGAGTCCAACTCGGATCCCTGCCGAACCGTGCACAGCCGCACACAAGCGGTAGTACCGCTTCACACAAGCGGTAGTACCGCTTGGGCGGTAGTACCGCTTCACACAAGCGGTAGTACCGCTCGGGCGGTAGTACCGCTTCACACAAGCGGTAGTACCGCTCCGGCGGTAGTACCGCTTCACCAAGCGGTAGTACCGCTTACGCGGCAGCAAAACTACTTTTGCACTTTCCAATACCTTGTGGGCTTTATCCCTTTGGCTCATATAAAGTGTTGCTGCACCCGAACACTTCGGTAAACATCCGGAACCCCTTCCGGTGAACTCCGGAACCCTTCCAGAGATCAAAACACTATTATCACATGTATCAATCTTTACCTCCGGACTATTCCGGAGATCCTCGTCATGTCCGGGATCTTATCCGGGACTCCGAACAACTTTCGGTCACCAACATAATAACTCAATTATACTAATCGTCACCAAACGTTAAGTGTGTAGACCCTGCGGGTTCGAGAACTATGTAGACATGACCGAGACACCTCTACGGCCAATAACCAATAGCGGGACCTGGATGCCCATATTGGCTCCTACATATTCTACGAAGATCTTTATCGGTCGAACCTCTATGTCAAGGATTCAGTTAATCCCGTATGCTGTTCCCTTTGTTCTTCGGTATGTTACTTGCCCGAGATTCGATCGTCGGTATCACTATACCTAGTTCAATCTCGTTACCGGCAAGTCTCTTTACTCGTTCCGTAATACAAGATCTCGTGGCTAACACTTTAGTCACATTGCTTGCAAGGCTCATTGTGATGTTGTATTACCGAGTGGGCCCTGAGATACCTCTCCGTCATACGGAGTAACAAATCCCAGTCTTGATCCATGCCAACCCAACAGACACCCTCGGAGATACCTGTAGAGCACCTTTATAGTCACCCAGTTACGTTGCGACGTTTGATACACACAAGGTATTCCTCCGGTGTTAGTGAGTTGCATGATCTCATGGTCAAAGGAACAGATACTTGACATGCAGAAAACAATAGCAATAAACTGACACGATCAAATGCTACGTTTACAGTTTGGGTCTTGTCCATCACATCATTCTCCTAATGATGTGATCCCGTTATCAAATGACATCTCATGTCAATGGCCAGGAAACCTTAACCATCTTTGATCAACGAGCTAGTCAACTAGAGGCTTACTAGGGACACAGTGTTGTCTATGTACCCACACATGTATTTGAGTTTCCAATCAATACAATTATAGCATGGATAATAAACGATTATCATGAACAAGGAAATATAATAATAACCAATTTATTATTGCCTCTAGGGCATATTTCCAACAATTAGCACAAGACAGCGAAATTTGCCAAAGATGACAATCATATCTAGATCACAAAGCATTGAGACTGGCATGAGGTTTAATCCAAGGGATTCGACAAGCATCACTTTATCCATGTGCCGATCCCTTGAGATTGCAACCCTACCTAGACCCAATACCTTGCTTTTCCCAGTATCAGCAAAAGTAATGTGCTTTTGAGTAGACGGACGAAGTGTAGAGTCCATGAGTATGCTTTTGTCACCAGTCATATGGTTGGTGCAGCCACTGTCCGGGATCCATTCAGTAGCTTTTGGAAGTGAATCCTACAGTAGAGTTAGTGGGATATGCTTCACGATGACAAATTGTGAAGATAAAGCATGTGATCACAGATATTTCATGCAAGATCAGTTTCATGAAAGATATGGAAATGTAATCATCAAGAAATTATGTTGAGTCTTTTGTTCCATAGCACTATGGGCATTTTTACTTGTGCCCCACAAGTTTATTCAGGTCCCCAGCATTGTCTTTAGAACCCTATGCTTTTCGGCTGGATACCTGACCCTGCAAGAAAGAGATCAGTTCTTCTTAACCACCCACAACTGAAGGGGTGGCTTAGAAGCAATCAGTCTAAGTGCAGCATCTGAGAACTTTGGCTTGGAAGCCCTAGCAAATAGCTTCACAGGCGGGTTAGTGTACTCAAATGAATAGGCAGAGAAATTCTTTGATTTGTGAACATAATGGTATGAGGAACGTCTCTCATATTCATGAGTCTGATCATTGTAACCCTGCAAAACATTGGCGTTAGGGCGATCATGAGAAGACCTTGGTCTGTATGAAGACTTCGGTCCATATGAAGCTTTTGCTCTGGGGTTTGTCCTCTTCCCTGGTGGTGTCATGATGACATTCACGGGATGCTTTTCAAGAAGACTTTTGGGAACCCAGATCCACTTCATAGGGGAGCCATTCCTGCAGTTAGTTCCAATAAACCTGGCAAACACTTCACCATTCTGGTTTTTGAACAGTTTATAGTTTGAGTCAAAGGACTCATCAATGATGATAGGGTTAGCATAGTTGTAACCAGATAAGGTGGATGGATCCACTGATGGCCCTTGTGCAGCAACTGTAGGGTAACGCAGCAGAAAACAAAAAATTTCCGACCTACGCACCAGCCCAGGACCACTATGGAGACTGCATACAAGGTTTGATCTTTTTCGTTACCGACTCGTAGCGCAGCGGAAGAAGAGTCGATGACGATCGGCGGTGCAGATCCCCGCACCTAGGATTTACAACCTCCCAACCGCGAGGATGTACTCCCTCATCTGCCCCTCGGACAGCCCTCCGGGAGGCAGTCGGACAGTCCCTCGGACGGTGTCGCTGACAGCCCTTCGGGAGGACCTTCGAAACTCGGACGATCACTTGGACAGCCCTTCGGGAGGCACTCTCGAACTAAGACCGAAACTACGATCTCTCTACAGAGTTGCACACATATGGTGTCATCTATCCGGCAGGGCTTCGCCGTCCAGAACTAGTTCCTGCCGGAACCCAGACAGCCTTTCGGCTCTACGAAACTATTTCGCTGGGAGGGAGAGAGAAGCCAGACAAGTCAAATGGCATGTGTATGAGAGCAAGGATGATCTGATTTTGGAGAGCCCTGTCCACCTCTATTTATAGGAGGAGCAAGGGGTAGAGGAAAGAGGTAAAAAGACCAAAAGGACCTTCCTAGGATCTTTCCACCACATGCCACATAAGGGTGTGTAGAACATATCCACCATGAGGTGGAAGGACACCTCAAGGAGGGCCCCCCCATGCCATGGACGAAATTGTGCAGCCCCCTTGGGGGGCTCCACCTCCCTTTCACACACCAAAAGTGGTTTTCTTCTAGAAGAAAAACCCCATTTGCAAATCAGCCAAAAAAGTGCTTCTCACTATTCACGAAGACATTTTTCTGCGTCCGTTAAAACCCAAATTATTTATGTGTGCCTAGAATAATTCTAGCACCCACCAAAACAATTTTGAACGCATTCCGAAACAATTTCGGAACAATGTTTCTTCAGCGAAAAGCAACCAAAGCGGTTCCGGCTGCTCCGGAACATTTCCGGTTTTTGTCCCAGAAAATTCCCAGAAGTTTCCAGAACACTTGTGGCATCCTCCAAGAATTTCCGGGCATGTGCCAGAACCAATTTGACTTAATGCAATACCCTGAAACAACTTTTCAGTTTCACCGGAACTATTCCGGTGTTCTCTCCGGAACGTTTCCGTTTCGTCCGAAACTTTTTCGGTGATTTTCTCTCAGACTCCCCGTCTAGTATTCAGCAGATAGATGACCCTTAAGCGTGTTACCCTATAGGTTCGGTGAAGTATAGACATGACCCGGAACACTTTCCGATCAATGATCAACATCGGAGCCGTGGACACCCATATTGACCCCTATACCCACACGAATGAATATTCGAGTGAACCTCCAGTTGCCGTGTGCTATTCCTGTTGCTTCACGATATATTACAAATACCCGAGGTG
The DNA here is from genome assembly GCA_039707655.1 of Elymus sibiricus. NCBI lineage: Eukaryota > Viridiplantae > Streptophyta > Magnoliopsida > Poales > Poaceae > Elymus > Elymus sibiricus. The sequence goes on along the minus strand of CM077672.1, from coordinate 18,343,015 downwards.
AGATTTATTGCATCCCCGTGGATCAACAACTTGTCCACTATGCAAGTTACCTCATTACCGGTTTTGTTCTCTTTACTCGTTTCCGTGTTCCGGCATCCCAGTGATCAAATCACAATGTGTCTGGCCAGACGATGATGGATACCGTAACACCGAGAGGGCCCTAGAATATCTCTCCATCGTCGGAGGAGAAAATCCCAATCTTGAGCTATCTCGTTACTTGCCGTACTTTTCCGTGAACCCGTAAGCCGCCGTAATAGCCACCCATTTACGGATGACGTTTAACAAACCCCAAAGTTCACAAAACAAGTACGAAGGAACTCGATACCCTCATGGTCTAAGGAATTATGCAAACATTAACTATCTCTGTGTTATTAACCATTAACTTGTGACGAATGAATCTCATAGCATAACATCAATCAGGTCGATTCAACACAAGTGTTCTACCAACATTGTGCCCTCAAAGTTGCCAGCATAGTGATGCCCATGATCAGGAAAACAGAACCATCATGCAACACTGGAGCTAGTCTTAGAGGCCAGACTAGGAATACATTTTACCGTTTATTATTCCACACGTGCATATGAATCTTCCTTCGAGCCTCGTGGTTATTGTAGACTCGAGAACCATAGCAGTTATAGCATGGAACATAAACATAATTATGAACATGGAGATAAATAATAACATTTGTTATTTCCCCTAGGGCATTTCTCCTACAGACTCCCACTTGCACTAGAGTCAATAATCTAGTCAATGCTAATGCACATTACACCTGTGGCATACCGGTGTAAAAATGCTTCGCATGTGGTATAGCCTGATGTCCAACGGATCTGACAACTTTTGTTCTGTGTGTATCTTTGCATGTCCTCACGTTTTCACGCTTTCACAAAATTCATATTTTGTGTGGACTTGGCTTTGTATATATGTGAATCACAGGTCGAACCTGGATTCCTCAGACTGAGCTATGGAGCAACTACCTGCAGTAGTGTCCCATTGATAAAAGCCATCTTGGAACCATACTAAGTTCATGAATGAACTATATGATTCAACATCTTCTTTGTCGCTTCTAAAGCGTCAACATACTTAGCCTTTGTTATAGAATTCGCCACAATATCCTGTTTGGAATGATTTCCAAACACCGTGCCACCATATTGTGTATTACACACAAAACCCTTAACTTAAATCGAAAATCGCATGGAGTATTGATGAAGACTGTATCGATGCAATTACTTGCAACGAGCACTTCATAATCTCTGCTTGCGAGAAAACATGTCATCAGTGCTACTTTAGTACTTAATGACATCTTTCACTGTTGTCCCTTGATCAGTACTTTGATCACTTTGGTATCTATACTCGCAACTCCTTGGGTCTACTGGACATATCTGGTTGTTTTACATACCATGGAATACATAATTAATCCAAACACGAGAGTGTGTGGAATCTCCATCATGTATTTTGCTCATCAGTGTTTTGGGACACCGAGTCTTGCAAAAACCCTTTCCATGTGACTTTGGCAAGAATCACTCCTTGGCGTTTTAATGCTAAAACGTTTTAGCATCTTGTCAATATGCATTTTTGGCTTTTAGCCTATTAGGCAATTCTATCTCGTAGATAAATATGCCTAATGTCAAGGCTATTTAGCCCAAGCACTTCATTGAAAACTATTTTCAATGAAGTCCTAATTCGTGTCAAGAAATTTATATTATTTCCAATCAACAATGTGTCAAGCACACAAAGTTTTTAGAAATATTATTATGCTCCCACTTACTTTCTTAAAACCACAAGCATCTTCGTTATCCATTGATGAAATCAAACTATTTCATCAAAAACAAAGATTCCAACTCCATTTTGCTCTCTTCTGTCCATTGCTGGAACTCTGAAGTTTGCATACTTACTAGCATCCTCTGGATTGACAAAATACCTTGGACTGTAACACATGCAAGTCCTAGGTTGCATTTCCATCACATGGAAATCCTTTTGGCATCCATGTTGCATATCTCATGATTGAAATATGTATTAATTGCTAGTTTAACCTGATCTGACTTTAAGCATAGCTATGGTGAGACAATCTCATCTTAGTCAACTCTTTGAATTTGTTATTGCAACAAGTCGAGCTTTATGGATAAAACATTTTATCCATATCAGTTTATAGTTCCATTAATGTTCGTTAGACTCTAAGTCTTCCGAAAGGTGTATCAAGATTTTAATCTTGAATCATTTAAGAAAACTATCTCGGATTGTATTGGCATTTAGCCAATTCCGGAGTCAGGGCCCATCAATGCTTCCTTGTGTAACGTAGGTATACTCTTGTCTAACAACAATATCTCGCTTGCGCACCTGAGAGGTTTGCACGAGTTTTGCCTACGTGGTTCAGTTGCAAGTTCGACCGAAGTCCATACATCTTATGTAGAGGCTTCCGTATCAGTCGCAGTAGGAAACTCTGGAATTACTTCCAAGGTTCCTTTCCTTTGATCTGATGATGAAGATACTCTTATGTCATCGAGTTGCACTGTTCTCCCACTCACCTTTTTGCAAGAAACATTTTCTTTCAAAATCATACCGTTCTTTGCTGCAAACTTTTGCTCGGTACAGTGAGGGAGGAATACCCAACATCTTGGGATAACCTACAAAGTAGCTCTTGTCTGATTTGGAATAGGTTTGCAACCTTTTACACAAGCCCCATATTCCAAATGTTTAAGAAGAGATGTAACATGGTTGGGCGTACCATACCATGGCGTCATTTCAACAGACCTGATGGCGCTCTTTTCAGTGTAAAAGCCGCAGTCTCTAAAGCATTACTTTAAAAGGGATAATGGCAAATTGATTTATGTCATCTTTGATCTTACCATGTCATAAATGGTTTGAATACATCTTCACGGACATTCCACTCACAGTGGTGTTCCGGGAGGTGTAAGTTATGAAACTCTTTTCACAACTCATCAGACATTCGCTAAACTTGTAACTCAAAATATTCCTTTCTGCAATCTAGTTTACAGAAACATAATCTTTCTTGTTACAATAATTTCTACTTCATGTTGAAAACCTTATGAATGATTTCAAAAGATCCAGACTTACGTCTCATCAAGTAAATATCCATATATCTACTTGAGTCATTTCTGAAGATAGATAAATCCACTGCAAGCAACAACATTTATCGGACTACATACATCAAAATGTATGATCACCAATAAGTTCGTTGCTCGTTCCTTATGGCATGTGAACGGTATTTCGGTCACTTCACTTTTCAGAGGAAAGTTGCAAGTGTTAGATGATTTATAATCAAACGACTTCAAAAATCCATCATTATGGAAATTTCTCCATGCGGGTTTCTCCAATGTGACCAAATGCAGTGCCACACATGTCTGGTATTCTTTTAGTCTTGCAACATTTAGCGTCAGTGTTATGGATGTATCATATTACAATCAATATTCATAACATACATCCCATCCACGATGGAAGCATGGCCTTATGTTATTCATGATTCCGAACAACAATTGCTCTTTCATGAACAACACTCTTGCAACAAACATTATGCAAATGGGCTAGAGTGTATAAAACTCTAAAATGATTTATGAAAGTAAATATAGGGGTAATGTATTATTATCAATATTCATAACATACATCTCATTCAAAATGAAAGTATGGCCCTTAAGTTATTCATAACATCGAACATCAAAAGTTCTCTTATGAACAACCTTTTTGCAAGATACCTTATGCAATGGGCTAGAGTGTGTAAAAACTCTAAATGAATTATGAAAATAAATACAGATAGAAATACACCGACGGAAGGTATAGTAACATTTACTATATTCCCAACGCGTATCTAAACCTCACTCTGGCAAGTCTTTTTGGCCGTAGTAGTTCTTGCATCGAGTCGCAATAGAATGCAATCGAGCGGGTGTCTTTGTGATCAACACACAATACCCAAGAATCAGTGATTAACATGTTTAATCAAAATTCCCAAGAACTATTTCCTTTGACCAGCCTTTCTATACATCAATAGCTTGTATGACAATCATACATGAGCTGGACATTCCAGTCTTCACTCTTTTGCCTTTATACTTCTAACAGTTTAACTTTTAGTATTTCTCCTACTCTCAGAAGAAGCACTCAACTTAAGAGTGGCGTTAGCCCCGGACTTCCTAGGTGTGTAAGTCAAACTAACACCCTTCGGACATTTCCTTTCTCTTAAGTTGTTGTTTTATTCACCATCATCATATGACCGGCGCTCTACTGGATCCCTCTGTTATTAGTCAAAAGCATAGTAAACACTTTTACTAATAGTTTGCAAAACAAACATTGCTTTGGATATCACATATCTTTTAGCCTTTGTTTGTGTCTGAAAATGATTTTTCATTTCCATGAATATCACATAGCTATCCCAAAACTTTTGAAGTTCGGGTCTCATGGAAGCAAACATATTGCACTTGACCGTAACGGAATTCTAGCTTTTGGATCGAGGGACGAGAGTCACATTATCCATAGCATTAGCGGGAGAATACCGAAAGCATGCGATAGGACAAAAATCCTTCTCGGCACTTTTGAGGACAATCCTCACATTACGTTACCAACCGTAAAGTTTTAACCAGATACTAAACAGCTATTCAATTTTAATAGGGAAGGTGGAAACGCGAGCCATTATTCTATAACTATTATGCAAATTTCACTTAGACAAAGTTCATAATTAATTGCACTAAGAATTAAAAGAATTAATTCTAAAGTGCGCTCCCACTCAAATCAATATCTCTCATAATTGATTATGAGTGATTCAAGATCCACATTTCAATTCAACGCCATTGATGTGGACATCACTGATGACGAGAATTTTAATCGGTAGGCCAACTTGCCAATCACATCTCTTATGTGATTCTTGTTCATCTTTCGATGGGCGTGTTCCGAGCTCAGGACGATCAAGCCAGAACATCAAGACAACCAAGTGATCTCGCTGCGAGGTCTGACCTCACCCGCCTCACACTTCCCTAATCGTTTGTACTCATGTGGACATGACGCACTCCGAGAAGTTAGGTGCCATGACGGTGCTACACTTGGGAGAAAACTAACTACTTGATATTTTTGTGAGAGATCACCCTAATAAAAGCGACTACCACGCAATCAAGAAGGGTGCATCCTAAGGGATAAACATCTCAGGCAATTCATAATAGCATGATATGGTATAGCCCTTTCTGACGGAGAAGTCTTGTATTTCTTCGTCTTCGGCATTCGCGTCGGTGTTCACCTTTGCGAAGATTGCCACCACCTTGTCGATGCACCAGATAATATTGCTATCTCTATAGTTAATAAAATAAGAGAATTACTTAAGGTTGACACGCAGGTCATTAAAGTGACAATCATATGGCTCCAGCCATCATGCCGAATCATGACACGCAGGTCATGTTAATTTACATCATATAGTCATTTCATACATAATCAAATTAATATGAGCACTGCTATACCACATCATATGCACATGCAAACCATCCTGCAAAACCAAGTTAGACGCCTCTAATCGGTTTATGCATAATTTTATTTTACGTGGCTTCTAAGGTTTCGAAACAAACTGAAGCTACCAATGTTCATCATCAAGTATGATTATTCAAGTCGCTAGATTAACTTTACGGGGTGTATGAAACACAAGATAATAAAATCTCGAGCCCCATACTGAACTTCGTCATACGCATGACCCCCGTGCAGATCATATCTGCATTGCCCTTTCTTCTGCGAAATTTCATCTTTCTTTCTAACTATGGTGGAATTCAAAGAACTGTTAGCACTTCGTTGATCAATCAGGATCGCGGATTGCCAGAACTTTGAAACTCCACCATGCTGTTATCAAGATCAGAAATATGCAAATTCCAGGGAAGCAACAACAACATCGGGTAACAGATTTCATCTGCTACCCGCACAAATAATTATCAGTAGTATAACTCATCTACTACAAATTATATTGTGCAACACCCATACATCTCTATGTATTCTAGATCGCAACCTGCATCTACGCATAGCACGGCTCATGATGCCACAGTAGGGTAACGCAGTAGAAAACAAAAAAATTCTGACCTACGCACCAGCCCAGGACCACTATGGAGACTGCATACAAGGTTTGATCTTTTTCGTTACCGACTCATAGCGCAGCGGAAGAAGAGTCGATGACGATCGGCGGTGCAGATCCCCGCAGCTAGGATTTACAACCTCCCAACCGCGAGGATGTACTCCCTCATCTGCCCCTCGGACAGCCCTCCGAGAGGCAGTCGGACAGTCCCTCGGACGGTGTCGCGGACAGCCCTTCGGGAGGACCTTCGAAACTCGGACGATCACTTGGACAGCCCTTCCGGAGGCACTCTCGAACTAAGACCGAAACTATGATCTCTCTACAGAGTTGCACACATACGGTGTCATCTATCTGGAAGGGCTTCGCCGTCCAGAACTAGTTCCTGCCGGAACCCAGACAGCCTTTCGGCTCTACGAAACTATTTCGCTGGGAGGGAGAGAGAAGCCAGACAAGTCAAATGGCATGTGTATGAGAGCAAGGATGATCTGATTTTGGAGATCCCTCTCCACCTCTATTTATAGGAGGAGAAAGGGGTAGAGGAAAGAGGTAAAAAGACCAAAAGGACCTTCCTAGGATCTTTCCACCACATGCCACATAAGGGTGTGTAGAACATATCCACCATGAGGTGGAAGGACACCTCAAGGAGGGCGCCCCCATGCCATGGCCGAAATTGTGCAGCCCCCTTGGGGGGCTCCACCTCCCTTTCACACACCAAAAGTGGTTTTCTTCTAGAAGAAAAAACCCCATTTGCAAATCAGCCCAAAAAGTGCTTTTTACTATTCACGAAGACATTTTTCTGCGTCCGTTAAAACCCAAATTATTTTTGTGTGCCTAGAATAATTCTAGCACCCACCAAAACAATTTTGAACGCATTCCGAAACAATTTCGGAACAATGTTTCTTCAGCGAAAAGCAACCAAAGCAGTTTCGGCTGCTCCGGAACATTTCTGGTTTTTGTCCCGGAAAATTCCCAGAAGTTTCCAGAACACTTCTGGCATCCTCCAAGAATTTCCGGGCATGTGACAGAACCAATTTGACTTAATGGAATACCCTGAAACAACTTTTCAGTTTCACCGGAACTATTCCGGTGTTCTCTCCGGAACGTTTCCGTTTCGTCCGAAACTCTTTCGGGGATTTACTCTCAGACTCCCCGTCTAGTATTCAGCAGATAGATGACCCTTAAGCATGTGACCCTATAGGTTCGGTGAAGTATAGACATGACCCGGAACACTTTCCGATCAATGATCAACATCGGAGCCGTGGACACCCATATTGACCCCTATACCCACACGAATGAATATTCGAGTGAACCTCCAGTTGCCGTGTGCTATTCCTGTTGCTTCACGATATATTACAAATACCCGAGGTGAGATTTATTGCATCCCCGTGGATCAACAACTTGTCCACTATGCAAGTTACCTCATTACCGGTTTTGTTCTCTTTACTCGTTCCCGTGTTCCGGCATCCCAGTGATCAAATCACAATGTGTTTGGCCAGACGATGATGGATACCGTAACACCGAGAGGGCCCGAGAATATCTCTCCATCGTCGGAGGAGCAAATCCCAATCTTGAGCTATCTCGTTACTTCCCATACTTTTCCGTGAACCCGTAAGCCGCCGTAATAGCCACCCATTTACGGATGACGTTTAACAAACCCCAAAGTTCACGAAGCAAGTACGAAGGAACTCGATACCCTCATGGTCTAAGGAATTATGCAAACATTAACTATCTCTATGTTATTAACCATTAACTTGTGACGAATGAATCTCATAGCATAACATCAATCGGGTCGATTCAACACAACTGTTCTACCTACATTGTGCCCTCAAAGTTGCCAGCATAGTCATGCCCATGATCAGGAAAACAGAACCATCATGCAACCCTTGAGCTAGTCTTAGAGGCTAGACTAGGAATACATTTTACCGTTTATTATTCCACACGTGCATATGAATCTTCCTTCGAGCCTCGTGGTTATTGTAGACTCGAGAACCATAGCAGTTATAGCATGGAACATAAACATAATTATGAACATGGAGATAAATAATAACATTTGTTATTGCCTCTAGGTCATATCTCCTACAGCAACCCAGGTAGTTTTGGGGTACTGCTCAGGCTTCCAGTAGGTCCCACCAACATCGATTCTCCTCTCGAAGCCAATACCCTCTTTCCTAGGGTTTCTGTTCAGGATCTGTTTCTTGAGGACATCACAAAGAGTCTGATGCCCTTTGAGACTCTTAAACATCCCTGTCTCAAGCAATGTCTTCAACCTAGCATTCTCATGAGTAATAGCAATGGCTTCCTCAAATGAGGGGTTAGTTGCCACAACAGTAGTTGAAGATATTGCAGTTTCAGAAACAGTGGAGCATTCAGCAAAAGAATTGGCATTTTCACGCTCAAGGCATTTCAAGCAAGGTGGCACAAATTCATCCTGAGCGGTACTGATCTGTTGAGCGAGTAGTGAATCGTTTTCAGTCCGAAGATCATCATGAGACGCTCTCAGCTTGTCAAGCTCTTGCTTCCTTTGAAGATATTCATAAGAGAGCTTCTCGTGATCAGATGAGAGGGTATCATGATGACTTAGGAGCTCTTCATACTTAACTCGAAGATTTTTTATGTCTTCAATTAAGGATTGACTTCGATTCATTTCCTCGTCCAATAGATCATCGCTTTTGTCTAGCAATTTTTGAATCTTTTCCATAGCAATTTGTTGCTCAGTTGCAATTTTAGCAAGTGTCTTATAGCTAGGTTTGGATTCACATTCAGAGTCATCTTCACTTGAGGTTTCAAAGTAGGTAGTGCATGAAGTTACCTTAGCGCCTCTTGCCATGAAGCAGTAGGCAGGAGCAGGGTCGTCGTCCATAGTGTCGGTGACGTGATCATTGTCTTCAGTGTTGAAGATTGACTTGGTGACGAACGCTGAAGACAAAGCCAGGCTTGCCACGCCTGAGTCTGACTCCTCCTCTGACTCCTCCACTACCTCCTCAGTATCAGATTCCTCCTCTGAATCTATCTCCTTGCCAATAAATGCACGAGCTTTGCTAGAAGAACTTGATTTGCGCGATGAAGACTTTTATTGTTTCTTCTTCTTCTTGTCGTCAGAGTCATACTCCTTGCTCTTCTTCTTCTTTGATTCCTTCTCCCATTGAGGACAATCAGCGATGTAGTGGCCTGATCTCTTGCATTTGTGGCAAGTTCTCTTTTTGTAGTCACGAGTGGAAGCCTCATCTTTCTTGGAGTCATACTTTGAAGACTTTCCAGAATGGTTCTTCTTGGTGAACTTCTGGAACTTCTTTACCAGCATTGCGAGCTCTCTGCCAATGTCTTCAGCACTATTAGAACAGCAGTCAGAGTCTTCAAACGATGATACAGCCTTTGCTTTCAAAGCATGCGATCGTCCATAGCTAGGACCATAGATATCTGTCTTCTCAGATAGCTGGAATTCATGTGTATTGAGCCTCTCAAGTATATCGGCAGGATCCAATTGCTTGTAGTCGGGGCGCTCTTGGATCATCAGTGATAGGGTGTTAAAGGAACTATCCAGAGACCTCAGGAGCTTCTTCACAACTTCATGCTTGGTGATGTCAGTGGCGCCAAGAGCATGAAGCTCATTGGTGATATCAGTGAGACGATCGAAGGTGAGCTGGACATTTTCATTCTCGAGCCTTTTGAAGCGATTGAAGAGATTGTGAAGAACATCGATTTGGGAGTCCCGTTGTGATGAGACGCCCTCGTTGACCTTGGAAAGCCAGTCCTAGACAAGCTTTGCAGACTCCAAAGCACTCACACGTCCATACTGTCCTTTGGTCAGATGACCACAGATGATGTTCTTGGCGGTGGAGTCCAATTGTGCGAACCTCTTCACGTCAGCAGCGGTGACACCTTCACCGACCTTGGGGACGCCCATCCTGACGACATACCAGAGGTCGTTGTCAATGTCTTCAAGATGCATGCGCATCTTATTCTTCCAGTAGGGATAGTCAGTGCCATCGAAGACGGGGCACGCAGCAGAAACCTTGATTATCCCTACAGTCGACATAGCTAAAACTCCAGGTGGTTAAACCGTATCACACAGAACAAGGGAGCACCTTGCTCTGATAACAATTGAAAGTGCTAGTTATTGACTAGAGGGGGGTGAATAGGCGATTTTTATGAAAGGCTTCGAAAACATGCAATGTATTCGAAGAAAGCGGAAGCAGGATGAGAACTAGCAAAGCCTATCAATACGATGAACATATATGACAAGCATAGACATCATACATACAGGCATGCATTGAACATAAACACAAGAAGCATGAACATAAATGAGTAAACAAATGAATGGATTCACGGAATATCTTCAAACACAAGCAAGCATGCAAAGGCTTCACAGTTCAAAACAGTAAGTATGGAAGAGTAAGGATAGAACCAGGAGCTCGGGGAAGACAATGATTTGTTTGACCAGTTCCAACTGTTGTGACAGTTGTACGTCTGGTTAGGGAGGCTGAGATTGAACTCAGAAGACCGCGTCTTCACCTTATTCCCCTTGAGCTAAGGTCACTTAGACCTCGCCCAATCACTCTGGTAAGTCTTCAAGGTAGACTTCCAAACCTTCACAGACTTCGTTCACCGGCAATCCACAATGACTCTTGGATGCTCAGAACGCGACGCCTAACCGACTGGAAGATCACAGTCTTCAAGTGTAATAAGTCTTCAGTTCACTTAGAACAGAATGTCTTCAGTGATGCTCAATCACTTTGGGCTCTGGGTGTTTTGGGTTTTGACCTCGCATGGTTTCTCTCTCAATGGCTTCGAGGTGGGTTGCTCTCAAACGACAAAAGCCATGCACTAACTCGGAGCAGCCACCAACTTATGGTGGAGGGGGTGGCTATTTATAGCCAGCGGGCAACCCGATGTGATATGTCCGAAATGACCCTTGGCCATTTAGGAACTGACACGTGTCCAACGGTCGGATTTTGAACCCACGCGGCAACTTTACTTGGGCTACAAGCAAAGCTGACTCAACCAACTCTGGAAGAGATTTTCTCTCATTTTTCTTCGCTTGATGACATAGGATTTTAGGTTGAGCATCACATCAGTTTCTGACTTCGTTTACCTCGACCCCACTTGACAGTTCGGTGGTTCCTATGGCTCAAGAAATAAGAAAATGAAACTACGCAAAGACTATGTCTTCGAGCTTCATTGTCTTCGATGAATGTCTTCATGAACCAATATCTTCAGCAGGAATGTCTTCGTGAACCACCATTGTCTTCAATGTCTTCATACATTTTTAGGGGTCATCTTCTATGGGTAAACCGAATCACTAGGGACTTCTACCTGTGTTCTCCTGTGAATCTCACAAACACATTAGTCCCACAACCAAGTTTGTCTTCAATACTCCAAAAGCAACAAGGGGTGGCACTAGATGCACTTACAGAGGCGGTGGGTGGCGGTGAGTTGGGAGAGATAAGGGGAACCGGGAGCTCTGTTTCTCGCGCGTCCCTCTCTCCTTTCCTCTGTTTTTTTTCATATGTACAGGGATAGGGCCGTGAGCTGCAACCCTACAACGTATATGCTGCACCGCTTATATGCGTATCTACTGTGAATTTTGCAACGTATCGTCAAAATGTTGTAGAATTTGTGTTGCTTTATAGGGGGTATCCTTGTGGTGGTAGTACCAAATTTTTTTGTTTTCTGTTGCGTTCTCCAACAGTGGCATCATGAGCCGTGCTATGCGTAGATGTAGGTTATGACCTAGAATACATGAGATGTATGGGCATTGCACAATATAATTTTGTAGTAGATGAGATCTATTGCTGAAAATTATTTGTGCGGGTAGTAGATGAAATCTATTACCTGATGTTCTTGTTGCTTCCCTTGAATTTGCGTAGTTCTGATCTTGACGGCATGGTGGAATTTTGGTACAAAGTTCTGGCTATCCGCGATCCTTCTATGCTGCTCCTGAGTATGCTAGTTGACAGATCAACGATGTGCTTTAGTTCTTTGGGTTCCGCCATAGTTAAGAAAGATGAATGTTTCGTAGACTAAAGGGCAATGCAGATATGATCTGCACGGGGTTCTTGCGTATGACAAAGTTCAGTATGGGGCTCGAGATTTTTTATCTCGTGTTTCATATGCCCTGCAAAGTTAATCTAGTGACTTAAGTAATCATACTTGATGATGGACATTGGTAGCTATGGTTTGAGTCAAAACCTTAGAAGCCACGTAAAATAAAATTTTGCATAAACCTATTAGAGGCGTCTGATTTGTCTTTGCAGGATGCATCTGAATGAGATATGGTATAGTCTTTGTCATATTTAATTTGATTATGTATGAGATGACTATATGATGTAAATTTATTAACATGACCTACGTGTCATGATTCGGCATGATGGCTGGAGCCATATGATCATCACTTTAAATGACCTACGTGTCAACCTTGATGTAACGCATTTATTTTATTAGCTATAGAGATAATATTATTTGATGCATCCACAAGGTGGTGACAAGCTTTGCGAAGCTAGAGACCAACGCAAAATCCAAAGACAAAGAAAAAGGAAAAGAAACAGGCCTCGGCAGAAAAGTTCTGTTACGGCAGAATTTTTTAAACTGCTGCCACGGAAACATTTTTTGAATTTTCGCGAAGACGATGAATCCTTCTCCGAAAGAAGGGGCTATACCATATCATGCTATTATGAATTACTTGAGATGTTTATCCCTTTTATGGCACCCTTTTGATTGCGCGGTAGTCACTTTTATTAGGGTGATCTCTCACTTAAAATATATCAAGTAGTTAGTGTTCTCCCAAGAGTAGCACCGTCTGAAATATGTATCTTTTCAGGGTGCGCCATGGTTGCATGGGTACGAACAAATTGAGAGTATGAGGCGGGTGAGGTCTGACCTCGCAATGAGATCACTTGGTTATCTTGAACATTCAGGAAGGATAGTCCTGAGCTCGGAACACGCCCATCAAAAGATGAACAAGAATCACATATAGATGTGATTGGCAAGTTGGCCTACCGATTAAGATTCTCGTCATGAGATGACGATTCTATGACCTTGAACTGAAATATGGATCTTGAATCACTCATAATCAATTATGAGAGATATTGATTTGAGTGGGAACGCACTTTAGTATTAAAATGTTTAATCTCTAGTGCAATTTAATTATGAACAAAGTCTAAGTGAAACTTGTGTTTACTGTTGTAGATCAAATGGCTCGCAACACCCTATTCACCTTAGCCCCGATGTTATAGAAAGAGAAGTTAGGTGCAGCTGGAAACAACTATGCGGACTGGGTCCGTACCCTGAGGCTCGTCCGCAGGAGTGCTAAGAAAGAGTATGTGCTAGACAAACCTCTTCCAAAGGAACCGGAGGCAACTGCCCCGGAAGATGAGAGAAATGTCTAGACCACTAAGAATGATGATTGCACTATGGTGCAGTGCCTTATGCTAACTTGCATGAGTCCATAGCTTCAAAGGCATTTTGAATTTCAATCCGCTCGTGCTATGATCCGGGCAATGGATGCTCTGTACAAACTCAATGCAGGTCGGAACATTATGAGATAACGAAGACCATGATTGGGTGCAAGATGACTGAAGGAGGTTCAGTTGGCGAACATGTGGTCACCTTGATTGGCTATGCTAAAAGGCTTAAAGCCATGGAATTTCCAATTCCACCAACACTCGAGGTGGACATGTTACTTGCTTCACTCCCCCCGTATTACAACTGTTTTATCATGAACTACAACATGAATGGGATGAACAAGACACCGAATGAGTTGCTCGCTATGCTAAAAACTGCTGAAGTAGGATTGCGGAAGAATCGAAAGCATGTGATGCTTGTGAATAAAACCGCCAGTTTCAAAAAGAAGGGCAAGTCCAAGAAAGGCAAGGGCGCCGGTATGACCGGCTCCCAAAGCAAGTCTAAGGGCAGAGCCAAGACTAAAACTGAGTGCTTCTACTGCAAGGGCTCAGGTCATTGGAAGAGGAACTGCAGGAAGTACCTGGCAGATAAGAAGAAGTCCGGAATGTCCAGCAAAGGTATAACTGTTATACATGTTAATGTCATTGACGTTTTGCTTGCTAGCAAAAACTCAAAGTCATGGGTATTTGATTCCGGATCGATTGCTCACATTTGCAACTCGATGCAGGGACTTCAGAGAATGAGCAAGCTGACAAAGAATGAAGTCCTGATGTGCGTCGGGAACGGTGCTGGTATCGCTGCTCAAGCCATCGGCATCATGCCTCTATGTCTCCCTTCAGGATTTATCTTAGAACTAAGTAACTGCTATTTTGTTCTGGCATTGTGTAGAAACATAATCTCTGGATCATGTCTGATACACGATGGGTATTCCTTCAAGTCTGAGAACAATGGTTGTTCACTTTGTTTTAAGGATATGTTTTATGGATTTGCACCCATTGTTGGGGGCCTATTCGTTCTGAATCTTGAATGTGAAATTGATGTCTTGAACATAGAAGCTAAACGCCTTAAGAAGGTTGATACCACCACCACTTTTATGTGGCACTGCCGTCTTGGCCACATTGGAAAGAAACGCATGCAAAGACTCCATAAAGATGGAGTTTTACCATCTTTTGATTTTGAATCATTTGACACATGTGAAGCTTGTCTGATGGGGACGATGACCAAGACGCCATTCACGAGTCATCCTGAACGAGTAGGAGAATTATTGGAAATAATAGATAGTGATGTATGTGGTCCAATGAACACATCAGCACGTGGTGGTTATTTCTACTTCATGACTTTTACTGATGATTGAAGTAGGTATGGATATATCTACTTGATGAAGCATAAGTCAGAAATCTTTGAAAAGTTCAAAGAGTTTCAGAATGAGGTAGAGAATCATCATGACAAAAAGATTAAGTTTCTGCAATCAGATAATGGAGGCGAATATCTTAGTCATGAGTTTAGCCAACATCTGAGTGACCATGGAATTGTTTCACAGCTTACGCCTCCCAAAACTCCATAGAGAAATGGAGTGTCCGAACAACGTAACCAAACCTCGTTAGACATGGTAAGGTCGATGATGTCTCTTACAGAACTGCCAATATCTTTTTGGGGTCTTGCGCTAGAAACTGCTACTCATACATTAAACAAGGCACCGTCAAAGTCTGCTAAGACGACACCACATGAGATGTGGTATGGGAAGAAACCCAGTTTGTCGCATCTTAAAATTTGGGGTTGTGACGCATTTGTAAAATGTTTACAACCTACCAAACTCGATCCTAGACCAAACAAATGTTACTTTGTAGGTTATGCCAAGGATACTATTGGGTATTCCTTCTACCTACCCTCAGAGCACTAAGTGTTTGTCGCTAAAAACAGAGTCTTTCTCGAGAAAGAGTTTCTTGCTAAAGAAGTGAGTGGGAGGATAGTATAACTTGATGAGATTAATGAATCTTTGGCAACCGTTGATGGGGCTAACGACCGGAAGTAATTCCACAAATTATCCCTACAACCGAGCCAGAAGTTTACGCATCTAATGTGGAAACTTCAGACAAGTTTTTGACAGAACCGCGAAGGTCTGGTAGGACTATCGTGCCACCTGAATGGTTTCATAATGAAATCCTCATTCTTGAAGATGATGAACCTGTGCATTACAAGGAAGTGATGGCGGGGACCAGCTCAAGGGAATGGCACAAAGCCATGAAATCTGAAATGGAATCCATTACGAAAACCAAGTTTGGAACTTGGTAGAACCTCCAGAAGGCGTAAAGCCCATTGGTTGTAAATGGATTTTCAAAAGAAAGACAGACGCGGATGGTAACATCACTATCCATAAAGCTAGACTTGTCACGAAAGGGTTCATGCAAGTTCAACGAGTTGACTACGACGAGACTTTCTCACCCGTAGCTATGCTTAAATCTGTATGGATAATGCTTGCAATTGTTGCTTATTTCGATTACGAAATATGGCAGATGGATGTCAAAATGGCTTTCCTGAATGGAAATCTCAATGAGGATGTATACATGATACAGCCTAAAGGTTTTGTCAATCCTAAGGATGCTAAAAAGGTATGCAAGCTTCAGAAGGCCATTTATGGTCTGGAGCAAGAATCAAGGAGCTAGAATATTTGTTTTAATGAAGTAGTCAAAGAGTTTGGCTTCATCCGGAATGAGGAAGAATTTTGTGTTTACAAGAAGTTTAGTGAGAGCGCAAAAGCATTTCTAATCTTATATGTGGATGACATATTATTAATTGGAAATGACATGAATTTTCTTAGTGAAATAAAAGAGTCATTGAAGAGGAGTTTTTTCAATGAAAGACTTGGGCGAAGCGGCATATATATTGGGCATCAAAATCTATAGAGATAGATCAAGACGCCTGATAGCACTTAGCCAAAGCACGTACATTGACAAGGTATTAAAAAGGTTTAATATGGAGCATGCCAAGAAGGGCTTACTCCCAATGTCACCTAGCACAGTGCTCAGCAAGAATCAGGGTCCTCGGACTCTTGATGAGCCAGTACAAATGAATGATGTTCCATATGCTTTGGCAGTTGGTTCCATTATGTATGCCATGCTATGTACAAGACCAGATGTTTCCTATGTGCTAAGTGTTAGCAGCTGGTACCAAAGTGATCCAGGATTGGAACACTGGGTCGCAGTTAAAAATATTCTGAAGTACCTCAGGAGGACCAAGGACTTACTCCTTGTGTTCGAAGGTGATGAAGAGCTCATTGTAAATGGTTACACTGATGCAGACTTTATGACTGACCCAGATGACTTCAAATCTCAATCAGGCTATGTTTTCATTATGAACGGAGGCGAAGTGTGCTGGAAGAGCTCCAAGCAAAACACTGTGGCGGATTCAACGATGGAGGTGCAATATGTCGCGGCTTCAGAAGTGTCGGGGCCGGTTCCTGGGACACAGAATGCCAGAAATTAACCCATCATGTCATCACCAGCCCCAAAATCATTTTAACTGGTGGACACGTCTTTGATACAGATTACCAAGCAATTACAAAAATTGGATACAAGACCATTAAGGTCTAAGGATTACAACAGTGGATGGCGGAAGCGATTCACGGATCTCCAACTCTGATGGGGTTCCATTTCCACAGGAATAGCTGACCGGGATAACTCCTATCTCATGTGGCCGCTACCCCCGGCTCCTAAGTCGCAAGGACGTCCTCGTAGCACTCTTCTTCGAAATTACGATCTGGCCAAGTAAATAGCCAGGGACAAGCCAGTGAGTACGTTTGAATGCACTCGCAAGACATCATGGACAAAAGATATAACAAAAGTAGGCAGAGTGCATGGAATTATACTTCAAGCAGATCAAACATATCTAGGTCTTGACATGAGAAACAATCAAAGCATCTCATTTCATTTAATAAGACTATATGGTTGACTGCGAGTAATTACTTTAATATTTGAGGTGGTTACTATTCTGTTTTCTTAATCATGGGTTATAATTAATACATCTTAGTAACAGAATCAAATCTTGTGCAAACTCAATCTTGTGGTGGAAATCCAACTTCACCTCAATTATGGGTTATGACAAGCAATTCAAGCA
Organism: Elymus sibiricus; assembly: GCA_039707655.1. NCBI lineage: Eukaryota > Viridiplantae > Streptophyta > Magnoliopsida > Poales > Poaceae > Elymus > Elymus sibiricus. The sequence goes on along the minus strand of CM077672.1, from coordinate 18,325,457 downwards.
ATATCAATTACTTCCTTCTAACGTTCTTACTATTAACCCAATAAATAAAAGCATAGCATCAAGCATATGGATATATATATATATATATATATATCATGGAATGTTAGTGGTATGCATCATATGAGAATGTCGAGTACACATAGGAAATAAAGAGGTTATTGGGCAAGATATAAACATTCACATCACAAACATTGGTTCAGGCAATCATACACAAACATTTATTCTTAGGAGGTAGAGACCGTCCCAGAAGAATCGTAACTAAATGTAAAAGGGGAACTTCGGGCGATAGAGCTCCCGAAGAATGCAAAAGGAAAATAAACACACAAGCCAATCGGGTGTCTGAAGCGACGCCACGAAAGGTCTTTAGAGATAATGCCACAGTCGGGCGTCTGAAGTGAAACCTCATAAAGGGCTTATATATAAGAAAAGTAAAACATGCAAGTATCAAGCAGGGTATGATAAGTATCTAGGAGGTAGAACCTTCCCAGGAGACACTCAACAAAACATATACGAGTAAGGGGTTAGTCCATAATAGCATTAATCATAATATTCATGATAGCATCAGTAGTAATAACAATCATCCTTCAAAAGCGAATCCTGATCAATTTTTGTTTAGTTAATTCCTCCGAAGACCGACACTGAGACCGACACTTGACCCTTCCCAAACTATAGTCCTTGACCGCAGACACGGCTATTCGAATAGGTTTTAAACTCTGCAGAGGTTGTACACTTTACCCACATGTAAAGGATTTCTTTAGCCAGCATCGAAATATTGACGAGTTCTGATTACGGTCTTTGGGTTGCAAACACACCTGACCAACACACACTAGCTTTAATTTCTCCCAAGCCAGGAATCACCCAAAGCATCGGACAAAATAAAACCTTAAGTCGGGGAGGCTACAACCTCGAGTAGCAATGAGCAGACGACCGTATTTATAACGCGCGCAAAACACAGGGGAGCTACCCGTCTTCGGCTTCTCAGCGAAACACTCATTGCCCCCTGATCCGATGACCGGCATTACCCAGGGCCATAGAACCGTCATCGTGGCCTCTCTGTATGGTGTGCGCAGGAAAGGGGTTAACAACTTACTAAACCATACCCCACCTGTGGTAGGGACATGTGGTAGCACAAATCAATTTGGGGGTTACTGGTGACAAGACTCGATCTATGGTCGACTCGGGAGGCTTATGTTTCCTACAGTGGTTAGCACAATATATTTCCTCTTAACAGCAACACCAAAACAGGGCCACAACCCTAGCATGTCCCAACATGCATAACAATCGAGGCATGAACACGCTCCGACGTGATCACCCTCCTGCTGGTAATAGAACTTCCTTTGTACCTGTTCCTGCAAGTTAGTCATGACAATCACAACATTGTGCGGTACGAGGAAAACATGCCAACTCTACATCACATGCTTCCCTACAACCAGAATTACTAGCTATGCAACCAAGCACACAAATCTTGCCACTGGCTTAAATTCCGAGAATGACCATATTCATGCAAATTTCACTAGCAAGCAAACAACCGCACAATCATCATATCCAGTGTTCAAGATGCTTGCCTTGGGTAATTAGAAGAGTTGGTTATAACCCACAAGTCTTGAAAAGAATCATTTCCCTCTCTTTCCTATATTCAAAATAATGCAATCACAACATAATTTCAAAACAGTACAAAAAAGTGTTTCATAAATTTTTGAAATAAATACTAAAATAAACTAGATGAAAAATAAAGAATGGCAGAAAAATAATCAATTCATTTGGAGTTATAATTAAAAAGTTATTAAGTTTTTAGTATCAGAGACCTTTCTGCAAATAAAAAAGTTACTTTCAGGTCCTTAGCAGTTTAAACAGAAAACGGTTCGGAAGTAAATACGTCTTCTAAAGAAGAAAACGTACTTCTGAAAATACGTCTTCACTTAAAACGCTTCGGGTGGCCTAGGGGTCACTGACAGTGGGTCCCGCTAGGCCCACTGGTCAGGTTTGACCAGTCCACCCCGCGCCCTCTCTCTCTCTCCCTCGGCCAAGCAGAGGCGCGGCTCCGGTGATCCTCGCCGGCGATTGGAGGTGCCCCTTGGTGAGCTGAGCTCACCATAGAGCTCAGGAGGTCCGGGCGGTCCTCTGGAGCTAGGCCACGGACTCCGGTGTGCCTCGAAGCAACGGTGGTCGTGATCCTGGCGGACGGCGGCGTCGGTGGAAGAGGGCTTTCGCCCACGAGCTCTCTTTGGTGGAATTGATGACTGAAAATAGTGGTTGAGTGTTCAAGGAGTACGGTGGTGCAAATATTTTGACGAATAGGGCCGTGGTTAGCTCGGGATCATCCGAACGGTGGTGGTGACCAAACTCGCCGGAGTTGAAGAAGATGACCTCTTCAGGTCGATTCACTGCCCAGGGACACTGATAGAGGAGGAAGGAGTGTTGTTGTGGAAGTATGCGGGCTCGGGGGTGCATTTTATAGCATGGGGAGGTTTCTCCCATGGCTTCCAGGGAAAGCCATGGTGGCGGACGGCCATTACTGCGGCAGATGAGGTAGCTGGGGGTGGTGACGCAGTCGGTGGGTTGTAGATAGGCTCGGGTGGTTGGCAGTTAGAGCTAGGGCGTGCTGGCTAGCTCGAAGATGAGCCACGCATCTTGGACGGTGGCGTAGCCGAGTGAAAGATGACAGCGGCGGCTCAGGACGGCGGGGCGGCGGCGCTAGGGGCCAGGGCCAGGTGCGGGGGAGGCGCAGCTGGTGCAGGCGGCTAGCTGGGGCGTGGAGCAAGCCAGGGGAGATAGTAGCTGCGGTGCTCTGGCCTGCAGTTCGCGTGCTCCGGCCGCGCTCTGGACACGCCCTCAAGGTGTTCGGCAGAATGCCAGGGCATCCTAGGCTGGTCCAAATGAGCCAATCTTTGGCAGGGTGGCAATACTTGATTTGGTAGGAGTGATGGACATGATGCTTTGGCCAGATGATCATGTTTATAATGCAAGTTCATGGGCTTGCAGATTTCTGCCATGCACATGAGGTGCTTGATGATATGCTAGGGCTGGCTAGGAGATTTTTCTGGATGTGGGATTTGGTAGGATGATGCCTCATTAGATGATAAAGAGGACGGCAGGGTTGGTTTGGCAGAATGAAAAACTTGCTACTGCAAGTTTTGTTGGAATTCAGTTCTAGATCAAAACCTTAGGGAAATATTTGGTGGACTTATAAGATTCAAATGGAGCTAAAATTCTGGACTTAAGGGTTTCTTAGGAAGGACTATGACTTGGAAACATTTCAGAATTGTTTGAGCAATATTTAATGGGGTTGTAGTTATAAGCTAGAATTGGACCAGAATAGAAAAGAGGATGGTTTGCTCAAAATTTTCAAATGACCAAGGTGGGTTTTTGCACAAAAGTGAATTATAGGCCTAAGAGGGTCTCCCAAAATTTTGTGGCATTTTTATAGAATTTATTTGAAATAGTTTTAGTATAACAGAAGGGTTTCAGAGTTTGAGAACGCCATTAAAAGAAATATTTTGGGGCAAATTTATTATGAAAATATTTCCTACTGATATTTTGGAAGTAATAATAACAGGGTTGGGCAAAAAAATTACGACCCTTAATATTTTTCTCAAAAAAAAATTGTAAGAAGGAAGAAGAAAGCAGGAGAAATGGCTTTAAAATTATTAAAAGATCCAATTTAATTAACAAAAATTATTTCTGTCATAGTTTTATTTACAAAAATCCTTTTATTAAAATTTGGGGTGTTACAACGCCTTCCCCCCTTAAGGAAATCTCGTCCTCGAGATTTGTTAAGGGCAGAAAAAACTAATTACGGAAAACGACAAACAAAACACTCATATGTAAAATGCAATCATGGTAATACATTCATGACATACACCCTAAGAAATTACACAAAAGTCACATCATGCAAACAAACACTACACACTGCAACAAACGCACTCATGACCGTCTACGGTCCAAAGGTGAGATCTACAGGGTCTTGCGGGAGGGTTCCTGGTGCTGGAGCACATTCTTCTTCCGGAGGAAAGGGAGGAAGCAGACGAAGAACATGCCCTTCCAGAGTTGGGAAGGGTGGTCCGCCAATGGTGATCTGAGGATTCAGGACAGCAAGATAATGGAGATAATCCATCAATTGCTGGGTTAGACGCTCCTGGGCCATCACATACTGAATGAGATTGGTCGGTGCTGGATCTCTCTCTATACGTTCACAACGGAATGTTGCTTCTGCTCCGAAGGCTGCATGGCTCGGGAAGTACTAGTACTTCCTTTTGCTGGTGCTGGGAACCAAGAATTGAAGGCAGGTAACTGCTTCATAAGCAGCAACCTCAATGGCCATGCCTGAGGTTGGCATGGATCTCTCGATGAAGACAATATACGGAGGGCCTTGGTTTAAATCCTCTGGCAGAATCTGCACAACTGCCCAGTATCTCAAGGAGTCAGAGGTGATCCTCAGTTTGTACAACTCATACTGGGGTGGGTGGGTGGATGGAACCAAGGGTATTGCAGGCAAAATCCCACAAAACCTTAACAAAACTGTCGGGGCGTGCCTCAGGAGTTCTTGGGTAGGCTCCCGGGTGAGACATGGAGGGGTTGGATTTTGCTGGTGGAGAAAATGATCAATGATTGCTGATGTTGGGTATGAGAATGGCTCTTATATAGCTGGGATGGGAAACATGATGCGGCGTTGGTACAACTTGGGTCGGACCTCGATCCCCAAAAGAGAATTGACGTTTCACTATAGTGGTCGGTTAGGCTTGAGTGGTAAAGGCAGTTATGGCGTAGGGGTCTCAAAACCTATTACGCATACAAGCATGCCACATAGCGATTCATGTAAAAATCAAGCAGCATAATCAAAAATGGTATCACACAAGCATTCCAACAATCGCACAACGAGTGGACTACTATGATTCCAGGGTACAGGATACAGAGAGAAACAACTGGGCCACCAAGGGCTCGTCAACTACTACAGTGGACTCAGTCCACTTCGTTGACATCTAGCCGGGGGTGCCTAGCAGATGTTGGGACTTCCCCGTGCGCTTCAGCTTCGGAGCTGGCCAAGGTAGGAGCGGGAGTCACGGGGCTGCGGTAACGGCGGTGTCTCTCATGAGACGTCGTAGCCACAGTCCCATCGGAGTAGGTCTCCAACAGGCGGCGAAGTTCCTCTGGGTGGACGAACGCGTTGCCTGGCTGGTCAACAGGGGCACACCTGGGAGGCTCGACAGGTCTCCCAAGTAGCACTACTGGAGTGTCGGTGGCAGGTGCAGCTTCACTTCTCACAGGGGTGAGGAGAGCAAGAGTCATGTGAGTTGCAATCAGATCATTGGTGACCTGATCAAAGAGTGCCTCTTGCACTCTTAGATAGCGCACCAGATGCACAAGGGCAGGATCTGACTCCTGGTCTCCGCTGGCGACTTGGGTCGGGCTACCATAGCCATCACGACTAGGGTAGTAGAAGAAAGGGCGGATGTTAACCCTTGGCGATTGATGCTGGAGTTGAACTACAGCCTCTCGGGCTTCAAGCTGGATGGCTTGGGGTTCCTCGGAGGTCGTCCTTTCGGTGAACTGATACGGGCGTTCTGAGGTGGTGCCCCTCCCGTAGATGTGTACCGTGGCCCAAAAGTGACGGATAGCATCACTCACGTGCTCCCGATATACAACATACTCCGGGGCTCCTCTATGCCAAAGGCACGACGAATGAGATTGGCGAGGATGGCTACAAAGTCTCCCAGCTCGACTGCGGTGGTCTCATTGCAAATGATGGCAACAGGCATCTTGGTGGTTTGGGGTGTCAAAGCGAGAATGAAGGCTGTGTTATGCGGAGTCGAGGCAAAGCTTCCTTTATAGGCTAACAGAGTCTTCCATCGCACGCTTGCGGATGGGACAACTCAGGTGTCTGCCACAGGCACACGGCCCATGGCCCATGGGCTAGGTTGATAGGTTGGGCACCGATTGTCAAAAGATGTCGGCTGTCCACTGATCGTGCCATCGGATGGGATGGGCTTGACGGTGGATAGGAAAAGACTTGGATGCGGTGGAAACCTAGGGATAGTGACCTGGCTAAGATAGGATTAGCCAACGGTCAGCCTGGCTCTGATACCAAGGCTGTCGGGGCCGGTTCCCGAGACACAGAATCCTAGAAATTAACCCCTCGTGTCATCACCAGCCCCAAGATCATTTTAACTGGTGGACACGTCGTTGATACATATTACCAAGCAATTACAAGACTTGGATACAAGACCATGAAGGTCTAAGGATTACAACAGTGGATAGCAGAAGCGATTCGCAGATCTTCAACTCTGATGGGACTGCATTTCCACAGGAACGGCTGACCGAGATAACTCCTATCTCATGTGGCCGCTACCCCCGGCTCCTAAGTCGCAAGGACGTCCTCGTAGCACTCTTTTACGAAATTATGATCTGGCCAAGTAAATAGCCAGGGACAAGCTAGTGAGTACGTTTGAATGCACTCGCAAGACATCATGGACAAAAGATATAACGAAAGCAGGCAGAGTGCATGCAATTATACTTCAAGCAGATCAAACATATCCAGGTCTTGAGATGAGAAACAATCAAAGCATCTCATTTAATTTAATAACACTATATGGTTAACTGCGAGTAATTACTTTAATATTCGAGGAGGTTACTATTCTATTTTCTTAATCATGGGCTAGAATTAATACATCTTAGTAACACAATCAAATCTTGTGCGAACTCAATCTTATGGTGGAAATCCAACTTCACCTCAATTATGGATTATGACAACAATTCAAACAATATCAATTACTTCCTTCGAACATTCTTACTATTAACCCGATAAATAAAAGCATAGCATCAAACATATGGATATATATATCATGGAATGTTACTGGTATGCATCATATGAGAATGTTGAGTACACATAGGAAATAAAGAGGTTATTGGGCAAGATATATGTAGGAGATATGCCCTAGAGGCAATAATAAATGTTATTGTTTATCTCCATGTTCATAATTAAGTTTATGTTCCATGCTATAACTGCTGTGGTTCCCGAGCCCGTATATCCATAAAGGCTCTGAGGAAAACCCATGTGCACGTGTGGGATAATAAACGGTAAAATGTATTCCTAGTCATGCCTCTAAGACTAGCTCAAGTGTTGCATGATGATTACGTTTTCCTGATCATGGGCATGTCTATGCCAGCAACTTTGAGGGCACAATGTTAGTAGAACACTTGTGTTGAATCGACCCGATTGATGTTATGCTATGAGATTCATTCGTCATAAGTTAATGGTTAATAACACAGAGTAGATAATGTTTGCATAATTCCTTAGACCATGAGAGTGTCGAGTTTCTTCATGCTTGCTTCATGAACTTTGGGGTTTGTTAAACGTCATCCGTAAATGGGTGGCTATTACGGCGGCTTATGGGTTCATGGAAAAGTATGTCAGGTAACTTGACAGCTCAAGATTGGGATTTGCTCCTCCGACGATGGAGAGATATCTATGGGCCCTCTCGGTGTTACAGTATCCATCATCGTCTGGCCAGACACATTGTGATTTGATCACGGGGATGCCGGAACACGGAAACGAGAAAAGAGAACAAAAACCGGTAACGAGGTAACTTGCATAGTGGACAAGTTGTTGATCCACGGGGATGCGATGATTCTCACCTCGGGTATTTGTAACATATCGCGAAGCAATAGGAATAGCACACGGCAACTAGAGGTTCACTCGAATATTCATTCGTGTGGGTATAGGGGTCAATATGGGTGTCCACGGCTCCGATGTTGATCATTGATCGGAAAGAGTTCCGGTCATGTCTATACTTCACCGAACCTATAGGGTCACACGCTTAAGGGTCATCTATCTGCTGATCACTAGACAGGGAGTCTGAGAGAAAATAACTTTTCGGGGTATTTACTGTTCTCCCAAGTGTAGCACCGTCACGGCACCTAACTTTTCGGGGTATCACATGGATGCATGGGTACGAACGATTAGGGAAGTGTGAGGCGGGTGAGGTCAGACCTCGCAGCGAGATCACTTGGTTGTCTTGACATTCTGGCATGACCGTCATGAGCTCGGAACACACGCATCGAAAGATGAACAAGAATCACATAGAGATGTGATCGGCAAGTTGGCCTACCGATTAAAATTCCTGTTATGAGATGATGATTCTATGGCGGTGAATTGAAGTCTGGATCTTGAATCACTCAAAATCAATTATGAGAGATATTGATTTGAGTGGGAGCGCACTGTAGAATTAATTCTTTTAATTCTTAGTGCAATTAATTATGAACTCTGTCTAAGTGAAATTTGCATAATAGTTGTAGAATAATGGCTCGCGTTTCCACCTTCCCTATTAAAATTGAATAGCTGTTTAGTATCTGGTTAAAACCTTTACGGTTGGTAACGTAATGTGAGGATTGTCCTCAAGAGTGCCGAGAAGGATTTTGTCCTATCACATGCTTTTAGTATTCTCCCGCTAATGCTATGGATAAAGTGACTCTCGTCCTTCGATCCAAAAGCTAGAATTCCGTTACGGTCAAGTGCAAAATGTTTGCTTCCATGAGACCCGAACTTCAAAAGTTTTGGGATAGCTATGTGATATTCATGGAACTGAAAATCATTTTTAGACACAAACAAAGGCTAAAAGATATGAGATATCCAAAGCAATGTTTGTGTTGCAAACTATTAGTAAAAGGTGTTTACTATGCATTTGACTAATAACAGAGGGATCCAGTAGAACGCCTGTCATATGATGAAGGTGAATAAAACAACAACTTAAAGGAAATGTCCAAAGGGTGTTAGTGAGACTTACACGCCTAGGAAGTCCGGGGCTAACGCCACTCTTAAGTTGGATGCTTCTTCTGAGAGTAGAAGAAATACTAAAGTTAAACTGTTAGAAGTATAAAGGCAAAAAGAGAGAAGACTGGAATATCCAGCTCATGTATGAAAGTCATACAAGTTATTGATGTATAGAAGGCTGGTCAAAGAAATAGTTCTTGGGAATTACGATTAAACATGTTAATCACTGATTCTTGGGTATTGTGAGTTTATCACAGAGATACCCGCTCGATTGCACTCTGTTGCGACTCGATGCAAGAACTACTATGGCATGGAAGACTAAGCCAGGAATGAGGTTTAAATACATGTTGGGAACTTAGTAAAAGTTACTATACCTTCGATCGGTGTATTACCTATGTATTTATTTTCATAATTCATTATAGAGTTTTATACACTCTTGCCCATTGCATAAGGTATCTTGCAAGAAGGTTGTTCATAAGAGAACTTTTTGATGTTCGGTGTTATGAATAACATAAGGGCCATACTTTCATTATGAATGAGATGTATGTTATGAATATTGATAATAATGCTTTACCTTTGTATTTACTTTCATAAATCATTTTAGAGTTTTATACACTCTAGCCCATTTGCATAATGTTTGTTGCAAGGGTGTTGTTCATAAAAGAACAATTGTTGCTCAGGATTATGAATAACATAAGGGCCATACTTCCATCATCGATGGAACGTATGTTATGAATATTGATAGTAATATGGTACATCCATAACACTGACGCTAAATGTTGCAAGACTAAGAGAATACCACACATGTGTGGCACTGCATTTGGTCACATTGGAGAAACCCGCATGGAGAAATTCCATTATGATGGATTTTGAAGTCATTTGATTATGAATCATCTGACACTTGCAACTTTCCTCCGGAAAAGTGAAGTGACTAAAATACCGTTCACAGGCCATAAGGAACGAGCAACGAACTTATTGGTGATCATACATTTTGATGTATGTAGTCCGATAAATGTTGTTGCTAGCAGTGGATTTTATCTATCTTCAGAAATGACTCAAGTAGATATATGGATATTTACTTGATGAGACGTAAGTCTGGATCTTTTGAAATCATTTGAAAGGTTTTCAACATGAAGTAGAAATTATTGTAACAAGAAAGATTATGTTTCTGCAAACTAGATTGCAGAAAGGAATATCTGAGTTACAAGTTTAGCGAATGGCTGATGAGTTGTGAAAAGAGTTTTCATAACTTACACCTCCCGGAACACCACTGCGAGTGGAATGTCCGTGAAGATGTATTCAAACCATTTGTGACATGGTAAGATCAAAGATGACATAAATCAATTTGCCATTATCCCTTTTAAAGTAATGCTTTAGTGACTGCGGCTTTTACACTGAAAAGAGCGCCATCAGGTCTGTTGAAATGACGCCATGGTATGGTACGCCCAACCATGCTTGGTCTTTCCTTAACATTTGGAATATGGGGCTTGTGTAAAAGGTTACAAACCTATTCCAAATCAGACAAGTGCTATTTCGTAGGTTATCCCAAGTAATTGGGTATTCCTCCCTCACTGTACCGAGGCAAAAGTTTGCCACAAAGAACGGTATGATTTTGAAAGAAAATGTTTCTTGCAAAAGGGTGAGTGGGAGGACAGTGCAACTCGACGAGATAACAGTATCTTTGTCATCAGATCAAAGGAAAGGAACCTTGGAAGTGATTCCAGAGTTTTCTACTGCGACTGATACGGAAGCCTCTACATGAGATGTATGGACTTCGGTCGAACTTGCAACTGAACCACGTAGGCAAAACTCGTGCAAACCTCTCAGGTGCGCAAGCGAGATATTGTTGTTAGACAACAGTATACCTACGATACACAAGGAAGCGTTGATGGGCCCTGACTCCGGAATTGGCTAAATGCCAGTATAATCCGAGATAGTTTCCATAAATGATTCAAGATTATATCTTGATAAACCCTTCGGAAGACTTAGAGTCTAACGAACATTAATGGAACTATAAACTGATTTGGATAAAATGTTTTATCCATAAAGCTCGACTTGTTGTAATAACAAATTCAAGGAGTTGACTACGATGAGATTGTCTCACCGTAGCGATGCTTAAAGTCAGATCGGGTTAAACTAGCAATTAATACATATTTCAATCTTGAGATATGATACATGGATGCTAAAAGGATTTCCATGTGATGGAAATACAACCTAGGACTTATATGTGATACAGTCCAAGGTATTTTGTCAGTCCAGAGGATGCTAGTAAGTATGCAAACTTCAGAGTTCCAGCAATGGACAGAAGAGAGCAAAATGGAGTTGGAATCTTCGTTTTTGATGAAATAGTCAAAAGAGTTTGTTTTCATCAATGGATAACGAAGATGCTTGTGATTTCAAGAAAGTAAGTGGGAGGATAATAATATTTCTAAAAACTTTGTGTGTTTGACACATTGTTGATTGGAAATAATATAAATTTCTTGACACGAATTAGGACTTCCTTGAAAATAGTTTTCGATGAAGTGCTTGGGCTAAATAACCTTGACATTAGGCATATTTATCTACGAGATAGAATTGCCTAATAGGCTAAAGCAAAAAATACATATTGACATGATGCTAAAACATTTTAGCATTAAAACGCCAAGGAGTGATTCTTGCCGAAGTCACATGGAAAGGGTTTTTCCAAGACTCGGTGTCCCAAAACACTGATGAGCGAAATACATGATGGAGATTCCACACACTTTCGTGTTTGGATTAATCATGTATTCCATGGTATGTAAAACAACCAGATATGTCCAGTACTCCCAAGGAGTTGCGAGTATAGATACCAAAGTGATCAAAGTACTGATCAAGGGACAACAGTGAAAAATGTCATTGAGTACTAGAGTAGCACTAATGACATGTTTTCTCGCAAGCAGAGATTATGAAGTGCTCGTTGTAAGTAATTACATCGATACAGTCTTCATCAATACTCCATGCGATTTTCGATTTAAGTTCAGGGTTTTGTGTGTAATACACAATATGGTGGCACGGTGTTTGGAAATCATTCCAAACAGGATACTGTGGCGAATTCTATAACAAAGGCTAAGTATGGTGACGCTTTAGAAGCGACAAAGAAGATGTTGAATCATATAGTTCATTCATGAACTTAGTATGGTTCCAAGATGGCTTTTGTCAATGGGACACTACTGCAGGTAGTTGCTCCATAACTCAGTCTGAGGAATCCAGGTTCGACCTGTGATTCACATATATACAAAGCCAAGTCCACACAAAATATGAATTTTGGGAAAGCATGAAATCGCGAGGATATGCAAAGATACACACGGAACTGAAGTTGTCAGATCCGTTGGACATCAGGCTATACCACATGCGAAGCATTTTTACACCGGTATGCCACAGGTGTAATGTGCATTAGCATTGACTAGATTATTGACTCTAGTGCAAGTGGGAGTCTGTAGGAGATATGCCCTAGAGGCAATAATAAATGTTATTGTTTATCTCCATGTTCATAATTAAGTTTATGTTCCATGCTATAACTGCTGTGGTTCCCGAGCCCGTATATCCATAAAGGCTCTGAGGAAATCCCATGTGCACGTGTGGGATAATAAATGGTAAAATGTATTCCTAGTCATGCCTCTAAGACTAGCTCAAGTGTTGCATGATGCTTACCTTTTCCTGATCATGGGCATGTCTATGCCAGCAACTTTGAGGGCACAATGTTAGTAGAACACTTGTGTTGAATCGACCCGATTGATGTTATGCTATGAGATTCATTCGTCATAAGTTAATGGTTAATAACACAGAGTAGTTAATGTTTGCATAATTCCTTAGACCATGAGAGTGTCGAGTTTCTTCATGCTTGCTTCATGAACTTTGGGGTTTGTTAAACGTCATCCGTAAATGGGTGGATTTTACGGCGGCTTACGGGTTCATGGAAAAGTATGTCAAGTAACTTGATAGCTCAAGATTGGCATTTGCTCCTCCGACGGTGGAGAGATATCTCTGGGCCCTCTCGGTGTTACGGTATCCATCATCATCTGGCCAGACACATTGTGATTTGATCACGGGGATGCCGGAACACGGAAACGAGAAAAGAGAACAAAAACCGGTAACGAGGTAAGTTGCATAGTGGACAAGTTGTTGATCCATGGGGATGCGATGATTCTCACCTCGGTTATTTGTAACATATCGCGAAGCAACAGGAATAGCACACGGCAACTGGAGGTTCACTCGAATATTCATTCGTGTGGGTATAGGGGTCAATATGGGTGTCCACGGCTCCGATGTTGATCATTGATCGGAAAGTGTTCCGGGTCATGTCTATACTTCACCGAACCTATAGGGTAACACGCTTAAGGGTCATCTATCTGCTGAATACTAGACGGGGAGTCTGAGAGAAAATCACCGAAAAAGTTTCGGACGAAACGGAAACGTTCCGGAGAGAACACCGGAATAGTTCCGGTGAAACTGAAAAGTTGTTTCAGGGTATTCCATTAAGTCAAATTGGTTCTGGCACACGCCTGGAAATTCTTGGAGGATGCCAGAAGTGTTCTGGAAACTTCTGGGAATTTTCCGGGACAAAAACCGGAAATGTTCCGGAGCAACCGGAACCGCTTTGGTTGCTTTTCGCTGAAGAAACATTGTTCCGAAACTGTTTCGGAATGCATTCAAAATTATTTTAGTGGGTATTGGAATTGTTCTAGGCACACATAAATAATTTGGGATTTAACGGACGCAGAAAAATGTCTTCGTGAATAGTGAAAGTGCTTTTTGGATATTTTTTGGAAAAGTCACCTTTTATGATATTTTCCCAAAAGGCTTCTAGAAGGCTTGGGGGCTAAGAAACCCCCTTGGGGGGCCCCCCAAGAGAGGTTGGCCGGCCACATTGTGGGCTCCTCCATGGAGCCCCACTTGCTCCACTACCTCTCTTTTATGCCCTTGTGGAAGTGTTCCTTCATGGGCATTTTGGGTTTTTTGGAAGTGCGCATCCTACCCCTTGGTTTTCCTATAAATAGGAGGTGAGGGGGCTGCCCCAAACCTCATGCTTGCTCTCATACACATGCCATAGACTTGTCTGGCTTCTCTCTTCCTCCCAGCGAAATAGTTTCGAAGAGCCGAAAGGTTGTCTGGGTTCCGGTGGGAACTAGTTCTGGACGGCGAAGCCCTGCCGGATAGATGACACCGTATGTGTGCAACTCTGTAGAGAGATCGTAGTTTCGGTCTTAGTTTGAGAGTGCCTCCCGAAGGGCTGTCCGAGTGACTGTCAGAGTTTCGAGGGTCCTCCCGAAGGGCTGTCCGAGTGACCGTCCGAGTTTCGAAGGTCCTCCCGAAGGGCTGTCCGCGACACCGTCCGAGGGACTGTCCGACCGCCTCCCAGAGGGCTGTCCGATGGGCAGATGTGGGAGTACATCCTCGCGGTTGGGAGGTTGTAAATCCTAGCTGCGGGGATCTGCACCGCCGATCATCATCGACTCTACTTCCGCTGCGCTACGAGTCGGTAACGAAAAAGATCAAACCTTGTATGCAGTCTCCATAGTGGTCCTGGGCTGGTGCGTAGGTCGGAAATTTTTTGTTTTCTACTGCGTTACCCTACAATATAAACATTCACATCACAAACATTGGTTCAGGCAATCATACACAAACATTAATTCTTAGGAGGTAGAGACCGTCCCAGAAGAATCGTAAATAAATGTAAAAGCGGAACTTCGGGCGATAGAGCTCCCGAAGAATCCAAAAGGAAAATAAACACACAAGCTAATCAGGTGTCTGAAGCGACGCCACGAAAGGTCTTTAAAGATAATGCCACAGTCGGGCGTCTGAAGCGACACCTCTTAAAGGGATTATATATAAGAAAAGTAAAGCATGCAAGTATCAAGCAGGGTATGATGAGTATCCAGGAGGTAGAACCTTCCCCGGAGACACTCAACAATACATATACGAGTAAGGGGTTAGTCCATAATAGCATTAATAATAATATTCATGATAGCATCAGTAGTAATAATAATCATCCTTCAAAAGCGAATCATGATCAATTCTTTGTTTAGTTAATTCCTCCGAAGACTGACACTGAGACCGACACTTGAACCTTCCCAAACTGTAGTCCTTGACTGCGGACACAACTATTCGAATAGGTTTTAAACTCTGCAGAGGTTGTACTCTTTACCCACATGTAAATGATTTCTTTAGCCAGCATTGAAATGTTGATGAGTTTCGATTTTGGTCTTTGGGTTGCAAACACACCTGACCAACACACACCAGCTTTAATTTCCACTGAGCCAGGAATCACCCAAAGCATCGGACAAAATAAAACCTTAAGTCGGGGAGGCTACAACCTCGAGTAGCAATGAGCAGACAACCGTATTTATAACGCGTGCAAAACACAGGGGAGCTACCCCTCTTCGGCTTCTCACCGAAACACTCATTGCCCCCTGACCCGATGACCGGCATTACCCAGGGCCATAGAACCGTCATCGTGGCCTCTCTGTATGGTAGGGACATGTGGTAGCACAAATCAAGTTTGGGGGTTACCGGTGACAAGACTCGATCTATGGTCGACTCAGGAGGCTTATGTTTCCTGTAGTGGTTAGCACAATATATTTCTTCTTAACAGCAACACCAAAACAGGGCCACAGCCCTAGCATGTCCCAACATGCATAACAATCGAGGCATGAACACGCTCCGACGTGATCACCCTCCTGTCGGTAATAGAACTTCCTTTGTACCTGTTCCTGCAAGTTAGTCATGACAAGTACAACATTGCACGGTATGAGGAAAACATGCCAACTCCACATCACATGCTTCCCTACAACAAGGATTACTAGCTATGTAACCAAGCACACAAATCTTGCCACAGGGTTAAATTCTGAGAATAACCATATTCATACAAATTTCACTAGCAAGCAAACAACCGCACAATCATCAAATCGAGTGTTCAAGATGCTTGCCTTGGGTATTTACAAGAGTTGGTTATAACCCACAAGTCTTGAAAAGAATCATTTCCCTCTCATTTCCTATATTCAAAATAATGCAATTACTACATAATTTCGAAACAGTACAAAAAAGTGTTTCATAAATTTTTGAAATAGATACTAAAATAAACTAGATGAAAAATAAAGAATGACAGAAAAAGAATCAATTCATTTGGAGTTATAATTAAAAAGTTATTGAGGTTTTAGTATCAGGGACCTTTCTGCAAATAAAATAGTTACCGTCAGGTCCTTAGCAGTTTAAACAGAAAACGGTTCGAAAGTAAATACGTCTTCTGACGAAGAAAACATACTTCTGAAAATGCGTCTTCACTTAAAACGCTTCGGGTGGCCCGGGGGTCACTGACAGTGAGTCCCGCCGGGCCCACTTGTTAGGTTTGACCAAGTCCACCCCGCGCCCTCTCTCTCTCTCCGTCGGCCAAGAGAGGCGCGGCTCCGGTGATCCTCACCGGCGATTGTAGGCGCCCCTCAGCAAGCTGAGCTCACCATAGAGCTCAGGAGGTCCGGGCGGTCCTCTGGAGCTAGGCCACGGACTCCGGCGTGCCTCGAAGCTCCGGTGGTTGTGATCCCAGCTGACGGCGGCGGCGGTGGAAGAGGGCTTTCGCCCACGAGCTCTCTTTGGTGGAATTGATGACTGAAACGGTGGTTGAGTGTTCAAGGAGTACGGTGGTGCAAATATTTTGATGAATAGGGCCGTGGTTAGCTCGGGATCATCCGAACGGTGACGGTGACCGAACACACCGGACTTGAAGAAGATGAACTCTTCAGGTCGATTCACTGCCCAGGGAGACTGATAGAGGAGGAAGGAGTGTTGCTGTGGAAGTATGCGGGCTCGGGGGTGCTTTTATAGCACGGGGAGGCTTCTCCCGTGGCTTCCAGGGAAAGCCATGGTGGCAGACGGCCATTACTGCAGTAGAGGAGGTAGCTGGCACTAGTAGAAAACAGGCCTTTCGTCCGGAGCATTAGTCCCGGTCGGGTTTTGGACCGGGACTAATGTGACCACTAGTCCCGGTTCCAACGGCTAGGCCTTAGTCCCGGTTCATTTGTGACCTCTAGTCCCGGTTGGTGTTATGGTGGTGACGCGGTCGGTGGGTTGCAAATAGGCTCGGGTGGTTGGCAGTTAGTGCTAGGGCGTGCTGGTTGGCTCGATGACGAGCCACGCGTCTTGGACGGTGGCATAGCCGAGTGAAAGACGGTAGCGGCGGCTCAGGACGGTGGGGCAGCGGCGCTTGGGGCCAGGGCCAGGTGCGAGGGAGGCGCAGCTGGTGCAGGCGGCTAGCTGGGTCCCGGAGCAAGCCAGGGGAGGTAGCAGCTGCGGTGCGGGAGACGTGCGGGATGATGCCTCATTAGATGATAAAGAGGATGGCTGGGTTGGTTTGGCAGAATGAAAAACTTGCTACTGCAAGTTTTGTTGGAATTCAGTTCTAGATCAAAACCTCAGGGAAATATTTGGTGGACTTATAAGATTCAAATGGAGCTAAAATTCTGGACTTAAGGGTTTCTTAGGAAGGACTATGACTTGGAAAAATTTCAGAATTGTTTGAGCAATATTTAATGGGGTTGTAGTTATAAGCTAGAATTGGACCAGAATAGAAAAGAGGATGGTTTGCTCAAAATTTTCAAATGACCAAGGTGGGTTTTTGCACAAAAGTGAATTATAGGCCTAAGAGGGTCTCCCAAAATTTTGTGGCATTTTTATAGAATTTATTTGAAATAGTTTTAGTATAACAGAAGGGTTTCAGAGTTTGAGAATGCCATTAAAAGAATTATTTTGGGGCAATTTATTATGAAAATATTTCCTACTGATATTTAGAAAGTAATAACAGGGTTGGGCAAAAAAATTAAGACCCTCAATATTTTTCTCAAAAAATTTCTGTAAGAAGGAAGAAGAAACAGGAGAAATGGCTTTAAAATTATTAAAAGATCCAATTTAATTAAACAAAATTATTTCTGTCAAAGTTTTATTTGCAAAAATCATTTTATTAAAATTTGGGGTGTTACAAGAAGCCTCAAAAGAGGCAGTCTAGATCAAGAAGTTTCTTGAAGAGATTGGTGTGGTTCCATGTGCGATGGACCCGGTGGAGATCTATTGTGATAATAGTGGCGCCGTGGCTCAGGCAAAGGAGCCAAGATCCCACCATAAGACAAGACATATTGCTCGCAAATATCATATCATTCGACATCATGTTGAAGAGGGAGTTGTAAAAGTACGCAAAGTTCACACGGATCTGAACATGTCAGACCCGACGACAAAGCCTCTACCACGAGCAAAGCATGAGCAGCACCGGATAGCCATTGGTGTTAAGGAAGCCATGTAACTAGATTATTGACTCCAGTGCAAGTGGGAGTCTGTAGGAGATATGACCTAGAGGCAATTATAATCAGTTATTATCTATATCCAAGTTTGTAATTAATGTTTATGTTTTGTGCTATAACTGCAATGGTCCTTGAACCCGTATATCCATAAAGGATCAGAGGAAAACCCATGTGCACGTGTGCAATAATAAACGATAAAATGCATTCCCAGTCATGCCTCTAAGACTAGCTCAAGTGTTGTATGATGATTATGTTTTCCTAATCATGGGCATGTTTATGCTGGCAACTTTGAGGACACAATGTTAGAAGAACACTTGTGTTGAATTGACCCAATTGATGTTATGCTATGAGATACATTCGTCATGAGTTAATTGTTTTATAACACAAAGAAAGTTATATGTTCGCATAATTCCTTAGAGCATGAGAGTATCGAGTTCCTTCATACTTGCTTCGTGAACTTTGGGGTTTGTTAAACGTCATCTGTAAGAGTGTGGCTATTACGGCAGCTTACGGGTTCACGGAAAAGTATGACAAGGGACTTCATAGGTCAAGATTGGGATTTTCTTCTCCGACGATGGAGAGATATTCTTAGGGCCATCTCGGTGTTACGGTATCCATCATTGTCTGGCAAGAAAAAGTGTGATTTCATCACAGGGATGCCGGAACGCGGGAACGAGAAAAGAGAACAAAACCGGTAACGAGGTAACTGGCATAGTGAATGATACGTCTCCAACGTATCTATAATTTATGAAGTATTCATGCCATGTTTATTACAGTTTTGTATGATTTTGGTGCACTTTTATATGGATTTTATATGAATTTTATGGACTAACATATTGACATAGTGCCCAGTTCCAGTTGCTGTTTCCTACTTGGTTTTAGTTTTCCAGAAAATCCATATCAAACAAACTCCAAATGCAGCGAAACTTTTTGATGATTTTTTTTGGACCGTAAGAGACCCCCGAAGCTTCGTGGAAGGACCAGAAGCCTTACGAGGTGCACACAAGCCACCACCGCGCGCTTGGGCGGGGGGCAAGAGCGCCGTGGTACCTCGTGGGCCCATCTTAGCCCATCTTCGCGTGATTCCAACGCCAAAAATTCTTATAAATACCAAAACCCCAGAAATAACCCTAGAACTTTGACTACGCTGCCGCAAGCCTCTGTACCCAAGAGATCCCATCTGGAGCTCTGTTCCGGCACCCTGCCAGAGGGGGGATCATCAACGGAGGCCATCTTCATCATCCCGGCGGTCTCCATGACGAGAAGGGAGTAGTTCACCCTCGGGGCTGAGGGTATGTACTAGTAGCTATGTGTTTGATCTCTCTCTCTCGTGTTCTTGATTTGGCACGATCTTGATGTACCGCAAGCTTTAATATAGTTAGATCATATGGTGTTTCTCCCTTTCTATCTTGTTCTGATGAATTGAGTTTTTACCTTTGAGATTTCACTATTATCGGATTGAATACTTTTATGGATTTGAGAACACTTGATGTATGTCTTGCATATGAATACCCGTGGTAACAATGGGGTATTATATTGATTCACTTGATGTATGTTTTGGCACTCAACTCGCGGATTCCCGAGGTGACATTGGGGTAATTTATGCATAGGGGTTGATGCACGTTTTCGTCCTACTTTCTCTGGTAGAAATCTTGGGGCAATCTTTGAAGTTCTTTGTGTTGGATTGAATATTATGAATCTGAAGTTGTTTGATGCGTATCGTATAATTGACTCACGGATACTTGTGGTGACATTGCAGTATCTAGGTGACATTAGAGTTGGTTGATGCGTATCATATGGTGTTATTTTAGTACGAACTCTAGGGCCGTTTGTGACACTTATAGAGATGTCTCAATAGATTGATCAGAAAGGATAACTTTGAGGTGGTTTCGTACCCTACAAAAATTTTATTTTATGTTCTCCACTAATAGGAACTTTGGAGTGATTCTTTGTCGCACGTTGAGGGATTGTTATATGATCCAATTATGTTAGCATTGTTGAGAGATTGCACTAGTGAAAGTATGAACCTAGGCCTTGTTTCTAAGCATTGCAATACCGTTTGTGCTCCGTTTTATCACTTGCTACCTTTCTGTTTTTATTTATTCAGATTATAAAAATATATTTCTACTATCCATACTACACTTGTATCACCATCTCTTCGCCGAACTAGTGCACCTATTCAATTTGCCATTGTATTGGGTGTGTTGGGGACACAAGAGATTTCTTGTATTTGGTTGCAGGGTTGTTTGAGAGAGACCATCTTCATCCTACGCCTCCCATGGATTGATAAACCTTAGGTCATCCACTTGAGGGAAAATTGCTACTGTCCTACAAAACTCTGCGCTTGGAGGCCCAACACGAGTCTACAAGAATAAGTTGTGTAGTAGACATCAAGCTCTTTTCTGGCGCCGTTGCCGAGGAGGTGAGTGCTTGAAGGTATATCTTTAGATCTTGCAATTGAATCTTTTAATTTCTTATTTTATCACTAGTTTGGTTTATAAAAGAAAACTACAAAAAAATGGAATTGAGGTTGCCTCATATTATTCATCTTTATAATGTTTTCTTGAAAATGATGGAGCGGAAAATTGTGCTCAATTGATAGAAGAAGAATTGAATAAAATGTTTGGCATAAAATCTTTGAATGATGAGCATGATTGCAATGTTGTTAGTATGAATTCTATGAATATCCAAACTACTAAAGATGATTGCACTAGTCATGACAAAATTGTTTCTTATAAGCATGTCAATTTTTGTGGAGTGCATAAAGTTTGTGAAGACATGCCTTATAGGGATGATAGATTTTGTAAGAAGCATAAACATGATAGAACCAATTTTTTGCTCAAAGTGATAGATGAATTTGCTACAAAATTATGTTCTCTTTATCCTATTACTTGTGAACTTTGCAATAAAGTTGGTCACCTTAATTTCCAATGCATGCTTTTTCATGATCGAATCGTGTCCAAATATTGCAATAATTTGATCACCCTTGAACTTTATAATGAACTTTGTTTATTTTTGGGGTGTGAAGAATTGACATATAAAAATAGTTGGTTTGAAGTATTCATTCTCACAAAAGACATTGAAAATAATTTAGAGGAAATCTATATGTTTTGTGTGGTAAATTCCAATGAGAATGCTTATATAGCCAACTATAGAAAAACGGGAAAACAAATAGAATATAAAAGAAATACTAATGGAAGGGTAAAGATTCCCCATTTCCCTCCTATTTTCTCTCATGGTGAAACAAGTAACGAGGAGGAGCTTCCTATCCAACCAATCTCTTCAATAAGAAGCTCGAAAGAATTAAATAAACCCACACATAATGTGGTAAAGAAAAAGAAAAGAAGGAAAAGTAGAGGTAAAGAGGTATCTCTCCCAAATAATATTGCTCCGATTATTGTTGAACCCCATGAGAATGAATCAAAAATAATTGTGGAAGATGATACACTTGATGATGATTTTGTTATGCCTATTGCTTGTTGTGATGATTATGATTGGGAAGATAATGATACTTCTTATGATCTTGAAAATCTTTATGGCACCAACTTGGAAGAATATGATAATAATTGTTATACTACTGGTGCTATTCATACTATTGATGATAATAGTGATAATGCTAATGATATGCAAACCAACAAGCTTGGGGATGCTATGTTTGATTGGAATGATACGTTTGAGAATTTATTTGCTGCAAATAACGTTTGCCCTAAGCTTGGGGATGCTATGCTTAATGAAAATGATCTTTTTTTTATTCCCCCTAATTTTGATGAGCAAATTTATTATGATGATGACATGCCTCCTATCTATGATGATTATTGTGATGATACTTATGTTATGAAAAATAGTGATGATCATTATTATAATACTTGTTATAATTATGAAAATCCTTTTACTGAACATCACTCTTTTAATGTGGAAACAATTTATAGTATTCGAGTTTCATACGATACTCCCACCATGATGAATGAGAAGAAAATTGCTTGTGTGGAGAGTAATAAAAATTCTATGCTTATGTATCATAACAAGAATGATTTGTGTGATGGATATATTGTTGAATTTCTTCATGATGCTACAGAAAATTATTATGAGAGAGGAACATATGATTCATGATGCTCCCGTTATGTTTCAGTTCTTTACTTCTATGTGAGCATCATTGAAATCATCATGCCTAGCTAAAAGGCATTAAAGGAAAGCGCTTGTTGGGAGACAACCCAACACTTACACCTACTGTTTTTTTTGTGTTCACATGATTAAGCTACTATGGTAATCATGTTTTATATGTTTTCTTTCAATAATGTGCCAAGTAAAGCCTTTGGGATAGTGTGGATACTTGTTGATTTGATTCTGTGCAAAAACAGAAACTTTTGCGTCCAGTGCTCGAATTTCTATTCTGTACTGGAGTGTGAAAAAATTCTGAAATTTTTACACAGTATTGGGTTACAATTTTTTTACGTTTTCCTAATTTTTCAGAATTTTTGGGGGTACAGAAGTATGGTTTTTAAATCGGTCACTACATGCTGTTCTGTTTTTGACAGATTCTATTTTCGGTGCATAGTTTGCTTGTTTTAGTGTTTCCATAGCTTATATTGAGTAATATAAATTGTGGAAATGATAGAATACAGTAGGAATTATGTGAGAGCAATTATGAATCTTGTCTCGACAGTACCTAAGTGGATACTTTATTTTTATCATACTAACCTATCTCACAAGTTCCGTTAAGTTTTGTGTGATTGAAGTTTTCAAGTTTTGGGTGAGATATCGATATGAGGAGAATAAGGAGTGGAAAGACCCTAAGCTTGGGGATGCCCAAGGCACCCCAAGGTAATACTAAGGAAGACTCAAGCGTCTAAGCTTGGGGATGCCCCGGAAGGCATCCCCTCTTTCGTCTTCAACACTATCGGTAACCTCACTTGGAGCAATATTTTTATTCGTCACACGATATGAGTTTTGCTTGGAGTGTCATTTTCTGTTGTTTATATTTGCTTTCTGTTATCAATAATCATGTTTTGTATCTTTTAGTTCAATAAAATGCCAATTATAGCCTTTACCATGCTCAGTTTGCAAGTTCATGTGTTGCTGTTTGAAAACACAAAATTTTCTGTTATATCCAGAATATTCCTGAATAGTCAGAACATGATAAAAAACTGAAATTTTTACACAGTAAGAATGCATGAGTTCTCCATCACGTGGTAATTTTTCAGAATTTTTGGAATTAGGGTAGTATGAATTTTAAATCCCCCTTTACAAACTGTTCTGTTTTGGCAGATTCCTGTTATGGTTGCATTGTTTGCATATGTTTGCTTGTTTAATGTTTCTATTTGTGGATAGGAGTATTAAATATGCAGAGGCATTTGGTATGCAATGTTTAATTATAATTTTAATGATTTTCTACAGTATAGAATGTTAAAGTTTTGAGTTGATTTGTACTAACTTATCTCACGAGTTCTTGTTGAGTTTTGTGTAGATGAAGTTTTTAAGATTTAGGAGAAGCCATGATATGAGAGGAATTTAGGAGACACGAGAGCTCAAGCTTCGGGATGCCCAAGGCATCCCAAGTTAATATTTCAAGAAGTCTCAAGCATCTAAGCTTGGGGATGCCCCGGTAGGCTTCCCACCTTTCTTCTTCAATAACTATCGGTCAGTTTTGGTTGAGCCTAAGTTTTTGCTTCTTCACATGAGATGTGCTATTCTTGGAATGTCATTTTATTTTGTTTTATTTGCTGTTTGAATAAAATACTTGAGATCTGAAATTTTTAAATGATAGAGAGTCCTCACATAGCTACCTATTTACTTAACTACTCATTTAATCTTCACTTATATCTTTTTGGAGTAGTTTGTCATTTACTCTTGTTCTTCACTTATAACTTTTGAGCTAGGCAGTTGCTCTAGTACTTCACTTATATCTTTTTGAGCACGGTGGTGATTATATTTTGAAGAAATACATACACTCTCATGCTTCACTTATATTATTTTGAGAGTTCACAATAGTAATGGTAATTTGCACAAGATATGAATTTGGTCCCAAAGTGATGAATATTCAAGAGGGATATAATAAAAACTTTCATATAGATCATTGGATATGATAAGTTTGATTCCTTGCAATAGTTTTGCGATATGGAGATGATAATATGTGAGTCATGTTAGTGAGTAATTATGGTTTAGTAAGAATATTGGTGTTAAGGTTTGTGATTCCCTATGCATGCACGTAAAGTCAATAGTTATGCAACGAAATTATATCCTACTTATGGTGCATTATTCTGTGTTAGTTATGTTCAATGCATGTTTATGACCGTTTTCACTTTTTGGTTGGTTGCTTCTCAATCTATTTGCTAGCCTTCATTTGTACTAAGCGGGAATACTGCTTGTGCATCCAATTCCTTAAACCCAAAGTTGTGCCAAATGAGTCCACCATACCTACCTATATGCGGTATTTCCATGCCGTTCCAAGTAAATTTGCATGTGCCAACTCTAATTTTTCAAAATACTTTTTCCGTTTTGTGTGCCCGTACCACTCATGAAGCGGCAGGGGGTGGCCAATATTTTCCATGCTAGGTGTGTTATTCTCACGATGAGTGTTTATTCACTTGTCATTGCACGAGAGAGTGGCAGGTATTAGGGATGCCCAGTCCCGAAATGCAAAGAAAAATTTAATATGATGATAATAATAAATTCCTTGGAAAGTGTTGGTATGGAGGGCACCCGTGGATACGGTTAGCCATGGATTGTGAAAGAATGGTGGAAAGGAAATAAACTTTATTTTCTGTTTGGGAACTGCCTATAATGTGTCTAGCATGGAAGATATTGGGAATTCTCGGTCGTTTTCATTGACAGGAAAAGCATGCCTCTCAAAATAATTTTATCTCTCTATTTTAAACCTTGAGCTCTGGCACCTCTGCAAATCTCTGCTTTCCTCTGCGAAGGGCCTATCTACTTTACTTTTATGCAATTTTTATTTTTATTTTGAGTCTCCATCTTCTCTTATAAAGCACCAATTGGAGAGAGCACTATTGTCATACTTGTGCATTGGATGTAGCTAATATTGAGTGTGTTTCATGAACGGATCAATGATTGAGCATAATGGGCTAGGGATAACTTTCTTTAGCGTTGATATTTTGAAAGACATGGTTGCTTGTTAGTATGCTTGAGTATTTATGTCTTCATGTCAAATTATAGACTATTGCTTTGAATCATTCAACTCCAAGTGTCCATGCAATAAAAGAAAAGATTATATGATGATTATGATAGGTAGCATTCCACATCAAAATTTCTGTTTTTAACTGCTACTTTATCATGATGAGTTTTATGAGAAAGAGTTGTTGTTATGATGCTAGGAAAAGTGATTGGAATTATCATTGATCAAACTTATGCACTATGCTAGCATTCACACTTCATAAATTATTTCTTTTATCATTTACCTACTCGAGGACGAGCAGGAATTAAGCTTGGGGATGCTGAAACGTCTCCAACGTATCTATAATTTATGAAGTATTCATGCCATGTTTATTATAGTTTTGTATGATTTTGGTGCACTTTTATATGGATTTTATATGATTTTTATGGACTAACATATTGACCTAGTGCCCAGTGCCAGTTGTTGTTTTCTGCTTGTTTCTGGTTTTCCAGAAAATCCATATCAAACGAAGTCCAAATGCAGCGAAACTTTTCCAAAAGAGACCCCCGAAGCTTCGTGGAAGGACCAGAAGCCTTACGAGGTGCACACAAGCCACCACCGCGCGCTTGGGGGGGGACATGAGCGCCGTGGTACCTCATGGGCCCATCTTAGCCCATCTTCGTGTGATTCCAACGCCAAAAATTCTTATAAATACCAAAACCCCTAGAAATAACCCTGGAACTTCGACTACACCGCCACAAGCCTCTGTACCCAAGAGATCCCATCTGGAGCTCCGTTCCGGCACCCTGCCGGAGGGGGGGATCATCACCGAAGGCCATCTTCATCATCCCGGCGGTCTCCATGACGAGGAGGGAGTAGTTCACCCTCGGGACTGAGGGTATGTACTAGTAGCTATGTGTTTGATCTCTCTCTCTCTCTCTCGTGTTCTTGATTTGGCATGATCTTGATGTACCGCGAGCTTTGTTAATATAGTTGGATCATATGGTGTTTCTTCCTCTCCATCTTGTTGTGATGAATTGAGTTTTTACCTTTGAGGTTTCACTATTATCGGATTGAATACTTTTATGGATTTGAGAACACTTGATGTATGTCTTGCATATGAATACCCGTGGTAACAATGGGGTATTATATTGATTCACTTGATGTATGTTTTGGCACTCAACTCGCGGATTCCCGAGGTGACATTGGGGTAATCTATGCATAGGGGTTGATGCACGTTTTCGTCCTACTTTCTCCGGTAGAAATCTTGGGGCACTCTTTGAAGTTCTTTGTGTTGGATTGAATATTATGAATCCGAAGTTGTTTGATGCGTATCGTATAATTGACTCACGGATACTTGTGGTGACATTGGAGTATCTAGGTGACATTAGAGTTAGTTGATGCGTATCATATGGTGTTATTTTAGTACGAACTCTAGGGCCGTTTGTGACACTTATAGAGATGGTTCAATAGATTGATCAGAAAGGATAACTTTGAGGTGGTTCCGTACCCTACAACAATTTCATTTTATGTTCTCCGCTAATAGGAACTTTGGAGTGATTCTTTGTCGCACGTTGAGGGATTGTTATATGATCCAATTATGTTAGCATTGTTGAGAGATTGCACTAGTGAAAGTATGAACCCTAGGCCTTGTTTCTAAGCATTGCAATACCGTTTGTGCTCCGTTTTATCACTTGCTACCTTGCTGTTTTTATTTATTCAGATTATAAAAATATATTTCTACTATCCATACTACACTTGTATCACCATCTCTTCGCTGAACTAGTGCACCTATACAATTTGCCATTGTATTGGGTGTGTTGGGGACACAAGAGATTTCTTGTATTTGGTTGCAGGGTTGTTTGAGAGAGACCATCTTCATCCTACGCCTCCCACGGATTGTTAAACCTTAGGTCATCCACTTGAGGGAAAATTGCTACTGTCCTACAAAACTCTGCGCTTGGAGGCCCAACACGAGTCTACAAGAATAAATTGTGTACTAGACATCAGTGAACAAGTTATTGATTCACGGGGATGCCATTAAATCTCACCTCGGGTATTTGTAACATATCACGAAGCAACAGGAACAGCATTCGGTAACTACAGGTTCGCTCGAATATTTATTCGTGTGGGTATAGGGGTCAATATGGATGTCCACGGTTCCGCTATTGATCATTGATCAGAAAGTGTTCCAGTCATGTATGTACTTCACCGAACCTACAGGGTCACACACTTAAGGGGCATCGTACTGCCGAAAGGCTATCTAGTCTCTGGTAGGAAATAGTTCTGGATTGCGAAGACCTGCCGGATAGCTGACACTGTATGTGTGCAGCCCGATAAAGAGATTGTAGTTTTGATCTTCTGTTCGAGAGCCTGACCGAAGGGCTGTCCGAGGGACCGCCCGAAGGGCTGTCCGAGGGAGAACATCCTCGCGGTTGGGAGGTTGTAAAATCCTAGCTGCGGGGATCTGCACCAACGATCTTCACCGACTCTCCTTCCATTGCTGGTACGAGTTGGTAATGATCAGATCAAAACCTGGTATGCATCTTGTGACGCCCCTGCTCGACCGTGCACTAATCATACACACAAACGTGCACGCTCGAGATCAGAGACTCACGGGAAGATATCACAACACAACTCTAAACTCAAATTTAAACATAAATCTTCATATTACATACCAGGGGTCACGAGGACCCGAATGCATGAGTCACACACACAAATAATATCTGAGTACAGACATAGTTAGTCAAGTTTGCCTTAAGAAGGCTAGCACAAACAGCGACACTGATCGAAAAGGCGAAGGCCTCTTGCCTAGGGCCTCCGAACTACTCCTGGTCGGCGGGCTCAACGTAGTAGTAGGTGCCTCCGGGGATATCCTGCTCCTGGGCTCCATCGTCTGATCGCAGCAACCGGGTATGGGGAAAAAGAAGTAGCAAAGCAACTGTGAGTACTCATCCAAAGTACTTGCAAGACTGACATCAGAACTATACTAAGTATGCATCGGTATCAAAGGAATGGGGCTATATCTTTGGACTAAACTGCAGAAATGCTGGAACAGAGGGGGAGAGGCCTAGCCTAACGAAGACTAGCATCTTGAAGCAATCTTGCAGCATCAGAAGAGAGTAGAACAAGATAATATATATATATCAATCATATTTTAGTAATGCCCTGGGATCCTTCCTTGACTACCCTGTGAGAAAGTGATCCCAAGAGCAGTAGTAGCAGATTAATATTGTAGCAGTATCCATTTGTAGTTGTAGCAGATCAAGATACAACTCTGAGCGTCCTGTTACCGTGGACACGGCTATTCGAATAGATAACTTCCCTGCAGGGGTGCACTACTGTTACCCAACACGCTCGATCACATCTGGCCGGACACACTTGCTGGGTAATGCCCGGCCTCGGGCAATCGACACGACGCAGTCCTACCTAGGCTCAGCAGAGAGGTCAACACGCCGGTCTAAATCCTAAGTGCGAAGGGGTCTTGGGCCATCGCCCTTTGCACTCGTGCACGTTACGTGGCTGGTCGGAGCCCAGGCGCGACACTGTATACACAAGTGACGTAACCAGCCCACCCCAACGATCAGCCCGCATCTCTGAGCTGTGACATCTGATGAGCTTTCGGCTGATACATACGACGTAGAGGGTCCCATAACCATTATCCCATGTGGTGGTAGTGCGTATATGGCCAGCGGCCAACTCAGATCAAGTACCCAAATTCGTTAGGCGTGTTTAGTAGCTCGCAGAGACGAACATGATCCCTATCGCTCCGACTTGGTAACACGCAGATCACGAATGCTCTTGGAGCCGACCCGTCTTTAACAACGGGAGCTGTCGGGGCTCAGGTCCATCTCTACTGGATGGTACCGCCAGCCCTTCAGTTCCCCAATAATAAATGAAAGTAAATGTGTGGGCATCCTCGTGATCACCGCCAACGGGGATCACGACCGAATTCTAGCATAGCAACATGGACAAGGGTGTAGGGCCAACTGGTGGGGCTCTGACCAACCTATACTAAGCAATTAGGATAATAGGAAAGGTATCAACAACAGTTACAAAATCAGGCTATGCATCAGAATAGGAGTTGCCGGAATATCAACGGTAGCAGTTCTAATGCAAGCATAAGAGGGAAAGAATAGGCGGTATCTAGATGCTCAAGGAGGGTTTGCTTGCCTGGAAGCTCTGCTGAAGGGGTCTGGTCGTCGGCGACGTAGTTGTACTCTGCAGTGTCATCGGCTATCTCAGGGTCTCTCGGGAGAGAAGGAGGGGGAAGAAACAATAAATACACGGCAACAAATGCAATCACTATGCATGACATGCCTAAATGATATGCAGGTGTGATATATTGCCTCTCTAAATATTTTAGATGGTTTAGGAATTTATTTGGATTTATTTTACCAAGGTCATGCACTATTCATTTATCGAAATCGGGCAAAAAGTTCCATGTTCAGTATGTTAGAGGGGTGTGGCAGGTATGTGGGTGGCATATTCGGATTCGTCACATTTTTCTGATCGTTTTTCATATATAAATTATTTTCATTCGAGTTACGGTTTATTTTATATGATTTTTCAAAGTTTTAATCATTTTCTGGAATTTCTGAAATTATTTAATTCGAATTATCCAAAACAGTGTTATGTGACCTCAGCATGACGTCAGAACGACGTCAGCAGTCAACTGAGGCGGTGGACTGGTCAATCTGACCAGTGGGTCCCACTTGTCATACACAGTAGTTAATCCAGTGAGTTAATTTAACTAAAAAGGATTAATTAACATGTGGGCCCCATTAGTCAGTGACTAACCTAATTATCAGATTAACTTTTAAATTTGAATTAACTTAATTACTCGCGGGGCCCGCACGTCAGTGACCCTGGGCAGCCCAGTCAGCATGTTGACTGGGTCAACCCAGTCAACGGGCCAGTGGGGCCCAGCGGTCAGTGGCTCAGGGTGGGGCCCAGAGGCACCCATGTCAGCACCACGTCGGCCGGCCGGCGTTTAAACGCCGGCGAGTGCGTTTTTGCGGTGGAGGCGCACGGGAGGTGGTCGGATTTCGTCTACGGTGGGTATCCGGACCCGTGGTTGGGCTTGTTCGAACGAGGGTGTCGAGCCGCGTCGAATGGCGATGGTGACGTGGCCGGAGAGGCCCTATATCGACGATGGCGAGCTCTTTGGTGGTGGACGGAGTTCAGGCAGTGGCGAGATCGGTGAGGCGGGGCACAAACAAGCGAACGAAACGGCTAGCGGGACGCTACGCGACGAGGCGATGACAACGGGCACAGTCCCGTGACCAAAAGGTCACCGGAGTCATGCCGGCGACGAGCTCACGCGGCGATGCGTTCGGTCGTGTCAAATGCGGCGGCTACGGGCTCGATAAGAGGCAGAGGAGAGGGAGATCCGGTGCGGGTGCTCACCGGGCTCCTGCAGATGTGCTCAAGTGGGCTCGTGGGAGCTTGACGGCGGCGAATCGGCGACGGAGACGACGGTGCCCGAGGATGAAGAAGAGCTCGTGGCGCTCGCGGTGGTGGCTCCCGGCTCCAGCGGCTTGCACCGAACGGCGTAGCGGACGACGGCGGTGAGCTACGACATGACGGCGCTGCGCGGGGACGACGGAGGACGTGGGATCGACAGCGACGGCGGAGGGAGCTCTCGGGCGCGAGAGAGAGAGGACGAGCGAGCGAGAGGGAGAGAGGGAAGTGGGCTAGGGTTTTTGCCAGGGGGTCGCGGGAGATGCTCTTATCCATCCCACAGCGGCAGCGACGCCGGCAGATGGCCGACAGCTGCCCATCGGCGCTCAGGCGCGCGCACGCGCTGACACGGAGGCGAGAGGAGGGAGACGACCTCCTGGTGGGCTGGGCTGTGCACTGTGCACTCACAGCCCACCAGCACAGTAAGTTTTTACTCTTTTCTGTTTATTTTTCTGTTTCTTTATTTCTTTACTGTTTTGCAAAATGTTTAGCCACAATTTGACTTTGGTAAAATATGTGACTTGGCTCAATAAATACTAGGCAAATATTTATCACTGCCGGAAAAAGGTTTGGATGGAAAAAGATTTCATTTGAATTTTTATTAATTGAATTGGCAATTTAAATTGTTGTTTTGGTACTGTTTTAGGATGTTAGAGTCATTTAAATAATTCAATTAATGATGATTTTATTTTTATAACTGCTTTGGGAATATTTGCAATATTATGAACATTTTAGTTTTCAAATTTGAACAACTTTTATTTCCACTTCCTATTTGAATTTCAATTTGAGTTGGAAGTTGAAATGAGATATGATGCAAATGATGATGCAACACTGTTAAGCATGGTGACTTGGCATTATCAGAGGGTGATCACTGTAGCTTAATACATGGGGATGTTACAATTCTCCTCCTCTAAAAGAAATTCTCGTCCCGAGAATTAAGAGGTAGGCTGGAAGAGATCGGGGTATTCTTCACGAAGACGATCTTCGCATTCCCAAGTGGCTTCATCTTCAGAATGATTTGACCACTGAACTTTAAGGAACTTGATTGCCTTCTGACGGGTTCGTCATTCAGCTTGATCGAGAATGCGGATCGGATACTCTTGATAAGATAGATCTTCTCGCAATTCAAGCATTTCATGATCCACTGCTCGGATAGGATCCTTGAAGCAGCGACGGAGTTACGACACATGGAAGACATCATGAACTTGTGAAAGGTTTGGCAGCAATTCCAATTGATATGCCACTTCTCCACGTTTGGCGAGGATATAGAACAGGCCAATGTAGCGAGGAGCTAACTTGCCCTTGATCCCAAAATGGTGAGTGCCCTTCATCGGAGTGACGCGAAGGTAAGCCTGTTCGCCAGGTTGATAGACCATTACCTGGTGTTTTCGGTCATAATTGCTCTTCTGACGAGACTGAGCAGCTTTCAAATGTTCACGGACAATGCGGACTTGTTCTTCAGCTTGTTGGATAATGTCCGGACCGAAGAGTGGCCGTTCCCCAGTTTCTGACCAATTCAGAGGGGTTCGGCACTTACGTCCATAGAGAACTTCAAATGGTGCCATCTGCAAACTAGCCTGATAGCTATTGTTGTATGAGAATTCAGCATACGGGAGAGATTCCTCCCATTTCTTACCGAATGAGATGACACAAGTCGAAGCATATCTTCAAGCACTTGATTGACTCGTTCAACTTGTCCCTGGGACTGGGGGTGGAAAGCGGTGCTGAAGGACAGATGAGTTCCCATAGCTTCTTGGAAACTGTTCCAAAATCTTGAGGTAAAGAGGCTGCCACGGTCTAAACTGGTCTCCAATGGAACACCGTGGAGTGACACAATTCTGGAAACATACAAGTCTGCTAACTGGCTAGCAGTGATTATCTCCTTGACTGGCAGAAAGTGAGCAACCTTGGAGAATCGGTCAATGACAACAAAAATAGCATCATGACCCTTCTGTGATCTGGGAAAACCAATAATGAAATCCATTTCGACTTTGTCCCATTTCCATTCAGGAATAGCAAGTGGTTGCAGAGTTCCAGCAGGCCTTTGATGTTCTGCTTTGATGCGACGGCAAACGTCACACTCAGCAACATAACGAGCAATGTCCTGCTTCATATCAGGCCACCAGTCTCTCTGTCGAATGTCTTGGTACATCTTGGTGCTACCGGGGTGAATTGACAAAGGTGTATCATGTGCTTCTTTCATAACATCCGAACGAGAGTCCAGATTATGCTTTCTGGGGACCACTAGGCGGCCTTTGAAGAACAAGGCACCATCATCATCAACATGGTAGAATGAAGAATTTCCCTTGGGGAGGTATTTCTTAATCTTCTCGACTTCAGAGTCATATTTCTGCCTTGTCTTGATGTTGCACTCGAGGTCCGGTTCAACAACCAGGGTACTGAGATAACCCTGAGGAACAATGTGAAGGTTCAACTTGCGAAGTTCTTCATAAAGAAGGGGTTGTGCTTGCTGAACCGTGAGGTTGTTGCAATAAGACTTGCGACTCAAAGCATCGGCCATTACATTAGCCTTGCAGGGGTATAGGAAATATCCATGTCATAGTCAGCTATTGTCTCGAGCCACCTTTGTTGACGGAGGTTCAAATCTGGTTGGGTATACAAATATTTCAGACTTTGGTGGTCCGTGTATATCTCGCAACGATTACCGAGAAGGTAATGTCGCCACAGTTTCAGAGCATAAATAACTGCTGCTAACTTGAGATCATGTGTTGGATACTTATCTTCGTGAGGACGCAACTGACGAGAGCCATAAGCAATCACTTTGCGCTCGTGCATCAGGACACAGCCTAATCCTTGACGGGATGCATCGCAATATAACACAAAGTCCTTGCAGGAATCAGGGGGAGCTAGCACTGGGCAGATGTCAACTTGTCCTTAAGTGTCTGAAAACTTTCCTGGCACTTTTCCGTCCACTCAAACTTCTTGCCTTTGTGAAGCAAATCAGTCAGTGGCTTAGCAATCTTGGAGAAGTTCTCGATGAAACGGCGGCAATAGCTAGCAAGACCGAGAAAACTTCTGACTTGCTTAACAGTTTGCGGTGGAGTCCAGTCAAGAATAGCCTGGACTCGTTCTGGGTTAACAGCAATGCCATCTTTGGAAATCACATGACCAAGATAGGTCACCTCAGATAACCAGAATTCACATTTGGACTATTTGACATACAGTTGATGTTCTCAAAGTTTCTCCAATACAAGCCAAAGATGTTCGGCGTGTTCTTCTTCATTCTTGGAAAATATAACGATATCATCCAAATAAACCAGGACGAATTTGTCGAGGTAGTCCATGAATATATAGTTCATCAATCGAGAAAAGGTTGCTGGGGCATTAGTTAATCCGAAGGACATGACGGTGTACTCATAGGATCCATAACGAGTAACGAAGGCAGTCTTCGGAATATCCTCTTTACGAACTCGGATCTGATGGTAACCCAACCTTAAGTCGAGTTTAGAGAACACAGAGGATCCAACAAGTTGATCATAAAGATCGTTGATCCGGGGAAGTGGATATTTGTTCTGGATTGTTTCTTGGTTAATAGGCCAATAGTCCTGGACTAGTCGGTTCGTTCCATCCTTCTTCTTAACAAAGAGAGAAGGTGCTCCCCAAGCAGAGGAACTTGGACGAATGAAGCCTTTACAAAGCTATTTCTCGATCTCCTCCTTAAGTTCAAGGAGTTCATGCGGCAGCATCTTGTAGGGACGCTTAGCAATAGGGGTAGTGCCTGGTTTCAAGTCGATGACGAATTCAACGGCCCTAACAGGGGGTATTCCTGGAAGTTCTTCTGGAAAGACGTCCGGAAAATCGCGAACGACTGGAACGTTCTGAATTCCCTCAAGAGGTGAAGCGTTCAAAGCATTCAGAGAATATATCTGAGCTTCGGCATTCCGAGTAATTCGGGCGGTGTAGTTCACTATCTCGTCGGAGGGGTGAAGGAGTTGGACGACTTTAGTGGCACAATTGATCGAAGCAATGTGAGCTTTCAACCAATCCATTCCCAGAATGAGGTCTATGGTGGAAGACTTTAGAACGATGGGGGAGACAAGGAACTCTAATCCTTCAATCTCGACGGTGATGTTACGTGCGATCATGTCAGCATGACAATGGGCCCCGGGAGTTTTAACGACTAATGGAGTATGAATCTTTTCATATTGTATGCCATGCATGAATGCAAATGCTCCAGAGACAAATGAATGTGATGCTCCTGAATCAAATAAAACAGAAGCAGGTACTAAGTTAACGAGAAGGGTACCCATCACAGTTTCAAGTTGATCCTGAACTTCTTCAATATCGACGTGGTAAGCCTGTCCACGTACATAAGCAGAAGACCCAGTATTA
The DNA here is from genome assembly GCA_039707655.1 of Elymus sibiricus. Classification (NCBI taxonomy): domain Eukaryota; kingdom Viridiplantae; phylum Streptophyta; class Magnoliopsida; order Poales; family Poaceae; genus Elymus; species Elymus sibiricus. The sequence continues at coordinate 18,290,461 of CM077672.1, read as the reverse complement.
TAGTTCCGGGTCTGATTGTTACCACGACCATTGCCACGGCCAGTATGAGGAAGTGCCAACTGATTCTGATTCTGGCGACAGTCCTTGGCAAGGTGACCTGGGCGGCGACACTTGAAACACAGACCATCTTCAGGACGAAGAGGAGCAGCTTTTGGTGGAGCAGCTTGAGCTCTTGGCTACCTCGGTGGTGGAGGAGGCAGACGAGGTGCCGCATAAGAAGGCCTTAGCGTAGGGGCAGTTGGACGATACATGATGTTGGGAATCCAGATTCTACGCCTTTGTCCTGAGCTCGAAGATGAGCCAAGGTCACGTTGGCGCTTCTGTGACTCCTTGTGCTCCATCTGAGCGGTCTCAACCTGGATAGCCTTGTTCTCCAGAGTGGCGAAGTCGGCGAAGTCATGAACAGCAAGTGCAAGCTTGAGGTTTGGGTGGAGTCCGTCGCGGAATTTCTCTTGTCTGCGTGCATCAATGGCAATGTCTTCTTCAGCATAGCGGGACAGGTTAAGGAATTCCCGCTGATAAGCTTCGACAGTCTTACTGCCCTGAGTGAGGTTGCGAAACTCTCTTTTCTTCCGGTCCATGATTCCCTGAGGAATGTAACGGCCACGGAAAGCAGTCTGAAACTCGATCCAGGTAACGACTGTCCCAGCAGATAATGAACTCCGGTGGGTGTGCCACCATTGAGCAGTGGCACCCTTCAAGAAGTAGGACACGAAGGTGACAAGGTTGGCGGGGGCGACATTGGCAGACTCCATCTCGTAGGTGATGTCGCGAAGCCAGTCATCAGCATCCAGTGGCTGTTCCGAGTTATGGAAAACAGTAGGGTTAAGATGCACAAACTCCTGTAGAGTTATTGCGGCAAGTTGCTGATTCTGAGCATTCTGGTTCTGGTGCGGAAACTGAGCCATGATCCCAACCATGAACTGGCGGTTCAGCTCGAATTGCTGCATCATAGCTGCCATATAGTCTGGCGGTGGTGGCTGATCGGGAGCACGGCCACGACCACGACCACCTGGTCTAACCATCCTGCTAAAAATTTAATAGGGGGTAGTTCAGTAAAAACAACTACAAGTGTTTAGAGACAAACATGATGTAACACGACAATGAATAAGTAGTGCAATAGATACATAACAGTAGTCAATTAAGACATACAGATCCATACACAGAGTCGGTTACACGCGGACAGCATAAGTTCAGAAAATTAAACAGCTAGACATACTAGGCGGCGCGCAGGCACGCGGTGAGGAATACAACAACGGGACATAGCAAAGGCTACATCAACGTCGGGGAAAACCACTGAAACCAGGTAACTGCAGGTGCTGAGGACGAGTGCTCACGGCAGGAAAGTCCTGCGCTCCGTGACTACTCTGATGCAGAACCCGATCTCGAACTGGGAGAAGAGGTCCACGTGCGGGTGTGTGACCTCCAACAGCAGGTCACTCGATACCTGAAGGCATCTGAGTCCTGCGCGGGTAAAGGATGTACTCTGGATGTATCCCTGCACGAACAGCTGGCAGCAACTGTGTCATAGCATCGTAGAGACGTGCTCGAGTGGCAAACAACTCGATGGCAAGAGCCCGGGCAGTGCGATCCAGAGCCTGAGTGCACTGAATCAAAACCTGCGGGTCGTATCGACGTCACTCGTAAGGGGAACAGACAGATGTGTAATATCCGGTATCATCTCCAGCAGGGGCATACGGGATGTATCGGAACTCTGAGTCATCCAAGCGACTATGCTCGCCACGGAGACATGCGACAGCAGAATGGGCAGCGTCATGGACTGCCATATCAATCGTCACGCCGATACCGTGAAAAGTGTGCAACTCAGTGTCGGAGTCGTCCCGCTGATCAAAGAAATGAACATCGGCATAATACTGCTCCTGGTTGAACTCGCTATAATCCTCGTAAACCATGTACTCGGGGTACCAGCGGTAGCCCAATCTGGTCAGGAGGGCGATCAGGATAGCTGGAAAACCAGTCGCATCACGAGCCCAAGTCCGAAGTACAAGCTGTCTCGCAGGGCGCGGCGGAAACAAGCGATCCATCTGAAACAGAGGAAAATTTCAAGATTGTCAAATGACAGTGAGTGAATTCTTGTATCGTGCATTCAAGGAAGTAATTTGTAGATAATCAAAGCTCCGGGTGGACGTGATCACGAGAACCTAGGGTCAGAGTTAGTAAAACATTAACCCGAATAGAAGAGAGAGTAGAATCCCAGAGTAAGGAAGAGGAATAAAAGATCATAATCTCATCCATGTGCAACGTGGGCCCGTAAGCCACACAGCACTGTTAGTAAAATATAGTTTTTCAAAGACTAGACTCAACTTCGACCAAGGAATCGGAAGGGGGCTTCCTACAGGCAGTCGGCTCTGATACCAACTTGTGACGCCCCTGCTCGACCGTGCACTAATCATACACGCAAATGTGCACGCTCGAGATCAGAGACTCACGGGAAGATATCACAACACAATTCTAAACTCAAATTTAAACATAAATCTTCATATTACATACCAGGGGTCACGAGGACCCGAATGCATGAGTCATACACACAAATAATATCTGGGTACAGACATAGTTAGTCAAGTTTGTCTTAAGAAGGCTAGCACAAACAGCGACACTGATCGAAAAGGCGAAGGCCTCCTGCCTAGGGCCTCCGACCTACTCCTGGTCGGCGGGCTCAACGTAACAGTAGGTGCCTCCAAGGATATCCTGCTCCTGGGCTCCATCGTCTGATCGCAACAACCGGGTATGGGGAAAAAAGTAGCAAAGCAACCGTGAGTACTCATCCAAAGTACTCGCAAGACTGACATCAGAACTATACAAAGTATGCATCGGTATCAAAGGAATGGGGCTATATCTTTGGATTAAACTGCAGAAATGCTGGAACAGAGGGGGGAGGCCTAGCCTAACGAAGACTAGCATCTTGAAGCAATCTTGCAGCATCAGAAGAGAGTAGAACAAGATAATATATATATCAATCATATTTTAGTAATGCCCTGGGATCCTTCCTCGACTACCCTATGAGAAAGTGATCCCGAGAGCAGTAGTAGCAGATTAATATTGTAGCAGTATCCATTTGTAGTTGTAGCAGATCAAGATACAACTCTGAGCGTCCTGTTACCGTGGACACGGCTATTCAAATAGATAACTTCCTTGCAGGGGTGCACTACTGTTACCCAACATCTAAGCGGGTTACTTGGATCCTTTTTGCGGCTTTATCGTGGTTTTTGTGGCAAATTTGCAACAAAGCCTTAATTGAAGGCTCCTTTATAAAACACCCGGCTGCAGATGCACTTTACAAACTGACTATCTTCTTACAACTATGGAGGCCAACCGCAAGAGGCGGAGGCGTTTGACGTGCTTTGCAACAAGCTTCGGTCTCACGCTCATGCATTAAGGGAATGTGGCAGCTTACCTGATGCCTGAGTCATTAGCGGTCGGCCGCGCACTTTGCTCGTAGTTTTTCTCTTGTCTAGTTTCGGCTTGTGAGCCAAGGGCCTCTTGAGGCGTGTATCAAACTTATTTATTCTCTGTTTTTAATTTCGGACCTAACTTGTAAAACGCTTTAAGGGCTTCAGTTCGCTAAAGCCGGGCAAGGGCTTATTTTCTAAAAAAGAATCTTCCTGTGGTGCGGTGCATCCAACATAAAGATACTTCATCATGATTGCATCGGCAGGAGTGGGATCAAGCCAGTGTTGCTTGGACACGTCATTCGTCGTCGGTCATCCCTGTCGCCGGAAAGTACTCGGTATCGGCAGACTGGGCCAACGGTATTTTGTTCAGCTGACCGGTCAAACAGTTTGAATGATGTCTTGTTAGCTCATTTTTTTTCTCTGTATCTACAAAGGCCCAGCTGTCAGTGACTGAAAGAAAGAAATAGAGGCAACATTAAGCAGTGCCCCAGTGGGTTATCAAACCTCAAACCCAATGATACGAGGACAGCACGCTAGCCAGCTGAGCCCGTGTCGCTTCGTTTCTAAGCTGGAGAAAAGGCATCCTATTATATCGTTCGGCATTCACATGATAGCCATGACAGGGCGGCTGAAAGCTCTATCTTCTCCTGTGCTTCTTCTTCTCTTCCTCCTTTTTCTGAGGTATAGAACAGAGCTTCAAATTAAATTACGGAAAGACAAAGAAGTATTACTAGTAAAATTTTAGTTGTGTGTTTGGTTCCCTGTTTCGTAGACGGAGCGGCAAAGTGCAGAAAGATGGGTGTTGGCATTGTCGTGTCCTGGGTATAAAGCTGAGAGCTCTGCCTGAGGGATTTTTTTTTGAAACTATGATGATTTTTATAGCAAATTCGAAAAATGTACGTCCTAAAGCAATTTTTTCAGAACTATGACCCCGTCGGCTTGTGGGAGGCCAAAGAGGTAGTTTTCGGTCAACCGGAGGCCGAAAAGAGCTCTTCGGTCTGCTATTGGCCGAAGAGGGGGGGAGTGGGCCGAAGAGGTCGTTGTCGGGGAGCTGCCGACCAAAGGGACACTCTTCGGCCAGCCAGCGGCCGAAAAGGGGAGTCTTCGGCCAACCAGCGGCCGAAGAGGTCGGGCTTATCCCAATCGAGCCCGAACGGCCTCCATCTTCTTCCTTTGTTCGTTCATCCTCTCTCTCTCGTTTCTCTCTCTTTCTCTCGCAACCCCGCGTCGATCTCCTCGTTGGTTCATCCATTTTTGCATCCAACCCACAGAAAGAGTAGATCGTAGCCAACCCCGGCGGCCTACGGTATTTTTTTTCAATGGGATAGTTTTTTTTCTCGTACAAGTGAGGTGAGGAGGAGCCATGGTGGAGGTGGTTCAGCCATGGTGGAGGTGGTGGTGAGGAGGAGGTGCTGCTGGGGAGGAAGAGGTGGTGAGGAGGAGGAGGAGGTGCGGCTAAGTTGAAGAGAGGAGCAAGAAGCAGTGGCACACGCGTCGAAGGTATAACTATGTCGTCGCAAATTTTCTCTGAGTTGTAGAGTTTAGTTAGTGTAGATAAGTCATATTGCGTACTTCGAGTGTTAATTTGTCTGTGCTGGCATTTTAGCGGTTAGTTAGTGTAGCGGGTAATATTTTTGTTCATCGTGATTAATGAGAAGATGAAAATGTCTGACAGGTGAAAATGTCTGAATAAGTAAATTTGTCTGTATCGGCATTTTAGCGGTTAGTTAGTGTAGCGGGTAATAACTTTGTTCGTCGTGATTATTGAGAAGATGGAAATGTCTGACAGGTGAAAATGTGTGAATGAGTAAATTTGTCTGTGCTGGCATTTAAGCGGTTAGTTCGTGTAGCGGGTAATAATATTTTTCGTTGTGATTAATGAGAAGATGAAAATGTCTGACAGGTGAAAATGTCTGAATCAGTAAATTTGATTGTTTACTATGGCCCTGGTAATGTTCGATACAATGAGTTTGGGGTTGATCTGAGCGAGTATAAAAATGGCGTCATGACACTTGCAGGCCCGGACAGACTGGACATTAGACAGTTGAAGTACTGGTTGACTACTAGTTTTGGGCTGGATCCTGAAGTATGTTCCGTCAATATTCATGCATTGTGGACCAAATCCTGTAAAAATGTCAAGTGGGAGTTGATGCCGACAGATAGGAGCCAGCATTGGTTGACGCTGTTAAGTCGTTGCCGAGACCGAAGAAGCCACCCATATGCCCTAGTGCAACCTGTGGCAAAGGAGGAGAATACCGTACAACTCCACGTGGGGTATGAACCCGGCCAGGGCAGTGAAGTGGCTAACGAGATTTGTTTATCCAGGTCACAGCCACTGGATGTGGATGGTAGCCAACCTGAGAAAGAGTCAGACTACGTGCCACACAATGTGTGTGGTCATGATACTGGGCAGAGTAGTCAGTCGATAATATTGGCGGAGGATCTGGATTCTGATGGGGATGAGGAAGAGGAGGAAATGCTGAGGGTGATGGAGGAAGAGGACGAGGATGGATTAGCGGAGGATCTAGATTCTGAAAATTCCGAGGATGAAGTGGAGGTACCGATTCCTTCTGCATGGGATCAGGACATATCCGCCGGCCTTACGGTCAACGATGGCCATGAGGCTCCATGGCAGTATAATCTGAACCAAGTCCAGATAGGAGCTATGTTTGATACAAAGAAAAAAATGAAGTATGCGGTGATCAAGTGGGCTATGTCCACGCAGAGGGTTTTCCAGACACACATTTCAAGTCCAACAAACTATACCGTGAAATGTGTTGAAATAGGTTGTCCCGGGAAGGTGCACGGGCACGTGCCAAAGTATAACATCCACTGGGTTGTGACCGATGTCGTCCCACATAATTGTGTGAGAAAAAACCTTCTGGTGAATCATCCAAACCTGACTTCAACTCTCATTGCGCAACTCATGTATACTGAGATAGTGCAGAAGAAAGATATGGAAGCAAAACACATCCAGACAGCAGTGAAGGTCAGATGGAATTATGACATTCCTTATGGGAAGGCTTGGAGGGCTAACCAGAAGGCTATGGAGGAAAGGTTTGGGACGTTCTTCGACTCATATGATAATGTTGTCCGTCTCCTTGACATACTGAAGGAGAGGAATCCCGACACTTATGTTAACGTACAACACACGAGGTTGGCGAGTATACCAGATTTCAAGGTGTTGAAGCGAGTATTCTTCTCTTTCACTATGTGCATCGAAGCTTTCCGGCATTGTCCTCCTGTGATGTTTGTGGATGGTACATTCCTGACTGGTCAGTACAAAGGGCAAATCCTGACTGCTATTGTTGTGGACGGGAACAATCAAATCATCCCACTTGCCATGGCATTTGTGGAGGGTGAGAACTTTCCGAGCTGGGTATGGTTCTTCCGGCAAGTGAAAATTGCCATCGTGAAGGACCGACCAAACGTGTGTGTCATTCATGACAGACATGCTGGTATATTGAAGGCCGTGAAGACACTAAGGAATCCAACAGAAGACGAACGAACACCTTGGAAGGACTTGCAGAGCCGGTGGTGCATGCGCCATCTTGGGGCTAATTTTTTCTCACAGTTCAAGAACAAGCGGTTGATGAACTTGTTCAAAAAATTATGCAAGCAGAACCAGCAGCGTAAATACCATTTTATTTGGTCAAAACTTGATGAGTTTACTAAGAAGCAGGTCGGTGCCAGGAAGAAAATGGAAGAAGATCAGGCTAAATTAGCAACACTCATGGCGGAGCTAGAGGAGCCAGTAGGTCTTTGTGACTTGCCAGCAATTGACCCTCCGGGTACTAAGAGAAAGAAGGGGAGGGCAATAAAGAGTTTTACTCAGTGGATAGAGAAAGAGCCTCCCGTGAATTGGTCTTTGATGCATGACACCCATGGAGCTAGGTATGGCCACATGACAACCAACCTTGCAGAGGTGTATAACTTTGTACTCAGAGGGAATAGAGCATTGCCACTCACAGCTATTGTGGAGGCTGTATTCCATGGCACTTTGAGATATTTCAGAGAAAGGCACGAGTTAGCAAAGAAGTATATTGCAAATAATCCCAACACACCTTATTGTAGCCGTGTCATGGAGTACATGCCAAAGAAGATAGAGAAAGCAAAGAAGCACACTGTCAGACTCATAGGTAATCAGGAAAGGAGGTATGAGGTTCAGCTACCTACCGATGGTTTTGGTTCTGCAAATGAGGTGAAGACGCACGAGGTAATAATTGGAACGGAATTTTATCCAACATGTGAGTGTACATGCAACAAATCGAAGTTGTTGCACCTGCCTTGCTCATATGTGTTGGCTGCCTGTGGCCAGATTGAGTTGGACGCCATCTCCTTCGTGTCCCCATACTATTCAAAAGAGGCAGTACTCAATGTCTGGACCGGTGAGATGACAGGGTTTAGAGTCGTCGGCAATTTCAACAAGGTAAACGACGGTGAGAGAGTATACATCCCGGATCCAAATCTTCGGCGAACAAGCAGGGGTAGACGTAAGGTCAAACGCATCAAAAACGATTTGGACCAATCTGAAGCTGGTGGAGCAACCAGACAATGTTTGCTATGCGCGGCTTATGGGCATAGGATGAAATATTGTCCCGACCTCAAGAAAGATGGTGCTTCCATATCGATGAGTGCTTCCACATCGACGAGTGCGACAACAGGAGCAAGAGGCGGATGTGGTCGAGGCTGTCGAGGACGAAGGGGAGGACGAGGAAGAAATAACTCACAAGCTATATAATTTGTGAGGACTAGGTGATACTTATTATTATGTGTTGGACTACGAGAAAATGTCGGACTATGTTTTAATTTGTAATATGTCGAAACTATGTTTTAATTTGTAATATGTCGGAACTATGTTTTAATTTGTAATATGTCTGGACTATGTTTTAATTTGTAATATGTCTGAACTATGTTTTAATTTGTAATATGTCTGGACTATGTTTTAATTTGTAATATGTCTGGACTTTGTTTTAATTGCATGTTAGATTTGTTGTTTTAATTGCAGATATGTCTTTGTATCCGTTGCTTGATGGTAAGATTGATAGAGCTCACCGGGCTGCACTTATGCAAGCGGGCAGGAACTTAGATGTGTTGGTCACTCGCACACCAAGGACTAACTGGATGATACACCCTTTATGGGTTAATAGGTATGTGTGTACATATAATGACTTACATGTTTGATATACTTTTGATACCCACTAACTGTATGCTACATTCTCTTTATTGTGTAGGTTTATTTGGGCTAGACTTCTACCCTTGGCACGGCTGGTTGAGGGTACATTGGATGAGTGGGTTGAACATCCGGACTTGGATGAGTAAGGTGAACCAATGCAGTTACGCAAGAGGCAAGTGAAACGTTTCTCTTACGACAGGTCACTGCTTACCTGCTTAGTAGATAGATGGAGACCAGAGACACATACGTTTCACTTTCCCTGGGGAGAGATGGCTCCTACTCTACAGGATGTGTCTTTCTTGTTGGGATTACCTTTGGCCGGTGCTGCCATAGGTCCTTTAGAGCCAGAACCTGGCTGGCTAGCACTGATGCAGGCACGTTTTCTAGCTGCGGTGCCAACTGCTCTGCCCTTAGACGACGATCCTCATGGGCCTCGTTTTAGGTGGTTGAGCCAGTTTCAGGTAACCTTCTCAGTGAGCTGAACATATTTTGTTTTCCTACTTGCCCTTACTAGATAGTTTACACAATCGTATGGTTTCTATACAGATTGTCTCGTTAGGGTACCCCGGAGTTGAGTTGTCAGAGGCACAGATTGATCGATCCCTAGAGGCATATATTCTTTGGTTGTTCGGCAAGACGATGTTCACGGAGAACCACGTGACTACTGTCGATGCGCTACTCATCGGTATTGCACGAGAGATAGCTGACGCACGGTGCCCTGGGGACATTGTGCAGAGGAGTTTTGGTTCTGCTGTGTTAGCAGCTACGTACAGAGGCCTGTGCAAAGCTTGCTCGTTGAAGTCTAGAAAATCAGCTCTGGTTGGATGTCCACTAATCTTGCAGCTCTGGTCATACGAGAGATTCCCTATTGGACGACCCTATGTATACGTTGATAGACCTTTTGGGATGGAGGACATAGCAGGGGCTTACGTGCCTGCTATTGGCGATTTGCCTTCTGTGGGATCTGTTTGGGCACGGAGAGAGGTACTTATATATTATGTAACAATTTATTCGATTAATTATTTCCATGCAAAAGTATTGCTAATGTTTATTTGTTGTCATGTACAGAGACAGTTTGCGCATACCCAGGTTAGGGGCTGCTACCCGTCCTTCACGACGCAGTTTGATAGTTTGCACGAGGATCAAGTTATCTGGGAGCCATACTCGCATCAGGCTATATCATCCAGGTATCCAGTTGGGATATCTGGAATGTGCACTAGAGATCGGCACTATTGGATGACCAAGGCCAGAGTGGTGTTCGACATGACGGTTGAGGAGATGGCTCTTCATAGGGTGATGAGACAGTTCGGTCTATGTCAAGAGCCTGATATTCCAGTTATTCCACACATACCAGCACACGTGCACAAGTAAGTAATTTTAATTTAGTTCTCAACATTGCATTCCGAACATAGCTAACCATGTAACACGCATGTCAATCTTAGGGAAAGCCGCGTAGGAGGAAACAAGTCCATGGCTGTTTGGATTCAGACCATTGGCCCTTACGTTGAGGAATGGGCTACCGCGCCGACAAATATCTGGGATGAGGTTCAGTCCTTTGACTGGGACATGTTCGGGTTGTATCAGCGACGTTACCGGCATAGCACGAGGATCTACTTGGTTCCATCAGCTGCTCCTGATCAGATGGACGCCCCTCTCACCAGCAATATGTTCCCAACTGCCTCTGTTGTGGGAACCAGACACCACGCGGTACGTGCCATGGTTCTCATATGTGTAGTTTTATCATAACCTAAACATATACAATTGGTTAACTATTCATGTACAGAGTGACTTGACAGTCGAGGCGCGAGAGGAGGTTTCCGCTTTAATGCGGTGGGTTGAGAGGGGGGATACTATCCCACAGCCAGAGCACCTCTCATGGTTGAGGCGTTTTGATGAGAAGCTACGAGGGATTTACGCAGCTGTTACGTGTAGACGATCTTCGGATGTTGCAGTTCCTCGTCCAGCACATCGTCCCCCACATCCCTCTTTGCAGCGTTCAGAACCACGCCACTCTGTGCAGCGTTCAGAGCCATGCCACTTCGTGCAGCGTTCAGAGCCACCTCCTTCACAACCAGGGAGCTCGTCCTGGCAGCAGCCACCTCCTTCACAACCAGGGAGCTCATCCTGGCATCAGACACCTCCTTCACAACCAGGGAGCTCGTACTGGCATCATCAAATGGAACTAGGTAACACTACTTTGTACATTCTTTTAAACATTGTAGTTTCGCTCATCAATTTTACATGTTTTACTATACTGCAGGCGGCAACCAGTCGCAACAGTTCATGCATTCAGTGCAGTCACCGATACATGGTGGTGCTGGATGTGGATTAGAGGGCTACGGCGATGATGATGACGAAGCTGCAAACACTTATGACTTCTCTCAGACAGTGTTTCACACTCCACCACCAGCACCGACGCAGGAGACACAGACCGTGTCAGACGATGTTATCTACGGTCGTGGACACCGTGAGGCTCCCCCACCGCCTCAGCACTTATCGCCTTCCGGTCCTCGCCCGAGGAAGACCCAGATTCGTCGTCGTCCCCAGCAGTGATATGGTTATCTATGTATTAGTCATTATCTATGTTAGTTTCAGACTTTTCTCATGTGTGAGTCATTATCTATGTATGAGACATGCTTCATGTATGTGTTACTATCGCACTTGCTTCTATCTGATCAGGAGACATATATCTACCTATGTATGCGAGAGACATATTACTATTAATTCGCATTGTTATTCCAGTTACATTTCCAAAGAGACTGCAACAAATAATTAAGATACAAGTACATCTGAATTAAACGGTACGGCTGAAAAAAAATACAGCTTACAAACTACATGAAGGCATCATCGTCATCCTCCGTCGATGCAGCACTCTTGCCCTTCGACGATGTGGTACTCTTGCCCTTCGACGATGCGGTACTCTTGCCCTTCGTGCTCGGCATGAAAAGATCATCTTCGTCCTCGCTGTCTTGGCTCCATAAATAAGTATGTTCTGCTGTAGCCTTTAGGAATGCTTCACCCTTATGTTGTTGCTTCTTCCACCTTCCATGCAACCTGAGAAGTTCTTTTCGTATCTCCTCAAAGGTCCTTGCAGGCCACCCGCACCTACTTAATGCGTGATCCAACTCATTCAGTAAGGTGTCACTACTGAGGAGTTCGTCCCATAGAACTATCCTATTGTCTATCTCGAAATTGGCGGCTAACCTCAGAAGACATTTCGACATACTAGGGTGAAAACTACGATCGAAAGGAAAACCGGACATCTTGACGAGACTACACTGGCATGCTTACCCTCCTTAGTGTGGAGGGGGTTTTACAGGTTGAGAAGAGAAGATGGTGGGAAAGAAGATGGCGGGAGAGAATGTCGGGAGAGAAGGGCGGGAAAGAAAATGGCAGGAGAGAATGGCCGGAGAAAATGGCGGGAGAGAATTGCGGGAGAAAATGGTGGGGGAGAATGGCGGGAAATAAAATGGCGAGAGAGAATGTCGGGAGAGAAGGGCGGAAAAGAAGTTGGCGGGAGAGAATGTCAGGAGAGAAGGGCGGGAAAGAAAATGGCGGGAGAGAATGGCCAGAGAAAGTGGCGGGAGAGAATGGCGGCAGAGAAGTTGGTGGGAGAAAATGGAGGGAAATAACGGCGGGTAAGAAAATGGCGGGAAAAATATTGCGGAAAGTACATTTTTTTCATCTTCGGCCAACGGTTGACCGAAGACCACTCTTTGGCCAACGGTTGACCAAAGAGCATGCAACTTCGGCCAACGGTTGACCAAAGAGTACTCTTCGGCCAACGGATGGCTGAAGTTACTATTTTCAGCCCAGCTGGGGACTCTTCGGCCAACGGTTGACCAAAGAGTACTCTTCGGCCAATGGTTGGCCGAAAAGGCCCTCTTCGGCCAATGGTTGGCCGAAAAGGCCCTCTTCGGCCAACACATGGCCGATGGGGTCATAGTTTTGATTTTTCTGCTTTAGGGTGTATAGTTTCCGAATTTGCTATAAAAATCATCATAGTTTCAAAAAAAAATCTGCCTGAGGACCCGTATCAATTTCCCAAACAAAGCCCATGTTTTCTTATTCCTTTTTCAAAGCAATAGCTCTTCCAAATGATTAAGACAGAGGCAGAAGATACAAAATAGTACATATAAGCTTTGTTTCGTGCTCTTGCCTATCTCAGCTAGTGGCCCGTCCGGTCCAAGACCTGCCTCAAGTAGCGTATTGTGTGCTGAGTGTGTGCAGTGTGTGCATTGGCCCTAATTACTCAAGGATGCTAGAGTACCCTCCTCCTCAGGCCATCTGTGTTTTACCGGTCGGATTGAACACTATAGATGCGTTGGACACCAGATCTATCGTTGGTCTTTTTTTTTACAAAGTTAACTCAGTTTTTGGTCTGGAGTGCATGACGCATGGGCCTAACTCGAAATTTTGGCTAGGTTCGTTCATGTGGGTTGATTCTGTGGTGTGATTGGATCAGACGAACGGGCGCGCGTACCTCGCTCCCTATTCGGCGGCGCTCCGCGGACGAGTCCCCGAAAGACTCGCCTACCCGGCGCTTCGTTGGCTACCACAAAACACTCCCTCCCGGTGCCCCAAACCCTAATTCCTTTTTTCCATCTCCTTCCCCCAATCTCTCCTCCCCTCCCTTCATGCGTGGCGGCCGCTTCCTCCCCGCCCTGCTCTCTTCCACCTCCCTGCTACCAGGCGCACGAGGAGAGAGATGGCGGCGGCCCTCCTCCCCTGCCTTCCTGCCCGCCCTGCTATCTTCCACCTCCCCCCGCCCTGCTATCTTCCACCTCCCGCTCCCGGATGCACGGGAGAGAGATGGCGGCGGCAGTAGCGACTGGAGCTTCCTCTACGTCTGCCCCAAGGTCATCCAGGTCTACTCCGGGCAGCTCACCCGGAGAGACAGAGGAACTGGCCGCCGGAGTCGTAGATGATAGCCACGGGGTGGCTCGGATCGACAGGAGCTCACGAGGGAGATTGATCCAGCCCTGCGTCCTCCAACTGCGCCAAGCAGGATCTCGAGGAACAGGTGGCCCGGCGCATAATCGGCATACATGCTCTTAAGACCACCTGTTCCACCTGAAGAGAAACAGAGCATCTTACAGCAATAGAAGAGAAAGAGCGCACACGATACCAACTTGTAAATAACACAACAATACAATACCCTAAGATACTTCCTCGGCTCCCTACGAGAAAGAGATCCACGGGCATTTTATAAATATCTTGGTGATTTTTTATTAAGTATTCGGTTTAACTGGTAAAAGATCGGGATACGTCTCCAAGCGTCCTATTACCGTGGACACGGCTATTCGAATAGTTTGTCTTCCCTGCAGGGGTGCACCACATTGCCCGACATGCTCGATTACCCTATGGCCGAACACGCTTTTCCGCGGGTCTGCCCAGCCTCAGATGATTGACACGCCGAAGTCCTACCTCAGCTCTTCAGAGAGGTCACCCGTCGGTCTACATCCTAAGCGCAAAGGGTTGTTCGGCCACTCACCCTAAGCGCTCCTGGAACGTTGCGCGACTGGCCAGGGACCAAGCCCACCTCTGCATTAGCAGCAGGCAATATCCGCTCATCCCAACAATCAGCCCACATCTCTGAACTGTGACATCTGGGTAGCTTTCGGGAGGAACTGACGACGCCGAGGGCCCCATAACCATTATCCCGCATGGCGGTTATAGCATATATGCCAGTGGCAGTCTCAGATCAAATACTCAAATCTCGTTAGTCATATTATTATATTTACTCGCGGAAACGCCTAGGGCCCAGGCTCACCTGATCCGGAGGGTATCTACCTGCCCTGTCGTTCCCCCACAATGAATCACTCGGGGAGCCGTCGGGAGCTAGACCCATCTCATCCTGGATAGTATCCCTCGGCCCTTTCAGCCCCCACCTCAAAGCATAACATAACATTATAGTGTAGCAATATAAAGTATATCCGTGATCATCGCCCAGAGGGGATCACGGTCCGACAATCTAGCATAGCAACACGGACAAGGTGTAGGGCCAACTGATGGAACACAAGCATAGCTAAGCTAGGCATGCTAGGGTAATAGGTAAAGCATCTATATCAGATGACAAAATCAGGCTATGCATCAGAATAGGATCTACCGACCAATAACGGTACCAACATCTAATGCATAAAAGTAGAGAGAAAGAATAGGCGATATCGGAATGATGAAGGGGGTTTTGCTTGCCTGGTTGCTCTGCAGACGGAACCGGATTCTCAACTGTGTAGTCGATTGTAGGATCAACAACGGTCTCGGGGTCTACCGGAAAGAAATAAATACGGAAACAAATAAACAACGGGACAATGAAATGCAACACACAAAGTATGGCATGGCAAAAATATGATGATGATGTGCTCTAATGTATTACTACGCATTTTAATTGAAGAGGGGAGATATTTGGAATATTTTCCCAGCTCCAAGTACTATTTATTAGATTGGCCTGGTAGCAAAATGTCAAGGTTCATTATGTTAGAGAGTCTTGTCATGCATGTGGATGACATATTCGGACTCGTCTTATTTTGCTGATCATTTTTCATATATAAATTATTTTCATCCGAGTTACGGTTTATTTCCTATGATTTGCCAAAGTTTTATGGATTTTCTGGAATTTCTGGAATTATTTTTAATTCGAAATAATAGGGAAAATGCTAAGTGCACACAGCAGCAGCCTAGCCAGAGAGGCTGACTGGTGGGCCAGGTCAACTGCTGAGTCAGCAGTCAATGCTGACCAGGTCAAAGGGTGAATAGTGATGTGGGACCCAGGTGTCATTGACTCTGGTTTTGTCACATCAATTAATTTGAGTTAATTAACAGGGGGTGGCCCACATGTCATAGACTGGCAGTTTAACTAAAATACTAAACAGGTTTATTTAGTGCGCGGGTCCCACTGTCATAGACACATGGCCTAAACTAATCGGTGTTTAGCCCTTAAGCTAAACACGCCACGTCGGCATGGCATATGAGGCATTTCGGAAATTTCTATATGTTGCATCTGGCCTCATTTAAATTGCCTAGATAGTGTAGTTTACTTATGCTTCACCCTCTTGCCATGTTCGACAACAATTAAACTTGTTGAGTACATAAACGGGAGTGAACTAAATAATTGAATGTGAAGTTTTGTCAATATGCAACTCGTTGCATATTGAGCTTCACTTAATGTGTAGTATTTGTTTGTTGCATCTTGCCATGCCATGCACCTTTAATTTGACATGCATCATGATTGGTTGTGCATCATGCCATGATTATGTTATGTTTGTTTACCATGTCGTTTGCCTCTTTCCGGTTCTGCTTCTTCTCGATAGCTTTCGGTAACGATATGGAGTGCGAGGATTCGTTCGACTATGCTTTATTCGACTACTCTTAGTGGATTCGATCTTCTTCAAAGCGGGATTCCAGGCAAGGATGATCATTACCTTGGATATCATTACTAGCTTTACTTTGCTAGTTGTCTCGATGCTATTGTTTGGTCTCGCTACCTATCACTGCTTGTTTGCAAGCCTCCCAATTGCCATGATAAAGTCTCTAACCTCCACCACATATGCAAACCTTTGTTTGGCTATGTTACCGCTTGCTCAACCCCTGTTTTAGCATTGCTAGTTGCAGGTGCATATTGTTCCATGTTTGGGACATGGATATCATGGGATATCATTATATCATGCTTATTTAATTAATTCACCTATACACTTGGTAAAGGGCGGAAGGCTTGGCCTTTTGCTTGGTGTTTTGTTCCACTTTTGCCGCCCTAATTTCTATTATACCAGTGTTATGTTCCTTGATGAGCGCTCCTAATGTATGCGAGGTTTATGGGGCCCCCTTAATTACTTTGTCTTTGCATTGAACTTTTCCAGCAAGGCCCAACATTGGTACTAAAATTTGCCCACATAATAATACTGATAATTGATCAATGCATAGAGGGTCGCCCCCTCACGGATTTTTAATCAACATAAGTAGGTGGGCCAGTGCAAGTGGTGCTGGTCCAAAATTAGAGCACTGTGCAGCGCCGCCCGGGGCAACTCGGGACTTGGTCGTTGTACGCATCGCTTATCCAGGGAAGAGTGTGTGCGGCTCTGAAGCGGGGTCGACACACCGAGTGGTCTTGCTGGACTAGTTTTACCTTAGACGAGGGACTTGTACACCGGACTCCTATGATGCGTCGTGCTATCACAATGTTGAGGTTTCCAACGTAGGCATGTGATAATTTTGTAATTGGACGAGTTGGAGCACCCCTGCAGGGTTAGATCTTTCGGAAAGCCATGCTCGCGGTTATGTGGTGACTTGGAAATTTATAACATCCGGTTGTAGAGAACTTTAACTAATATTAATTAAAACTTGCCAACCGTGTGTGTAACCGCGATCGTCTCTTCTTGTGAGATTGGGATCAAGAAGAGAACACAGTGGGGTTATGATTGACTCGTAGGTTGGTGTTCAGGGTCTATTCTTGATCATACTAGTTGCGTTCCCTTATGCGTAGAATTTATCTTATCTTGTTCTAGTACTCCTAGGAATAGTTGGTTTACAAATGTTTAGTGCTTTCTGCAACCTCACCACGTAACCATATCTAACTCATTAAGTATTGTTAGTCTTGATATCCTTGCTAATGTTATTGCTGAGTCTCAATGACTCACGGATACCCCAACAGCAACAGGTGCAGGTACAAGTAAAGCGATGCTCTTACGTGAGTGCGATGCATTGCTCTATTTGGAGTTCTTCTTCAACGACGATCATAGGATGGATTCCCGGTTGGCAGCCTAGGATTAGCAGGGTGGACGTTGCTTTATTTATTTGGGGCCTCTTTAGGCCAATATGCTTCTTATCTGTACCCGGATCATGTCTTATTGTATGATGATTGTTATGTATTAGTGGAACATGATACTTATTTTGTTACCCCCCCCCCTATGTTGTGGCGAGTGTAAGCCAACTTAACGTTTGTATTTTCATCTCTTCAGTTGATGTTGTATTTGTTGTGATATACACCTTGTTACCGACATGTGACACTTGTGTGTATGATATTAGTCACATATTGGGGCATCTCCAATATGCGCTTCTATCCTTAGCGAGTCTTGTGAAGTCTTCGTTCAGGCTAGGACCGCATGTTGGGCATTACAAGTTGGTATCAGAGTCAGGTTCCGACCGTATGAGCCCATTGCTTGATCGAAATTTGGCCGTTGTTGAGTCTAGAAAGAAAAAACTATTTTGGTAGCTACTAGGTAGTTTTGGAGAGTAGGATTTTTTTTACTCCTTTCCCATCATCGCTCTGGTAAGGAAGTGTGACGTAAGTGTTTTGATCTACTCCTTTTCCCTTTCAAACTTTTTAGGATCACGCGGGTTTTGGAATCGTTATGATATCGATTGCTTGCGAGCATCATGGTCTTGGTGCCTCCTGACTGTATGGATTGGACCCGGGGAGTTGGTCTCCAAGAGATTCTTGCCACAGTTGCTATCATTTCAATTCCACTGCCTGAGGACGCCGATTTTTGAAATCGCTTGAATACTATTTGTGGCAAGAGGAGTTTGGCGTCACCCAGTACTGGGGAGAGCGTCCAGATGTACTGCCATATCTAGTATCGTTGCTTTTTGAAAGTTTGAGGTAGACGAGTTGGTGAAGTTTTGGTTATGTGTTGATGGGAGGTTGTTACAATGGAGCCGTAGTGTGATATTAGGTTGCTTTTATTCATGTGATTTTGCTCCTTGTATCAATTAAGCCAGATTGCATAACCAAGATTTCAGAAGCTCATAGGTGGGAATTCAAGTAGCACACCGGGTTGGGGATTTTGGGGTTGATTTGAGCCCTCCGATCGCGATCCGACGGTTCCGATCGGAGAGGGGGCTAGCTGGGCTAGGTGGGCTGTGTACAGGCCTCTGGGCTGAGAAGAGAGGGAAGATGGCAGCCCAGCAACAAGTTTTATTTACGAAAAACGTCAGACATTTTAACCGGCTATAGTGCCGCTATAGTTTAACGGTTGGAGTATCAAACTACCTTCGAATGCGACGAAATTTGGCAGGCGGTCTACCTAAAATATAATAAGACCGCACGCCAACTTTCAACCCATTCTGAGAATGTTTTATTCCCACTTAGAAAATAATTATTAGGTGATGACGCGGGCGTGTGCAAGTGTGGTTGGTCTCAGAACGGTCAACGAAGACAACGGGGAGAAGCGGCAACTACGAACGGACACAAGTTTTAGAAAACGACGGCAACGGAGTGCCGATGCAATGCGAATGATGCGATGAAGAATGCAACAAACAGATAATTAACGCGGCTATCACGAAAAACATTGAAGGCATCTGGAGCGTCTGTCTCGGGCTGTTACATAAATCAAAGTTCATAGTGCCCTGAAAGTTACCAGGAGCACCAGTAAGGCCAAACCCCATAACTGTAAACTCACAATGGCCATTATGAGTTTGGAATGCAGTTTTGTATTCCTCTCCAGGTGCCAATCTAATCTAATGGTAACCAGCCTTCAAATCCATCTTGGAAAACCAACATGCTCCAGCAAGCTCATCCAATAACTCATCAATAACTGGTAATGGATATTTGCTCTTTAAGGTGATAGCATTCAGATGTCTATAATCTATAACCATCCTCCAAGTTCCTTCTTCTTTCTTTTTCACTAGCAAAACAGGAGAAGAAAAAGCATTGTTACTGTGTCTTATCATGCCCAAAGCCAGCAATTCTTGAATTTCTTTTTCCAGCTCATCCTTGAGATGTGGGGCAATCCTATAAGGCCTGATGGATACTGGTCTGCCTCCTGGTATTAAAGGAATCTTATGATCTTGTAACCTTCTAGGTGGCAGAATAGTAGGACTCTCAAACACGACAGCATGTTTGTCCAGCACAACTTGTAGTTCAGGAATATTTGGAATGGTAGAAACTTCAGGAGAAACAGTCACTGAGAACACTGTAACTGCAACATCTTCAGGTAAGAGGCCTTGCAATGTAACAGTTTTCCTTGATAATGAAATGACATCCACTTCTGTGTCCAATCCACCTGCATAGGGCTATGCACTGCCAACCAATCCAATCCTAGAATACCATCATAAGTAGTCAAGGGAAAAACCCTGAAGTCAGATGTAAAAACAGTGGAGTTACACTCACATTGGCACTGTGGCAACATCTGATTACACTGAAGAGTACCACCACCAGCTATAGTAACACGGACAGGCTTAGTGTTTTGCACTCCTGTGAACATATGATGTAACCCACTGTCAATGAAGGAATGGGTACTACCAGAATCCACAAGAAATACCAGATCACACCCCCTGGACTTGCAGAAGCAACTGTAATGTAGGTGTATCAGAAGAATGTCCCATAGCTGCTGCTGAAAGTGTGATACTATGAACTGACACACTGTCTGTCTCTGAATGGTTTGAATCAGACTGTGTCCCAGTCTGAATGTGGTCAATTAACTCTTGGACCACATGCAACTGAACAGATGATTTGCACACATGATCTTTAGACCAACGCTCCCCACAAACAAAACAAAGACCCTTGGCCTTGCGAAATGTACGCAGAGCAGAACATTTATCTTCAGTTGGCACTAGTTTCAGCTTGTCAGACACCCTCTTATCATCAAACTGGCGACCTTTAGGAGGAAGAGACAAAGTAAAAGCACCAGATCTACTGCCCATATAAGAATTCATTGGGGTCACTCCTTCCCCCAATTCTTCATGCAAAAGAGCAAGGTTATAGGCTGCATCCAGATCACGGGGTTTCTGAAGGGCGACTGCAACTCTGACGCCAGGTTTCAGTCACGTTTCAGACCATCAAGGAAATGAGTTGTGTAGTGTAATGAGTTGGGAGCATCTTCATAGGCCGTAAATTGATCATACAAATCTGGAAAGCGATCCACATAATTGACCACAGTAGTTGTTTGAGCGATTCTGAACAACTGTCGTAACAAGGTCTAATGTTGATTCCGACCAAATCTGGTTTGCAAACACTGGCAAAACTCAGTCCAAGTCGCTTGTGGCTGCGCCTTTGCATGGATTCCAACCATCTTGCAGCAGCGCCCTCAAACTGAGCCGTTGCAAGCGAGACCATCGATGAGTAGGCGTACACCACAGCCGAAACTGATCCTCACATATGTTTTGCCATAACCTCGGATTTGCTCCATCAAATCGCAGCAATTCCAGGCGAACACCAGAAGAGTAACAATCAGCAGAATCGAGCAGCATAGGATCACGAGCAGGAAGAGTACGAGAAGGGAAACTGGAATCGCGCGCACCTCTGACCGGAGGAGGGACATAAGTATTATGTGCCTTCCCCCGGTGATCTGTGTCGAAGCCAAGGGATTCAGAGGCGGCTTGGCCGCGACCATTCCCAGCGTTGCGCGTCGCCGACGAGGAAGTAGCATCCCCCCGTGGCGGTACCTCCTTAGCAATCTCCCCGCGAATTTGGTCGAGTTCCAGCATCATCTCCTCTCGAAAATCATCCACGCGTGCTGAGAGCAACCCATCGAGGGTCGCCATGTTCGTCGCGATGAGCTTCTCGACTGCTTCGAGGAGGGTCTCACCTTGCTCCTTGAAACGCTTGTCCAGATCCGCCGAGAAATCAGCGCGGATGAGATCATAAACCCCACGCCCATCCTCCGACAGCCGCTCCACTCGTCGCCGACCCCGCCAGCGCATCCCGTGTTGATGTCGCAGAATCTCCAGGACCACTGAATCTGATACCAGATGTAAGCTACACACTCGATCTAGCAATGAAATTAGGGTTCATAGATTGAAAGGAGAATTGAAGTTCACTGTAGCTATCCGCCCAACCACCCACACAGCCACAGAACTATTACAACCAATCGGCCGAAGCCGCCGCCCAGATCCAAGCCAAGGTTTGAACTAGCTAACACACGCCTTAAGTAGTACTCGACCGTTGCTAACTATTGGGCCCAGACCGGATCGGTCATCCAACGCGGCCTTGTCTTGATGCGAATGGGCCGTCTTGAAAGTTCCCGCCCTTGGAACCGTTGTCGGATCGTCGACAGTGCTCCTTCCTGTTGTCGCTTTAGCATCCTTGTCCTCAGTGATGTCTCGACCATCTTCAGTAGATGGCTTGGCGATGCTGACATTGTGGAACCTGAAGGAGATCTCATCGAGGTCACTCAAGCTTCTACGTATCATTGATTGCCATATATTCGAAGGTCTCGTGATTTGTACTAGCAACCTTACCCATCTCTCTATCATTAACCCAAGAGGTTGTTCTGGTGCTATAGTTACCAGGGATATGTCTTCTCTAGTAACAGCTTCGGTTAGTCTAAGATCTAAGAAGTTTCATTATTATAAGCAAAACACAATAGTGGATCATCGTCTACTTGATGGCCTCTCACATGTCATCACCTTGGAGTTGCATGCATCATTACCTGAGGTACGAACTAGTTATTTTCCTTTTTTCGAAATGGAGGCAAAGATTGCCTCATCTATTAATTAGGAAGAAGAGAATTGCCCAGTTAATTATGGAAAACCGGGCGAAAACCGGAACATCAAGGGCCAAGCCCACTCCCAAAGATTGGAACACACAGGGCAAAGCCCACCCTTATCGACGACATGTCGAACACAACAACAAACGCGAACCAACCAAAACACACACCAACGGGGGTACCCGCTCCACCGAACAAGCTGACCTTCCATCACTACCGGAGAGAAGAAGTCATGACTGCTAAGGGAGGAGCAGACCCGAGACTCACCCGCAGCGATGAAAAGGCAAGCACTCCATAGCCCTGCGATAGCTGCAACAACCGACATGCCGACGACCAACATCGATGACAACCACGTTGCACACACGACACGAGGTCCATGCCCTCGAAGCTGCAAATCTCTCGAGGCTGCCGCCTCGACATCCACTGCTCCGCCACGCCCTACGCACTCAACCGACACCGCCTTCCGGGGCCGCCGCCCCAACATGCCACCGCTCACCCTCGAGCAGCAACGCCGCACGATCACTAGTAGAAAATAGGGATTTGGTCCAAGCTCGATCTACACATTAGTCCCGGTTGCATTATGAACCGGGACTAATGTGAGCATTAGTCCCGGTTCGAGCGGCTAGGACGCCGGTCGGGGCTCGGCAGGCATCAGTCCCGGTTCAAATGGGACCTTTAGTCCCGGTTGGAGATACCAACCGGGACTAAAGGGGTTGAGGCTTTAGTCCCGGTTGGTGTCTCCAACCGGGACTAAAGGTTAGACCTTTAGTCCCGGTTGGAGATACCAACCGGGACTAAAGGGGTTGAGGCTTTAGTCCCGGTTGGTGTCTCCAACCGGGACAAAAGGTTAGACCTTTAGACACGGTTGGAGATACCAACCGGGACTAAAGGGGTTGAGGCTTTAGTCCCGGTTGGTGTCTCCAACCGGGACTAAAGGTTAGACCTTTAGTCCCGGTTGGAGACACCAACCGGGACTAAAGGGGTTCTGAAAGTTTCTTTTCTGTTTTTCCATTTGTTTTCTGTTTTTAGTTTCTGTTTTAAATTGCTTATATCTTTTAGGATATTTGATGTTTTTGAGTGATTCTTTTTGCATTAGATTCAAAATTTTGTCTAGTTTCTGTTTATGCCATTAGTTTTCAAATTTGAATGGTTTAAATTTGAATTTGTTCAAATTTGCTTCAAACCCTAGATTGTGAATAACTTGAGTTTAAAAATAGTTTTTAATTTAATTATTTTTGCTCCTAGTCACATGTTAGATTGTTGTCACAGTAAGATTTATTTGGTTATTTTTAGAATAATTTAAATTGGGATTTTAATTAAAACAGTACTGTTTTTCTTATATAGTTGTTTTAGTCATTTAATTGTTGTTTTTTATTATTTTTAGTTAGTTCTTTCTGTAGATTTTAACATGTTGTAGTATGGTGCATATTGAATGCACAAAAAGTCTGGAGTTGAAATAAGTTTAAAAAAATGAAATGCCTTTGTAACAGATGAGTTTTCGTCCGAAACCTTGATACTTCGAAGGAGATGGTCCAGTTTGTACACGAAGTGCATCCAGTTTTGCCGTAACCCTCTCAACTTTTTAGCACATGCTATGTGGGTGAAATGATGATACCATGCCAAGTTTCAACCTTTTCAGAGTTCATTTGTAGTGCTTTTCAATTTCAGGGTCATTTAGCTCAAAAAATCATTAAATGCAAGAAAAATAGCAAATGAAGTTAGAAAGGGTTGAAATTTGAGGATGTGGCTTTGAATGGTGCATATTGAATGCACAAAAAGTCTGGAGTTGAAATAAGTTTAAAAAATGAAATGTCTTCGTAACAGATGAGTTTTCGTCCGAAACCTTGATACTTCGAAGGAGATGGTCCAGTTTGTACACGAAGTGCATCCAGTTTTTGCCGTAACCCTCTCAACTTTTTAGCACAAGCTATGTGGGTGAAATGATGATACCATGCCAAGTTTCAACCTTTTCAGAGTTCATTTGTAGTGCTTTTCAATTTCAGGGTCATTTAGCTCAAAAAAATCATTAAATGCATGAAAAATAGCAAATGAAGTTAGAAAGGGTTGACTCTGGCTTGGTTAACCTTAGTTGTGACTCTGGCTGGGACGGTGCTAGTAGATGTAGTCGACGATAGGATTGGATGGACACCAACCCGGACTAAAGGGGTTCTGAAATTTTCAAACTCTACCCCCCCCCCCCTGGTATCGCCATTTCAGTTTTGAAAAAAACAAAAGAAAATGATAAAAACTTCAAAAATTAAAATCCTTCGAGATGTAGTTATGTTACTACATCTACTAGTTAGGAAAAATAAAAAACATAAATTTCGACATGTTTTGCAAAAAAGTGTTATGAAAAAGTAAAACGGCTATAACTTTTGCATACGATGTCGAAAAAAAAACGTATAATATATCAAAATGTTCAGCACGAGAAGCCGGTTTCGATTTCAACCACTGTAGGCCGTTTTGCAAATTTTTAGAATCCTCAAATTCCGAAAGGAAAAAAAGTTATCCTCAAATTTAAGTTTTTTCGATTTTTTGGTCAAACTCTGGTCAAACTGTGGTCAAACAGTGGTCAAACTACTTATTCAATAAATATTAGTGTTACTAAATAATTATTGTTTTTTAGAATAATAGTTTCAAACTCAAACGGTGAAACGTGTGACATCATGCTCAAGGGCTTAATAGGATTGATATGATACATATAACAATAAGGTATAACTTCTGATAATAATAAGATTATCATATTTGGATTCCTCACATTTTTCTGATAATAATGGATATATTATTTGTCGAATTTCGATTTACAGATTTAAAGATATTAATTATGCCATATTAAATGAATAAATGGCAAAAAATGAATAAAATAATATTATTACTTATTTTATTTTCATTGAAATTCAATATTATTATTACTTATTTTGTTTATTTTAATAATTGTTTGGAATTCAAAAAATTAAATCATGTGACATCAAGACCTAAGGGTTAATAGGATTGATAGCTTACTATTGTCAGGGAAACAACAAGTGCAGACTTGGAAACTAGGGGCGATAGAACCAGGAAGTTAAGCGTGCTAGGGCTGGAGCAGTGAGAGGATGGGTGACCGGCCGGGAAGTTAGACGATTTGGAATGAGTGCTCCACGCTGGAGCAGTGAGTAGGGGTGATTAGAGATTAAATTCTCAAATAATTCAAAGATTTGAAAATCGGAATAAAACTTAAAAACAAATCAAAAAAAATAAAAAAAAATTCAAAAAAAATTTAAAAAAAATTCAAAAAATTTCCTTTAGTCCCGGTTGGTGTTACCAACCAGGACTAAAGGCTAAAGGTCCTCCATCCCCCGCCCCAGACAGCGACCACGTGGAGGGCCTTTAGTCCCGGTTCGTAATGCAACCGGGACTAAAGGGGGGGGCCTTTAGTCCCGATTGCGCAGTCCCGGTTGGGCAACCGGGACTAAAGGCCCTCCCGAACCGGGACAGAAGGCCCGTTTTCTACTAGTGGATACAGCTATCCGCAGCCCACACTGCTCAGGACAACCACACGTAGACCACAAACGCCGCACCACATCCGGGGCCGCCGCCCCGACATGCTATCCAACCGTCCCCGCTGGGACACGTCGACCGAGCCGACAACCTTGCCGCCCCCGCAGCTCAAGGTCCTCACCCAAGCCATGCCGACAAACAACCCTACCTCCTGGAGCCGCTGTCGCACCGCTGCCAAGGCCGCCGCCTCGGTTCTCAACAAAAGATCCCGGAGCCGCCGCCCCGGCATACACCGCCCTTGAAAATGGAAGAGCCCCACACAACATCCAAAGGCTGACCCTCCAAAGCGACGCCTCCAAGAAGGGGGAGCAGCTACAATAGAAAACAGGCTTGTGGTAGAAAAATAGAAAAAACCGTCCTGGACTGTCGGATCGAACATGGATGGCCCATATTCTAGTGGAGACATCCCATTCCACTTAATGGATATTTTATAGAAACCCCCCTACAAATATTTAGATATAAAACATAATTTTTATAGTAATCACCTCAACTTTCTCATATTCAATCGTTTTGTCCTCAGTAAATAAGACTAAATTTCAAATCCTCTCAACGTTGAGGCCCCATCTTTGCACATATCTATTGCATGTATACTTGAGTACAAATAGTGGCTTCTACAAGCGAAAATTGAACATGTTGGCCCCTAAATTTTTTGCCAATATCCATCACAATATTTGTAAACACATGAAATTTAAGCCATCTCATTCAAGTATATGTCAAACTGGACCATCCCAGACACACGTCAAGTTAGACCATCCCAGGCATGAAGATCTGAGTACATGTGAAACTGGACCATCCCAGACACAAATAGTTGAGCACACGTCAAGTTAGACCATCCCAGGCATAAAGATATGAGTACATGTGAAACTGGACCATCCCAGGCACACATATTTGAGTACATGTCACTCTGGACCATCTCACTCACTAATTTTGAGTACATTATCAATCTGGAGCACCAGAAGATACACAAGAGACATGCAATACATAAAATGACATGAACATTTCTAGTGTTGTGCTATCTTGAATGCAGAGAACAGAAAAGTTGTAGTGTTTGCCTCCGGTGCTCGTGCTTCTTGCTCATCGAGGTTTATGTGCTGGAAAGATGACACCAAACATACAGGAATCAGTTTGAGCACAAGACCATGTAAGTGTCACACATCCGTACTTAAAATATTTGCGCCTGAGCTAATCTAATGAGTATGCATTAATAATATCATTTGACTAGCAGGAAGAGGACTATATGCTGCATATAGTCATTTGTACACTTCACTTAATATCATCACTGAACTTGCAATAACAATTTGATCAGGCATAAATTCTGCCATAGGGGGGAGATGAAATTTCTTACAGCGTTCTCTCGAATATGTGAGTGGAAATTTGGAATGCAATATAACCATGCTAAATCATTTGGATATAGTTACTATCTAGAACAAACATGATATGTATTCCTGGGCAATTCATTTCTGCAAGGGTCAAACTAACCTACAATTTGTACTAGACAAACTAGCTCGGTCACTTGATCGGGATGCCTGATGCGCTAGTAGACATAGTTCGAGGGTTTAGAATGGATCAAAGAAAGAAAGGGGAAAATACCCATATTTTCATATAATATTTCTTCATCAAATAGAGACCATATAAATTGCTTCCATTTGAGATTGCCAAACCATGACTATACATGTTAACTAGCATGTAGCCACATTTCATTTAAGAACAAATCGGTGTATGTTCAAGGTCTGATTATGTTGACTGATCAAACATATTTTAGGGCCGGAATCTCATATTGCAGGAAATTTTGTGAGCCTAGAGCAAAATGGCATTGAACGCTTATACAACTCGAGATGTTCAATGAAGAGTGGTATGTTTGATGAGATCCCACTCATTCTTACTCCAAAGTAATAGTTTCCTACATCTACATAACAAAGCAAAAAACAGAATATTAGTTAATGACAAGATATTCTTGCCTTTTGGGACTGTGTGTTCTCACCTGATAGTGTTGGTACACAGTTTGCGGTTATTGGAACTGTGGGCTCTCCTAAAGGTGATGTTGCACTACTTCCCTCCATTTTAGATCGAGATGCACTACCAGAACGGTGGGGGCCAGAGTTTAGTACTAGTCAACAAGCTCCGATCTATCCAGGATACCCAAAGGAGACATTGTGTTCTACGCCAAAATCCAAACAGTTGATTGTTCAATCACCTTGAATATAACAAAATGAGAAATCAGCTCCAATTCCAAGATTGCAAAGTTAAGGTTGCAAATTAAAAAGATACACACAAAGAGACTTATTTTTTGCATACAAAAAGGTAAAAAAAAATTGCAGTTTACAACCGAATGAGGAAGAGCAAAGAGCTAACAAAATTGTTTCACTAAAGCAAAACGATGCCCGACCACGACGACGCACCACAGAAGGTAACACCTCCTTGTCCCTCTGCTCACCTGCTAATCTCCTCGCGACGGCTGCTGCTAATCTTTGAATGGTTGCTGTTTGTTCGCTAGTTACACGGCTCACTTTTTTGCTAATGGCCCATTAGGTAGAGGTAGCTAGCTATGCACGTGGTGGTGCTCATGGACTCGCTTCTTAGCAGGTCCCCCTTTGGGTCATTAGTTAGCTATATGCTATGCATGTGGTGGTTAATTTGGCAGAAAGAATTCTTGTCCTTGTTTTGATTTCCTTGCTGTCAAGTTCATCCTTGACTACTAATACTAGTACATCAGATTAACTGACAAAAAACTCTTGCCTCTGCTTAAAATAAAGCCCAATCATCAAATTCCTCAAGCAATGGATCGACAACATATTTGTTTTGTACAACAACCACACTACATTGAACGATCTGACCTATATACATGTTGAGGAACAAAGAGGATATATACTTTCTTCTGTTCTGTTGTTGGGGCAGGCACGCAACAAGTGATAGCAGAATATTCTGAATGGCTGCTACACAGGCCAGGTGCTCTGCTGCTAGTTAATCTACAGCAGGTCAGGGCTAGCCACAAACCGAGTCGACGAGCGTGGCGGTGAGGAGTGAGGCTGCGGTACAATCGTTGTACTATCCTCAGCTACAGGCGATAGTAGAAAGAATATGCAGCAGCATTTTTTGGTTCAAGCAAACTGAAAATATTTTCTCCCTGTTTGTTTGTGTATGATGAAAACTTAACTCTCTCTCTCTCTCTCCTCCTCCCTCTCTCTCCCTCCCTCCCTCTCTCTCCCTCCCTCCCTCTCCCTCTCTCCCTCCCTCTCCCTCTCTCCCTCTCTCTCTCTCTCCCTCTCTCTCTCTCTCTCTCTCTCTCTCTCAGCAAATATAGAAAGCTGACTGGGAATAAGAAAATATACCCATAGATCCAACTGGAAGATACTTACCCATAGATCCAACTGGAAGATACTTACCCATTGAATGATCATTTATTCCCAAAAATGATACTCCAGTCTATTAGTTTTTTTATGCTCTTTTCATATACGTTCCATCACATGTGCGAGGGGTCACCAGAGGTCCTGAAAATAATCAAGTGTGGCTTTCTTACTGGAACAACTAGAATGGGTCGGTAATAACGTTTTCTACAATTTCATATAATGGATCATGCTTAATAAGGTGGGCACCAGAGCTCAAGATTCTTATATGATGGAACAAGAAGAAGGGTCATGTGGCTGATGGTACTATTTTCCTAATTTCATCTGAATTGACAGAACCAATATGGCGCATGGCAAACCTGCAAACCTGCATTCCTGGAACAAGGAGGAGGTTTGTTCTCTGCCGTCAGCAGATGTCAGAGCTAGGCGCGGGGGCGGGGGCCTGTGGAGAATGGCTGGATGGGGCAAGACAAATAGTAGATCGAGGAGTCACCTGTGGACAATGGCTGGATGGGGTAAGACAAATGGTAGATCGAGATTGTCCTCTAGACGTCGGAGAACGATACCTGGAGATTTGCTCGCCCAGTGTCGCGGCGCAGCACAGGAGAGGTCCACCCGGGCATCCCGACCGCCGGCGACGAGACGACCAGGATTCGTCGGGGCGGAGATGGAACGCTGCCTCCAATGGCCAAGATCGCTCAGCTAGGTACAGGATCTACACCGCCGTCATCGTTGGCAAGCTAGAGGGAGACGGGCTCGCCATTAGGGCGGATTGGGGATTTTTCGAGCCTCAGCCGCCACTGCTTGCATTGGAAGGAGGAGAAGGAGATGACCGGTCAAAAGAAGAGAGGAGATCGAAAGCAAAATAACTGAAACGAGGGACTATTTTGCAAAGAAGAGCACACGGATCCACCACTAGAATATGGGCCATCCATGTTCGATGACGGTCCATGACGGTTTTTTCTTTTTTTCTACCACAAGGCTGTTTTCTATTTTAGTTGCTCCCCCAAGAAGGTTACGACGTAAACGCCGTCGCCGCCCACTCCAGAAAACTGAAGTTTAGGTTCTCACCCGGAGAGCCCAAGCACATGAAAGGAGAGGAAGAGCTCTACGACAACGCCCCCAATAAGGTCACGACGCCCGCAGGCGCCGACGTCGTCAAAGTTTTCGCCCAAGTCCCTCATCTCCTATCATTGAGCCTACAGATCTGGGCACACATGGATACCCAGAGCATCGGAGCCAAGCCCGCTGTGTAGAGCACCCACCGTTGTCAGCCGCCATAGCCCTCACGCGACGACCCGCTGCAGCACCTCATGCAACAGAGAGACGACGCGCTTGCCGGGGTCAGATCTGAGGGCATCGCTCCGAATCCACCGTCCCCAGCCGCTGCAGCAGCCCATGTCGTCGCAGCCATCGATCCAGGGCCGCTGCCCCGGCATCCTTGCCTTGCCGCCCGCAGCCACTGGCTGCCCCGCTGCAGAACCGCGCGCGTCCGCCCAGCTGCTGAGCAGCAGGAGCACGCTGCCCAGCCCATGCGTGCACGCGCCCAAGCCGTCTGCCCAACTGCCGTGACCTCCCTGCTGTGCAGCTGCCGCGACCTCCCTGCACGCAGACGCCCCGCCCTGCACGGCCCGGCCAGATCCGAGCCGCCCCGCACCATCCAGCACCGGCGCCGCACCCAGACGCCACCACGCGCACGCCGACGTCCGCGCTGCTCCCAGACGCCTCCGCGCTCACGCTGGCGACCGCGCCGCCACGAGCTCGGCCGCGCCGCGCCAAGGCCCGCCCCTCCGCAGGCGAGCTGCCCCCGCGCCGCTCGTGTACCTCGCGAGGGAGAGAGAACGCCCTGCCGCCGCCGACGCCGTCCGGGCTTTGCCCTGCGGCACCCTCCGATGGCGGCGGGGAAGGGTAGGGTGGGGTTGGGGTGGCGGCGGCGGAGGTTTAGGGTTGCTCCCGGGTCGCTGCGGGGAGCGACACGGGAGGGGATTCATTTGATGTCCCCAGTTCTTTTCCTTTTCATCATATCCATACAAGTCTAGATGAATATATTTGCTTCCTTGGTTAGATTTTGTTATATAGTTGCTTCTCGGATTTAAATACAGAGGGTCTTCATTTTTTTAGCTTACTTATTTCCGTCTTATGTGCTTGAAATATCGAATAATCAAACTATTAACCTCACTGTGTCTTTGATCATTTTGATTTCATCTCGGATGAATATGAAGCTCGCATTCGAGAGAGGTTGGCGGACATGCCCGATGTTCAGCAACCTGACAAGCCTGGTGCATGGCTGCTGACTTCTACCCGCTGCTTCGCATTCTCCAACGCTCGTGCAAGCTGAAGGAGCTAAAACTTAAGCTCACAATGGTATACTCACTCAAAACTATGTATATACGCCAGTTGATCTGCTAGGATAGTAGAACCTCTGACCAATAATATGTTGCGATTATGCAGGAGGAATTTAGTACATGCAAGGATTCTGAATCTGCTCTGTCGTCAACCAGGGGAGCACCACCGTTGGGCTCAGTCAGCCACCCTTGCATCGAGAGGATCAAAATATACTGCCATGAAGAAGATCCAAGGGTCAGCTCGTTGGTGCAGGCGTTGCAGCCGATTGTCGGCGATGCGAAAATCAGCATCGAGCATCACTGATCTATGGTAATCAAGACCTTGTTTTTGTTTGGGGGACCTGCAACCCTTGGTCAGTGCTAAGTTAAGGTGTTAAGACCAGAGTGTTTTGGAGACGCCGATGTTAACGAGAAAAGAGCCGCAGGTCAGGAAGCAGTAGCCATGTGAGTACTGAAATCATGTTTTGGATAATGGGTGTGAATGTGTGATCGAATTTCGCTATCCACATATGATGGTTGATCTGAGCTAGTTCGTCATTGTAGACTGGTTGAGTGTGATCTGCATGATGGATTCTGAGCTAGTTCTTTGAAAACGTTATGCATAATATGTATATATAGTTGTGTTTTAGCTAAATACTGGATTGATCTCCTTGTTTGTATGCTGAGAAAGTGAGAAGGTCACAGGGGCTGATGAAAGTGTTGGTGAAATGCCATGGCATTGCAGCCTTTCTCATGATTTGCTTTGTATTTGTGATATTGGCACAACTCATTTGTTTCAAAGTAGAATGTGTGAAGAATCATTTAAGAAATTGTTTGAAGGATCTAGATGCCCCGTGTTCTGGTTGCTTCATTCATCTCAAGACCAATTTTAACATGACTTTCTTCTTCAAACCCCTAGCTACTTCTGCTGCTTCGGATATTTGGAACCAAGGAATGCAAAGACCTTTGACAATGTTTCACCTAGCAAGGCTTCTTGGTTTTGCATTTTCTTCAAAAGAGATCTCTTCTCTTTTCTTTCGGAACGCCATGCGCCCCTTTCTTTCGCACTTGTTGGTTTTAATATTTTACCAATTTTACGCTCGAAAAAAGATGGGGAGAGTACATGATAATAGGATAATAATAACTAATAAGATAGGTTAGGTACACCTTATACAGACAGACCGTTGTAAGCTTTTAGAATACAACCCACATACCATTGTCAAGTTTTTTTCTTCCTACATATGTATATATAAATAACAAAAGAAGAAAATGTTTGGTCATGCATGAGACTAGCCACTAGGGGTGGGTATCAGCGCCAGCATCTGGTTCTTGATTATACCCATGCACATCTCAATCTCCCTGAAGATGGGGACGTTCTGCGAGCTGCACGGTTGCAGCCGCGACAGCGCCGAGTCGAGGATGTGCGCCACTTCCGCGGGGTGATACTGCTTCTCGGTGCAATTCTGATGCATTGAAAAAGATGGTCCGTTACATTACAACTCGTAAGATGACCCAGAAACATTGTGACTGAAGAAAGAATTCGTAAGATCTCTAATGATTGATTTACTTACCTGTATCATCAGGATGGTCGCTACACAGGACGAAATCAGCTCCGACGGGAACTGGGCTTCGGAGTCGCTGCCGTTGGGCAATACTCTTGGACTGGAAATGTTATTAGTTGCTGCAGCAGGGTCGAAACGGCCAGAGGCGCTGTTATCTGAATTTGCCTGCCCCGAATCGGGAGGTATCCGCCTTATGCCTAGTATGCTAGAACCAGAGCCAGTGCCACGGAGGTTCAGATTGTCTAGTGCTTCCCCTATTTTGGCAAAAGCATTCTCTCCTTCACTTACTTTGCACATTGCCTGGGTAAACAAAAAAGAGGCACAAAGCAAACATGTATATACATTAAAACAAAGCAAAAGTTTTCTGCTTCAGTAACACTAAAAATTGCAAAGACACAATAAAATAGGCAATGCTTCAGACATTAAAGAACTCTAGTTAGAAGCTAAATGCTCCATGCATCCAACACTAAACACTAAATATGAAAAAGAAAATGCGTTGATAATTAATAAAACTAATTCTGCATCTTTACTTCCCTCAAGGATTGAGCTTAACATATATAATCGTTAGATAAAAAATCAGTTCTCTTTGCTATGTAAATCTTTACTTTCAGTTTCACATATTCCATCATTAACTCAATATTTACTCTTCGATTACCAATTTGAAATCCTTTTCAGTTGAAGAGCATTACAGGGTTCCTGAGCTGGTTGAAAAGAGTTTACTTTTCTGCATTCTGACAACACGTATACCTGTAATTATTACCATGCAGTGAAACTGATCTTTGCAGGATGCTGATGGTGATCATTCAAAGTATATAAAGGCATGAATATATTCGGAACATCAAGGACTCCTGGACTGGATACCATATCATGAAACTGACAGAAATACAAGTGTGACTATCTACCTGAACAGCGACATCAACCATCGTTTTAGCCTTGGACCTCGAAGTCTCGATAATTTCCATCACTTGAGATCCAGACTCCTGATTAATATAACCAAAAAGGTTACTAGATGGGTCTGGTGTTCGGTTAAAAGCTCCACCATTCTCCGTGGATTTATTAGGATATGACTGTGCTGGATGCCCATGAAATGTGTTCCGTTGCCGCAGACAAAGCAAGGCCGAAGCCACCTGGGTATGAAAATATATTGGTGAATATTGTAAGTGCATTAACAAACGAAACCACTGCAAGTGAAGTCAAAAACTGGGAATTAATTAATTACGTGATCATTTGAATCCCTCAGTTGTACGAGCACCATGGCATATTGCTTCCTGAAGTGCTCCAAATCTTTAATGGTTTCCCCATCCTTTTGCTTTCCAGACACCTCTTCGTTCATGTGCCTCAACTCTACCAGCAAGGCTTCCTACAAAAGATTACATAGTCCAAAACGTAAATACAGTATTAGAGAAGAAAATCCCAAAGCATTAGAGAAAATCCCACAAACACAAAGGCCGAAGCCTGTTGCACTTGCCTTCTTATCGAGAGCACGCGACAGTTCTGCAAGAGCCCTTATATCTGCTTCTCTTTCCTGAATCTGTGACAGTGTACATGGCTGGCCGTACATTGCCTGTTGTGCTGCAGCGGCTGTAGCCTCGTTTGCTGTAGTTTTGGCCTGTGCAATCGAATCAAATGT
Source organism: Elymus sibiricus (assembly GCA_039707655.1). Taxonomy (NCBI): domain Eukaryota; kingdom Viridiplantae; phylum Streptophyta; class Magnoliopsida; order Poales; family Poaceae; genus Elymus; species Elymus sibiricus. Next base: position 18,256,054 of record CM077672.1, on the reverse strand, counting down.
GTCCCCCTGCAAGGGAAACAGTTAAACATTGAGTATACAGATTACAGTAGCTAGCTTCATTAAAATACTTATGGGGTGACTAGAAAGTACAACGGAAGTTGCATCAGCACTGTCGAAACTCACATTTGGTATGAATCTTGCACCTCCACCACCATAATCTTTGGGCCGATCCTCGAATTTTACTTCTGAGAAGCTGCTGTAGTATTTATTCACGATATTTTGGCGTCTGAGAGACTCAGGGAAATTTTCCAGTGGGTGTAACGGCATACAATCAATATCCTGCAAAGTAACAATTTTGTCAACAATAACCTTGTTTGGGTCAGTAACAGCAACCTATTTGACATGACATGTATTTCATCTTTACATCGGTGTTTCTTATTATATTCCAAGAGAAATAAAATAGAATCATTTGGCACTAAGTCACTCAGATAGAAAATTATTTCATAAGCATGCCCCTTCCCTGGATGCAACAGAGTTGAAAGCATAGTGTGCAAGGAATACAAATCACATAGTAGCCAAAACACAGAATGTGTACTCCACACATTGATAGGCATTGTCCTAGAATGTGCAGTCAAATTATTTACCTTTGATCAATAATCCTTTTATGATAATTTAGATTGGACATAAGAATAAATATTGGTAGGTTATTGTCTAGAAAGAATACGCTTTCCATACTATAAATAAAAATTAGATTTTACAAATATAATACAGTACAAACTTGTGGTTGAAATTGTGTTCTGGACACAATGTCGCTATCCAAAACAAGTTTGAAATTGTGTTCTGGACACAATGTCGCTGTCCAAAACAAAACTTCTTTGTGACTTTAGGACTAAGCAATTGCTAAAGATCCCCAGCAAAATAAAATAAAATTGACAGCACCGAAAAGCGATGCCAAACAGTCTCTAAAGCAAAGTCAGGGGTGTACTTGGTCTAAGCATACTCAAATGTAAAGAGTGAACCATTACAAAAATGTATTCTCCTAGTTTCTCAGTTCAGCATTAAATAATTACTCCCCTAGCCTTTTAGTTCATCCACAGAATCATACATCACTACCAAATTAATAGAATAGGTTATGCATTGCAGAACATATCCAAGAAATCAAAACATACGGCAGAAAAAAATTTAAACCAGAAGACATAAGATAAAACATACCACCAAAATGATCTAAAAAGAAACTAGATAGACATTGGTTACCAACTTACCATCACAAACTCAACACCCAGCTCCGGCCGATCAAATTGAACCCGGCACCGATTACGGTCAACAGTCAAAACACTCCCATCATGAAGTTCTCTTGTTTTGGGATGACAGGCTATAACACGCTGCCCAACTGCTAAGGGCCGAGCAAGATCAGTTGGTAGACCTTCTCGAACACCAGACTGAAGTTCAGCATAGTGTTGTCTGACCGACTCGCGATACTGAGAAAGTTTTTCCCTCTCCTCTTGTAAAAACTGCTTTGACAATCGACGTGGTTTTCCAAGAGAACTGCAAAACAGTAGACTCAGGAAAACAAACGAAGCAAAAGCAAACAAAGCAACTGAAGATAACAGACCTCCTTATAACACCCCACTCAACACGAGTCAGCCTTGGCACATGACCCAGCTTTACATGATTCAAGTACTCCACAAATTCACTCTTCGCAAACCATGGATAATCAATTGCACTATAGAACCACTCAGACATGCACCATCTCCGGAGGAAACGTGAAGATAAGCAGTGAGAGAGCTTGTCCTGCAACAGGTCAGGGTAAATTTAAGTTGTAACCTCCACACCTTGCAAATGATGAGATGCATTGATCAGCAAACTTATCTTGATAAAACAATATCAAACCTTGAGTTCAATAACGTTATTCACTGGGTAGGAAACATTATCGCACGAATTGTCAGCGCCCTCAGCAGGCTTACTCTCTGGAGCAAGTGCTTTCAAAATGCCTAACTTGCGCCGGCTTTTAGACTTCGATGCCGAGTCCGATTGCTGAGTTATTGCATTTTCTGTCGTGTCCACCGCATCCATGGCTTCTTTTCCAAAATCAGCATGTGCTGGAGAACTTTCCTGTGCATTGGACTTGTTTTGTTTTGAAACTGGACTAACATGAGTATGCCTACCTTTATTAGAAGATACCTTCCCTTCTTCAGCAGAAGCCTAGCAAATGCAGATGTACAAGCAAATTTATATTCATTTACACACACAGTTGAAAAAGAAAAGGTAAACTTGGCTATGTCAGGTTTAGAACAAATTTAACAAAGCCTGAGGTTCTTAATTTGTTGGAGTCACTGTAGTGGTGGTAGGTCAACCAGGGAATATTTACAAAAAAGGCAGGATGTTTGGAAGGGGGATACTTTGTCAACAACAAAAGAGTCACTTCGATTAAGGTACGTCTTAGCAGTACCCCGTTTACTACTCCCTCCGTCCCACACGGAGGGAGTATATATCAATGTATTTACTTCAAAACTATCTACCACATGGATAAGAGAAGGAGAAATTTTCTTTAAAACAAAAGGTCATACAACAAAAACGTATCATTTCCTAAGGTGGAGAAGCTGTGCTTTTCCCAAGGTTAATGGAGGTTTAGGGATTAAGGATCTGAGAAGGCCTAATTTTATTCTTCTTGCTGAATGGTGGTGGAAATTAGATTAAGGGGTCTGCGGCAGGACATTGTCAAAAACATATTTTGGCAGCCTCTTACTGTCACAGATGAAAAACAGACAACAATCTCCTTGTTGGACTGATTTGTTGACTGAAACTTATATTTCCAAAAGATTAAAACAAATCTGCACAATGCGGCCTGGTTTTCGGAAGATGTTTGAAACGGAGACAATTATTATGCTAATATATTCTGTGTTATATAATCAAATGGACAAAACTGCAATTACTGAGGCTGCGGTACTAAATCCTCGCTTCAATCGTGCATTGGACTTAAATGCAAAAGAATCAACTGAAAGCTCATAGTATTTTAGATGAGAACTTGAGAAGTGATTATCAGGAACCAAAGGAAAAGACAATACTACAAAAGGACAGCGCACCTCGGTCTTCTCACTATCTTTTAGTATATTCTTCTCATCTTTGGAGATCTGTGCATAAAGCAGCAGAATATATGCACATCATAAGCAGCATATACTAACAATAGTGTGGCTTGTGTCATATTGAACAGGTACAGTTTTGAAAATACCTTTCCTGTGGAAGACTTCCTTTTCTTTTTCTCCATTTTAACACCACATTTACAATCATCCTGCTTTACTTCAGAAGTACTCCCGTCATGATGGTGATCTTTAGAAAGTCTAGCTTTTTTCCTAGTAACCATCTCGTTGCTTGCAATTTCTGACTGCCTTTTGATCTTTTTTGTTTTTCTGGGCTTATCTTTTTTGTCAAATAATGATACTGCTGCAGGCACACTAGGCTTATCATCAGATTCATTGTCTTTGCTTTCGTCCTTAAACTGTGCCGATGATTCTGGAATATAATTAGGGGCAGTATCAGTAGCACAATCAAACACAGAACATTAACATATCAATCAAAACTCAACTCTGCAATATCACTTCTTATTCATATCTTTTGTGAGATTTTCACATGGAAGTGTGACGGTTAGAACTTACAAGCAATCTACCTGTAGACCTGGTTAAACAATTTGTTCACTTCAGTTACAAAGCTTATTATTGAGCAGTATCCCCAGTATGTAAAAGTCTTGTGTCACAAATAGAAACCGGCAAATTGAGTGAAGTGTGTTGCACGTAAAACAGATCGAACGCAGCACAGCAAATCTTTGTTTAGAGTATATATCCAAGGCAGAGCACAACTACAGTGGTGCCCAGAAACTAGTCAACTGTAGACAGGTGCTCAATAGCATTATAATGATTGATAAAACAAGAAACAACAGTGGTGCAGGCATGTTTAGAGCTGTAGGGTCTATAAACAGCCCTTATATGGAAAGGAATTAACACAGAGCTTGTAGATAATCAACTCTGACTCAACCACTATACAGCACTGTTTCGTAGCTTTATCCCTACGACTGTATAAACTTTCTGTATCTCCATGCAAAAACATAGTGAACAGGAATGAGATTGGCGAACAAATTTGATTGCAACACAACCCAAGTACTGAACTCTGCTAAACTGTGCATTGCATTTGCATGGTTCTACCACATAATTAGAGAAGTTGCATGATAATGGATAAAATGAGGTGCATGGAAATCGAGTAATGAAAGTACAGCTCACAACATCTGAAATTAGCACCATAGATAAGACTAACCAGATTCAGCGATAGAAGAAGGTTGTAGAATATTCACAGAGATATCAGCTAATGTATGTAATGCGTCGAGAGCTGACAATTCATCTGCAGAACAAAGACCAGTCAGGCAATCAGAACAAAAAGATTTGGGCAATGTAGATATCAAAGCAAGAAATCAAACAAGTTATCCAGGAAGTTTGTAGGCAGATTGACTGTTTATTTTGCAGGATGCAACAACCCAACAGGACAATCAATATTATGAAATAAAAACTGATGATAGACAATGCCAGCACAGGGCATACTTATTTTTCATCACATGGTCGAGAAAATGCTGCACATATAAGAAGAAACTCAACCAATTTGTCCACCTTGCTGAATACTATTGTCATTTGATAGTTAGGATATGTCTATATTGTATTTGGTAGTCGAGAAAATACTGCACGAAAGAGAAGAAATAATGATAGTTTCACCCATGCTAGAAGCCCAGAAGAAATAATGCTATGATTGTATTTCAATAATTTAATTACTGCTGTCCAAAAATAAAAGATATTGTTAGCACAGGCATACCACCAAAAAATAGTTGGCGACTTCTTTTGTTTGATTTGTTAGATGGCCATGAAACTTTACTTCCAAATACATCCATATCTGCTATATCTTTAGCCTTTCTGGAACTACACCCTTCTTCGGTGCCACTGCAAGCCTCTCTGTCATCCTCGAATTGATCGTCTGCTTTGTGTGCAGCTTTCTTTCTTCTCTTTTGTGTCCTCTTAACTTTTGGCTTAGGCTTGCCAGATGCAGAACCTTCGTTATTGAGAAAATAGGAAGCATCTTTGGGATAGTCACCAGTCTCTGCTTCCCTGCTTCCTAAGCTACCTTCCGGATAATCAGCCTCTACTTGAAATCCATGCATCTTTGAACTTCCCATCTCTGAATCTGCATTCTGCAAGCATCATCCAGCAAATATGATTATGCAATTACTTTGTGAGATGAGTGGCCTAAAGATAAAGAAGAGATTATGGTTCTTACTTTTCTGTCGATACTTTTACCAGGAGACAGGAACATTTGACCACTGGATCTTCCAGATGTTTGAGAAACCTGAGGTGAGCCTCCTCTTTGACAGACCTCTGCCAGAGCTAAAGCAGCTAGAGCACCTTCTTCATCCCCATTATTAGCATCTGGTTTTGCTTGTCTATTTGATGGACCTATCTTATCATCTCGGTGGTACATGCTTGCAACAGGCACTCGCGGAGTCCTTTTTCCAACAGCACGTGGCTTGTTACCTACAAACAAGTCTAGATAAGTTTCAGACCTCAATCCTATTTTTCCTTGTTCAAGGAAAGTAAAAGGTGCAACATTGTTTGACCAGACTTCAGCTCCTGACAGAGAAACTGAAGCTAGAAAACATGCCAAGAAAAATATATAATACTATCATGATTCATGACTGAATCCTGCGAGATCTTTTACCAAAACTGTTATGATCATAAAATAGTAGAGAATTCTAACTTAGGATTTTTTTTATAGAAAATTGTAGGGGAAGGCCCAACATTATCAACAATTAAACAAGAGCCCAAGTTCAAGCCCGTGAGGACTTGAACACAGGTTGTGGGATTGTACATCCACTCCCCCACCCAAGTGAATTAGGCTTGCTTCTAATTCTAGCTTAGAATTAATGTGTTGTTGCTGATTTGCTATAACATACTGTCAATTAGAAGTTTACGACATAACATAGAGGTATCCATATATTAAATAAATAACAAAGGAGAACATAAAATAGTACACAGATTTGTTGTGGATTCTGAAATGTTTTCTGCTCACAGTTTCGTTGTAGATTGTGAATTGTTACAGTAACTAGCATGCTAACATAGAATGAATTTGGACTTCGAAACTTTTAGTGAATGAAATTGTGAACTGTTTTATGTTTTTCTTTGTAGATAAGAACTTTATTAGATTCAAATGACAAAACTCTACTAAAAGATAAATTAAAAGGAAATAGGAAAAGAAAAGGACAAATGCTTCTATGATTTCAATGTTCAAATTACCTCCAGAGCGTTTCTTCTTCAACAAAGAAAGGCATCCATAGCTCGATGAAGCAGGCTGAGATTGCAATAGATCAGGGTAACGTGCATCAGATGCCTTCGACACAGACTGAAGCTTTGCACGGCCACGCTTCTGTGGCTTCCTAGAAGTTTTCGGTGAACCGTTACTCTCATGATCACTGTTACTCCCACCCTACAGTTCAGAACAGATGTCCATAGTCATAAACATTCTTGATAAACGCAATAAAATGATATAGCATACTGACAGACAACTTTTCTAAACTGTAAACTAAGGCTGCTAGAGCCGCATATGAAAACATTAGTGCTAGGTCCACCATTCACCTATGTGTTGTAATCTTCTTACGAGATAAATTCATTTCACTTAATGATGCTGAAGTAATTCCTCAAAAATGTAGCTATAAATGATGGACAAGCAACGGAGTCAGCCTGGAAACCATTAAATAGCTTCAGATAGTCAACACAAATGACTATTCAATCTTAACAGTGGAGCACCTAGGCATTTCAGTACTACTATATCATTAGATGCAACAAATAGTTCTTGTTCTCAGAATCTGTGCTTGATATAGTTTTTGGACATATCAAGAATCGAATAACATTTCATACACTACTTATGGAATTCTTGTTCAACTCGCAACATTTTCAGGTAAACTACAGTACAGAAGAAGCTTTTGAATAGTATAGCCGTTCAAGTTTAACCTTACCAGAATATTATAGTGATCAGTCATCATCGCTATCAACCCTGCAGCCGTAGCAGTTCCTTCTGGAAGAGACAAATATGCCTGGACATGCAACAAAGCTTGGTCAATTTATCAGCATAACCCAAAAATAACAGAAATAAAACTTGAAATTAGCAAAAGAAAGACAGACACATGCAAAATGAACCGTGATACTTATACGATCTATTTGACCGACCTATAATGAATGCATCAGTGCGTAGTGGGGGGGGGGGGGGGGGGGGGGGTATGGTTGGAAAAGAAATGGATGGAATCCGAGATCTTGGTAGATGGAACAGACAAAATTAGTAGATGGAATCTTATGCTATGGAAATCTCAAGTATTGCTTTGCTACAGATTATCCCACTGATCTACAAGAAACAGCATCATGACAACAAAATCATGTCACAAATTTTAATCGGGATTTAAAAGTTGAAACTAGGTCGTGCATGATGTGGAATCAAATGCAGACAATTCAGAAGAGCCACCGAACGCAAAGGCTGGGATTTACCCTATTCATGTTGTAAAGAGCCTCCACCATATCAGATGTTCTATCATGGACAGCACCAGCCACCTGCAAGTTTAAATAAACTATCAGTAATATGAATAGAGGTCACAAACTAGATATTATTAATCCTTGCCCAAGCCACCAGCAGGATCAGAGGAAACGAGACTGGCAACTTTGCCAGGTTAAGTGGCCTCTTAGGACGAGAGATGTGATTAACCAAACAATTGGTTGACCAGAGTGGGGTTTTTGTTAAGGAAGCAGGCCAAGTCAGATTATGGTGTGCACTGAGTTGAATCTGGGCGTTTAGCTGACTAATCCCACCGTCTACACCGCCACTACAACTTGAAACTCACACGGTTGAACTTTCTTAAGGAATGCAAGGATCTAACAAAATATATAATTACTCCGTATTAGAGAATGATGTATGCATAGTATGGTGCATTAGCTTCTCATATACTGTATACATTGATATAATAGCATGACCTGATGGATTACCAAAATTATTTTCCCTGTTTGTAAACCACATATATTTAATAAAAAAGGAAAATAACAAACATGCAGTCCTAAGGTTAAAATAACATGCAGTCCCAGCAGTGACCCAGGTATACAAGACCAAATTGCTGCTAGATATAAGGAATTTCTCAGGTAATCATGTTGATGTACGACAGTATAACGAAAAGATGGTATGTGACTATGTGGTTGCCTAAATAACAAATTTCTAATTCTTCAATAAAAGTAGTACCATTCTACAATAAAGAGGGTAGAGACCAAACCTTCCTCCAATCTTTTCCATATTTTCTATAAGCTGCATAGAAGCGCTCCAACTCATCTTTGCTCCACTGAGAACCAAGGTCGGATAGTTTTTTCTTCTGCAAATAAATGTTTCTTTGATCAATGATCAACAATGTAATTGATATAAATATAATATAATCTATTTCCTCAAAAAAAATCCACAGTTGAGCTAAATACCCAAAACAGATAAATGCATTACTGCATTAGCAATTCCCAACCCATGCTTGAAACTTCTTTCCCACGGAAATATAAGGCATCTAGAAAGTACTAATCCTTGACAATGCACACCATATACCATATCATGTGAGCAAGCACAAGTTCAGACATCGGAATATTACAGGATAAGGAAAAAAGCGTAAGTTGCTACTTGCATCTTTTTGTTACACCATATACCATATCATGTGGGAACAGAATATTTGTTTGTTTATTGACAAAGATATAATTTACATATACTGTTATAGTTGTCCTAATTGTTACATTTAGCAAGCGTGTTAGTATCTATGCTACTTGCATCTTAGTAACATCACACAATTGTACATATCATACAAAAGTAGTGACCAACTGACCAGTGAATGCATATGGCAGGTAACATAGCACACATTTTACAATAAAACTCAGATGACACCAAAACTCCGATAAAACCAGAGGCTGACTGACTCTTTTGTCCAAATCATACCACTGGCATGTAATTTGGAGCTTCCATTGTTAGCATTTCACTTATATTGTTATACATGTGTAGAATTTAGATGAATCAAATCCTGATTTAAGACATTCAAGACACTGCTGAGTGCAGATACTTACTCGCACTTTATTTTTATGTACAACTGTTGCATCCTTTTCCAGCCAATCTTCATTAATTTTGGCATAGCGCTTGTTTACATTTCTCACTTTTCTTGTGGAAGACATTGTTAGTCACAGAGCTACCTGAAAGTCTGGAACACAATTCACTAGAGATTAGCCAATTTTCTTCAGTAGCTCTTGGATGAAAAATGCAAAGGAGAAGTGAAAAAAAAAAGCTAATCAGGAAGGCTAACAATATTTCTTCAGGATAAAACATGTACCACATACACAATCTTCATGAAATATATATAAGGAAAATTGGGGTATGTACCAAATGAAAGAACCACACTTGCAAAATACAGTCAAATATTTCTATTCAGCTCTACCATCAAAAGAATGCACTGTTACTCAAAATACCACCCCTGTTAAGTTCTCCGTCTCCAGCCTTAATTCTCACCATTTTACATTTGAATAAACAGTCCCAACCAAGCCTAATCTAAGTATGTGCAGCAAGACTACTATTTTTCCAGTTGTTGCACAGCTAGCCTTCTCTTCCTTTTCCCCCAGCCTACCATTTACTTCATTTTCTTCCAAACAAGAGACAGGCTGTCATTCCTTCTATTCCAGCCGAGACACAGCATGAACATAAATGCACTCACACATCGATACCCCAGTTCAAATGAACCATAAATTTTCCACTACAACAATTTGGCAACACCCATTCCCTTCCAGAATCTGAAGGGAATTAACTTTCTTCTACTCCCGCAGAAATTTCCTCCACAGTTTAGGAAGAATATATACTAGGGTTTCCTGCAGAGAATCGGAAGAACGGCGAGAAAGGATAACCTGGATCTGGATCTGGATCTGGGAGAGAGGGAGCAGCAGGGGGGAGTCGGCGTTAGGAGCATGGGCGGGGGGGAATCGGCGTTAGGAGCATGGGCTGCGCTGCTCGGGTTGCCGGTGGGGCACCGCGCCACTCCCTACTCCGGCGATGTGCCTTCGGGAGAGGATAAATTGCTCGATCTGTGTCCGTTTCGGGAGTGTGTGGGTGGGGGTCAGCCGGTGAGGGTGGGTGTGGGGGTGAGGGTGGGAGGGGGCAGGATGGGAAATAGGCACCCAATTTATGGGGTGAAGGAAAGGAAAACGCGGAGCGAGCGAACAGAAGGGCAACAGAATGGTAATTTCAGTAACAGGGTGTTCTTTAGGTGCAAAAGAGAGGTTCTTTTGATAGTCTGCACCCACATTTCTAAATATAAATACCATGAGGAATCCGTTAACAAGTTCCAGGATCATATACCTTGCTACAATTAGAACATGAATAGAAGTCGGCACACGGCACATGATTAATTTACATGACCAATTTGTAATATAAGTGGAGAATGGCGCATAATATAAAAGGGTAGGAAATAACACTCAGACGTACATTGTTGATACACAGGTAGTAATTAATTCTTAGATGCAAAACAGAACTTTGTGGTATTGATGTGTCTGCTCAATCTCTTTCCGTTTTATCATCGACGTACGCCATGCTCTTTCTGTTAACTTGTGACTAATTACCAGCACTTCTGTTGACTAATTTCAAGTGTGTTTGACAGTTGTTGAGGGCACTTTATGGTTAAGATGAGGATATTGGGATCTTGACATGGACAGATACCCAGAAGTGTGTAAGGTGCATGCATTAACACAAAAAAGTGTGCGTATAATGTTTGAATATGGTCAAACTATGAGTGTAACACGTACGGCGTTTTCTGGTCACTCTACTAGGTGGTTCCGTTCTATGGATAGCTCGATAAAGTTAGAATAGGTGCAACCTATACTCGCTAGCCGACATGATCAACAAAACATGTAGGTTTAGCTTTAAGATAATCGAATGTCTAAGCACTAAAATGCATCACCATAGATTATAGAACAGATTGTGTATTTGCTTGGAATCTTATTAGTTATAACTTCTGCAAAATCAGATCATGAAAAAATTATGAAGTTGCTTAACTGTTCTCAAAAGTGAAAGCTTGCATTGCCCTGCTGAACTAGGCAAGTGTCCAGAATCTAGCCTTGCATGGTGGCTATTATGTGGTGACTATTATGTGCCCACGGCAAGATTCTGCAAGCTCACCATGGTTGGATACTTGGATATTGACTAGGTCATGTGAGTTGAAGAAAAAAACCTTGTACGTTAGAGAGAGAGTGAGATTGTCGGAATCGGGAGAGGCAATGACAACCTTCCCAACATCATCATTTGTCAAGCTGAGGCAGGCCTCAAGCCTTAAGTGCCCATGAATGCTATCGTCATCCACCATTCCTGCTCGTTACTGTTGTTGCTTGTTTGTCAGAGCAGCTCCGAGCAGTTTATACAATTAGGATGATGTACCAAAGCTTGATGAGTAATTTAGACTGGAATTGGTTGAAATGTCGACCTGATCATCATGGTTGTGTTTTTGCCTAACGTGACATTCCAGGAGATTCAGATGTGCATAAATGACATCTAGTTTTGGAAGGACGAATTTTCAAAGTTTGGTGCCCGTGAAAGTAAAAGCTAGCTGTTCCATTTCAAATACTTCTATGAGAGCACTCCCATTTCAAATACAACATTTAGCACTAAACCTGACAAGGTTAAGGTGGGGAGGGCAGGCCTGCACACTCGCCTAGAACATGTACACACTGGAAAACACTTCCGCGTGAAAGGTTCCTTCCGACATGAAAAGAGTGTTGCAACACATTCAAGGTCACAGAATGAAAAGGTGTAGTTGTCACTCAATCTGAGACCTTAAAAACTATGGGTCCCACTGGTGGTTCCCTTATATATTGGTTGGGGTCTGCAGCGAAGGCTTTCCTAATAAGGCCAACACGAAAGCTCGCCAATGGCATGAATGGCTCCTTTGAAATAACGGCTCACAACTTCACCGCACCTACCAAAATTGCCCGTCCTCAAGCAACTTGCGGTCCCTAAAGGCTAAAGAGTCGACAAAATTGGAAGGAAGGTGCTCTTCCAGTTCCAAGCCTAAGCATGTTCAGACAGATAGTGTCGTTCTTCCATATATGATCCTCAAGATAATCCCTTGTCATCCTATCATTATTGTCATATAGCCTTGTTGTCCATCCACAACGCAATATACTACAAAGTGTAATTTTATTGGGGCATTGTACGCAATAACTGCTCACTAATGGCATCATCCATGGAGATAAGCATATGTGCCACAGCCGAACAAATTAGCATATTTGTCTTGTTGTCCATCCATAATGCAACATACAAAAAAAAAACACCCTCTGGCAAAAACCTAATGACATTTACTCCTAGATGCCAAATCAGCATGCACATCCTGTGCCGAACATTAGTGTTAAAGAGGAAGGAGTAGATTGGAATTTAGGGGCGGGAAAAAAAACCTCGGATTTGGCGGGAGGGGGGTCGAGGGAGAGGAAGGCGCGGCCGTGAAGCACCCCCCCCTGCGCGCGCGTCAAGCTCGCGTTCGTCCTCGGAGCTCCTGCAGCAGGAAACCAACGGAAATGTCACGCTGCTGCTGCTGCTCCTCAACCACACGCCTAGGGAAATGCCTAGCACCAAGGACCTGCCGCCCCCGCTACTACCACAGCCACGCCGGCGCCCCTGCCTGCCTCCCGCGCGCGTGCGCCGGCAAGCAGCTGCCCGCGTGGTCCGCTAGGGCGCGCTGCCGGCCCCGCTCGCGCGCGCGCGCTTGCTCCGGCCTGCCCCGCCGGCCCGCACCGGCCGGCCCTCTGCCCGCCTCGCCCTATGCGCAGAGGGAGAGGAGGAGCCGATGGACTCACCTGGCAGTCGAGCCGCCGGATGCGCCGCCGCGGGAGGCCCCGCCGCGATCTGCGTGCGTCGCCGCGCGGGTCGGAGGAGACGAGAGAATGCAAATGGGGGAGGGGAAAATCGATGGGGTTTGGTTCGAGGGTGGGGAAAGTGGCTGGCGCACGCAGGGGCTGGCTGGTGGTGCACTGGACGGAGGACATCGTCGGTTCAAATTTGAATTTTTCTTCTTTCTCAAAAAAGAATCTTCTGAGAAAAAAACTGTCGCAGGTAGGCACAACTCTTTTTTTTTCGAAAATGACTCGAATCGATTATATCGGTTCACCAGAAATACAAAGCGTCCCAACATAACTAAAAAGTATATACTATCAATGTTTCTGGACCATTGTACAATCGTAATCCCACCAGAATGAGCCGATGACGCGATGTCGTCGTGCACGTGCCCCTAGAGACCAGCGTCAAGGAGCCCCAATCGCAACCCCCTAAATCAATCTGAGGCACTTAGACATCAAAACTCGTCGGCGCGTACGTCCGACGGGAAAATCCTAACCTCGCCACCCCGAGGAGACAACATGAATCTACGTGGGAGCTCCGTGGATTCCGTCCCACTGAACAAATTTGAGGTGGATCGAAGCCTAAGAGACCATCTCGGTTACTATTCACACCGCTACCATGGAACGAGACACTCAAATTCGGGGTTCCCTCGTCCCCCCACCATCGCGGCAGCCGACGGAGACTAGGGGAACCCACAGCGGCATCAACGGTTGAAGGGAGGAGCAGCCGCCACCTCCTATCTAGTAACCCTAGGTAGACACAACGTGAATATATAGTGTCACGAAATTTTAAGTACTCCCTCCATTCCATAATGTAGTGCGTGTATATTTTTTGAAAAGTCAAACTTTGACCAAGTTATTAGAGATAACTATTTATATCTATAATAAATACCAAATATATAAGTATGAAAGTTCATCTTATAATGAATCTAATGATATAAGTTTGGCATTCTAAACGTAAATGTTTTTCTCCGCAAATTTGGTCAAAGTTTGTGATGCTTGACTTTAAAAAAAAATCTATATGCACTACATTATAAAATAGAGGGAGTATATAATTTAGGTTTTGAACGTAACCCAGGAAAAAATAGCCAATTTGCTGTCGGAAATGACCACACGCCAAATTTTAATCCCGACTTACATGAAGTACTACTCGGTGTTAGAATTATACGTTTTTTTTTTCTCCTGGGCAGCTTGTGTTTGTGAATTCTGATTTGACATGTTAGATACTAGCTAGTATTATCTATGTCATATGATTTTAAATAACTTATTATTTTTTTCAACTGTAACGGCGCTGTGGGTTCCCCTAGTCTCCGTCGGCCGCCGCGACCCTTCAACCGTTGATTCTAAATAGGAGGTGGCCCTAGATCTGATCAGACTAGGGGAACCCACAGCGGCATCAACGGTTCCTTACTGCTAGATCTGATCAGACAGAGATAAAAACCCCGGGCACACAAGGGTCGATGTCAGTGTATGTTAACCTTGGAGAACTGCTTGGGTGTCCTACAGGCTGCATATTCACCTTCAATCTCACAATAACTGTGCTGTGCAGCCAAGAAGATTTGTTGTAGACAAATCGAGTCTTGGCCCAAAAAGGCAGAGGCATACCTCTATGAGAGAGATAACTCGCACAGCTCAGTTGCACACTCTTGCTCCATGGCCTTATTTCTGTACGTTGTGGTTGTAGGCTTGGATCTCCACTTTGCCGAACCTTCGTATGTGGTCTGCAAAGCGGAGAATACAAAGACCGCACATATACCACTTTAGATGAAATTCCATGGCTAGTGGTTATATCTAAGACTGCACTTGCATTTTGTGTTATTTCTTAAATCTGAACTCATGTACAATGCGCTAGCTAACACTACACTTGCTATGAAGAACCTGAATAAAAAGGTAAATGGCATAAGTCTGAAGGTCCAAGCAGTACAACAAACACAGGGAACGTCACAGTAACCGAAACTCGCCTTCTCTCATGGCAATACAAGTAGAAACTTGCATATCGAGGACAACAACTAGGACTGTCGGTGCAAAGGTATGGTCAAACAAACACATTAGCATTTTGCACTTGTCATGCCCAGAGCCTACAAAACATCAATGAAGCATCTCCAACCTCTGAACTACTTCCAAGAATATCCCTCACTTGCATGCTTGCGTGTGGAGCTCGATCTAAGTAAAGTAGTTCTCTTAGTGGCGGAGTCCTTCTGTTTCTATGTACGTAGAATTTGAGGAGACGTTGTTGTCTGCAATTTGAGATTTGATTTAGTACATAATCAGACTTGCTTGTTCTTGCGCAATTCAGAGAAATGGCCACATGTTATCACCATCAAATAACCGAGACTCTAGTCGATTGGTACTCTGTGCCAGGCCTTCCCTTCCAACAGCAGGCACCGAGCAGTTGTTTGGAGCATGCATGAAGCAACAGCTTGCTACCTCAGAGCAATGATCCTGCAATGGTGACAACTGTAACACTGACTGACTAGTGAAGACCAAATTATAAGTAGCAGCAAAAAAACATACCTAGAATTTTTTAGGCGCATAAACTACTGGATATGAATTAAAAAAAATCAGGGATAGGCACAAGATTTTTTTGGAAACACACAAACACAAGTCATTTGGCTATAGCACGAAAACATGCCATCAAGTGCCATGATCAACGTCAGGCTCCTCCTTGTCAGACGACCTGGCATCCAACCCTGCTGCCTCACCTCATCCTCACTGGATTTACTCGCTGACAGCCAACTCTGCAGGCAGCTGCTCTACTGGAGGATGAGTTTGAAACGAGCTGGACTAACCAATACGGCCGTGCCACTTCATTGCAACACCAACAAGGTTCTGTTATGAATCAATGGAGTAATGGACAGTACTGACAAACTCATATATGTGGAATTTAAATTCACTCCTTTCCATTAAAACTAGTAGCAATGATCCTTGATTGTTTTGACTCTGATTTTGACCACAAGACAAGCAACAAACTGAATCACACATTGTCACAGTAGCAACATCTCTGGCGGCACACCAAACTGGATTCAGTCACCCATTCATCAGATTCATACAGAGGATGGATAAATCTGAGAGGGAGGAGAGAGTTTGGTTCGCAGACCAAAAGGGGAAGAAACGAGGCTACAGTTCATCCATAGTTTACAAGCTAGACTTGGCTACTTAAGTATTCAGTCCTTCACAACTAGCCTCCTAACCCGTGTTCCTCTGCGTAGTGGGCCAACATCGTCGGGGCTCGGACCAGTCTGATCCATGTGCGTGACACACATTCATTAGCTCGGCCAAGAAGACAAGCAAGCAACCAAATTGTGTTATCAGACACAACAATGCACCGAGTAACCACTGCAAGAAACAACTAGAAACTAGAGCTTGGATCGAGCAGCTAAACTGGACATATATATTGGGATCTTTTAATGTGGCACCTGATTGGCAGTGCACCTGCCTTGCACGTCAAAAAAAAAAGTGGCATCTAACAGTTTACTTGTTTTCTGGCGCCATGCTTTTGTCTTTGCAGTCGAAGTACATTGAAGCACTTAAGGTGCAAACAGAACAACACAAATGAGAACAAGACATCGTGTATGAGAGGAAGCTTCGTAAAGAGAGGAGCAAGGAAGACCACCTGCTTGCTGACAAGACAAAATTTTAACATCTGCCTACAGCAAAAAATCCGAGGAGGAGCAAAAATGGCTAGAGGAAGAAAGACGGCGGCAGCTTCTAGAAGAAAGGGAAGATGCAAGTTTTGTTCACTTTTTTATACATGTTTATCGTTCATTATATACATTGTTCTTATAGGCGCTCTACTTGTCTTCATGCTTCATGGATGTGTGTTTTTAAGCCAGAACATTTTCTGCTACTTTATTCGTATATGATATGGTTGGTGTAGCATTGACTTAAATTCTTGAGAACTATGACCATTTGAGGTGCTAGGGTTGGTTTGTATATTCAGTATGCATGGGAACTTGAAATTAGTCGGATGGTTGTCAATGATGATGATGATCAAACTCTTAATCTGAATCATGCCTTTTTGTCCAGTCACGCAACTGGTGTTGTGTGGCTGCGCCATTTATGTTAGCCGGAAGAGTTGGAGAACGAGGGGACTTTGGTGCAATGGTGCCTTTGAATTATGATGCCATGCCCCTTTGTGAATTCATTTCTCCTTAGAGTCTATTATTCCCTTCATTTTAGAGGTTTGTCTTCGTTTTTTCTTATTTTTTCCCGATCATGCAAAAAGAAAAAGAAAAGGTGATATGCTTGGCTTTGTGCTTACAGACATCCATCCTTTTAGTATTCTGTATTAACTTTGTTCATAACATCAATGCAATAAAAGCCGGTCTGTGCAAATAAGTCTATCTCCCTTGCAAAGGAAACATATAACTAATGTTTCATAGTTATCCTGTCTTTTGGCTAACTGAGTTGGTTTCTCTGTCTATTTTCATGTAGGTAACTAAGAAAGAAAGACATGAGTGATTTCTACTTGGGGCTTGCTAACAACGCGTCGCCTTTGGCGCACGATGCATGACGGTGGCACTGAACTCGCGGAACCCAAAAAAGTCAGACAACAAAGAAGAAGATATCCAAGGCACCAGGAAGTCCGATGCCGAAGGCGGGAGAGAATCCTGTGCAGGATCGGAGAAGGCTCAGGAAGGGACAAGCTTCGAAGAACCTGCGACAGTTACTAGATCGAAATATTCAGCGGTCACTGGATCTATCGAGAAGGAAGAGGCCGCTGATATCTCCGTGACTGGTCCAGAGTCTCCGCGGAGCACTCAAGCAGCACCGGTTACGGAGGAGGAGCACTACAAGAGGAGCGACAGCGCGCTCGCTGCCTCGAGAGAGCGGGCTCTGGCTCGGAAGAGAGCCGCCAAGGGGCAGCAACAAGCATGAAGCGCAAGAGGTAGATATTACTCGTACCATGTTTGTTAGTACTACATGCATAAGCTGAGTGTATAATTTTTTGGTGTGGTTTAGGGCTATGTAAACACATTATGACATGAGGCTGACCATTCTGCTCCGCATATAATCAGGAGAGGAGAGATTAGTGAAACACATTCTGACCACTGAGTTGAAGGCTGCGGGTATTTGTGCCCTTGGAGCATCTCCAAGAGCCTCCCTAAACAACCAAGTGTTATTGGTTCTCTCCCAATAATTTAGGGAGGGTTTGCAAGTGATGTGCTTTCTGAGAGGCCCAATAATCTCTTCCCAATAGTTCGTTTTTTCATATTTCTCTTCTAAACTTACATATAAATGACATATGCATGTTTATTCTATCACCATAATAATTCAAATATCGATATTTCACACACACATAATTGAATATCATTCCAGATCCATAATTTATGAAACTAGATTTGAAATTCAAAGTGAATTTTAAACATAACATGTGGTCCAAATCATTCGAACTAAACATAAACATGAAGATCAAACATAGAGCATATGGTTCACCTAAACACGAAGATCAAACATAAAGCATCACTTCTCACTCCCATTACCATTCCTACTCCCATTCATCCATGACCTTGTGCACTCATGCCCGCACCCCCTACCATCTCTGTTGCTATAATTTGTGCCTTTATCAACTCAAGATACTGGAGCTGGGCCGCATCAAGTCCAACAGGGCTCGTGAACATGATCTTATATTCTTGCTCCATTTTCTTCATTTGTGCTTCGTCTGTAAGGACTCTCAGCTTCTCTTCTTTGATTGCCGCCTTGCGCTCCTCCAATGCCTTGACCTGCAATCACCTCATTTCCTTCTCTTGTTTTTCCTCTTCCTCCAACTTGCTTTTGCTTGCTATGAACTCTTCAACCGCACTTGAACACGACTGCGTCTCCTCCATTCTTTTGTCTGTCTTTCTCACCGCTCCTTCTTGGAGGTCTCTTACATTGATGGTTGCCTTCAAGTTGGGATTAGAATTTGGGACTTCTTTGACATCATCATTGGCATTGTCATCACTAGTACAAAACAGGGCATTGGTCCAGGCCAGATCAGAGCAACAGTCCCGGTTCTGTTACGAACCGGGACTAATGCGTGCATCAGTCCCGGTTCGAGCGGCCAGGACGCCGGCCGGGCCTCGGCAGGCACCAGTCCCGGTTCGGCTGGGACCTTTAGTCCCGGTTCCAGCCACCAACCGGGACTAAAGGGCCTCGCTCCTGGCGCAACCCCTTTAGTCCCGGTTGGTGTCTGGAACCGGGACTAAAGGTCAGTCTTCAGTCCCGGTTCTAGCCACGAACCGGGACTAAAGAGATGCCTATATATATGCTCTCCCCTGCCCGCTCACTCCTCTGTTTTTTGGCCGGCCGGTGTGGGAGGTGTGTGCTGCTCTGCTCTCACCTCCTATGCACATGAGGTGTTCGATGAAATGCCCGAGTCACACTTAAGCTTTCTCCTCTCCAAGCTCGACCTCCCAGCTCCATTTTTCCCAAGATTTGTCTAGGTTTGGCGGTGCACCAACTACACAAGTGTTCTAAAAGGTTAGCAATTTCATCGTTTCATCTCTCACTGCTAGTTTAGCTCATTTCAAATACTGTAGAAGCAGAGTGGTTTGTGGGTTTTAGTGGAGGAGTGTATGTGGGAGTTCTTTTGATTTAGATGCACAATTTGAGCTGAAATTAACTTCTTAGAGTCTGCACATGTGTAGGGTGCTGTCCCCGTCCCCGTCCTCACCGCCGTCGATCGCCCGCGCCGATCTCGTCACCGGCACCACCGTGGTGAGCCTCTTGTTCTTATCTTCTTTTTAAAAGAAAAAAAATTCTTACTTGTATGATTTAGATAGATACTTGTATAATTTTCTTACTTTTATTATTGTTTGTTATTATATAGTGCCATGACTTTGGTATCCGCCCCCGTCGGCCCTCGTCCTGTCTATGATTAGGATGTGGTATATTATCTTTTTATTATGATTTGTTTCATTTAGTGTTTATGACAATTATGCCAACCAACGTGACATAGATGTTTTTATCTAGGAGGTATGTGAACCGGAAATTCCAACCGACCCTCTTGTCGAGAGGTTAAATTTAGTTGAAAAACAAAACAATTACTTGAAGAAAAAATTGAAAAGAATTGAGGAGGAGAAGATGGAATTGGAGTTGCATGTTGCCGATGTCGTCGATGATCACAAGATCAAGATGGATGCAATGCGCTTGAAGATTAGAAAGATTAGAAAATATGACATTCATAATGAGGCTTGGTATCATTATGCCGTTGGATCAATTGTTACCTTAGTTGCGATTATGATCGCATTTGTTGTTGTTTTTCATAGTTTCAATGTATGTTTTAATTAGATGCTCTAGAGAGCTATATGTTGTTCTATGAGAACTATATATGTATGAACTTTATGTATTTATTTTTTCAGTAATAACATTTGATCACTACTGTACTTTGGTTTTAATGTGATGATGAACTTGTATTAATTTAGTCACTTCTCTATCCATGATGTTCTGTAATGGTTTTTGATACACTTAATTATATAATGCACGCAGATGAACCGACAATGGATGTACGGTGACCGACGTGTTTGGTAACGCAGCAGAAAACAAAAAAATTCCGACCTACGCACCAGCCCAGGACCACTATGGAGACTACATACAAGGTTTGATCATTATCATTACCGACTCGTAGCGCAGCGGAAGTAGAGTCGATGACGATCGGCGGTGCAGATCCCCGCAGCTAGGATTTTACAACCTCCCAACCGCGAGGATGTATACCCTCATCTGCCCCGCGGACAGCCCTCCGGGAGGCGGTCACACAGTCCCCCGGACGGTGTCGCGGACAGCCCTTCGGGAGGACCTCCGAAACTCGGACTGTCACTCGGACAGCCCTTCGGGAGGACCTCCAAAACTCGGACGGTCACACGGACAGCCCTTCGGGAGGCACTCTCGAACTAAGACCGAAACTACGATCTCTCTACAGAGTTGCACACATACGGTGTCATCTATCCGGCAGGGCTTCGCCGTCCAGAACTAGTTCCTGCCGGAACCCAGACAGCCTTTCGGCTCTACGAAACTATTTCGCTGGGAGGGAGAGAAGAATGCCAGATCATGCATGGCTTTGTGTATGAGAGCAAGAGTGTCTTATGGCAGCCCACACACCCCCTATTTATAGGAAACCCAAGGGGTAGGGTGGTTTTACAAGAAAACCCAAAACCCACATGGAAAGGAGTCCTTCCCAAGGACCTAAAAGGTGAAACCAAGGAACAAGGGGGACTCCATGAAGGAGTCCACCATGTGGCCGGCCACACCCTCATGTGGGGACCCAAAATTGGCCCCTATCCATCCATGTCATCCCCAAGATCTTTTGGAGCAAAGCCCCAAAAGGTGGCTTTCCAAAAATATCCCAAAAAGCACTTTCACTATTCACGACGACATTTTTCAGCGTCTGATCGAACTGAAAATATTCATGTGGGCTTAGAACAATTCTAGTACCCACCAAAATAATTTTCAATGCGAGCCGGAACAATTCTGGTTTAGTGATTTCATCTGCGAAAAGCATCTGAAGCGGTTTCGGCAGCTCCGGAACATTTCCGGTTTTCATCCCGGAAAATTCCAGAAAGTTTCCAGAATGATTCTGGCACCCTCCAAGAATTATCAGGCATGTGCCAAAACCAATTTGACTTTATGGTATCCTCTGAAACAACTTTTCAGTTTCACCGGAACTCATCCGGTGACCTCTCTGCGGAACTTTTCCGCTGTCCGAAACTTTTCCGGCGTCCGAAACTTTTTTCGGTGATTTTCTCTCAGACTCCCTGTCTAGTATTCAGCAGATAGATGACCCTTAAGCGTGTGACCCTATAGGTTCGGTGAAGCATAGACATGACCCGGAACCCCTTCCGATCAATGATCAACATCGGAGCCGTAGACACCCATATCGATCCCTATACCCACACGAATAAATATTCAAGTGAACCTCCAGTTGCCGTGAGCTATTCCTGTTGCTTCGCGATATGTTACAATTACCCGAGGTGAGAAACATCGGCATCCTCGTGGATCAACACTTGTCCACAATGCCAGTTACCTCGTTGCCGGTATTGTTCTCTTTTCTCGTTCCCGTGTTCCGGCATCCCTGTGATCAAATCACCCTGTGTCTGGCCAGACGATGATGGATACCGTAACACCGAGAGGGCCCAGAGATATCTCTCCATTGTCGGAGGAGCAAATCCCAATCTTGAGCTATCAAGTCCCTTGACATACTTTTCCATGAACCCGTAAGCCGCCGTAATAGCCACCCATTTACGGATGACGTTTAACAAACCCCAAAGTTCATGAAGCAAGCATGAAGAAACTCGACACTCTCATGGTCTAAGGAATTATGCAAACATTAACTTCTCTGTGTTATTAACCATAAACTTATGATGAATGTATCTCATAGCATAACATCAATCGGGTCGATTCAACACAAGTGTTCTACCAACAATTGTGCCCTCAAAATTGCCGGCATAGCCATGCCCATGATCAGGAAAACATGATCATCATGCAATACTTGAGCCAGTCATAGAGGCTTGACTAGGAATACATTTTACCGTTTATTATCCCACACGTGCATATGAGTCTTCCTCCGAGCCTCGTGGTTATTGTAGACTCGAGAACCATAGCAGTTATAGCATGGAACATAAACCTAATTATGAACAGGGAGATAATCAATAACATTTATTATTGCCTCTAGGGCATATCTCCTACAGACTCCCACTTGAACTAGAGTCAATAATCTAGTCAATGCTAATGCACTTTACACCTATGGCATACTGGTGTAAAATATGCTTCGCATGTGGTATAGCCTGATGTCCAACGGATCTGACGACTTCAGCTCTGTGTGTAACTTTGCATATCCTTGCGTTTTCACGCTTTCACAAAATTCATATTTTGTCTGGACTTGGCCTTGCATATGTGTGAATCATTGGTCGAAACCTGATTCCTCAGACTGAGCTATGGAGCAACTATCTGCAATAGTGTCCCATAGACCAAAGTCATCTTGGAACCATACTAAGTTCATGAATGAACTATATGATTCAACAACTTCTTTGTCGCTTCTTAAGCATCAACATACTTAGCCTTTGTTATAGAATTCGCCACAGTATCTTGTTTGGAACAATTTCCAACTATCGTGCCACCATATTGTGTATCACACAAAACCCTCAATTTAAATCGAAAATCGCATGGAGCATTGATGAAGACTGTATCGATGTAATCACTTACAACGAGCACTTCATAATCTCTACTTGCGAGAAAACATGTCATCAGTACTACTCTTAGCACTTAATGACATCTTTCACTGTTGTCCCATGATCAGTACTTTGATCACTATGGTATCTATACTCGCAACAACTTTGGAGTATTGGACATATCTGTTTGTTTTTACATACCATGGAATACATGATTAATCCAAACACAAGAGTGTGTGGAATCTCCATCATGTATTTTACTCATCAGTGTTTTGGGACACCGAGTCTTGCAAAAACTCTTTCCATGTGACTTCGGCAAGAATCACTCCTTGGCGTTTTAAATGCTAAAAGGTTTTAGCATCTTGTCAATATGTATTCATTGCTTAGCCCCATTAGGTAAATCTATCTCCATAGATCATCATGCCTAATATTGAGGCTATTTAGCCTAAGCACTTCATTGAAAAACTATTTTCAAATGAAGTCCTAATTCGTGTCAAGAAATTTATTTCCAATTAACAATGTGTTAAGTACACAAGGTTTTAAGAAATATTATTATGCTCCCACTTACTTTCTTGAATCACAAGCATCTTCGATACCCATTTGATGAAGTCAAACCCCCTTGACCATTTCATCAAAAACGAAGATTCCAACTCCACTTTGCTCTCTTCTGTCCATCGCTGGAACTCTGAAGTTTGCATACTTACTAGCATCCTCTGGATCGACAAATTACTTTGGACTGTATCACATACAAGTCCTAGGTTTCATTTCCATCAGATGGAAATCTTTTTGTCATCCATGTTTCATATCTCATGATTGAAATATGTATTAATTGCTAGTTCAACCCGAACCGACTTCAAGCATCGCTACGGTGAGACAATCTCATCGTAGTCAACTCCTTGAACTTGTTATGGCAACAAGTCGAGCTTTATGGATAAAACATTTTATCCGTATCAGTATTTAGTTCCATAAATATTCGTTAGACTCTAAGTCTTTTGAAAGGTGTATCAAGATTTTAATCTCGAATCACTTATATGGAAACTATCTCGGATTGTATTGGCATTTAGCCAATTCCGGAGTTAGGGCCCATCAACGCTTCCTTGTGTATTGTAGGTATACTGTTGTCTAACAACAATATCTCGTTTGCGCACCTGATAGGTTTGCACGAGCTTTGCCTACGTGGTTCAGCTGCAAGTTCGACCGAAGTCCATACATCTCATGTAGAGGCTTCCGTATCAGTCGCAGTAGGAAACTCCGGAATCACTTCCAAGGTTCCTTTCCTTTGACCTGATGACGAAGATACTGGTTATCTCGTCGAGTTGCACTGTCCTCCCACTCACCTTTTGTAAGAACTATTCTCTTTAAAAGCATACCGTTTTGCGGCAAAAAACCTTTGCCTCGGTATAGTGGTGGGGGAATACCCAATGACTTGGGATAACCTTACAAAGTAGCACTTGTCTGATTTGGAATAGGTTTGTAACCTTTTACACAAGCCCCATATTCCAAATGTTAAGAAAAGATATAACATGGTTGGGCGTACCATACCATGACGTCATTTCAACAGACCTGATGGAGCTCTTTTCAGTGTAAAAGCCGCAGTCTCTAAAGCATCATTCTTTAAAAGGGATAATGGCAAATCTATTTATGTCATCTTTTATCTTACCATGTCATAAATGGTTCGATTACATCTACACGGACTCTCCACTTGCAGTGGTGTTCCGGGAGGTGCAAGTTATGAAACCCCTTTCACAACTCATCAGACATTCGCTAAACTTGTAACTCAAATATTCCTTTCTGCAATCGAATTGTAGAAACACAATTTTCTTGTTACAACAACTTCTACTTCATTTTTGAAAACCTTATGAATGAATTCAAAAGATCCAGACTTACGTCTCAACAAGTAAACATCCATATATCTACTTGAGTCATTTCTGAAGATAGATGAATCCACTACTTGCAACAACATTTATTGGACTACACACATCATAATGTATGATCACCAATATGTTCTTTGCTCGTTCCTTATGGCCTGTGAACGGTATTTTAGTCACTTCACCTTTCAGAGGAAAGTTGCAAGTGTCAGATGATTCAAAATCAAATGACTTCGAAATCCATCATAATGGAATTTTCATGCGGTCTTCTCCAATGTGACCAAATGTAGTGCCACACTTGTGTGGTATTCTTTTAGTCTTGCGACATTTAGCGTCAGTGTTATGGATGTATCATATTACCATCAATATTCATAGCATACATCCCATCCTGTATGGAATCATGGCCCTTCATGGTATTCATAACACCGAACATCAAAAGTTCTCTTATGAATAACCTTCTTGCAAAATACCTTATGCAAAGGGCTAGAGTGTATGAAACTCTAAATGAATTATGAAAGTAAATACAGAGGTAATGTATTATTATCAATATTCATAACATACGTCTCATTCATAATGAAAGTATGGCCCTTATGTTATTCATAACATCGAACATCAAAAGTTCTCTTATGAATAACCTTCTTGCAAGATACTTTATGCAATGGGCTAGAGTGTAAAACTCTAAAATGAATTATGAAAGTAAATACATAGGGAATACACCGATGGAAGGCATAGTAACATTTACTATGTTCCCTGCGTGTATCTGAACCTCATTCCTGGCTAGTCTTTCAGGCCATAGTAGTTCTTACATCGAGTTGCAACGGAATGCAATCGAGCGGGTATCTTTTTGATTAACTCACAATACCCAAGAATTAGTGATTAACTTGTTTAACCATAATTCCTAAGAACTATATCTTTGACCAGTCTTCTATACATCAAAAACTTGTATGACATTCATACATGAGCTGGATATTCCAGTCTACTTTCCTTTTGCCATTATACTTCTAACAGTTTAACTTTCAGTATTTCTCCTACTCTTAGAAGAAGCACCCAACTTAAGAGTGGCGTTAGCCCCGGACTTCCTAGGCGTGAAAGCATCACTAACACCCTTCGGACACTTGCTTTCTCTTTAAGTTGTTGTTTTATTCACCATCATCATATGACTGGCGTTCTTCTGGATCCCTCTCTTATCAGTCTAATGCATAGTAAACTCCTTTACTAACAGTTTGCAAACAAATATTGCTTTGGATATCTCATATCTTTTAGCTTTTGTCTGTCTCTGAAAATGATTTTCAGATTCCATGAATATCACATAACTATCCAAACTTTCGAAGTTCGGGTCTCATGGAAGCAAACATATTGCACTTTGACTGAAAATGAATTCTAGCTTTTGGATCGAAGGACGAGAGTCACATGATCCATAGCATTAGCGGGAGAATACCGAAAGCACGCGATAGGACAAAGTCCTTCTCGGCACTCTTGAGGACAATCCTCATATTACGTTACCAACCGTAAAGTTTTAACCAGATATTTAACAGCTATTCAATTTTAACTGGGAAGGTGGAAACGCGAGCCATTATTCTACAACTATTATGCAAATCACACTTAGACAGGGTTCATAATTAATTGCACTGAGAATTAAACAAGTTAATTCTACAGTGCGCTCCCACTCAAATCAATATCTCTCATAATTGATTTTGAGTGATACAAGATCCAGACTTCAATTCATCGCCATAGAATCATCATCTCATGACGGGAATTTTAATCGGTAGGCCAACTTGCCGATCACATCTCCATGTGACTCTTGTTCATCTTTCGATGCGTGTGTTCCGAGCTCATGACACTCATGCCTGAACGTCAAGACAACCAAGTGATCTCGCTGCGAGGTCTCAACTCACCCGCCTCACACATCCCTAATCGTTCGCACCCATGCATCCATGGCGTACCCCGAAAAGTTAGGTGCCGTGACGGTGCTACACTTGGGAGAACACTATCTACTTGATATTTTTGTGAGAGATCACCCTAATAAAAGAGACTACCGCGCAATCAAGAAGGGTGCATCATAAGGGATAAACATCTCAGGCAATTCATAATAGCATGATATGGTATAGCCCTTTCTGACGGAGAAGTCTTTCATTTCTTCGTCTTCGGCATTCGCGTTGGTGTTCACCTTCGCGAAGATTGCCACCACCTTGTCGATGCACCAGATAATATTGCTATCTCTATAGCTTAATAAAAATAAGTGCATTACATAAGGTTGACACGCAGGTCATTAAAGTGCAATCATATGGCTCCAGCCATCATGCCGAATCATGACACGCAGGTCATGTTAATCAATTTACATCATATAGTCATCTCATACATAATCAAATTATTATGAACACTGCTATACCACATCACATGCACATGCAAACCATCCTGCAAAACCAAGTTAGACGCCTCTAATCGGTCCATGCAAAATTTTATTTTACGTGGCTTCTAAGGTTTCGAAACAAACCGAAGCTACCAACGTCCATCATCAAGCATGATAATCCAAGTCGCTAGATTAACATTCCAGGGTGTATGAAACACGAGATAATAAAATCTCGAGCCCCATACTAAACTTCGTCATACGCGTGACCCCCGTGCAGATCACATCTGCATTGCCCTTTCGTCTGCAAAATTTCATCTTTCTTTTTAACTACGGTGGAATTCAATGAACTGTTAGCACTTCGTTGATCAATCAGGATCGCGGATTGCCAGAACATTGAAACTCCACCATACTGTTATCAAGATCAGAAATATGCAAATTCGAGGGAAGCAACAAGAACATCGGGTAACAGACTTCATCTGCTACCCGCACAAATAATTTTCAGCAATAGATCTCATCTACTACCTAATTATATTGTGCAACACCCATACATCTCTATGTATTCTAGATCGCAACCTGCATCTACGCATAGCACGGCTCTTGATGCCACTGTTGGGTAACGCAGCAGAAAACAAAAATTTTCGACCTACGCACCAGCCTAGGACCACTATGGAGACTGCATACAAGGTTTGATCATTATCGTTACCGACTCATAGCGCAGCGGAAGTAGAGTCGATGACGATCGGCGGTGCAGATCCCCGCAGCTAGGATTTTACAACCTCCCAACCGCGAGGATGTATACCCTCATCTGCCCCGCGGACAGCCCTCCGGGAGGCGGTCACACAGTCCCCCGGACGGTGTCGCGGACAGCCCTTCGGGAGGACCTCCGAAACTCGGACAGCCCTTCGGGAGGACCTCCAAAACTCGGACGGTCACACGGACAGCCCTTCGGGAGGCACTCTCGAACTAAGACCGAAACTACGATCTCTCTACAGAGTTGCACACATACGGTGTCATCTATCCGGCAGGGCTTCGCCGTCCAGAACTAGTTCCTGCCGGAACCCAGACAGCCTTTCGGCTCTACGAAACTATTTCGCTGGGAGGGAGAGAAGAATGCCAGATCATGCATGGCTTTGTGTATGAGAGCAAGAGTGTCTTATGGCAGCCCACACACCCCCTATTTATAGGAAACCCAAGGGGTAGGGTGGTTTTACAAGAAAACCCAAAACCCACATGGAAAGGAGTCCTTCCCAAGGACCTAAAAGGTGAAACCAAGGAACAAGGGGGACTCCATGAAGGAGTCCACCATGTGGCCGGCCACACCCTCATGTGGGGCCCCAAAATTGGCCCCTATCCATCCATGTCATCCCCAAGATCTTTTGGAGCAAAGCCCCAAAAGGTGGCTTTCCAAAAATATCCCAAAAAGCACTTTCACTATTCACGACGACATTTTTCAGCGTCTGATCGAACTGAAAATATTCATGTGGGCTTAGAACAATTCTAGTACCCACCAAAATAATTTTCAACGCGAGCCGGAACAATTCCGGTTTAGTGATTTCATCTGCGAAAAGCATCTGAAGCGGTTTCGGCAGCTCCGGAACATTTCCGGTTTTCATCCCGGAAAATTCCAGAAAGTTTCCAGAATGATTCTGGCACCCTCCAAGAATTATCAGGCATGTGCCAAAACCAATTTGACTTTATGGTATCCTCTGAAACAACTTTTCAGTTTCACCGGAACTCATCCGGTGACCTCTCTGCGGAACTTTTCCGCTGTCCGAAACTTTTCCGGCGTCCGAAACTTTTTTCGGTGATTTTCTCTCAGACTCCCTGTCTAGTATTCAGCAGATAGATGACCCTTAAGCGTGTGACCCTATAGGTTCGGTGAAGCATAGACATGACCCAGAACCCCTTCCGATCAATGATCAACATCGGAGCCGTGGACACCCATATCGATCCCTATACCCACACGAATAAATATTCGAGTGAACCTCCAGTTGCCGTGAGCTATTCCTGTTGCTTCGCGATATGTTACAATTACCCGAGGTGAGAAACATCGGCATCCTCGTGGATCAACACTTGTCCACAATGCCAGTTACCTCGTTGCCGGTATTGTTCTCTTTTCTCGTTCCCGTGTTCCGGCATCCCTGTGATCAAATCACCCTGTGTCTGGCCAGACGATGATGGATACCGTAACACCGAGAGGGCCCAGAGATATCTCTCCATTGTCGGAGGAGCAAATCCCAATCTTGAGCTATCAAGTCCCTTGACATACTTTTCCATGAACCCGTAAGCCGCCGTAATAGCCACCCATTTACGGATGACGTTTAACAAACCCCAAAGTTCATGAAGCAAGCATGAAGAAACTCGACACTCTCATGGTCTAAGGAATTATGCAAACATTAACTTCTCTGTGTTATTAACCATAAACTTATGACGAATGTATCTCATAGCATAACATCAATCGGGTTGATTCAACACAAGTGTTCTACCAACAATTGTGCCCTCAAAATTGCCGGCATAGCCATGCCCATGATCAGGAAAACAGGATCATCATGCAATACTTGAGCCAGTCATAGAGGCTTGACTAGGAATACATTTTACCGTTTATTATCCCACACGTGCATATGAGTCTTCCTCCGAGCCTCATGGTTATTGTAGACTCGAGAACCATAGCAGTTATAGCATGGAACATAAACCTAATTATGAACAGGGAGATAATCAATAACATTTATTATTGCCTCTAGGGCATATCTCCTACACGACGCACCTCCGAGTATCTTGAGGGCCTGCATAAATTTCTCGAAGTGGCTGAGGCAAACAAGCAGAATGGTTTTATGTATTGTCCATGCCTTGTCTGTGAGAATACGAAGGATTACTCTAACTTGAAAACCCTTCACGTCCACCTGCTTGAGAAGGGTTTCATGCCACACTATAATGTTTGGACCAAGCACGGAGAAAGAGGGGTTATGATGGAAGACAACGAAGAAGAAGAGGATGATGACAACTATCCCCCTGAATACGGTGATACTGCAATGGGGGAAGCTGAAGATCAAGAGGAACCAGACGATGTGCCCGATGATGATCTTCGCCGGGTCATTGTTGATGCAAAGAGACAATGCCAAAGTGAAAGGGAGAAGTTGAAGTTCGATCGCATGTTAGAGGATCACAAAAAAGGGTTGTACCCAAATTGCGAAGATGACAACACAAAGCTCGGTACCACACTGGAATTGCTGCAATGGAAGGCAGACAATGGTGTATCTGACAACGGATTTGGGAAGCTACTGAAAATAATGAAGAAGAAGCTTCCAAAGGATAACGAATTGTCCGACAGTACGTACGAAGCAAAGAAGGTTCTATGCCCTCTAGGATTGGAGGTGCAGAAGATACATGCATGCCCTAATGACTGCATCCTCTACTGCGGTGAGTACGAGGATTTGAACGCATGCCCGGTATGCGGTGCATTGCGGTATAAGATCAGACGAGATGACCCTGGTAATGTTGAGGGCGAGCGCCGCAGGAAGAGGGTTCCTGCCAAGGTGATGTGGTATGCTCCTATAATACCACAGCTGAAACGTTTGTTCAGAAACAAAGAGCATGCCAAGTTGATGCGATGGCACAAAGAAGACCGTAAGAAAGACGGGAAGTTGAGAGCACCCGCTGACGGGTCGCAGTGGAGAAAAATCGAGAGAAGGTGGGGGGACTTTGCAGGTGACGCAAGGAACGGATGGTTTGGTTTAAGTGCAGATGGCATTAATCCTTTTGGGGAGCAGAGCAGCAATCATAGCACCTGGCCCGTGACTCTATGTATCTATAACCTTCCTCCTTGGTTGTGCATGAAGCGGAAGTTCATTATGATGCCAGTGCTCATCCAAGGCCCTAAGCAACCCGGCAACGACATTGATGTGTACCTAAGGCCATTAGTTGAAGAACTTTTACAGCTGTGGAATGGAGAAGGTGTACGTGTGTGGGATGAGCACAAACAGGAGGAATTTGACCTACATGCGTTGCTGTTTGTAACCATCAATGATTAGCCTGCTCTTAGTAACCTTTCAGGACAGACAAACAAGGGATACCACGCATGCACGCACTATTTAGATGATACCGAAAGTATATATTTGGACAAATGCAGGAAGAATGTGTACCTGGGACATCGCCAATTTCTTTCGACCAACCATCTCTTAAGAAAGAAAGGCAAGCATTTCAAAGGTGAGGCAGATCACCGGAAGAAGCCCGCCCTCCGTACTGGTGATGCCATACTTGATATGGTCAAGGATTTACAAGTAATCTATGGAAAGGGTCCTGGCGGACAATCTGTTCCGAATGACGCTGAGCGACGCGCACCCATGTGGAAGAAGAAATCTATATTTTGGGACCTACCCTATTGGAAAGACCTAGAGGTCCGGTCTGCAATCGACGTGATGCACGTGACGAAGAATCTTTGCGTGAACCTGCTAGGCTTCTTGGGCGTGTATGGGAAGACAAAAGATACACCGGAGGCACGGGAGGACCAACAACGTGTGCACGAAAAAGACGGCATGCATCCAAAGCAGTATGAAGGTCCTGCCAGCTACGCTCTTACCAAAGAAGAGAAGGAAATCTTCTTTGAATGCCTGCTCAGTATGAAGGTCCCGTCTGGCTTCTCGTCGAATATAAAGGGAATAATAAATATGGCAGAGAAAAAGTTCCAGAACCTAAAGTCTCATGACTGCCACGTGATTATGACGCAACTGCTTCCGGTTGCATGGAGGGGGCTTCTACCGGAAAACGTTCGATTAGCCATTGTGAAGCTATGTGCATTCCTCAATGCAATCTCTCATAAGGTAATCGATCCAGATATCCTACCAAGGTTAAAGAATGATTTGGTGCAATGTCTTGTCAGTTTCGAGCTGGTGTTCCCACCATCCTTCTTCAATATCATGACGCAAGTCCTAGTTCATCTAGTCGACGAGATTGCCATTCTGGGTCCTGTATTTCTACACAATATGTTCTCCTTTGAGAGGTTCATGGGAGTCTTAAAGAAATATATTCGTAACCGTGCTAGGCCAGAAGGAAGCATCTCCATGGGCCATCAAACAGAGGAGGTCATTGGGTTTTGTGTTGACTTTATTCCTGACCTTAAGCCGATTGGTCTCCCTCAATCGCGGTATGAGGGGAGACTGACTGGAAAAAGCACGCTAGGAGCGGATGCAATAATATGTAGGGACGGGCATTCTTGGGCTCAAGCACACTACACAGTTCTACAGAATTCTACCTTGGTGACCCCGTATGTCAATGAACACAAGAATTTTCTGCGCTCCAAACACCCGGAGTAGTCTGACGACTGGATTACATGTGAACACATCAGGACTTTCGGCAGTTGGTTGCAAACACATCTCATGGGTAACAACATTGTTGGAGATGAGCTGTACTCGTTGGCCAGGGGACCATCTTCGACTGTATTGACTTACCAAGGGTACGAGATAAATGGGAATACATTTTACACGATCGCCCAAGATCAAAAGAGCACCAACCAAAACAGTGGTGTCCGCTTTGATGCAGCAACCAACAGGGGAAAGGACACATATTATGGTTACATAGTGGACATATGGGAACTTGACTATGGACATGATTTTAAGGTCCCTTTGTTTCGGTCCAAATGGGTCAATCTGTCAGGAGGCGGGGTACAGGTAGACCCGCAGTACGGAATGACAACAGTGGATCTCAACAATCTTGGGTACATAGACGAACCATTCGTCCTAGCCAATGATGTGGCGCAGGTTTTCTATGTGAAGGACATGTCTACCAAACCGAGAAAAAGAAAAGATAAGAAAGCGATTACATCATACGATGAGCCAAAGCGCCACATAGTTCTTTCAGGGAAAAGAGACATCGTGGGAGTGGAGGGCAAGACATACATGTCTGAAGATTATGAAAAGTTTCATGAAATTCCTCCCTTCAAAGTGAAGGCTGACCCAAGCACCTTGTTAAACGATGAAGATTATCCATGGTTACGTCGCAATAAGCAAGGGACACACGCGAAGAAAAAGTGAAGACTTTCTCTCCACAACTATTCTGATGATGACTTTGATCTAGAATATCACTGCAGTTACATGTCAAGAAATGAAATGCCTTTTGTAACATATGAGTTTTCGTCCGAAACCGTGATACTTCGAAAGAGATTGTTCATTTTGTACACGAAGTGCATCCAGTTTTTGCCGTAACCCTCTCAACTTTTTAGCACATGCTATGTGGGTGAAATGATGATACCATGCCAACTTTCAACCTTTTCAGAGTTCATTTGTACTGCTTTTCAATTTCAGGGTCATTTAGCTCAAAAAAATCAGTAAATGCATGAAAAATAGCAAATAAAGTCAGAAAGGGTTGAAAATTGATGATGTGGCTTTGAATGGTGCATGTTGAACGCACAAAAAGTCTGGAGTTGAAATAAGTTTAAAAAAATGAAATGCCTTTGTAACATATGAGTTTTCGTCCGAAACCCTCATGCTTCGAAAGAGATTGTCCATTTTGTACACGAAGTGCATCCAGTTTTTGCCGTAACCCTCTCAACTTTTTAGCACATGCTATGTGGGTGAAATTATGATACCATGCCAACTTTCAACCTTTTCAGAGTTCATTTGTAGTGCTTTTCAATTTCAGGGTCATTTAGCTCAAAAAAAAGATTAAATGCATGAAAAATAGCAAATGAAGTCAGAAAGGGTTGAAAATTGATGATGTGGCTTTGAATGGTGCATATTGAACGCACAAAAAGTCTGGAGTTCAAATAAGTTTAAAAAATATGAAATGCCTTCGTAACACATGAGTTTTCGTCCGAAACCCTGATACTTCGAAAGAGATTGTCCAGTTTGTACACGAAGTGCATCCAGTTTTTCCCGTAACCAACTCAACTTTTTAGCACATGCTATGTGGGTGAAATGATGATATCATGCCAAGTATTTTTTGTTCAAAACTTTAATAGCAAAAAGAATTTTCATAAAGTATTTTTTGTTAGAAACTTTAATAGCAAACTAAAAAAACAAAATCTGTTTTTGATTAAAAAACCCATTTAAAATAACCTAAAAATTACCAAATTGAATATAATGATAAAACACACTAATATTAAACAGCAGGAAAAAGAATCACTCAAAAATCTATTTTTAAAGTAAAGTTATTCACAAACTAGTGATTCACACAAATTTCAAAGAATTCAAATTTAAACTATTCAAATTTGAAAACTACTGGCACTAACAGAAAGTTTATAATTTTTGTGACCTAAAGCAAAAAGAATCACTCAAAAACTCTAAGTATTTAGCTGTAAGTAGAAACAAAAGAAAATAAATAAAGCAAAAAACAAAACAAAAATACTGGAAAAGACCTTTAGTCCCGGGACTAAAAAGTAAAAAAATTTAAAAAAATGCCGCCTACTGGGCCACCACGGCCTGCATACGACTAGAAACCCAATCCGCTAGTTGGGCCAGTATGCAGGCCCGCAGCAGGCCCAGAAGGCCCACAGGCAGAGAGAGTGCGTTTAGGCCCGTAGGCCTGAATAAGAGAGGAGCTCGAGAGGGTTGGCGCAGCCGTGCTTATAAACCACTCTCGACGCCTCTCAGCTAGCGAGGTGGGACTAAACATCCACCCGCCCGACGCCGTGCCAGCCGCAGCCATTTAGTCCCGGTTGGTGGCAACCGGGACTAAAGGCCCCCCTTTAGTCCCGGTCCGAGCCACCAACCGGGACTAAAGGGCTCTGCTTCCCGCCCTTTGCGCTGCTGAAAATGACCTTTAGTCCCGGTTGGTGGCTGCAACCGGGACTAAAGGGGGGCCTTCGGTGATCATGACGGCTCCGGTGACCGAACGGAGGAGGGAGCCTTAAATGTTGCAAAGTCCGGCGAGGTATATATACATATATTAATTAAGCATCTGCTGACTTGATGCATTAATTGTTTTGTATGTACATATATTAACGCTTCTTTCTTCTTTTAATTAGCCCTCCGGATCGAGCCAAACTTCCGTAAGGAGACGAGGCCCGAAGAAAAGGTTGCGCCAGGATGAAAGGTTCACGATCGAAGAAGTCGGTCGAGATGGCCAACCGATTGCTCCCAAGCGGAGCAGGGACACATTTATACATCAGTGCGGAGTGGTTGTTAGGGACATCGTCCCGATCAGCATCCAAGAATGGAATAAGAAGAAGGACCCTGAAGTTTCTTATGTCCAGGATAGACAGAAAGATGATCTTTGGACCTTGCTGATGACAAATTTCAGCCTACCGCCAGAGGCGGATCCGAATAAGGTCAAGGCGTTTGCTCTTAAGAAGATGGCAGAACTATTCAAGAACTGGAAGAAAGATTTGAACAAAAAGTTTGTCGAGAAAGACAAGACTCCAGAATTCACCGGTGCATATGAGAAGATAAAAGATCACTGGCCCGCATTTGTGGCCTACAAGAAATCGGACAAGGGCAAGCAAAGGTCAGCGACAAATAAGCTAAATGCTGCAAAGAAGAAGTATCACCATGTTACGGGGTCAGGTGGCTACAGCAAAGCCCGACCTACGTGGGACAAAGCTGAGCAAGACCTGCTTGCTAAAGGGATCCAACCAGCGACATTACACTGGCCAGATCGGTCAAGGACTTGGTTCTTCGGGGTTGGGGGAACTTTGGACCGAGACACAGGGGAGTGTGTTTGGACGAAAGCTCAACTTGCAATACCCGTCAAGAAGCTTGAGGAAGCAATCCAGGCAGCGCAGGAAGGGAGGTTGCATCCCGACAGAGAGAATGAT
Source organism: Elymus sibiricus (assembly GCA_039707655.1). Lineage (NCBI taxonomy): Eukaryota > Viridiplantae > Streptophyta > Magnoliopsida > Poales > Poaceae > Elymus > Elymus sibiricus. The sequence continues at coordinate 18,220,052 of CM077672.1, read as the reverse complement.
GAGCTAACACAGGCCCTTGGGAATCCTGAACACCCTGGACGAACACGAGGCACATCAGGCTCCGTTCCGTGGGTGTATGGGTTTCCCGACAGCGCTGGCTATAGAAGCCGAGAGAGAAAGAAGAAAGTGGAAGCAAGCGAAATGCAGAAGATCAATGCAAGATTAGCGAAACTAGAGGAACTTGAGAGCCAGCGAGCTACCGGCCAACCATCTCAGCGGCACGAAGATCCTTCCTTCGACACTGCCCCAGAAGCTACCCCACCATCTCAGCGGAGAAGCAGCGTGGCTTCCACGGAGCTCCTTCAGCCTGATATCACGGCTCCTCACTACCCCGTGGATAGTATCACGCAGGCTGAACATTGTGTGCTAATGGCGAAATGCCAGAACCTGACCTTGAAGGCGGCGGTCGGCTCTGTTTTACCTCCTCGAACTGAGGGAACTTTCCATTGCCGTCCGATTCCACATGGCTATGCTATTGTCACGGTGGATGAGATAATGGCGGGATTTGAGGGGATGGAGCTTGACTACCCTACAGGTGAAGGGGAGGATCTTCTGGAAAATGCCTTAAGGAGTACCTGCCTATGGAGAAAGGAGTACATCAAGCTTCCAAACTGGATGCCGCCTCAACAGACGCAGCCGGATCCTCAGCAGAGTCCTCCTCACAGTCCAGTTGTGCTATCTCCGCTGCCTAAGTCGTCTCCGGCGCGTCATCCGTCTCCGCCGCCTCAGCGGACTCTAACGGGGGAGGCCCCTCAGCAGAATCCTCCTCCGCCTCAGCTATCTCCGGCGCGTCAGCCGTCTCCGCCGCCGCAGCTGTCTCCGGCGCATCAGCGGTCTCCGCCGCCTCAGCGGGCTCCGGCGCGTCAGCAACAGCGGAAGAGAGCCGCCGCCGCTCCGGCGGCTAGCAGTACAAAAGGCGGGAAGAAATTCAAATATGGTCCAAGCCTCAGGGTTCCTCCAAAGTTACCATATGAGAGGACTGACGAGGAAAACAAGGACATCAGTGCTGCCGAAGTGCAGGCCCATTTTGAACGGAAACGTCCACCTCCGAAGGAAACAATAGATCCGGTGAAAGCGAAGCGCACTCTGGATGCCCTTAAGCGACCACCACCGCCTCCGCCGCAATCCAACTATGACCGCTGTATTGAAAAGACATATGATGAAGCGCGGCGGTCGGGAAGTACTGCCAGTGCTTCAAGACGAAGAAGTGGGAAAACAATTCCCCAGCTCGGCGAACAGGAGAAGCAATCGTGCCCCCGCTCAAGGTGTCTAGCGATATCGCTAATCATCCGGGGCTACTGCCCGGTACCACTCTTGGTGATTACGTGGGCGATGATGTACAGTTTGAAACGGCTGAGGTAGTAAAGATCTTTAGATACGAGCACGGGAAGCCTCTCGTCAAACCTGATCATCCTCCTCTAACAACGATGATGCGAAGATTGCATGAGTGGTACTTGGAAAGCTGCAGGAAGAATGGGTCCGATAGTTTGATGGTGAGAATTAAAGATGAGCACGACCTCATTGGAGTCGACCTGATGGCTGTTGAATTTGTGGAGTTATTTTAGTTATTCAATCAAGAGGCCCTCGACAAACAAATCATGACTTGCTACTGTCTGTAAGTATTACTTCTGTAATTAAGTCTCTAGCTCAACTCGTTCATTGCATGTATATATAATTATCCTCACTATATTATGCAGATTGAAGATCGTCGAATGCCCAAAAAGACAAATCTATGACATTGGGTTCATTAGCCCAAATACCGTAAATGAATGGACGGTACAAAACAATGTTAAAGAAACCGAGGAAAACTTGCTAAAAGCGTTCCTTCGACATCAAAACAAAAGGGAAATACTCTTTCCTTACAACTTCAAGTGAGTGTTACTGTCTTCTGCATATTCGGTTTCGCTTACTCGAGGTTAAGTACTGTAATTGATGAGTTATGCGTGCGCATGTTCCACTATATTCTGCTATCCATTAAGCTTGACGGGGGAGTAGTAACTGTCTTAGACTCGAGACGTAAAGATCCCAAGGATTATGCGGACATGACTGCAATGCTCCAGAAGTAAGTTCAATCAATATCGGGACCATATCGGCAACTTTCGTTCATTTCCTGATATCAAGTAATCATTTTCTTTGCCTGGCAGGGTTTGGAAACAGTTCACTGGATAGGTTCCGGGTCTGAAGAACGAGCTGCGATTTACACACCCCAAAGTAAGTAGTACTAGCTAGTTCCGCGCATCTCTCATTGATTCTAGTTTCATCAATACCATTATCGTGCTTGATTATCAGTTTGATTGAACTCTATTCTTGTAAAGTTCTTGTGGCAGGAACCCGGAAATAATTTATGTGGATACTACGTTTGCGAGTACATTCGCCACAGGACCTCTGAGCGGGGTAGATCTGAAGAACAATTTGAAGTATGTAAACAATATTCACAATTTCATTTTATTACCATCAATTGTGTTGAGTTTCATTCATATATATGTATTGACCCCCTTCTTTAAATTAGATCTGGCAGATGCGGGATGAACTCCTACCACATGATCGCATACGAGCAATTCAAGAGGAATTGGCGGGATTCTTTCTTGACCACGTCATACATGAAAAGGGAGAATACCATACGGAAATTCAATGGGAGTTTGGCGCTTGATGATGTCAGGGATGTTATATTGTATATATGTAGTAGCGTCGGATAGATATACGAAAACTTGTTGTTCGACCAAGCACGGAGAAAGAGAGGTCACTTCTCTCTGTATATGTTCATGACGATCTTGTGTAATTAATGGTTTCCTTCATTTGCTTACTAGCTACCGTCGAGTTCTCTCTATATGTAGTAGCTAGCGTCGATCAAGCACGGAGAAAGAGAGGTCACTTCTCTCTATTAGCTAGCTAACACCATATAAAACCCCTAAACCTTCCAAAACCCCTAACACCCCCCCCCCTTTCAAAAAAAAAAAACCCAGCGCCTGCGAGCTGCTGACGCGTGGCTGCCTTTTGGTCCCGGTTGGTGTTACCAACCGGGACTAAAGGTCCTCCTGCCTGAGTGCTGCGCATCGGCCACGTGGAGACCCTTTAGTCCCGGTTGGTGTTACCAACCGGGACTAAAGGTCCTCCTGCCTGGGCGCCCCACAGCGGCCACGTGGAGCACCTTTGGTCCCGGTTCGTAGGCCAACCGGGACTAAAGGTTTTAGGCATTAGTCCCGATCGTTTTGTCCCGGTTCCAGAACCGGGACTAAAGGCCCTCTGGAACCGGGACTAAAGGCCCTTTTTCTACTAGTGCATTGGTGTCAACTTTTGAGGTCGACGAAGATTTAACCTTCTTTTTCACCTGGACTATTTCATTGTTCCTATCTCTCCACTTCTCATTACCATTGAGTTTAGCTCCAACAATGAAAAAAAGCCAAAATACCTGCCGTTTGGATCCCTCTGCTTGTACGACTCGTTCGTGTAGTTCAGATGCAAAGTTGAAAAATCATTAGCAATGTAGATTTTTTTGTTGATTTTTGTTAGGAAAAAAAAATACTCACCAGCATATCCTATGCCATTACACTAGGTTTGGCATCCAACATTCCTGAATTGTGCTCCATCGATGAGAGAGTGAATTAGTCGACCGATGATGGAAATTTCACAATTGCGATGAAAGTGCTCTGCAATGCACTTCCCGTGGTCTTCATGCTTTGACTGGCACTGCTACCGGATCAATGCTCACACTCTTCCATGCCATCACCAACGCTGCATCTTCCATGCTCACACTCTTCGATTTTTGTTGAAGCCACCAATTAATTCACACACAAGCAGCCACACACCGCATCGTCCACACACCCAGGACAACATCTTCTACACACTCTGAATAGACGACGCAGCAGCACCGAAAACAATTCTGTAGTCAAATTTCATCAGACACTTTGCTTGCCTTGAAATAGGAATATCATGGTGGCGGAGCGGGATCGCCGGGGGGACGACGAGCAGGGGAGGCATACCGGGCAAGCAGGAGGCGCGCGCCGTCGTCGGCGGGGCTGCGGGATGGACGCCAACGAGCAACTCGTCTATGCTCCCCGCATGGGCGACGAGCAACTGCGGCTGGGCGTCGCGTAATATGCGGCGGATCTTGCCGATCTCGTTCGGATTCAGTGACCGTAGAGCGAGGACGGGCACCACGGAGCGGAGGGATTTGGGGGGGGGGGGGGGGGGGGGGGGGGGGCGTGCGGGGCAGCAGTTTCAACAATGGGCGAGTCATGGCTGCGTACAAACATTTCTTTTTTCCACTTATGGTTTGGCTACGGTGGGCTGCGGGTTGATTCATATTCCTTCAGCGGTTTTTATGCAAAAATGCATGATGGATGGAGAGAAAGGTGGTGGGCCACCCATCCCATCATCAACGGCTAGTTGAGTCAATCCAGTTCGTTCGGTTTTTTTGGATTTGGATCTTGCTCACCGCCCTTCCGACACCATCCACACTCCCCTCAGTGCTCTCCTCAACTGCTGCGTCATACGTAACATGGAAAGCACTAATGGCTTGCTGCTCAGTTCGCTATAAATATTTCCACCTTTCGAGTTTACCGTCTCATCTCTGCTTAGGGCATCTTCAACGCTAGTCACCAAGTGGACATCATGAAATGTCCACGGCTATTTATCTGCCCATTGCGCAATGGAGACTGGAGAGGGATGGAAAGAGAGAGGAAAGAAAACAATGGGTCCGAGTGGGAGAGGATTTGGGGCGCGCAAGTGCAGGGGCACCGAGTCCCTCGCGCGTGCTTTTACTCTTGGCTCTCGATTTTCAAACTTTTGTACCTTTGTAACGAAAAATCGAAATTAAGTTTTGTTTTCATATTCGTGTTTCTTGCGATGAGGGCTTTCAAATAAGATTCATTTTGAATACGTTTTGACGAATTTTTGAAAATAAATATTAAGTTTCAACTCTTGAAACTTAGTACGGGAATCACGATTTTTGTGCCTACGACCGACATAAAAAGTGTCTTATAATTTTATCTACAAAACTTGGTAAAAGTGGGCGAGAAAATCGCAAGTTTCGACGATTGAAACTTAAAAATTACTGTGCTCTCGTGCGGGATCCAACTATTTCACGAATCGCGAGGCAATCGAGCGGGCAGACAGAGCTTGGCAGATGCGTGCCCCTGGGAGTTTCCGTGGGTGTGAGGCCAAGTTGATGGTGTTCGTGTTTGTGATCGGGTCCGAGGCTAAGGGCTCCTTTGATTCAAAAGTTTTTCATAAGAATTTTAGAGGATTAGTATCCTTAGGAATATTTTCTATGTTGGTTGTTTGATTCATAAGATTGAATCCTACAAAAAAAATTCGAAGGATTTATTTGTAGTACTTTTCATGAGATTTCTAGCATCCAAGCATAATTCTTTGAAAAAATCCTTTATTTATCCTACGATACAATCAAAAAAACCAAAATCATGTAGAATTGAGATGACCATGGCATTTCAATCCTATATTTTTTTTCTATTCTAGCGTTTCGCCTCCCTCAGAGCTCCCCGATTTGATGGGAGTTTGTGAGATTTCGGATAGTCTGAACATTCAGGGGACCCGCGTTTTCTTTTCGTCCGTTTCATAGACGTCACCACTCCTTTTTACACACCTAATTGTTTTTGTTTGCTTGCTTGAACAAGAAACAACAACAACTTCAACAATGTTATTATGCCGCATTATTGGTGCACCATGCGTACAGGAACAGGGACGTAGAAGAACGAACGGCTGGAGAAAGTATTCGTACAAGATAAAGATGTATATTGCCTCGTATTGAGAGGGTTTCGAATTTGCATCTATTTTTCAGTCAGAACAACTTCTTGAATCACGTCGCAGATCACGGCTCTTGACGAAAGATAGTGCAAACACAGTTTTTTCTTTCCCCTCTCGCAAGGCAGCTAGGAAAAGCCTTTTTCCCTTCGATCTTCGCCGGCGAGCCCGTGAATTCGCCTCCCCTCCGGCGGCCGGTGGCGGGGAGGGTATTCCTGGTGCCACGGCTTAGATAGGTAGGGTTTTGGTTCTCGCAAGGGTGGCGCTCGGACGGATGACGACGCTTCTTCGAGTCAGTCTTCCGTGCTCCGATCCTCCTGAAGTTCATAGGTCGGGACGGATTAGACGGAGCTCCGGTCGTACATTCCTGCCGGCTCCTCGGAGCGGCGAGGTTAGGGTTTCTCGTTGTGCGTACGCAGCGGCGAGATTTGGTGTCAGGTTCTTCAGATCGATGCAAGGATTCAATGGCGACGACTGCAGCCCCCGAACGCTGGTCCTTAGGGGCACGTGCACGAAGACTTTCCCAACTGTCATCGATAAGTAACATAGATGCTCCAGCTGAAGGCAGTTCTCAGACTACCCATAGCGTGAGTAACATAGATGCCACCTAAGCGAAAAATATGATGTGGCAGCTCATTAACGAGGAGAGAGACAAATTAAATAACATAGCTAGTTACTCATACTATAAGTAACATCACATTTACCAAGACAAGATAAGTCTATAAACTAATAAATAAAGTGTTACATGACATCACACATATGTTACTCCCTCCGCATTTTTCGAAAGCGGCCACGCCCCCCTAGCCCCGTGGACCAGCAGCCCCAGCGTCTCTGACTGGGCAGCGGGACCACGGACAAGCATGGCCCCACGGGTCAGCCGCTCTACAGTGCCCCGCCTGGGTCTCCCCGTCAGCTCTCCCACACATGCGCAGCAAATAATTAAAGGCTTGGCCTGGCTTCTCCCACACCTCACTCACTCACTCCCCAAGCTCACTTCAAACCCCTCCATCCCAAACCCCCAGCACCCCAGCTAGCCAGCCACCATGGCCGCCAAGCACGCGAAGAAGAAGAGCAGCAGATGCAGGCAGGGGGGCGCCGCCGCCTCCATGGCGGCCATAGCCCTCCTCCTCTGCTCCACCGCGTCCATGGCGCTCACCCCGGACGGTACGGCACCGCATTCCAATCCATCTCCTGAACAAATCTCCCAGACCCAAACCCTCGCTCATGTCATCGTTTCCTTGGCTGGTCGCAGGCGAGGCGCTGCTGGAGCTCAAGCTGGCCTTCAACGCCACGGCGGGGCAGCGGCTGGGCAGCTGGCGTCCCGCCGACCCCAACCCCTGCGGCTGGGAGGGCGTCTCCTGCTCCTTCCCGGACCTCAGGGTCCAGTCCATGTACGCACCATATGCTCCTGCCATCCCCTTCTTCTTTTCCCCCATCCTCCTTGTACATTTTAGATCAGATTCATTAGACTGAATAGCATTTTTGTTTCTCTCGATTGGATTGTTGCGGGGGTGCTGTCTGGCACGGTTCCCCATGCATGTGTGTGTTCCTTCTTGGATTCCTTCCTTGCCCCACCCGTGAATGAACAATCTCTCTCTCTTTTTTATGGCAGAAATCTGCCCTACATGCAGCTCGGAGGCATCATCTCGCCCAGCATCGGCAGGCTCACCAAGCTGCAGAGACTGTAAGATTTCATTCATTTCTGAGCTTCCCACACAAACGAAATCCACTCTGTTTAATTTTTCAGATCGAGCTCTGAAACCACCTGTTTTATTGGCCTCAAATCCCCTGTTTCCTCTTTCTTCAGAGCTCTGCACCAGAACAGCCTGCACGGCCCCATCCCCGCCGAGATCAGGAACTGCACCGAGCTCAGAGCCATGTAAGTATGCCATCTAGGTTTTCTTTATACTATTAGTAGCTCATTGGATTTGTTTTCCTTTGTTTGGTGGATTATCAGTTTGCTGAAATAAAATGTGGGTGTTCTGATTCTCTGTCTGTATGTTCTTCAGTTACCTGAGAGCCAACTACCTGCAAGGCGGCATCCCTCCGGGGATCGGCGACCTCACTCACCTCACCATCCTGTAGGTTCTTGGCACCACAATCGCCCCCTCTGTTACACATTTTGACATTCTAATGTGTTGACGGTCTGATGACGTACGTGTGTCAAATAAAAATGCAGGGACCTGTCCAGCAATCTGCTGCGGGGCGCGATACCGGCGTCGATCGGAAGCCTAACTCATCTGCGGTTCCTGTAAGTTGTTGCTGGTGTGATCTCCTTGGCATTGCACACAGCTTTCAGTCGGCAAGAATGCTGATGCAAGGCTTGAACTGACAATGTAGGAACCTCTCCACCAACTTCTTCTCGGGAGAGATCCCGAATGTCGGCGTCCTCGGAACCTTCAAGAGCAGCTCGTAAGCTTAGCTCTGGCATCATCTCCTTCCAGTTTGTTGTGTGTTTTTCTTTATGATGTCGGTAGATGTTGCAAATGTGAATGAGTGGTATCTTTTAGTTTGTACCACAACTGTACTGTATCAGCTTCAGCTTGTTTTTAATGCTCTGGAGTGTTTCAAATGCTGCAGGTATGTTGGAAATCTGGAGCTTTGTGGGCTGCCCATACAGAAAGGTTGCCGTGGTACCCTCGGGTTCCCTGCGGTGCTGCCGCACTCCGACCCCCTCTCCTCCTCTGGCAAGTCTTAAATTCTAATGCTACCTTCGCAATGTGGGGACTATTTTTTGAATTCTGGTAGGATGTGTGTCACTAACTGATGTGTTCATTTCTTTTGGTCACCAAACAGGTGTTTCTCCAATCAGCAACAATAATAAAACTTCACACTTTCTGAATGGCGTTGTGATCGGTTCAATGTCAACCATGGCCGTTGCGCTGGTCGCGGTACTAGGCTTCCTCTGGGTATGCTTGCTGTCCAGGAAGAAGAATGGTGTGAACTATGTGAAAATGGACAAGCCAACTGTTCCAGATGGTAATGAAAAAACTGACACCAACTACATCACTCAATAAAAAATATTCAGGCTCACTAACTAACTGCGTGATGTCTTGACGACTTAGGTGCAAAGCTTGTGACATACCAGTGGAACCTTCCATATTCGTCGGGTGAGATCATTAGAAGGCTGGAGCTGCTTGATGAAGAGGATGTGGTTGGTTGTGGCGGGTTTGGTACGGTGTACAAGATGGTGATGGACGACGGCACGGCATTCGCTGTCAAGAGGATTGACCTCAACCGAGAGAGGCGAGACAAGACTTTTGAGAAGGAGCTCGAGATCCTGGGTAGCATTAGGCATATCAACCTTGTCAATCTGCGAGGATACTTCCGGCTCTCCACGGCCAAACTGCTTATATATGATTTCATGGAGCTGGGCAGCTTGGATAGCTACCTCCATGGTAAGGCCCACTATATCTCTTGACATACTAACTAATATTTCATCATTGTGGTTCCAATGCCATCTTATGTTGACTGGTGCTTACTCTGCTGTGTTGCAATTGGCAGGAGATGCACAGGAGGATCAGCCATTGAACTGGAATGCGCGTATGAAGATCGCCCTCGGTTCCGCCCGAGGTTTGGCGTATCTGCACCATGATTGCTCGCCGGGGATTGTCCACCGGGATATCAAAGCCAGCAACATCCTTCTGGACAGATGCTTGGAGCCACGCGTGTCTGATTTCGGCCTTGCGAGGCTGCTGGTAGACAACGAGACCCACGTAACCACTGTCGTGGCAGGTACCTTCGGGTACCTAGCACCAGGTAATCGTTCTCTCTATGCTATTTCACATTGTAACACATTTGTTAACTAATATGTATGCATTATTTTGAGGGAAAGATGTGTTGTTAATTCCTGTGAATTCCTTCGACACCATGGAATTGTTGTGTAGCTTATTGTTGAGAAATTTGGCAAGTTCTGAACAATAAATAAGCACTCTTTCTCTGATCCATATTAATTGTACAACTTTGTACTAAATCAGCGACAATTAATTCTTCTAATCTGATAAGAGAGGTCATTTTAACTTTGCTGCCAGAGTACCTGCAAAATGGGCATTCAACCGAGAAATCAGACGTGTATAGCTTTGGGGTGCTTTTGCTGGAACTGGTGACCGGAAAGAGGCCTACGGATTCTTGCTTCCTCAACAAGGGTCTCAACATCGTCGGCTGGGTAAGTAAAGCAGTCTTGTTCCAAAGCTGTAACCAACTCCAAAGAAGCCTCCCTCCATGGTCTGGATCCCAAAGCAAGCAAGCAAGCAACTAATCTGATGAATAATCCACTCTGAGTCTGAACCTTGGTTTACTGTGGCATGCATGCAGCTGAACACGCTGACCGGGGAGCATCGTCTAGAGGAGATCTTGGACGAGCGGTCGGGCGATGCGGAGGTGGAGGCGGTGGAGGGGATCCTGGACATCGCGGCGATGTGCACGGACGCGGACCCGGGGCAGCGGCCGTCGATGGGTGCGGTGCTCAAGATGCTGGAGGAGGAGATCCTGTCGCCCTGCCTCAGCGAGCTCTACTACGAGCAGCACCTGGAGCTCTGAGCTTTGATTGGGTAGGTGAGTGAGTGAGTGAACAGCACCTGTTGTGCTGGTACTGCTCATGCCCAATGATGACCTGGATGGAAGAAGCTCAGGTTTTTGTAGATACTTGATGATGAACCACCTTGGTAGGAGGACTAGTTGTCATCTCTAAGTTGTGTTTTTGTACAGAGTTCGCGATCTTGAGCTTTTTTTTCTTTTCTTTTATATCGCTTTTCCATTTCTGCTGTTGCTTCTTCCTTTCAGCATTTTCCTTTTCCTTTTAGCATTCATTTTGACTGCATGGCCACTTTGAACCAAATCACACAAGACAGGTAAAGTGAACTAGGAGCTGGTTGGTGGAAAATACCCCTTGGCTCTGGGGCGCCCATGGACAAGCATCTTTGGCTCTCGGGTATATATGCACTTGATGTGATCTTGCAAAAAAAAAAGTCAAAAGTTATGAAACTTTTTTGAAAACAATATATACTCACCGTATATACAAAGTTTCGCGAAAGATTGGCTTTCATGGTATTCTGGGTGAAAAAAAATCAACAATATATATAGGTTACTATTCATATTTTTTTGTCCTAAAAAAATTGTCTCTTTGCCCTGAAGTTGACGGAGTTTTTTCTTGGCGAAACTTTTTATACAAATACAGGGTCAAGTTTGTTTTTGAAAAAGGTTTGTATTTTTTCTATATCAGGTGCATATACACCGGAGCGGAGAGCCGAAGGGTATTTGGTTCTCATCAGGCAAGGGTCAAAAAGGGTTACCCTCAGACCTAAGTGGGAAAAATTAGAGGAGGGCACTATTCCATAACCGGCTAACTAGGGGTGGTACCTGTAGTCTCACCTTTGTCAACAGCTTAATGGTAGGTTAGGAGAAGTACTACAGTAGTAGGTAGTACAGTATCATGCAGTGGCATTAGCCTTTATGATTAGTTTATGAGAGGCCGTGCGTGCCTTAGTTTATTATTAGAGAAATATGTTAGCTGATGGAGTGGCTCCAAATATTCCATTCTTGGGCAAGCAGGAATCCTGGCTGCTGCACAATTCTCCAACATTAAAATACTCTCACCGTTGGCCGCATCCATCCACGCCACGCCGCACCTGGAAAGCCGAGCGAGCCCCTCCTACTCGAAATCTCCATCGCTTTGGAGACAAAGGCCTTAGTTTCGCTTGGATTAAAATTACCTATGGATTCGCTTCAGTGTCAAAGCTGATTCGCATACACTTTGAGGTGTTTCAAGAAATTGCACTAAAAATGGTCCAAAACCAGATTCAGCTTCATTGGCAAAGCTGATTCCAAATAGCCGTTTGTTTCAGATTTCAGATTCAGCTTCACTGGCAAATCTGAATCTGCTCCCTCGAGCTGAAACAAACAGGGCCAAAGGGACTGCATCATTGCTTGTTGGATGGGGAGTGAGATCTGAATGAATGAATGAATATTGACACCATGTTCAAGATCGAGCATGCAGCGGCTTCTTCCTTGTCGGAAACTTGACCAAAAATGATTTCAAACGGTGGCTTGCTCCCAACTGTAGCAGTAGCAGTAGCAGGAACGGTCGAGCGAGCCCCCACCACCTGGCCTGGCCTGCTGCTGCTGCTGCTGCTGCACGTAATCTGCCCCTTTACGCCGGTCGCTACACGTAATCAATGAGTAGCGCACACGGATTTAAAATTATTCCGACATGAAACTACATAGTTTAAACGTAAAATCTATTCAGAGGCATAATCGAGATGATTTCCAGCGTGGGTCCACATATACCCCACAAGATCATTCAGTAGTACACCACCTCATCTCAAAGTTGTCGACGCATCTCTAGAAAGTTCACACCATGTTCTTGTTGCTTCTGCAATTCTTGTTGGATGCTCATTATCATTATCATTTTAGCATCTTCCTCGTCTAAATCCAATTGAGTCGACGAACTCTTTTGCATATGAATTCGTCAAGGTCCTTGTTCCCATACTCATCATCCGACGAATCAATCGTTTCCTGCAAACGAGCAAAAGAATAAATGAACTGCTCGGACATTTCATCAGACACATAGAGGGCAAGGTGTATGTCCGGAGGGTGACGTGAGGCAGCCGCATCGAGAGGGTCGCGCAGCCCGGGGCGGCGGCCTCTGATGGCGGTGTGGACGGTCAGCTCGGCGATGGCGGACTCCGATGGCGTCGAGGACGGTCAGCTCGGCGACGGCGGCCTCGGATGGCGGCGAGGATGGCCAGCTCGACGACGGCGGGAAGCACAGATGGAGGCTGCTCAGGGGCCGCCCCGGCCCTCGGCCTCCGCCCACGACGGCAGCTCGAGCCGGGCGGCGCGAATCTGGAGCACGCCGGCTGGTGCTTCGCGTCGGCGAGTTTTGCGCGGTCGGCCTCCGCCTCACTCTTTGCTCCGGAGGAGGAGCAGGAGGAGCGTCCACCATCGCCTGAACCCTAAGATTATTCCAGAACCATACGTCTCAGCCAGATTGACGATGACTCTGATGATTCTGAGACGTTTATTTAGCCAAATTCATTCATGCGCCCACGTCATGCGTGCAAATAATATTTCTTTTTCCATCCTCACAAACAACATAATCTAGCAACCAAGTCCCTAACAACTTGCAGCCAGCACCCTCAAGTTTTCGTTTCCTTACAAATAAGGCCAAAATTTCGACAAGGCGTGGCAATGCCCACAGGAAATTTCGGCAGCATAACGCGTTACGTTAGGAACCAAGAATCACGACTTGCACTTCTTCGTTCATATCAATTCAATTAATTTGACGACAACTAACTGCAGAGACATCTAGACCGTCTAATCTATTATTTCCCTAGTATCCATCCGAGGTATGATCACGGCAAACAAATTGTTTCTTGGTAATAAAAAAAAGAGGGGGCAACATCTATGTCAATAAACTGCTTCTTGGCATTTGCATGATAAACATCTAAAACATCAAGAAATTTGCAGATTGCCTCAAAGTTCAGTTGGGCTTACCATAGCAGACCAGAGGAAAAACACAAAGCTCCCACCAGTAATCCTAAACAGACCTAGAGGAGAATGCATGTCCATATATTTGTAGGGTATCCAACCCTCGCTTATTGTCGTGGAGAACGACGATCTATGGGATCGGGATGATCCCTTTGCGGTTTGGCTATGGGAGTCGACGTGTTACAAAGAGCAAGATAGATAGATGCAAGAACACACAGTGGTTTATCCAAGTTCGGGCCGCTGTGAAGCGTAAAACCCTACTCCTGCTTTGGTGGTTTGATAGTATATGAGCTCAAGTTACAGGGAGCGCAGCTTGCCGGCAAGGTGCGCGGGAAGTGCAGCTGCTACGCGTAGTTGAGCTAGGTGTCGACCGTTCTAACTGTAGACGTGGGCCTCCTTTTATAGGCCAAGGGGTTACCACAGTGGCTAAGATGGTCATTACAAGATATGAATAGTGACTGCACTGTCATCAAGTCTATCTCTAATGGGGTAGGACAAACACATTAAATGCACCGTTAGGTGCTACGCCGGGGAGACGATGCTTTGGCTAAAGGTTCTGCACCGTTCGTCCAGCTGCCCTTCTGCTATCTCGACACAACCCAGGGACGGGTGTCATTAAAGTTAACCCTTGCGTGGCATGCTGACACGTGCCCTGACCAACTATGTTTGACTGCCTACCCGCTCGACACCTATCATACGTGCCTATCTAGCTGATGATGAGGTGGAGCGGAAGTGGGACAGACAGAGCCTGCTGGCACGGAGCTTGCCGGGCCTTCATTTGCCGGTAAGAAGCTTGCCGGCAACCAGAGTCTTGGTCTTTCACCTTGCCGGTGCGAAACTTGCCGGCAAGGGTAATCTTGATTTTCAGTACTAGAATAGTACTTCTCGATGACCTGCCTGGAGGTCTTCTTCATGGTGTTGTTAATTTAATCTTGAGCCTTGACGGAAACAATCCTCCGGCAAGCCCTTGCCGTCAGGAAGGCTACAACTGCCTGTGCACAAGTCAGGGTACGAAGGCACTCATGTCTTAGTACATCGACAGGAGCCCCCGCGCCTGGGCCATACACGCATGCGAGGCGTCGTTGGGCTAGGCCCAAACAGTGCACAGGCACGCGTGACATAGGATAACTGCCATAATCTTCTCTTTTACCACGCCCCCCATGATGCGCATTAAATGCGGACGTGGGAGAGGTGGAACGGAGCGGCCGCGGGGGGTAGTGCGCCTGAAAAGCACAGCCACGTAGGACAGTAAAGAGCCAGCCCCGGCGCCTTCCCCATAAAAAGGAAACCGCGAGGGGCGCTGCTCATTTACCCCCTCCTCCCAATCTAGCAATCCGCTTCATCTTCATCCTTGCGCAAGAACAGAGCACGCCGTCTTCTTCCGCCGCTGCGCCGCAGCCCCGCTTGCTTCCAGATTCGCTCTCCCCCAAAGCAGCCATGGCACCCAAGAGAGGTCAAGGCAAACCAGAGAAAGCAGTCGACCCGGAAGCAGAGGCGAGGAAGGAGGAACTGGCGAAGATGCGGAGGGAAAACGTCGTCTTCAAGCCGGTGCTGACAGAGAGCGACCTGGTGGAGCGGTACGCAAATATGTGGGGGAAGGAGACGACCGCCTACACCACGCCAGAGGTTCTTCCCGGCTCCGTCAAACCTGGCAAAGACAAGTACCCCTTCTTCTCCGCCTATTTCTACTACGGCCTTGTCCCGCCTTTCTCCGAATTTTTCTCCGAAATCATGTACACCTATGGGTTCCGTCTGCTAGACTTCACCCACAACGCCATGTCCTGCATGGCTGTTTTTGCGCATATGTGCGAAAACTTTGTTGGAGTAGTACCCAATGTAGCCCTCTTTCGCCATTATTTCACTACACGCATCGAAGCTGATGCCCTCTCCGGCGGCATTACTTGGATCCCCAGAGACAAAGACGTTTATCTCAAAGGGCAGCTTCACTTGAAGTGGAATGAGTGGTGCGCATAATGGTGCTGGATTAAAGATGCCGATTTCCCAGATTTCTGCAAGCCCAGAACGACAAGAGTGGAACACGGCAAGGATTGGAGCTATCTTGACGCCAACGACAACAAGCTCACAATCGCCACGATTCACATTCTTCGCCTTAGGGCTGCCGGCCTCACCATAGAGATGAACCAGCAGACGAGCCATCAGAGGAGCCTGCCGGAGAGCAAGAAGAGCCTGTCGAGGAACAGGGCGAAGAAGCCGCTGAGGGGCAAGTGCATGGGAAGCCCCCTGTTTCGGCAAAGAAATCCCGCGTCCTCCGGAGAGCTGTTTCTGGAGAGCCAGTTCATCCATCTTCGGGTGACGAGGGAGCCGACAAGGGAGCGGCCGCCAAGACTGTCGGGCGGCAAGGACCATGACGCCAAGCCCCTCAATAGCAACGAGTGCGGCGCCCCTCAACGAGGCGTCCGGCCGCATCAGCTGCCGGAGTAGCTAGCTCTTCTCATCCTGCCGCACCCGCGGCAACTAAGCGGGCCAGGACTCCCACTCCACCTCCTGCCCCCAGCACCGGGCCTGAGAGCCTATACGATCTCTCCATCCTTAGCGATGAGGAGGAGGAAGAAGAGTACGTGTCTTCACCCACTTTCATTATCTCTTGATTTCTTGTGCTTGCTAATCTGATTTGCCTCGTCTTGACTTGATTTAACAGTGACGAAGAAACCTTGGCACAAAGGATGGCCAAGAGGGCGAGGACCACATCAGAGGATGAGCCGACGGCAAGCACAGCGCCGGACGTTGACGTCGTGGCCATCAGTCCTTAGCACAGCATCCCGTGCAGCCCCCAGCATGAGGCCACTACTCACTTTCCTTTGGTGAGTGTTGGAGTTGAAATATTCGTTGCTGACATCGGCACGGGAGCAGGAGAGGAGCGTCACGAGGAAGAACACCCAAGGCAGATTTAGCCATAGCGCCTCCGTCAACCACTGCCCCGGCAACCGATTATCCGGCAAGAGCCTCCATCGACGAACCTGTTCGCCTTGAAGAGGTGCTGGCAACCGAGGCTACCAGCAACCAGGCGACGACAACTGAGGTTGTCGGAGAAGAAGCTGTTCCTCCTCAACAGTCTCAATCCGGTAAGTCTTCTGCCGTCAAGCACTTTTCTTCTTTGTCACCTTTTTTGTTTTCTTGAACTTGATCTGAATCTCGATTTTCTCTCTTCTCCATTCTTTCAGATCCGCCTCCATCAGATGAAATGGACGTTGACGCCACCATCGAGGAGATCGCGAAGAACGCTGCTGACGAGGCCAGCAAGGTTGCCGCTGTTGAGGCCGCCAGGATCGCTGATGAGGAAGCCGCCAGAGCCGCTCATGAAGAGGCCGCCAAGGATACTGCTGAGGAGGGCGGCAACAAGAGTGCCGAGGCCACTGAAGACATCCCTGTCCCAGGAGCGCCAAGCGCTGACTCGGCAACGAGGGCGATCATCACCGGCAAGGCGGCCACCGACGATCACCCTTCGACATCTGAAGCGCCTCCTTCAAGCAGGTATCTCAAGGTTGGCGAGAACCTGTTCGTCAGCATCCCTGGGACGTCAAGCATTGGGGCGCCCACTGAAGGAGAAGTCTTGGATGATGAGGTCATCGCCACTGCCAGGCTCGAAGTTGTCGGCGAGTCGCGTGCCAACATCAATGAGACTAAAGAGCAACAGCTCCTCAGGGCCATGGGCGAGAACTTCCAGAAGCTCCAGGCGTGTTATCGCAACAGAACAAAGAGCTTGGATTCCAGGGCTGCAGTCCTCGACAAGGCAGAAGAAGAGTTCAAGAAACGGGTGGAGGAAACGCAAGTCTAGTATGCAGAATGCCTCCAAGAGCTGCATGAACGCCAAACCCAGCTTGCCAAGGCCAAGGAACAATTTGTTTTGGAGAAGGGGGAGGCCAACAAGGATCAAGAGGAAGCTGCGCGGAGGATAGCGGCAATTGAGGTGGAGTTGAACGAGCGCAAGATTGGTCTTGACGCCCACGAGGAAGAGCTTGCCGCTCGTGAGGCAGAGCTTGCCGCTAAGCTTCACGGCAAAGATGACGAGATTCAGGCTCTCATTGCTCAGCAGACTCAGGAGCTGGAACGAAAGCATACTGAAGCGATCAAAGCTCAAGCCGTAGAGCATGCTAGCAAGATTAAGGAGGCCATCGATGCTGCCAGAGCCGCAGAAGCCGCCAAGAACGAGCTAGAAGGCAAGGTGCAGAAACTCGAGGTAGATCTTGCCGCCAACGGCACGGAAATCTTGGCGCTCAAAGCAGAGATAGAGAAGGCAACTCACACCTTGGCGGAGCTGCAAACCTCAGTATCCGCCAAGACCAGGAGCTCACCAAAGCCAACGACGTTATTGAAGATCACAAGATGAAGGTGACCACCTTGGAAGAATCCCTTGGTGCCGCTAAGGAGTGCGAGAAGATCTTGACGAAGGACCTCCAAAACGAGAAGCCCATGTTGGCGAGCGCCGCAAACTCCTTCAATGAGCTCAAAAGCGCCTACCAGCTTTGGACCGACCGTCTTGTGGTTGCTGCGGAAAACCTCACTGCACAGCTATCCGCCATGGGCTTGCCGGAATATCGCTACTCCACCACCGAAGGGGACACTGCCAGCGCCAAGCTCACCTTGTTCTTCGAAAGCTTGATCGAGGCGCTGGGAAAGTATCATGATGGGAGATCCGCCAACTTCGCCAGTGAATCCCGCAAGTTCTGCAGCGACGTCCTCTCCAAGGTGCTTGTTAAAATCGTTTGTCGGAACCCTGGTATTGACATCTCCATGGCCTTCAAGAGCTTGCCGAAGGGGACCGAGACCACAGCCACCGAGGCGCTGATCGTCAGCAAGGTCCATCAGATTCCAATGATCGAGGGCCAACGCAGAGATTAGCCCCCTTGCCATTTCTTGTCGCCAGCAGTTCATGTAAAAGATAGATTCCATCTTAAGTTAGACCTGTGCTTGGCTTTGATGTAATATGACTTGTATTTTGAATGGGTGTATGCATGCTATCCTTGTTTTATTCTGTCTTTGCATGATTTTCGTACCCTACGCTTGCCAGAATCTTGCCGGTGCGCGCACTCTTGCCGCGAGCGCTTGAGGAACGGGTCCTTAGCAGCTTGCCGGAAGTGCCACTACCGGCAAGGTTATACTTGACGATCACAACGCAGCCACTTAAGTTGTTGAGCGGACTCGAAACAAAGTAAGAGCGTAGCTGATCACGACAAGGTTCCTTAGCGTGAAAGTTTCTCATGCAAAGGCCAAAATCGTTCAAGAAGAAATTGCAACTACAACAAAGAATTTGTTTCAAAGTTTTGCAACTTAGCTTCTTCTTTGCTATACTTCTTGTCGTAGGATGATATCTTGAACATCACTTGGTATCCATACCATCACTCCCCTCGGGAAACTTGCATGCGAGGAACACTTCATTCCTTTAAGAAAAAGAAAGAAGAGAAAAGAGGAGGCTGGAACCTTGACGGTTCGTCAATCATCTTATGCAAGGTAGAATGTAACACAAAACTGCCTGCAACATATAAATAAATATGTACTTTGACAAAAAGTTATGAAACACTTAGCTTTTATTCATTATGCACGGGGTCTGCGCCCGACTCTGTACAAAGGTTACATGCCTCGCCAGCAAGCTTGTACAAAAGAGGTTGCCGGGCAGCCCGGCAACCGCGCCTTACGGGTAAAACTTGCGAAGATGCTCAATGTTCCATGAGTTGAGCACCGGAGTGCCATCTTCGGTCTCTAGGCGGACTGCGCCATGCCTAGTGACTCGTACCACCCGGTAAGGGCCTTCCCACTTCGGCGTCAACTTGTTTTGACCCTTCGTGGACTGAATCCGACGAAGAACAAGGTCGCCTTCCTCAAGGTTCCTGGCGTTCACTTTGCGACTATGGTAGCGGTGCAAAGCTTGCTGGTACCGTGCAGTACGGATAGCAGTCCAGAAACGATCTTCCTCAAGGAGAGCTGCATCATCTTGCCGTAGCTCATATTGATCCTCCTCGTCGAAGGCCAAAACTAGAGGTGACCCGTATCTGAGTTCCATGGGGAGCACCGCTTCTTCACCATACACAAGGGAGAAGGGTGTCTGGCCAGTGGCTCGACTTGGTGTCATTCTGATTGACCAAAGAACCGCCAACAACTCTTCCACCCAGCATCTTCCACACTTGTGCAGCTTGTCAAAAGTTCTGGTCCGGAGACCACGCAGCACTTCTGCATTTACCCTCTCTACTTGTCCATTGCTCCTGGGGTGAGCAATAGAGGCGTAGCAGATCTTGTTTCCAAGTTCTTGGCAATATGGTGTGAAGGCGCGGCTCGTGAACTGGGTGCCGTTATCGGTGATGATCCTGTTGCGTACACCAAAACGAGCGACCAATCCTTTGAGGAACTTGATAGTTGACTGTGCCGCCACCTTTCTCACTGGCTCTACCTTAGGCCACTTTGTAAACTTGTCGATTGCACCGTACAAGAATTCAAAGCCCCGGGTAGCACGGGGGAAGGGGCCGACGATGTCGAGCCCCCAGACTGAGAAAGGCTAGGAAAGAGGGATGGTTTGGAGGGCTTGAGCTGGCTGGTGGATGTCCTTGGAGTGGAACTGGCACGCTTCGCATCTGATGACCACCTCCAAGGCGTCTTGAAGGGCTGTCGGCCAGTAGAATCCTTGACGAAACGCCTTGCCGACGAGCGCGCGTGACCCAATATGAGAGCCACACATCCCTTCGTGCATCTCTTCCAACAGCCTCTGTCTATCTTCCCGGCAAATGCACTTCAATTTCACCCCGTTTGGTCTTTTTCCTGTACAAAGTGTCATCGACAAATTTGTACATTCTTGACCGACGGGCTACTCTTTCCGTGTCTTCTTGCTCATCGGGAAGCTCTCCTGTCTGAAGGTATTGGACGATCGGCTGCGCCCATGCCGGAGCCTGTGGCTCGACGACAAGGACTAAAGGTACTTCTTCCTCTGCGGGAGCGCTCGCTTCAGTGGCAAGGATCTGGCTTGCCGGAGGCTGCGGCTCACCAACCAAGGGTGTCTTGTTGGTGGTATCTGCTTTCTTGGCGGCTGCTGGCAGCTCTGCCGGAAAGTAACCACCAACGTCTTGCTTTCTTTTCTTTGCCAGCCTTGATGTTGTAACGGATGGTTGAGTCAAATGGAGCACAAAAGTCCCTGGTTCCACAGGCAGCTTTTGGGCGGCACGCTTCGACAGGTCATCGGCAATCCCATTCTGGGCACGGGGAACGTGCTCCGCTTGTAGACCGTCAAAGTGCTCTTCCAACTTCCTCACTTCATCAACGTATGCCTCCATCAAGGGGCTCTGGTAATCCCGCGAGTCGCCCCTGATAATCAACTTTCGAATACCAAGGTCGATTGCAATGCGCAGGCTGGTAAGCAATCCCTCGTACTCAGCAGTGTTGTTGGTGGCCTGCTCGCTGGAAAAATGCATCTAAAACACGTACTTGAGGTGCTCTCCGGTGGGTGCTATAAGCAGCACACCGGCACCGACGCCTTTCAGCGTGAAAGCACCGTCAAAGTACATGATCCAATCGTCAACAGTTTCCTTGCCAGGGAGAAGGTCTCTGGGATTTCTTCGTCTGGCGTTGGAGTCCATTCTGCAATGAATTCTGCCAAAGCCCTGCTCTGAATTGTTGAGGTACTCTCAAACTTCAAATCAAAGCTTGACAGCTCCAATGCCCACTCCACAATCCTGCAGGTGGCTTCTGGATTTCTCAGAATTCGTTGCAAAGGAATGCGAGTGACGATGATGACTTGGTGTACTTGAAAGTAGTGGCGCGGCTTCGTTGAGGCCATGAGAAGGCCAAAGAGCAACTTCTGCATGCCAGAATACCTTGACCCCCTTGCAGTAGAGAGTTGACAAAGTAGACTGGGCGCTGCACCAACTTCTTCTTCTGCACAACTTGCTAATCTGGCTCACTTGCTTGCACAATCTCTGGCTTGTCAGCACCTGACCTTGCCGGAGAACATTCTGGCTTGTCGGACTGTGGCTCTGCGGCTGCTGCCTCCTCTTCATCTGCCTCTCTTTCAGCCACAAGTGCAGCACTAACCACTTGATTCGTTGACGCTAAGTATAGCAACAACGTTTCTTGCGGCCTAGGCGCAACTAGGACTGGCGGAGAGGACAAGTACTCCTTCAAATCTTGGAGCGCGGCCTCCGCTTTCGGAGCCCAAGTCACTGGGCCTGCCTTTTTCAATATTTTGAAAAACGGCAAGGCGTGCTCTGCCGATTTGGAGATGAGCCTGCTAAGACCGGCAACGCAGCCGGCCAGACGCCTGAGGTCCTTGACGCGTCTTGGTGCTTCGATTTGCTCGATCGCCTTGATCTTGTCGGGGTTGGCTTCAATCCCTCTCTGAGATACAAAGAAACCAAGAAGCTTGCTGGACGGAACACCGAACATGCACTTCTCGGGGTTGAGCTTCAAGTTGAGTTTGCGCAAGTTTATAAATGTTTCTTCCAAATCTTGGAGCAGTGTTGACTTGTCCTTGGTTTTGACCACAATATCATCCATGTAGGCTTCCACATTTCTGTGCAATTGGGTCTCAAAACCAATCTGAACTACTCTGGCAAATGTTGCCCCGGCACTCTTCAACCCGAAGGGCATACGTAAAAAGCAATACGTGCCGCACGGGGTGATGAACGCCGTTTTCTGCTCATCTTCCTTGGCCATAAAAATCTGATGATAACCAAAATAGGCGTCAAGAAAAGAGAGTAACTCACAGACGGCAGTGGAGTCCACAATCTGGTCGATGCGCAGCAAAGGGAAAGGGTCCTTTGGACAAGCTTTATTTATATCAGTGAAGTCGATACAAAGCCTCCACTTCCCATTCGCCTTGCGCACCACCACCGGATTGGCTAACCATGTGGGGGTGTAGCACTCCTCTGACTAGGCCTGCTGCTTCCAACTTCTTGATCTCTTCGGCAATAAACTCTTGCCGCTCCAAGGCTTGCTTTCTGAGCTTCTGCTTGACGGGTCTTGCATGAGGGCTGAACACCGGGGATGTCAGATGTTTGCCAAGCAAACACATCGACATTCACCCGTAGGAAGGCAACGAGCGCGCTTTCCTATTTGTCATTGAGAGTGGCACTTATGGAAAAAGTGCCACTCGCCCCATCTTTCCTCCCAGAGACTTGCTTGGCCGCCGGTGCAGAAGCCTTGGCTTTCTTGCTCTTGCCGGTAGAGCTCTCTGGAATGTCCTCAACAGGCGTGCTGCACTCTAAGGTGCGCTTCCCAGAGTCCTTATCAGATGTCTTGCCAGTCTTCTTCTTCTTTCCTCCCCCGGGAGCTTTGCCGGCAGGAGCATGTGCCTTCACGGCAAATGCTGCCACTTCTTCCCGGTAGAGCTTGTCGGCGCAGTGTAGGAGATATGCCCTAGAGGCAATAATAAATGTTATTATTTATCTCCATGTTTGTAGTTAAGTTTATATTCCGTGCTATAACTGCTATGGTTCTCGAGTCTGCAATAACCACGAGGCTCGGAGGAAGACTCATATGCACGTGTGGAATAATAAACGGTAAAATGTATTCCTAGTCTAGCCTCTAAGACTAGCTCAAGTGTTGCATGATGGTTCTGTTTTCCTGATCATGGGCATGCCTATGCTGGCAACTTTGAGGGCACAATGTTAGGAGAACACTTGTGTTGAATCGACCCGAATTGATGTTATGCTATGAGATACATTCGTCACAAGTTAATGGTTAATAACACAGAGATGGTTTACGTTTGCATAATTCCTTAGACCATGAGAGTATCGAGTTTCTTCATGCTTGCGTCATGAACTTTGGGGTTTGTTAAACGTCATCCGTAAATGGGTGGCTATTACGGCAGCTTACGGGTTCATGGAAAAGTATGTCAAGTAACTTGATAGCTCAAGATTGGGATTTGCTCCTCCGACGATGGAGAGATATCTCTGGGCCCTCTCGGTGTTACGGTATCCACCATCGTCTGGCCAGACACATTGTGATTTGATCACAGGGATGTCGGAACACGGAAACGAGAAAAGAGAACAAAACCGGTAACGAGGTAACAGGCATTGTGGACAAGTGTTGATCCACGGGGATGCCGATGATTCTCACCTCGGGTATTTGTAACATATCGCGAAGCAACAGGAATAGCACACGGAAACTGGAGGTTCACTCGAATATTCATTCGTGTGGGTATAGGGGTCAATATGGGTGTCCACGGCTCCGATGTTGATCATTGATCGGAAAGAGTTCCGGTCATGTCTATACTTCACCGAACCTATAGGGTCACATGCTTAAGGGTCATCTATCTGCTGAATACTAGACAGGGAGTCTGAGAGAAAGTCACAGGAAAAGTTTCGGAGACAGCGGAAAAGTTCCGGAGAGAGAGAGCACCGGAATAGTTTCGATAAAACTGAAAAGTTGTTTCAGGGTATACCATTGAGTCAAATTGGTTTCGGCACACGTCTGGAAATTCTTGGAGGGTGCTAGAATTGGTTTGGGAACTTCTGGGAGTTTTCGGAGAAAAAACCCGGAAATGTTTCGGAGCTGCCGGAACCGGTTTGGTTGCTTTTCGCAGATAAAAATCACTAATCCGGAATTGTTTCGGAACGCGTCCAAAATCATTTTAGTGGGTGCTGGAATTATTCTAAGACCCACAGAAATATTTTCGGATTTAACGGTCGCGGAAAAATGTTTCCGTGAATAGTGAAAGTGCTTTTTGGGTGTCTTCTTGGAGAAGCCACCTTGAGGGCCTTTTGGTATTTTTCCCCTTGGCTTCTTGAAGAGGCCACCCTTGGGCTTGGCCTATAAATAGGGGTGGAGGGGGCTGCCTAAAGACACACTCTTTCTCAACATACACAAGCCATGCATGATCTGGCCTTCTTCTCTCCCTCCCCGCGAAATAGTTTCGTAGAGCCGAAAGGCTGTCTGGGTTCCGGTGGGAACTAGTTCTGGACGGCGAAGCCCTGCCGGATAGATGACACCGTATGTGTGCAACCCCGTAGAGAGGTTGTAGGTTCGATCTTTTTGCCCGAGGGGCTGTTCGAGGGTCCTCCCGAAGGGCTGTCCGAGTGACCCGCCCGAAGGGCTGTCCGTGAGGCCTCCCGGAGGGCTATCCGAGGATCCGTCCGGTGGGACTATCCGAAGGACTATCCAGAGGCCTCCCGGAGGGCTGTCCGAGGATCCGTCCGGTGGGACTATCCGAAGGACTGTGCAGAGGCCTCCCGGAGGACTGTCCGAGGATCCGTCCGGTGGGACTATCCGAGGGACTGTCCAGAGGCCTCCCGTAGGGCTGTCCGAGGATCCGTCCGGTGGGACTATCCGAAGGACTGTCCCGAGGCCTCCCGAAGGGCTGCCCGGAGATCCGTCCGGTGAGCTGACGAGGGAGTACATCCTCGCGGTTGGGAGGTTGTAAAATCCTAGCTGCGGGGATCTGCACCGCCGATCGTCATCGACTCTACTTCCGCTGCGCTACGAGTCGGTAACGAAAAGATCAAAAACCTTGTATGCAGTCTCCATAGTGGTCCTGAGCTGGTGCGTAGGTCGAATTTTTTTTGTTTTCTGCTGCGTTACCCTACAGTGGCATCATGAGCCGTGCTATGCGTAGATGCAGGTTACGATCTAGAATACGTAGAGATGTATGGGTGTTGCACAATATAATTTGTAGTAGAAGAGTTCTACTGCTGATAATTATTTGTGCGGGTAGCAGATGAAATCTGTTACCCGATGTTCTTGTTGCTTCCCTGGAATTTGCATATTTCTGATCTTGATAACAGCATGGTGAATTTTCAAAGTTCTGGCAATCCGCGATCCTGATTGATCAACGAAGTGCTAACAGTTCGTTGAATTCCACCATAGTTAAAAAGAAATATGAAATTTAGCAGACGAAAGGGCAATACAGATATGATCTGCACGGGGGTCATGCGTATGACGAAGTTCAGTATGGGCCTCGAGATTTTATTATCTCGTGTTTCATACACCCCATAAAGTTAATCTAGCGACTTGAATAATCATACTTGATGATGGACGTAGGTAGCTTCGGTTTGCTTCGAAACCTTCGAAGCCACGTAAAATGAAATTATGCATAAACAGATTAGAGGCGTCTAACTTGGTTTTTGCAGGATGGTTTGCATGTGCATGTGATGTGGTATAGCAGTGCTCATATTAATTTGATTATGTATGATATGACTATATGATGTAAATTAATTAACATGACCTGCGTGTCATGATTCGGCATGATGGCTGGAGCCATATGATTGTCACTTTAATGACCTGCTTGTCAACCTTAAGTAATGCACTTATTTTATTAGCTATAGAGATAGCAATATTATCTGGTGCATCGACAAGGTGGTGGCAATCTTCGCGAAGCTGAACACCGACGCGAATGCCGAAGACGAAGAAATACAAGACTTCTCCTTCAGAAAGGGCTATACCATATCATGCTATTATGAATTGCCTAAGATGTTTATCCCTTATGATGCACCCTTCTTGATTGCGCGGTAGTCGCTTTTATTAGGGTGATCTCTCACAAAAATATCAAGTAGTTAGTGTTCACCCAAGTGTAGCACCGTCACGGCACCTATCTTTTCGGGGTGCGCCATGTCACACGGGTACGAACGATTAGAGAAGTGTGAGGTGGGTGAGTTGAGACCTCGCAGCGAGATCACTTGGTTGTCTTGACATTCAGGCATGACCGTCATGAGCTCGGAACACGCCCATCGAAAGATGAACAAGAATCACATAGAGATGTGATTGGCAAGTTGGCCTACCGGTTGAAATTTTCGTCATCAGTGGTGTTACACCAATGGCGAACAATTGAACTGCGGGTCTTGTATCACTCACAATCAATTATGAGAGATATTGATTTGAGTGGGAGCGCACTTTAGAATTAATTCTTTTAATTCTTAGTGCAATTAATTATGAACCTTGTCTAAAGTGAAAATT
Source organism: Elymus sibiricus (assembly GCA_039707655.1). Lineage (NCBI taxonomy): Eukaryota > Viridiplantae > Streptophyta > Magnoliopsida > Poales > Poaceae > Elymus > Elymus sibiricus. Next base: position 18,193,913 of record CM077672.1, on the reverse strand, counting down.
GCATAATAGTTATAGAATAATGGCTCGCGTTTCCACCTTCCCTATTAAAATTGAATAGCTGTTAAATATCTGGTTAAAACTTTATGGTTGCTAACGTAATGTGAGGATTGTCCTCAAAAGTGCCGAGAAGGACTTTGTCCTATCGCATGCTTTTGGTATTCTCCCGCTAATGCTATGGATAATGTGACTCTCGTCATTCGATCCAAAAGCTAGAATTCCGTTACGGTCAAGTGAAATATGTTTGCTTCCATGAGACCCGAACTTCAAAAAGTTTTGGGATAGCTATGTGATATTCATGGAACTGAAAATCATTTTCAGACACAAACAAAGGCTAAAAGATATGGGATATCCAAAGCAATGTTTGTTTTGCAAACTGTTAGTAAAAGTGTTTACTATGCATTTGACTAATAACAGAGGGATCCAGAAGAACGCCCATCATGTGATGAAGGTGAATAAAACAACAACTTAAAGAGGAAGGAAATGTCCGAAGGGTGTTAGTAAGACTTTTACGCCTAGGAAGTCCGGGGCTAACGCCACTCTTAAGTTGAGTGCTTCTTCTGAGAGTAGGAGAAATACTGAAAGTTAAACTGTTAGAAGTATAAAGGCAAAAAAAAAAGAGAAGACTGGAATGTCCAGCTCTTGTATGAAAGTCATACAAGCTATTGATGTATAGAAGGCTGGTCAAAGGAATAGTTCTTGAGAATTATGATTAAACATGTTAATCACTGATTCTTGGGTATTGTGAGTTGATCACAGAGATACCCGCTCGATTGTTTTCCGTTGCAATTCGATGCAAGAACTACTACGGCCTAAAATACTGACCGGAGTGAGGTTCAGATACGCGCTAGGAACATAGTAAATGTTACTATACATTCCATCAGTGTATTACCTATGTATTTATTTTCATAATTCATTTAGAGTTTTTATACACTCTAGCCCATTGCATAAAGTATCTTGCAAGAAGGTTGTTCATAAGAGAACTTTTGATGTTCGGTGTTATGAATAACATAAGGGCCATGCTTCCATCGTGGATGGGATGTATGTTATGAATATTGATAATAATATATTACCTCCGTATTTACTTTTATAATTCATTTTAGAGTTTTACACACTCTAGCCCATTGCATAATGTTTGTTGCAAAAGGGTTGTTCATAAAAGAACAATTGTTGTTCAGTGTTATGAATAACATAAGGGCCATACTTCCATCGTGGATGGGATGTATGTTATGAATATTGATGGTAATATGATACATCCATAACACTGACGCTAAATGTCGCAAGACTAAGAGAATACCACACATGTGTGGCACTGCATTTGGTCACATTGGAGAAACCCGCATGGAGAAATTCCATAATGATGGATTTTGAAGTCGTTTGATTATAAATCATCTGATACTTGCAACTTTCCTCCGAAAAGTGAAGTGACTGAAATACCATTCATAGGCCATAAGGAACGAGCAACGAACTTATTGGTGATCATACATCATGATGTGTGTAGTCCGATAAATGTTGTTGCTGGCAGTTGATTTGTTTATCTTCTGAAATGACTCAAGTAGATATATGGATATTTACTTGATGAGACGTAAGTCTGGATCTTTTGAAATCATTCAAAAGGTTTTCAAAATGAAGTAGAAATTATTGTAACAAGAAAATTATGTTTCTGCAATTGGATTGTGGAAAGAAATATTTGAGTTACAAGTTTAGCGAATGTCTGATGAGTTGTGAAAAGAGTTTCATAACTTACACCTCCCGGAACTCCACTGTGAGTGGTACGTCCGTGAAGATGTATTCAAACCATTTGTGACATGGTAAGATCAAAGATGACATAAATCAATTTGCCATTATCCCTTTTAAAGGTAATGCTTTAGAGACTGCGGCTTTTACACTGAAAAGAGCGCCATCAGGTCTGTTGAAATGATGCCATGGTAAGGTATGCCCAACCATGCTTTGTCTTTTCTTAACATTTGGAATATGGGGCTTGTGTAAAATATTTACAAACCTATTCCAAATCAGACAAGTACTACTTTGTAGGTTATCCCAAGTAATTTGGGAATTCCTCCACCACTATACCGAGGCAAAAAGGTTTGCCACCAAGAACGGTATGCTTTTAAAGAGAATGGTTCTTGCAAAAAGGTGAGTGGGAGAACAGTGCAACTCGACGAGATAACAGTATCTTCGTCATCAGATCAAAGGAAAGAAACCTTGGAAGTAATTCCAGAGTTTCCTACTGTGACTGATACGGAAGCCTCTACATGAGATGTATGGACTTCGGTCGAACTTGCAACTGAACCACGTAGGCAAAACTCATGCAAACCTCTCAGGTGCGCAAGCGAGATATTGTTGTTAGACAATAGTATACCTACGATACACAAGGAAGCATTGATGGGCCCTGACTCTGGAATTGGCTAAATGCCAATATAATCGAAGATAGTTTCCAGAAATGATTCAAGATTATATCTTGATAAACCCTTCGGAAGACTTAGAGTCTAACGAACTGTAGGAACGAAGTATGTCTACCAGAGGGGAGGGGGGGTGAATGGGAGTTTTAAATTTTCTTCAGAAATATCAAAACTCTCGGAACCCAGCAGCGGAACGAATGAAAACAGTAAGCAGTGAGCAAATATGAACTACCGAATGGAAACTAACAGCATGCATCGAGGTAAATCACATGTTTGAAATATGTCATATGTCACAGTTCGAATGTAAAAAAGGGGTAGCAGAGGTGACCAGTGATGCTCGATGGCGACAGGGTGTTTGGTAGACCAGTTCGCCCTTCTGCAAACAGACTACGTCTGGTTGGAGGGGTTGTGATTTAACACAGAAGATAAACTCTCTTCGCCCTATTCTCCTCGACAATTGGTTCGTCAACCAATGCCGATTACTTGAGGTAGATGCTTGAGGCGATCTCCGAACCTTTACAGACTTCTTCTTCGAGAACCACAATTACTCTTGGTCTCTGAAGGAATTGACACCTAACCGTCTAGAGAGTTCGCAGCTCTCAAGAGTAATAGGCGGAGCGTACTGGACTTAGATTCGAGTGATGCTGAACCACTATCTAATTTTTCGGATCTAGGGTTTTCTCTCGGTGGATTTTAAACTCAAATCTCTCGGAGAGGGGGTTGCTCAACAATCTTCTCAGAATCAAACGGAGCAGCCATCGGACAACGCCGGTGCGGGGTGGCTATTTATAGCCGCAGCCTTCCCGGATAGGAAATGACCATTTTGGACACGCGGTCCAGCCAATGGCCAACCGACACGTTCACAACGGTCGGATTTTGGGAGCAACGGTAACATTACTTGGGGAGCAAGTAATGCTAACTCCTCGGTCAGAGACAAATCTCTCGCAGCGAAGAAGATCATAGTCTCTTTCTGGCAAATTATTTTCTCGGAACACAAAGAGATTTCTCTCGCAACTTTCATAGGATTTGGGTTTAGCATCAGCGAATCAAAGTTTCAAATGCTACACCCCTCTTAATAGTACGGTGGTCCTGTGACTCAAGAAAGAGAAAAGAACTGATGAAAAGAATACTACGTCTTCACTTCGTCTTCAATCTCCTCGGCTGCAGTCACTTTCTTCGGACGGACACCGAGCGAATTGCTTTGCGTCAACAATTTTTGAGGGGTCACTCTTGTCGTCATAATCTTCGGTGATAGCCTTCACTGCCACGCAGGGAATATTCTTCGGAGTTTGAATCCAAACTCCTCTTGACTCCAGGGACCTGTTACTCTGTGTGCACTAGCAAACACATTAGTCCCTCACTGTTTGTCAACAATCTCCAAAACATAAGGAGGCAAATTATTGCACCAACAATCTCCCCCTTTTTGGACGATTGATGACAAAACAGATAATCATCGAGTGAAGATAGATAAGTAAAGAACAATTCCAACAAGAGTGAGTAAGTGTTACTTTGCTCAAAGATGAAATAGACTCCCCCTTAATGTATGCAGGGAAGAAAAATATGAGGTAAATTCTCCTGCAAGAATCGAAGTATATGGAGGAAATTTCAATCATTCGAGACATTGATTTGCTCTGATGAGATATAATCCATCGAGATCGTGGTGCAATCATTTATAACTTCTGATAATAATTCCACCTGCAAGACAAATGCTTCGAGAGGAATGGTGCAGCAGCAGTGGTTATAGACATTAAGGCACAGAAGTTAACAGAAGTTAACGAGTTTTACAACAAAGTACAGATAATCTTAAAAACCAGAAGTTGCAAACTCGCACGAAACCAAAACAATCGAAACACCGAAAGCAAATCTATCGAGACTCGATGTAATTCTCCCCCTTTTTGTCAACAAGTGTCAAAAAGGTGACGAATAACATGAGTGCAAAAAAGCGCAGAATGGGTTAGTCGGTGGCATCTCCAGAAGAATTATCTGAGGAGAGTTCTTCTTCGGAAGTGACAGGAGTGACTTCGTCTTCAGCAGCAACAGATTTTCCTTCAGGAATAACAGCTTGGGGCTGAGCAGACGAGGGGATAGCTGGAGTGGCCACAGGAGGAGCACGGGAATGCATATTTCCTTCGGCAGGTTTCTCTGTTGGTGAAGTGGCTTCAGATTCGTCAAGCAGTTTGCGAAGCTTGAGATGAAGAAGATCTGTTGTAGGCTCACGAGTAGGTAGAGGAGGGGTACTCCGATCTTGAAAATCTTCGACAGTGAAGCCTTTGTCAATATAATCATAGAGCTCTTGGAGATTGACAGTTAGGAGTTGTTTCTCGGTGAAGAACTTGCGAAGCAATTTCCAGAGTCTCTTCTTGTTTTCATCAGCTATCAGATGCATTATCCTCCTGCGATTGTTGAGAGCATTTAGCTCGGAGGCAAGATGTTCTTTCTCGCGCGATCCTCAGCGATATGCTGCAGTAGCAGTTGTTGAGTACGCAAACTAACTTCGAGTTGCGATGGAGGTTGAGGCGAAATCTTTCGGTCGCGCTGAGGCAGACGTGGCCCGTCGAATTGCTTGTGATAGTCTTGAGGGCTTGATGCGGGTGATTTGCCCGAAGAGATATTATCCATGACTTTCAAAGTATCGTGAACAGGAGGAATGAAGCACTTATGTCTTTCCTTCGCGAGATACACTGTGCGCATTGCATGATCAATAACTTTCTGGATCCATGGCGCAAACACTTTGATGCAGAAGGGATATTGAGCGGAATCCTTCAGAATGCGTAGGAACATGTCTTCCACATCGAAAATGTATCGCTCAGAGATTGCTTATATAGCATTGCGAAGCACATCTGAGATGGACTTGTCCGGATTCATACCCGCCAGAGGACAAATGGTGTAGGAAAGCATGTGGAATAGCGTCTGATTTTCGAACGTTAAGTGCTCTGGACGAGGAGGACCAGAGTAGTCACAAATCTTTTCTTGATCCATAGTGCACCGAAAAATTTCATCTGATATAACATCAATGTTATGAACCCGAATTTCAGTATCACCGTGCTCAAAGCGAGGGAAATGGAAGTGCGAGACAAAATCCGTTGAGGTGCATTTGATGCGTTTCCCTTCGGTCATCCATTCCATAATCCATGTGGAGCTATCAGATTCATTGCCAGAGATATATAGGGTAGCATAGAATTGAAGAATAATCTCTCTGTTCCAAGGGTGCTCGAACTCAAAGACCTTGGTGAGGCAGAAATCATCCAGATCCTGAAGCAATTGATTGAAACAGCCAATGTTGCGCATGGCAGAGATGTCGAGATATTTGTGAGGAAATATCTTTCGGCTCTCATACAGGACCCGAGAGTAATAGATGGCCTGTTCCTTAGTCCAGAAACGAGGCGAATCAGAAGTGCGCGGCCCATCATACGGACTGGCTTGAAAGAATTTGGGATGCACATTTCGATTGAAAAGAGGACCTTTTGCGCCTGCGCCTGACGAGAACAAAGGCAGTTCTTCACGAGGGTATGGATACTTGAGTTTTTCTTCAGGAGAAAGATATTCATCACCATAGACAACCGAGTCCGTGCGGCGAGCAGAGACAGATTTCTGTTTGGAGGGACCAACATCTGGCAGTCGGGTAGCTGTGTCGATGGATAACTTGAGTGGAGACGGAGCAGGTGTTGCAACTGTGGGAGGTGCGGAGGTAGAACGCGGCAAAGTGGGTTCAATCACTGTAGGCACTGAGGCGGATTCATTCACTGAAGGTTGTTGCTCAACTATAAGAGAAGCCGAGACTTTTGTCGTTACATGAGCCGGAGAAGCTTGGGGCTCGGACCGAGGGATTTCACCTTCCTCAGAGACAAATTTTTGCGAGGGAAAATCAGCTCGAGCAGGGGAGGCCACAGGCACTCATTCAGTTTGCCTTGGCGAGGGTGGAACATCTGAGTCCTTGCCTGGAGGGTTCGAAAGAATAGCTGGCTCAGGAGATTTGTCTTGCGGAGCAGGAGACTTAGCAATTTGGGGAACAAGTGATGGTTCTTTCGGAGCAGGAGGTGCATTTTTCGTTGCAATTCTTTTTCGTTGCTTTTTCTTTTGCTGAGCAACTTGATCAATATGGCCCTTGACCAGATCATTGTATCCAGTGACTTTGGCTTGATGTTCATCACAGATCTTCCGAACAATTTCATCTAGATCCATGTGAAAGCATAACCTGCGGTGGCGAAGGAGAGTCATGGCACGATTGATATCCTTGTAGGAATCTTCGAGCGCTTTGATGACCAATTTTGAAGAAGCAGTTTTCATGCGTTTATCAATGTCCATTAGCTCGGCAGGGAGAGAGTTGATCTCAACTGCATCTTCTCTCAGTTCCTGAACTACGGAAGTGGCTTGAGTAATAACTTCGGCAGGAATAGGTAGAGATGCCACTTCTCCATCGAAAGGATTGTCCACAAATTTATCGAGCTGTTCCATGATGAATATGTGATCGTAGTAATGAGGAGCATCAGACTTGACAGAGGGTGCAGTCTGGACAGGAACTGGCTCGGAAGGAGGCTTTGAAGCCAACGGCTGAGTCAAGGTAGGCGCAAATTTAGCAGCCTTCTCCTTCGGAGCAGTAGCCTGCGGAGCAACTTTCTCGGTAGGCGCCTTGATTTTCTTCAAGTCAGGTTTGGGAATATTTTCGCCTGGCTTGGCAGTACTCACAGGAGCGTCAACTACCAAATCCTTCAAATTGATAGCATCTGGATGAGGAGTTGTGTTCACATGCTGCTTCATCGTGACAGTGGTAGCAGGGGTCTTTCTATTTGGGATCTTCTTCGGTGGTGCTTCCGGGACCAAGTTAACCCGAAGATCAGGCAGCACAGTTGATGTGGTAATGTTTACTTCCTCGCTGAGAGTAGCAGCAATTTCGTCCTTGGTGAGCGGAGGATCATCATCATCAGCAGAAGAATCATCCACTCGAAAATCATCAGCAGGTTCAGCCTTTTTCCTCTTTGGTGCGCTCTTTCTCTTCGCAGCAGCGCTGGGATCATGCTTGCGCTTAGAACGACTTTCAGATTCTCCTTCGGCCTTTTTCTTCTCCACATCATCTTTGAGGAGGCGTAGATTTTCCTGTTCATGAGCCTTTTGTTTTTCGGCCCTCTGGGCTCGCTTGATGGCATTTCGTTGTCGCTTAGCAAGCTCATCGGGATATGATGCAGGTGTGCGAAGGGATGACTCATGAGCATTTGACGGAGGAGGTGGTCTCTCTTGGGGACCATTTGCTTTAATGAGAGAAATTTCACGGCAGTCACCCCATGGTGGATGAAAAGCAAAGTTCTGAGCAAACCGAGGATGAACAAATTCATAGTTGAACCACTTGCGCACCCAGTGGCGGCGAATCCATTGTTGACGCGTATCTCTTTGGTGTTTGGTTTCTCCTGGGACAGTGTCATACCGATCATGAGAGATGTATTCGGCGGTGTTGGTGTATGCTTGTCTTCCACCCCTCTTCTTCTTCGGAGCAGTCTCTTCTTGCTCGTCGGCATTTTGATCGGTCCTTTTTCTCTTGCTGGTTGATGGGCCTACCGTTGGGCCCTTGGCATTCGGAGCTTTGGATTCATCAGCAGTGCCCAGAATAACATCATCTCTGTCAGCCCGACTAACTGGTTTAGCTGAATCCTCAACTGACTGCATTTTCCTGTGAACATAGATAGATGCGAGGGAAAATGGGGACAGGGTTACGAATGCACACAGCGAAGATTTTGAAAAAGAAATCGTTTTTGATGAAGAAATAGATGCAGACTTTGAGAAATGTTTCGGGCGAAGGAAATGTGTAGAACGAACTAGTAGGTTCGAAGAAAATACTAGTAAACGTGCTAATAATTCCGTTCATACGAGACATAACACAAACCCTAGATCTGAATTTTTTTCGGATGCGAGGGACAACTACAAACCACATCCGCACAAGGTACCTACCAGTAAGGATCTGAGAAATACAGTAAAAATTAGGCAATTTTTACTGCGGACGAACTCGAACAGGGAGAATGGAAGAACGAGTTCGCACTACACATACCCTAACTTGGTGATGTGCAGCGACTACGGCGGCGCGGAGAGGAAGATGATCCACGGTGGCGAGGAATGACTCCGGCGACCTCTTTCCGGTAGCGAAGCGGCGAAGATGGTCGACGTCGTCGAGCTCGAGGGGGAGCAGTGCGATGGGGCTTCGGAAGGTGGCGACGGTGAAGATGCGAAGTGAAACGAGGAGGGTGGCGGCGCAGTATTTATATGCGAGGAGGAAATAACCGCACCCGGTGAATCTGATCGGACGGCCACGGTCAGTGGACTATTGCGATTCAACGGACCAGATAACCTGGCAGTTGATGAGGAGCACGTGGCAACCGTCACCAAAGAACTTGGTCCAGACTTGGGTGGGAAACCCCAAATTTTGGACGGCTTTCACCAAAGCTGATTAAGTTCGGACCGAAACTTGAACGTGGTCAAGGACACCAGATAAGGTTTCGTTCCCAGATGAAATTTGTGCATTCATAACGGATCAACATAGACTGGATGAGATAGAATAGAGGGAAAAACAGGGTCCTAGGTATTTCACTCAGACGAAGAAACACAAGCACACGAGAGAAAAACTATGAGTGAAATACATTCGGACTAACACAAAAGATTCAAATCCAACTTCAACGAAGAGAAATTGTGGTGGCGTTACCCACCGTATAAGAACTGTATGACCCCAAGCATCGCACAATTATCATGGCACCCGGTTAGTCTAGTTCTTCGTTAATGTATTCACTCTCAGAAAGAAAATTTCACTTTGTCGAAATTTTCAAACTCTTCGAGTGTTATGCACCCATTCCTTCTAAGATGTGGAAGTGATGGTACGGGTGCCGAGCCCAGCTTACTGCACGTTTGCGGAATCTAGGATATTTAGCTCACACCGTAACGCACAGAATCTTTTCTCATCGAGAGGCTTGGTGAAGATGTCGGCGAGATTCTCTTCGGTATTGACGTGACTGATAACAATATCCTCTCGAGCAACATGATCGCGTAGGAAATGATGTCTGATATCAATATGCTTGGTGCGAGAGTGCTGCACAGGATTGTGTGTAATTTTGATCGCACTTTCATTGTCGCACAATAGAGGGATCTTCTTGACCTTGATGCCATAATCCTTCAGAGTCTGCTTCATCCATAATAACTGAGTGCAACAAGCGCCAGCAGCAATATATTCGGCCTCAGCCGTAGAGAGCCAGACACAATTCTGTTTCCTTGACGACCAACATACCAATGATCTACCAAGGAAATGGCATGTCCCTGAGGTAGATTTCCTGTCAACCCAGTCACCTGCATAATCTGAGTCTGAATATCCAACGAGGTCAAACTGTGCTCCCTTAGGATACCATAAACCTAAGGTGGGGGTGTGAGCCAAATATCTCAGAATACGGTTGACCGCTTGGTGATGCGATTCCTTCGGTGCAGCTTGAAAACGAGCACACATACAAACACTCAACATAATATCAGGTCTAGATGCACATAGGTAAAGCAATGAACCAATCATCGAACGATAGGCTTTTTGATCGTAATCTTTACCGTACACATCTGCGTCCAGCTGGCCATTTGTGGGCATGGGAGTTTTGTAACCCTTCTGTTTGCAATCTTGCATTTTGAACTTCTTAAGGCAGACTCTCAGATATTTTTCTTGAGATATGAAAATTCCATTGTCCCGTTGACGAATTTGTAGTCCGAGAAAGAACTTAAGTTCACCCATCATAGACAATTGATACTTCTCGGAGATCATTCGCCCGAATTCCATGCTGTAGGCATTGTTAGTACAGCCAAAAATAATATCATCCACATAAATTTGACATACGAATAGGTCACCATCAATAGCACGAGTAAAAAGAGTGGAATCAGTGGATCCTGGCTTGAACCCTTTGTCGAGCAAAAACCTCTTCAGAGTGTCGTACCAAGCTCGAGGGGCTTGCTTTAGCCCATACAACACCTTTTTCAACCTGAAAACTTTGTTAGGAAACAGAGGGTTTTCAAAGCCAGGAGGCTGCCTAACATATACTTCCTGATCAATTTCACCATTGAGGAAAGCACTTTTCACATCCATTTGGCAAAGCAGAATATCATTGTAATTTGCATAAGCGAGAAGAATACGAATTGCCTCAAGGCGAGCAACAGGAGCATATGTTTCACCGAAATCGATACCTTCTACCTGTGTATACCCTTGAGCGACAAGACGTGCTTTGTTTCTCACAACAATGCCATTCTCATCTTGCTTGTTCCGGAAAATCCATTTTGTGCCGATGATATTGTGCTTCTTAGGATTCGGTTTGTCAACCAATTCCCACACATCATTTAATTCGAATTGCACCAATTCTTCTTGCATGGCATTCATCCAATCGGGATCATTCATAGCTTCTTCATACTTGGTAGGTTCTGTCAATGAGACAAAAGAGAAACTGCCACAGTAGTTAGCCAAACGAGTGCGAGAGCGAGTTGTGGGTCGGTAACCTGGATTCTCGAGATCTTTGAGGATTAAAGTAGGGTCAACTCGATTTGCCACTCGTGGGCGAGGATTTCCTTCTTGATGATCATTTTCATTTTCCTCAGCATCAGGATTGGCATTAGTATCGCCACTTTCATTATGATTGCTATTTTGATCGGCATGTGCATTTGCATTTGGGTTGCCATTTGTGTTCGGTGCGGCATTTTCTTCGGCAGTAGATTGGCGTGTTCGTTGAGCTATGGGAGCATCATCATCGGAAGAGTCGGGTGTATTTCCTTCGACTGGCCTGACGTCCCCAATAGCCATTTGCCGAATAGCATCCGAAATCAGAGGTTCATCTATCACATTAGGCAGGTGCTCCTTTTGGGAGCCGTTAGATTCATCAAACCGCACATTTACCGTTTCCATAACTTTTCCGTGATGAGAGTTATAGACACGATAAGTATGCGAGTTCGAGCCATAACCAAGAAGAAAACCTTCATGTGCCTTTGGTGCAAACTTAGAATTATGATTCATGTCACGAATATAGCAAGGTGCACCAAAAACACGTAAATAAGAAACATTCGGTTTCTTGCCAGTGATAAGCTCATATGAAGTTTTCTTAAGGAATTTGTGAAGATAAACACGATTAACAACATGGCAAGCAGTGTTAATAGCATCAGCCCAGAAACGAATGGGAGTTTTATACTCACTGAGCATTGTTCTTGCCATTTCAATGAGAGTTCTATTCTTTCGCTCAACAACTCCATTCTGTTGGGGAGTGTATGCGGCAGAGAATTCATGGGTGATACCATTTTCATCGAGAAAATCTTAGATATGAGTATTTTTGAACTCAGTACCATTGTCGCTTCTAACATGCTTAATTCGCACATCATATTCATTTTGAGCCTTCTTAGCGAATCTTTTGAAGATGTCTTGGGTGCAGGTTTTGTTTTCGAGAAAGAATACCCAAGTGTATCGAGATAAATCATCAACAATAACCAGACCATAATGACTGCCTCTGAAACTTGCATAGTTTTGAGGCCCGAATAAATCCATATGAAGAATTTCCAGTGGTCTTGTTGTGGTCATGACAGTTTTTGATGAATGGTGCTTCTTGGCCAATTTACCGGCTTCACACGCAGCACAGAGACGATCCTTGTCGAATTTCACATCAGGAATACCACGGAGATGATTTTTCTTCACGAGAGTCTGCAAATTTCTCATACCTGCATGACCAAGTCTTCGGTGCCACAGCCATCCTTCGGTTGCTTTTGCAAGCAAACAAGTTCGGACTGAGGGACCCTTAGAGAAATCCACAATATATAAATCACCTTTTCTATTTCCCTCGAAAATGAAGGAATTGTCAGTGGCCATAAATACGATGCATTTGGATTTAGAAAATAGAACTAGCATGCCTAGATCACAAAGCTTGCCAACTGACATGAGATTGAATCCAAGAGACTGAACAAGTAAAACATCATCAATGTTCTTGTCCTTGGATATGGCAATTTTACCTAACCCAATTACCTTTCCTTTGTTGTTGTTGCCGAAAGTAATATACTTCTCAGATGAAGCAGTTAAGTTGGGGTCGACGAACAACGACTTGTCTCCGGTCATATGACTAGTGCATCCACTATCCATTATCCATTCTGTACACCCGGAGACATAGTCCTGCAGAGAAATTAGGCTTTCTTAACCACCCACATTTTTGTAGGTGGCTCGAAACATATGAGCGAGCAGGATATGATTTCTTTCGATAAGTACATGAATTGTAACTTGAATGAGTACGAGCATAGTCGAAAGAGTATGCATTGAAATTCCTTCCAGACGAATGAGTATATCGGTTGTGTGAAGCAAGTATGTACTCATTCTGTCGAATCTTTTCAAGGATATATCGAGCATTTTCTTCCTGCATGGTTAGTAGTCTAGTAACAGGCAATGCTTCGATAGTTTTCCTGGGCACCCAGATAGATTCCTTTGGGGGGACATTCCTGCTGTTTGGTCCAACATAGCGAGCAACAGCCTCACCACGTTGGTTTTTGAACAACTTATAGTTGTCCAGAGAATCGTCATATGAATATTCAGGGATAGGAGAGTTATATCCCGAAAGTAAAGCTGGATCGAGCGTTTTGCTCTTAGCAGGTACCCACACAGTGCGAGGATATTGATCAGGTTCCCAGTAGGAGCTATTCTCATTCAGTTTCCTTTCGAAACCAATACCTTCCTTCCTGGGATTTTTTGTGAAGAATGGATTTCTTCAGAACATCACATAGGGTTTGATGCCCTTTGAGAGACTTGAACATTCATGTCTGAAGAAGATCCTTCAACCTAGCATTTTCATCAGAAACAGAACCATTTTCCTCGACCGAGGGGTTAGCATTCACAGAAGATTCAGCATTTGATTCAGCGTTACTGCGTTCAAGGCATTTTAAGCAAGGGGGTACAAACACTTCAGGTTTCTCTTTGAGCTGTTGGGTGAGAAGATAATTTTCTCTGATCAAATCATCATGAGCCTCTCTCAGCGACTCGAGTTCCTGTTTCCGTTTCAGGTAATCATAAGTCAATCTCTCGTGGTCAACTGAGAGGAAATCATGACGATCTGATAGTTCTTTCATTCGAGACTCGAGAGAGGAATGCTCTTCGGTCAACGACTAATTTTTCTCCATCTCCTCAACCAACAACCCTTCAGACTTCCTGAGGGTTTTCTCAATTTTCTCTAGAGATTTTTGTTGGATATGGGCAATTTTAATCAGTTTAGCATGGTCATCCTCATCAGAAGAATATTGACCACTGGAGTGAACCTTGTGATGTTTGGAAGATACCTTTTCTTTCGAGGCTTTGGCCATGAAGCAATACGCCGGAGACTCGTTGTCGCTCGAATGATTCTCGAAGAAGTTTGATGCAGGAGTGGAGGCACAGGCTATGCCAGCCATGCCGGAATCAGAATCCTCATCGGATTCTTCAACCTCTTCGTTGTCAGATGAAGCTTCTTCTTCGGAATCCATCTCCTTGCCGATGTACGCCTTGGCCTTGCGAGAGGTGTTCTTGCGGTTGGATGAGGACTTGGAGGGATTCCTTGAGGAAGATCTTGACGAGGACTTGGAGGAGCTATCCTTCTTCTTGAAGAACTTCTTCGTTTTCTTCTCATCATCGGAGTCGTAGCTTTTGCTTTTGCCTTTGCCATGGTTGCTTCCTGAATCATATCTTCCACTTGCACGGATTTCAGCTTCCCAGAGAGGACAGTCCAAAATGAAATGCCCTGGCTTTTTGCACTTGAAGCAGGTGTAATCTCCAGTCGGTTTTGGTGAGGATTTGGAGCCGCCAGAGTTGCTAGATCCTTTCTTATGAAACTGATTTTTCCTATGAAGGCGCTGGAATCTTTTCGTGATCAAGGCGAGATCCTTGCTGATCCTTTCGGTGTCATGTGAATCTTCATCGGCGTTTCCTTCTGAGGAAGAATCAACCGTAGCCTTGAGAGCATGACTTTTTCGGTGACTAGAACCATAGAGATCTCTCTTTTCTTCTTCTTGTTCTTCGTGGGTGTTTAGCCTTTCCATGATATCAGCAGAGTCGAGAACTTTGAAATCAGCTCATTCCCGAATCATCAGGACTAGAGTGTCGAACGAACTGTCAAGGGATCGGAGCAGTTTCTTCACAACTTCGTGGTCAGTGATGTCTTTGGCGCCGAGACCTTGGAGCTCGTTTCCAATGTCACTCGGACGATCGAAGGTTTGCTGGCAGCTTTCATTTTCGATACGCTTGAACCTATTGAACTTGGCCTGAAGAGTATCAATGCGAGCTTCTTTCTGAGTTGAAACTCCCTCATTTATCTTCTCGAGAATGTCCCACAATTCCTTAGCAGTTTCACACTGACGATAGCGAAGAAATTGAGCACGAGAGAGATGGCCACCAATTTCATCTTTAGCTTGAGCATCCATCTGAATGAGTTTCTTCTCGTGGTCAGTAGGGACCTGGGGCACTTCAACCATGAATCCATTCTGCACCACATTCCACATATCATCATCAATGGCTCGGAGACGGATCTTCATCTTCTCCTTCCAGAAGGGATAGTCCGTCCCATCGAAGATGGGAATCTTGAGGTGCAACTTGTAGCTCATTGAAGACATACTTAAACTCCAAGGTGGTTAGACCAAAATGAGCAGAGTCAAGGAGTACCTGGCTCTGATACCAATTGTAGGAACGAAGTATGTCTACCAGAGGGGGGGGGTGAATGGGAGTTTTAAATTTTCTTCAGAAATATCAATACTCTCGGAACCCAGCAGCGGAACGAATGAAAACAGTAAGCAGTGAGCAAATATGAACTACCAAATGGAAACTAACAGCATGCATCGAGGTAAATCACATGTTTGAAATATGTCATATGTCACAGTTCGAATGTAAAAAGGGGGTAGCAGAGGTGACCAGTGATGCTCGATGGCGACAGGGTGTTTGGTAGACCAGTTCGCCCTTCTGCAAACGGACTACGTCTAGTTGGAGGGGTTGTGATTTAACACAGAAGATAAACTCTCTTTGCCTTATTCTCCTCGACAATTGGTTTGTCAACTAATGCCGATTACTCGAGGTAGATGCTTGAGGCGATCTCCGAACCTTTACAAACTTCTTCTTCGAGAACCACAATTACTCTTGGTCTCTGAAGGAATTGACACCTAACCGTCTAGAGAGTTCGCAGCTCTCAAGAGTAATAGGCAGAGCGTACTAGACTTAGATTCGAGTGATGCTGAACCACTATCTAATTTTTCGGCCCTAGGGTTTTCTCTCGATGGATTTTAAACTCAAATCTCTCGGAGAGGGGGTTGCTCAACAATCTTCTCAGAATCAAACGGAGTAGCCACCGGACAACGCCGGTGCGGGGTGGCTATTTATAGCCGCAGCCTTCCCGGATGGGAAATGACCATTTTGGACACGCGGTCCAGCCAATGGCAACCGACACGTTCACAACGGTCGGATTTTGGGAGCAACGGTAACATTACTTGGGGAGCAAGTAATGCTAACTCCTCGGTCAGAGACAAATCTCTCGCAGCGAAGAAGATCACAGTCTCTTGCTGGCAAGTATTTGCTCGGAACACAAAGAGATTTCTCTCGCAACTTTCATAGGATTTGGGTTTAGCATCAGCGAATCAAAGTTTCAAACGCTACACCCCTCTTAATAGTACGTTGGTCCTGTGACTCAAGAAAGAGAAAAGAACCGACGAAAAGAATACTATGTCTTCACTTTGTCTTCAATCTCCTCGGCTGCAGTCACTTTCTTCGGACGGACACCGAGCGAATTGCTTTGCGTCAACAATTTTTGAGGGGTCACTCTTGTCGTCATAATCTTCGGTGATAACCTTCACTGCCACGCAGGGAATATTCTTCGGAGTTTGAATCCAAACTCCTCTTGACTCCAGGGACCTGTTACTCTGTGTGCACTAGCAAACACATTAGTCCCTCACTGTTTGTCAACAATCTCCAAAACATAAGGAGGCAAATTATTGCACCAACACGAACATTAATGGAACTATAAACTAATGTGGATAAAATGTTTTATCCATAAAGCTCGACTTGTTGCAATAACAAGTTCAAGGAGTTGACTACGATGAGGTTGTCTCACCATAGCGATGCTTAAAGTCAGATCGGCTTAAACTAGCAATTAATACATATTTCAATCTTGAGATATGATACATGGATGCCAAAAGGATTTCCATGTGATGGAAATGCAACCTAGGACTTGCATGTGGTACAGTCCAAGGTATTTTGTCAATCCAGAGGATGCTAGTAAGTATGCAAACTTCAAAGTTCCAGCAATGGATAGAAGAGAGCAAAATGGAGTTGGAATCTTCGTTTTTGATGAAATAGTCAAAATAGTTTGTTTTCATCAATGGATAACGAAGATGCCTGTGGTTTCAAGAAAGTAAGTGGGAGCATAATAATATTTCTAAAAACTTTGTGTGCTTGACACATTGTTGATTGGAAATTTCTTGACACGAATTAGGACTTCATTAAAAATAGTTTTTCAATGAAGTGCTTGGGCTAAATAGCCTTGATATTAGGCATATTTATCTACAAGATAGAATTGCCTAATAGGCTAAGCCAAAAATACACATTGACAAGATGCTAAAACAGTTTAGCATTAAAATGCCAAGGAGTGATTCTTGCCGAAGTCACATGGAAAGGTTTTTTGCAAGACTCGGTGTCCCAAAACACTGATGAGCAAAATACATGATGGAGATTCCACACACTTTCGTGTTTGGATTAATCATGTATTCCATGGTATGTAAAACAACCAGATATGTCCAGTACTCCCAAGGAGTTGCGAGTATAGATACCAAAGTGATCAAAGTACTGATCATGGGACAACAGTGAAAAATGTCATTGAGTACTAAAGTAACACTGATGACATGTTTTCTCGCAAGCAGAGATTATGAAGTGCTCATTGTAAGTAATTACATTGATACAGTCTTCATCAATGCTCCATGCGATTTTCGATTTAAGTTAAGGGTTTTGTGTAATACACAATATGGTGGCACGGTGTTTGGAAATCGTGCCAAACAGGTTACTGTGGCGAATTCTATAACAAAGGCTAAAGTATGTTGCCGCTTTCAAAGCGACATAGAAGATGTTGAATCGTACAGTTCATTCATGAACTTAGTATGATTCCAAGATGGCTTTGGTCAATGGAACACTATTGAAGATAGTTGCTCCATAGCTCAGTCTGAGGAATCAAGGTTTGACCAGTGATTCACATATATACGAAGCCAAGTCCACACAAAATATGAATTTTGTGAAAGCATGAAAGCGCGATGATATGCAGAGATACACACGGAACTGAAGTTGTCAGATCCGTTGGACATCTGACTATACCACAAGCGAAGCATGTTTTACACCGGTATGCCATAGGTGTAAAGTGCATCAGCGTTGACTAAATTATTGACTCTAGTGCAAGTGGGAGTCTGTAGGAGATATGCCCTAGAGGCAATAATAAATGTTATTATTTATCTCCATGTTTGTAGTTAAGTTTATATTCCGTGCTATAACTGCTATGGTTCTCGAGTCTGCAATAACCACGAGGCTCGGAGGAAGACTCATATGCACGTGTGGAATAATAAACGGTAAAATGTATTCCTAGTCTGGCCTCTAAGACTAGCTCAAGTGTTGCATGATGGTTCTGTTTTCCTGATCATGGGCATGCCTATGCTGGCAACTTTGAGGGCACAATGTTAGGAGAACACTTGTGTTGAATCGACCCGAATTGATGTTATGCTATGAGATACATTCGTCACAAGTTAATGGTTAATAACACAAAGATGGTTTACGTTTGCATAATTCCTTAGACCATGAGAGTATCGAGTTTCTTCATGCTTGCTTCATGAACTTTGGGGTTTGTTAAACGTCATACGTAAATGGGTGGCTATTACGGCGGCTTACGGGTTCATGGAAAAGTATGTCAAGTAACTTGATAGCTCAAGATTGGGATTTGCTCCTCCGACGATGGAGAGATATCTCTGGGCCCTCTCGGTGTTACGGTATCCACCATCGTCTGGCCAGACACATTGTGATTTGATCACAGGGATGCCGGAACACGGAAACTAGAAAAGAGAACAAAACCGGTAACGAGGTAACAGGCATTGTGGACAAGTGTTGATCCACGGGGATGCCGATGATTCTCACCTCGGGTATTTGTAACATATAGCGAAGCAACAGGAATAGCACACGGCAACTGGAGGTTCACTCGAATATTCATTCGTGTGGGTATAGGGGTCAATATGGGTGTCCACGGCTCCGATGTTGATCATCGATCGGAAAGAGTTCCGGTCATGTCTATACTTCACCGAACCTATAGGGTCACATGCTTAAGGGTCATCTATCTGCTGAATACTAGACAGGGAGTCTGAGAGAAAGTCACAGGAAAAGTTTCGGAGACAGCGGAAAAGTTCCGGAGAGAGAGAGCACCGGAATAGTTTCGATAAAACTGAAAAGTTGTTTCAGGGTATACCATTGAGCCAAATTGGTTTCGGCACACGTCTGGAAATTCTTGGAGGGTGCCAGAATTGGTTTGGGAACTTCTGGGATTTTTCGGAGAAAAAACCCGGAAATGTTTCGGAGCTGCCGGAACCGGTTTGGTTGCTTTTCGCAGATGAAAATCACTAATCCGGAATTGTTTCGGAACACGTCCAAAATCATTTTAGTGTGTGCTGGAATTATTCTAAGACCCACAGAAATATTTTCGGATTTAACGGTCGTGGAAAAATGTTTCCGTGAATAGTGAAAGTGCTTTTTGGGTGTCTTCTTGGAGAAGCCACCTTGAGGGCCTTTTGGTATTTTTCCCCTTGGCTTCTTGGAGAGGCCACCCTTGGGCTTGGCCTATAAATAGGGGTGGAGGGGGCTGCCTAAAGACACACTCTTTCTCAACATACACAAGCCATGCATGATCTGGCCTTCTTCTCTCCCTCCCCGCGAAATAGTTTCGTAGAGCCGAAAGGCTGTCTGGGTTCCGGTGGGAACTAGTTCTGGACGGCGAAGCCCTGCCAGATAGATGACACCGTATGTGTGCAACCCCGTAGAGAGGTCGTAGGTTCGATCTTTTTGCCCGAGGGGCTGTTCGAGGGTCCTCCCGAAGGGCTGTCCGAGTTACTGTCCGAGTTTCGGGGGTCCTCCCGAAGGGCTGTCCGAGTGACCCGCCCGAAGGGCTGTCCGTGAGGCCTCCCGGAGGGCTATCCGAGGATCCGTCCGGTGGGACTATCCGAAGGACTGTCCAGAGGCCTCCCGGAGGGCTGTCCGAGGATCCGTCCGGTGGGACTATCCGAAGGACTGTGCAGAGGCCTCCCGGAGGACTGTCCGAGGATCCGTCCGGTGGGACTATCCGAGGGACTGTTCAGAGGCCTCCCGTAGGGCTTTCCGAGGATCCGTCCGGTGGGACTATCCGAAGGACTGTCCCGAGGCCTCCCGAAGGGCTGCCCGGAGATCCGTCCGGTGAGCTGACGAGGGAGTACATCCTCGCGGTTGGGAGGTTGTAAAATCCTAGCTGCGGGGATCTGCACCGCCGATCGTCATCGACTCTACTTCCGCTGCACTACGAGTCGGTAACGAAAAGATCAAAAACCTTGTATGCAGTCTCCATAGTGGTCCTGGGCTGGTGCGTAGGTCGGAATTTTTTTGTTTTCTGCTGCGTTACCCTACACGCAGATGATTGCGTCTTTCTGGTTGGACTTGATGGTGAGAACACCCATTGGTCTTGGCATCTTGATGACATTGTACGCGTAATGCGATGCAACCATAAATTTTGCCAGTGCCGGGCGGCCCAGAATCCCATTGTACGGCAGCGGCATCTTGACGACGTCAAAGACAATCTTTTCCGTCCTGTAGTTGAGCTCGCTGCCGAACATGACCGGCAATGTGACTTGGCCCTTTGGCTTGTTCCTCCCTAGACTAATCCCTTGGAAAGTACCTGTTTCCTCGAGATCCTTGTCTGGGATCTGCAGCCTCTTGATCACATCAGGAGAGATCAAGTTCAAGCCGGCCCCACCGTCAACCAGCATCTTTGTCACCTTGAGGTTGCGGATTGTTTGTGAAACCAACAACGACAAATACCCGACCGCAGTGGTGCGATCAGGATGATCCTCGGCGTCAAAGATGATGGGCGCGTGCGACCACTTGAGTGGCTTTTGTGCTTTCATCGCCGGCTCCGCTGCATTTACTTCGCGGACCCACTTCTTCAGTTGCTGGTGCGAGGAGTGCAAAGATGCGCCTCCGTCAACACACATGGCTTCCACTGCATTTTCGAATTCTTTTTCGGACTCCTCTTCATCCCCATCACCATCATCTCCTTTCTGGCCCTGAGCGGCCTTCTCTTTCGGCTGCTTGGCTTGCCGCGGTGGCCTCGACGGCCACCACGGTTTTGCTTGCCGGACCCACCGGCACCATCTTGGCCCTTCTTCTTGTCGCGCTTCTCATACTCTTGTTTCTGTTTTTTGGCAAGCTGCTCCACTTGCCGGCACTCCTGGAGATCGTGGCCCTTGGTACGGTGAATCTTGCAGTGCTGCCCACCGGTCTTGCCGGTCTTGTCGCCTGCCGCGGCCTCCCGACAGTCAGCGTATCTGGCAACCTCCTTGCCGGGGCTCTCTGCCTTGGGCTTCTTGGCGGCGTTGGCATCACCGGAGCCCTCGACGACCATCACAGTCTTGCCTTTGCGCTCCCTGTTGCGCTTCCGACCCTTTTTCTATGGGGTTGATGCGTCATCTGCGTTGTCGTCCTCAGAATCAACTTCGGCGCCAGCATCTTCCCCGGGAAGTCGCCTTCCCTCCTTGGCACGTGCACACTTATCCACCAAAGCATACAGCTCGTTGATAGTTCTGACCTTCTCGATGTTCATCTCAGATCGCATTCTGCGGTTGCGCATGTTCATGTGGAACGCCGCACAAACAGTTGCGGGATGAACATCGGGGATGTTGTGGTGCACTGCTACTTGTGAGCTGCGCTGGGATTTCCCCGAAGAGGAGGGGATGATGCAGTACAGTAGAGATAAGTATTTCCCTCAGTTATGAAACCAACGTTATCAATCCAGTAGGAGAATCACGCAACAACTCATTAGCAGTACCTGCACACAAAACAACAAATCCTCGCACCCAACGCGAACAAGGGGTTGTCAATCCCTTGGCGGTTAATTGCAAGATTAAATTGTATGGTGATAGATAAATAGATCGAAAAAAATACAAAATAAAATAAATAAAATAAAAGTGCAGCAAGGTATTTTTAGGATTTTCAATATGTAATTAAGATAGACCCGGGGGCCATAGTTTTCACTAGATGCTTCTCTCTTGAAAATAGCATACGGTGTGTGAACAAATTACTGTTGGGCAATTGATAGGAAAGCAAATAATCATGATGATATCCAAGGCAATGATCATGTATATAGGCATCACGTCCGAGACAAGTAGACCGACTCCTGCCTGCATCTACTACTATTACTCCACACAACGACCACTATCCAACATGCATCTAGTGTATTAAGTCCATAAAGAACGGAGTAACGCCTTAAGCAAGATGACATAATGTAGACAAAGTAAACTCACGCATGAATAAACCCCATCTTTTTACCCTTAATAACAACGATACATACGTGTCATGTCCCTTTCTATCACTGGGATTGAGCACCGAAAGATCGAACCCATTACAAAGCACCTCTCCCATTGCAAGATAAATCAATCTAGTTGGCCAAACCAAATCAATAGATCAGAGAGAAATACGAAGCTACAATAATCATGCATAAAAGAGTTCAGAGAAAACTCAAATAATATTCATGGATAATCTGATCATAAACTCACAATTCATCGGATCCCACCAAACACACCGCAAAAAGTGATTACATCGGATAGAACTCCAAGATCATCGAGGAGAACATTGTATTGAAGATCAAAAAGGGAGAAGAAGCCATCTAGCTACTAACTATGGACCTGAAGGTCTGTCGTAAACTACTCATGCATCATCGGAAGGGTAGCAAGGTTGATGTAGAGCCCCTCCGTGATCGATTCCCCCTCCGGCGGAGTACCGGAAAAGGCCTCCAGAGGGGATCTCTCGAGAACAAAAACTTGCGGCGGCGGAAAAAGTATTTCGTGGACTCCTCTGTTGGTTTCCCGATTTTAGACAATTTATAGAGGTGGAATTAGGTCAAACGGAGCTGTGTGGGCCCCATGAGGTACCAGGGCGCGGCCCCCCTGGGGCGCTCCGTGGTGCCTCGTGGGCCACTGCTTCATCTTCTTGTCCCCTCCCTATGCTTCTAGTGTCTCTTATGTCCAGAAAAAAATCTCCACAAAGTTTCGTGGCATTTGGACTTCGTTTGGTACTGATATTCTGGAAAACCAAAAACAGGCAAAAAACAGCAACTGGCACTGGGCACTAAGTTAATAGGTTAGTCCCAAAAAATGATATATAATTGTTGTAAATGTATATAAAAACATCCAAGATTGATACTATAATAGCATGGAATAATCAAAAATTATAGATACGTTGGAGACGTATCAAGCATCCCCAAGCTTAATTCATGCTCATCCTCGAGTACGTAAATGATAAAAACAGAATTTTTGATGTGGAATGCTACCTATCATATTCATCATATATTCTTTTCTTTTGTAGCATGGACATTTGGACTTGAATGATTCAAAGCAATAGTCTATAGTTTGACATGAAGATATAAATACTCAAGCATACTAACAGGCAACCATGTCTTTCAAAATATCAACGCTAAAGAAAGTTATCCCTAGCCCATTATGCTCAATCATTTATCCATTCATGAAACACACTCAATATTAGCTACACACAATGTACAAGTATGACAATAATGCTCTCTAGTTGGTGCTTTGTAAGGGAAGATGGAGACTCAAATAAAAATAAAAATTGCATAAAAGTAAATAGATAGGACCTTCGTAGAGGGAAGCAGAGATTTACAAATGTGCCAGAGCTCAAAGCATAAATTAGAGAGATAAAATTATTTTGAGAGGCATGCTTTTCCTGTCAACGAAAACGACCGAGAATTCCCAATATCTTCCATGCTAGACACATCATAGGCGGTTCCCAAACAGAAAATAAAATTTATTTCCTTTCCACCTTTCTTTCACAATCCATGGCTAGCCGTATCCACGGGTGCCTTCCATACCAACACTTTCCAAGGAATTTGTTATTATTAATTTTGATTCATTGTGGGACTGGGCATCCCTATTACCTGCCACTCCCTCGTACAATGACAAGTGAATAAACACTCATCGTGAGAATAACACACCTAGCATGGAAAATATTGGCCACCCCCTGCCGCTTCTTGAGCGGTACGGGCACACAAAACGGAAAATTATTTTGTAAAATTTAGAGTTGTCACATGCAAATTTACTTGGAACGACATTGAAATACCGCATATAGGTAGATATGATGGACTCATTTGGCACAACTTGGGTTTAAGGAGTTTGGATGCACAAGCAGTATTCCTGCTTAGTACAAATGAAGGCTAGCAAATAGATTGAGAAGTAACCAACCAAAAAGTGAAAACGGTCATAAACATGCATTGAACATAACCAACATCGAATAATGCACTATAAGTAGGATATAATTTCGTTGCATAACTATTGACTTAATGTGCATACATAGGGAATCACAAACCTTAACACCAATATTCTTACTAAATCATAATTACTCACTAACGTGACTCACATATTATCATCTCCATATCGCTAAACTATTGCAAGGAATCAAACTTATCATATTCAATGATCTATATGAATTTTTTTATTATATCCCTCTTGAATATTCATCACTTTGGGACCAAATTCATATCTTGTGCAAATTACCATTACTATTATCAACTCTCAAAAAGATATAAGTGAAGCATGAGAGTGCATATATTTCTTCAAAATTTATCAACTCTCAAAATGATATAAGTGAAGCATGAGAGTTCAAATATTTCTTCAAAATTTAGCCACCGCCGTGCTCAAAAAGATTTAAGTGAAGCACTAGAGCAACTGCCTAGCTCAAATTTTTTTAGTGAAGCACATAGAGTATTCTAACAAATCATGATTAACGTGTGGCTCTCTCAAATAGGTGTGTCCAGCAAAGATGATTGTGACAAACTAAAAAGCAAGCAAAGTAAAGACTCATATAATACACGACGCTCCAAGTAAAACACATATCATATGATGAATAAAAATATAACTCCAAGTAAAATTACCGATAGTTGGTAGAAGAAAGAGGGGATGCCTTCCGGGGCATCCCCAAGCTTAGACGCTTGAGTCTTCCTTGAATATTACCTTGGGGTGCCTTGGGCATCCCCAAGCTTAGGCTCTTGACACTCCTTATTCCTTCATCCATCGTGATCTCACCCAAAACTTGAAAACTTCAATCATACAAAACTCAACAAAATCTTCGCGAGATCCGTTAGTATAATAAAATAAATCCTTAACTCTAAGTACTGTTGTAAATTAATTCATATTTAATATTGGCATAATGCTACTGTACTCCAACTTCTCCATGACTCTTACCCCCGATACGATCCATAGATTCATCAAAATAAGCAAACTATGCAACAAAAACAGAATCTGTCTAAAACAGAACAGTCTGTAAAGATCCATATAAAAGCTATACTTATGTAACTCCAAAAATTCTAAAAAATGTGGAAAACGTGGGCAATTCATATACCAATACTGTGTAAAAATTTCAGATTTTTCTGACGCTCCAGTACAGAATTAAAATTCCAGCACTGGACGCAAAACTTTCTGTTTTTCAAACAGCATCAATTATACTATCTTCCAAATCATCCCAAAGGCATTACTTGGCACAAACACTAATTAAAACATAAAAAACACAATCATAACAGTAGCATAATTGTGTAAACACACAAGAACAGAAACAAAAAGTAAAAATATATATTTTATTCATTAGGTTGCCTCCCAACAAGCGCTATTGTTTTATGCCCCTAGCTAGGCATAATGCATAGTTTTCAAGTATTATCATATTTCTTTTTAACCCTTGCAACTCCTATTTCACTCTGTTTGTCATTATCAATAATGTGCACTAAATGATCAAGCTTAGTGCAAAGGGTTTTTATTTCTTTCAAAACACAAAGAGACATCTTTTGATCTAAAGCATCAACCCTCCTATTTTGTGACACCACATTGCTATTTATTTTAGAGGCAAGATTAAATATTCCTAGAAAGTTGGAATCCATACTAGCCTTTATTTCCTTTATTTGCTCAGTTTGACGAAAGCATTCTAGAGTAATAGGTTCAATAGTTTCAACTTTTGGTTGTCCAAATATGCTTTTCATCTTTTCATAGGTGTCAAAGGCGTCACTCACAAGAAAATCATTTTCAAATATAGAATCCAAGACACGTCTATGAGCAAGGGGTAGACCAACATAAAAACTTTTAAGGAACAAGTTAATGTGAAACTGAGGCCTAGCAATTACTTGTATTTTTAATAATCTACGCCATGCTTCTTTTAAAGATTCATCACTCAAATATTTAAAGTTTAAAATTCCTAAATCTTCTCCTAAGTACGGAGGGAAAGGTATATCGGGAGTAGAACTAGCCATAATGGTAAAGCAAGCAAGCAATCAAGCAAACAAGAAAAAAAAGAGCAAGCGGAAAATATTTTTGTATTTTTGTAAAAACTTTTTAGAAGTGGGGGACATGAAAAAGAGAGACAAAGGCAAATAAAATAAATGCAAGGAGATGAAAGTTTTATGCGTAGGTACTTGATAGATGTTGATGATGTCTCCCCGGCAACGGCGCCAGAAATTCTTCCTGCTACTTGTGAGCCGCGTTGGGATTTCCCCGAAGAGGAGGGGATGATGAAGTATAGTAGAGATAAGTATTGCCCTCAGTTATGAAACCAAGGTTATCAATCCAGTAGGAGAATCACGCAACAACTCGTTAGCAGTACCTGCACACAAAACAACAATTCTCGCACCCAACACGAACAAGGGTTGTCAATCCCTTGGCGGTTAATTGCACGATTAAATTGTATGGTGATAGATAAACAGATCGAACAAAAATACAAAATGAAATAAATAAAGTAAAAGTGTAGCAAGGTATTTTTAGAATTTTCAATATGTAATTAAGATAGACCCAGGGCCATAGTTTTCACTAGAGGCTTCTCTCTTGAAAGTAGCATATGGTGGGTGAACAAATTACTGTTGGGCAATTGATAGAAAAGCAAATAATCATGACGATATCCAAGGCAATGATCATGTATATAGGCATCACGTCCGAGACAAGTAGACCGACTCCTGCCTGCATCTACTACTATTACTCCACACATCGACCGCTATCCAGCATGCATCTAGTGTATTAAGTACATAAAGAACGGAGTAACGCCTTAAGCAAGATGACATAATGTAGACAAAGTAAACTCACGCATGAATAAACCCCATCTTTTTACCCTTAATAGCAACGATACATACGTGTCATGTCCCTTTCTGTCACTAGGATTGAGCACCGCAAGATCGAACCCATTACAAAGCACCTCTCCCATTGCAAGATAAATCAATCTAGTTGGCCAAACCAAATCAATAGATCGGAGAGAAATACGAAGCTATAATAATCATGCATAAAAGAGTTCAGAGAAAACTCAAATAATATTCATGAATAATCTGATCATAAACTCACAATTCATCGGATCCCAACAAACACACCGCAAAACGTGATTACATCGGATAAAACTCCAAGAACATCGAGCAGAACATTGTATTGAAGATCAAAAAGAGAGAAGAAGCCATCTAGCTACTAACTATGGATCCGAAGGTCTGTGGTAAACTACTCACGCATTATCGAAAAGGCAGCAAGGTTGATGTAGAGCACCTCCGTGATCGATTCCCCCTCCGGCGGAGTACCAGAAAAGGTCTCCAGAGGGGATCTCTCGAGAACAGAAACTTGCGGCGGCGGAAAAAATATTTCGTGGACTCCTCTATTGGTTTCCCGATTTTAGAGAGTTTATAGAGGTGGAATTAGGTTAAACGGAACTGTGTGGGCCCCACGAGGTACTAGGGCGCCCCCCCGGGGCGCGCCGTGGTGTCTCGTGAGCCACTGCTTCATCTTCTCGTCCCCTCCCAAAGCTTCTAGTGTCTCTTATGTCCAGAAAAAAATCTCCAAAAAGTTTCATGGCATTTGGACTTCGTTTGGTACTGATATTCTAGAAAATCAAAAACAGGCAAAAACCAACAACTGGCACTGGGCACTAAGTGTAACAGCCCGGAACCGACGCTCCAGAAGATTCCCCTTTTATTCCGTTGTCGTCGGTGGTTCGAGTGGTTGTCGCATTTATCATCGCATCATTCGCATCATCTGCATAGCTTCGTCACTCGTTTTCGAAAACTTGCATCCATTCGTAGTTGCCGGTTCGCTCCGTTCGTGTCGTCGACCGTTTCGAGACCAGCCACACACGCACGTGCCCGCGGCATCGGTTTATTATCGGACGCTTTCGGTATTTAAAAATCATGTCACGGGCCGCAACCTCCCTCTCTTCTTGGCCCAACCACTTCTCCACAGCCCACTGGCCCAACTTAGCCTCCCTCCGTTCATGGTCATCGGATCGCGATCGGACGGACGAGGTCCAACCCCACCCTAGATCAATCCCTATATATAGCCACCCCATGGAGAGAGCCTCACTCTCTAGGGTTTCCCCCTTGCCAAATTGCAGCCACACCCCTAGAAAAACCCACCTGCTAGCCCTCCTCCTCCAGATCCCGCAGCCCCAACCATCTGCCCATTTTCGGCCCTCGGATCGCGATCTAGAGGCTGAAAATCACCCAAATCCCACCTACCGGACATGTCCGCGGCCCGGGCGACCACTGCGCAGCCGCGCCCGATCCCGCCGCCGCATGCCCGCAGCAGCACGAGGGCAGGAGGCCCTCGATCCCGAGCCGTGCCACCTTGCAGCCCCATCGGATCTGCTCCGTCGGCCCCTCGCCGGAGTGGACCCGAAGCCGCCGCCACCGCTCCAGGCCGGAACCCCGTCGCCCTGCACCTTCTCCTCCCCTGCCTTTCTTTCTCTCCCTTCCTAACCCTAGTCCCTCTCTCTTCCATGGGCAGGAGCAGGAGCTCCTCGCTGTCGGCCGCCGCCCCCATCCAGCGCGTGGCTGCCGGATCCTCCCGCGCCCATTCCCGGCCGCCCCGCCATCGCCGGAGATCGCGCCATGTCCGGCGCCTCGCCTCAAGGTGCGCCGCCGCCGCCTCCTGCATCATGGAGACGACGACGCCCAGCGCCCGCTCGTCCCGCTCGCGTTGACCTGGGCCAGCGCGGCCCAGCAGCTGTCCACGCCTCGAACCGGCCCAGCTTCGCCCGAGGCCCAGCCTCCTCCTCACCGACTGGGCTTGGCCCATGGTGAGCCCCCTCTGTCCAGCGCCCCGTGCACAGTATAGCTATATTGCGCCCACTGTTAGGCCCGTTGCATTTTTATTAATTTCAGTAAATTGCCTGTTTTTTTTAAAATTGCTATAACTAAATAACCGTGCGGCGAATTAAATAGTTTTATATATGTAAAATGCTCAGAAAAATGTGTAGGTTAATAATATGTCATTTTCATCCATGTAAAAATGCCTAAGCTCGCTGGTGCATCATTTTGCATAATTGTCATCATTTTGCATTGTCATATTTATTTACCCGTGCATTGAAATTAACCCAACAATATATTAAAAATGTTCATATTATCGGCATCGCATTTTCATACATGACAAAATGGTTCATTGTAATATTTGCATTTAACTTGCATTTATAATTGCTAAAAGGGGATTAGGCCATAAACTTGCATAATTAATTGTGACATATTTCCCTACATGAACCTATGCATATTATATGTGTTTTCGGGGTAGGAAGATCCATAGAAATTAACTGTGCATTTAGTTTTGTCATTGGAGGAAGTTTGAGTGCATGTCGTTTTTGCCATGATGCCCTTTTGTCTATTTCGTGTGATTTAATCCATGCATGATATGTAATATTTTTGAACACGAGATATGCCCTCGGACATGTATGCTAGGCCCTGGTATTTTTGGTTGTCATAGAAATGCATGTTTAGGTGTTGTTTCCTTGTTGCCATCATGCTATAAAAATCTGATGTTTTGAGGGTCCAAAATATTTCTAAGTCTGGAATCTGTTATTTTGTTGCTGTCTTGCCATGTGTATTGCTAGTGTTCTAGGAGTCTTTTGGTGATGCCACCAAGGAGTCTTTTGTTAAGCATGTTATGCTCTTTCATGTTGTGCCATTAGTTTGCATAAATAGGTTTTGCATCATAATTATTTCTGTTGCTCAATATGTCAATCTGTTAAAACTGCTGCACATGACTATCCTAATTTTCACTAAGTCTGAGAATCTGTTATCTTCAATATGCCATGTTGTGTTGATGGTTGCCATGAATCTGAGCATAATTTGATGTTGCTATAAAGTAATGAATTGTAATGCATCATGTCTACTACCATGCTGTTAATTTTCATGTCATAATATGCCCTGTAGCATATAGTTTTGCTGCTGTCAATATGCCTCCGTGAAATCTGCTATGCTAAAAACTTGTTATTTTCACTAAGTCCTAATCTGCCATATTTTGTTGCCATGTTGTGAGCTTCCTACCATGTGTTCCATAACTATTTTGAGTATGATATGTGAAGATGAAATGAAGTGTATGTTATATGCTACTGCCCCATGCTTAGTTTGTGCATTTTAGTATATTGTAACTTGTTGTTTTCATGTGTGCAAAATGCTATCTTGCTGTTTTGGGCAGATTTCATCTAAAACTTTTGTTGCTTGTTATTGTTGAACCGTAGCTCCGTTTTGAACATGTTGCATATGTAACTTGACTAGAATTTCATGTAGTTTCATAATATCTTGCTGCATTCATGTTTTGAAGTGTTTGTGATTGTCTTTTCCATGCATTTTGCATTCATGTCATATGCATCTTGCGAATGTCATATCTTTTAGACCGTAGCTCCGTTTGAGATGTTCCATATATGTAAATCGACTAGAATGACGTGTAGAATTGCATGGTTCACTTTATTTTGCTGTTTAACAAATATAAAACCTGATTAATTCAGATCTGGACCAATTTCGAAATTAACATATGGGGTCGTTTCGGAAATGCTATATGTTGTTTCCGGCCTCATTTAAACTTGCCTAGGTGTGTAGTTTACTTATGCTTCACCTCTTGCCATGTTTAACAACATTTAATATTGTCGTGTACCTAAACGAGAGTGAACTAAATATTCAAATGTGGAGTTTCGTGAATATGCAACTCGTTGCATATTGAGCTTCACTTAATGTGTAGTATTTGATTGTTGTGGTTGCCATGCCTTGCATATTTAAACCGGACATGCATCATATTTGTTGCGCATCATGTCATGCATTTGTTGTGGTGTTCTCGTGTGTTGATTGTTGTTTCCGATTGCTTCTTCTCGATAGAGTTCCGAAACCGCTTCGGAGTGTGAGGATTCGTTCGTCTACGTTGCTTCGTCTTCTTCATGGACTCGTTCTTTTTCCAAGCGGGATCTCAGGCAAGATGATCATTTCCCTGGATACCATTACTATCATTGCCATGCTAGATGCCTCGTTTCTATCGTTGTCTCGCTACC
Organism: Elymus sibiricus; assembly: GCA_039707655.1. NCBI lineage: Eukaryota > Viridiplantae > Streptophyta > Magnoliopsida > Poales > Poaceae > Elymus > Elymus sibiricus. Next base: position 18,162,947 of record CM077672.1, on the reverse strand, counting down.
TACCATTTGTATGTCAAGCCTCCCAAATTGCCATGAAAAGCCTCTAACCCCTCCACGTCCCAGCAAACATTGTTTGGCTATGTTACTGCTGGCTCAGCCCTTCTTATAGCGTTGCTAGTTGCAGGTGCAATGTTTCCATGTGCCAACATGGATATCCTTTTGTTATATCACAATATTATTGCTATTTAATTTAATGCACATATATACTTGGTAAAGGGTGGAAGGCTTGGCCTTTTGCTCGGTGTTTTGTTCCACTCTTGCCGCCCTAGTTTCTTGTGAACCGGTGTTATGTTCCATAAATGAGCGCTCCTAACATGCTCGGGGTTGTTATGGGGACCCCCTTGATTTTCGTTTTAGGATAAAACTTGTCTGGCAAGGCCCAACATTGGTACTACATTTGCCTAATAACTAATAAACCTGCATATGGAGTAATTAACCCGAGGATCTTTAATCAACAACCCGGGCCAGTGCTCCTCATGAGTGTTGGTCCAAACTAGAGCACCGTGCGGGGCCAACCCGGGGCAACTCGGGAGATGTCTATCAGGCCACCGTACGCTTCGCTTATCTGTCGTGTCCTGAGAACGAGATACGCGGCTCCTATCGGGTTCGTCGACACGTCGGGCGGTCTTGCTGGACTTGTTTTACCTTTCTCGAACGTCTTGTGCGAGGAATTCCGAAAATACTTCGGGCTATCTCGAGGTTGCGGTTTTCCAGTGGAATTGCCTAGGAAGATCACGAGGTTCGTGGTCGAGGTTATTCTCGCTGCGTGTGGTTAATTTGTGATGGATGAGTAGGAGCACCCCTGCAGGGTTAAATCTTTCGGAAAGCCGTGCCCGCGGTTATGTGGCAAACTTGGAAACTTTGTTTAACACCCGGTCATAGCAAACTTGAAGTAAACTCAAATAAAATACACCAACTGTGTGTGTAACCGTGACTGTCTCTTCTCGTGAGTCCTTATCCGAGAGAGAACACGGTGGGGTTATGTTTGACGTAAGTAGGTGTTCAGGATCTCTTAGAGATCATTACTAGTTCACGTCCGTTTATTCGACAATCATCCCCCTTTATTCTTGTACTCGTAAGTTAGCCACTCAAATAAATGCTTAGCCGCTTGCTGCAACCTCACCACTTAACCATATCTCACCCATTAAGCTTTAATAGTCTTGATACCCTTGGAAATGAGATTGCTGAGTCCCCGTGGCTCACAGATTACTACAACAACAGTTGCAGGTACAGGTAATGCGATGATATGACCTGAGCGCGATGCTTTGTTTGATTTGGAGTTCTTCTTCTTCTTCTTCATCGATCTAGGATGGGTTCCAGGCGGCAGCCTGGGATAGCAAGGATGGATGTCATTTTATCGTTTGTTTTCGTCCGTAGTCGGACCCTGCTCTTCTGTATGATGTTTGTATTTGTTGTTGTATTGATGTGATGTTGATGTAGCTTGTGGCGAGTGTAAGCCAATTCCATATACTCACCTCTTCTGTACATGTACTTGTAATGATATCCATTCTTGCAACACGACGAGATGCGCTTCTATCCCTGTCGAGGCCCTCGTGCCAAAATAAGGATAGGATCGCATCTTGGGCGTGACACTAAGTTAATAGGTTAGTCACAAAAAATGATATATAATTGCTGTAAATGTATATAAAAACATCCAATATTGATACTATAATAGCATGGAACAATAAAAAATTATAGATATGTTGGAGACGTATCATGCACACGGCTGAACCTTTGTATATACTTGCGGAGGGGCTGGCCATCTCTCTGGGGTATCACATGCAGATCGCTATCTTGACCAGAGAGCTTGTGGCCAACCTGTTAAGCACCAACGAAGCAATGGCACAGATCCGACCAAGAAGAAATGGAGCCCTTTGGCAAATTCATCAACCACGACCTGACGTTGGGTTTGAGCGCCAACGGGAAGTAGTTGGCCAGTATCTTGTTGTCCCATCCCCGGCAGCCTGCACCGCAATGCTGTAGATGCCAAGGAACTCTGACGGACTGAGCGTGCCGTCGTACCTATCGGGCAGCTCCGACTTGAAAGCACGGGTGGACGGCCAGCAAACCTGCCACAGCTCAGGATTAAATGCTGGGCAGTCTACCTCGTAAGGTAAGCACCCAGGGTACCTTGGCACAGGCACGTCTGCTGCTGGTCCGACATGGTCGTATGATAGACGGCGTGCTTCCCGGCGCCGCTCGATCTTCGTATGGGTGTCCTCGACGCGCCGTTCATGGAGCACTTGGCGACCCCGCGGATCCGACGACGCCATGGACATCACATCCTGGTCATCCGATCGGCGAGCTTGCCGCCGCAGTGGTTGTTGACGCGGAGGCGATTGCACCGTTGGTGCACCGTCTCCGGCACGGCAGCCAGTTGGTCCTGCCAGCACTGTGGGTGGTTGCCGTGAGGGTCCCACCTCCGGTGTCTCGCCGGGATCGGCAAAACTGATGAGACTTTGAATGGTAGCTCTCCATTCGTCCATCTTGTCAGGAGCTGGCGAGAAGTTCAAAAGCATTTGAACCCGTGCCATGGCCTCTGCCGCCGTGGTTGGCATGGCGGGAAGCACAGAACGAGACGGCGTTCGACTCTTGATAGAGCCAGAAGGAACTCCACCACGTACCTGCTGCCGCGGCCCATGCTCACCAACGGGTTGGCGTGGTGGTGGTGGTGCCTGAATGTAACACCCCCATGTATGAGCTACAGTAATCACCTGTTGATAATGCCATGTCATCATGATTAACAGTGCTTGATCAATCATTTGCATCATATCTCATTTCAAAATCCAAATCAAATTGCAATTCAAATTTAAAGTGGAAATAAAAGTTGTTCAAATCCAGAAACCAAAATGTTCATAATGCTGCAAATAATTCAGAGGCAATTATAAAAATATATTCAACATTAATCGAAGTAGTTAAATGACCATAACATCCAAAAACAGAGCCAGTACATCAACTTTTAATACCTTTTTAGTTACTTAAAAATCATATGAAATCATATCACCTCCAAACAAATTTCTGGTGTTAGCTAATATTGCATATTAATTATTGGGCCAGGTCACATATTTTACTAAAATCAATTTGAAACTAAACTAATTGCAAAACAGAGAAGAAAATGGAAAAACATAAAAGGAAAAGAAGAAATAGAAAAGGGCTTACCGTGCTGGGCTCTAGTCAGCCAGCCGGCCCACCCCGCACCGCACGGTCGCCTTCCCCTTCCCCTGTTCATCGCCCGGTCGATCCCGCGCCCGACTGCGTCGTCGCCGGTCGCCGTTTCCGCCGCGCCTCGTCGCCCCCGTGTCGCTACAGAGCCGCGCGGAGGATAAGATCGCCACCTCGCAACCCTAGCCGCCTCCCCCCGCGATATTTTCCCTCCTCTCGCTCGCCTGCCTCCTCCTCCCGCCATGGCCGCCTCTGTCTTCTCCGGCCACCGCGCGTTCGCATAGCCGCAGCCGCCGTTTCGCCTCGCCACCGCGACAGATCGAGCCGCCGTGGTCCGCTACGTCGTCCGGGACCGCTCGTTGGAGCTCGACGCCGCTACATCGCCCTCCCCGAGCTCTTCTTCCTCCTTGGCCTTCTTCCTCGCCGCCGTCGATTCGCCGCCGCAAGCCTCCCCCGAGCTCGCTTACGCACATCTGCAGGAGCCCGGTGAGCACCCGCACCGGATCTGCCCCTCCTCGACCTCCTATCGCGCCTGCAGCCGCCGCATTTGCCACGGCCGATTCCGCCACCGCACGGGCTCGTCGCCGGCGAAGCCACGGTGACCATTTGGTCCCGTGCGTGCCGCCATCGCACTCAGCGCGTCGAGTAGAGCTTGCCAGACTAGTTAGTTTACTCGCGCGCGCGCTATTTGCCAACTCCGACCACCGTCCGTAGCCGCCGTCCGCCGTCGCCGTCGTAGCACTCGTTTCCGGCCGCCCCGCCTCGCGCCGATGGGCTTGATCGACGCGGCACCTTCTCCTCGTTCGAACAAGCCCGAGAACGCCCGATTTGGTGCACCACAGAGGAGATCCGAGCTCGCCGGAGTTCGTCGCCGCTCGGGCTCGCCGGAGAACGCTCCGACGCGAATCCGGTGGCCGTCGCCGACGTGGCCGCTAGGGCCCACGCCCTGTGCCACTGACTGGTGGGGCCGCGGGCCCGGTTGACCGGGTCAGCCGCTGACATGGCTGCCCTGTGTCACTGACACGCGGGCCCCACCCCGGTTAAACGAATTTTAAAAATAAGTAAAATGATAATTAAACGGTTAATTAAATTAGTTAGTTAAATAGTCACTGACATTGCGGGCCCACCAGCTAAATAGGTTAATTAGTTAATTAAAACCCTGTTTAATTAGTCCAGACACTGACCAGTGGGACCCACTGGTCAGGTTTGACTATTCAACCGCAGTGTTGACTGCTGACGTCACCTTTTACTATTCTGGATAATTCGGATTTAAATAATTTAAATAATTCCAGAAATTAATAAAAACTTTAGAAAATCATATCTTTTAAACCGTAACTCGGATGAAAATAATTTATATATGAAAAATGATTAGAAAAATGTGTAGAATCTGAATAACCTATCCACATGTCTGCCACACCCCTCTAACATACCGAACATGCAACATTTTGCCCGTATCCGGTATATGAATAGTGCACAACCTTAATAAAATAAATCCAAATAAATTCCTAAATTAACTAAATCATTTAGATAGACAGTAAAACACCTCTGCATATCATTTAGTCATGTCATGCATCGCTGTTGCATTTTTGTCATGTATTTATTGTTTCTTCTCCCCCTTCTCTCTCGATAGCCCCTAAGACTGCCGACGACGCTGCCGTGTACGACGACGTCGCCGACCACCAGCCCCCTTCCGCAGAGCTTCCAGGCAAGCAAAACCCCCTTGATCATCAGATATCACCCATTCCCTTCTCTCTTATGCTTGTATTAGAATTGCCCCTGCTACTGTTCCGATAGCACCTATTCCGATGCATAGCCTGATTTTGTAGTCTGCTATTGATACACCATCTGTTGTCCCACAATGCTTAGTTGGCTGTGCTACTGCTTCATCGGTGACCCATCACCCTTGTCCGTATGCCATGCTTGTTACTGGGCCGTGATCACTCTGGGTGAGGATCACGGAAATGTTTACATTACTACATTCATTTACTATTACGGGGCTAAAGGGCTGGTGGTACCATCCAGTCAGAGATGGACCTGAGTCCCGACAGCTCCCAATGTTAAAGTCGGGCTGGCCCCAAGGGTGCCCGCGAGTGAATATCATTAAAGACGGGTCGGCTCCAAGAGCACCCGCGCGTCATGCAATACCAAGACGGAGCGACAGGAACCTGTACGACTCTGCGAGTTACTAAACATGATTAAACGGATTTGGGTATTTGGTCTGAGTTGGCTACGTGCCTATACGCACTACCACCACGTGGGATAATGGTTTAATGGGGCCCTCTATGTTGTACGTTTCTCCCGAAAGCTCTTCAGACGTCACAACTCAAAGATGCGGGCTGATTGTTGGGGTGAGCTGGTTACGTCACTGTGTATACAGTGTCGCGCTTGGGCCCCGGCCAATCTTGCAACGTGCATGAGTGCGGAGGGCGATGGCCCAAGACCCCTTCGTGCTTAGGATTTAGACCGGCGTGCTGACCTCTCTGCTGAGCTTAGGTAGGACGCTGCTTCGTGTCGATTACCCGAGGCCGGGCATTACCCAGCAAGTGTGTCCGGCCAGATGTAATCGAGCGTGTTGGGTAATAGTAGTGCACCCCTGTAGGGAAGTTATCTATTCGAATAGCCGTGTCCACGGTAACAGGACACTCAGAGTTGTATCTCGATCTGCTACAACTATAAATGAATACTGTCACATTATTAAACTGCTACTACTGCTCTCGGGATCACTTTCTCGCAGGTTAGTCGAGGAAGGATCTCAGGGAGTTACTAAACTATGTTTGCTATATATTATCTTGCTCTATTCTCTTCTGATGCTGCAAAATTGCTTCAAGATGCTAGTCTTCGATAGGCTAGGCTTCTCCCCCTCTATTCAAGCATTCTGCAGTTCAGTCCACAGATATAGCCCCACTCCTTTGATACATTGCATTTAGCATAGTTCTGATGCCAGTCTTGCGAGTACTTTGGATGAGTACTCACGGTTGCTTTGCTATTCTTTTTCCCCATACCCGATAATTGCGACGAGATGATGGAGTCCAGGAGCCAGACGTCACCACCGACTGCTACTACCAGGAGGGCCCCGGAGGTCACTTCTACTGGGTTGAGCCAGCCGACCAGGAGTAGTTCGGAGGCTCCCAGGCAGGAGGCCTACGCCTTTTCGATTCGTGTCGTTGTTTGTGCTAGCCTTCTTAAGGCAAAACTTGGATAACTATGTCTGTACTCAGATATTATGGTTTGTATGACTTATGTATTCGGGTCCTCGTGACCCCTGGTTTGTAATATGATGATTTATGTTTAAATTTGAGTTTAGAGTTGTGTTGTGATATCTTCCCGTGAGTCTCTGATCTCGAGCGTGCACGTTTGCGTGTATGATTAGTGCACGTGTCGAGCAGGGGTGTCACACTGAACATCGCTGGGACGATGCTCAGGGCCGGCTTGACGTCGTCCAGGGCCACCAGCACCGCGGGGAAGCGTGTCGCGGCCATCTTGCGATGGTCGCGGTACACGTCCCACCGCAGCATTGTTGGACATCGCTGCTCCATCCTTGGACGTTACGGCGGCTGGGTCCTGGCTTGCACCGGTCCGAACCGTATTGCTGCGGTGACTGTGCTCACCAGAACATCGTTGGAGTTGGCCATCTGCGCCATCCCCAGTGTGGCGACTGCTATCGTCGGAACGATGGGGATGCTGGACACCCGCACCGCCCGCTCTGCCTGCGCCGGCCGGGTGCGTCTGTGACGAAAGCTTGGAGGTGGAGGGAGCCGTCGCGGCTCCACTCTTCTTCTTAGGCGCCAGCGATGAAGGTGATGGGACTGGTACTCACACTACGAACACTGATTCGTAACACACGTTCCCCTGCCTGGCGCGCCAAAGATGTCATGGAGAACAACGATCTATGGGATCGGGATGATCCTTTTGCGGTTTGGCTACGGGAGTCGACGTGTTACAAAGAGCTGGATTGATAGATGCAAGAACACACAATGGTCTATCCAGGTTCAGGCCGCTGTGAAGCGTAAAACCCTACTCCTGCTTTGGTGGTTTGATAGTATATGAGCTCAAGTTACAGGGAGCGCAGCTTGCCGGCAAGGTGCGCGGGAAGTGCAGCTGCTACGCGTAGTTGAGCTAGGTGTCGACCGTTCTAACTGTAGCCGTGGGCCTCCTTTTATAGGTCAAGGGGTTACCACAGTGGCTAAGATGGTCATTACAGGATATGAACAGTGACTGCACTGTCATCAAGTCTATCTCTAGCGGGGTAGGACAAACACATTAAATGCACCGTTAGGTGCTACGCCAGGGAGGCGATGCTTTGGCTAAAGGTTCTGCACCGTTCGTCCAGCTGCCCTTCTGCTATCTCGACACGACCCAGGGACGGGTGTCATTAAAGTCAACCCTTGCGTGGCATGCTGACACGTGCCCTGATCAGCTGTGTTTGATTGCTTGCCTACTCGACACCTATCATACGTGCCTATCTAGCCGATGATGAGGTGGAGCGGTAGTGGGACAGTTAGAGCCTGCTGGCACGGAGCATGCTGGGCCTTCGCTTGCCGGTAAGAAGCTTGCCGGCAAACAGAGTCTTGGTCTTTAAGGGTAATCTTGATCTTCAGTACTAGAATAGTACTTCTCGATGACCTGCCTGGAGGTCTTCTTCATGGTCTTGTCAATCTAATCTTGAGCCTTGACGGAAACAATCCTCCGGCAAGCCCTTGCCTTTAGGAAGGCTACAACTGTCTGTGCACAAGTCAGGGTACGAAGGCACCCATGTCTTAGTACACCGACACTTATCTCTTGCATGTTTTTGAGAACTCAATTAGCGGGGTTGTCGCTTGTTTTTGTTTTGCTCACGGGGGGCGGCTCGGGCGGAAACCCTAGCTGCCGCCGCCACACCCGTCCTCTCCATCTGCTCCCCCGCCGCCGTCGGAGGACGCCGGCAGGCAAAGCCTGCTTGGCCGATGACGGTGGCGGGGATGTCTTCTCGCGCTGAAATCCCTCGCGCGGGGAGCGCTCCGGCCGGCGCGGTGCGGCGGCCCCGGACGACGCGTCTTGGCGGCGGAGCTTGGGAGCCGGGGCAGCGGCCCCGGGTGCTGGAGGTGGTGCTGCCGACGTGACCGCGTGGGTGGCGCTGGGGCAGACTTGCGGCGGCGGCGAGGTCCTGCGAGCGGATGGTGGCGGCGGGACATGTCGGCCTCCTCGCTTGCTGCGCGCCCCTTCCCCTTCTCCCGAAGATGGCGTCGTGGTCTCCGGTGGCTGGTGTCGGACGGAGTCGCGGACTGGCCGTGACCATGGTGGCGGCGGGCTTTTCCCCATGAGCTGCACCTGACATCTTCAGAGATCCAACCTAGCTGCAGCCAGTCGCACATATGCCTTGTGCAGGGCGGCCCTCGTCTCCGGCGGCGCCCACCTCCCTTGATTTGAGGTGGTGGCTCTGGCATGGCGGTCGTTGAGACAACGGTGGTCTTGGCACTGCTCCGGCCACGCGGTATCTTGACTGTTGGGGCTGCAGCGATGAGCTGGATGGTGGAGGTGATTTAGATTTGATTGGCCGGATGGTGGCGTATGTAGATTGTTCTGCAGCGACTTCCTACGGATCCACGATAGCGGGGGTCATCAAAAAGACTTCGGGAGGTTTTATCTCTTGATCCGGTGGATGACTTCAGTGATGGGTTACAAATTATGGATGATGACTTGACGCAAAGGGATGTTTATGGAGCAGCGGCGGTCCAATTGTAGCTGCTAGGATAGCGGAAAAGCGGTGGAGACAACACATGTGAGATTTGGATGGTGGTGCTGCGTGCACCCGGTCTCGAGCTCCGGGGCGAAAGCCTAGGACAAACCCGTGTGGTTGTTCCTGGCAATGGCGATGTTTTTTATGTCGTTACCTTGTTGGAGGCATTGCTCGGATATGTTCGGACTGATTCTTCAGGGTGAAAACTTTGATACCAGCCTTTATGGTTGGATCCGGTGACGGCGTCGCTTGAGTGTCGCTTCCTTCCTGAAGGCGTTGCTGTTGAAGATCCTCGTCGTCCATGTGGTGTCAATGGTTGCTGCGGATATGGTCTCAGTTGTAGTTTGTCGATCGTTCATCTGATCGCTTTGGGGCTTATTTCTTGTTTTTTTTTTCTTTTTTTTTTCCACATCTGCACATAGCTTTTGGTCTTATGACTTTGCTAGTTGTCGGTGTGTTTTCACGTGTGTGTTGGATTGGCTGTGTGCATCTTAGTTATGCAGAGGCCGGGTGTGTGTTCAGTGTGATGTATCCTCTTGATGCTCCATTTGAGCCAATAAAATCCACCCTTTGTCGAAAAAATTATGAAACAATGACACGCCCCAGACCAGACCACACGAGGAAGCAACATGAGTGTACGTTCGTTATGAGCTGATGAGCCAATATGTTCCAATATCAAAGAATTTAGCTAGTTCCACGGGAAATTTCGGCAGCATAACACATTCCGTTGTGAACAAAGAATCACGACATGCACAACGGCCCTTCTACTTTCTGTGCTTCACTTTCACATGGAAGAAAGAAAGCAAGCAAGCAAGGAAGGGAATAGTCTACTAGCTAGACACCAAGTTGCACGGCATCATACCGAGCACTAGTTGAGTTGAATTGAACCCCGGTTCTTGCTGAAACATTTTGCTACCGTGCAGCAACAAAGTGCTTTCACAGTTTCAGAGGAATGGAGTTCTCCGAAATACACATACAGAAAAATATAACTAAGTAGGTACTAATTTCACGGAGATAAACGTATTTTTCTTCTTCTTATCAAGATGATGCTTGGTAGCTTTGTGTATGTACGTAAATGTAAGCTGGCTCAACATTAGCAAAGGATTCATGAGTAACTACTTAAACGGAAATAGTCTTAAGAAAGTATACAACCCATACCTTGGGAGCAAGAAATCACTATTGTGCTCCCATCACTAGTCCCCTGAGTCGCACGAGCTGCCGCAAAGTTCACCACCGATTCTTTGCCGTGAATCTTTTTGTGATCCCACTTTATCTCAGGAGGGGAAAGCTTGCCCTGCTGTTTGTTTCCCCAGTAGGAGGAGCACCAACATCCGCGTATATGTAGAAAGACGAGCCTAACAGTGCCTGTGATGCCACAACAATAGATGATGCCCCTTCTGAGAAAGCAATGGCAGTGGGATGCGCCCCAGCAAGCAAGCTTATCTTCAGGATCCTGCAAAACCCTCCTAGTGTTAGAATATGTTGTAACAAGGGATAACTTGCATAGAATGAAATGACTTACTTAAATCCCTTGCTTGAGGCATCATCGATCCTGAATACTATCACAACCGCATCCGCTCATACTGTCAAAAGAAGATGCAACAAACATATAAATATCAAACAAATTCTGAGAAGTGGCCGTGGTTGGTCAATCAAGTGGAATGTTTTGCAAACTGGATGAGTTGATGCCAAGGTAGAAACCCTTCAATTTATCACTAAGGCATGCCATATCAGCCGGACAAAAAAATGGTTCATGCGAGAGAATTTTATGAAGCTATGGCGAGAAACAAGATAGATCTTGATCAAATAAATTCAGGGAAGCGGGCGTGATGAGTCGATCAAGTGCCAAGTTTTGCTAACTGGATGAGTGGTGCCGAGGTGGAAACCCTTTAATTTAGGGAAAAGCATATTTTTCGTCCCTTAATTCTTTCGAAAATATAGAAATAGTCCCTCAACTCAAAAACCAGGAAAATCTAGTCCCTCAATTGTCAAAACAGGATACTTTTCGTCCCTCTGCTCACTCCAGGTGGTTTTGAGCTGACGTGGACACGGTATTGTCCTTTGACCTCGCCACGTCAGCATCATGTCAAACACACGGGTGAATCTGTCCTGCCCCGTGCCGCGCTTCGGGCCGGCGCTCGCGCCGCCTTCACCAGGACGAGGCCAGCGAGCCACCACACCCGCCTTCGCCAGGACGCGGCCAGCGAGCCACCGCACCTGTCCCCCCCACCACTACCTCCTCGCTGGTCTTTCCCTCGTCTCCTCCCACCTGTTGAAGCATATATTCAGGTCCCACTGCCGCCACGTGATTATCTTCATCCCGTTGCTCTTTGTAACAACCTAGCCTAATCTTCAGCGCTATTATCGCATCGGCATGTACATGGTTAGTGGAGGCTAGCTCGGGAGTTAGTTGAGTTAGTGGCTGCACCTGCGTGTGCATATCTCTGTATAGATGTACACTTCCATGACTCTCTGTATAAATATACAAGCATTCAATCCATCTGGTGTTCTCACTTTCTACACTACCATGACCGCGTCGGAGCCTGAGGCCAAGCGCACGAAGGAGGCGAGTTCAGAGACAGAGGCAAGTTCCCGACAGCCAGCTTGAGCTCGCTGACGAGTTGGCATTTCGTCGAACAGTTTGCATGCGCGTTCTCCATCTTGTCTCCCGTTGTGCCTGCTGTACCACGCCACAACCGAGCATCATGAGCCGCCACCATCGGTGGCCCTGCTAGCTACGACATGTCGTCGAGCCCGTGTCACGCACTGCCAAACGCGCCACTCCAAGCCGTTGTGTGCCTCAGCGCCGCTGGACGTGCGCACAGCCCGGCACACCTCGCTGTGCTGTAGCTCCCCGGTCACCGCACAAGCTCCTCCGCACCAGCACCAGCGACACGAGAATGCTGCCCATGCAGGCGATGAAGGCGACATTCGTGCCGTTTTGGAGCTCCCCTGCCGGAACCTGGAGCACTTGGCCGAGCACCAGCCCCAGCGTCCTTCCGTCCTACTAAAGAAGTTGAACACACCCATGTCCACCGCTGTGCCTGCTGCACGACGTCTCACCGCCGTGGCGGGCTACCCTACAAGGCACCACATGCGCCGCTGGCAGCGCACACAACCCTGCGTCCATCGCTGTGGTGGAGTCCAACGTGCCGTGCGTGTCAACACCTTCTTCAAAGTAGTGGCGGCGTGCAAGCAGGAGATGCAGCCGCGGCGATCGGTTCTGTATGAGGTGGTGAGGTCAGCAGTCAATACCGGGTCCACGTCAGCTCAAAACCACCTAGAGTGAGCCGAGGGACCAAAAGTATCCGGTTTTGATAATTGAGGGACTAGGTTTTCCTGGTTTTTGAGTTGAGGGATTATTTCTATACTTTCAAAAGAATTAAGAGACGAAAAATATACTTTTCCCTTTAATTTATCACTAAGGCGCGCCATATCAGCCAGAAAAATAAATGGCAGTTCATGTGCTTTCTTTTCGGTTATCTAAATAAATTGTAGGAGACGAGACCAGAAAAATAATTTAGAAGCAAAGTAAATGAATGACAACAGACCAGAGGGAGGACAAATTTGCATATGATGCTACCTGTCTGCATATATCTCATTGCCACTTCATTTGAGCATCATACGACTAGACAATACATGACAAGACAAAGCATCGCTCGTATCAACAGATGTACTGTGATATATGTATGCACCTCCCACTCCCAGGGTAACAAGACAAGAGGATAGATCAAGATTTGGTGGGGATGAATCGTGGGGTACCTGTGCTTGAGTGTTGGGTCGTGGTTGATCTTGGTGTTGATGAAGAGAAGAGAAGAGGTCCTTCTCCTCCTCCGGGGAACCCATCAGCATGCCGCTGGGAGAGGGTGGGTTCCACGGGGGCCATGAAGGGGTCCCGGTGGTCCTGCGACGAACCCATCAGCGGAGCGGAACCACGCCGTCGGGCAAGCAGGACATGTCCAGGCGCACACGGCCAGCTTCCTAAAGAGAAAGTTAAGTTACAACGAGAAAAGCTTCGTTGTACATCTCCCTATCAGAACTGGTAAAGGTTACATAATTAGCTGAAGGGTGATAATGTACAGCAGATTACCTGTCTGTCTACGGTAGCGATGGCCTTTGCTGTTTTTTGTAGTACATGAGCAGCACACCCTTGACCACCATAGCAGCTTTGCCAGTTTGCCGGACCATTGTGTCTGTGGAGCGCAAAACAACAATCACCCAGATTAGAAATTTTAAAGATGGCAATGCTAGTTCGGTAGAGCCTGCTGCTGCTTGCTTGCTCATAAATAGTTTTTTTAGACCATTGCATCTTGATCTTAAAGACCATACCTTCAGAGCAAGAAATAGTTCTAAGGAAGTAATACAACCCATACCTTCAGAGTAACTAATTAATTCATGAGTAATACACGTAGTAAGCAAACCTAATTCATGAGTAACTACTTAAACAGAAATAGTCCTAAGGAAGTAATACAACCCATACCTTCAGAGCAAGAAATCACTATTGTGCTCCAACCCATACCATCACCAGTCCCATGAGTCGCACGAGCTGCCGCAAGGTTCAGCACCGATTCTTTGCCATGAATCTTTTTTTGGGGAAAGCTTGCCCTGCTAGCTGTTTGTTTCCTCCAGTAGGAGGAGCACCAACATCCGCGTACATGTAGAGAGACGAGCCTAAGAGTGCCTTTGCAGCCACAACAACAGATGATACCCCAGCAGACAAGGTTATCTTCAGGATCCTGCAAAACCCTCGTAATGTTAGATTATGTTGTAACAAGGGATAACTCGCATAGAATGAAATGGCATACTTAAAGCTCTTTCCATCTATGGACCCCGAAGACCAGCTCTTGGTTGCCTTGCCATTCATGGACTCCGGAGACCAGCCCTTGGTGCAGGGAGATGGAGTGAACTTGGACCGGCGTGTGCCGCTGCCTTACTTCAGCAGGTCATACTGCTTGGCCAGCAAGCGGTGCGTGCGGTACAAATCGCCGAGCATTTCCACCAGGTCAGGACGCTCTTCATAGTTAATTATGTAAACATTGTAACAATGCAGACAGAGGCTGGAGGAGCGAATCTTCCATTATCTGAAAGAGAAGTTAAGCATATATGAAATGAAATTGACCGATTGTGAAATCTCTGGATGGAAAGTAGTAAACCCTGTAAGAGAGATGGTTCGACGCAGAGGTCAAATCAGTCCATGGAGTAACCACAATAAGTCAACAAGAGTGTTGTCGAGCCATGGGGACGTCCTTGCGAGGTTGTGGCTATAGAACCACCATGCCTGCTGAAGCTCCTTGTGCACCATCTCTTCCTCTTACCTTCAGCAATCACAAACATGAGCACAAACAGACAAGGGGATGGACAAAACAAATGGATTTTGCTTTAGTAACATACTAAATGTTTTACAAGCACACAGGACAGCAAGCCTACAATAGAGAAGATTTGGAACCATGAAAGTACATGCAGATTGCAAACGCAAGCAAGCCCAACGTGTTCCTTGCGGCATAATTGCTATGTTCCTAGGCAAAAAAGGAAGACATCACTGGAAGCCCGAGGATCGAACTAAATGAAGAAAAAACAGATCATTAAAGGGAAGACAACCAACATATTCTCAACGCTTAACATATCCAAAGCACAGAGAGCAGCAGACATTTTTTTTTTTGGAAAAGGAGGTTAAACCTCCGGCCTGAGACAGCAGATTGTAGTCTTGCATAATAGAAATCAGCAAGTAAACAACATAGTTAATTGCAATGTTAATCAAAGGCATCATATAGCATGCCATTAATCAAAGCAGACATGTCTCCTGATAGCTTACTTTCAGCTAAGAATCTGTCATCCGAACTCCAACCAAGCATGAAAGCTAAGCCTAAGCAATATCAGTTCATGTTGTGTTATATCCAACCCAAGCCACTGATATAAATATAATGGTATCCCTAATATAAAAATTTCTTGAACAGTTGACCAACAAGACATGGAAGACTAATGCTACTGACATGTCAATATAATAACCGCATTCTTTAACTATAGAATCAGATTGCGGTTATGTGTTAGGTTTCCAGTTTGAGATTGAAAATGCACAAGTTACAGACTGCAATTTCTATACTCTGTAGTGGGACTATAAGATACCACGTGGATTCACAAACAAGTATGCTAGGACCTGAGACAACATTTGGTCTGATATAACCCTTTATTCAGTACATCAGAATCCTGAACATTTTTACCAAACTATTTGTCCAATCCTCACTTACAGAGGACATGATGTCGATCTAAGGCATAATAGAGCATGCCATTAAGCAAAGCAGATCTGTCCCTGGACAGCTTACTTTCGGCTATGAATCTGCCATCCAAACTCCAACCAAGCAAGAAAGCAATATCAGTTCCTATTGTATCTAACCCAGGCCACTATAATATTAATATTTCTTGACCAGTTGACCAACACCACATGAAAGACTAATGATAAGGATATATAAATACAATAACAGCATTCTTTAACCATAGAATCAGACTGCAGTTACTGCAGTTATGAATTACTCCCTCTGTTCCTAAATATAAGTCTTTTTAGAGATTTGAATATGGACTACATACGGATGAATATTTCATCCGTATGTAGTCCATATTCAAATCTCTAAAAAGACTTATATTTAGGAACGGAAGGAGTAGATTTCTAGTTTGAGATAGAAAATGCACATGTTACAGGCTGTAATTTTTGTAGTACGTATTGGAACCAGAAGCTACCAGGTGGATTCAACAACTTGTATGCTAAGACTTGAGACCACATTTGATTTGTGCATTGTTCATGGCCTATTCTAAACTACACATTGGTGTCATAAATCTATGATCTCAAGAGAAGCATCTAAAATGCACCTTCATCTCCAAAGCTATCCCCTTCACAACCTAAGCAGCAAATTTGATTTACACCAAGCAACAATTTGACACCAAGACCATTGCTACACATGTGGATTTCTTATCATCACGATCACGCAGAGCAGTCAAACCATCAGCAGCTTTGATGAGCCCATTCAAATAATGCAGATGGTAGTTTAGGTATGCTACATAAGTCACTTATGCTATGCGGTCAGTGCTGAATTAGGGTTTCATCTTTATGTTGCTATCCAGCAAACAGCACCTCCCCTGGGCTACTTCTGACAATAAGTACTGCATGCTATGTTTTATTGCTAGAACTTGCAATAGGTGGTTTTGGCAATCATGTGCGTGCTCTACTTTTGGCAACAACAAACACATGCTTAGTTCTTAATAGAAACTGTCGGTAGGTACTTTTGCCAATCATGAGCATGCTCTACTTTTGGCAATAACTAATACATGCTCAGTTATTTTGCTTCAACTGGCAATAGGTCCTTCTGGCAATCATTTGCATGCTCTACTTTTGGCAATAACTAATACAATCTCAGTTCTTATCATAAAGTGGCAATAGGTACTTTTGGCAATCATGTGCATGCTTTAGTTTTGGGAATAACTAATGCATGCTCAGTTCTTTTGCTTCAATTGGCAATAGGTAGTCTTGGCAAACATTTGCATGCTCTACTTTTGGCAACAACTAATACAAGCTCAATTTTTATGCTATAATTGGTCATAGAAATGACTTGAACATCTTCAGTTAAAAACTGAACATATTCAGTTGAAGATATAGCTAAAGACAGAACATCTCCAGTTTAAGACATATCCTGACCATCTTCAGTTCAGGGATAACTTGTACCATAGAGCACCATAGTAGAGTTATTAGGCCATGTACAATGCAATGCGCTTAGGGGAGATGCTTAGAAAAATAAACCATAGTTTATTTAAGCACCGGCGTTTATTAGTAGAGGGTAGACGCTTAATTAGGCGCCTATCCTATAGAAATAAGCACTGGTGCTTCAGAAAACCAGGTTTATTATTGTAAGCATCTACCTAAGCACCTACCATTGTACAAGGCCTTAACAGAAATCAGCAAAGTACTAGCAAACACTTAAGACGGCAGATTAAACAGTAGCAAACCAAAAGATTAACAGGCGCATAAGTTTAAGCAGTACATTGGGGTAGAAGTTTCCATGCACGACAACCAAAACACATTTAAAACATAAAGGGGGTTCGGTTCGGGCTGGGGCAGCAGGCAAGCAGCGCATCAGATCCTCGGCATCTTGGCCAGACGAGGAGGCCTCGGGAGGTAGAACGGCAGATGCCCCTTCGCGTACTTTCTGAGGAAGACGCCGAAGGCTGCATGCCGAGCCTTGGTGACGGCCTGATGCTTCTTCTCCGATCCTCTGCCAACGCTGGTGGCATGTTGGATCAGGCTGTCGAAGTCACTGCGGACTTTCTTGCAACAGAAGAGGCAGGCTATGTTGCCGTAGAGCTTGTTGGGGCTGCTGTGGTACGGGATTTCCCCATTCCGCAACCTCCTCAGGATGTAGCGGCTCTTGCTGTCCCTGCAGTCCTTGCTATAATCCACGTCTTCGTCATCTTCTTGTGAATTAGTAAACACAGAAAAACTCAGTTGATTTCTTCTACTAGATGTAATTTGAAGGTTTGAAAAAATCATATGAACAATAACGTTGACAAGATAATAGCAATATCTACAAACTACAAAAGGGCTACCAACAATCTATACCAGGGCTGCCAACAAATCATGAAAGGGCTTTCATTTTTATATCAGTGGGGTCGATCATTATTTTGAAAAGTAACTTCATCATGGTACACATTCGCAAGTAAATGGCCCAGCAATTCATGATTACAGCAATTGCTAGACAATGTGGGGCTGACAAATGACCCATAAAAATGGCAATTACCAACTGCTAAGCCAGATTATGAAGTTGGGACTGCATATCAACTGCTCAGTATTCACACTCAGGTTTTGCCAGTAATATAATGGATTTGAAAGCCTGTTGTTAGTTGAAGCATTAATTTTTTTACTGTCTTCTCGTCAACATGAAAGTGCATGTAGAGCATTTTAAACCAGTAGCAAGTACGGTGTCAAAGTAGGAATACCAAAAAAGAGCAATTAGATGATTAACACAACATGTACCTCCTATATTGTATTATATTTTGATGTATTCTTTGTTTTTTCTTTTACTTTTCTTTGCTTTGCATGTATAGCTATTTTTCCCTCTTAAGAACTATTCCTATTTGTACTATCTAATTTCAGAATTAATTAAAGGGTTTAGGGTTAGCCAAACTAGAAGGTGTGTTATCTCATTATTATAAACCAACTAGGATTAACCAACAAAGCCTTTTATTGCATCCAGCAGATAAGGTAATTCATACTGAAAATAGTTCATTCAAAAAACAAGATCAACTCTTAGCATTTTTTGAACAATATTTGTATGATTTGAATTTATCATAAAGAGATAACAGACATAATCTAGTTTTATGAAATTCAAACTAGATGAGTAGGTACTAAAAAGTAAAACTATTGCAGCAACAAATTAAGATTGTTCTCAGTTAATATTTTGAATATAACAAAGCATATGAAGCATGTCATGAAGTTTTATATAAAAAGAGAAATTTTGTATTGAATTCAATCGGGTGCCTACATAACAAAGATGTGTAACATGACCAATATCTATTTGCTCGAAATATACCGTCTATGCGTACACATAAATGAGTGAAAGAAATTGACATGCATGATTATTGAGGTGGAATAGTTGCATGGATAGATTAGTGCACAAATAGTAATTGATGACCACATGCATGACTTGATGATGTGGCTCAGTTTCATGAAGAGGAAATATAGATAGTGGGTTCTCACTATTTAAGAATACATGATACTTGTTACAGGGGTACTACTGATTGGAATCAGAAAATGGCTTCATTATAGTCCTCTTTCTGATATGTATTTACCGTAATCAGATAACAGGGGTATTGATGATTATAATCTAACTGTATGGCTTGATGAGTGTCATTAAATAAAAAAGTTCATCTGACAACTTAACTAATCTACTGTTCCCTACATCTCAACAGATTCATAATCAGACTGAAAATCAGATTCATAGTAACTTCATAATAGGAAAATCATGAATCAGATTCATAATGAATTTTTTTTCCGAGCAAAACAAGGGGTTTCCACACCACAGGTTCAAAATCCACCATACAACCCTAAAATCCTATGCCTAAGCAGAGATCGAACATAGAACCCTAAAATCCTACATCCGTACAACTAGCATGGCCATATCAAATAGCTCATCTAATTTACGAGAAAAACCTCAATGCCAGGAGAAAACAGAGTTTGTGAAAAAAAACCAATGTGATAAAGCAGAGCTCTACCTCGGGGAGCTCGTCGCTGACCTCCTCCTCGAAGTTGTCGGCCTCCCTTGGACTGCCAAAAATGGAGACCTCGGACTCGTACAGCTGCTCGATCGCTTCATAGACCTCGCACTTGCGCTTGGCCTTCTCCTGCTCCAGATCTTCGGCGACCTGCTCCTGCACCTGCTCGCCGACCGGAAGCTCGACCGCTGCGATGGCGGCCGGAGCAGGCATAGCAGTTGGTGCACCGCCAACCGTTGTCGCAACGGCGGACTCACGCAGACTACTTTGTTCCGATGGTTGCCTCCTGCTCCGCCGCGTCTTCACGCCCGAGCTTCATCGTCCGACGACGAAAGGAGGAGGTTGGTGGAGGAAGGGAGGAGGGTGGTGGCGATGGACGTGGTATGGCTGGAGGGAGAGGATGAGGGTTTTCTACCTGATTTGGGGAAGAAAAGGACTGGAGTGGGGACGTTTGGAGAGACCAAGGGGCCGAGGGTGGTAAATAAAGACGGGGTCGTTGGATTTTCTCACCACCCCGGGTCGTTTGGTGTTCCCGAGAGAGGACGTGTGGCGTCGTGCGCACGTTTTGCGTTTTGCTGCGCGCCACCGTTGCCGTCGATACCAAGTGGACCCCAGCGTCAGATTAGAGTTAGGTAAACGACTTAAAGAAGCGCGCATTTGTTTTGTCGAACACACAGCAGTAGCCCACTGGCTACAGCCAAGCGCTCACACATGCACGGCCATGGTTCGAATCCCCCCGGGGCATTGGAAAAATCCCCAATTTTTTGCCTCTGCATACTGACATGTGGGTCCCAGTTGTCGGACACACACACAAAGCAGAGTTGAATAAACATCTTAAGGCAGTGCGCGTTTGTTCTGTCAATCACAGTGCACCAGCCCAGTGGCTACACCCTGTCGATCACACCTGCATGCTCTTGATTGGCAAAAGTACCTACTGCCAGTTTCTATTAAGAACTGAGCATGTGTTTGTTGTTACCAAAAGTAGAGCACGCACATGATTGCCAAAACCACCTATTGCAAGTTCTAGCAATAGAACATAGCACGTACTAAGGGGATTCGAACCAGTGCCGTGCAGGTGAGATCGAGAGGGTGTAGCCACTGGGCTGACGCAGTGTGTTCGACAGAACAAACGCGCACTACCTTATGATGTTTATTCAACTCTGCTCCGTGTGTGTGTGTTCGACAACTGGGACCCACATGTCAGTATGCAGAGGCAAAAAATTGGGGATTTTTCCACTGCCCCGGGGGGATTCGAACCATGGCCGTGCAGGTGTGAGCGCGAGGCTGTAGCTAGTGGGGTACCGTTGTGTGTTCGACAAAACAAATGCGCGCTTTCTTTAAGACATTTACCAAACTGTAATCTGACGCTAGGGTCCACTAGGTATCGATGGTAAAGGCGGCGCGCGGCGAAACGCAAAACGTGCGCATGACGCCACCGTCCTCTCTCGGGAACACCAAACGACCCGGGGAGGTGAGAAAATCCAACGACCCCGTCTTTATTTACTCCCCTCGGCCCCTTGGTCTCTCCAACCGTCCCCACTCCAATCCTTTTCTTCCCCAAATCAGGTAGAAAACCCTCATCCTGTCCCTCCAGCCATACCATGTCCCCCGCCACCACCCTCCTCCTTTCGTCGTCGAACGATGAAGCTCGGGCGTGAAGACGCGGCGGAGCAGGAGGCAACCATCGGAGCAGAGCAGTCTGTTGCTGCCGCGGTTGGCGCGGCTGAGTCCGCCGTTGCAGCGACGGTTGGCGGTGCACCAACTGTTGTGCCTGCTCTGGCCGCCATCGCAGCGGTCGAGCTTCCGGTCGGCGAGCAGGTGCAGGAGCAGGTCGCCGAAGAACTGGAGCGGAAGAAGGCCAAGCGCAAGCGCGAGGTCTATGAAGTGATCGAGCAGCTTTACGAGGGGTCCGAGGTCTCCATTTTTGGCAGTCCAAGAGAGGCCGACAAGTTCGAGGAGGATGTCAGCGACGAGCTCCCCGAGGTAGAGCTCTGTTTTACCACATTGTTTTTTTTTCATGAACTCTGTTTTGTCCTGGCATAGAGTTTTTTCTCGTAAATTAGATGAGCATCGATTTGATATGGCTGTGCTAGTTGTACGGGTGTAGGATTTTAGGGTTCTATGTTCGATCTCTGCTTAGGCATAGGATTTTAGGGTTGTATGGTGTATTTTGAATCTGTGGTGTGGAAACCCCATGTTTTGCTCGGAAAAAATTCATTATGATTCTGATTCATGATTTTCCTATTATGAAGTTGACTATGAATCTGATTTTCATTTTGATTATGAATCTGTTAAGATGTAGGAAACAGTAGATTAGTTAAGTTGTCGGATGAACTGTTTATTTAATGACACTCATCAAGCCATACAGTTAGATTATAATCATCAATACACCTGTTATCTGATTACGGTAAATACATATCAGAAAGAGGACTATAATGAAGCCATTTTCTGATTCCAATCAGTAGTCCCCTGTAACAAGTATACTGTATTCTTAAATAGTGAGAACCCACTATCTATATTTCCTCTTCATGAAACTGAGCCACATCATCAAGTCATGCATGTGGTCATCAATTACTATTTGTGCACTAATCTATCCATGCAACTATTCCACTTCAATAATCATGCATGTCAATTTCTTTCACTCATTTATGTGTGAGCATAGACGGTATATTTCGAGCAAATAGATATTGGTCATGTTACACATCTTTGTTATGTAGGCACCCGATTGAGTTCAATACAAAATTTCTCTTTTTATACAAAACTTTATGACATGCTTCATATGCTTTGTTATATTCAAAATATTAACTGAGAACAATCTTTAATTTGTTGCTGCAATAGTTTTACTTTTTAGTACCTACTCATCTAGTTTGAATTTCATAAAACTAGATTATGTCTGTTATCTCTTTATGATAAATCCAAATCATACAAATATTGTTGAAAGAAATGCTAAGAGATGATCTTGTTTTTTGAATGAACTATTTTCAGTATGAATTACCTTATCTGCTGAATGCAATAAAAGGCTTTGTCGGTTAACTAGTCGGTTAATCCTAGTTGGTTTATAATAATGAGATAACACACCTTCTAGTTTGGCTAACCCTAAACTCTAAACCCTTTAATTAATTCTGAAATTAGATAGCACAAATAGGAGCGGTTCTTAAGAGGGAAAAATAGCTATACATGTAAAGCAAAGCAAAGTACAAGAAACAAAACAAAGAATACATCAAAATATAATACAATACATGAGGTACTTGTTGTGTTAATCATCTGATTGCTATTTTTTTCGTATTCCTACTTTGAGACTGCACTTGCTACTGGTATAAAATGCTCTACATGCACTTTCATGTTGACGAGAAGCCAGTAAAAAAAGTTAATGATTCAACTAACAGCAAGCTTTCCAAATCCACTATGTTACTGGCAAAACCTGAGTGTGAATACTGAGCAGTTGATATGCAGTCCAACTTCATAATCTGGCTTAGCAGTTGGTAATTGCCATTTTTATGGGTCATTTGTCAGCCCCACATTGTCTAGTAATTGTTGTAATCATGAATTGCTGGACCATTTACTTACAAATGTGTACCATGATGATGTTACTTTTCAAAATAATGATCGACCCCACTAATATAAAAATGAAAGCCCTTTCATGATTTGTTGGCAGCCCTGGTATAGATTGTTGGTAGCCCTTCTGTAGTTTGTGGATATTGTTATTATCTTGTCAACATTATTGTTCATACAATTTTTTTCAAACCTTCAAATGACATCTAGTAGAAGAAATCAACTGAGTTCTTCTGTGTTTACTAATTCACAGGAAGATGATGAAGACGTGGATCATAGCAAGGACAACAGGGACAGCAAGAGCCGCTACATCCTGAGGAGGTTGCGGAATGGGGAAATCACGTACCGCAGCGGCCCCAAAAGGCTCTACGGCAACATAGCCTGCCCCTTCTGTTGCAAGAAAGTCCGCAATGACTTCGACAGCCTGATCCAACATGCCACTGGCGTTGTCATACGATCGGAGAAGAAGCATCAGACCGTCACCAAGGCTTGCCACACGGCCTTAGGCGTCTTCCTGAGTGAAAGAGCATGGTGCCCCCATTTGTGGTTTTGGTAATTGATGACAATCCCTATGACTAATGGTTGCCTTAGGTTATATTTGAAGGGTTTGTCCATAGGCATTGCTTGAAGGCCATTTGTTGGTTTCAAGGTTATTAGAGGAAGATTATGTGTTGACCAAGGTGATATTCAAGGAGTTATCCAAAGATTGTTCATGTGAGAGTTGAGCCTATTGCAAGCATGTATTGAAGAAGAAGATTGTGTGAACATTCATGTTTACCTTCAAGACATCATCGTAATGAAGAGAGTTGGAAAGATACAAGGTTGCGGTGTGCAAGTTTATCACGAAGAGATCATGCTTGAAGCTTGCCGTCCATTGTGGTGACAATGGACATATGAAGATGTGCCGAAGAGAGGCTCACCCATAGTGGAGTATGGGGGAGCAATCTACTAGTCTTCATCGAGCCGAAGCAATCAAGAAAGGTGGTCCAACTTGAGGAGGACAAGATCGTCATCATCTAGCTCAAGTGAACTATGCGCAAGGCAAATGTTTGACCTTGATAGGGTTTCTATTTTACCGGTCTCATGGTATTAGTTGCGAGACCGGGTTATAGAATCGATAGTCGTAGTATCAAGGGGGGCTCTCGAGTGAGTAGCTTGATCGTATCATTCATAGAGAGCTCAAACCATTGCATCCTTGGCATCATCTTTCTTGGTTCTTATTTGTCTCGTCTCTTTATGAGGTTTTAGAGTTTGTGTTCGTCTTCTTGTCAAACTCAACCTCAACGAAAACGGAGTTCGTATGCTTCATCTTTGAGTTTTCGGTGTTAGAGTTTGCCGGTTCATGCTCGGGGAAGGTCCTCTTCCTTATCCTATTGGCATTTCTTGTCCATTGCTAGTTCTTAATATCCTATCGCTGTTGGATAGTACTTGTCGTCTTCTATCCAACAAGCTTGAGTTTGCTATTTTCGGAGTCCATTTGCAGTAGTTATAGCAGTTTCAGTATTGGAGCATCCTTCTGTTTTGCTTGGGCAGTTTTTCAGTTTTAAGCGGTAGTAGAGGGGTAGTCCTGCTCTAAGCAGTAGTACTGCTCCCCCGAACGGTACTACCGCTTGCGCGGTACTTCCGCTTTCTTCTACCGCAACCACTTCCGCTTATTTTTATGTTTCTGTTGCCCAATCTGCTCGTGCGGTAGTAGAGCGGTAGTACCTCTTATAAGCGGTAGTAGAGCGGTAGTACCTCTCTGGCAGAACTACTGCTCATATTTTTTTTGTCTCGTTAGGCTGTTTTGACCGTGCTAAGCGGTAGTACCGCTTGAGCACGACTTGTGCGCATAACGGTTGGATTCGGGGGGGGGGGGGCTATTTAAGGGGGCCTTCTTCTCCAATGGTTCTTATCTCTTGAGCTCGTATTTGCCCCACATTGTTGACCTTCTTTGAGCTTGCTATCTCTCAATCCCTCCAATGATTCTTGCTCCTTCTTAATGGAAAAGAGAGAGGAGATCTAGAACTACATTTCCACCAATAACTTTCTCCTCTATGTGAGGGAACCCCTTGGATCTAGATCTTGGAGTTTTTTGTGTTCTCCTCTTGTGTTCTTCCTCCCATCTTCCTCCATTGCATTTGTTGTTGTGGTGGGATTTGGAAGAGAAGGACTTGGGCACTCCGTGTGCCCTTGACTTTGCATTTGGTGCATCGGTTTGAGTTCTCCACAGTGATACGTGGAAGTGAAGTTTGAGAAGCTTATTACTCTTGGGTGTTTGGGCACCCTAGAGCTTGTTCCTCTTGGGTGCTTTGGTGCCCTAGACGGTTGGTGTTGCGGAGCTCAATCATTGTGGTGTAAAGCTCCGGACAAGCGTTGGGGTCTCCAATTAAGTTGTGGAGATTGCCCCAAGCAATTCGTACGGGTACCGGTGACCGCCCCCAAGGTTGCCAATTGTACGGGTTCGGTGACCACCCCCGAGGGTCGCCATTTGTACGGGTTCGATGACCACCCTCAAAGGTCCCTTAGTGGAATCACGGCATCTTGCATTATGCGAGGGTGTGAGGAGATTACGGTGGCCCTAGTGGCTTCTTGGGGAACATTGTGCCTCCACACCGCTCCAAACAAAGATAAGCATCCGCAAGGGTGTGAACTTCGGGATACATCGCCGTCTCCGCGTGCCTCGGTTATCTCTTACCCGAGCCCTTATGCACGTTAGTTTGCGATAGCCATAGTGTTTCATGTTATATATCTTGCTATCACTTAGTTGTTTATATTGCTCAGCATAAATTGTTGGTGCATATAGGTGAGCCTAGTTGTTTTAGGTTTTGTGCTTGACAAATTAAACGCTAGTTTTATTCCGCATTTGTTCAATAGGTGAGCCTAGTTGTTTTAGGTTTTGTGCTTCATGTTCAAACCTAAACCGTAATTATTTTAAAGCGCCTACTCACCTCTCCTCTAGGCGACATCCATGATCTTTTACTTAGAAAGTACGCGAAGAGGCATCTGTCGTTCTACTTCCCAAGGCCTCCTCGTCAGGCCAATTTGTCGAGGATCTGATGCGCTGCTTGCCTGCTGCTGCTGCCCGACCCCAATCGAACCCCCTTTATGTTTTAAATGTCTTTTGGTTGTCGTGAATGGAAACTTCTGTCCCAACGTACTGCTTAAACTTATGCGCCTATTAATCTTTTGGTATGCTACTGTTTAATCTGTCATCCTAAGTAAGTGTTTGCTAGTACTTTGTTGATTTCTGTTAAAGCCTTGTACAATGGTAGGTGCTTAGGTAGATGCTTACAATAATAAACCTGGTTTTCTAAAGCACCAGTGCCTATTTCTATAGCATAGGCGCCTAATTAAGCGTCTACCCTCTACTAATAAGCGTCGGTGCTTAAATAAACTATGGTTTATTTTTCTAAGCACCTCCCCTAAGCGCATTGCATTGTACATGGCCTAGTAACTCTACTATGGTGCTCTATGGTACAAGTTATCACTGAACTGAAGATGGTCAGGATATATCTTAAACTCGAGATGTTCTGTCTTTAGCTATATCTTCAACTAAATATGTTCAGTTTTTAACTGAAGATGTTCAAGTCATTTCTATGACCAGTTATAGCATAAAAATTGAGCTTGTATTAGTTGTTGCCAAAAGTAGAGCATGCAAATGTTTGCCAAGACTACCTATTGCCAATTGAAGCAAAAGAACTGAGCATGCATTAGTTATTCCCAAAACTAAAGCATGCACATGATTGCCAAAAGTACCTATTGCCACTTTATGATAAGAACTGAGATTGTATTAGTTATTGCCAAAAGTAGAGCATGCAAATGATTGCCAGAAGAACCTATTGCCAGTTGAAGCAAAAGAACTAAGCATGTATTAGTTATTGTAAAAAGTAGAGCATGCTCATGATTGGCAAAAGTACCTACTGCCAGTTTCTATTAAGAACCGAGCATGTGTTTGTTGTTGCCAAAAGTAGAGCACGCACATGATTGCCAAAGCCACCTATTGCAAGTCCTAAAAAGTTTGTCTTAGATTTATCTAGATACAGATGAATCTAACACTAAAATGTGTCTAGATACATCCGTATCTGGACAAATCTAAGACAAGCTTTTTGGGATGGAGGGAGTACTAGTTATTGGCAGAAGTAGCCCAGGGGAGGTGCTGTTTGCTGGATAGCAACATAAAGATGAAACCCTAATTCAGCACTGCTTGCGTAACTAAGAACCGCATAGCATAAGTGACTTATGTAGCATACCTAAACTACCATCTGCATTACTTGAATGGGCTCATCAAAGCTGGTGATGGTTTGACTGCTCTGCGTGATCGTGATGATAAGAAATCCACACGTGCAGCAATGGTCTAGGTGCAAGATATTTTTTGTCGAAATCGAAGTACCAGTAGTGGTCAAAAGTATTGGGCCATAAGATTTCTGTACAGAATTGATGAAGGCTCCAGTTTGACAAAACAATGAAACTAGATTTGATGGCGTTGGTGGATCATCGAATCAATCAACCACCCAAACCGAAGAATATCTTGGACCCAGACTGATGGATCATCAAATCGATCAACCACCCAAATCAATCACATAAAGTGGCAGAAACGCAAGGTGCAGGTACTAGCAATGTGGAGTGGGAGCAAAACTCCTTCTCGTGGAGCAGAAGAGGACACCGCAGGGCAAAAGTAGAAGAAAAAGAGACTACACGTCAATTAATTTGTACTTCCTGACAGAACTGAAACCACTCCAAAATGGAAGAAGAATTTCAAACTGTTTCAAAGTACTACTACCTAATCTGACAACTATAGCTTGAAGCCAGCAGAGTATCAAGTAAGTGATTTTAATCATTGATCAATTCCCTAAGAGGCGGATCAAGGTATGGTCTTGGGAGAAAAAGATAAAGGGGAAGGAAGGGCATACCTGCAGGCCGACAGGCCGACAGGAGGGGGGTCGGAGATGCTGCATCGGCGACCAATAGTCGACCTGCATCAACAAGTGTGTCAGCCTGTCCTGCGTTGCACCTGCAAACAACAGGGGAAAAAAATAAAAGAAGCAAACATGAGTAACAATGAAAGAAGAAAATTTCAGAATTAGTTTTTATCAAACTTGCTTCCTTTAATTTGCTATAGATAGATAGAAGCCTTTAGCAGTTGTCATTTAACTGTCTAGAAGCTTTTGCAATCAAGCTTCACTGACAGAATGTATTTATTTCTCCCTCCAGCTCCTACTTTCTAGTTACATGGTGTTGTTATTCAGAGGAAGTTGCACTTTTAGTTTGGCTAATTGGTTGGTTGATTGGTGCACTAGACATGGACTGGAACTGGATGGGAATTAACATGAAAGAAAGAAAAAACAGCAAACATGCATGCATGCATGGTCAGGATAGAAGTGTAATAATCTTGGAATTGAGTGTCGGGCAGATTGTCGCTCTGATAATTGGTTACTGGATGTATCATGTGGCATTGCTGGATGGACCTATCGGCAGAAGTCAAGCTGGTCTCGGCCAAGAGTGTACATAGCGGTGATGTCCCACACAACTCCGTCTGCTGCCGTCGCTGGCGAACGACGGCATGACGGAGGGCCCGGGGCGAACCTGCAAAGTACATGGACCTGACCGCGAGGCAGGCGATGGCTGTTGGCGAACACCTCCACGAGCTCCAGCTCCAGCTCCAGGGGTATGTATGTATGTTCTCCTGCAGAAGCAAAAAATCAGAATTAGTTTTTATCGAATTTGCGTCCTTTTGCGAATATATTTATTTCTCCCTCCAGCTCCTACTTTCAAGTGAGATGGTATTGTTATTCAGAGCAAGTTTTACTTTTAGTTCGGCTATTTGGTTGGTACACTAGATATGAACTGGAACGGGGTGGGATTTAACATGAAGAAAACACAGCAAACATGCATACAAAGTCAGGATATAACTGGGCGAGCGGGTGAGTAATTATCCAGGGAGGGCTTGAATCTATCAAACCTCTTCAGCATGGTGCAGAGCATAACTAAAATTGTCTCTTGCCTCAGATGCACCATGGTCTCTTTCTTTAGCGTAGTGCATAGGGAAGAAGAACAAGTTGAAACGAACCTTCATGAGCTCGTCAAAAGCAGCCAGATGCAAGCCTCCTTGCCCGGACGAGAGAAGAAGCACATGGAGGGAGGGAGGATCCTCTCTCGGTGCAAGTCGGAAGGGGAAGCATCGGCCACCCCATCCTCCTCTCCCCGCTCAAGATATTGGAGAAGGCCGGCGACGTCCATCGGGAGCGCCTTCGTTCCCTGTGCAAGTAAAAGATTCATTGATGTGTTATGTTGTAGATATCAAACGCCCTGGATGATGCTACTAGAGAATATGATCAAGCTATAGCAAGAGCATACATCTATCTATTATATTATTATAAAACGATAGAAAACGGACGGCTCAGATGTAACAATTAAAAAAGTGCTGAAAAGAACGACCCAGATTTGCTATAAAGAAGTACACGTCCGTGTGCCTCCACATCCCATACGTTTCCAACCAGCTTTATTTAAAACCATTGTGATTTGCTGGAAAGACTTTCATATACTGTTTCCATATCACATACGACTTCCAACCAGTAGCCTATAGCAAAACGATGAGTTGAGTCCAAGTTCTATACATGGACATGTACCTGTTCGAAAGAAGAAGAAAAATTGTGTAAAAAGAAAAGAAAAGAAAGTGGTCCTTAAAAAAAAGGACGTGTTGGTCGAACATGTATATGTTGCGCAGAAAAAGGAAAAACATCCTTGCGTGGGTGCAGATACAATCCTGCAGAAGCACAATAAACAAATCGTATTCTGGCTGGACACTGATTGATAAGGACATAAGGGTGTCATGCTAATGTATATGAACCGGAAAGTCTAAAAACCAAAACGGTCCAGCAGGGTTTGGCATTGGACTCAAAAGACGCCATGTACTTTGAACATCCATTTGCACGCCTGGGCATGCAGCAGCCTGACTAGGGGGCCATGTACGTGCATGTCCACGTCTATTTTTAGTTGTCCTCCTTCATGCCTTCTAATTAAGGATAAGGCCATATACTGATATAAAAAAGATAAGGTCATATATACTGTCTACACCATATATATAATAAAGGAAAACGTTTAAAAGCAGCCGGATGATTTCTCCCGTTCGTCAACCGCGTCCAGCGCCATCTGATCCGATTTGATCGTGTGGCGCGGAGCGCCTCTGTGTCCCCACGTGCGATGGTAGCCCACCTTCGTGACCTGTAGTACGTAGCTAGCTTGACCTTTTCAGTTGGCGGATCGTAATCAGTTGGTACAAATAGTCTAGACGTTGATCACGGTGTTGATTTTGAGTGGTACTTAGCAAGCTCATGAGTCAAGGTTGCTTTGGATGTAGCGTCCTTGACGCCGCTGCCAACACCTTCGAAGCATGCCATCGCAGCATCACCGGAGCAGCCGGCCGCTGTCGCCGCATCGTTGCGACTGTCGAAGCATGCCATCGCACCATCATCGAAGCTGCCATGTCCATCGTCACAACAGTGCCGCGTCCGTTAAACACGCCATTGCAGCATCATCAAAGTAGTCGGGCCTTCGTCGTAGCATCGCCATGGTTGTCGAGGCATGACGTCGCAGCATCGCCACGACTGTTCGAAGCATGCCGTCGCAGCATCAATGTGGCCGACGAAGCATACCGTTGCAGCATCATCGCGACCGTCGAAGCACACCACCGGCATTCGAAGCATGTCATCGCGCCATCGCCACGGCCGCTGCAGCACGCCTCGTAGCATCATCGCGGCCATCGAAGCAAGCCGTCACGGCATCGTCGCAACCGTCGAAGCCTGCCACGGGTGTTCGAAGCATGTCGTTGTGCTAACTCCACGGCCGTCACAACACGCCTCGTAACATCGCCACGACGGTCGAAGCAAGCCATCGCAACATCCTTGAAGAAGCCGAGATTCCGTCGTAGCATCACCGTGGCCATCGAAGCATGCCGTTGCGGCATCGTCAGAACCGTTGAAGACTGCCACGTGTTGGAAGGATGTCATTGTGGTAACGCCGCGACCGTCACAACACGCCTCGTAGCATCGCCACAACGGTCGAAGCAAGCCGTCGCAACATCCTCGAAGAAGCCAGGATGCCGTCGCAGCTCACCATGGGCGTTCGAAGCATGTCGTCGCGCCATCGATGGGGCCATCGCATCACACCTCATAGCATCGCCACAACCGTTGGAGCAGCCGGGTGTCGCAAAGATCGTCGTCCAGCGTCGTAGCAGTGCTTCGCAGCCTCACAGTGACGCTCGTAGCAGCCGGCTGACCCTCGCAGCATCATCGTCTCGGCTTACAGTGCATCAGCTCTCGTACGCAGCAGCCACTCCGTCGCTGGTCTTTGAAGCAGCTCGTGTTGCTACAACGGCGGCTGTCATTTCACTTCCAAAGTTGCACGCTGCTGCATGTCGTTGGAGGTCGGACATCAATGCTTTTGCAGCATGCAACGCCAAGGAAGAGCAAGTGGGGATGCTGCGTTGGTGGCATGGGATGCATGGCGTGCGAGCATGGTTGGCTTCTTTTTGACTAGCTGAGTAACTTGGTTTTGCTGCAACAATGTAAAAGTAGCTAGCTAGCCAGCTAGGTGCAGCGTAACAGACTAGCTACTAGCAGGACCGATGCCACGTGAGGGGTGAACGCATTTTCTAGGTACTACCAGGACGAATGCCCACGTGAGGTGTGAACGCATCTCGCTGGCCTGACGAGTCACGAGAATAAAAGAAGCGGGGGACTAATCATACGGCTGACAAACGTCTGATCCAAGGGCTGGCGAGGCGGTTTATTTTTCGTTGGCATCTACCGGATGATGCGTAGCAGCGGC
This sequence comes from Elymus sibiricus, assembly GCA_039707655.1. NCBI lineage: Eukaryota > Viridiplantae > Streptophyta > Magnoliopsida > Poales > Poaceae > Elymus > Elymus sibiricus. Next base: position 18,131,455 of record CM077672.1, on the reverse strand, counting down.
CTATAATAAAAGATTAAAAAATAGTCATGGACAAAAATATATGAATTTATCCATTAAATATAACTGGGAAAATTTATTGGTAATTGAGCAATATGTTATATTTTGATTATTTTGCTGATCTGTAAATTAGAAAGAACACAACTCTGCTTTTGGCAGAAATTTATCTTTGCGCAAATTAGAAGTTATATTTAAGAGCGCAAATTTATTTTATATATCAATATGTACAAGAAATAGAGGAATATAACTATTTTTGTACGTACTCCTGTGGCGTAAACAAATAGCTAACTAAATTTATAATATCATGTTTACAATTTTGTAATAAAAAAGAAAAGAAAAGAGCACTTTGATTCAATGTTGTAGAATTGAATATGTGTAGTGAAGGAGGACCAGTGTTAACTAACATGCCTCTAACTGAGATGCATCAACGTCCATGGGTTACTTTAAAATGCAGTTTGCTCTAATAGTATCATCGTGCATACATTCAGTGGTACGAAAGTGGTTGATGACACATAACATAAACGAGCCCATGGATTCATGCAGCAGAGATCACTTGGCGTGCCCACGCCAGGTAGAAACAATGGAGAAGAGTGATAATCATTAGAGTTCAATAGTATATGAATGTAAAAAAGCTAGGACAAGAAATTCACAAGGTGAGGTAAAAAAAATGCCATATCACTGTGATATTGTTTAAGTGAGTATATATTGTATAAATATTGTCACTTGGAGAATAAATTCTTAAGCAACAAGTTCTCTAAAAGAAATAAAAGATACACAAGTCAATATAGAAAAAACATGTACACGATCAAGAAATGAGTAAGCACACATGGTTGGAGAAGTGGATGCACAACCACACTACCTGGGTTCAAGTCCTCATGGATGTAAAGTTAGGTTCTTATTATTTAAAAAAGTCGTTATAAGGGCTTCCTCCGTGAAAAATATGGACATGGTCGGAAAGAAAAACATTTTATGGTGAGATTGCCCAAGTGAGCAAAAGATAAATATTTTAGTAATTTTAATGACAAGCGGACAAAGTAGAGTAACACCAAGTATGTACTTATCTAGAGAGAGAGAGAGAGAGAGAGAGAGAGAGATGGCGCCAATAGTTTTAACTCATGATCGGTGAAGTTATTAAAAAACAACGATAAAGATCATGGATAGAGGAAGGGTGTAAAAGAGACGGCAACAAATTGTTAGAAAAGCTATAATTTCGCATAGTGTGTCATTAACCATTGAGCTTTCATTGTTAAAGACCAGAACTTAACAATAAAGTAGTGTTCTTTGTAGAACTTTCTGATAAGAGACAATTGTGTAGCAATAAACTAAAGGAACTTCACCGATAATGAATTAAAAGTACTGGTGGCCAAAAATAACTGAATAAAAAGTATTGAATATGCGATATCATGCATAATTTAGTTCCGCTATTTTCTATCTATGTAATGTTGATGTAATAAGGCATAATGAAATATGTGATAGCACATAATGAATCTAGCCGCGCAAATGCGCGGGTCACCCCGCTAGTTTTTACAAAGATAACAACAGTATGATATGAACCAGGTCACAAGAAGATTGGTCCAAAACCAAAACAAAATGGAAGAAATTATTGTGAAGATGTACAGAAACCATCCATCTATTTGTTTCTGTTATTACCCATATTGCAGGTTGTGGATGTGACCAAATAGGTGAATTTTGTATACCGGGCAAACTTATTTCAACTAACTATATGAATAATTTCTTCCATTGACAGTAACTTGATTACTGAAAGAAAACACATCAAACATGCATACATGGTGAGGATATAACTGGGCGGGCTTGAATCTATCAGCATGGTGCAGAGCATAACTAAAATTGTGTCTTGCCTCTGATGCACGTAGTCTCTTTCATTAGCATGTTGAAACGAACCTTGAGGAGCTCGTCAAGAGCAGCCAGGTGCAATTCTCCTCGCCCGGACGAGAGAAGGAACACATGGAGGTAATAAGGACGGGCCAAGGGCCGAGGGTTTCGATCTGGATGAGCCGCAGACGAGGGGAGGATGCGGAAGACGGCGCGCGAGGGTGGGGTCTTGGGCGGCGGACCTGGAGCACGCATCTTCGTCCCTGCCGGGAGCCTTCATTGGTCGCGGCCGGCTGGAACCTTGGCGAGCAGGCGGCCGTCAGCCGCCAGATGTGGATCTGGGAGCGCCACCGGCTCACTGGCTCCGTCCGGAAGCGCCACCAGCGAGGAAGAGAAGGGGATGGGGGCGGTGGCTGAGCGGGAGACAGCGGAAGGCGAGGGGCGGCGGCGGCGCATCGGGAGATTGGGAGTCAGCGGCGGCACGTCGGGAGGGACGAGGAAGAGGAAGAGAGGGTGGGTGGGTGCGGCCGCGGCTGCGGCCGTCTCCCTTCCATTAATTTTTCTCATTTTCGTTTCCACTTTTTTTTGAACCCCGGAAGCGGGAGGAGCGAAGTTTCGGGGGTGTTTTGGCACCGACGGGCGGGAGTGGGGAAAATTTCGGGACTAATTTTGAGATTTTTTTTTTGAAACTATCATGTTTTTTATAGCAAATTTGGAAACTATATGACCTAATTCAAATAAATCAGTAGTATGACCCCGTCGGCCTCTATAAGGCCGAAGACACTGTTTTCGGCCAGCACTAAGCCGAAGAGGGCTCGTCGGCCTCCCGTTGGCCGAAAAGAGGGCCAGCTGGGCCGAAGAGGGGGTGTCGGTGGGCTGCCGACCGAAGAGGGGCGTCTTCGGCCAACGAGCAGCCGAAAAGGCTCTTCGGCCAACCCGCGACCGAAGAGGTCGGGATAAGGCCGAAGCCTCTTCTTCCTCCCGCTCGCCTGTTCTTCCTCTCTCTCTCGTTCCTCTCTGTTGCTATGCCACCCCACGCCAATCTCCTCCCATCTCCATCCATTTTCACATCCAAGCCACAGAAACAATAGATCGTAGCAATCTCCGGCGTCCTACGGTCATTTTTTTTCCCTATGAGATAGTTTTTTGTGGGTACAAGTGAGTAGCCATGGTGGGGTGGAGGAGGTGCGGCTCAGGAGGAGGTGGTGGGGTGGAGGAGGTGCGGCTGGGGAGGAGGTGGTGGTGAGGAGGAGGTGCGGCTGGGGAGGGGGTGGTGGTGAGGAGAGGAGCCGGTGCCGCTGGGGAGGGGGTGGTGGTGAGGAGAGGAGCCGGTGGTGCAAGTACTACGCGAGGTGGCCGGTGCTGCTGAGTTGAAGAGAGGAGCAAGAAGCAGGGGACACACGCGTCGAAGGTATAACCATGTCGTCACAAATTTTCTCTGAGTTGTAGAGTTTAGTTAGTGTAGATAAGTCATATTGCGTACTTCGAGTGTTAATTTGTCTGTGCTGGCATTTTAGTGGTTAGTTAGTGTAGCGGGTAATATTTTTGTTCTTCGTGATTAATGAGAAGATGGAAATGTCTGACAGGTGAAAATGTCTGAATCAGTAAATTTGTGTGTGCCGGCATTTTAGCGGTTAGTTAGTGTAGGGGGCAATAATTTTGTTCGTCGTGATTATTGAGAAGATGGAAATGTCTGATAGGTGAAAATGTCTGAATGAGTAAATTTGTCTGTGCTGGAATTTTAGCGGTTAGTTAGTGTAGCGGGTAATAATTTTGTTCGTTGTGATTAATGAGAAGATGAAAATGTCTGACAGGTGAAAATGTCTGAATCAGTAAATTTGACTGTTTACTATGGCCCTGGTAATGTTCAATACAATGAGTTGGGGTTGATCTTAGCGAGTATAAAAATGGCGTCATGACACTTCCAGACCCGGACAGACTGGACATTAGACAGTTGATGTACTGGTTGACTACTAGTTTTGGGCTGGATCCTGAAGTATGTTCCGTCAGTATTCATGCATTGTGGACCAAATCCTGTAAAAATGTCAAGTGGGAGTTGATGCCAATAGATAGGAGCCATCATTGGTTGACGCTGTTAAGTCGTTGTCGAGACCGAAGAATCCACCCATATGCCCTAGTGCAACCTGTGGCGAAGGAGGAGAATACCGTACAACTCCACGTGGGGTATGAACCCGGCCAGGGCAGTGAAGTGGCTAACGAGATTTGTTTATCCGGGTCACAGCGACTGGATGTGGATGGTAGCCAACCTGAGAAAGAGTCAGAGTACGTGCCACACAATGTGTGTGGTCATGATACTGGGCAGAGTAGTCAGTCGATAATATTGGCGGAGGATCTGGATTCTGATGGGGATGAGGAAGAGGAGGAAATGCAGAGGGTGATGGAGGAAGAGGACGAGGATGAAGTGGAGGTACCGATTCCTTCTGCATGGGATCAGGACATATCCACCGGCCTTACGGTCAACGATGGCCATGAGGTTCCATGGCAGTATAATCTGAACCAAGTCCAGATAGGGGCTATGTTTGATAAAAGAAAAAAAATGAAGTATGCGGTGATCAAGTGGGCTATGTCTACGCAGAGGGTTTTCCGAACACACATTTCAAGTCTAACAAACTATACCGTGAAATGTGTTGAAACAGGTTGTCCTGGGAAGGTGCACGGGCACGTGCCGAAGTATAACATCCACTGGGTTGTGACCGATGTCGTCCCACATAATTGTGTGAGGAAAAACCTTTTGGTGAATCATCCAAACCTGACTTCAACTCTCATTGCGCAACTCATGTATACTGAGATAGTGCAGAAGAAAGATATGGAAGCAAAACACATCCAGACAGCAGTGAAGGTCAGATGGAATTATGACATTCCTTATGGGAAGGCTTGGAGGGCTAAGCAGAAGGCTATGGAGGAAAGGTTTGGGACGTTCATCGACTCATATGATAATGTTGTCCGTCTCCTTGACATACTGAAGGAGAGGAATCCCGACACTTATGTTAACGTACAACACACGAGGTTGCAGAGTATACCAGATTTCAAGGTGTTGAAACGAGTATTCTTCTCTTTCGCTATGTGCATCGAAGCTTTCCAGCATTGTCCTCCTGTGATGTTTGTGGATGGTACATTCCTGACTGGTCAGTACAAAGGGCAAATCCTGACTGCTATTGGTGTGGACGGGAACAATCAAATCATCCCACTTGCCATGGCATTTGTGGAGGGTGAGAACTTTCCGAGCTGGGTATGGTTCTTCTGGCAAGTGAAAATTGCCATCGTGTAGGACCGACCAAACATGTGTGTCATTCATGACAGACATGCTGGTATATTGAAGGCCGTGAAGACACTAAGGAATCCAACAGAAGACGAACGAACACCTTGGAAGGACTTGCAGAGCCGGTGGTGCATGCGGCATCTTGGGGCTAATTTTTTCTCACAGTTCAAGAACAAGCGGTTGATGAACTTGTTCAAAAAATTATGCAAGCAGAACCAGCAACGTAAATACCATTTTATTTGGTCAAAACTTGATGAGTTTACTAAGAAGCAGGTCGATGCCAGGAAGAAAATGGAAGAAGATCAGGTTAAATTAGCAACACTCATGGCGGAGCTAGAGGAGCCAGTAGCTCTTTGTGACTTGCCAGCAATTGACCCTCCTGGTACTAAGAGAAAGAAGGGGAGGGCAATAAAGAGTTTTTCTCAGTGGATAGAGAAAGAGCCTCCCGTGAATTGGTCTTTGATGCATGACACACATGGAGCTAGGTATGGCCACATGACAACCAACCTTGCAGAGGTGTATAACTTTGTACTCAGAGGGAATAGAGCATTGCCACTCACAGCTATTGTGGAGGCTGTATTCCATGGCACTTTGAGATATTTCAGAGAAAGGCACGAGTTAGCAAAGAAGCATATTGCAAATAATCCCAACACACCTTATTGTAGCCGTGTCATGGAGTACATGGCAAAGAAGATAGAGAAAGCAAAGAAGCACACTGTCAGACTCATAGGTAATGAGGAAAGGAGGTATGAGGTTCAGCTACCTACCGATGGTTTTGGTTCTGCAAATGAGGTGAAGACGCACGAGGTAACAATTGGAACGGAATTTTATCCAACGTGTGAGTGTACATGCAACAAACCGAAGTTGTTGCACCTGCCTTGCTCACATGTGTTGGCTGCCTGTGGCCAGATTGAGTTGGACGCCATCTCCTTCGTGTCCCCATACTATTTAAAAGAGGCAGTACTCAACACATGGACCGGTGAGATGACAGGGTTTAGAGTCATCGGCAATTTCAACAAGGTAAACGACGGTGAGAGAGTATACATCCCGGATCTAGATCTTCGGCGAACAAGTAGGGGTAGACGTAAGGTCTGTCGCATCCGGAACGATATGGACCAATCTGAAGCTGGTGGAGCAACCAGACAATGTTTGCTATGCACGGCTTATGGGCATAGGATGAAATATTGTCCCGACCTGAAGAAAGACGGTGCTTCCACATCGACGAGTGCTTCCACATCGACGAGTGCGACAACAGGAGCAAGAGGCGGACGTGGTTGAGGCAGTCGAGGACGAAGGGGACGACGAGGAAGAAATAACGCACAAGCTATATAATTTGTGAGGACTAGGTGATACTTATTATTATGTGTCGGACTATGAGAAAATGTCGGACTATGTTTTAATTTGTAATATGTCTGGACTATGTTTTAATTTGTAATATGTCTGAACTATGTTTTTTGACATAAAGCCTGCCATCCTCGTTGGGAATGCACTTTGCTGGTGTCTTTCTGGTGGTCATGCCCTTACATTTGGTCTTGAAACTCAGAGCCTTGGTGTGATCAAGAAGCCACTACTTTCCCCTTTGACGGACTTGCGCTATGGAATGGTTCAGCTCTTCCGGACAGAGGATAGTGGACTTGGCTTTGCACATTTGTTAGCACACACCATGAAATTATGGGTGATGGAATCAAACTGTGATGGTACTAGGTAACCCTACTTTGTACATTCTTTTAAACATTGTAGTTTCGCAAATCAATTTTACATGTTTCACTATACTGCAGGCGGCAACCAGTCGCAACAGTTCATGCATTCAGTGCAGTCACCGATACTTAGTGGTGCTGGATGTGGATTAGAGGGCTACGGCGATGACGATGACGAAGCTGCAAACACTTATGACTTCTCTCAGACAGTGTTTCACACTCCACCACCAGCACCGATGCAGGAGACACATACCGTGTCAGACGATGTTATCTACGGTCGTGGTTACCGTGAGCCTCGCCCATCGCCTCAGCGCTTATCGCCTTCCGGTCCTCGCCCGAGGAAGACCCAGATTCGTCGTCGTCCCCAGCAGTGATATGGTTATCTATGTATTAGTCATTATCTATGTTAGTTTCAGACTTTTCTCATGTGTGAGTCATTATCTATGTATGAGACATGCTTCATGTATGTGTTACTATCGCACTTGCTTCTATCTGATCAGGAGACATATATCTACCTATGTATGCGAGAGACATATTACTATTAATTCGCATTGTTATTCCAGTTACATTTCCAAAGAGACTGCAACAGATAATTAAGATACAAGTACATCTGAATTTAACGGTAGGGCTGAACTTAAAAAATACAGCTTACAAACTACATGAAGGCATCATCGGCATCCTCCGTCGATGCAGCACTCTTGCCCTTCGACGATGCGATACTCTTGCCCTTCGACGATGCTATACTCTTGCCCTTGGTGCTCGGCATGAAAATATCGTCTTCGTCCTCGCTGTCTTGGGTCCATAAATAAGTATGTTCTGCTGCAGCCTTTAGGAATGCTTCACCCTTATGTTGCTGCTTCTTCCACCTTCCATGCAACCTGAGAAGTTCTTTTCGTATCTCCTCAAAGGTCCTTGCAGGCCACCCGCACCTACTTAATACGTGAGCCAACTCATTCAGTAAGGTGTCACTACTGAGGAGTTCGTCCCATGAAACTATCCTATTGTCTATCTTGAAATCGGTGGCTAACCTCAGAAGACATTTGGACATACTAGGGTGAAAACAACTACGATCGAAAGGATAACCGGACATCTTGATGAGACTACACTAGCCTGCTTACCCTCCTTAGTGTGGAGGGGGTTTTATAAGGTGAGAAGAGAAGATGGCGGGAAAGAATGGCAGGAAAGAAAATGGGGGGATAAAATGGAGGGGGAGAATGGCGGGAGAAAATGGCGGGAGAGAATGGCGGGAGAAAATGGCGGCAAAGAATGGCGGGAAAGAAAATGGCGGGAGAGAATTGCGGGAAAGAAAATGGCGGGAGAGAATGGCGGGAAAGAAAATGGCGGGAGAGAATGGCGGGAAAGAGAATGGCGGGAGAAAATGGCGGGAGAAAATGGCGGCAAAGAATGGCGGGAAAGAAAATGGCGGGAAAAAATGGAGGGAAAGAATGGCGAGAAAGAAAATGGAGTGAAAAAGATTGCGGGAAAGTACATTTTTTCATGTATAAAATGGCAATGGTTGTACAAGATTTATAAGCCACTTTTAAATATAAAAAAACACTTCGGCCTACTATAAACCGAAGAGCATGCATCTTCGGCCAACGCCTGACCGAAGACCACTCTTCGGCCAACAGTTAACCGAAGTTACTATCTTCGGCCCAGCTGGCCACTCTTCGGCCAACGGTAGGCTGAAGAGACCTCTTCGGCCAACGGTAGGCCGAAAAGTCCCTCTTCGGCCAACAGGAGGCCGACGGGGTCATACTTTTGATTTTTATGCATTATGGCGTATAGTTTCCGAATTTGCCATAAAAATCACCATAGTTTCAAAAAAAAAAATCTAATTTTGAGCTGTCCAAATTTTGAACCTTACCGTCTGGGTTGTGATCTTGCCTATGCGTCGAAATTTCGATGCGGGTTGAATAACTTATATCACATGTAACAGGATCCTACACCCGCGATGGCGTACGCCCAGAGCTTCACACCAGAGGATCATCGGTGACCTCCTCGTGGTCGTCGACAGAAACCTGGAGATTACTGTTTGTCGCTTCTTAGATCGGCCTTGAGACAGAGGGCGCGACGGGCAAAAGCGTCGCTGAGGTATGCATTGACGACGAAGAAGAACTCGCTTCGATGGGGCAAGCCCTGGATCGAAGGGCGCCGCACCGTTGAGGATGGGGATGCTCATCTAGGGCCTGAATGGGAATTGCCGTCGTGACCCAAAGGGAGGCCGCCGAACACAACCACCTCTCCGAACCTAGCTCCTTGAGAGCACCACCATCGTGGCCCCGAAAACGTCAACGCAGAGGGAAAGAAGTTGACATCCATGAACCACACCCCGATGACCTGCAAATAAGGACCATGCTCATAAGACAGAGCCTCCAAGGAGGGAACAACGCCCATACCGCCGCCACCGTTCGGTCCAGCATTCCGAACCAAGGACTTTCACAGGGAACCAAACTTGGAGGATGACATCCCTTGATGACGTCTCCAAGGAGGGAAAACGAGGCATGAGAGCGTCGTCGTCACCGGCACCCACCGTCGGGCAGAGATTTCACTCAGGATACTGACCACAAACCACTTGTAGTCCACTAGCCACAACACCTCGCCCACATCCAAAGAACTTACCAGAGGTGAGCAGAGCGCGATGAAGATGGCGCCCATATATGGGTGGGTAGCCACAGGCAATGGCGGTCTCGATGACTAAACCACACCACGAACGGCTCCCCACGTGACACACCTGCCGCCATCACATCCAAGATGGCCCACCAGCACCTGCATGGAGGCATCCTCCACAAGGACACCGCCATGCCCACCACCCAAAGTCGTCGCTCTAGAGTCCAAGATGCCAGGCTAACTCGTCACCCACTTAGAGAATGGCCATTGATGTTTACCTAGCAATCCCCACTGCCACATCGACACACCTCCATGACATGTACACCAACCCTTGTCGATGACCACTCCCACAACACGAGGTCTCGCAACTCAGGTAAGTGCATGCCCGTGCAAAAAAAAAACCATGCAACGATGGTCTGTCGAGTCCATGGACTGCCCCCTTTCAGATCCAAAATATTCACGGGGCCGACGTCCATGGCTGTGTTGAGATGAGCGACACCACCCAAACCCAACTTGACCACAAGCTTGTGAAGAGGTTGAAGCACAAAGTTGCAGTTGTTGTCGATTCACGCACAGGGTGGCCCGACGACAGCGAGGGAGGACGCGGGATTAGATGGTGGCGAGGGTATCATAGTCGTCCCGGAGTTGCCATGGGAGGACAATGGGGGGGGGGGGGGGGGGGGGGGGTCTATTTCCACTTTGTGCTTTATTCGATGATTTTCTGACAAATGTAATAAAAAAAGCCACCACAAATTGAACTAATAAAACATAAATCACATGTGACGAAAAAATACAATGGGATTCCTCTTTCAAATACAAATCCCATGATATACTTTTTGTAGCATATAAGTCATGTTTTATTAGCCACAAGGATGGGGCTAATAGACTTGTACGGATGAAGTACACGTGTAAGAATGTTCTCCCCGTTGAGAATCATCCTAGCTATCCGCGACATGCATTGCAACACTCGATCTGGTTCACATAAAATAATAGAGTGCAACTTCTTCTGCGGTCAATAGAGGCCATTTCAAGGCACATGTTATGTCCTCGTCTTTTTCGGGGCCGGCCGCCATATGCCGAACATTTACTGCATTCAATATCTGACATGTGGCCACATGAAATCATGAGCAGAAATGGGCTCAAAGTCGCTCTCTATGGTCTTTGTTCCATGAGTAGGACATGTGTAGCCAAATGGAAGGGAGGGCTCGACATTGGGTCGAAGGCTAGGCCGTCGGCGTGCGATTTGTTATTGTTTAAATCCATGAAAATTCACGAGAAGCCAGAAAATCACGGGACCTGGCGTGGTGTCATCATACGTCCCCCAGAGTGTGTGAATCTGAGAGCATTTCACAGAAGGCTTCATGGAGGTTGTGTGGAACTGGGGCCATCCCTCTCGAAGGACCTAGCTTTTAAGAGGGATCGCATCCGGTTTGTGAAGGGAGTGCGGTGTTCGTTTCTCCGTTGGCCTTGAAATTAATTCTAAGGTCCAAAGACGCCATTCCAAGGCACATTCAAGACCCTTGGCTTTTCAGGGCCCGCTTGTCATATTCCGAACATTCACTGCATTTCTAGGGTTTTAATACCAAAAATTCAAGACCTAACATGCGACCACATGAAATAATGGCCAGAAAATAGGCTAAAAGTCTCTATTTGTGGCCTTCGATCCATGAGTAGGCCTTATGCAGCCAAAGGGGAGGAAGGGCCTCGAACCGGGGGCCAAGGCTATGCTGCCGGCGTGCGGTTTGTTATAGTTTAAATCCACGGAAATTCACGGGACCTAGCGTGTAGTGTCATCATACCACCCCTGGAGAGCGTCATAAAAATTTGAGAACGTTTCATCAAAGCCTTCACGGAGGATGTGTGGAAATAGAACTATCTCTAGGGAAGGATCTAGTTTTCGAGAGAGAACGTGTCCGGTTTTGTGAATGGAGTGCGGCGCCCGTTCCCCCGTTGGTCTGAATTTGGTTTCTGCGATAAACATATGCCATTCCAAGGCACATGCTAGGTCCTCGCCCTTTTCAGTGCCCACATTTCTAAGGTTTTAATGATGGGAATTAAATATCTGACCTGCCCCACATGAAATCATGACCGGAAATGGGTTGAAAGTCCTTATTTGTGGCCTTTGGTCCATGAGTAGGCCCTGTGCAGACGAAGGAGAGGGAGGGCCCGACACCATGGGACAAGGCTAGGAAATCGGTGTGTGGTTTGCTACCGTCTAAAACCATGCTTCGATATAGCAATAGTATATGACTTGGGAAGTTTGCAAGTGATGGGTCATGAGGTAGGGTGTACGGTGACGTGAAGCGATGTCAGACACGTCAAGTACCACATGGTGACTAAGGGTTTGATACACACTGGATGTCATCGCAAAGTGACACCAGAAACAGAGACGATCGTATGGTGATCTAATGTCTACGAGATGGAGTGGACAATAGCGTGAAACTATGCTGGACACATAGATGAGCGCATGGTGGATGACAATGTGAAGTGACACCAGACACGTGTCTTAGCAAGGGGTGAGTATTGTCCCGTGGTGCATTTTTTAAAAATTTGTAAAATAATACCAGTGGCGGGCAGGAAAAAAGGACCGCCACAAGTACGTTTCCCAGCCAGTGGCGGGTGAATATTGACGCCCGCCATTGGTAGTGTCTGCCGTTAGTGGATTACTAGTGGCGGGCGCTAGGTAAAGCCCGCCACTGCTAGGTCTTTGCCACTGGCGGGCGCGCGCCTGCCACTGATGCCATGTTAGCAGTGGCGGAAGGTCAGTGGCCGGCGGCCCTGAGAGCCCTGCCCGTCATTGCTGGGCCATTGGTGCCCGCCACTGGTAGCCATTCCTGCAGTAGTGAACCCGGCAAGCATCTTATAGACCAATAATAACCATACAAACTCAAACACCAGACGTAAGTCAAACATTCCCCAAGTGTAATGTGCTTTACTTGACATCAGGAACTACGGTCCCATGGCACGTCTCTAGCCAGACGATTTGGTGAGAGTGTTAGCAGGCTGATCATATATACATATGTAGTTGACATCCACTTTGCCTTCTTCCACACATTATCTTATGTAGTGATACCGGATACTGATGATTTTGCCTGAGTCGGGATGAAAAGGATTTTTGCACAATGAGTTTGATTTGTAGTTGGAAATCAAATGTAATTTTGGGATCCTTCGACACATGCGATAACATGTTAATCCATATATTTCCGAGAGAAAGGGATTTTGTGCCACAATGACTTGTGACATATTTTTTATTGCTTTATATAGGCTCACATTGGTGCCCAACAAGCACAAGTTCAGACCCAATGGGCCAACAAGATGCCTCACGGATTACAAATCTCCACAATAGAAACAACCTATAACTAGGGAAGCATGAACTCAAGAGACGGGGAGGGTGTGTCTAGTCATGAAGGAGGGGTAAGGGCGGTTATCGCTGGTCAGGGCCATGGTTGTCCTGGGTGGGGTTAGGTGAAGACGTGCAGAGTTGCATGTCCTATCCCTAGAACATTCGGTGTCGCACCTAGGGCTGCCAAAAAGAGCCAGGCTTGACGAGTTTACCTAGTTTTGAAGAATCGCAAAAAAAAACACCCTTTTTGAACACCCTTAGCTCGAGAATTTTCTTCTGCTCTTATTTTTGAGATCGCGCCCTTCGAGCATGCACCCCCGTTTTCTAAAATGTTTGGGACCAACCGCACAAAAAGCCGATCTACCCACCCCGGTATTCCACTTCAACCTTCTCTCCCTCGGCAGTGGCGCACCCAGATCGAGTGAGCCTGAGCACCAACACCCTGCAACCTTTGAATAGTTTGCCCAATTTCATCGTGAACTGCGTGATTGACATACTCATATGCAGCTCGAGGATGACTTGGTTGAGCACATGTGGACTCACATCGGCAACCAACAGATGCATCGCTTCATTTCTATTCAAGACAATTTCAATTGGGTTGTAAAAACTATTTGATTGTGTTTTTATTTGGACGTGGAACTATTTGTTTTGTAAAACTATTTGCAATGTTTGATATATTTGGGTATTTGCATTACTTGATAATTTGCATAGTCACATAGGGCCTCCAGCCGGACGAGATACGGCCGCGCGTTGGGCGCACGGCCGGCGCATCCAGGAAAACGGGCGGAGGCCGGCCCATTGGCATCCCCAAACGGACGAAATCCGAACAAAACTGACGTTCGTTTGGGGTTGTGCGTTGGAGTTGGCCTTAGCCTTTATGATTAGTTTATGAGAGGCCGTGCGTGCATTAGTTTATCAAAAGAGAATCTGTTGCTGATGGAGTGGCTCCAAATATTCCATTCTTGGGCAAGCAAGAATCCTGGCTGCTGCACAATGCTCCAAGACTAAATTAATATCCTCCAGTACGAGAGGGCACCTCTTGCACCCATGGGCATATGTACCCGGGTTCTGCTGAGTAAATAGGCAATTTTTCGATTAATTTAATCCATGAATAAATCACTAGCATGACATTGACTTAATTACTGACATACTGATTACGAACCAGATTAGCATGTACCACGCATATAGTAGAAACATCTACGCGCATAGCTAGTACAGCTAAGACAGAAATTAACAGGAGAGGGATAAACATGTTAAACCCTCCAATCGGCCAGGCAGAGGCCGCGGCGGCGGCGGCAGCAGTGTCCTCGGGGGCCTCCTTGTCGGCTTCCAGCTTCTCAGCGGCGGCACGTTCGGCGTCGGTGGACATGGTGATGACGAAGGCGATGCGGACTGATACGTCTCCAACGTATCTATAATTTATGAAGTATTCATGACATATTTATTATAGTTTTGTATGATTTTGGTGCACTTTTATATGACTTTTATATGATTTTTATGGACTAACATATTGACCTAGTGCCCAGTGCCAGTTGCTGTTTTCTGCTTGTTTTTGGTTTTCCAGAAAATCCATATCAAATGATGTCCAAATGCAGCGAAACGTTTTGACGATTTTTTCTGGAAGGAAACAGACACAGGAAGCTTCGGAGGAGCAGCAGAAGAGCCACAGGGGCCCCACGAGCCAACTGGGCGCGCCTGCCCCCCCCAGGCGGGCCCTGGTGCCTCGTGGGCCCCCTGTGGCACCTCTTTGCGTGATTGCAACGCTGAAAAATCCTATATATTCAGAAACCCCCGAAAGTTAACCTAAATGACGCCGCCACAAGCCTCTGTACCTCCACGATCTCATCTACAGCCCTTTTCCGGCACCCTGCCGGAGGGGGGAAAGCATCACCGGAGGCCATCTTCATCATCCCAGCGGTCTTCATGACGAGAAGGGAGTAGTTCACCCTCGGGGCTGAGGGTTTGTACCAGTAGCTATGTGTTTTATCTCTCTCTCTCTCTCTCTCTCTCTCTCTCTCTCTCTCTCTCTCGTGTTCTTGATTTGGCACGATCTTGATGTATCGCGAGCTTTGTTAATATAGTTGGATCATATGATGTTTCTTCCCTCTCTATCCTTATTGTGATAAATCGAATCTTTTCCCTTTGAGGTTTCGTTATTGTCGGATTGAATATTTCAGATTTGAGAACACTTGATGTATCTCTTGCATATGAATACCCGTGGTGACAATGGGGTATTATATTGATTCACTTGATATATGTTTTGGCACTCAACTCGCGGATTCCCGAGGTGACATTGGGGTAATATATGCATAGGGGTTGATGCACGTTTTTATTATCTTTTCTCCGATAGAAACTTTGGGGTGCTCCTTGGAGTTCTTTGTGTGGATTGAATATTATGATTATGAAGTTGTTTGATGCATATCGTATAATCAACTCACGGATACTTGTGGTGACATTGGAGTATCTAGGTGACATTAGAGTTGGTTGATGTGTATCATATGGTGTTATTTTAGTACGAACTCTAGGGCTGTTTGTGACACTTATAGGAATAGCTCAATAGATCGATCGGAAAGGATAACTTTGAGGTGGTTTCGTACCCTACAAACAATTTCTATCTTGTGTTCTCCGCTAATAGGAACTTGGGAGTGATTCTTTATCGCACGTTGAGGAATGGTTATATGATTCAATTATGTTAGCATTGTTGAGAGATTGCACTAGTGAAAGTATGAACCCTAGGCCTTGTTTCTAAGCATTGCAATACCGTTTATGCTCACTTTTGTTACTTGCTACCTTGCTGTTTTTTATTGTTCGCATTACAAAAACCTATATCTACTATCCATACTACACTTGTATCACCATCTCTTCGCCGAACTAGTGCACCTATATAATTTACCATTGTATTGGGTGTGTTGGGGACACAAGAGACTCTTTATTATTTGGTTGCAGGGTTGTTTGAGAGAGACCATCTTCATCCTACACCTCCCACGGATTGATAAACCTTAGGTCATCCACTTGAAGGAAAATTGTTACTGTCCTACAAAACTATGCGCTTGGAGGCCCAACACGAGTCTACAAGAATAGGTTGTCACTAGTAGAAAACAGGGCATTGGTTTTTGCCAGATCAGAGCAACATTCCCGGTCGACTTACGAACCGGGACTTCTGCGTGCATCAGTCCCGGTTCGAGCGGCCAGGACGCCGGCCGGGCCTCGGCAGGCACCAGTCCCGGTTCGGCTGGGACCTTTAGTCCCGGTTCCAGCCACAAACCGGGACTAAAGGGCCTCGCTCCTGGCGCAACCCCTTTAGTCCCCGTTGGTGTCTGGAACCGGGACTATAGGTCAGTCTTCAGTCCCGGTTCTAGATACCAACCGGGACTAAAAAGATGCCTATATATATGCTCGCCCCTGCGCACTCCCTCCTCTGTTTTTTGGCCGGCCGGCGTTGTTGGGGAAGGTCGCATGGGAAACAAAAATTTTCCTACGCACACGCAAGATCTATCCATGGTGATGAGCATCTACGAGAGGGAGAGTGAATCTACATACCCTTGTAGATCGCTAAGCGGAAGCGTTAAGAAACGCGGTTGATGTAGTCGAACGTCTTCGCGATCCAAATCGCAAGTCGTCCCTCGATCCAAACACGATCTAGCGCCGAACGGACGGCACCTCCGCGTTCAACACACGTACGGCTTGATGACGCCTTCACCTCCTCGATCCAGCGAGCGATGGTGAAGTAGTGGATGAGTTTCGGCAGCACGACGGCGTGGTGATGGTGGTGAGGAACTATCTCTGCAGGGCTTCGCCAAGCACTACGGAGATTATCACGGGAGGAACTAGAGGGTTAGGGTTGCCGGCACACGGCTTGGGGAATCTTGATGTATCCTGTGTGCTAGCCTTGCCCCTCTATTTATATGTTGAGCCCTGGGGTCTAAACTTGGAGAGAAAGCCTCCACAAGGTCGGTTTTGCCCGCACAAGGTCGGTTTGGCCCGCACGGAAAGAGTCCAACTCGGATTCCAGCAGTATCGCGCACAAGCGGTAGTACCGCTCACGAGCGGTAGTACCGCTTGAGCGGTAGTACCGCTTCACACAAGCGGTAGTACCGCTAACGCGGTAGTGATGCCTTACCAACGGTAGAACCGCTTAAGGCAGCAGCAAAACTTCCTTTTGCACTTTCCAATACCTCGTGGGCTTTACTCCTTTGGCCCATATAAAGTGTTGCTGCACCCGAACACTTCGGTAAACATCCGGAACCCCTTCCGATGAATTCCGGAACCCTTCCGGAGATCAAAACACTATTATCACATATATCAATCTTTACCTCCGGACTCTTCCGGAGATCCTCGTCATGTCCGGGATCTTATCCGGGACTCCGAACAACCTTCGATCACCAACACAATAACTCAACTATACTAATCGTCACCAAACGTTAAGTGTGTAGACCCTGCGGGTTCGAGAACTATGTAGACATGACCGAGACACCTCAACGGTCAATAACCAATAGCGGGACCTGGATGCCCATATTGGTTCCCACATATTCTACGAAGATCTATATCGGTCGAACCTCTATGTCAAGGATTCAGTTAATCCCGTATGATGTTCCCTTTGTTCTTCGGTATGTTACTTGCCCGAGATTCGATCGTCGGTATCTCTATACCTAGTTCAATCTCGTTACCGGCAAGTCTCTTTACTCGTTACGTAATACAAGATCTCGTGGCTAACACTTTAGCCACATTGCTTGCAAGGCTCATTGTGATGTTGTATTACCGAGTGGGCCCTGAGATACCTCTCCGTCACACGGAGTAACAAATCCCAGTCTTGATCCATGCCAACCCAACAGACACCCTCGGAGATACCTGTAGAGCATCTTTATAGTCACCCAGTTACGTTGCGACGTTTGATACACACAAGGTATTCCTCCGGTGTCAGTGAGTTGCGTGATCTCATGGTCATAGGAACAGATACTTGACATGCAGAAAACAATAGCAATAAACTGACACGATCATATGCTACGTTTATAGTTTGGGTCTTGTCCATCACATCATTCTCCTAATGATGTGATCCCGTTATCAAATGACATCTCATGTCCATGGCTAGGAAACCTTCACCATCTTTGGTTCAACGAGCTAGTTAACTAGAGGCTTACTAGGGACACAGTGTTGTCTATGTACCCACACATGTATTTGAGTTTCCAATCAATACAATTATAGCATGGATAATAAACGATTATCATGAACAAGTAAATATAATAATAACCAATTTATTATTGCCTCTAGGGCATATTTCCAACAGGCGTGTGGGAGGTGTGTGCTAGTCTGTTCTCACCTCCTATGCACATGAGGTGTTTGATGAAATGCCCGAGCCACACTTAAGCTTTCTCCTCTCTAAGCTCGACCTCCAAGCTCCATTTTCCCCAAGATTTGTCTAGGTTTGGCGGTGCACCAACTATCCAAGTGTTCTAAAAAGGTTAGCAACTTCATCCTTTCATCTCTCACTGCTAGTTTAGCTCATTTCAAATGCTCTAGAAGTAGTGTGGTTTGTGGGTTTTAGTAGAGGAGTGTATGTGTGAGTTTATTTGATTTAGATGCACAATTTGAGCTCAAATTAACTTCATAGTTTGCACATGTGTAGGGTGCCGTCCCGTCCCCGTCCCCGTCCTCACCGCCGTCGATCGCCCGCGCCGATCTCGTCGCCGGCACCACCGTGGTGAGCCTCTTGTTCTTATCTTTTTTTTAAAGAAAAAATTCTTACTTGTATGATTTATATAGCTACTTGTATAATTTGTTTACTTGTATTATTGTTTGTTATTATATAGTGCCATGGTTTTGGTATCCGCCCCCGTCGGCTCTCGTCCGGTCTATGATTCGGATGTGGTATATTATCTTTTATAACTATTTGTTTCATTTAGTGTTTATGACAATTATGCCGACCAACTTGACATAGATGTCTTTATCTAGGAGGCATGTGAACCGGAAATCCAACCGACCCTCTTGTCGAGAGGTTAAATTTAGTTGAAAAAGAAAACAATTATTTGAAAGAAAAATTGAAAAGAGTTGAAGAAGAGAAGATGAAATTGGAGTTGCATCTTGCCGATATCGTTGGATCAATTGTTACCTTTGTTGCGATTTTGATCGCATTTGTTGTTGCATTTAAATGTTTTACATAGTTGCATGTTAGTTTCAATGTATGTTTTAATTAGATGCTCTAGAGAGCTATATGTTGTTCTATGAGAACTATGTATGAACTTTATGTATTTATTTTTTCAGTAATAACATTTGATCACTAATGTACTTTGGTTTTAATGTGATGATGAACTTGTATTAATTTGGTCATTTATCTATTCATGATGTTCTGTAATGGTTTTTGATATACTTAATTATATTATGCCGGAGGAGGCCCCTCAGCAGACTCCTCACAGTCCAGCTCTACCTCCGCTGCCTCAGTCGTCTCCGTCGTGTCAGCACACTCCGCCGCCTCAGCTGTCTCCGCCGCGTCAGCGGACTCCGCCGGAGGAGGCCCCTCAGCAGAATCCTCCGCCGTCTCAGTTGTCTCCGCCGCGTCAGCGGACTCCGCCGGAGGAGGCCCCTCAGCAGAATCCTCCGCTGCCTCAGCTGTCTCCGCCGCGTCAGCGGACTCCGCCTCCTCCGCCGCGTCAGCTGACTCCGCCTCCTCTACCGCCTCAGCAACGGCGGAAGAGACCCGCCGCCGCTCCGGCGGCTAGCAGTACAACAACGAAGAAATCCAGAGCAGGTCCAAGCGTCAAGAAGGCTCCTCCCAAGTTACCATACGACATGGCTGAGGAGGAAAACAACAAGATCGTGGCTGCCGATGTGAAACGCCAGCTTGCACCGAAACGTCCAGATCCAAAGGAGAAAATAGATCCGGTAAAAGTGAAGCGCTGTCTGGATGCCCTTCAGCGACCACTATCTCCTCCACCATTGTATTGTAAAGACATTTCATGAAGCGAAAAGGTCGGGAAGTACTAGCAGTGTTGCAAGAAGTGGGAAAACAATTCCCCAGCTCGGCGAACAGGAAAAACAATCGTGCCCTCCTCTCAAGGTGTTTCCCGATATCGCTAATGATCCGGGGGTAGCGGCCGCTCATCCTGGTTACACTCTTCGTGATTACTTAGGCGATGAGGTACAGTTCGAAATGGCTGAGGTAGCCTTTAGATACGAGCACGGGAAGCCTCTCGTCAGACCTGAGCAGCTCCCGCGTCTATCAACGATGATGCGAACATTGCATAACTGGTACTTGAAAGCCTGCAAGGAAGGGACCGACAGTATCTTAGTGGGAATTAAAGATGAGCACTACTTCAATGGAGTCGAGGCGTTGTACATTGAATTTGAAGAATTATTTCAGTTATACAATCAAGACGCCCTCGACAAAACTATCGTCAGTTGCTATTGTCTGTAAGTATTTTTTCTGTAATTAAGTCTCTAACTCAGCTCGTTCATTGCATGTATAATTATCCTCACACTATATTATGCAGATTGAAGATCCGCGAATGCAGAGGAAAAATCTATGACATTGGGTTCATTAACCCAAATACCGTAAATGAATATACGGTACAAAAAAACCCGATGATACAGAGAATTACTTGCTAAAGGCGTTACTTGGACAACAAAACAAAACGGAAATACTATTTCCTTACAACTTCAAGTGAGTGTTACTGTCTTGTGCACATTCTGTTTCGCTTACTCGAGGTTAAGTGTAATCGATGAGTTATGCGTGCGCATGTTCTACTTTATTCTGCTAGCCATTCAGCTTGACGCGGGACTAGTAGTTGTCTTGGACTCGAGACGTAAAGAGGCTAAGGAGTGGGCGGACATGAGTCAAATGCTCCAGAAGTAAGTTCAATCATTATCGCACCATATCGGCCACTTTCGTTCATTTCCTGATATCAAGTAATCATTTTCTTTGCCGGGTAGGGTTTGGAAAAAGTTCACCAACCAGGTTAGGGGTGAATGGAAAAAGGAGCTGCGATTTTCACACCCCAAAGTAAGTACTACTAGCTAGTTCCGCGAATCTCTCATTGATTCTAGTTTCAATACCATTATCATGCTTGATTATCATTTTGATTGAACTCTATTCTCGTAAAGTTCTTGTGGCAGGGACCCGGGAATAATTTATGTGGATACTACGTTTGCGAGTACATTCGCCACAAGACCTCTGAGCGGGGCAGATCTGAAGAACAATTTGAAGTATGTAAACAATATTCACATTTTTATTTTATTACCATCAATTGTGTTGAGTTTCATATATATATATATATATATATATATATATATATATATATATATATATATATATATATTGACCCCCTTCTTTAAATTAGATCTCGCGGAAGCGGGACGAACTCCTACCAACTGATCGCATACGAGCAATTCAAGAGGAATTGGCGGGATTCTTTGTTGACCATGTCATACCTACAGACGGAGAATACCATCGGGAGTGGCAATGCGATTTTGGTAATTAGATATTAGGGATCGTAAGAGATGTTATATTGTATATATGCATGAATGTGTACTATATGTAGTAGCGTCGAATAGATATACGAAAACTTGTTGTTCGACCAAGCACAGAGAAAGAGAGGTCACTTCTCTCTATATATTGATCATGACGATGTTGTGTAATGGTTCCTTCATTGCTATATGTAGTAGCTAGCGTCGACTTGAATGAAAAGCATAAAATAAAAATGAAAACCCTAAACCCTCCAAAACCCCTAAACCCTAAACCCCTCCTTTAAAAAAAACAGCGCTTGGCAGGGGCTGACACGTGGTGGCCTTTTAGTCCCGGTTGGTGTTACCAACCGGGACTAAAGGTCCTCCTGCCTGAGCGCTGCGCAGCGGCCACGTGGAGACCCTTTAGTCCCGGTTGGTGTTACCAACCGAGACTAAAGGTCCTCCTGCCTGAGCGCTACACAGCGGCCACGTGGAGACACTTTAGTCCCGGTTCGTAACATGACCGGGACTAAAAGTGGGGGCCTTTTGTCCTGATTCCTTTGTCCCGGTTGCACAACCGGGACTAAAGGCCCTTACGAACCGGGACTAATGCCCTGTTTTCTACTAGTGTGTGTAGTAGACATCAAGCTCTTTTTTGGCGCCATTGCCGGGAGGTGAGTGCATGAAGGTATATTTTTAGATCTTGCAATCGAATCTTTTAGTTTCTTGTTTTATCACTAGTTTGGTTTATAAAAGAAAATTATAAAAAAATGGAATTGAGGTTGCCTCATATTATTCGTCTTTATAATGTATTTCTTGAAAATGATGGATCAGAAAATTGTGCTCAATTGATAGAAGAGGAATTCAATAAAATGTTTGGCATAAAATCTTTGAATGATGAGCATGATTGCAATGTAGCTAGCATGAATTCTTTGAATACACATGATGCTAATGATATGCAAAGCTACAAGCTTGGGGATGCTATGTTTGATGAAGATGATATTTTTAGCCCCCGAAGTTTAGATGAGAAAATTTATTATGATGATAGAACGCCTCCTATTTATGATGATTATATTGATAAAAGTGGATTTGGAGAGGTCACAACTTTATTTAATGATGATTCCACTATTTTAGAAGAGGTTTCAATTGACTATGACAACAAAGTTGCTATCTATGATGATTATGGTGATGACATGCATGCTATAAAGAATAATGATAACCATGAAACTTGTCATCATGATTTTATTTTTCAATTGGATTATGCCAATCAAGTATCACATGATAGTTTTTTTGTTGAGTTTGCTCCCACTATTATGAATAAGAATAAATTTGCTTATGTGGAGATTAATAAAAAAAATATTCTTGTGGATCATGAAATGAATGCTTTATGTGATAGCTATATTGTTGAATTCATTCATGGTGCTACTAAAAATTATTATGAAAGAGGGAGATATGCTTATATATATTGCAATAACATCAAATTTCCTCTCTTTATGTTGAAAGTTTTGAAGTCATGCTTGTTTTGCCTTCCTATGCTAGTTGGTTCTTGCTCCCATAAATTGTTTGCTCACAAAATACCTATGCATAGGAAGTGGGTTAGGCTTAAATGTGCTAGTCATATGCTTCATGATGCTCCCATTGTGTTTCAATTCTTTACTTTTATGTGAGCATCATTGAAATCATCATGCCTAGCTAAAAAGGCATTAAAAAAAGTGCTAGTTTGGAGACAACCCCATATTTATACCTACTGTTTTTGTGTGTCCACATGATTAAGCTACTGTAGTAATCATGTTTCATATGTTTTCTTTCAATAATGTGCCAAGTAAAGCCTTTGGGATAGTGTGGATACTTGTTGATTTGATTCTGTGCAAAAACAGAAACTTTTCCGTCCAGTGCTGGAATTTCTATTCTGTACTGGAGCGTGAGAAAATTCTGAAATTTTTACACAGTATTGGGTTACAAATTTTCTATGTTGTCCTATGTTTTCAGAATTTTTGGAGGTACAGAAGTATGGTTTTTAAATCACTTACTACACACTGTTCTGTTTTTGACAGATTCTGTTTTCGATGCATAGTTTGCTTGTTTTAGTGTTTTCATAGCTTATATTGAGTAATATAAATTGTGGAAATGATAGAATACATTAGTAATTATGTGGGAACAATTATGAATCTTGTCTTGACAGTACCTAAGTGGATGATTTATTTTTATCATACTAACCTATCTCACGAAGTTCCGTTAAGTTTTGTGTGATTGAAGTTTTCAAGTTTTGGGTGAGATATCGATATGAGGAGAATAAGGAGTGGCAAGACCCTAAGCTTGGGCATGCCCAAGGCACCCCAAGATAATATTCAAGGAAGACCCAAACAACTAAGCTTGGGGATGCCCCGGAAGGCATCCCCTCTTTCGTCTTCAACACTATCGGTAACCTCACTCGGAGCTATATTTTTATTCGTCACATAATATGAGTTTTGCTTTGAGCGTCATTTTATTTTGTGGATATTTGCTTGCTTCTATCAATAATCATGTTTTGTGTCTTTTAGTTCAATAAAATGCCAATTATAGTCTTTACCATGCTCAGTTTGCAAGTTTATGTGTTGCTGTTTGAAAACAAAATGTTTTCTGTTATGTCCAGAATATTCCTGAATAGTCAGAACATGATAAAAAATTTGAAATTTTTGCACAGTAAGCATGCATGAGTTCTCTGTCACGTGTCAATTTTTCAGAAATTTTGGAGTTAGGGAAGTATGGATTCTTATTCCCCTTTTACAGACTATTCTGTTTTGGCAGATTGCTGTTATAGTTGCATTGTTTGCATATGTTTGCGTGTTTAATGTTTCTATTTGTGGATAGGAGTATTAAATATGAAGAGGCATTTAGTATGCAATGCTTAATTATAATTTTTGTGATTTGCTACAGTAGAGAATGTTAGGGTTTTGAGTTGATTTATACTAACTTATCTCATGAGTTCTTGTTGAGTTTTGTGTGGATGAAGTTTTTAAGATTTAGGAGAAGCCATGATATGAGAGGAATTAAGGAGACACAAGAGCTCAAGCTTGGGGATGCCCAAGGCATCCCAATATAATATTTCAAGAAGTCTCAAGCATCTAAGCTTGGGGATGCCCCGGTGGGCATCCCACCTTTCTTCATCAACAATTATCGGTTAGTCTTGGTTGAGCCTAAGTTTTTGCTTCTTCACATGAGTTGTGTTATTCTTGGAATGTCATTTTATTTTGTTTTCTTTGCTGTTTGAATAAAATACTTAAGATCTGAAATTTTTAAATGAGAGAGAGTCCCCACATAGCTACCTATTTACTTAACTACTCATTTGGTCTTCACTTATATCTTTTTGGAGTAGTTTGTCATTTACTCTTATTCTTCACTTATATCCTATGAGTAAATTGTTGAAATAAATTGAATATTATAAAGTTGAAATTTATATGCTTCATATGCTTGTCCCATGGGGAGTAGTGACTTCACATACAAGAAGTATAAGTGGTAAAATTTATTGAAAGTTAACAAACATAGCATTGATCACTTGAACAATTCATGAAAGAATTTTGAAGGAAGAGAAATTTCACATATAAATATACTATCTTGGACATCTTCTATGATTGTGAGCCCCCATTAATTACTTTCAAGCTTGATCAGGTAGTTGACGTTGGACAAGGAAGACAACGTAACGAGTTATGTTTGTTTATATTCACGTAGAAGTTATATTGTCATGGATCCTCTAACATATGGTGCTTGCTTAGGATCTTTTGCTAGCCAAAAATTCGTACTAAGTAGAGATACTACTTGTGCATCCAAAAACCCTTAAACCCAGTTTCTTGCCATGAGAGTCCACTATATCTACCTATGTATTGAATAAGATCCTTCAAGTAAGTTGTCATCGGTGCAAAAAGCAATAAAAATTGCTCCTAAAATATGTATGATCTTTTATTGCAAGGGAAAATAAGCGTTGTACGAACTTGTGATGGTAAAGAAATAAAAGCGACAGACTGCATAATAAAGGTTGCTATCACAAGGGGCAATATAACGTGACGTTCCTTTGCATTAAGGGCTTGTGTATCCAACAACAAAAAGTGCATGACAACCTCTGCTTCCCTCTGCGAAGGGCCTATCTTTTACTTTTCTGTATTTACTTTTATGCAAGAGTCATTAATGTTCATCCCTATTCCGCTCTATTTATTCTTTAGTTGGCAAGCATTATGTGGTAGGGAAAGATCCAGGCACATATATCCAGTTGAATATAGGTGATCATGAGTTATTATTGTTGACATTATCCCTGAGATAAATAAGTTGGGAGGCGAAACATTAAGCCCCTGTCTTCCTATGTGTTTGACTGAAACGGTTTGTTCTAAAAATATGCTTTGAGTGTCAGCAATCATGGAAGACTAAATGATAGTTGAGTATGTGTAATTTGCTAGATCAAAGCTCTTACATAGACCCTTCCTAAAAATAATATGAATTGCAATTGTTTAATGACTGAGAACATAGTTTGTTAGTTTTCAATAAAGTTTATGGCCTATACTTTAAACATGTGAATAGCTTGTTACTTGATCATGAGAAGTTTTATGAGATGAGCTACTAATTATGATATATATTGATGCTAGAAAAAGTGATTGAAATTATCATTGATCAAACTTATGCACTATGCTAGCATTCACACTTCATATATTATTTCTTTTATCATTTATCTACTCGAGGACGAGCAGGAATTAAGCTTGGGGATGCTGATACGTCTCCAACGTATCTATAATTTATGAAGTATTCATGCCATGTTTATTATAGTTTTGTATGATTTTGGTGCACTTTTATATGACTTTTATATGAATTTATGGACTAACATATTGACCTAGTGCCCAGTGCCAGTTGCTGTTTTCTGCTTGTTTTTGGGTTTCCAGAAAATCCATATCAAATGAAGTCCAAATGCAGCGAAACTTTTTGACGATTTTTTCTGGAAGGAAACAGACACAGGAAGCTTCGGAGGAGCAGCAGAAGAGCCACAGGGGCCCCACGAGCCACCTGGGCACGCCTGCCCCCCCCCCCCCAGGCGCGTCCTGGTGCCTCGTGGGCCCCCTGTGGCACCTCTTTGCGTGATTGCAACGTTGAAAAATCCTATATATTCAGAAACCCCCAAAAGTTGACCTAGATGACGCCGCCGCAAGCCTCTGTACCTCCATGATCTCATCTACAGCCCTTTTCCGGCACCCTGCCGGAGGGGGGAAAGCATCACCGGAGGCCATCTTCATCATCCCGGCGGTCTCCATGACGAGGAGGGAGTAGTTCACCCTCGGGGCTGAGGGTTTGTACCAGTAGCTATGTGTTTTATCTCTCTCTCTCTCGTGTTCTTGATTTGGCACGATCTTGATGTATCGCGAGCTTTGTTAATATAGTTGGATCATATGGTGTTTCTTCCCTCTCTATCCTTGTTGTGATGAATCGAATCTTTTCCCTTTGAGGTTTCGTTATTGTCGGATTGAATATTTCAGATTTGAGAACACTTGATGTATCTCTTGCATATGAATACCCATGGTGACAATGGGGTATTATATTGATTCACTTGATATATGTTTTGGCACTCAACTCGCGGATTCCCGAGGTGACATTGGGGTAATCTATGCATAGGGGTTGATGCACGTTTTCATTATCTTTTCTCTGATAGAAACTTTGGGGTGCTCCGTGGATTTCTTTGTGTTGATTGAATATTATGATTTTGAAGTTGTTTGATGCATATCGTATAATCAACTCACGGATACTTGTGGTGACATTGGAGTATCTAGGTGACATTAGAGTTGGTTGATGTGTATCATATGGTGTTATTTTAGTACAAACTCTAGGGCTGTTTGTGACACTTATAGGATTAGCTCAATAGATCGATCGGAAAGGATAACTTTGAGGTGGTTTTGTACCCTACAAACAATTTCTATCTTGTGTTGTCCGCTAATAGGAACTTCGGAGTGATTCTTTATCGCACGTTGAGGGATGGTTATATGATCCAATTATGTTAACTTTGAGGTGGTTTTTGGCAACTTTTTCTTTTCGAAGTCTTTCTGGCTTCATTTGCAATTTGGATGGATTTTGAACCTTTTCAGTTGACTTTGGACTTATGAATTTCTCTCAGTGATCCAGAGCCCTCAGCATCTTGCCAAAATCTTGTCACTCACCATCTCGATCAATTTCCAATTATTCATCTTTCCCAAATATTCATTTTCCTCCTTTGGGAAAATCTGTCATCACTATGGGTTACAAAGCAACCTATAGTTCTGGTGATCAGAAAAATCCGAAATTAATCCCAGACCTTCTTGTCATCATCTACTCCCACAATCTCCAAAAACATTTCATGGTCCAGTACAAAGTTTATTCCAGAAAACTCCATTTGCTCTCTGGACAGTACTGGTCATTTGTGAAGGAGCTCGTATTTTCCCTACTCAATTAATTCCCAGAAAATTCCCGGAGATATTAGGGAACCTATATTTCCACAATATCCAAAAATATCATCTTGTCCAGTACAAATTTTCATCACCAATATTCTGCCAAGTTTCTGTTCAGTTGGAACCTCTGTGAAGGAAGTACCAGCTAGAGGTTTCCAATTGAGCTGAAATTTTTATGGCATCACCTCCTCACCAAATAACCTTGCCACACCAAAATTCAGCCCCAGAAGATCAACCAGATGAGTGCATCAAGCTCATCTCTGTTTCTGGTTCAGTACAGCACTTGTACATGAACTATATTCAAATCTTGTTCAAATCCTCTCAAACTTGGTCAGCTCATACTCCTTCCAAAGTAGATAACCCGAGACATCTCCTTTGGCTCCATCCCCAGCTCACCTCTCCTCTAGATCTTTCTCAATTCTGCTGTCAGAAACTGTAGCTGAAGCTACACTTCACAGCAGAGTGAACCTAGCCAAACCAAGCATGCACAGGCACTAGATGATCAAAGGAGAAGGCCCTAGACACGGTGAGCTGGACTTGGACGGCCTCGAGACATCACCTCCCGTGGTGAGCACGGTACTGGCATGCCAGTACGCGTGCTCTGCACCTCGCCGGCGACGGCCGAGGTCATTCCAGTGGCTTCGCCCTGCCATTTGATGTCCTGAGGTGCCGACTTCGTCGATGCCGTCCACGTAACCCTCTCCCGATCCTTCCCCTCGCCGGAATCAAGCTCGCCGGTCGCCACGCACTCGGGCACTGTGCCGCCCGTGGCTGCACTGTGGCGTGCGGCGCGTCGTCTTCCTGCCTTAACTCCTCCTGCTAGCTCCCATCACTTCTCCCCACGTCGCGACGGCCAGCTCGCCGTCCTTGCGCCGGCGACGTGGCCTGAATCCCGCCGCTTCCAGAGAACTCCTATAAATACCCCCCCCCCCGGCCTCTCTCGAGCTCCTCAACCCACTCCTCCTCCTCCCAATCGACCTCCCCGAGCCCGAGCCACGGCCGAGAGGCCCTCTGTCCTCGAACCTCGCCGGAGATCCGCCGCCACCCGAGCTCGGCCTCCCCGCCAATTCTCTCCTCCCTGAGCTCCACCGACTTCACTATCGAGCTCAGCTCGCTACACTGACCTCGCCTGAGCCCTTGCCCGGTCAAATTGTTGCCGGAGTCGTCGTCTCCGACGACACCCGAGCGCCGCCGCCACCGGAGAAGAAGGGGACGACGCCGTCCGGCCACTGTTCGCCAAGCCACTGGTACGTGCATGTCCGTCTCGGAGTGCTCGATCCATTCCCCTGTCTCCCGACCTCGCCGCCATCTGTATCGCCGACGAACGTCGTCGGACCATCGCTGTCTTCTGTTCCCTCCGCTCCCCCTTTTAAACCTGACCGCGGGGCCCGCTCATCAGCCACACGTCGAAGGGGTAAGTGGAGACGCCCAGGCGGATTACGCCTTCGACGTGGACCCCTGGCAGTTTTTCTATTTTCTATTTTAATTCCAGATTTTGACCAAAACTTTGACCGTTCATAACTTTTAAACCATAAGTCCAAATCAGTTGATTCTTTTTGCATCTGGTTTGTCTTGAGCTCCTTTATTTTCTGGCCAAATTTGGTATTTTTTCCCTTGTTCACAGAATTTCTGGTGCTCAAAACAGTAGCATGTGACATTTTCAATTGCTTTTTAAAAAATATTTTCAGAGGGAAATAACTTTGGATTTGAAGCCTAGAAGTTTGTGGACAACCCATCAGAGCAAGGCAAGCCATGTCATCCATTGCATGAAGCATTTCAATAGTGTTGGTTATTTAATTGAATTTCATGCATTATTTTAATATGTGCTAAATTCCTATTAAATTATTTAATTGCTTAGCTACTGCCATATTAAATTATTCCTGATAAATATTCATGCTGGTTAAATTCTTGACAACACTAAACTTAGCTGGTTGATCAAGAGCCACCTACCCGGACATTTCCGTGCAACCACATTTGCTGGTATGGGACGGCCTTGACTTGGTCTGGCTTTGTGCTCTTTTATCGGTACCACCAAACTAGGGAGGGTTATGCATGCGTGCTGCCTGGATCAGGTAGACGACGATAATCCTGTGAGCCCAGTTGAGTTATTTTGCCGGCGTCCCGGTTTGGGACGGTTTAGTTTGGCCACGACGGTGGCAGGTGTCACGGGGTGACACAGGGGCCACCCAGGACATGACCCTGGGAGGGTATGATTGTCGGTGGTACGATAGAGGAGTCACGGGTCAGGCAGGTTTCGTTGGAGCACCACCGGTCCACCCGAATGGGATCACGAGGCCAGGTACTCCATGGTGTGGGTAAAGTGCGCAACCTCTGCAGAGTGTCAAAACCTATTCGAATAGCCGCGTCCATGGTATTGGACAGTCCGTTTAGGCCTCTCTAGGATGATCAACCGTAATAATGATAATAATGATGGAAGAACTTGTCTTGTGATCGGAAGTGCTCTGTGGCTTGTGAGCATTCCGAGGGTTGGGGGACAACCCCGATGAGAGTAAGTTGGTACTGGGTACCAGTAAGTGAGCAACCTAATCTCTTAATATGTTAATTTGCCATGCTATTGTTTGCTGCATTGTTTTGGTTGCCATGAGCTTGCGAGTACATTCCAAGTACTCACCTGGCGTATCATGCCAGATGCAGGAGAAGCCGAGGACGGAGGTCCCGAAGGTTCGTGCTACGCTAACTAGGCCGTGTCCACAGCAGTGTCCCTGTGGATGGAGTTTTCCGCGCTATGTTCCGCTACGCCGTAGTCTACCCAGTAGTATCGAGGCCCTGCTTTGTTCCATAAATAATGTAGATATTGTTCTCAGCACGTGCAGTGCTTCTGGCCTCACTAGCATGTAAATTATGAGCTTGTACTCGAGATATTTTAATAAAGTTCAGTTCAGTTCTGTTCCAAGTTGTTGTGTGTTTCCAGAAGACATGATCTCTGGGCTGGAAACACTGGTAAACCGGTTCTCTGAGCCGGGGTGCCACAACGCTTGGTATCAGAGCCATGCTGACTGTAGGACACCCTAGTTAACCCTGCGCTAGAACCGCGAGTAGTTTAGAGTCTTGATATGTCTTGCTTGCTGCATCTGATTGTTGCATCTGATTGCTGCATTGCACGACATGCATATAGTTTTTATTGTGCTAACCGCTGGTTTGATGAGTGTAGATGGCACCAGTCCCGTACCACTACAATCATGAGCCGGCACCGTTCACTTTTCCAGTACTGCTTCGTAGCGTCTGGCTTCGGCTGTATCCCAACGACGAAGACCCAGTGTTCCAGGTGTTTCGAGAGCAGCTTGCTGGTTCAGTATTCGAGTATCACGCGGAAGCCTTTCTCACTACGAGTTCAAATATTGGCAGCTACTCCCGTTCTTCCAAGGGCGGAACTTCTTCTACTCCGGAGTTGGCGATCCAGTTTGCTGCGATGGATGCTCTCACTGACTTGCACTTCCATGAGGTCGAGATGCAGACTCATCCAGGTTTCTTTCACTATCCCACCCTGTCGCCTATGACAGGGCGAGTCCTTTTCGCACCCGTTGATCCGGCGAGTGATCGTGCTACTGGTGTTTTATCTCGTTATCTGAACGCCAGTTACTGTATGATCACTTCTCTAGCCGAGGAGCTGACTTCTGCCCGCGAGGCACTTGCTGCTGTTGCGGCAGCACAGTCTCCTCCTCCCCCTCCGTTTTCACCTATGTACACTCCACCCATCCCATCTTCCGACACTCCTTCTAGTTCGTTCGGGCCGCCAGGCTTTTCGTCTGGTAGCCGATGTGAGACCCCGGCAGAGTGGGCCTCACTCCTAGCTACTCCAGCTGCTCCGATGTTGCGACGTCGTGCTTCTTCTCCTCCAGAGGGAGAACCTTCCCGTCAGCGTCGTCGTGTTTCCTTTGATCCAGAGGCCGAGGTGCACATCATTAGCTCAGATTCCGAGTCAGAATCAGACGACGAGGAGTCTTCAGTCTATCAGTGTTCGTGCCACCGGTGTCACTAGAGCGGAGTCTTGAGTTTCAGTGCATGCATTATAGCATCCCTACATATGTCAACTGCCATCTGAGCAGTCTAGTCATGATCATCCCCTACTAGCTTGTCATGTATGATGTTGGGTTGCCTTGTATAATTATGTTGCTTTCTTTATTCGCTCTTTTTATTTGGCTTCTTTTCTGGTGTCATACTACCCTGCTTCTCCTCATCGATTCGGTATTTTGCAATGGGAACACAAATTTAGGATGAAGAGGTGTAGTACTCAAGGCGGCGATGGAACTCCCGTTCGTCGATCCGCCAGACAGGCAGGACAACCACCAGAAGATTTGCCACCTCCACTACCACAGTCACCTACCACTGATCAGATTATGAGGATGTTTGAAGAGAAAAGAAACCAAGATCTCATGGAATTTCTGAAAAGTATGTAGACTATGGTGGGTCAGAATAACCATACTAGGACACACTCTAAGCTGTCTGATTTTCAACGGACAAAGCCACCCAGTTTTGGTCAGGCTGTGGATCCGATGGAAGCTGATGACTGGCTGAGGACTATGGAAAAGAAATTGGACATAGCCCGTTGTGATGAGGCAGATAAGGTTCCTTTCGTCACTCACTACCTGGAGGGACCAGCAGCCATATGGTGGGACAATACAAAAATGTTATGGCCTTCTGGAGAGGATATTTCTTGGGAGAAATTCAAAGAGGTATTCCACAAGTATCATATTCCTACTGGCATAATGAAGGTGAAGCAGAGGGAATTTCTGGCTCTTACTCAAGGGAATATGTCAGTGGGTGAGTATCTGAATAAGTTCAATAATCTGGCATGGTACTCCACCCACGACGTGTCCACAGAAGAAAGGAAGATTGACCGATTCCTCAGAGGGCTGAATCATACCCTCCGTTGTCAGCTCTGTATGCTGGACTTTCCTGACTTTCAGACTCTGGTAAACAAGGCCTTCATAGCTGAACGAGAGCATAAGTCAGGATATAATGATCACAAGCGGAAGTTTGAACCCAAGAAGGACAACCGTGAGCAGTTTGTGCAGAAGCCGCGTATCTGGCAACCAAGTTCATCTGAATACAAGCCTGCCTGGAACCATGGCAACAATAGCAATAAGCCTGTCAGCCAGGATAAGACCTTCGGCAAACAGCCAGTGCTGGAGGACTGCCGCCGCAACAACACATGCTTCACTTGCGGCCAGAGCGGGCACTACTCCAAGCAATGCCCCGCAAGAAGTGGGAAGCCACCATCCGACCTCATGCCACAAGTCAACAGTGTTCGACGCCGCCCCAATACGAACTTCTATCGTGGCCAACTCCATCATATCTTCGCTGAGGAAGCCCGCGAAGCACCAGATGTGGTCATTGGTATGTTTTCTGTTAACAACATACCTGCAATAATTTTATTTGACTCTGGGGCTTCTCATTCGTTTATTTCACGGAGTTTTGCCACCTTGCACAAATTTTCTCCTTCCCTTTTGGACAAAATCATGGTGGTACAATCCCCTGGCTTCATGCTCAGAACAAATGTGATATACAAGAATCTGGAAATCTTGATACACGTTGTGAAGTTTCCAGCCACTCTCGTTGCCATTGAATCCCCTGGACTAGATATAATACTGGGAATGGATTGGTTGGTACCACACCAGGTGTGTATCAACTGTGCCACCAGGAAGGTGACACTGGTTAACCCGGCAGGCCAAACAGTGCAATTCACTGCTAGCAGAGTGATGTCAAAGAAGGGAATGGCATTCAAAGCCACAGCTACAGACATAAGTCTAATTCCGGTAGTCAGTGAATTTCCGGACGTATTTCCAGAAGAGATACCGGGAATGCCACCTGATCGGGAACTAGAGTTTGCTGTTGATGTTGTTCCCGGAACTGCTCCAATATACAAGAAGTACTACCGCATGCCCTCCCCAGAGCTGGTGGAATTGAAGAAACAGTTGGATGAATTATTGCAAAAAGGGTATATTCGTCCAAGCACTTCACCATGGGGATCACCCGTGCTGTTTGTCAAGAAGAAGGATGGCAGCCTACGAATGTGCGTGGACTACCGCCAGCTGAATGAGGTCACCATCAAGAATAAATATCCGCTCCCCCGCATTGATGATCTGTTTGACCAGTTGAACGGAGCCCGGGTATTCTCCAAGATTGACCTCCGAACTGGGTATCATCAGCTAAAAATAAGGAAAGAGGATATCCCCAAGACAGCCTTCACTACCAGATATAGTCTGTATGAGTTTATAGTCATGTCATTCGGGCTGACAAATGCTCCAGCATATTTCATGAGCATGATGAATAAAGTCTTCATGGACTTTCTAGACAAATTTGTGGTAGTATTCATTGATGATATTCTTATCTACTCCAAAGATGAAGAGGAGCACACGGAACATCTCCGCATTGTCCTGGAAAGACTAAGGACCCATCGCTTATATGCCAAATTCAGTAAATGCGAATTTTGGCTAAAAGAGGTGGGATTTCTGGGACATGTTCTGTTAGAACAAGGTGTGGCTGTCGACCCCAGCAAAGTGACCGCGGTATTAAACTGGAAGACCCCAGCCACAGTAACGGAAGTCCGTAGCTTTCTGGGATTGGCAGGCTACTACCGTCGCTTCATTGAAGGCTTCTCAAAAATAGCCAAGCCATTGACAGAGCTACTGAAGAAGAACCACAAATTTTCCTGGATGGAAGAATGTGATAGCAGCTTCATGGAATTAAAGACGAGGCTAACCACAGCTCCTGTCTTAGTTCTTCCAGACATTCACAAGAGCTTCGACATATATTGTGATGCTTCCAGGCGTGGAATCGGCTGCGTGTTAATGCAAGAGGGAAAGGTTGTAGCCTATGCATCCAGACAGCTACGACCTCATGAAGAGAACTATCCCACTCATGATTTGGACCTGGCAGCCGTGATTCATGCATTGAAGATTTGGAGGCATTATCTCATTGGACAGCGATGTGAAATATACACAGACCACAAGAGTCTTAAGTATATTTTCACTCAGCCTGATCTGAATCTCAGGCAGAGAAGATGGCTTGAATTGGTCAAGGATTATGACCTTGGGATTAATTATCATCCGGGAAAAGCCAATGTGGTCGCCGATGCCCTCAGCAGAAAGCAAGGTGCCCTGAATGCACTCATGGAGGGAATGCATCCTAGGCTGCGAGAAGAATTTGCCAAGTTGAATATGGTGTTATGCGGCCCAATCAGCCCGGATACAATGGAAATTACTCCGACACTTATGGAAGAAATTAAAGCAGCCCAGAAAATCTGACCAAGAAATACAAGAGATCAGAGAGCGCATTCCGCTAGGGAAGGCCAAGTCCTTCCGAATTGATGACCAGGACACTGTATGGTTTGAGAACCGAATATGTGTGCCTGATCAAGACAGCTTGAGACAGCAAATACTCAGAGAGGCACATGAATCTGCATATTCTATCCATCCGGGAGGAACAAAAATGTACCAGGATCTGCGAGAAACCTTTTGGTGGCCAGGAATGAGAAAGGACATAGCATACTATGTCGCATGTTGTGACATCTACAACAGAGTCAAGGCTGAACATCAGAAACCCGCTGGGCTACTGCAACCTTTACCAGTTCCCCAGTGGAAATGGGTTGACATATGCATGGACTTCATTGTCGGACTACCCAAGTCCACAAGAGGCCATGATGATATCTGGGTCATCGTGGATATACTTACGAAAGTGGCTCACTTCCTTCCGGTAAAGACCACTTTCAACGCGAATCAGCTTGCACAGCTCTACATGTCCTGGATAGTCAGCCTTCATGGAGTACCCAAGTCTATCACATCAGATAGAGGCTCCCTATTTACCTTAGCATTTTGGCTGCGACTGCATCAAGCCCTGGGAACTGTGCTAAAGCATAGCACGGCATATCACCCACAGACAGATGGACAGACAGAACGTGTGAATCGGATAGTGGAAGATATGCTTCGGTCCTGTGCTCTCGCCCATGGACCCAAATGGGAGGATAGTCTACCCTATGCAGAATTCTCCTACAATAACAGCTATCAGTCAAGTCTCAAGATGTCACCGTTTGAAGCTCTGTACGAACGGAAATGCCACACTCCTTTAAATTGGTCCCAGACAGGAGACAGCCGTATCTTCGGCACGGATTTGATGCTTGAGGCTGAGAAACAAGTCAAGGATATTCAGGAGCGTCTTCGAGCAGCCAAGTCCCGTCAAAAGAGCTATTATGACCCGAAGCACCGCGAAGTAACTTTTGAGCCCGGAGAATATGCGTATCTCCAAGTTACCCCCATGAAAGGAATAAAAAGGTTCCATACCTGAGGAAAGCTTGCACCGAGGTATATCGGACCCTTTCCAGTCATGGCTAGAAGAGGCAGAGTGGCATATCAGCTAGAATTACCACCAGAGCTATCGGACGTTCACGACGTCTTCCATATATCACAGTTGAGAAAGTGCATTGCACCCCCGATCAAGCAAGCAGATATGAGTGAGCTGGAATTGACCAAAGATCTGACATACGAGGAAAGACCTGTCAGAATATTGGATTAGATGGAAAGGACCACCAGGAGTAAGACAATCAGATTTTACAAGGTATTGTGGGATCATCATACTGAGGAAGAGGCTACCTGGGAAAGAGAGGATTTTCTGAGATCAGCCTATCCACAGTTGTTCCCTGAGCAACCGAATCTCGAGGACGAGATTCATTCTAAGGGAGGTAGGTTTGTGACACCCTGGTTTTTGGCAACTTTTTCTTTTCGAAGTCTTTCTGGCTTTATTTGCAATTTGGATGGATTTTGAACCTTTTCAGTTGACTTTGGACTTATGAATTCCTCTCAGTGATCCAGAGCCCTCAGCATCTTGCCAAAATCTTGTCACTCACCATCTGGATCAATTTCCAATTATTCATCTTTCCCAAATATTCATTTTCCTCCTTTGGGAAAATATGTCATCACTATGGGTTACAAAGCAACCTATAGTTCTGGTGATCAGAAAAATCCCAAATTAATCCCAGACCTTCTTGTCATCATCTACTCCCACAATCTCCAAAAACATTTCATGGTCCAGTACAAAGTTTATTCCAGAAAACTCCATTTGCTCTCTGGACAGTACTGGTCATTTGTGAAGGAGCTCGTATTTTCCCTACTCAATTAATTCCTAGAAAATTCCCTGAGATATTAGGGAACCTATATTTCCACAATATCCAAAAATATCATCTTGTCCTGTACAAATTTTTATCACCAATATTCTGCCAAGTTTCTGTTCAGTTGGAACCTTTGTGAAGGAAGTACCAGCTAGAGGTTTCCAATTGAGCTGAAATTTTTATGGCATCTTCTCCTCACCAAATAACCCTGCCACACCAAAATTCAGCCCCAGAAGATCAACCAGATGAGTGCATCAAGCTCATCTCTGTTTCTGGTTCAGTACAGCACTTGTACATGAACTATATTCAAATCTTGTTCAAATCCTCTCAAACTTGGTCAGCTCATAGTCCTTCCAAAGTAGATCACCCCAGACATCTCCTTTGGCTCCATCCCCAGCTCACCTCTCCTCTAGATCTCTCTCAATTCTGTTGTCAGAAACTGTAGCTGAAGCTACACTTCACAGCAGAGTGAACCTAGCCAAACCAAGCATGCACAGGCACTAGATGATCAAAGGAGAAGGCCCTAGACACGGTGAGCTGGACTTGGACGGCCTCGAGACATCACCTCCCGTGGTGAGCACAGTACTGGCATGCCAGTACGCATGCTCTGCACCTCGCCGGCGACGGCCGAGGTCATTCCAGTGGCTTCACCCTGCCATTTGATGTCCTGAGGTGCCGACTTCGTCGATGCCGTCCACGTAACCCTCTCCCGATCCTTCCCCTCGCCGGAATCGAGCTCGCCGGCCGCCACGCACCCGGGCACTGTGCGCCTTAACTCCTCCTGCTAGCTCCCGTCACTTCTCCCCACGTCGCGACGGCCAGCTCGCCGTCCTTGCGCCGGCGACGTGGCCTGAATCCCGCCGCTTCCAGAGAACTCCACCGAGCTCGCCTCCTCCTATAAATACCCCCCCGGCCTCTCCCGAGATCCTCAACCCACTCCTCCTCCTCCCAATCGACCTCCCCGAGCCCGAGCCACGGCCGAGAGGCCCTCTGGCCTCGAACCTCGCCGGAGATCCACCGCCACCCGAGCTCGGCCTCCCCGCCGATTCTCTCCTCCCCGAGCTCCACCGACTTCACCATCGAGCTCAGCTCACTCCACTGACCTCGCCTAAGCCCTTGCCCGGTCGAATTGCTGCCGGAGTCGCCGTCTCTCACGACACCCGAGCGCCGCCACCGTCGGAGAAGAAGGGGACGACGCCGTCCGGCCACCGTTCGCCAAGCCACTGGTACGTGCATGTCCGTCTCAGAGTGCTCGATCCATTCCCCCTCTCTCCCGACCTCGCCGCCGTCTGTATCGCCGGCAAACGTCGCCGGAGCGTCACGGTCTTCTGTTCCCTCCCCTCCCCCTTTTAAACCTAACCGCGGGGCCCGCTCGTCAGCCACACGTCGAAGGGGTAAGTGGAGACGCCCAGGCGGATTACGCCTTCGACGTGGCCCCCTGGCAGATTTTCTATTTTCTATTTTAATTCCAGATTTTGACCAAAACTTTGACCGTTCATAACTTTTAAACCATAAGTCCAGATCAATTGATTCTTTTTGCATCTGGTTTTTCTTGAGCTCCTTTATTTTCTGGCCAAATTTGGCATTTTTCCCTTGTTCACAGAATTTCTGGTGCTCAAAACAGTAGCATGTGACATTTTCAATTGCTTTTAAAAAAATATTTTCAGAGGGAAATAAATTTGGATTTGAAGCCCAGGAGTTTGTGGACAACCCAACAGAGTAAGGCAAGCCATGTCATCCATTGCATGAAGCATTTCAATAGTGTTGGTTATTTAATTGAATTTCATGCATTATTTTAATCTGTGCTAAATTCCTATTAAATTATTTAATTGCTTAGCTACTGCCATATTAAATTATTCCTGATAAATATTCATGCTGGTTAAATTCTTGACAACACTAAACTTAGCTGGTTGATCAAGAGCCACCTACCCGGACTTTTCCGTGCAGCCACATTTGCCGGTATGGGACGGCCTTGAC
Source organism: Elymus sibiricus (assembly GCA_039707655.1). Classification (NCBI taxonomy): domain Eukaryota; kingdom Viridiplantae; phylum Streptophyta; class Magnoliopsida; order Poales; family Poaceae; genus Elymus; species Elymus sibiricus. The sequence goes on along the minus strand of CM077672.1, from coordinate 18,092,724 downwards.
TTGGTCTGGCTTTGTGCTCTTTTATCGATACCACCAAACTAGGGAGGGTTATGCGTGCGTGCTGCCATGATCAGGTAGACGACAATAATCCTGTGAGCCCAGTTGAGTTATTTTTCCGGCGTCCCTGTTTGGGACAGTTTAGTTTGGCCACGACGGTGGCAGGTGTCATGGGGTGACACAGGGGCCACCCAGGACATGACCCTGGGAGGGTATGATTGTCGGTGGTACGATAGAGGAGTCACGGGTCAGGCAGGTTTCGTTGGAGCACCACCGGTCCACCCGAATGGGATCACGAGGCCAGGTACTCCATGGTGTGGGTAAAGTGCGCAACCTCTGCAGAGTGTCAAAACCTATTCGAATAGCCGCGTCCATGGTATTGGACAGTCCGTTTAGGCCTCTCTAGGATGATCAACCGTAATAATGATAATAATGATGGAAGAACTTGTCTTGTGATCGGAAGTGCTCTGTGGCTTGTGAGCATTCCGAGGGTTGGGGGACAACCCCGATGAGAGTAAGTTGGTACTGGGTACCAGTAAGTGAGCAACCTAATCTCTTAATATGTTAATTTGCCATGCTATTGTTTGCTGCATTGTTTTGGTTGCCATGAGCTTGCGAGTACATTCCAAGTACTCACCTGGCGTATCATGCCAGATGCAGGAGAAGCCGAGGACGGAGGTCCCGAAGGTTCGTGCTACGCTAACTAGGCCGTGTCCACAGCAGTGTCCCTGTGGATGGAGTTTTCCGCGCTATGTTCCGCTACGCCGTAGTCTACCCAGTAGTATCGAGGCCCTGCTTTGTTCCATAAATAATGTAGATATTGTTCTCAGCACGTGCAGTGCTTCTGGCCTCACTAGCATGTAAATTATGAGCTTGTACTCGAGATATTTTAATAAAGTTCAGTTCAGTTCTGTTCCAAGTTGTTGTGTGTTTCCAGAAGACATGATCTCTGGGCTGGAAACACTGGTAAACCGGTTCTCTGAGCCGGGGTGCCACAACGCTTGGTATCAGAGCCATGCTGACTGTAGGACACCCTAGTTAACCCTGCGCTAGAACCGCGAGTAGTTTAGAGTCTTGATATGTCTTGCTTGCTGCATCTGATTGTTGCATCTGATTGCTGCATTGCACGACATGCATATAGTTTTTATTGTGCTAACCGCTGGTTTGATGAGTGTAGATGGCACCAGTCCCGTACCACTACAATCATGAGCCGGCACCGTTCACTTTTCCAGTACTGCTTCGTAGCGTCTGGCTTCGGCTGTATCCCAACGACGAAGACCCAGTGTTCCAGGTGTTTCGAGAGCAGCTTGCTGGTTCAGTATTCGAGTATCACGCGGAAGCCTTTCTCACTACGAGTTCAAATATTGGCAGCTACTCCCGTTCTTCCAAGGGCGGAACTTCTTCTACTCCGGAGTTGGCGATCCAGTTTGCTGCGATGGATGCTCTCACTGACTTGCACTTCCATGAGGTCGAGATGCAGACTCATCCAGGTTTCTTTCACTATCCCACCCTGTCGCCTATGACAGGGCGAGTCCTTTTCGCACCCGTTGATCCGGCGAGTGATCGTGCTACTGGTGTTTTATCTCGTTATCTGAACGCCAGTTACTGTATGATCACTTCTCTAGCCGAGGAGCTGACTTCTGCCCGCGAGGCACTTGCTGCTGTTGCGGCAGCACAGTCTCCTCCTCCCCCTCCGTTTTCACCTATGTACACTCCACCCATCCCATCTTCCGACACTCCTTCTAGTTCGTTCGGGCCGCCAGGCTTTTCGTCTGGTAGCCGATGTGAGACCCCGGCAGAGTGGGCCTCACTCCTAGCTACTCCAGCTGCTCCGATGTTGCGACGTCGTGCTTCTTCTCCTCCAGAGGGAGAACCTTCCCGTCAGCGTCGTCGTGTTTCCTTTGATCCAGAGGCCGAGGTGCACATCATTAGCTCAGATTCCGAGTCAGAATCAGACGACGAGGAGTCTTCAGTCTATCAGTGTTCGTGCCACCGGTGTCACTAGAGCGGAGTCTTGAGTTTCAGTGCATGCATTATAGCATCCCTACATATGTCAACTGCCATCTGAGCAGTCTAGTCATGATCATCCCCTACTAGCTTGTCATGTATGATGTTGGGTTGCCTTGTATAATTATGTTGCTTTCTTTATTCGCTCTTTTTATTTGGCTTCTTTTCTGGTGTCATACTACCCTGCTTCTCCTCATCGATTCGGTATTTTGCAATGGGAACACAAATTTAGGATGAAGAGGTGTAGTACTCAAGGCGGCGATGGAACTCCCGTTCGTCGATCCGCCAGACAGGCAGGACAACCACCAGAAGATTTGCCACCTCCACTACCACAGTCACCTACCACTGATCAGATTATGAGGATGTTTGAAGAGAAAAGAAACCAAGATCTCATGGAATTTCTGAAAAGTATGTAGACTATGGTGGGTCAGAATAACCATACTAGGACACACTCTAAGCTGTCTGATTTTCAACGGACAAAGCCACCCAGTTTTGGTCAGGCTGTGGATCCGATGGAAGCTGATGACTGGCTGAGGACTATGGAAAAGAAATTGGACATAGCCCGTTGTGATGAGGCAGATAAGGTTCCTTTCGTCACTCACTACCTGGAGGGACCAGCAGCCATATGGTGGGACAATACAAAAATGTTATGGCCTTCTGGAGAGGATATTTCTTGGGAGAAATTCAAAGAGGTATTCCACAAGTATCATATTCCTACTGGCATAATGAAGGTGAAGCAGAGGGAATTTCTGGCTCTTACTCAAGGGAATATGTCAGTGGGTGAGTATCTGAATAAGTTCAATAATCTGGCATGGTACTCCACCCACGACGTGTCCACAGAAGAAAGGAAGATTGACCGATTCCTCAGAGGGCTGAATCATACCCTCCGTTGTCAGCTCTGTATGCTGGACTTTCCTGACTTTCAGACTCTGGTAAACAAGGCCTTCATAGCTGAACGAGAGCATAAGTCAGGATATAATGATCACAAGCGGAAGTTTGAACCCAAGAAGGACAACCGTGAGCAGTTTGTGCAGAAGCCGCGTATCTGGCAACCAAGTTCATCTGAATACAAGCCTGCCTGGAACCATGGCAACAATAGCAATAAGCCTGTCAGCCAGGATAAGACCTTCGGCAAACAGCCAGTGCTGGAGGACTGCCGCCGCAACAACACATGCTTCACTTGCGGCCAGAGCGGGCACTACTCCAAGCAATGCCCCGCAAGAAGTGGGAAGCCACCATCCGACCTCATGCCACAAGTCAACAGTGTTCGACGCCGCCCCAATACGAACTTCTATCGTGGCCAACTCCATCATATCTTCGCTGAGGAAGCCCGCGAAGCACCAGATGTGGTCATTGGTATGTTTTCTGTTAACAACATACCTGCAATAATTTTATTTGACTCTGGGGCTTCTCATTCGTTTATTTCACGGAGTTTTGCCACCTTGCACAAATTTTCTCCTTCCCTTTTGGACAAAATCATGGTGGTACAATCCCCTGGCTTCATGCTCAGAACAAATGTGATATACAAGAATCTGGAAATCTTGATACACGTTGTGAAGTTTCCAGCCACTCTCGTTGCCATTGAATCCCCTGGACTAGATATAATACTGGGAATGGATTGGTTGGTACCACACCAGGTGTGTATCAACTGTGCCACCAGGAAGGTGACACTGGTTAACCCGGCAGGCCAAACAGTGCAATTCACTGCTAGCAGAGTGATGTCAAAGAAGGGAATGGCATTCAAAGCCACAGCTACAGACATAAGTCTAATTCCGGTAGTCAGTGAATTTCCGGACGTATTTCCAGAAGAGATACCGGGAATGCCACCTGATCGGGAACTAGAGTTTGCTGTTGATGTTGTTCCCGGAACTGCTCCAATATACAAGAAGTACTACCGCATGCCCTCCCCAGAGCTGGTGGAATTGAAGAAACAGTTGGATGAATTATTGCAAAAAGGGTATATTCGTCCAAGCACTTCACCATGGGGATCACCCGTGCTGTTTGTCAAGAAGAAGGATGGCAGCCTACGAATGTGCGTGGACTACCGCCAGCTGAATGAGGTCACCATCAAGAATAAATATCCGCTCCCCCGCATTGATGATCTGTTTGACCAGTTGAACGGAGCCCGGGTATTCTCCAAGATTGACCTCCGAACTGGGTATCATCAGCTAAAAATAAGGAAAGAGGATATCCCCAAGACAGCCTTCAGTACCAGATATAGTCTGTATGAGTTTATAGTCATGTCATTCGGGCTGACAAATGCTCCAGCATATTTCATGAGCATGATGAATAAAGTCTTCATGGACTTTCTAGACAAATTTGTGGTAGTATTCATTGATGATATTCTTATCTACTCCAAAGATGAAGAGGAGCACACGGAACATCTCCGCATTGTCCTGGAAAGACTAAGGACCCATCGCTTATATGCCAAATTCAGTAAATGCGAATTTTGGCTAAAAGAGGTGGGATTTCTGGGACATGTTCTGTTAGAACAAGGTGTGGCTGTCGACCCCAGCAAAGTGACCGCGGTATTAAACTGGAAGACCCCAGCCACAGTAACGGAAGTCCGTAGCTTTCTGGGATTGGCAGGCTACTACCGTCGCTTCATTGAAGGCTTCTCAAAAATAGCCAAGCCATTGACAGAGCTACTGAAGAAGAACCACAAATTTTCCTGGATGGAAGAATGTGATAGCAGCTTCATGGAATTAAAGACGAGGCTAACCACAGCTCCTGTCTTAGTTCTTCCAGACATTCACAAGAGCTTCGACATATATTGTGATGCTTCCAGGCGTGGAATCGGCTGCGTGTTAATGCAAGAGGGAAAGGTTGTAGCCTATGCATCCAGACAGCTACGACCTCATGAAGAGAACTATCCCACTCATGATTTGGACCTGGCAGCCGTGATTCATGCATTGAAGATTTGGAGGCATTATCTCATTGGACAGCGATGTGAAATATACACAGACCACAAGAGTCTTAAGTATATTTTCACTCAGCCTGATCTGAATCTCAGGCAGAGAAGATGGCTTGAATTGGTCAAGGATTATGACCTTGGGATTAATTATCATCCGGGAAAAGCCAATGTGGTCGCCGATGCCCTCAGCAGAAAGCAAGGTGCCCTGAATGCACTCATGGAGGGAATGCATCCTAGGCTGCGAGAAGAATTTGCCAAGTTGAATATGGTGTTATGCGGCCCAATCAGCCCGGATACAATGGAAATTACTCCGACACTTATGGAAGAAATTAAAGCAGCCCAGAAAATCTGACCAAGAAATACAAGAGATCAGAGAGCGCATTCCGCTAGGGAAGGCCAAGTCCTTCCGAATTGATGACCAGGACACTGTATGGTTTGAGAACCGAATATGTGTGCCTGATCAAGACAGCTTGAGACAGCAAATACTCAGAGAGGCACATGAATCTGCATATTCTATCCATCCGGGAGGAACAAAAATGTACCAGGATCTGCGAGAAACCTTTTGGTGGCCAGGAATGAGAAAGGACATAGCATACTATGTCGCATGTTGTGACATCTACAACAGAGTCAAGGCTGAACATCAGAAACCCGCTAGTCGCTCCCCAAAAACCTAATCGCCCCTCTCCCGTACAGGATCCGGAGAGGCGGGGTTTTGGAGGCCTGCTCTCCCATCAACCGTGTACGCGGTGAACGGGATGGAGTCGCCGGCGGCAGCAGCAGCAATGGAACGACGTGGGCGTGGAGGCAGATGCGATTTGTTTCGCGTGACGGCTAGGGTTCGCAGCGCCTCACATATATAGGCGCGGCCGCGTGGGGAGACGTGGGCTGAGCCCACGTCCAAGTCGGTGACAGCCCACGATCTGACGTCTCAGATCGTGGCCCCATCTGTCAAAGACTCTCCGTTCCTAACTGGCAAAAAGAAGCGCACAGGTGTGAGCTCAGCTCAATCCCGTAACCCGCGGCGCGTCGTGACGAGGCGTGGCGTGGCGTGGCGAGGCGGGCGGCGGAGGAGGAGCGCGCGGGAACCACTTCTCTTCTCAAGCTCCAATAGCATGTGGAAGAGAATCCCTTATAAGGAGGTCCAACTCCTTCTCCACTAGCGGTATGGGACTAAACTTCCCACCACACCTAGTGCCATATAATCCCACATGGGCCCTTGTAGATTTTCTGAAATTGTTAGATGGGCCCTAGGCCCAACTCATATTTCAACAATCCCCCACCAGATCTCAAGGGCCCATTTTGTCCTTTGTTCCAAACACTGTTTTGATATACCAGTATTTCAGTGGAGACCGGTTAAGGTTGAACTCCACCTAGAGCAAGTAGCTACACTCCTTCACAACTGAACAATGGACTATGCCTTGAATTGTCAGTTTGGCGTAAAGAAGTTTCACCACAGGTCTTACTAGTACTAGACTGCCGAAGGCTGACCCCTCGGGTGGAGCATATTAGTCACACTCCTGGCCTATTCATGAGCTTGCTAGAGATCACCCCAATCTCATAGACTGTGACCAGCAATCGGGCTCATATAGGTGTGTTCCTCCAAAGATCGCTCTGTAGGACATCATCTTGCTTATATATATAAGACTTGGAACACATTAAGACAGTAGTCATCCTACCATACAGTTTTCGAGAGTATTGCATCTCCAACGGAGTGGGTTAGTAAAATTACTCTTCTTAGTTCACCACTAGCTTGTTTTCCCAGGTCCTACTTCACGGGATCTCCGATCACATAGGTTGGGTTACTACCATGTCAACTCATGTGGGTCTCATACCCATCTCCCTCGATGCATTATCTATCACAACACGTGATAGCCCTTTAGTAAAGCGATCTGCCAGATTTTTAGCCGTTTGGACATAATCCAACGCTATCACTCCGGAGTTTCTTAATTTTCTGACAGCTTTCAATCTCACTCTTATGTGTTTGTTGGACTTCATGTTGTCCTTTGAACTCTTCACCTTGACAATAACTGTTTGATTGTCACAGTTCATAAGGATGGCCGGAACCGGCTTCTCAACCACTGGCAAGTCCATCAAAAGATCTCAAAGCCATTTTTCTTCGCCACCAAATGTGTCTAATGCTGTTAGTTCTGCTTCCATTGTCGATCTCGTTAAGATCGTTTGCTTGCAAGACTTTCAGGAAACAGCACCACCTCCAAGAGTAAACACATACCCAGTTGTGGCCTTCATCTCATCAGCATCAGAGATCCAATTCGCATCACTATACCCTTCACGTACCGACGGGTATTTGGTATAGTGAAGTCCATAGTTCATAGTACCTTTCAGATAGCGCATAACTCTTTCAATAGCATGCCAATTTACATCACCCGGTTTGGAAACAAACCGGCTCAGTTTGCTCATAGCAAACCCGATGTCAGGCCTCGTTGCGCTCGCTAGATACATGAGTGAACCAATAATTTGAGAGTATCTCAATTGATCTTTAGGTATGCCTTCGAACTTTCGAATCAGCACACTAGGATCATATGGTGTTTGAGATGGTTTGCAGTCCGAATATCCAAAATGACTCAACACCTTCTCAACATAATGGGATTGCAGAAGTGTAATCCCACCCTCATCATCTCTCAATAGCTTGATGTTCAAGATAACATCAGCCACTCCAAGGTCCTTCATCTCAAAGCTCTGAGATAAAAAGGACTTAACTTCCTCAATCACTTTGAAGCTAGTTCCAAATATTAGTATGTCATCAACATACAAGCACAGTATAACTCCTTCGCCCCTACCATAGCGATAGTATACACATGTGTCAGCTTCATTAACAAAGAAGCCAACAGATGTCAAAGTTTCATTAAATTTCTCATGCCATTGCTTAGGTGCTTGTCTCAGGCCATATAAAGATTTCAGCAACTTACACACCTTTCCTTCCTGACCATCTAACACAAAGCCATCAGGCTGTTGCATATAGATTTCCTCCTTTAGCTCTCCGTTCAGGAATGCCGTCTTAACATCCATCTGGTGGATGAGAAGACCATGTGAGGCCGCCAACAAGAGTAATACTCGAATGGTGGTCAGTCTGGCCACAGGTGAATAAGTGTCGAAGAAATCTTCTTCTTCTTTCTGGGCATAGCCCTTGGCCACAAGCCTAGCCTTGTACTTTTCAATCGTACCGTCAGGCCTAAGCTTCTTTTTGAACACCCACTTACATCCTAATGGTTTGCAACCATAGGGACGTTCAGTAATCTCCCAAGTCCCGTTAGCCATGATGGAATCCATCTCGCTACGGACCGCATCCTTCCAGTAGTCAGCTTCTGGAGACGCATACGCTTCTGAAATAGAAGTGGGAGTATCATCCACGAGGTACACAAGGAAGTCATCACCAAAGGTCTTTACAGTCCTTTGTCTCTTGCCCCTACCAAGGGTTTCCTCGTCATCCTCCTCAGGATTTTCATCATGTGTTTGTTCATAATATTCCATCCGAATGGCAGGTTCAGGAGCCTCCTCAGATTCCTGTCTAGAAGTGCTTTGCATATCTCTCATAGGAAAAATATCCTCGAAGAATGTAGCATCCTTAGACTCCATAATTGTACCGACCTTCTGGTCAGGTACCTCAGATTTCACTATTAGAAATCTATAGCCAACGCTATTCTTAGCGTAGCCCAAATTAACGCAGTCCACGGTCTTTGGTCCAAGCTTGCGCTTTTTGGGGATCGGCACGTTGACTTTCGCCAAACAGCCCCAAGTACGCAAGTATGAGAGTGTTGTCCTTCTCTTCGCCCATTTCTCATAGGGAGTGATCTCATTATCCTTTGTCGGAACTTTATTCAGGACATGACATGATGTCAATATAGCCTCCCCCCACCATGCCTTGGATAAACCCGATATATCTAACATGGCGTTAACCAAATCGGTTAGAGTACGGTTTTTCCGTTCGGCAACCCCGTTTGACTAGGGTGAATAGGGAGGCGTCCTCTCATGAATAATACCATGTTCCGGACAAAAGGAATCAAACTCACTCGAGAAGTATTCTCCACCACGATCTGACCGGACTCGTTTAATTTTCTTTTCAAGTTGATTCTCAACTTTTGCCTTATAGATTTCAAAGTAGTGTAGAGCCTCATCTTTAGTATTTAACAGATACACATAGCAATATCTAGTGGAATCATCTATCAATGTCATGAAGTATTTCTTTCCACCTTTAGTCAACACACCATTCATCTCACAAAGATCAGAATGTATGAGTTCTAATGGCGCCAAGTGTCTATCCTCCGCAGCCTTGTGAGGCTTGCGAGGTTGCTTAGCTTGCACACACGTAAGACACTTAGAACCTTTGGCTAAAGTGAAACTCACGATTAAATTCAGTTTTGCTAGCCGTGTCATAACACCGAAACTAATGTGACAAAGACGTGAATGCCAAACTACAGATTCATTAACACTCGAATGAATATTGTTCACGACTTTATTACAAAAATCAGCGAGAGAAAGGCGGAACATTCCTCCGCATTCATAATCCTTTCCAACAAATAGTCCATATTTCGTAACAACTACTTTATTAGACTCGAAGACCAACTTAAACCCTTCTCTACACAGAAGGGAGCCACTAACAAGGTTCTTCTTGATGGCGGGGACATGCTGCACGTTCTTCAGCTGCACGATCCTTCCCGAAGTAAACTTCAGATCGACCGTGCCAACACCATGAACAGAAGCACTCGCGCCATTCCCCATCAATACGGACCCGTGACCTGTGGCCTGGTAAGAAGAAAACAATGAAATGTCAGCACACACATGAACACCTGCACCTGTGTCCACCCACCAATCGGTGGACTGACAAACTGAAAATACAGCAAATAAATTACCGTACCCAGATGCACCACTTTCATTGTTGCCCACAATCATATTGGCAGACTTGGAGTCCTGCCCTGGCTTCTTGTACTTGTTTGGGCAGTTGTTAGCCCAATGTTCCTCCGAACCACAAGTCAAGCAACCATCTCCCTTCTTGTTCTTCTTGAAGGTCTTCTTACCTTTTTTCTTAAAGTCGGTATTCTGTTGGACACCGTTCTTTCCCTTGGGCTTGTGGGAATTGAAGTTCTTCTGACGCACCATATTGGCCATAGAAGTTCCTTTGACCCCTTTTCCATGCGAGTCTTTTGCTCTCGAGTTCTGCTCAACACTCAGATGGCCGATGACATCCTCTACTAAGAATTCACGCCTCTGATGTTTCAGAGTGGTAGCAAAATTCCTCCAGGAATTAGGGAGCTTAGCGATTACACAACCCGCGACCAATTTGCCCGGTAAATCGCACTTCAGAAGCTCAAGCTCCTTAGCGATGCATATTATCTCATGAGCCTGTTCCAATACAGAACGGTTCTCGACCATTTTGTAATCGTGGAACTGCTCTATAACATACATCTTGCTCCCAGCATCGGTGGCCCCGAATTTAGATTCGAGCGCCTCCCACAAGTCCTTGGCAACCCGCACATGTAAATATGCGTCAACCAACTTATCTCCGATCACGCTCCGAACTGCTCCGAGAAAGATGACGGTGGCCTCCCTGAACGCCTTCTCTTGTTCAGGAGTAATCGTTCCAGTGGGAGTCACACCGGCAACCCAGAACACGTTCATTGCCGTGAGCCATAAGATGGTTTTGGTCTGCCAACGCTTAAAATATGTACCGGTAAACTTATTCGATTTCAGTGCAGCAGCAAAACCATGATTCGAAAAATTCCGACACAAATTAGGTTTTTGGAATGCTGAGTAAATAGGCAATTTTCTGATTAATTTAATGCATGAATAAATTGTTAGAAAAATGCCCTAGAGGCAATAATAAAATGGTTATTGTTATATTTCCTTGTTCATGATAATCGTTTATTATCCATGCTATAATTGTATTGGTTGGAAACACAAATACATGTGTGGATACATAGACAACAACATGTCCCTAGTGAGCCTCTACCGGACTAGCTCGTTGATCAAAGATGGCCATGGTTTCCTGGTCATAGACATGAGTTGTCATTTGATAACGAGATCACATCACTAGGAGAATGATGTGATGGACAAGACCCAAACTATGAACGTAGCATATGATCGTGTCAAGTTTATTGCTATCGTTTTCACATGTCAAGTATCTGTTCCTATGACCATGAGATCATGCAACTCACTGACACTGCAGGAGTACCTTGTGTGTATCAAACGTCGCAACGTAACTGGGTGACTATAAAGATGCTCTACAGGTATCTCCGAGGGTGTCTGTTGAGTTGGCATGGATCAAGACTGGGAATTTGTCACTCCGTATGACGGAAAGGTATCTCAGGGCCCACTCGGTAATACAATATCACAATAAGCTTGCAAGCAATGTGACTAAACAGTTAGCCACGGGATCTTGTATTACGGTACGAGTAAATAGACTTGCCGGTAACGAGATTGAACTTGGTATGGAGATACCGACGATCGAATCTCGGGCAAGTAACATACCGATGAACAAAGGGAATTGTAAACGGGATTAACTGAATCCTTGACATCGTGGTTCAAACGATAAAGATCTTCGTGGAATATGTAGGAACTAATATGGGCATCCAGGTCCCGCTATTGGTTATTGATCGGAGAGGTGTCTCGGTCATGTCTACATGATTCTCGAACCCGTAGGGTCGCACGCTTAACGTTCGGTAACGCTAGGGTAGTTTTGGGATATTAATAAGTGGAAAGTCCAAAGGTTGTTCGGAGTCCCGGATGGGATCCGGTATATCACGAGGAGCTCCGGAATGGTCCGGAGGTAAAGATTTATATATGGAAAGTTGTTTTTCGGGATTCCAGAAAAGTTCGGTTTTTTCCGGTATTGTACCGGGAAGCTTCTAAAATGTTCCGGAGGGTTCCATGGTGGGGCCCACTTGTCCAGAACGTCCCACATGGACCAAGGGGTGGCGCACCAGCCCTACATGGGCCAGGCGCCCAGCCCCACTTGGCCCATGCACATGGGATAAGAGGATAAGATCGAATCCCTTGAAAACAGGGAGAGACTTCGAGGCCAAGTACTATTCACGTTAGTGTTCACGTGAATAGTACTCCCCTCCTCCAAGTTTTCTCCTCTATATAAAGGGTGAGAGGCACAAGGGGGCTGGACAATCCACAACCCTAGCCTCCTCTCCCTCCTGCTGCTCCATCTCCTCCTCCGGTTTGCGCTTGGCGAAGCCCTGCCGGAGTTCCGCTGCCGCCACCACCACCACGCCGTCGTGTTGGTTCAGATCCCATCTACCTCTCCACCCTCCCTTGCTGGATCAAGAAGGCAGAGACGTCACCGAGCCGTACGTGTGCTAAACTCGGAGGTGCCGCTCGTGCGGTGCTCGGATCGGATTGGATCGCGAAGACGTTCGACTACATCAACCGCGTTTCTTAACGCTTCCGCTTAGCGATCTACAAGGGTATGTAGATGCAATCTCTCCTCTCGTAGATGTTCATCTCCTAGATCGATCTTGGTGAGCGTAGGAAATTTTTTGTCTCCCATGCAACGTTCCCCAGCAGTGGCATCATGAGCTAGGTCTTTGCGTAGATGACATCACGAGTAGAACACAAAGGAGTTTGTGGACGTTGATATTCAGATTGCTTCCTTCCTTGGTCTTTTCTTGATTCAGCGGTATTGTGGGATGAAGCGGCCCGGACCAACTTTACATGTCCACGTACATGAGACCGGTTCCATCGACTGAGATGCGACTTTGTTGCATAAGATGGCTGGCGGGTGTCTGTCTCTCCCACCTTAGTTGAATCGGATTCGACGAAGGCGGTCCTTGTAGAAGGTTAAATAGCAACTTGCATATCACCGTTGTGGTTTTGCGTAGGTAAGAATCGTTCTTGCTAGATACCCATAGCAGCCACGTAAAATTTGCAACAACAAATTAGAGGACGTCTAACTTGTTTTTGCAGGGTATGTTGTGATATGATATGGCCAAAGACATGATGAAATATATTTGATGTATGAGATGATCATATTTTATAATAGTTTATCTCGGCTTGCATGTCGATGTATACGGCAACCGGCAGGAGCCATAGGGTTGTCTATAATTATTGTATGACCTGCGTGTCAATCATTAAACGCTATGTAATGCTTTACTTTATCGCTAAACGGTAGCAATAGTAGTAGAAGCATGGTTGGCGTGACAACCTCGATGGCGACGCGATGATGGAGATCACGATGATGGAGATCATGGTGTCATGCCGGTGACGATGGAGATCATGCCGGTGCTTTGGAGATGGAGATCAAAAGCACAAGTTCATGGCCATATCATGTCACTTATGATTTGCATGTGATGTTAATCTTTTTATGCATCTTATTTTGCTTAGGACGACGGTAGCATTATAAGGTGATCCCTCTCTAAAATTTCAAGATAAAATTGTGTTCTCCCCAAATGTGCACCGTTGCGAAAGTTCGTCGTTTCGAAGCACCACGTGATGATCGGGTGTGATAGACTCTACGTTCACATACAACGGGTGCATTTTTGCACATGCGGAACACTTGGGTTAAACTTGACGAGCCTAGCATGTACAGACATGGCCTCGGAACACAAGAGACCGAAAGGTCGAACATGAGTCATATAGTAGATATGATCAACATGGAGATGTTCACCATTGAAACCACCTCATCTCACGTGATGATCGGACTTGGGTTGGTGAATTTGGATCATGTTACACTCGGACGACCGGAGGGATGTCGATTTGAGTGGGAGTTTTTAAGTAAACTAAACTCATTATCTTGAACAATAGTCTAAGTTGTCTTTGCAAATTTATGTTGTAGATCAATGGCTCGCGCAGTAGCTTCCCTGAATTTCAATGCGTTCCTAGAGAAAGCCAAGCTGAAAGATGATGGAAGTAACTTTGTAGACTGGGCCCGTAATCTGAGGATTATCCTCACGGCTGCCCAAAAGGCTTATGTCCTTGATGCACCGCTTGGTGAGCAACCCCCTCCAGCGTCTGTGGACGTTATGAACGCCTGGCAGGCCCGTGTTGATGACTACTCAATAGTTCAGTGCGCCATGTTGTATGGCTTAGAACCGGGACTTCAAAGGCGTTTTGAACATCATGGAGCATATGAGATGTTCCAGGAGTTGAAGTTTATTTTTGAGAAGAATGCCCGGATCGAGAGGTATGAGACCTCCGATAAATTCTATGCTTGCAAGATGGAGGAGAACGGGTCTGTCAGTGAACACATACTCAAAATGTCTGGGTATTATAACCGTCTAGCTGAGTTGGGAGTTGTGCTCCCGCCAGAGGCGATCACTGACAGAGTTCTTCAATCGCTACCACCTAGCTACAAGAGCTTTGTGTTGAACTATAACATGCAAGGGATGAACAAGTTAGTCGCCGAGCTGTTTGCGATACTGAAAGTCGCTGAGTCAGACATCTAGAAGGAGCATCAAGTGTTGATGGTCAATAAAACCACTAGTTTCAAGAAGAATGGCAAGGGCAAGAAGGGAAACTCCAAGAAGAGTGGCAAAGTAGTTGCCCCTCCCGTGAAGAAACCCAAGGCTGGGCCCAAGCCGGAAACTGAGTGCTTCTATTGCAAGGGAACTGGCCACTGGAAGCGGAATTGCCCCAAGTATCTGGCCGACAAGAAGGGGGCCAACGCCAAACAAGGTATATATGATATACATGTTATTGATGTGTACCTTACCAACTCTCGTTGTAGTGCCTGGGTATTTGATACCGGTGCGGTTGCTCACATTTGCAACTCAAAGCAGGAACTGCGGAATAGACGGAGGCTGGCGAAGGACGAAGTGATGATGCGCGTGGGAAATGGTTCCAAGGTTGATGTGATCGCCGTCGGCACGCTCGCTCTTCGATTACCATCGGGATTTGTGATGAACCTGAATAATTGTTACTTAGTGCCTGCGTTGAGCATGAACATTATATCTGGATCTTGTTTAATGTGAGACGGTTACTCATTTAAATCAGAGAATAATGGTTGTTCTATTTATATGGGTAATATCTTTTATGGTCATGCACCCATTGTGAGGGGTTTATTCTTATTTAATCTCGATAGTGATGATACACATGTTCATAACATTGATGCCAAAAGATGTAGAGTTGATAATGATAGTACCACTTTCTTGTGGCACTGCCGCTTAGGTCATATTGGTGTAAAACGCATGAAGAAACTCCATGCTGATGGACTTTTGGAGTCACTTGATTTTGAATAACTTGACACATGCGAACCATGCCTCATGGGCAAGATGACTAAGACCACGTTCTCCGGAACAATGGAACGGGCAAGTGACTTGTTGGAAATCATACATACTGATGTGTGCGGTCCGATGAGCATTGAGGCGCGCGGTGGATATCGTTATTTTCTCACCTTCACCGACGATTTGAGTAGATATGGGTATATTTACTTAATGAAACACAAGTCTGAAACGTTTGAAAAGTTCAAGCAATTTCAGAGTGAAGTTGAGAATCATCGTAACAAGAAAATCAAATTCCTACGATCTGATCGAGGGGGAGAATATCTGAGTTATGAGTTTGGCGGTCACTTAAGACAATGTGGAATTGTTTCACAGTTGACGCCACCTGGAACACCACAGCGTAATGGTGTGTCCGAACGTCGTAATCGAACCTTATTGGATATGGTGCGTTCTATGATGTGTCTTGCCGATCTGCCACTATCATTTTGGGGTTATGCGTTAGAGACAGCTGCATTCACTTTAAATAGGGCACCATCTAAGTCCGTTGAGACGACACCGTATGAACTGTGGTTTGGCAAGAAACCAAAGTTGTCGTTTCTTAAAGTTTGGGGATGCGATGCTTATGTCAAAAGGCTTCAGCCAGAAAAGCTTGAACCCAAAGCGGACAAATGCGTCTTCATAGGATACCCAAAAGAGACGGTTGGGTATACCTTCTATCTCAGATCCAAAGGCAAAGTGTTTGTCGCTAAGAACGGGTCCTTTCTCGAGAAAGAGTTTCTCTCGAAAGAATTGAGTGGGAGGAAGATAGAACTTGATGAGGTTGTTGAACCTTTACTTCAACCAGAGAGTAGCACTGCGCAGAAAGATGTTTCTATGGAACCTACGACAGTTGAAGAGGAAGCTGATGATGGTGATCATGAAGCTTTGGATCAAGTTACTATCGAACCTCGGAGGTCGACAAGGATACGTACTGCTCCTGAGTGGTACGGTAACCCTGTCTTGGAGATCATGTTGTTGGACAATGATGAACCTACGAGCTATGGAGAAGCGATGGTGGGCCCGGATTTCAACAGATGGTTAGAGGCCATGAAATCCGAGATGGGATCCAGGTATGAAAACAAAGTATGGACTTTGGAAGTATTACCTGAAGGGCGAAAGGCCATTCAGAATAAATGGATCTTCAAGAAGAAGACGGACACGGATGGTAATGTCACCGTCTATAAAGCTCGACTTGTGGCAAAGGGTTTTTCACAAGTTCAAGGAGTTGACTACGATGAGACTTTCTTAAGGAAGAGTTGTATATGATGCATTTTTCGATTATGAAATTTGGCAGATGGATGTCAAAACAGCGTTCCTTAATGGTTTTCTTAAGGAAGAGTTGTATATGATGCAACCAGAAGGTTTTGTCGATCCAGATAATGCTGACAAAGTTTGCAAACTCCAGCGATCCATTGATGGACTGGTGCAAGCGTCTCGGAGTTGGAATCTTCGCTTTGATGAGGTGATCAAAGCGTTTGGGTTTATACAAGTTTACGGAGAAGCTTGTATTTACAAGAAAGTGAGTGGGAGCTCTATAGCATTTCTAATATTATATGTGGATGAAATATTGCTGATTGGAAACAATATAGAACTTTTGGGAAGCGTGAAGGAATATTTGAACAAGAGTTTTTCAATGAAGGACCTAGGAGAAGCTGCTTTCATATTAGGCATCAAGATCTATAGAGATAGATCGAGACGCTTAATAGGACTTTCACATAGCACATACCTTGATAAAGTTTTAAAGAAGTTCAAAATGGATCAGTCCAAGAAGGGGTTCTTGCCTGTTTTGCAAGGTGTGAAGTTGAGTAAGACTCAATGCCCAGCGACTATAGAGGATATAGAAAAGATGAGTGTCATCCCTTATGCTTCTGCCATAGGCTCTATCATGTATGCGATGCTGTGCACAAGACCAGATGTCAGCCTTGCCATAAGTATGGCCGGAAGGTTTCAAAGTGATCCAGGAGTGGAACACTGGACAGCGGTCAAGAATATCCTTAAGTACCTGAAAAGGACTAAGGAAATGTTTCTCGTTTATGGAGGTGATCAAGAGCTCGTCGTAAAGGGTTACGTCGATGCAAGCTTTGACACTGATCCGGATGACTCTAAGTCTCAAACCGGATACGTATATATTCTAAATGGGGGAGCGGTAAGCTGGTGCAGTTCCAAGCAAAGCGTGGTAGCTGATTCTACATGCGAAGCGGAGTACATAGTTGCCTCGGAGGCGGCGAAGGAAGGTGTCTGGGTGAAGCAGTTCATGACAGATCTTGGAGTTGTGCCCAGTGCACTGGACCCGATGACTCTGTTCTGTGACAACACTGGTGCCATTGCTTTAGCCAAGGAACCAAGGTTTCACAAGAGGACCAGACACATAAAGCGACACTTCAATTCCATCCGCGATGCGATCAAGGAGGAGGACATAAACATTTGCAAGGTGCACACGGATCTGAATGTTGCAGATCCGTTGACTAAACCTCTTCCACGGGCAAAACATGATCAACACCAGAACTCTATGGGTGTTATATTCATAACCATGTAATGCTAGATTTTTGACTCTAGTGCAAGTGGGAGACTGTTGGAAATATGCCCTAGAGGCAATAATAAAATGGTTATTGTTATATTTCCTTGTTCATGATAATCGTTTATTATCCATGCTATAATTGTATTGGTTGGAAACACAAATACATGTGTGGATACATAGACAACAACATGTCCCTAGTGAGCCTCTACCGGACTAGCTCGTTGATCAAAGATGGCCATGGTTTCCTGGTCATAGACATGAGTTGTCATTTGATAACGAGATCACATCATTAGGAGAATGATGTGATGGACAAGACCCAAACTATGAACGTAGCATATGATCGTGTCAAGTTTATTGCTATCGTTTTTGCATGTCAAGTATCTGTTCCTATGACCATGAGATCATGCAACTAACTGACACCGGAGGAGTACCTTGTGTGTATCAAACGTCGCAACGTAACTGGGTGACTATAAAGATGCTCTACAGGTATCTCCGAGGGTGTCTGTTGAGTTGGCATGGATCAAGACTGGGAATTTGTCACTCCGTATGACGGAAAGGTATCTCAGGGCCAACTCGGTAATACAGCATCACAATAAGCTTGCAAGCAATGTGACTAAAGAGTTAGCCACGGGATCTTGTATTACGGTACGAGTAAAGAGACTTGCCGGTAACAAGATTGAAATAGATATGGAGATACCGACGATCGAATCTCGGGCAAGTAACATACCGATGGACAAAGGGAATTGTATACGGGATTAACTGAATCCTTGACATCGTGGTTCAACCGATAAAGATCTTCGTGGAATATGTAGGAACCAATATGGGCATCCAGGTCCCGCTATTGGTTATTGACCGGAGAGGTGTCTCGGTCATGTCTACATGATTCTCGAACCCATAGGGTCACACGCTTAACGTTCGGTAACGCTAGGGTAGTTTTGGGATATTAATAAGTGGAAAGTCCAAAGGTTGTTCGGAGTCCCGGATGGGATCCGGGATATCACGAGGAGCTCCGGAATGGTCCGGAGGTAAAGATTTATATATGGAAAGTTGTTTTTCGGGATTCCGGAAAAGTTCAGTTTTTTCCGGTATTGTATCGGGAAGCTTCTAAAATGTTTCGGAGGGTTCCATGGTGGGGCCCACTTGTCCAGAACGTCCCACATGGACCAAGGGGTGGCGCACCAGCCCTACATGGGCCAGGCGCCCAACCCCACTTGGCCCGGGCACATGGGATAAGAGGATAAGATCGAATCCCTTGAAAACAGGGAGAGACTTCGAGGCCAAGTACTATTCACGTTACTGTTCACGTGAATAGTACTCCCCTCCTCCAAGTTTTCTCCTCTATATAAAGGGTGGGAGGCACAAGGGGGCTGGACAATCCACAACCCTAGCCTCCTCTCCCTCCTGCTGCTCCATCTCCTCCTCCGGTTTGCGCTTGGCGAAGCCCTGCCGGAGTTCCGCTGCCGCCACCACCACCATGCCGTCGTGTCGGTTCAGGTCCCATCTACCTCTCCACCCTCCCTTGCTGGATCAAGAAGGCGGAGACGTCACCGAGCCGTACGTGTGCTAAACTCGGAGGTGCCGCTCGTGTGGTGCTCGGATCGGATTGGATCGCGAAGACGTTCGACTACATCAACCGCGTTTCTTAACGCTTCCGCTTAGCGATCTACAAGGGTATGTAGACGCAATCTCTCCTCTCGTAGATGTTCATCTCCTAGATCGATCTTGGTGAGCGTAGGAAAATTTTTGTTTCCCATGCAACGTTCCCCAACATAAATCACTAGCATGGCATTGACTAAATTAACAGGAGAGGGATAAACATGTTATACCCTCCAATCGGGCAGGCAGAGGCCGCGGCGGCGGCGGCAGCAGCATTCTCGACGGCTTTCTTGTCGGCTTCCAGCTTCTCAGCGGCGGCACGTTCGGCGTCGGTGGACATGGTGATGACGAAGGCGATGCGGACGTACAAGAGGCAGACGAACGGAGGCGAGCAGTCGCTCCCCAAAAACCTAATCGCCCCTCTCCAGGCAGATGCGATCTGTTTCGCGTGACGGCTAGGGTTCGCAGCGCCTCACATATATAGGCGCAGCCCACGTCCAAGTCGGTGACAGCCCACAATCTGACGTCTCAGATCGTGGCCCCATCTGTCAAAAACTCTCCGTTCCTGACCGGCAAGCTCCAATAGCATGTGGAAGAGAATCCCTTATAAGGAGGTCCAACTCCTTCTCCACTAGCGGTATGGGACTAAACTTCCCACCACACCTAGTGTCATGTAATCCCACATGGGCCCTTGTAGATTTTCTGAAATTGTTAGATGGGCCCTAAGCCCAACTCATATTTCAACAGGTTCATCCATGCACTTCCCCCTCCAGTACTCTACTCTACTCTCACCGTTGGCTGCATCCATCCACGCCATGCCACACTTGGAAAGCCGAGCGAGCCCCTCTCGTACTCGAAATCTCCATCGCTTTGGAGACATACTTGATGGATGGGGAGTGAGATCTGAATGAATGAATATTGACACCATGTTCAAAGATCGAGCACGCAGCAGTTTTTTTTTTTTTTTTGAGAGGAACACATTGCATTCCATTATATAACACTGCATGACAAGTCGCCAGCTACAGCGTCTGATACAAAGTTTGGAAATTGGCCAAGCCAGATTTCACAAGTCCCCATATCTAGAGCCGTTCCATATGCAGCTAAAGTGTGTGCAGCCTGATTACAAGACCTTGGACAGTAATTAATACATACATCAGACACACAAGCCCTTAGCTGGAACTTTATTTCCCTAAACACGACACCTAAAGCAGATAAATCATAGGCTTCAGAAGAGACGGCTTGCTTCAGCGAAACTGAATCAGTTTCTAACATCACCCGGTCACATCCAAGTTGAATTGTTGTGTTCACAGCATGTAACATCGCCAAAGCTTCAGCATGGAGAGCATCAGATACATGTTCCAGGTTCCCCGCGCCTGCTGCCACTAGCATGCCTTCATGGTTTCTAATGGTGAAGCCCCAACCTCCAGAGCGAATCTCCGCTCGAAAAGCACCGTCCGTGTTGATCTTCAATATGTTCATAGGAGGTGATGTCCATCTCGGCGTGATATCCTTCCTGGCACCTTTGTTTTGCTGCATGGAATTCAGAGCATTGGCAAGATGATGGTTAATTGAAAAGGAGATTTCATCATTTGTCTCTATGACATCTCCAGCACTAGCTTTATTTCGTTGATGCCACCATAACCAGAGGAGAAGGCATGTTTTTAGCTTTTCTTCCTTATTCAGATTAAGAATGTTTTCCATGAAGTTAAACGAATTTGAACATGTAATTAATTGAAGCCTTACATGTTCGAGTTGAACTTGCCACCAAATGGCTCTCACTCTTTTGCACTTTAGGAAGCAATGACCTCCATCCTCATCATATCTGTGACACAGAGGACAGAGGGTATCAACTTGCATACCTCTCTGATGCAGTTTTGTGCGTAATGGTATGCTGTAGTTTGTCACTCGCCACAGGAAGTGTATAACTTTATTTGGAAGTGGTAGTGCCCATAAATTCCTCCATTTGAAATCACTCCTTTCGTCAACTGCATTAGAGGAAGATGTTAAGCCCGACGAAGATTCTCGGTCTCTAGAGTCCACTGCTACCTTATAAGCTGATTTCGCGGGGGGGGGGGGGGGGGGGGGGGGGGGGGGGGGGGGGGGGGGGGGCGTCTAAGGGC
Source organism: Elymus sibiricus (assembly GCA_039707655.1). Classification (NCBI taxonomy): domain Eukaryota; kingdom Viridiplantae; phylum Streptophyta; class Magnoliopsida; order Poales; family Poaceae; genus Elymus; species Elymus sibiricus. Next base: position 18,071,355 of record CM077672.1, on the reverse strand, counting down.
GTCATCGTCGCATGCCACGGCGGTCAGCCATAAGTTGAGCCTTCACTCGGTGTTGCCTAGCAGTATGCTCGCTTGAGCCTCGAGACAGGTCAGACCACAAAGCTGCCTCGCGCCACGTCCCCAACCACCTGCAACTTTTCAATTGACAAACCCAGCCCATGCCTATCGGTACCGGCCCTAAAGAGCCAGGACCTTCTGCAACCGGGCTCTCCAGAGCCCACCCAAAAAGCTCCTCTTCTAGGAGATTAGTATTAGTTGTACGTAGTGACCATCTAAAAAAACTACTCCCTCTGATTCAAATTAATTGACACATACTTAATACAACTTTAATATACACAGTTGTATTAAATATGTGTCAATTAATTTGGATCAGAGGGAGCAGTTGTTCTCAAAAAATAATTCTATAAAAAGTAGTTATAGTGATTCGCAGCTCTTAGTTTTTTTATTCCGGGTTGGCAGCTCTTAGTTTTTTGCGGGGTTGCTAGTTCTGCTGGCAAGCAGTGAATATATAAGCGCATGTTTATTTTAACACAGTATAGATGCAGACGCTCATACATAAGCACATACACTCATCCCTATGAACGCACACAAGCACACCCTACCCCTATGAACACCTTTGAGAGATTGAGATGACGCATCTTGAGATTGACGAAGTCGTCACAGATGTCTTCGTAGTTGACGAGAACGCCTCCTCCCACCGAAAGCACATCGTCGGAAGGCCTAGAATAAACTCATGAAAATGCGAGCACCTATGTCAAGTCTAGGACTTGAACTCTAATGGTTTGGGGATAATACTGTCCTCCTAACCATCCAACCAACCATAAGTAGCGTGTGTGGTAATGTCCTTTTGGATAGAGCAGCTGACACGTGTGGCACGTCTCCTTTAGTGGGCGGTACTAGTAATCATCCTGCGGGAGAAGACAAAGGATTATTAAATTAAATAAAAAAAAGAGGAAATGAATGATAATTATCGCGAGCTTGATTACCGGATCGGAGACGCGCCTGGTTGTCTGCCTATAAAACGGGTTCCTCGTCTCATCTGCCATTGATCCGTCCATCATCGATCACTTGAAACAAACCAACAAACAAACACTCTCTCCTCCTGATCCGGATCCGGCCGGCCGATCGACCCTTCCATGGGGCGCCGCTCTGGTACGTCCGTCTCCGGCTCATCTCCTGAGCATCCTGCAGATCAAATGATCTACTACGTCTCTATCAACTATGCCAACAGAAATTAGAAAGTCCATGAATGCACATCTTGTCCAGTTCGTCGATCCGCCAGTTCGATCTATCTATCCAGATATGCATATGTAGATCTCTGGGTCTGCTGGTAACCAGTACGTAGATCTTAACCATGCATGCATGCATGAGAGATACACATCTCTCGCCATTGTTTCATTTGGAAAACAAAAATGCCGGTTGATCTGATGAATTTCGCGTCTGTGCAGGAGGAGGAGGAGGCGGCGGTTTCCGCAGCGCGCCACGGGCCTCAGCTCCTGCCCCCAAGCCAGCGACCAAGCCGGCGGCCAAGCAGTCGTCCGCCCCGGCGCCGGCCAAGACCGACAGCAACGCCCCCACCTCCATCATCGGGTCCGCCGTCGCCGACGGGATCGGCTGGGGCGTCGGGACCAGCATGGCGCACCGGGCCATGGACTCCATATTGGGCCCGCGCACCATCAAGGTCATCGAGGAGCCGGCGCCCGCCGCCGCTCCCGCCGACGACGCGTGTGGCATCCAAAACCAGGCCTTCAGCAACGTACGTGCAAATCTTGTTCCACTCTCTTTTTTTTACAGGAATTGGAATTGGACCATTTGCCATCATCTAATCGTGGTACGTTGGTCGATGGGACTTGTGATATATGTATGTATATGCAGTGCATCTACGGCAACGAGAGCGACATCAGCAGGTGCCAGAACTACTTCGACCTGCTCTGCCAGTGCCGCCGCGGAGGAGGAGTGTCCACCATCGCCTAAACCCTAAGATGTCTCAGCCAGATTGATAGCCAGATGATCCTACTAGTTTCCTTGAGAGTCTTCAATTTCGTCATATTGCTCGTGGACTTATCAGCCAGTTAGTCGTTCGTCCTTGAATAATAGAGTGAACAAGATATGTCTTATCCTTGTAACAGAGCATTTTATATCTTGTCTACGTTTCCCGAATTTACAAATTTAGTACTGTTTAAGCCGTGACTGGTTCATATACTCTTTGGTTGTGCGCTACGTGGGTCGACCAATGGACCACCGAGAGAAAATTTGATTTTGGAAATATTAACTGGCGGACGTCAGATATTAAGACAGTTCCAGCGAACGCGTCAGCTACCGTTTCATCTAAAGTACGCATTTTAAAGCTCAAGCAGCAGCCACGTCACCACTCTTTTCTCGTTCGCTGTGGGTTCTGTCGGTGCGAACGCACACTTTATCCTTTTCTCATCTCTCTCCAGCATACCCGAGGCCATTTCCCCTCGGGCAACATCTGGTTCCCGATGCCACCGCCCCTCTCTTCTCCGGCAATCGCTGGTTCCTGAGGCCACCACCCCTCTGCTCTCCAGTGACTGATGCTACCCTGAATTGTCGCCCTCTCCTCTCCGGCGACTGGTGCTACCCTGAGGTCGTCGGTCATCAAATCCCCGATGACGACATCTGCAAGCGCTGGATCTTACCGCTTTCCAGTGCTCGAATGTTGCCCATGCTGCTCTTCGGCTTGCTGCTGTATAGCAACGAAATCCTGCTGTTGAGGTAGGGTATCCTTCATTTGTAGCATACTAGCCCGCGCCTCCTCCCGCTGTCTGACTTCTTCCAGGCAGCCTATAGTACGTCATCGCAATAATGTCATCATCGTTGCAATGCATAAATGGGCTTTCAAGCAGAACATACCTACACTTGGTAGGTCATAGGGACATGTCAAACCAAGATTGAGCCCATGTCTTCACATGATTCCCTCCCTTCACCTTGAAGTGGGGGATTCGCACTCTAAGCCCCAAACCTTCGTGCTGGATAGTCCTATTTATGATTTATGAAGAAAGTGCCACATCAAAGTTGTGTATTGGATCTTTTCACATCACACCACCCTTGTATACATATATTAGGGACACATGCAAGTGGGGGAGGATTTCCGACACTCCCTCACGCGTTTCCAGGCGAAAACCCTGATCCGTGGGCCTCACGTCGTCCAACCCTTTAACCGGCTTCAAAAGGGTTTAGACAATGTGGCCTTTCTCTTTCTTTCCATTAGGGTAGGGCATAGGGACATGGAAAACCAAGATTGAGCCCAAGTCTTCACAAGATTCCGTTCGTTTGCCTCAAAGCGCGGGATTCATACTAAAGTTCACAAGATTCCCTCTCGATAGCTAGATCATATGCCCCTGGCTGAATTCTTATAAGTAATTGTCCTCCTTTTTGTTGCTCAGGGTCCTATGACCAATTATAACACATGCAAAGAGGATAGTCCAGATGGAATCACTCCTTTCAAGAAAAGCTAGGGGATAGACGTTTATGGGCTCACCGAACAGAAGACTCATCAAATCGCGTGAATTATGGTTGGAACAACTTATCCTTTTGCATGTGGTCCTAATATGGGTACACTACAGGGTGTGAAGAGTACAAGGCAATACCACAACTTTAAAGTGGCAAAGTGGCGGTAATTAGAAAGCGATTGTGAAATAAATTGAGGGCATCGAAAGGGCGATGAAAACTAGCCGGGAGAGAATGTTTGAGAAAGAGAGGAGAAAGAAATAAGATGCAATAAGTAAATATAAATGCAATGAAAAGCCTTAAGAAGTTATTTTTGCACTAAGATATAGTTTTTATAAAAATAGGTAAAAAGCCAAGTGTAATATATCGAGTGTCTTATATTTTGTTATTTTTTTGTAAAATAAAATAACTCTCTAATATAAGCCGAGCACCTTTAGTCTTACACTCGGCTTATAGGTTACGCCGTCACGATGCAGTCAACCACCTCCGTGATGGCCACGTGGGAAGAAACTTTACTGAGCTTGTTTTGTAAGCCAAGATCCTTCTGGACTATATGTCGAGATTCATCTGTAAGCCGAGTGTATTTTACCATTGCGCTCGGCTTACTATCGGAATTACCCTCAATCCCGACGGCCTATCGTATGCCGACGGCCCCCGTCGGCATATATAGAGGTATGCCGACGGCCTAGGGTAAATCGTCGGTGTAGAAAAGCCGTCGGCATACCTCTAGATATCCCGACGGCACCCGTCGGCATAGTCGTGCCGTCGGCATATCCGGAGATATGCCTACAGTGGCCGTCGGCATAGGTGGGCCGTCGGCATAGACGTGGGCCCGGCGGCCCGGCGGTAGACGGGTGTTTGACGCCGTCAAATCTATGCCGACGGCCCTGACGGCGGCCGTCGGCATAGGCCTGGTCCACGTCATCGATCCGCGGCACGTGCCACGTCATCGATCCGGGGCGTGTCGGTTGGGCACACCTCATCGATCTGCGTGTAGAGCTATGCCGACGGCTTTGCCGTCGGCATAGCTATGTATTATCTGTTTTTCTATTTTATTTTTTATTTTTTATCTTTTTTTCTAAATTAAAATTTGATTAACTTAAATGTGCCTTATCTAAACATAAACATACATAAATTATTATCGATTTGGTGTAGAATTTTCCATAGATTATGAATATGTAGTTTGTATTTGTTTTCGAGTATGTTAGTAATGTGACCTCATGTTCTTTTGCATATAGGTCCCTATACTTTATTAAAATCACAAACAATTGATAATTGCATCTATTCTGACAAGTTTTATATGTTTTTTATAAGAATCTTGAAAGTGCTAGATCCGCGGGTCAACTGGGCCAGGGTTAGACGGGACGGGGGACTTGGGGGGGGGGGGTAGCAATGCCGCCAGGTCTTGCGCTGGGCCCTCTTACATGTGTGGAAGTGTGGTGGCAGGTGCAAGCACCCGGCACGCGGCTCCGAAGTGTGACCCCCCTCACGGACGTCGCTGCCGCCGTCACACGGAGGGTGGAAACGGACACGGAGGGCTGACACGGAGGGAATCTTGAGGTGGATTGGGCCCGGACCTTGATCCGAAGTGTACCTATGGGCTGGCCTATCACAACCAGGTGAAAAGATCCATCGGTCAAACCCCGTCCGGCGAAAGTCAAAGGCCTAGATCCGCGGGTCAACTGGCCAGGGTTAGGCGGGACGGGCGACTTGGGGGTAGCAATGCCGCCGGGTGTTGCGTTGGGCCCTCTTACACGTACGGAAGTGTGGTGGCAGGTGCAAGCACCTGGCACGCGGCTCCGTAGTGTGACCCCCCTCACGGACGGCGCCGCCGCCTTCACACGGAGGGGGGAAACGGCCACGTCGGGTCGACACGGAGGGAATCTTGCGGTGGGTTGGGCCCGAACCTTGATCCGAAGTGTCGCTGTGGGCTGACCTATCACAGCCAGGTGAAAAGGTCCATCGGTCAAACCCCGTCTGGCGAAAGTCAAAGGGCTAGATCCGCGGGTCAACCGGGCCAGGACTTGGGGGGGCGGTAGCAATGCCGCCAGTTCTTGCGCTGGGCCCTCTTACACGTACGGAAGTGTGGTGACAGTTGCAAGCACCCGGCACGCGGCTCCGTAGTGTGACCCCTCTCACGGACGGCGCCGCCGCCTTCACACGGAGGGGGGAAACGGCCACGTCAGGTCGACATGGAGGGAATCTTGCGGTGGGTTGGGCCCGGACCTTGATCCGAAGTGTCCCTATGAGCTGACCTATCACAACCAGGTGAAAAGGTTCATCGGTCAAACCCCGTCCGGCGAAAGTCAAAGGGGTAGATCCGGCATGTCTGCTGGGCCAGGGTTAGGCGGGACCGGTGTCTTGGCGGGGTAGCAATGTCGCCAGTTCTTGCACTGGGCCCTCTTACACGTACGGAAGTGTGGTGGCAGGTGCAAGCACCCGGCACGCGGCTCCGTAGTGTGACCCCCCTCACGGACGGCGCCGCCGCCGTCACCTGGAGGGGGGAAACGGCCACGTCGAGTCGACACGGAGGGAATATTGCAGTGGGTTGGGGCCGGACCTTGATCCGAAGTGTCCCTATGGGCTGACCTATCACAACCAGGTGAAAAGGTTCATCGGTCAAACCCCGTCCGGCGAAAGTCAAAGGGGTAGATCCGGCACGTCTACTGGGCTAGGGTAAGACGGGACTGGGGTCTTGGGGGGTAGCAATGCCTCCAGTTCTTGCGCTGGGCCCTCTTACACGTACGGAAGTGTGGTGGCAGGTGCAAGCACCCGGCACGCGGCTCCGTAGTGTGACCCCCCTCACGGACGACGCCGCCGCCTTCACACGGAGGGGGGAAACGGCCACGTCGGGTCGACACGGAGGGAATCTTGCGGTGGGTTGGGCCCGGACCTTGATCCGAAGTGTCCCTATGGGCTGACCTGTCACAACCAGGTGAAAAGGTCCATCAGTCAAACCCCGTTCGGCGAAAGTCAAAGGGCTAGATCCGCGGGTCAACTGGGCCAGGGTTAGGCGGGACCGGGGTCTTGGGGGGTAGCAATGCCGCCAGATCTTGCGCTGGGCCCTCTTACACGTACGGAAGTGTGGTGGCAGGTGCAAGCACCCGGCACGCGGCTCCGTAGTGTGACCCCCCCTGACGGACGGCGCCGCCGCCGTCACCTGGAGGGGGGAAACGGCCACGTCGGGTCGACTCGGAGGGAATATTGCGGTGGGTTGGGCCCGGACCTTGATCCGAAGTGTCCCTATGGGCTGACCTATCACAACCAGGTGAATAGGTTCATCGGTCAAACCCCGTCCGGCGAAAGTCAAAGGGGTAGATCCGGCACGTCTACTGGGCCAGGGTTAGGCGGGACCGGGGTCTTGGGGGGGGGGGGTAGCAATGCCGCCAGATCTTGCGCTGGGCCCTCTTACACGTACGGAAGTGTGGTGGCAGGTGCAAGCACCCGGCACGCGGCTCCGTAGTGTGACCCCCCTCACGGACGACGCCACCGCCTTCACACGGAGGGAGGAAACGGCCACGTAGGGTCGACACGGAGGGAATCTTGCGGTGGGTTGGGCCCGGACCTTGATCCGAAGCGTCCCTATGGGCTGACCTATCACAGCCAGGTCAAAAGGTCCATCGGTCAAACCCCGTCCGGCGAAAATCAAAGGGCTAGATCCGCGGGTCAACTGGGCCAGGGTTAGGCGGGACGAGGGTCTTGGGGGGTAGCAATGCCGCCAGATCTTGCGCTGGGCCCTCTTACATGTACGAAAGTGTGGCGGCAGGTGCAAGCACCTGGGACGCGGCTCCGGAGTGTGACCCCCCGCACGGACGTCGCTGCCGCCTTCACCTGGAGGGGGAAACGGCCACATCGGGTCCACACGGAGGGAATCTTGCGGTGGGTTGGGCCCGGACCTTGATCCGAAGTGTCCCTATGGGCTGACCTATCACAACCAGGTGAAAAGGTTCATCGGTCAAACCCCGTTCGGCGAAAGTCAAAGGGGTAGATCCAGCACGTCTACTGGGCCAGGGTTAGGCGGGACCGGTGTCTTGGGGGGTAGCAATGCCGCCAGATCTTGCGCTGGGCCCTCTTACACGTACAAAAGTGTGGTGGCAGGTGCAAGCACCCGGCACGCGGCTCCGTAGTGTGACCCCCCTCACGGACGGCGCCGCCGCGGTCACCTGGAGGGGGGAAACGGCCACGTCGGGTCGACACGGAGAGAATATTGCGGTGGGTTGGGCCCGGACCTTGATCCGAAGTGTCCCTATGGGCTGACCTATCACAACCAGGTGAAAAGGTTCATCAGTCAAACCCCGTCCGGCGAAAGTCAAAGGGGTAGATCCGGCACATCTACTAGGCCAGGGTTAGGCGGGACGGGGGACTTGGGGGGGGGGGTAGCAATGCCACCAGATCTTGCGCTGGGCCATCTTACATGTATGGAAGTGTGGTGGCAGGTGCAAGCACCCGTCACGCGGCTTCGGAGTCTGACCCCCCTCACGGACGTCGCTGCCGCCGTCACCTGGAGGGGGGAAACGGCCACGTCGGGTCGACACGGAGGCAATCTTGCGGTGGGTCGGGCCCGGACCTTGCTCTGAAGTGTCCCTATGGGCTGACCTATCACAACCAGTTGAAAAGGTCCATCGGTCGAAGCCCGTTCGGCGAAAGTCAAAGGGGTAGATCCGTGGGTCAACTGGGCCAGGGTTAGGCGGGACGGGGGACTTGGGGGGGGGGTAGCAACGCCGCCAGATCTTGCGTTGGGCCCTCTTACACGTATGGAAGTGTGGTGGGAGGTGCAAGCACCCGGCACGCGGCTCCGGAGTGTGACCCCCCTCACGGACGTCGCTGCAGCCTTCAACTGGAGGGGGGAAACGGCCACGTCGGGTTGACACGGAGGTCATGCCGACGTGGCAGACCAGGTTGGAGCGCATGCGGTAACATGACTCCCCCCGTCAGCTCGTTATGGGGGACTACCACACTATACGTCCTGAACCTTCCCGCGTGACTGTCCTGTTTGTGAGGGAGGTGGCACAACAATGTTGTGCACCGGGTATTTAAACATCTAGCCGCCCTTACGTTGATATATCCGGGCCCCACGCAGGCTGGTGCGGTCTTTGGGCCATCCCTGGGGCGGTTTTCGACGTCTGCGCCATCCGTGGGCCCGCGTGGTCTACGGCTTTGACCGGGTGCCAAAGAAGTATCCGTGGGCCCGCGTGGTCCCCCCTTATCCACTCGCGGTGCCCTCCCGACCGCTCATTCCTCTCTCGCTCTCTCCCATCCCCATCTCTCTCCGCGCCGCTCCCACCCTCTCCCGACCCTGACCAGCCGCTCCACTGCCGCCGCCACCTCGTTGCGCCGCCGCCGCCGCCGCACACCACCGCCGCCGCCGCCCACGCCCGCCGCGGCCGTCCTCTCCACTCGCCGCTGCCGCCGCCACCCTCTCCGCGCCGCCGCCACCCTCTCGCGACCCTCAATCGCCACTGCCGCCGCCACCCTCTTCGTCCCGCCGGCGTCCGGGCCGCCCGCGCTCCGCCGGCCGTCGCCGGCCCCTCCGACACCGCCTCCGCCACCACCTCCCCCGCCCCCCTGCGGCCCTGCCGCTCCCCTGCTGCCTCCCCTCGGTGAGCTCCCCCGCCACCCTGCCGCTCCCCTCCCGCTGCTGCTGTTGTGCTACCGCTGCTCCCCCGCCGCTGCTGTGCTGCTACTGCCGCCGCTCCTCCCGCTGCTGCTGCTGTGCTGCCGTTGCCGCTGCTCCCCTGCCGCTGTTGTGCTGCTGCTGCTCCCCTGCCACTGCTGGATGAAAGGATGGATGGATAGATAGATAAATAAATAGATAGATAAATAGCTAGACGAAAGGATGGACAGATAGATAGATAAATAGCTAGATAAATAGATTTTTTTGTATGTTTAGTGCAATTTTAGTAGATAAATAGACAAATGTTAAATTTTTGATAGTTGGATGAAATGGATAGATAACTAGATAAATAGCTAGCTAGATGAATGGATGGATAGATAGATAGATATATTTAAGTTGTGACGATTTTTTTTTCACCAATGCGGTAAAAATTTAATTTGAAGTATAATGATCATCTAAGTTGTTCACTTTATGTACTTTGAATGTAGATTACGTGAATCCTATCCTGCAATTTGAGATGTTGTTAAAATGCTATATGAGATGTGAGGTTCTAAAATTTTCACTCGGTGGAATTTATAGGCTTTGTGGTCGAACCCTCTCTGCGCCCTCTGCCGCCGCCACCCGCTTCGTCGCCGGCCCGGCCCCTCCGATACCGCCTCCATCACCACCTCCCCCGCCCCCCTGCGGTCCTCCAGCCGCTCCCCGTTCGGTACGGCCTCCTCCCTCCTTCCCCTCCCTTAGGCATATTTTTTCTGTTTTTTTTCATGATTTTGCAGAGGATAGTAGTGTGCTTAATTTGATAGTTAGATAGATAGATGGTAGTTAGATAGATGATTGATTGATAGATGATAGTTAGATAGATTGTTTTGCTGATGATTTAATAGTGTCAACTTGATGAGATGAAAATAGTGTCAAATTAAGATCATGATGAGTGGGTTTTTGTTCATGATGGTCTTGCTACAAAATAATGATGAAATATTTTTTGACACTTGATGGTCTTGCTAAAAAATAGATATTTGAGAAAAAATGGTAACTTGTTCATTAGGATTTAACGTTTCTAATACTTTGAATGTGGAACTTTAAGTGGATGAATTTATTTTGTATTGCTCATCTAGTAAATAATTCTATGAAGCATATCTTGCAATTTGATGTGATGATCTAAGTTGTTTTGTCGGTAAAATTTACAGGCTTTGTGGTGTTGCATCTCTTTGGAGTCATCGTCGTCGAAGTTGTTGGTCCGTGATCCCGCCGATGTTCGACTACTTTCTCTACAGCCGAGGGTGAGCTACGAAGTCACCTTCACCTCCTATGCTCTTTTAATCATGTCACTAGATTTCATTATCTCGTCAAGTCGCGTAACCTAGGCGTCTCCCGTACGAAAGGGTTGCATCGATAAATATGCATTCAATTGCATATTTATCACCGCAAGTCTTTCGGATTGTCCAGCGTTTTCCACGGACAGCCCGAGGATGTGTAGATTGGGTACGTTGTCCATGCTCTACCCCGTTCCGAGACAGGATTTCGGCGACGCCTCCCTGTTGTTCTCCGGAGCACATTCTCTCGGCTATTTGCCGAGACATGTATCTGGAGAACAGCGGGGAGGTGCTGCCAAAATTTTGTTTCGGAACGGGGTAGAGCATGGAGAACGTACTCAATCTACACATTCTCGGGTGGGATTAGGACCCATCTTTACCTATTAGAAATGTAGGTGGATTCAATGCCGTCAACGCGGTAGAAAATAAAATTTTGATGTGATTAATTTAAATGAATCCTTAATTTTGTTGTGTGGCTCCCAATAAAGCAGAGGATGGCAGATAATCAGTGGATGTACAGTGGTTTTATCCGTCATCCACTGAGTAACAACAGAGAATTGTCCCACAATGCCCCTATGCGAAATGTGGCAGTGGATGGCAGATAATCGAGTAACAACAGAGTGGGTTGCGAAAACCGATGTGTTTTTGAAGGAGATATTCCGTCATCCACTGAGAATTGTCCCACAATGCCCCTGTGCGAAATGTGGCAGACGTCTCCATAGAGATAAGGAGCAAATGACTGAGCACCTTCGCACGCACGGATATATGCCAAACTTTAACATGCCGATAAACTTTGCCGAGCGGGACCGTGGTAGAGAGGAGGTGATGCGACAACGCATCGGTGGTTATGCGGACGACGGGGTCAGAGACATGCTAGATGATGTCATTGCTGCAGAGACGGCACATGCGACACCTTCAGAGAATGAACCGGAGGAGCCGGAGGCAACCACAAGGCCTTCTTGGAGATCTTGGCCTCGTCAAAGAAACCTCTTTATGCGGGTGCCAAACTCTCTCAGCTAGATGCCATCTCGCAACTGATGGCAGTCAAGGCTGAGTACGGCTGTAGCCAGAAATGCTTCGAAGCATTTCTGGGAGTATGGGCTAACAGCCTCCCTGAGGGTCATGAACTGCCGACAAGCATGTACGCCACGAAGAAACTCATGAAGGCACTCTCTATGGATTATGAGAGAATACATGTTTGTCCGAAGAATTGCCTTTTGTTTAGGCACGAGTATGCGGATGACAAGTACTGTAGGGAGTGCGGTTCCTCTCGGTACCTTGAGGTGGTCGGTGAGGATGGTGAGAAGAGGCAGCTAGGCATCCCCGCAAAGGTTCTTCGGTATCTCCATTTCATAGAAAGACTGCACCGCCTTTTCATCACGGAGGAGTCTGCCAAAATGATGAAGTGGCACAAGGAAGGTAGAAGGTACCATCCAAATAAAATCGTACATCCTTCGGAAGGCGAAGCATGGAAGTCGTTCGATGAAGAATACCCCGAGGAAGCAGCCGAGGCTGGGAATGTCAGAATTGCCATATCAGGTGATGGGTTCAATCCATATGGTATGTCGTCCAATCCATACAGCTGCTGGCCCGTGTTTGTTATTCCGCTCAATCTCCCTCCCGGTGCCCTAATGCAACGCAAGACCATGTTCCTGTCGCTCATCATTCCGGGGCCTGAATACCCGGGGAAGAATTTGGGTGTGTTTATGCAGCCGCTGGTGGATGATTTGCACCATTCTTGGTACTTCCCGAGGTTGACATACGACCGAGATCTGCAGAGAAATTTCTTGATGAAAGTTTGGTTGCAGTATTGCATGCATGACTTTCCCGGCTATGCCCTATTCTGCGGATGGTGTACAAGTGGGAAGATGCCATGCCCAGTGTGCATGCAGGCTCTACATTTCATTTGGCTGAAGAAGGGTGGCAAGTATGTAGCCTTTGACATGCATCGACAGTTCCTCCCTCCAGACCATCCAGACAGGGAAGACAAGAAGAACTTCACGAAAGGCCGGGTTGTCCATGAAGTAAACGAGGCGAAGGCAAAGGCAAAGCCAAAGGAGAAGGCGAAGGCGAAGGCAAAGTCAAAGTCAAAGGCTTTGAGGGATATAGTGAGACGCACAACTGGACTCACATTACCCCCTTCACGAAGCTTCCCTATTTCAAGGACCTCAAACTTCCTTACAACATTGATGTGATGCACACCGAAAAGAATGTCGCATAGTCCCTTTTCTGCACGATCCTCAACATTCCTGATAAGACGAAGGATAATGTTAATGCTAGAGCCGATCAACAAAAAAATTGTGATAGACCACGTCTAAACATGCGGCCTCCCACAGGCGGTCAAAGAAACTGGTTCAAGCCAGATGCAAACTTCGTCCTTAAAAAGCCATAAAAGATGGAGGTATTGAAGTGGCTCAAACACATCGTGAAGTTCACTGATGGTTATCCATCGAATATAAGTAAGGGAGTCAATCTTTCAAGGGGCAAAGTGACCGGGCTCAAGAGTCATGACTATCATGTATGAATTGAGCAGATAATGCCGGTGATGGTTCGAGGCTATGTCCCCGAGCGTGTTTGGCGAGTGCTTGCGGAGCTAAGCCATTTCTTCCGCACGCTCTGTGCTAAAGAAGTATGTCCCGAGGTGATTAGACAATTGCATAAGAAGGTACCGGAGTTGATATGCAAGCTAGAGAAGATCTTTCTGCCAGGCTTCTTTACTCCGATGACACATCTCATTTTGCACCTAGCGAACAAGGTATTGTTGGGGGGCCCTGTGCAGAATCGTTGGCAGTACGGCCCTGAGAGACAGAACAAGCATCTCTGACACAAATGTGGAAACAAAGCTAAGATTGAAGCTTCCATAGCTGAGGCAGTTATCCTAGAGGAGGTGTCAGACCTCAGGACATCGTACTATCCAGACCACGTTCCCACTCTGCATAATAAGGTGCCTCGATACAATATAGAAGAGCCCAAGTATAAACCCAAGCTCCATCTATTCAGCAGGCAAGGTGGCAGGGCTGGGGGCTCGAAATCTTATAACATGCCAGAACAAGAGTGGGAGGACATCATGTTCTATGTCTTGCACAACATCAAGGAAGTTGAGGATGAGTGGATGAGGTAATACCACTACACCATTCCTTTATGTCTTGCACAACATCATGTTGTATGTTCACTTAGTCTCGGTCTAACACCGCTTTTCTTCTTTTAGTCAATTCGTTGATGAGGAGTGGACGGGAATGATTCCTCCTACTGAGGCAGAGGCACTTACTCTTCTCCGGCATGGAAACCCTGGAAGGAAAAATTTTGTTGCTTGGTTCATGGCGAAAGTAATTTTTCACATTCCCCTATTAAATACCTAGTTCAAGATTTATTAGTTAACCGAAGTAATGCACCCAACAATTTCAATTAAACTTGTAGGGAAAAGATCGGAGCATATCTATGGATGACGAATTGAGATGGGTTTCCATGTGTTTTAACCCTCGGGTCATGACATGTGAAAAGTATGATGTGAATGGGTATCGCTTCCATACAGAGGAGCACCAGAACAGCCGGCCTGATCCCAAAACTATAAATACTGGAGTGTACACCCCAGGTCAAAATGCAGTTGACTACTACGGAAGGGTAGAAAAAATATACGAGCTTACATTCAGCCATGGGTGAGAAACCCTAAGTCTCCCTGTGTTCAAATGCCGATGGTTCGACCCAGTACAGGGGCTGGGACATACGCCTTCCATTGGTTTCGTCGAAGTTAAACCATCAACCGTCTATGCTGGAGCCGATCTCTTTATTGCGGCTACCCAAGCCACACAAGTTTATTATCTGCCTTACCCATGCCAGAAAGAGTACCTAAAGGGTTGGGAAGTTGTGTTCAAGGTGTCGCCACATGGTAAGCTACCGGACCCGAACGATGACGATTACTACAACATTAACCCCATGACATACGAGGGAGTGTTCTATCAAGAGCAACCTGATGATGATGTGGTCAGAAACGATGACGCTGACGCCTTGGGTGATGATGATGTGGATCCAAACGATGACGATGCACGGAATGATGGTGAGACCATTGTTAATTTAAAAGACATACTTATGCTAGAAAAGTTAAATGAAGACGCTGACGACGAGGAAGAGCCTCCACCTCTGTCAGACAACGAAGATGATATGCGTGATAGTGATGATGAGACCGGTCGAGGAATCGGTTACAACAGTGATGATTCGTATGGGTTCTAGCAGATGTACGTTTCATGTCTTTTTTTTCTATGCTTTATTAATATGCCTTTTTATGCTTATTTATTCATGTGCTTTTTTATTCCTTATTATTATGATTTTTTCTTCATTATTAATATACTAATTATTTATTCTCTTTTCAATGCAGGTTTGCTAAGCATGGGCAAGGGGAAGGCCGATGGCACGGGTTTCCTAACCAAACTCTCCAAGATGGCTAGTCGGAGTTGTCGAGCCCGTACTGTCCCCCCCGACTACTTGAGGATGACTCCTCACAGGGAGGTCGAGGGAGAAGTGCCCCTAGAGGAGGAGGGGGTGGGGGGAGAGCCCCTAGAGGAGCACAGCGTCGGGGCCAAAAACAACGCTCCCTCACCGACTTAGGGGTGCCCTCCTCTAGTGAGGCACCCTCCTCTAGTGAGGTACCCTCTTCCGAGGAGGAGGAGGAGGAGGAGGTTCGCGAGGAGGTTGAGGAGGAGGAGGAGGAGGTTGCGGAGGGGGAGGAGGAGGACGACGAGGAGGCAGGTGAGGAGGATGGTGGTGGCGGGGAGGATGGTGGTGGCGGGGAGGGGGCTGGCAACAAGAAGGGGTGGCTGCGTGGTAGTGCAAAACTCCCCCCCCCCCTTCCTACTACCGAGGAGCAGAAGTGGCTCATTGAGCCAACGGGGAAAGAGTAAGTGCCCCTTAATCATATTTTAATTCTTTTGCTTGTACACATTCTCATATTTTCATTTTTTGATTGTACACATGCTCATATTTTCATTCTTTTGATTGTAAAATTGCTCATATTTTCTATCTTTTGCAATAACTGGATAGTTCCTCGAGGGGCCCGTCTTCCAAACGGCATCATCACTGTCTTGCTGAAGAAACATTGACCGGGGCTGTTCGCTCCGGAGCCAGTCAGGCACCCGGAGCGCCTGGTTTTGGCCATGAGCTGGGACCACTACGAAGCGGCCCCCCACTCAGACCATGATACACATGCTGAGGCTGTGATAACAAATTTTTGGGTAAGTTCTCTTCAGAAGCACGAGTCTTGAGTTTCATTCGTAGTTTATCATCGAATGGTTTAACTCATGGCTTCTTCCATTCTGGTTTTATGAATGACTGTAGAAATACTACCGAGTTCTTGAGGAGCACAAGTCCACTGCCGACGAGTTCTTGGTGCGGGCTGCGAAGAAGAAGGCCCGCCAGATGCAGTACGAGGTGCGCTGGGTGGCCATCTCGCAATATTTTCACGACGCTCTTGGCCAGAAGATGACCAAGGAAGTCGCGCGGAGGGAGAAGCTTACCTTGACGAGGGAGGAGTACTTGATGGTAAGTATAACAGACTTTTCATTCCGACGTTTGTGGTAAATTTCATTGTTTCGTGTTCACATGGCATTATGCTTTCATTATGTAGGTGTGTCCTGGTTGGTGTTATGGAAAAACTGATGGATGGGAGGCATTTGTGGATCTGTGGCTCGGTCAGGATGAAGAGTGGGCTGCTAAGAGCATAAAAAACCGGGCTAATCGAGGGACCGACGGAACACATGGTCAGGGAAACCGGAACCACTGGAGCCACAAGAAAGTTCAGGTATATCTATGTACATGAAACATTCTTCTTCTTCTATTTACCGTCACTTTCTTATGTATGACTACCTCTGTTTGGTGGTGCAGGAGGAGAAATTGAAGCGGCCGCTCTCAGACATGGAGGCGTGGGAGCTCGCCCATGTGCGGAAGTCCAAGGATGGCATGGGCAAGTACTACAGCAAGACCGAGAAGAACCTGAAGGCCTACACGGAGGAGTATCTGAGGTTACATCCTGACACACCTGACCCCTTAAAAGAGGCTACGGACGACAGGGGGGTGGTCGGCATAGGGCCGAAGAGTCATGGTCGGCAGGCGGTTCTGGATGCTGTGGTCACTCCTTCTGTCTCCTACACACGGCTCCGAGCTACCAACCCGAGGCTGAGCCTGCGCCCGAGCACGACCAGTGCACACTCACAGTCCCTCCTAGCCCAGCAGCACTCTGTAAGTATTTTCCCTCTTATCTTCCTTTTTTCTCACTTTATTTTCCGCACTGAGATGTTTTATGAGTTTCATCATGTCATATTGTAGGCCTACATGGAGTACACACGTCAGGAGGTCATGGCGTGGAACGCGAGAGTTGCAGCAGTCACGGACCACAATAGTCGCATGATGAAGGTTAGTTTAGCCCCTTTCATTTCACTTTCATATTTGCACTTTCATTTCTTCCGACTTTCGTGTTTGCTTGGTCAACTAACATGCAGCTCGTTTTTAACTCCATGGCGGCCGGCACGGTTCCTGTAATGGAACCACCACCACCACCTCCTGGACCACAACCAGTGCTGCCTACGTTTGAGGAATTTCTAGCACAGCACATGGGGACTCCGGTTAGTACATCCCCAAACTATTCAACCACAGCTTATCATTTATTCAACACAATCATATATCCTCTTAACATCTCTTTTCAAACATCCAGGGAAGTGGTGGATCATCCGTTGGTGGTGGTGCCAATGATGGCATCACTCTCGAGTCACGGAGCCCGGTCACTCTGATCCACCAAGGAGGTGGCGGTAGCGGTGCCGGTTTTGGCGGTAGTGCTGGCGGTAGCACTGACGACCTGGGCTTTGGTGGTCTTGGCGGTGGTGGTGGACGTTCTGGCGCTTAAGCCTCTTTTATGCTCCTTTAGATGAATTGTGTGCTTCTTTAGATGCTTATGTTGTTTGCGATGATACTTATGTTGTCATGTTCTCTATTATGTGATGATGATTATGCTTTTGTGATGATGATGATGCTTTCGTGGTGATGATGATGATACTTATGTGGTGATGATGATGATGATACTTTTGCGATATATATGTGCTGTGTATGTCTATTTTGAATATATATATATATATATATATATATATATATGTTAATTTGAATTGAATTCAGACAAAAAAATACAAAAAAAAAAGCAGACATGAGCTATGCCGACGGTTAGGCCGTCGGCATAGGGTGGGCCGTGCTACCAGTGGGCGCCACGTGTCCACTATGCCGACAGCCTGGTCGTCGGCATAGTTTGAGGTATGCCGACGGCTAGGCCGTCGGCATATCCTATATCAATGCCGACGGCCTAACCGTCGGCATACCTCCGTGACAGGGCTCCCTAGAGGATGCCACGTGGCAGCTATATGCCGACGGAATCTATGCCGACGGCCTGACCGTTGGCATATATCTGCAACGTGGCGCTCTTTGGTTGGGCCCAATTTGACGGCGGCGCCGTCAGCTGCCATCATACGCAAGAGGTTGCCGACGGTAAATCTATGCCGACGGCTGTACGGAAGCCGTTGGCATATGTTCCTATGCCGACGGCCGGGTCCAGGTACGCCGATGTACGAGTTGACGACGGCCTTATGCCGACGGCTTAAGGGCCTATGCCGACGGGGGCCGGCCGTCGGCGTAGTGCCCCAGTCCGGTAGTGGTTGGAGGTACTCAGTGGCTTACTGTCACCTAAGCCAAGCGCCTGATATATTACACTCCGCTTACAGCCCGACACACGGCAACATGTTATTTTCCGTAACACCGTCACTATGAATTTTAACATGGTTGCAACACCTTGTTGTTCTATGCTTTTGAGAAATTATACACTAGCCTGTTGTTTTGTGAGTTTTTTCTATGTTCGTTGGACCACCCCGACTCAAAATCCTAGCTATGGCACGTTGTGCTATCCTGACAACATGTGTGCGCGTGACAACATGTAGTAGCTAGCGTCGAGTTGAATGGAAAACGTAAAATAAAAATGAAAACCCTAAATGTAAAAGAATTGAATGGTAAACACAAAAAGAAAAGGGGGAAACACAATATGAAACCCCTAAACCCTCCAAAACCCTAAAACCCTCATTTCAAAAAAAAAAAAAAAACAGAAACCCCAGCGCTTGGCAGGTGCTGGCGCGTGGCTGCCTTTTAGTCCCGGTCGGTGTTACCAACCAGGACTAAAGGTCCTCCTGCCTGAGCGCCCCACAGCGGCCACGTGGAGCCCCTTTAGTCCCGGTTCGTAACACAACCGGGAATAAAAGTGGGGGCCTTTAGTCCCGATTGCTTAGTCCCGGTTGCAGAACCGGGACTAAAGGCCCTTAGGAACCGGGACTAATGCCCTGTTTTCTATTTGTGTTATAGGTTACGCCGTCACGGTGCAGTCAACCACCTCCGTGATGGCCACGTGGGAGGAAACTTTACTGAGCTTGTTTTGTAAGCCAAGATCTTTCTGGACTATATGTCGAGATTCATCTGTAAGCCGAGTGTATTTTACCATTGCGCTCGGCTTACTATCTCGTAGGCTGAGGTCACATTTTTACCGTGTGTGCTGTTGGAGGTACTCGGCGGCTTACTGTCACCTAAGCCGAGCGCCTGATATATTACACTCTGCTTACAGCCCGTCACACGGCAACATGTTATTTTCCGTAACACCGTCACTATGAATTTTAACATGGTTGCAACACGCGAACCAACTTGTGGTTGGATGGTTAGAGGGACTGTGGTATCCCCAGCCCACCAGGGTTCAAATTCTGGTGCTCGCATTTATTCCTGGATTTATTTCAGGATTTCCGGCGATGCGCATTCAGTGGGAGTAGACGTTCCCGTCGATGATAAGGTGCCTACGGTGACTTCGTAAATTTCAAGATGATATGCCGGCTCAGTCTCTCGGAGGTGCTCATAGGGGTAGGGTGTGCGTGCGTGCCTTCATAGGGGTGAGTGTATGCGCGTGTATATGAGCGCTTGCGTCTGTACTGTGTTCAAAAAAAAAACATGGTTGCAACACCTTGTTGTTCTATGCTTTTGAGAAATTATACACTAGCCTGTTGTTTTGTTAGTTTTTTCTATGTTCGTTGGACCACCCCGACGCAAAATCCTAGCTACGGCACGTGTGCTGACCTGACAACATGTGTGCGCGTGTTTGTCAAAAAAAAAAAACATGTGTGCGCGTGGCACGTTCATGACTCATGTTGCGCGCGGTTTTGCATGCAGGGCACCATGCATTACTATTGTTGGTTAGTTGTAGTATTTCGCAAAAAAAATAAAAAAATACTGTTGTTGGTTAGGATCGATATCGACCGGACGCGACGGAGTAATCCATCGCCTTGCGGGGGAAGAAAGACAAAATGGACGATAATGTCACTCCCTTGATTACCGGAGAGATCGCCGCCAGCCTGCCTGCCTGCCTATAAAAGGGCTGGGCTCTCGTCCGCACTGATTACCATCGGTCCATCATCATCTGAAACGCTGAAACAAACAAACAAACATTCTCTCCTGCTGATCCTTCCGGCCGGCCGATCGACATGGGGCGCCGCTCTGGTACGTCTCGGGCCGATCTCCTCTTCTCAGCATCCATCCTATAAGGCCAAACCATCTGTGAACTGAATTTTAAGGCCATGCATCAATGTGTATACTCATGCAGTTTTACTTTACTTGCTACGAACTTTGTTACGACCTACGATGATGCATGCATATATGTTGGAGAAATACCGGCCAAGATCGTGACTAAATTTATTTACTCTCGGCCGCTTGATCAATGTAATGAATTCGCATGCGTGCAGGAGGAGGCGGCGGCGGTTCCCGCAGCGCGCCACGTCCCGCAGCCACGGCACCCAAGCCAGCAGCGGCCAAGCCAGCGTCAGCTACGGCGCCGGCCAAGAACTCGTCGGCTTCGGCACCGGACAAGAAATCGGCTGCG
The DNA here is from genome assembly GCA_039707655.1 of Elymus sibiricus. Taxonomy (NCBI): domain Eukaryota; kingdom Viridiplantae; phylum Streptophyta; class Magnoliopsida; order Poales; family Poaceae; genus Elymus; species Elymus sibiricus. The sequence continues at coordinate 18,051,023 of CM077672.1, read as the reverse complement.
CCGGCGCCGGACAAGAAATCGCCTGCGTCGGCCCCGGCCCCGGCGCAGAGCTCCTTCCTCGAATCCGTTTCCGATGGTACGTCAGTTTCTACTAGCCAGTGCTTACTTGTAGATCGGTCAACCGAAATTCTCAGTCCGGATGACGATCGATGCAATGGTGGTGATAATTGATCATTTGATTTTGATTTGTCGGCCAGGGTTCGGATTGGCCGTCGGGATGAGCATGGCGCACTCCTTATTGGGCGGGCGCAGCGAGGCGCCGGCGCCCGCCTCTACCGCCCACGCCCACGCCGACGCGTGCGGCATCCACAACCAGGACTTCACCAATGTACGTGCATGCGTTTATTTTTTGCAAGAATTGGACTAGCAGTTGCATGCCATCATCAATCTAAATCTAATTGTACTACGTGGATGGATGTGCAGTGCATCTACACGAACGCGAGCGACATCAGCCGGTGCCAGAACTACTTTGACCTCCTCTACCAGTGCCGCCGCGGAGGAGGAGGAGGAGCAGGAGAGGCGTCCACCATCGCCTAAACCCTAAATTTTGAGCTACCATATGTCACGTGTAGCGGCCAGATTGATAGCTAGATGATCGTCCTACTAGCTCGCTCGTTTCCTTGAGAGTCTTCAATTTAGTCATCTTGCCTGCTCGTCGACTTATCAGCCAGCCAGTCAGTCATCAGTCGTCCTTGAATAATAGAGTCAACAACAAATGAGAGAGAGAGAGAGAGAGAGAGAGATGTCTTGTGTTTGTAAAACATTTTGTATCTTGTCTCCATTAGCTGAATTTATAGATTTTGTATGGTTTGAGGCACAAGTTTCTTCATACTCTTTGGGGATGAGAGCCAATTTGATTTTTTGCATCGTTGCGGTGGCCCACGAGGACAGGTGCATGCTTTGCGGCTACCTTTACTGTGGGCCCACTAATTCAAGACTGCACTCGTGGTTTGCTTCGAGGATATCTATCCTGCACTATTTGGTTTGCGTAGGCCGGCATCGCACGTGTGATGCATGCATGTATGTACAATATATGTCCAACAAGTGTGTATTAGGTAGGGTGCATCTGTCAACAAGTGAACATATTTCACCTTTGCGGGATCAGGCTTTGTATCATACGCAAGGGCATAAGGCTGATGGATGATCTTCTCGAGTTTTTCACGCCTCGGGTAGCAGAAGCAATCGAATGAAAATCTTTATAAAGCATTTGCGTCCAAGAAGGTGAAAAGGCCTCTTTTCGATATGGCTCCATTAAAGGTTCCATGTGTGGATGGTTTTACTGCTGGTTTGTCTAAGAGATACTGGGACAGTCTTGGGGATGACTTGGTGGCGGCCTTGCTGGGGTTTTTGAGTGGTGGAGAACACGACGATTACTTTTAATCCCAAAGATACGTAACCCACAGATGGTCTCGCAATTTCCACCCATTGCTTTGTGTCCGGTTCTGTACAAGATTCAACTAAGGCTACAAGAAACCATTTTAGCGGGATACTTTTTTGAGGGATACTTGATAAGGTCATTGGCGAGGAACAAAGTGCTTTCCTTCCTTGGCATTTAATCACAGATAACGTCTTGGTGTCATACGAGAGTATACATGCCCTTAAGAAGAAGAAATGCATAGGGACGTTTTGTGCAGGTAAACTCGACATGTTGAAGGCCTATGATAGGGTCAACTGGCACTATTTGGAGGCAATGGTCTATGAATTGGGTTTCACCGAAAGTATTATTCGGCTGATCATGAAGTGTGTCTCCTCTGTTAGGTTTACGGTTAAAGTTAATGGAGAATGTTTACATTTCTTGACTCCGTCGGGAGGACTCTGATAGGGAGACCCAATGTCTCCGTATTTATTTCCCGGTTGTGCTCGGGGCCTTACTTCACTTTTGAATAACTATGGTGGCACTTAGGTATAAATGGTATTTGGGTGAGTGCCCAATCACCGTGGGTTAATCATCTCCTATTCGTAGATGATAGTCTGGTATCTCCCGGTGCAAAAATATAAAGTGTGGACAGGCTGAATGAAAATCTCCGGATCTATGCTGACTGCTCCGATCAGGCGGTAAACTGGGAGAAGAGCTCAGTATTCCTTTAGTCCTAATACTTTGCCCCTGTCGAGAGCGGAGTTGAAGCAACGGCTTGGAATATTTGTTGACGTCTTTTCGGAAAGATATCTGGGGCCACCCACAGCGGTAGGCTAGATAAAAAGTGTTACTTTCGAACACATTAATGAGAGGATCCATGGAAAAATTCAAGGATGGTCGGAGAAAATTTTGGCATGTGTTACCAGGGAGGTTCTTTTAAAGTCTGTTATTTACACAATTCCCACCAATAGCATGAGTTGTTTTAAGCCAACAAAGAAGGTTTGCAATAATATAATGTCTTGCATAGCAAAGTATTGGTGTGCAAGTTCTCTGTATAAGAGAGACATTGGCTATCATGGGAGAAACTTGTTGCACCTAAAGTTAAAGGCGGATCGGGTTTTTGGGATTTTGAATCGTTCAATCTGGCAATGCTCGGCAAGCATGGCTGGAGGCTGCTAACACACCCGGAGTCGCTTTGTGATCGTGTGTTGAAGGGCAAATATTTTCCCTAGACTGACTTCGTACACGTGACTGCACCTCTGAGTTCTTCTGCAACTTGCAAGGTGATTGTGGCTAGTAGGGTTGTGTTGAACGTCAGACTGATCAAGAGAGTTGGTGATGGTTCATTAATTGCAACATGGACTGATAAGTGGATTCGGAACACCACAACCATGAAACCAATTGGGCGTCAATGAACATCACCTCTTCTTAGTGTGAGCGACTTGATTGATCCAAATACAGGAAGCTGGGAGGTGGATGTGGTTCGCCAAAATTGACTGCCTGGAGATGGTTGATCTCTGGAACCCTCGCCACAATTCTCGGTCGATTGTGGCTCCTATCTTAGTAGAAATTGGAGAGCTAGTTGTTGAATTTTCTCTTTTTGTAATCCAGCATGTAAATCGATCAGCTAATGTACCAGCGCATCTTTATGCCAAGCGTGCTTGCACTTTGAATGTAACTGATAGCTGGCTCGAGAACACCCCTAGCTTCCTCCTGGCCAGCCTCTTGGCTGATGGTCTGGGAACACCTTTGTTTGAATAAAGCTCTCTAAACCGCAAAAAAAAAGTACAAGAAACAAATATAGAAACGTTAATGCTTGTCATTTTTCCTCTCGGGAGGTGACTAGAACCCTAGCCGCCGCCAGCGAGTTCCTCCCGCCGCCTTCCTCCGGTGGCTCCCCTCCACCAACGACCTCAGACATCGATGGTGAGGGGGGGGGTCGCCGGATCTACGAGCTGTAGCTTTAGGTTAGACCTTAGTAGGTTAGATTTTTGGGTCGTTCATCATCTTGGCTTTGGCAACGGCGATGACGATGCTGAATAAAGAAGCTTCAGATTCTTCCCCAACGAGGCAATCGTTTCATGGTCGAGGATGGATTTGGAAACCAGCCTGTTCATGCAAGAATGGCGTGGCGGCTGCTGCATCCTCATGGTGGACTTGTGTCCTCGGGCTCCGCCGTCGCGACGGTGTCTACTCCAGCGCCTGCGTGGAGCTTAGGAGGTAGTGCAGGAGCAGATGCAGAGTGTGGTCTGCATTGACAACATCTGAAAGATGGTGAATCGTGTGTTGGGTTCGTGGTTCGTGGCTGATAGGTATGGCTTACTACTACGACGTCTTAGTCATGCGGGGGTGCTAGATCTGAAGTTCGATGACGTGTCCGGGGTGTTGCCCCGATCTGATTCGTTCAACGGTAATGGCTTCGCCTTTGGTGAGCCACCTTTATAGGTCCACAAAGCTGCACATTAGCGATGGAGCCGCGCGAGCTTCGGGTGAGGAGGTGATCCGTCATTTGTTCCTTTATGGCTGCTATGGTGGTGCCGGAGGCAGGTGATGGGCGTTGATGTGAAGCTTAGAGGAATCTTTGGTCTTAATTGTAATTTTTACTTTTTGACCGGTGTTCCTTTGTGCAAAGGCTAGCGTTCTATTGTTTTTTCAGTCTTATCAGGTCGGTGTTTATGTGTCTTATACTATGGTCTTTATTAGGATACAAATAAGACTCGTATTACCATGAAAAAAACAGTGATAGAAAGGAAACGAAAAAACAAAGAATCTGATAGCACAAGGTAAACTGAACGTCTTTTTGAATACAGGTAAACTGAACGTTTTTTGGAATACAGTACATACATATGCACATACACTCACCCATATGAATGCATGCTCGCACACGCTATCTCTATAAGCACCTCCGAAGGACAGAAAATTGCCGTGTGTGTCAACTAACTTGCCATCATTGTGTCACCGAAATTATCATAGAAAACGTTCGATTTGCATGTGCTTGTACCTTACGGTGAGGTATTTATCATTTCCGAAAATCGAAGATAGAAACGGACTGATCCATCAACGGTTTTCTCGGGATCAATTCAGATTCGTCACCGTCACCGGCCGGAGATCTCTCCGCGCCTGCCTACTATATGGAAAAAAATCCTATGAGACCGGGTCTCATAGGCAAGCTTGTGAGACCTTATTGGATGATTGACACGTGGCAACTTCAATCTCAAAGCATCTAATCCCAATTCCAACAGTTTTTCTCAATCCCAAACACCTCATTCCCGATTGCAATCCTAGACTTGCTTCATGGGCTCCAACAGGTACGTGACTCCAAAGAGTTAGGTTTTTATTGTTCTCGGTCTCACGTCCATGGCGGCCACGTCCAAGGACTTTGGCGGCGGCGGCCGCGCAGCACGACATCGCGATGATTTGTCGTCCATGGCTGCACCGACCGCGCAGGAGGACGTCATCACCGACGGCCAGTCAGACCGCCCATCCATGGCGGCTGCACGCCACGCTGTCGGCCCGACGGACATCATGTTCCTTACGGCCGTGCGCCAAGGCGTCATGGGGGACGGCCGGACCAAGTCCGCGTTGGCGGCGGCCGTGCGGCAAGGTGTGGAGGACGGTCAGACGAAGTCCACGGCGGTGGCGGCCGTGCGGCAAGGTGTAGAGGACGGGCGGACGAAGTCCACGGCGGTGGCGGCCGTGCGAGACAGCAGCCGTACGACGACAGCGACCATAGCAGAGGACGATGCCGGAGGCTGGTCGTACTCCTCGTCGAGGACTACTCCATCCAGGGTGAGCATGCCTGCATGTGAATAGCCATGTGCTAGCTTGGTTGATCAATTTCAGTACTCCCGTGCATGCATCATGCATGCGTACTTAGTCATGCTAGCCACTGATAACCATGTAGTAGTCCGATGTTAGGCCAAAGTATAATATCATATGTTGTAGAATCAAACTTGAAAGTGATTAAGTTAAGGATGTTTGAGATTATGCAGTTCCAATGCCTGGAAGGACAGGAAGTGTTGCATCCTGTAACGAGGAACAACGCAATGTATGAGTCGAGCCGTGAGCCTATGACACCGAGCAAAAACAATGACAAAGGAGAAGAAAGGTCGCCTCTGTCTTTGGCATCTATACCAAAATGCTGTTAAACATCTAAGTCATGTTATCGCCAACCATCCGAAATTTCTTTCAGAACTCAAGCAGTGTGTATATGAAGAAAGGTCAGTTGCACATTTTGAATTAAGATGGCATGATTTATTGGTTAAGTATAGCCTTGAGGATAATTCTTGGATTAACAACATGTTCAAATTTCGTGAGAAATGGGCAACCGTATATAGGCGAGATTCATTTAATGCGGACATGACATCAACTCAGAGGAGTGAAGGGATGAACAATGCCTTCAAAACAACATTCAATGGAAAACTGTCGCTTTCAGAGTTGCTAGAAGAATATGACAAGTGTGTTGCACGTCTTCGACGGAAAGAAAAATATGAAGATTTTAAATCACGCCATACAGATCCAGTGCTTTGCATACCTAGACATCCTTTGTTGAAGGTGGCAGCGGCATCGTACACGAGAAAACTCTATGCTTATTTTGAAGCGGAATTTCAGAGGCAGTTTACTTGGTCATGCACTCTGTTGTCTAATGAAAGCACAATCCACACCTACAACGTTAAATCCTTTTATCGAGAGGATGGTGAAGCCGTGGTGGATTTTAACCCAACAACTTTGGAGATATCTTGTTCTTGTAAGTTGTATGGATGTGTAGGTATGTATACATTCTTCGTCCATCGCCTCCTGAATATGAGATTCTAGGATTGACCTAATGGTTTTACATTAATTTTGTAGGTATTATGTGCAAGCATGCTCATAAAGTTTATAATCACTGTAATATTGTCACCTTGCCAAGCCAGTACATAATGAATAGATGGACAAAGTATGCAAAACAAGATATCTTCAATTATAAACTAGGGGACACTGATAGTTTAGAATTGCAGTGTGCCCAAATTTCTTGAAAGATGATGGCACTTGCATTGAAGTGTAAACCCTCAAAGGAGGTTCTTCGACACCTAGACAATGGTATTGATAAGTTGGCTTCTGAAGTATGTGAGTTGCTAAGCAAGGAAAGCATGGATGAAAATGAGGAGACAGAATGTTATGCTGAATTTACCGAAGATGCTGAGAAAACACGGGTATCATTTCGAGCCCCTAAACGGAAAAAAGGTTCAATGGAGAAACGTTCAAAAGATGCACTGGAAGCACCAAAGAAAGGAAAAGGTAAGGCTACATCAAAGAAAGGAAATGGTAAGGCCACATCAAAGAAAGGAGAACGTAATGCTACATCAGAGAAAGGTACATTTACTGTTTATTCACCTAGGTCCAAGTAGTTTCCCATCTTAAACAAACAAACAAAATGTGCAGGGGGAGGTATAGAACATTCGACAGTGCCTCTTGCAACGGAAGTAACAACACATCCGATTGGACCTTCAGAATTATTCGTAAGCATATTAGCAAATGTTTATACTATATAATTCTTATTTTGACTTGGTGACAAAATTTATTCTATTCTTTTTTATTGCTAACAGGGGTCATTGGACCGTACATCAGAGAAAGGTATGTTTACTGTTTATTTTCCCATGTCTGAAATGTGCTCTCACATTTTTGTATACATACAAATAAAAAACAAAATGTGCAGAGGGAGGTATAGGACATTCGTCAGTGTCACGTACAAGGGAATTAACAACACATCCACGTGCAGGGGTCATTCGACAGTGATACTGGCTATACTTACAGGGAATTCTAAGAGTCCAAGTGGATGTGTTGTTAATTCCCTTGTACGTGACACTGACGAATGTCCTATACCTCCCTCTGCACATTTTGTTTTTTATTTGTATGTATACAAAAATGTGAGAGCACATTTCAGACATAGGAAAATAAACAGTAAACATACCTTTCTCTGATGTACGGTCCAATGACCCCTGTTAGCAACAAAAAAGAATAGAATAAATTTTGTCACCAAGTCAAAATAAGAATTATATAGTATAAACATTTGCTAATATGCTTACGAATAATTCTGAAGGTCCAATCGGATGTGTTGTTACTTCCGTTGCAAGAGGCACTGTCGAATGTTCTATACCTCCCCCTGCACATTTTGTTTGTTTGTTTAAGATGGGAAACTACTTGGACCTAGGTGAATAAACAGTAAATGTACCTTTCTCTGATGTAGCATTACGTTCTCCTTTCTTTGATGTGGCCTTACCATTTCCTTTCTTTGATGCAGCCTTACCTTTTCCTTTCTTTGGTGCTTCCAGTGCATCTTTTGAACGTTTCTCCATTGAACCTTTTTTCCGTTTAGGGGCTCGAAATAATACCCGTGTTTTCTCAGCATCTTCGGTAAATTAAGCATAACATTCCGTCTCCTCATTTTCATCCATGCTTTCCTTGCTTAGCAACTCACATACTTCAGAAGCCAACTTATCAATACCATTGTCTAGGTGTCGAAGAACCTCCTTTGAGGGTTTACACTTCAATGCAAGTGCCATCATCTTTCGAGAAATTTGGGCACACTGCAATTCTGAACTATCAGTGTCCCCTAGTTTATAATTGAAGATATCTTGTTTTGCATACTTTGTCCATCTATTCATTATGTACTGGCTTGGCAAGGTGACAATATTACAGTGATTATAAACTTTATGAGCATGCTTGCACATAATACCTACAAAATTAATGTAAAACCATTAGGTCAATCCTAGAATCTCATATTCAGGAGGCGATGGACGAAGAATGTATACATACCTACACATCCATACAACTTACAAGAACAAGATATCTCCAAAGTTGTTGGGTTAAAATCCACCACGGCTTCACCATCCTCTTGATAAAAGGATTTAACGTTGTAGGTGTGGATTGTGCTTTCATTAGACAACAGAGTGCATGACCAAGTAAACTGCCTCTGAAATTCCGCTTCAAAATAAGCATAGAGTTTTCTCGTGTACGATGCCGCTGCCACCTTCAACAAAGGATGTCTAGGTATGCAAAGCACTGGATCTGTATGGCGTGATTTAAAATCTTCATATTTTTCTTTCCGTCGAAGACGTGCAACACACTTGTCATATTCTTCTAGCAACTCTGAAAGCGACAGTTTTCCATTGAATGTTGTTTTGAAGGCATTGTTCATCCCTTCACTCCTCTGAGTTGATGTCATGTCCGCATTAAATGAATCTCGCCTATATACGGTTGCCCATTTCTCACGAAATTTGAACATGTTGTTAATCCAAGAATTATCCTCAAGGCTATACTTAACCAATAAATCATGCCATCTTAATTCAAAATGTGCAACTGACCTTTCTTCATATACACACTGCTTGAGTTCTGAAAGAAATTCCGGATGGTTGGCGATAACATGACTTAGATGTTTAACAGCATTTTGGTATAGATGCCAAAGACAGAGGCGACCTTTCTTCTCCTTTGTCATTGTTTTTGCTCGGTGTCATAGGCTCACGGCTCGACTCATACATTGCGTTGTTCCTCGTTACAGGATGCAACACTTCCTGTCCTTCCAGGCATTGGAACTGCATAATCTCAAACATCCTTAACTTAATCACTTTCAAGTTTGATTCTACAACATATGATATTATACTTTGGCCTAACATCGGACTACTACATGGTTATCAGTGGCTAGCATGACTAAGTACGCATGCATGATGCATGCACGGGAGTACTGAAATTGATCAACCAAGCTAGCACATGGCTATTCACATGCAGGCATGCTCACCCTGGATGGAGTAGTCCTCGACGAGGAGTACGACCAGCCTCCGGCATCGTCCTCTGCTATGGTCGCTGTCGTCGTACGGCTGCTGTCTCGCACGGCCGCCACCGCCGTGGACTTCGTCCGCCCGTCCTCTACACCTTGCCGCACGGCCGCCACCGCCGTGGACTTCGTCTGACCGTCCTCCACACCTTGCCGCACGGCCGCCGCCAACGCGGACTTGGTCCGGCCGTCCCCCATGACGCCTTGGCGCACGGCCGTAAGGAACATGATGTCCGTCGGGCCGACAGCGTGGCGTGCAGCCGCCATGGATGGGCGGTCTGACTGGCCGTCGGTGATGACGTCCTCCTGCGCGGTCGGTGCAGCCATGGACGACAAATCATCGCGACGTCGTGCTGCGCGGCCGCCGCCGCCAAAGTCCTTGGACGTGGCCGCCATGGACGTGAGACCGAGAACAATAAAAACCTAACTCTTTGGAGTCACGTACCTGTTGGAGCCCATGAAGCAAGTCTAGGATTGCAATCGGGAATGAGGTGTTTGGGATTGAGAAAAACTGTTGGAATTGGGATTAGATGCTTTGAGATTGAAGTTGCCACGTGTCAATCATCCAATAAGGTCTCACAAGCTTGCCTATGAGACCCGGTCTCATAGGATTTTTTTCCTATATATAGTACCCACCGCACCGAGTGTCATCGATCCATCCATCGCCCGAGACATAGATACATACACAACCAAGAGCGTCAATCCGATCTAATCTCGCCGCTCCTCCGGCCAACCGCATCGCCGGCCAGCCATGGGACGCCGAGGAGTTGGAGGAGGAGGGGGTTTCCGGTCCGCGCCCCGCGTCAGGACCCCGCCCCCCAAGCCAGCGCCCAAGGCCCCGGCTCCAGTACCGGCACCCGCCGGCGGCCACAACAACGTCTTGTCGGCCCTGGCGTACAACATCGTCGACGGTTCGTTTGATTATTATTAGTCATCCGGTTTCGTCTACATCTGGATTGATTTTTCTGACGTACGTGGTTGCATGACAGGTATTACCTGGGGCGCCGGCAACGCCATGGGCCACAGGTTCGTCGAGTTCTTCGCCGGGCCCCGCACCATCCAGGTCGTCTCCTCTGAGCCCCAGGCCACCACCGCCGATTCCTCCCTCGACTCGTGCGGCGCCCACAACAAGGCCTTCGCCGACGTACGTACCCATCTTCATCTATCCCATCTTCATTTCTTACTGAACTTTATTTCTTCTAGTATCTATCTATCTATCTATCTATCTGATGGCAGTCAAGAGTATCAATTGATTGTTTGGTTGAATTGTTTGGTGCGTGCAGTGCCTCAACCACTCCTAGAGCGACATCAGCCGGTGCCAGTTCTACCTCGACTTGCTCAACCAGTGCCGCCGCAGCTCAAGCAACGCCGGCCTCGCCGCCGCCACCACCATCGCTTAGAGATCGAGATGTCGGCTCAATCGGTCGCCTAGTTTTTAGTTTATATCTGTTTATCTACCAAGATAAATTCCTGTTGCCAGTCATGGTATTTGTAGTAGTACTAGCCATCTCGTCGACTTATCGTCTCAAGTCTCTCCTCGTCCCCTTGAATGAATGAATGATTACTTCGAGATGATTCATTTGCTCTGTTTTTACTTAGAGATTGATGATTGATGCCAATGGGGCGCTGCCCACACGACCGTGCTCCACCTACACAACATATCAGTTATTTTGTCGGCCGATGGAAATTATACATGTCAACTGTTGTACTCTCCCTCTCTCTTTTTCGAGCAGAGATATTAATAAAACCAATAAAGGCCAAAGGAAGATGCGAAGACTGGGATATCCATGTGGCGAACCGGAAGAAAAGAGGAACATATCTCCTTTCAAATTACAAATATCAATAGTAGCATATAATATAGTTTATTACATAGTTTTTTTTTTTTTTTTGAACTTGTGGCCCATTTTATTCAACTCAAATAAGGGATACATCAGAAACAAGTTCAGCTAGAATAAACTGTGGAGGATCATTATCCCACGAGATTACGGAATTAGAATCGTAACAACATCTAGCTATCTTGTGTGCCACTTGGTTTGCCCCTCTTGGACAATGAGCATAAGATACTGACCCAATTCTTTGAGCTAATATAAAGCAGAGATTTAAGCCAAACCATCATTGATAACCCCGCAGGGTTCATGGTTGTTGCATAGGCCAAGAGCTACTCGGAACTTTACAAAGGTGGTAGGAAAATCTGTCCTCACATAAGAGAAACCATCTCTTTATTCCATTTATAGGTACCCACTGTTAAAACATGGATCAAATCTAACATAAAATGCTTCGCTTACATTATCAAGGTGTCGATAAGCCTTTTTCCTTGGCGGAAATGCCCAAAGACAGTAGCATAGTAATCCTCGGCCTTTATTTTCTTGTATCTTGCCAGTCGCTTCTCATCCAACAAACCAGGTGCTGGCTCAACCACCGTTTCCACATCCACACCATAGAATATAGTTACTGATGTCCTCTCCTTCTCTGCATTTGTCAAGACCCTATGTGGTGGGCTCTTGAAGATGCCATTACTCATTATCTGCGTGAAAAAAATTAAAGGACTGCGATATTTGGCATCCGTGTGACAGATAGCAAAACTACCACACAACTCCTTCTTTCCATATAATTATATGCGTGCATGCGAATGACTCACTCTCCTTTACGGCATTCCTTCCACTAATTACATGCATGCACTAGAGGACAAAAAACTGATGTCATTCTAAATTCTCTAAATTCCGAAAATTCAAAATGTTTTGTAGCTCAAACCGTCGGTCCGATGCAAAAACCGTTTTCACATAAAAGATTCGTCGCGATGAGATCTTCGAAACTAGATCCCATGTTGGTATGTTTCGACGACTTTTTTTCTCGGGTCAAAAGTTACCACGTCTGGGCCACATAAGTTACCACACCTGTGGTATGCAAGTTATCGTGGTATTTCGACAAAAGTTACCGTGATTATGTTTTCAACAACTTTTTAGGCCTCCCGGTCAAAAGTTACCGTGGTGTTTGTACGTAAGTTATCGGGTATGCGATACGTATATGACCATGCTATTTTCCATAAGTTACCGGGTGTACGTTTTTTTAACTTTTTTTCCCTCCTTGTTCAAAGTTACCGTGGTGTTTGTATGTAAGTTATCGGGTATGCGGGCCGCATATATTACCGAGCCATTTTCACATAAGTTAGGAGGGGTGTCAACAACTTTTTTATCTACTTGGTCAAAGTTACCGCGTTGTTTGTATGTAAATTATCAGGTATGCGGTTCGTTTATTATCGTGCTATTTTCACATAAACTACCGGGGGTATGTTTTCCAACAATTTTTCCCCCTCCTTGGTTAAAGTTACCGTGGTGTTTGTACGTAAGTTATCGGGTCCGCGATACTTTAAATATCATGCTATTTACAAGAAAAGTTACCGGGGTATGTTTATCAACCTTTTTCCCACGGGTTAAAAAGTTACCGCGGTGTTTTGCATGTAAGTTATCAGATCTGTGCTGCGTATATTATCATGCTATTTACACAGAAGTTACCGGAGGTATGTTTCAACAATTTTTTTGCTCGGGTCCAAATTACCATTGTGTTTTCACCTAAATTATCAGGTCTGTGGTGCGTATATTACCATACTATTTACACAGAAGTTACCAAGGGTATCTTTTCAATAATTTTCTTCCCCATGGTCAAAGTTATCGTTGTGTTTGTACCTAAGTTATCAGGTCTGTGGTGTGTATGTTACCATGCTATTTACACAGAAATTACCGAAGGATATTTTCAACAGTTTTCTTCCCCATTGTCAAAGTTACCATGGTGTTTTCACCTAATTATCAGATTTGTGGTGCATATATTACCATGCTATTTACATAGAATTTACAATGGCTATGTTTTCAGCAACTTTTTCCTCTAGACCAAAATACCATGGTGTTTGCAACTAAGTTATCAAATCTGCGGGGCATATATTACCGTGCAATTTACACAAAAGTCATCGGAGATGTGTTTTTAATATTATTTCCCTCCGACTCAAAGTTACCGTTGTGTTTGTATGTAAGTTATATAGTTTGTGGTGCGTATATTACTAATGCTATGTACACAAAAAATACTGAGGTTATTTTTTCACCGGTGAAAATTACCGTGGTGATGGTACCTAAGTCAGCCAGTAGCTCTGCTTGGGAGATTAGACCTTATGTTACTAGCACTGCAACTGTTGCAGCAGATCAGTGATCTCATATTGCTAAAAACATGTCAATAACAAGATCAACAAGACAGATGTTGACAAAACCTGAAAGCAGTGTATTGTGCAGAAACTAATTTTCATTTAGCGTTGAATTTTCTCTCTTAATTTCAAGAGCCTAAATCATATAGAAACCAACATCTTCTATGTGAATCTGAATTGATATGTCTAACCCTGAGTTTCCTCTCTGAATTTCAACCAACTAAACTTCAGGCAACCTTGTAGCATTTGTAAATAGGCTGATCAATCCATCAGGCACAGTGTAACAAGTGCTGTACTTTTACTTACTTATATCTACTACTGGTACAGGAGTTCAAACAATTGTCATCTAAGCAGATTAGCAGCAGTTTGAGTGCGCCGTTTTCCTACACAAGCAGATAGTAGAAATTCTGGATCAAGAAACATGGGCAGCACAGCCGGGTCTCTCATTTGCTGCATGTTTCACAGTCGGCCGGAGCGGGAGCCCTTGCATAGACCACCATGGTCGATCTCGGCCCCGAGCCAGAGAGAGCCCTTGTACTGCCAGCTGCCGCCATCGATTGCCTCCGCCCGTCCTCGTCCAGATCCTACCTTCCCCGCGATGCCGGCCACCGGATCCGCCGTCCAGCCCCAAGCCTTCCCCGTCAAAAGTCACCAGCGCCGTTGCACGCATCCCCGTCCAGAGGAGGTGAGCGCCCACACCGCCGCGTTGACCGCCCTGCCGCTCGTGTCGACGGCCGCTTCGCCTCACCAGCCCACCAACGCGACCTGCTCAGCCTCTCCTCCACGAGAGGCGAGCGGCCAGGGGCTGATGGAGGCGCGCGGTCGGCGGTGGTGGGAGGCGAAGGAAGGGAGGTGGTGCCGGAAGGAGTGGGAGGAGGCACACCTCCTCCACGAGAGGCGAGCGGCCAGGGGCTGATGGAGGCGCGCAGTCGGCGGTGGTGGGAGGCGAAGGAAGGGAGGTGGTGCCGGAAGGAGTGGGAGGAGGCACATGGCGATTCGGTAGCAGCGAGAAGTGCGGGCGATCACGGGAAAAAGGAAACACTCGCCGTTTCTATCGAACGGAGCAGGCACGTTTTCAAAAGATCGGATGGTGCGGGAGTCGTTTGGTACTTTTATCAAAAAGATGTGGTGTGCCACTTACAAATTTCGATTAAGTTATCATGCTCAATTTGCATAATTATCGGGTTGAAAGTAAAAAAAAACTGTTGAAAGCAGACCGGATTAAAAATGCTGACACGGTATAAATTATCAGGCTAAAACAATATGAATTATCAGTCAGAAATTGTTCAAGTTACCATGTTGAAAAAAATAGAATGAGTTAAATAGGCTAACAAAGTGATTCTTACCATGTTGACACACTAGAATTTATTCAGGCCGATATACTATAAATTATCAGGTTCAAGCCGCATAAGTCATCAAGTTGAAGTAAAACATGAGTGTTCAAACCAGTTAGAGTTAAACATTTTGATACATCACAAGTTATCAGGCTGAAGTTTCATATGTTATCTGGTTAAAGTAAAAAAGAATAAGTATTCAAAGCGGTTCGAGTTAAAATGCTGGCACGATATAATTTATCAAGCTAAATCAATATGAATTATCAGGTGGAAGCAATTGAATTACTATGCTGAAAAATAAAATGAGTTAGACAGGTTAGCAAAGTGATCGTTATCATGCTGACCCACTAGAAGTGACCAAGCTGACATAGTGTAAGTTATAAGGCCCGAGATGCATAAGGTTCAGACTTTATACTTCCTCTGAACAAAATACTCCTCATGCCAACTGGTCCCAAGGCCAAGAACAGAAGGAAACGTAAGTACCTGAATGGTCAGCCCCAAGATCGATGACGCCATGTTTGTGCAGCTCTCGGAAGGTCTTGAGGCCCTTTCACGA
The DNA here is from genome assembly GCA_039707655.1 of Elymus sibiricus. Taxonomy (NCBI): domain Eukaryota; kingdom Viridiplantae; phylum Streptophyta; class Magnoliopsida; order Poales; family Poaceae; genus Elymus; species Elymus sibiricus. Next base: position 18,035,777 of record CM077672.1, on the reverse strand, counting down.
TATGTAGCTGAAACGGTGCACGTCGATGTCAATCTCATGCCATTGGTGATGTACAATCGATTACCACATATCACACAATTTAAGAATAACAACCGAATGGGTTGATCAAGCAACGCACTTCAGTTCTGATGGACCCCATAGAGGATGAGCGCAATTACGGCACCATGATCAAGAACCTGTCACATACACATACAATTGAAAAGAATTTATTCAGTCTCATAGGTATAATTACAAACAAGTTGAGGGCACTCATACCACGACAAAAATAGATGACAATTTGGAATTTTTGAAGGCTTCTGTCCATCAAACTAGGACTTCATAGAAGGAATTTTTCATTTTCCATAGTAACTGATCCCATGCTATATTGTTTGAACCAAATTGAGAGAGAAAAGAGGATGATTGCGCCAGCGGAAACTTTCCTCGGAACGGTCAAAGGAGGCACTCACCAGAAGCTCACCTATCGATGTAGTAGGCGGCGACGGTGGATCTTCCATTTGATGAGCGGCGGTGGTGGTCAGAGGTGGCGGTGTGGGGAGACGCGACGGGATGGGGTGGCGGAGGCACACGACGCGCGGGGTTGGCCCGGCGACGACTTGTGGAGTCGGGGAGATGGTGGGAGGTTGGGGATAGAGAGCAGCGGCAGTGGGCATGGACGCGGCGGCCGTGCGACAGGAGCCTGACGGCGGTTGTGCACCGGATCGGCCGTCGCGGCAGAAGCCGGGGAGGAGATGGGGGCGGGACGGCGCCGGGAGCAGGGGAGGAGATGGGTGCGTGGCGACGGCGGAGCTGGGTAGGAGAGGAAATGGGCGCGAGCGAGGAGATAAGGCTCGTGTCGGTTTTCCTTCTTCTCCCGTGCAGATCGCCAGCAGCCGCTTGATCACGATCGAAGCGTTCTCAGGTCGTTAGGTCGTTTTTGCAATCCGCCACACAGTTGCCACATACATATTTCGAAAATTAATTGCAACTTTGTGACGACTCAGTGGCCGGATATTCAATTAATCAAATATTTCCATATTCATTAATACACCCTTAGTTTCTCAATACTTCACATTCTGAAATTTTCCGGACAAAATAAGCAAGCATTGTTGATTACTCGTTGGAACATTAATTCAGAATGTGAAGTAAGATGGCATAAATCCAAGACCCATAATGTGAATAATTTTGACATAGAGGGAATAGATGAAGTAGCTTGTATTTGTAGGTGCCTACCTCAATGCACTCTGCTATGTTGATCAACAACGTATAAGGCTTTGCTAGAACATTGTACCATTTTCCATTTCTCAGAACTTGCAAGCCACCGGCGTTCTCCTCGACAAAAAGGATTGAAAGGGCGCCACCATCATATAGTGAGGCTTGAAACCCAAAACAAGGTCAGGCCTCGGACATGGAGGGTAGTAGCCTAGCCTAGCTAATGCTCGGGCCCTGGTTGTGGTCCTATTGATGAAGTAATCCTCATCGAGCTCTAGAAGATTTGCCAGGGCTCGCATGATACAATCTTTTATTATCTTGGTTCTTGACGCATACTCAAGTAGCACATCCCTGTAGAAATGATCTGGAAAAGTCAAGTTCAAATACTCAACAAAAACATTAGCTTACGTTATTCAGTTTCTATATGTTGTTTCACAAATGTTTCAGATGGAACTATTGCTTGCTGCTTAGGGTAAACCTCATGTCAAATTTGGTAATAGTGTGGATAGAATATAAGGAAATCTAGAACACAACTCACTTGGCTAAATGAGACATTATCTCTGAGCTATCACTGACGTGAAGGTCCTATAGTTCTCTCAAGCTAAGCTTTCTCTCCAAATCAAGGCCGCCACTCCTCCCATCTCTCACTCCCCACCTCGTGCAGGGCCCAATTTTAATTTGCCAGTCTCTGCTCTGTACCTCGTTCAAAGCCCCATGTTCATTGGTCATGCTACGTACTGTTACTTCGCTCATCACAAATATTTTGATGCTTGGGCAAATATTTTGTTTTGCTAAATGTTGGTTAATGGTTATTGCTCGTGTGTTCTGTATATTCTGGTGTAGGTTCGTATGTTCTCTCACCATTAGCATGTAGTCCAAAATGCTGTTAAAACACCCACTTAGAACTTGAGCACTTCAAAATTAAAAACGAATATGCTAATATTCCCTCTGATTGTCTATTCGAGTCTCTAGAATCTTTGCAACTGCAATGTTATGTACATGGCCATCAGTGTGAAAAATTCATCATCAACAACATCAAATTGATACTACAGATTTGTCTTTCATTATCCACTTCCCAATATTTTGTATCTGAAGGAACACACATCTTTATATCTAATTTGAGGCTCCATACTAAGCACCTCATCAATCCACATCATTCAAATTAATTTGAGGCTCTACTGCACGACATCGCTAAGTCGCCAATCCGTTATTGATTTCGATAATCTCCATGAAGGGGAATGAGTGGAGTCAAAATAATTGGTCTACTGATGAACTTGAGAATTAGTGTTTTTTATGGCAGATACATTTAATTTCGGTGTTAGGGTTCGGCCTTTTGGTAGCTGTTCATTGTGGTGTGGTCTCATGTTCACAGATTCTGAAGTGCAGAACTTATATTATGCCATGCTTTTTTAGATGAAAACTAGAATGTATACATTCCGTCTCATGGGACCATGCTTTTTTAGACAAATACATTGCTTCTGTAATGTTGTAGTCACAACTATAATTATCCAAGGAGGAAGTGTTGTGAGAGTAGATGGTTTGCACTGCAGCTGCTCGGTACCAGAGGTGGCCGAACACATCAGATTTTTTTTCTGTGTGGTTGGAGGTCAGCCGATCGTTTCTTGCCACTAACTCTTGCGGAGATAAAAATTTGTGCAGGCTTGAAGCTGAAATTTAGTTGATTGAAAGCAAAGAGATTTGGAGTAAGAGGCTTTTCTTGTTGCACTCAAGACAAGAGCACAGTAACATTTCTTCTCACTCCAATATTTGAGAATGAATTGGATAAAATTAGGCACTGCATTTTTTTCTAATTTATTGGTAAAATTTGAATTTTAAATAAGTTGGAAGTCAGCTATCTGCCTCTGCTTTGTGTTCAAGTCCTCTTGTAGGTTAGGTCATTTTGAGTGCTACATGGGAGATCATACCTTCTTTGCAGATTTTTACTCAAGCTGCATCACGGAAGCGTCCCTATATCTCTTGAGTCATTACTTATATTATCTATACTGTTTTGTGCTTGTCCAAATTATTTGCCTTAGCTTAACATGTCATTTCATTAATACTCCTACATAACTATCTGTTATAAAAACAAGGGATAAGTATATTTTTCGTCCCTCAACTCTTCCGATAGTTTAGAAATCGTCCCTCAACTCCAAAAGCACCAAAACTTAGTCCCTCAACTTTTAAAACCGGATAAGTTTAGTCCCTCGAGCGGTTTCCGGCCGGCATGAACAGTAAATAGGCAAACAGTAAATTAAAAAAAATAGCAACACAATTCGAAAAAATCTGAAAATTTGTGGGGTCAAATATACTCGGGTGCGCAAGATGCGTGCAAATTTTTGTGTTGTTTGGACATTCCAGGAGATCATGACAACGAAAAACAGTAAATATGTACGTTGGTGAACAGTAAATTCGAAAATAATAGCAAACAAATTCAAAAAAATATGAATTGTTTTGGCATCCAAGATGCTTGGGTGTGCAAGGTGCGTGCAAATTTTCGTGATCAAATGACATCTGAGGAGCTCTAGCCAAAAAAAACAAAACAGTGCACTTTTTCAAAGTTTCTTTCTGAGTCAGTTTTTGTTTTTTTTGCCATGAGCTCCTACAATGTCCAAACACGAAAATTTGCACACACCTTGAGCACCCGAGCATCGTGGATGCCAAAAAAATTCATAATTTTTTGAATGTGTTTGCTATTTTTGTCGAATTTACTGTTCATCAACGTATATTCTTACTTTTTTTTTTGTCACGAGCTTCTGGAATGTCCAAACTGCACAAAAATTTGCACACACCTTGCGCAACCGAGTATCTTCATTGCCGTAAAATTTCAGTTTTTTTTTTATTTTTTTTCAAATTTACTGTTTACCAAGTTACTGTTTACGTCTGACCAAAACCACCTTCAGCGTTATGAGGGACGAAAACTATCCGGTTTAAATAGTTGAGGGACTGAGTTTTGATGGTTTTGGAGTTGAGGGACGATTTCTATACTTTGACGAGAGTTCGAGGACTAAAAATATACTTATCCCTAAAAACAAATATAAGTTCTAGGAATGTTGCCGCAATATGCGTATTTTTTATGCTTGATGGACTTGAGACCAAAGTTTTCCCTTTTGTACACATTCCATTTCTGTTACATCTTTCTGTAACCAATACTGACAACTTCTTCATTGTATTCTACAGGATGGTGATTTATTTCACTAAGATACTACAAAGTTTTTGGATTCCAGTGCTTTTACCATATCATGTTGATCTGCACCTGGCGTGCTTTCTCTCCAATTTATGCTTTGGCTTCAGCGATTATATGCTGGTCACACATAATAATTGAGAAAATTAGCATCCTTGGTGTAGGATGTTTTATTTTTGTTATTTGTTATCGCTAGCCAGTTTACCATGGATCATGCTACTAGCATTATTGTATTGGCCACTACGTATTTATGCATCTATCCAAGGAATAATGTACCTTCCAGATTTTCTCATATATTTGTACTGTGTTTTTTTTTACAAATATTCCTACTGTTGTGTAGTCAAAATAGATGATCATGGCAAAGCACGAATTCGGTAACTGGTCTTATCTTACAGCTGCAGCTGTATCCTCCTAAGCTCAAGTACTGGTGCTCTATTTTCTAATCTTCAAATCTTTTTGTTCTTGAATTCGAAACAGCTCGGTTTTGTTTCTAACTTTCATGTTTCGTCAACATATATTTACAAAAATACTATTATTCTACAAAGAAAATGACGGGCGCAGCAACGCGCGCCAACATGATCTAGTAAAGGACAACAAAACCGAACCCTTTCCGAGCCCTCTCACGCCCTCACTGATTTCAGCCGTCGGATCTCGTGTCTTGGCCATCCCTAGCCGTCCAACACATTGCTTTCGCCGGAGTGGGCTGATACTGGGCCGCTATTCCCGTGGCCGAATCCGAAGCCTCTCGTTCACTGACACGGGCTAACGTCAGATCCTATACGAACGATCGCGATTCTGCTCCGAGTCCATCTCCTAGCCGCACTCCCCTCCCCTCCCGTACTACCCTACTCCGCATCTCCGAACCCTCCCGACCTCAGCCTAGGGCAAGAGCTAGGTGCGCCGCCGACGGTGTGAAGGGACAACTCCGAGTATCCATGGCGACAGGCGATCACTGGCGACGTTGGTGCGCGACTCGTCCCATCCTTACCCATCAGGCTGGCCTTCTTCCTCCCCGGTACGCGGGTTGATGCTGCGACAGCGTCCCCTCGTCTTGATTGGCCCTGGCGCTCCCCCTTCACCATTCGCGTCGCGCGTGGTCAATTGGGGTCGTGGCATGTCCAACTAATGGCATGACCATGGATTGGGGATCGGCGTCGGCGCCTGATGTTTAGACCAAAGTAGCGGCGCACAGTCCGCGTTGCCTTATTCTCTGCAACAACCCTGCAATTTTGCAGGTAATCCGCTTCTACTCCTCTTCTATCACCTCTCTCCCCTGTATCTGTTCAATGATTTTGCTCTCCCTCTCCATTCCAATGCTCTTTTCTCTCTCTTGCTAACTACAAGCTGTTGATTTATCGATGCCAGTTTCTGTACCGATGAATATGACAATCTGCAGGGAGTGTACATCTACTAAGAATTAAGTGAAATGAATTGATATACTAACGGAATAATAAAATTAGTAAAATGACAGTTCCAAAATTTTGCCGAAATAAACTGAAGGGAAATGATGTATTGTAACTGTATCTGCAGTATTCGGTCATGTTTCTCCAAAGAGATAGAGTTGGCTCAAGATCCATCGGGACTGTTCAGTTTTCAATATTTGGATCGTTGAATTTAGGAATATATGAGACATGAGAACTAAGAGATGGAGGATCTGATTGCGCTGCCAAAGGTGCTCTCAAGGTTAGTTCACTAATCATCTTTTCTATTCAGAGTGAAGGTGTGCTATAGTTATAATGAATCGTTGTTTGGTTGCACATTTATTTTGAGATAGCTGGTATTTTAATAATGTAAAGTCCACATAACTGTCATAAATTTCTTTGAACTTGTGGCATGATGTTTTTTTTATTAACAACCAGCACATATGTGTGCTTTATTTATTAGGTGGATATCCCAATTAACTGAAGAAACGTGTCATCTTTTGGTAGGCTGTGAACAATGTCATTATTCGTATTGGTCAGTACTTATTGCGAAGGTATGTATTTCAACCTCTCAACTAACATATACTTTCTATTGACATTGTGCTCGCATGAAAGATAGGTTTGCTTAACTGATGGTGAGCTATGTTACAGGATCCAGCTGAGCAATTCCATAGTGATAACTTAATAGTCGGACAACTTGATGTGTCATTGTGCAACCAAAAGGACTCCGCCGATCTTTGTGTCGATGTCGAAGACCTCTAGGTACTGCTCTCTTTTTTATAATGATCAATTATTCTGTCATGCCTTCTTGTTTGCATTCATCCATAAGAATATTATTGGACAGAACCTCTCTCACATGCCTGCTCTGAAAATATAATTTGCTCTATTGATGTACGCATTGAATGTGATTTAGACCAATTTTAGCAAATCAAATCATCTGACTTGATATCATGTGTGTTTATCTTGCCTGACAAATAAATTGTACATAGAAATGAGAGATTCTGGCTATGACAGAGTTGCTGTGTAGACTAGAGGTTCGCTCTTTCAGTATATCAATTTGTTTTCATTACTACCCTGCATCACCACCTGACCAGGAAAAAGTTCATAAACATAACAAGGTCGTGGCAGCTCTTTCTATTCTTAGGGATATTGCTCAATGCTCTTCCTTTTAGCTCATTTTTGTGCGGCCCAAAGAACAGAAATTTCTCATGCTTCCGAATAGATTTTTTTAACAGTAGATTGCTGATTTATTTATCTGCTTTTACATGTGTGATCAATGTTTCTTCTGTCATGTCGCTTTGCAGCACCAACTAGCGCATGGCTTTATCCTGTGATAGCCCAAAATTGGAAAACGCTGCACTGTTTTATTGTCATTGAAAGATTAGATGGATCTCCCCTTGCTAATTTTTAGTATGAATCTGCGCTTCGTGTGATTACATGGACCTAAAGAAAATTTACAACCACTGACATACATTTTTATAAGACTATAAATTTCAAACACATAGTTGCATCCATGTTGCTGTTATCTACATTAAAATTATATATGACTTTTATTCAATGCACATAGATGGTGTAGTTTGTTATTACCAGTTAAGGGCTTGGTTTTATTTCTTACCATTGCTCCATTAAACACATTAGTCTGACTTTTTTTCATTCTACGGATCCTATTTCTGCCATTGTTGGAACCTGCACTCCCGACCTCCTCCATTACCAACGACCAACACTTTGTCACATATGAAAGTAAGTTGACAAACTCCGACTCGATAATCCAGATTATATAATCACCATACCGAGGACTGTGTTCCTCCGAATTTAGAAAAAAATAATTGTTGTACAATTTACTATTTACAAAACAATGGGTAATTGCCACTTGATTGTCTGAAATAGACAGTCAATTTGTAGTATCCTTCAATTCTAAAAGTAACATTTTTAGCCTGCAGGTTACTTTGTAAGAAAATTTGTTTTAAATTATTTCTATCTGGAAGGGAGAATTCTGCCTTTGGTGACCATTAGTTTGAATTTTAGCAAATATATATAGAGATCTAGATGGATACGAGTTTTTCTGATCATGTAACACTGCATTCAACTATATCTGCTATCGACTATAGTATAGTTTTTTTCTCTTCCTCGACATACCCAACATTAACCAGTTTTTAGTGTTTATGTAATTTTGTGCTAGAGAGAGTAAGAAGAAGAAGATTTAGCTTTGACTCCAGTTTTTGGTGCTCCTTGTGTTGGTAAATTTGTTACACTACAGTACTGATAATTCATATAGCAATTGTATTACCAATTAGATCGTCGTTCATTGGCAGTGTGAGGGCCCGAGGCGCTTTCAAACATCAGTTTGAGAGAAAATCTGTTTGGCCTTAGTCCATGGAGTCCTTTTTTTGGTCCTTGCATCTGCTATTATTGAGTAATATTCTTCCTTAGATAATAGTTTTACTTGCATTTTGTTCTGAGCGAGTTTAGTCTCTTTGGTATAATTTGTATCATCTGCTATCCGGTCATTGCTAAAGTTGTCGCTTTTTGTTAGTCAGGCCAAAGTTGTTCCTGGACGTTACAACAGAAGGGTTTGCCTTTCCAGACACGGCAAAAAGATGCCTGTTCAAAAACAAGAAGTAATGATCACTGCCATTTCCATACTTTAGTCTATTTTTATAGTTTATATGTAAGAATTCAATGAAATTGTAGAAGCAATGAAGTTACTGCCATTTCCATACTTTAGTCTATTTTTATAGTTTATATGTAAGGATTCAATGAAATTGTAGAAGCATTGAAGTTACTACGTGGCTTGAATCTCAGTAGTAATCATGCTTCACGATATTTATATAATTCCTATCACTCCATTGTAAAAATGGACGGGCGCGGCAACGCGCGCCTTCAATAATCTAGTATATAGGGTAACACTATTCTAAGCGTGAGTGTAGAATAGCTTATTCTACACCCCTAGTAACGCCATGTACAAAATCTAGTAAAACGGTGTACAAAATGTTGTAATTCCGAAAATATTTTTTTTACTATTCAAGTTTATAATTTACAATGTTTTAAAAAAATATATATTATATTTTGTATACAGTGTTACTATGTTTTTTTTATGTAGCATTACTGGGGTGTAGAATAAGCTATTCTACACTCACGCTTAGTTTAGCGTTACTATATATATTGTGATATGTGCTTCTGCTGTGACACATAAGCTATTCTACACTCATGTCCGTTCACGAGCTGCTACTAGGGTTTTCCCTAGTAGTGCCCCAACCGACTTACGAGGTGGCCCCCGCCGGGGGGGGGGGGGGGGCGCGTTCCCTGCCTTGTGGAGGCCGTGGGCCTCCGTTTGCGTTGATTCTTGCGCCAAAAATTCCCATATATTTCAAAAAAATCTCCGCAAAATTTTATCACGTTTGGACTTCGTTTGATATGGATTTTCTGCGAAGTACAAAAACATGCAAAAAACATGAACTGGCACTGGATCAATATGTTAGTCCTAAAAATAATATAAATTATTGCCAAAAGTATGTGAAAGTTGAAAAATAATGGCATGAAACAATAAAAAATTATAGATACGACGGAGACGTATCAATGAGTTGGATCTAGCTAATAAAACTGTTGCCTCATCCTCTGCTACTAGACAACATAGCTCCTCCGTGACCTCAGCTGTTAATTTCCAACCTCTCAACTACTGGAAGCTTTTATGGACCCCGTTGGGAATTCTATTTCCTGTTTTCCTAAATCTGATCCTACACCTAGGGTGTCTGGTTTGCAGAGACGGTCTAAATCACTTTTGGGACTGGGGTGATGTAAGACAAAAAAAAATTATACTAAACTTTTATACTTATTTTAAACTAAGTGCACCCTATTACAGCTGTAATTAATATATTTTTCTATTACTTAGTCACATAAGAATGTTTCTAAATAACAGTTATATTATTCATTGGTAGACAGTTGTAATGTATATCATTGAAATGTTTGATTCTACAAAATGAAAATTTTGTGATGTACCAAATTTTTTATTTATTGTTAAAACAATCTTTCAAATTTATTTTCTAATATTGCATAAACGATATAGTGTATACACATTTGCATATCTATAAGTGTGTACATATAACTTTTAATATTATTGAATATTATGGTACAGATTTCTAAATCGTATACTAACAAATATCTTAATAGTGGTTTCGAGTGTATATTAGACAATCATATTCATGGAAACTTCTAGGGCATAGAAAATGTGACTTGCAAGTTGGGTTCAGTAATAGAATCATCGAAGAACAAAAATGTTGTTGATTGGACTTTTACGTATGATTCAATTACCAAGCTTAGGCTTTTGGCCTAACTTGGTCTATTGCCACGGCTGGCCCGGATAATAATCGTGGAGGTAGTTCGGGTTATACTAGAGTGTAGCCGCTACAGCTTGGTGGGCTGCCTCATTACGGCGAGTAGTCTCCTCTGCCGTCTCGTATGCCTCAGCATCCTCCTCAAGTATAAAATATCTCTCTTTTTCCTGAAAGTTGAAGAAAGCAGGAGTAGACAAAGTAATATGGATAACGCGACCCTTATTAAAGATAAGCCTGTATCGGAATGGTGCGGTATCTCTTTCGAGAAACTGATGACGCCCCATGACCTCATAATCAAGAAAGCTAGGTGGTAACAGGGTATCATTTTCCTTTATGGGTATGCCAAGATAAGTAGCTAAACGAGTAGCATAGATTCCACCAAATAAATCACCATCAAGAGCATTGTTATGTAAATGATGCGCGATGATGGCTCACATGTTAAATTTTCTATCTCTCAATACCGCGCTCTTAAGAACGCTCAAATCAGGTGCACAAAGGGTACTATGATCATGTTTGCCATTGATGCATCTACCTATGAACAGAGCAAAGTAATGAATGGCAGAAAAATGAATGCTCCCAATTCTAGCTTGTGTTATGCCTCTAGTTTCACCTTGAGTAATACTCATTAGAAATTCATTGCAATCAGATTTACGAGGTTCAATGCAAGTTCCCCAAAAGGGAATTCTACAAGCAGCACTAAACTCCCATAACATCATGAGAGGAGCGATGAGCTAAATACTTAAATTTCCGCACAAAAGAATCAGTGAGATCATGGTATTGCAGACACTTATCTGATAAGAAGTCCGTCAGCTCGGTATTGTGCACGTACATGTCAAATTCTTCCTTGATGCCAACTCTGATCATGAAGGCATCAGACGGCCATTCACATGGTTTCACGAGGTCATCCCGTGGTGGCTCGAGGTCCGGTTCACATATCGCAAGCCTTGGGGAGCTCTTGCTCGATGAACCCCCATGGAACACCTTCCTAAACATTTTCTTTCCTATGAAAAATTTCTGAAATTTTTAGTCCCCAAAATAAAAGTGAACAAACTTAACAAAACTGATAGCAACTACTCCCACAAGTGTCTAGAGGCTATATCATGCATCAAAACTACTTTGAACCATAAAAATTCAACATGCAGGCTCATATACATGGTCACCAACAGTAGCAACATTTGCAAAACATAAAGCACTAGAACAAAAACTAATTGGACCATTGGAGGAGTCACGTACCAAGGAGCGATTCCTCAAAACAGTTTCGGAAATGGAGCTCCGAGCAAGGAGATCGAAAATCGCACGAAAATGAGTAAGAACACGGGCTAGGAGGCAATGGTGATTTTTTTGGAGGTGGAAGGAGGCAGTGGGCTGGTGCACTAAGTGAGGGGGCCCTTGTGGGACCCATGAGCTCACTAGGTGCACCCCCCCCCTGGGGTGTGTTCAGTGCCAAAAATTATTAAATATTATAGAAAAAATCATACTAAATTTTGAGGTCATTCCGAGAATTTTTATTTTTGAGACAGTTTTTTATTGCACGGATAATTCAGAAAACAGGATAATCGTGGCATTCTACTTTATTGAGCTTTAAATAACAGAGAGTAAATAGAGGGTAGAGTAGGTTGTGTTTACTAAATTAATCGACCACATGCCCCTCAAAAAGAATCCATTAATAAGGCTGATCAAGTCTTATTAGCAAAATACTTCCGGGTAACATGAAACCGAAGAATTTTTGTATAACACTAAGTTACCTCAATGGGGATATGCATTTTGCCAACAATAAGAGTTTCATATTTCTTTTTGATGGTCGGAAGGGGAAATTCAAAACCCCCAATAGTGATTGTCGAATTTTTTTCAATGGAGTTGATACTATTCACTGAACTCCGCCTCTTCGGGAAGTATACCGTATGTTCATTACCATTGACGTGAAAAGTAACCTTGCTTTTGTTGCAATCAATAATAGCCCCTGCAGTATTCAAAAAGGGTCTACCAAGGATAATCGACATGCTGTCGACCTCGAGCATATCAAGAATAACAAAGTCTGTCAAGATAGTAACATTTGCAATTACCACGGGAACGTCCTCACAAATTCCAATAGGTATAGCAGTTGATTTATCAGCCATTTGCAAAGATATTTCAGTAGGTGTCAACTTACTCAAATCAAGTCTTCTATATAAAGAGAAAGGCATAACACTGACACCGGCTCCTAAATCACATAAAGCAGTTTTGACATAACTTCTTTTAATGGAGCATGGTATAGTGGGTATTCCTGGATCTCCTAACTTCTTAGGTAATCCACCTTTAAAAGAGTAATTTGCAAGCATAGTGGAAATTTCAGCTTTAGGTATCTTCCTTTTATTAGTGACAATATCTTTCATGTATTTAGCATATGGAGGCATTTTCAAAATGTCAGTCAAACGTGTTCGCAAAAAGACGGGTCTAAGCATTTCAACAAAGCATTCAAAATCTTCCTCATCTTTATTTTTTCGGAACCTTACTAGGAAAAGGCATGGGTTTTTTAACCCATGGTTCTCTTTCTTTATCATGTTTTCTAGCAATGAAATCTCTTTTATCATATCTTTTATTCTTAGGAGGTGGGTTATCAAGATCAACAGCAGGTTCTTCTACATCATTATCATATTCTTTATCATTGTCTGGTGGAGCATCTACATGAACATCATCATTATCATTATCACTAGGTGGATGTTCATTACCAGATTGTGTCTCAGTATTAGAAACAGAAACATCATTATGATTCTCAGGAGGTTTTTCTATCATAGGTTCACTAGAAGCATTTAAAGTTTTATCATTTTTCTTTTTCTTTTTCTTCTTAGATGAACTAGGTGCATCAATATTAAATCTCTAAGTATCTTGTTCAATTCTTTTAGGATGACCTTCAGGATATAGAGGATCCTGAGTCATTCTACCTCCTCTAGTTACAACTCTAACATCACAATCATTCATTCTATTATTCATTTCATTAAGCAAATCATTTTGTGACTTATAAACTTGTTCTAGCTGAGTGTGAACCATGGATGAATGTTTAATTAAACCTCTAATGTCATTAGAAATCCTAAACAGCAAGTCACTCAAGCGATCAATCATGATAGCATTTCGTTTCAATTGATTGCTAACATACACATTAAAATTCTCTTGCTTAACAATGTAGTTATCAAATTCATCCAGGCATTGACTAGCAGATTTATTATAGGGAATATCACCTTCATCGAATCTATAAAGAGAATTTACCTTCACTACCTATGTCGGGATATCGAGTCCATGTATTTCTTTAATAGGTGGTAAATTCTTGACATCTTCAGATTTAATACCCTTTTCTTTCATAGATTTCTTAGCTTCTTGTATATCTTTTGTACTGGGAAATAGAATACCTCTCTTCTTCGAAGTTAGTTCAGGTGGTGGTTCAGGAAGTGTCCAATCATCGGCATTCTTTAACATATTATTCAATAGTTCTTCAGCCTGTCCAACAGTTCATTCCCTGAAAACATAGCCAGCACAACTATATAGTTAGTCTCTAGAAGCATTGGTTAGTCCATTATAAAAGTTATCAAGTATTTCATTTTTCTTAAGAGGATGATATGGCAAAGAATTAAGTAATTGGAGAAGCCTCCCCCAAGCTTGAGGGAGATTCTCTTCTTCAGATTGCACAAAGTTAAATATTTCCTGTAAGATAGCTTGTTTCTTATGAGCAGGAAAGTATTTTTCAAAGAAGTAATATATCATATCCTGGGGACTACGCACACAACCAGGAGCAAGAGTATTAAACCATTTCTTAGCATCACCCTTTAATGAGAAAGGAAACAACTTAAGAATATAGTAATAGCAATTTTTTTTCCTCATGAGCAAATAGGGTGACTATATCATTCAATTTGGTAAGCTGTGCCACAACAGTTTCAGTTTCATAACCATGAAAAGGATCAGATTCAACCAAAGTAATCAACTCAGGATCGACAGAGAATTCATAATCCTTATCGGTAACAAAGATAGGAGAAATAGCAAACTTAGGATCATATTTCATTCTCTCTATCATAGCTTTTTCTTTAACTTACTCAGTAATTTCTTAACATCTTCTCTATCATTACAAGCAAGAAATTCTCTAGCTATCTCCCCATCCATAACATAACCATCAGGTATCTTAGGCATTTCAAGTCTAGAAGGAGAGCTAGGCATAATAGATGACTCATAATTTTCAGCAGTTTTAGCACTTTTAGTTTCTTTAGCTTTAGCAATTTGTTCATCAAGAAATTCACCTAGTGGCACAGTATCATTAAGCAAAGTACTAGCATCATCACAAGTTTTATCTATAGCAGAAGTAGTATCATCAATTACTTGCGACATATCAGAATGAATAACAGGTGGTGGTGTCGCAAGCCTACTTAAAACAGAAGGTGAATCAAGTGCGGAGCTAGATGGCAGTTCCTTACCTCCCCTCGTCTTACAGGGTACAATCTTAGTCTTAGCGTCTTTCAAATTCTTCATAATATAAAATCCCAAGTGAACTCAATAAATAGAGCTATGCTCCTCGGCAACGGCGCCAGAAAAAGGTCTTGATAACCCACAAGTATAGGGGATCGCGACAGTCTTCGAGGGTAGTATTTCACCCAAATTTATTGATTTGACACAAGGGGAGACAAAGAATATTTATGAGCCTTAGCAGTTGAGTTGTCAATTCAACCACACCTGGGATATAATATCTCTGCAGCAAAGTGTTTAGAAACACAGTATTTTGATAGTTTTGATAGTTTCAGTAACAGTAGCAATAGTAACAGGAACAGTAACAAAAGCAGTTTGTGATGATTGTAACAGCAGCAGCAGTAGTAACTTAGCAATGATCAATATGAAAAAAGCGTAGGCTTTGCATCAGCGATGGATATTTATGTTGGATGACATTCATCATGTAACAGTCACAACCTAGAGCGATACACAATAGCTCCAATTCATCAATATAATGTAGGCATGTATTCCGTATATAGTCATACATGCTTATAGTAAGAACTTGCATGCCATCTTTTCTCCTACCCTCCCGTGGCAGCGGGGTCAATAAGGAAACTAAGGGATATTAAGGCCTCCTTTTAATAGAGAACTGGAACAAAGCATTAACACACGGTGAATACATGAACTCCTTGAATTACAGTCATCCCCGGAGAGTATGCCAACTATTGTCACTTTGGGGTCTACGGATCAGAACAATAACAAGTGCATATAACTAGCAGATAGGATCAAGAACTCAAATATATTCATGAAAACATAGAGGGTTTAGATCTGAAATCATGGCACTCGGGCCCTAGTGACAAGCGTTAGGTATAGCAAAGTCATAGCAACATCAATCTCAAAACATAGTGGATACTAGGGATTGATACGTCTCCGTCGTATCTACTTTTCCAAACACTTTTGCTCTTGTTTTGGCCCCTAATTTGCATGATTTGAATGGAACTAACCCGGACTGACGCTGTTTTCAGCAAAATTGCCATGGTGTTGTTTTTGTGCACAAAATCAAAGTTCTTGGAATTGGATGAAAGTTTTTGGAGATTTTTTATGGAATATATAAAAAATATTGGCATCAAGAACTACTGGAGGGGGGCCACCCAGTGCCCATGAGGCACCAGGGCGCGCCACCCCCCCCCCCCCCCCAGGCGCGCCCTGGTACCTCATGGGGCCCACGTGGCTCCGTCTGACCTAATTCCAATGCTATAAATTCATTTTTCCAGAGAAAAAAATAGGAGAGGAAGTTTTATTGCGTTTCACGATACGGAGCCGCCGCCACCTCCTGTTCTTCATCGGGAGGCCAGATCTGGAGTCCGTTCAGGGCTCCGGAGAGGGGGATCTTCCGGCATCGTCATCATCAACCATCCTTCATCTCCAATTTCATGATGCTCACCGCCAGGAGTGAGTAATTCCTTCGTAGGCTTGCTGGACGGTGATGAGTTGGATGAGATTTATCATGTAATCGAGTTAGTTTTGTTAGGGCTTGATCCCTAGTATCCACTATGTTCTGAGATTGATGTTGCTATGACTTTGCTATGCTTAATGCTTGTCACTAGGGCCCGAGTGCCATGATTCCAGATCTGAACCCTTTATGTTTTCATGAATATATTTGTGTTCCTTATCCGATCTTGCAAGTTATACGCACCTGCTATGTGTTATGATTCGCATACCCCAAGGTGACAATAATTGGGATTCTTTCCGGTGATTGCCATAGTTTGAGGAGTTCATGTATTCACTAAGTGTTAATGCTTTGTTCCGGTTCTCTATTAAAAGGAGGCCTTAATATCCCTTAGTTTCCTTATGGACCCCGCTGCCACGGGAGGGTAGGACAAAAGATGTCATGCAAGTTCTTATCGCAAGCACGTATGACTATATACGGAATACATGCCTACATTACATTGATGAATTGGAGCTAGTTCTGTGTCGCCCTAGGTTATGACTGTTATATGATGAATGTTATCCAACGAATATCACCGATCCAATGCCTACGAGCTTTTCACATATTGTTCTTGCTAAGTTACTACTGTTGCTACTGCTGTTACAATTGTTACTACTACTGTTGCTACCGTTACTGTTACTGTTACTATCATTGCAACTGCTATCAAACTATCATATTACTGTGCTATTGATCACTCTGCTGCAGATATTTAGTTTCCAGGTGTGGTTGAATTGACAACTCAACTGCTAATACTTGCAAATATTCTTTGGCTCCCCTTGTGTCGAATCAATAAATTTGGGTCGAATACTCTACCCTCGAAAACTGTTGCGATCCCCTATACTTGTGGGTTATCAAGACCTTTTTCTGGCGCCGTTGCCGGGGAGCATAGCTATATTTGCTAAGTCACTTGGAATTTATATCTGTTGATCACTATGAAGAATCTGAAAGACACTAGAACCAAGATCGTTCCCTCTACGACGAGGGGAGGTAAGGAACTGCCATCTAGCTCTGCACTTGATTCACCTTCTGTTTTGAGTAAACTTGCAACACCACAACATGCTATTAATTCTGATATGTCGCAAGTTATTGATGATACTACCTCTACTATGAATGATACTCATGATGATGCTAGTACTATGCCTGATAATGTTGTGCCACTTGGTGAATTTCTTACTGAACAAATTGCCAAAGCTAAAGAAATTGAAAATGCTGAAACTCTTGAGAATTATGATTCACCTATTATGCCTAGCTCTCCTACTAGAGTTGAAACACCTGAGGAACAATGTTTTGATAGGGAGACCGCTAGAGCCATCCTTGCTTGTAATGATAGAGATGAAGTTATAAAATTGCTTGCTGATATGAAAGAAAAATCTATGAGGGAGAAAATGAAATATGATCCTAAGTTTGCTACCTCTCCCATATTTGTTACTGATAAAGATTACGAAATCTCTGTTGATCCTGAGCTAATTAAGTTGGTAGAATCTGATCCTTTCCATGGCTATGAAACTGAAACCGTTGTGGCACATCTTACTAAATTAAATGATATAGCCACACTATTTGCTCATGAGGAAAAAATTCGCTATTACTATATTCTTAAGTTATTTCCTTTCTCATTAAAGGGTGGTGCTAAAGAATGGTATAATACTCTTGCTCCTGGATGTGTGCGTAGTCTCCAGGATATGATTTATTACTTCTCTGGAAAAATATTTTCCTGCTCATAAGAAACAAGCTGCCTTACAGGAAATATTTAACTTTGTGCAAATTGAAGAAGAGAGTCTCCCACAAGCTTGGGGGAGGCTTCTCCAACTACTTAATGCTTTGCCTGATCATCTTCTCAAGAAAAATGAAATACTTGATATCTTCTATAATGGACTAACCGATGCTTCTAGGGATTACCTAGATAGTTGTGCGAGATGCGTTTTCAGGAAACGGACTATTGAGCAAGCTGAGGAATTATTGAATAATATATTGAAGAATGATAATGATTGAACACTTCCTGAACCACCGCCTAAACCCACTCCGAAGAAGAGGGGTATTTTATATCTCAGTCCTGAAGATATGCAAGAAGCGAAGAAATGCTAGAAAGAAAAATGTATTAAAGCTGAAGATGTTAAGAATTTACCGCCTATTGAAGAAATACATGGTCTTGACAAACCATCACAGGTAGTAGAGGTAAATTCTCTTATAAAGTTTAATGAAAGTGATATTCCTTACAACAAACCTCCTAGTCAATGCTTGTATGAATTTGACAATTATATGATGAAGCAAGATCATTTCAATGCAAATGTTATGAAACAATTGAAACGAAATACCTATATGATAGATCGCTTGAGTGACTTGTTATTTAGAATTGCTAATGATGTTAAAGGTGTTAGTAAACATGCATCTATGGTTCAAACTCAATTAGAACAAGTTGCTAAATCTCAGAGTGAATTGCTTAATGAAATGAATAACAATATGAATGATCATGCTGTTAGAGTAATGACTAGAGGGGGTAGAATGACTCAGGAGCCACTTTATCCTGAGGGTCACCCTAAAAGAATTGAACAAGATTCTCAAAGAATTAATGATGATGCACTTAGTCCATCTAAAAGGAAAAAGAAAAAGAAAAATGATAGGACTTTGCATACTTCTAGTTAACCTGAGGTAGAAAGACCCTTAGAGGATAGTAATGATGTTTCTGTTTCCGATGCTGAAACACAATCTGGTAATGAACATTCACCTGATGATAATAATAATGATGATGCTCATGTGGATACCCAACTAGATAACGATAAGGAACCAAATAATGACGCTGAAATTGAACCTGCTGTTGATCTTGATAACCCGCCACCTCCTAAAAATAAACGTTATAATAAAAAAGACTTCGTTGCTAGAAAACATGGTAAAGAAAGAGAAACATGGGTTCAAAAACCCATGCCCTTTCCTCCTAAACCATCTAAGAAAAAGGATGAGGAAGAATTTGAACACTTTGCTGAAATGCTTAGGCCAGTCTTTTTGCGCACTCGTTTGACTGATATTATAAAGATGCCTCCCTATGCTAAATACATGAAGGACATTGTAACAAATAAAAGAAAGATACCTGAAGCTGAAATTTCTACCATGCTTGCAAATTATTCTTTTAAGGATGGAGTGCCTAAGAAACTAGGAGACCCAGGAATACCAACTATACCATGCTCCATTAAAAGAAATTATGTCAAAACTGTTTTGTGTGATTTAGGAGCCGGTGTTAGTGTTATGCTTTTCTCTTTATATAAAAGACTTGATTTGAATAAACTCACTCCCACTGAAATATCATTGCAAATGGCTGATAAATCAACTGCCATACCTATCGGTGTTTGTGAGGATGTGCCCATTGTAGTTGCAAATGTTACTATCCTGACAGACTTTGTTATACTTGATATGCCTGAGGATGACAATATGTCGATTATCCTTGGTAGACCCTTTTTGAATACTGCAAGGGCTGTTATTGATTGCAACAAAAGCAAGGTCACTTTTCATATCAATGGTAATGAACATACGGTGCACTTTCCGAAGAAACAATTTCAAGTGAATGGTATTCATATTATTGATAGGACTCCAACAATTACCATCGGAAGTTTCCAAATCCCTCTTCCTGCTGTTAAAAAGAAATATGAAACTTTTATTGTTGGGGAGATGCATATCCCCGTTGAGGTAACTTAGTGTTATACGAAAATTCTTCGGTTGCATGTCACTCGGAAGTGGTTTGTTAATAAGACTTGATCAACCTTATTAATGGATTCTTTTTGAGGGACATGGGATTGATGAATTCAGTAGGCACAACCTTCTGTACCCACCTTTTATTTTCTGCTATTGTTAGTTAAATAAAATAAAATGCCTTATTTATCCTGTTTTCTGATTTATCCGTGTAATAAAAAAGAGGGGTGCCCAGAAATAAAAGTGCTCAGAATGTAATAAAATTTTGACATGATTTTTTATTTTATATTTAAGAATTTTTGGCACAAAAATTATACCAGGAGGGTGCCCCTGGTGCCCACGAGGCACCAGGGCGCGCCACCCCCCTTGGCGTGCCCAGGTACCTCGTGGGCCCCACAGGGACCCCCTCACTTATCCCCTTAGCTCACTTCGTCTCTTACCTCTAGCAAAAATTCCTGGTAGCTCTCTCTCTCGTGTTCTTGCTCACAAAACTGAAATTTTTTATCTCTTTGCTCGGAGCTCCGTTTCCGAAACTGTTTTGGGGGATTGCTCCTTGGTATGTGACTCCCCCATTGCTCCAATTAGTTTTTGGTTTAGTGGATTATATTTTGCATAATTAGCTACTCTTGGTGCTACAGAAAATGAGCCTGCGTGTTGCATTCTTTGAGTTCCAAGTAGTTTGAATGCTTGATATAGCCTCTAGGCATCCATATGAGTAGTTGCTATCAATCTTGTGAAGTTGATATCATTTTGTGACCCAAAAATTTTCAAAAAAATTTCTTAGGAAAATGAATTTCTTCCGGAGGAGTTCCTCGAAGCGGAACGCCAAGGGAGTCCTTGGGGAGTCCTCGGATAGTGACCTCAACATTCCACGTAGGACGGAGGTCCGGCCGTGCGAATGGCCGCACAATGCTTTCATGAACGAAGACGGATTCTATCAAGAGTTAGCACAATTCGTTGCAAATGCCGGACTGACCAACTTCCTCGCAGATGAGTGTGACCAGCACCACATCCTTACAAATTCCTTTGTGCAAAACTTTTATCTTCTGAATAGGCTCGAACCCCATGAGGTGCGCTTTGATTTATATGCTGAACATTATCAGATACCTTTAGCTGAATTTTGTGAGATATGTTTGATTCCCTCTGAGGGGGAAATCAGAGAGCCCCGACCGGAGGAGTGCTACTTGTAGCTCGCGTTGGTATTTCCCCGAAGAGGAAGGGATGATGCAGCACAGTAGAGATAAGTATTTCCCTCAATTATGAAACCAAGGTTATCGAACCAGTAGGAGAATCACACAACACCTAGTAAGCAGTACCTGCACACAAACAACAAATCCTTGCACCCAACGCAAACAAGGGGTTGTCAATCCCTTGGCGGTAAGATTGCAAGATTAAATTGTATTTGATAGATTGATAGATTGCAGCAAAAATACTAAATAAAATAAATAAAATAAAATGGCAGCAATATTTTAGGGTTTTAGTAATATGATTTTGGTAGACCCGGGGGCCATAGATTTCACTAGAGGCTTCTCTCGAGAAAATAGCATACGGTGGGTAGACAAATTACTGTTGGGCAATTGATAGAAAAGCAAATAATCATGACGATATCCAAGGCAATGATCATGTATATAGGCATCACGTCCAAGATTAGTAGACCGACTCCTGCCTGCATCTACTACTATTACTCCACACATCGATGGGCTATCCAGCATGCATCTAGTGAATTAAGTCCATAAAAACGGAGTAATGCCCTAAGAACGATGACATGATGTAGACAAGACAAACTCACGAATTAATAAACCCAATGAATAGATCCCATCTTTTTACCCTTAGTAGCAACGATACATACGTGTCATGTCCCTTTCTGTCACTGGGATTGAGCACCGCAAGATCGAACCCACTACAAAGCACCTCTTCCCATGGCAAGATAAATCAACTTAGTTGGCCAAACCAAATCAATAGATCGGAGAAGAAATACGAGGCTATAATAATCATGCATAAAAGAGATCAGAGAAGACTCAAATAATATTCATGGATAATCTGATCATAAACTCACAATTCATCGGATAAGCAGCAAGGTTGATGTAGAGCCCCTCCGTGATCGATTCCCACTCCGGCAGATTACGGGAGAAGGACCCCAGATGAGATCTCTCTGGAACAGAGGCTTGTGGTGGTGTAAAAAGTATTTCGTGGACTCCCCTGAGGCTTTCTGATTTTTCTGGAATTTATAGTGCTGGAATTAGGTCAAACGGAGCTTGGTGGGGCCCACGAGGCATCAGGGCGCGCCTGCCCCCAGGCGCGCCCTGGTGGCTCGTGGGGCCCACCAAGGTCTTCTGGCCTCCCCTCGAAGCTTCCGGTATTCTTCTTGCCCAAGAAAAAATCTCCAAAAAGTTTCACTGTATTTGGACTTCGTTTGATATTGATTTTCTGTGAAACAAAAACAGGGCAGAAAACAGCAACTGGCACTGGGCACTAGGTTAATAGGTTAGTCTCCAAAAATAATATAAAATTGCTGTAAATGATTATAAAAACATCCAAGATTGATATTATAACAGCATGGAACAATCAAAAATTATAGATACGTTGGAGACGTATCAAGGAGTTTGAGGGTTTCCTCCGCACTTTGACTGTGGGAGAGGAAAGGGGCGTGTCGAAAGCCCGAGCTACTAGCTTGCACTTTCCTTCTGTTCATTATTTTGCTTTATTCTTAGGGAAATGCTTGCTTGCTAGGGAGCAGGGTAGTGCGCTGGCTACACCTGACTGGGCCATTTTACGCCGTGCATTGCATAATGATTACACTTATAGCCTTGGAGCTATTGTTGCACGTCGCTTGCACACCAATAGGACTAGGGGAAAATTCATGGTGGTATTTATGCTACTCGCTTAGCGAGACGTTTTAATGTTAACATACGCCCTCATGATTACCCGTTGCCTAGAGTTTACTTAGATCACCAATCCATGAGGGACCACCACTTTATTGATACTCCTGAGCCTCCTCACAACATTCGTTATAACTTGGTTTTTAGTGAGGTTACTCGTGATATTATTCCGTTGCCTGCACCTGCTTTGTTTGATTCTCATGCCAGGAACGGATATACCGTGATGCCACTGGACATCGTTGCTTACCGGAACACCTTGGCGGCGGCAGAGCAGGAGGCCCGTGATTGGGACGCTCGGGTGCCGCCACCTCAGGAATTTCACATGGGACCGGATGGCTACTACGGATGGCCGTAGACCGAGCTAGGCAAAAGCCTAAGCTTGGGGGAGTACGTATTTCTCACCGACATTACATTCATGTCCACACATTTCATTCCAGTTGTCGGTGTTCATACTCTTTCATTGTATAATCCATGCCAGTTTTATTTTCATGTTTTCTGTTTGTCTGTTTGAAAAACTTTGAGGAAATCCAAAATTATTTCTCATTTTTTTCGGTTTTTCTTTCTAGCTTAATTAGTTGTAGAATTAAAAGAAAACCCAAAAAGATTTCCCGTTTCTTCTTTTACTTGTTGGGAGTTCTCCCGTGTAAATAGTTTTCTTCACTCGTTTTTCGTTTTCTTCTTTAATTTGCTTTCTTCAAAAAACTAAAAACTCCAAAAATATTTCGGTGTGTTTTTCTGAAATTCTTTTCTTTTGTTGAGTCATTGAAAGGAGAAGACCACGATGAAAATGTTGAGTGGCTTTCATATGCATTATTGTTGATTTAACAAAGAGCCCATTTTACCTTGTCTTCTCCTTTGAATAAAATGCTTGCAGATTCCAGCTTAGTTCACGGCACACTTGCACTATTATCATTCGGTCATGCAAGTGAAAGGCAATAATGACGATGATTTGATGAAGTGACTGTGGCAAGGAAAAGTGGGTATGAACTCAACTTGTTCTTTGTTTTTGTAAATATGTTTAACTCTGTATCCATGATTCAGCATATTATGATTAAACATATTTGTGATGACAATTAGAGATTATAGTTGCTCATGCCATGCCATGCTTAAACATATTTGTGATGACAATTATGATTAAACATATTTGTGATGACAATTATGATTAAACATATTTTTGATGACAATTAGAGATTATAGTTGATTCAAAACCAACATAGCCTTCACGATATTTATGTTCATGGTGTTTATATCCTACTCATGCTAGTATTCAATGTTGATTATTCATAATGCATGATTATGACCGTTTTCGCTCTCTAGCTGGTCACTTCTCAACCTATTTGCTAGCCTTCGCCTGTACTAAGCGGGAATGCTGCTTGTGCATCAAAACCCTTAAACCAAAGTTATTCCAGATGAGTCCACTATATCTACCTATTTGCGGTATTATCCTGCCGTCCTAAGTAAATTTGCATGTGCCACCTCTAACTATTCAAATGAACATATGTTTTGTGTGCCCGTACCACTCATGGAGCGACAGGGGGCGATCAGTATCTTCCATGCTAAGCGGGTTATTCTCATGATGAGTGTTTACTCACTTGTCCTTGCACGAGAGGGGCTGGTAATCGGGATGCCCAGTCCCATCATTAAAAATGCAAAATAATAAAACAAACTCCCCCGTAAAGTTGTTGGTATGGAGGGCACCCGAGGATTCGGCTAGCCAGGCTTGTGATTGTTGGTGGAGGGGGAGTAAACTTTACTTTACCGCTTGGGAACTGCCGCTAATGTGTTTAGCATGGAAGATATTGAAAACTCTCGGTCGTGACGTTGACAGGAAAGGCATACCTCCCAAAATTTATTTATCTCTGATTTGAGCTTCGAGCTCTGGCACCTCTGCAAATCCATGCTTCCCTCTGCGAAGGGCCTATCTATTTACTTTTATGTTATTTTACTTTTATTGTTGAGTCATCACCTTCTCAAATAAGCACCAGACCTGAGAGCACTATTGTCATTCTCATGCATTGTGAATAGTTAATGTTGTGTGCATCATGACTGGATCTCTTCTACCATGAATTACAATGTTTAGTCGTTGCTTGAACTTTGGAGGTGCTCTGCATTTATGTTTTGCGGTCTCAGAAAGGTCTAGCGAGATACCATGTTATCATATTATATCATGATTGTTTTGACAAAGTGTTGGCATTGGAGATATCTTATTATTGCTCGCTAGTTAATTATGCCATTGACATGAGTGAATATAATTTCTAAGTGTTATCATTTGCATGGTTAGTTATGATCTTTGCTGAAAACTTGGACACTACTTAAGCATATATATAGATACAAGAACAAAAGAGTTTGTAAAAGTTTTTCTTTATCACTTTCAGTTTGTCAACTGAATTGCTTGAGGACAAGCAATGAGTTAAGCTTGGGGGAGTTGATACGTCTCCGTCGTATCTACTTTTCCAAACACTTTTGCTCTTGTTTTGGCCCCTAATTTGCATGATTTGAATGGAACTAACCCGGACTGACGTTGTTTTCAGCAGAATTGCCATGGTGTTGTTTTTGTGCAGAAAATCAAAGTTCTTGGAATTGGATGAAACTTTTTGGAGATTTTTATGGAATATATAAAAAATATTGGCATCAAGAACTACTGGAGGAGGGCCACCCAGTGCCCACGAGGCACCAGAGCGCGCCACCCCCCCCCCCCCCCAGGCGCGCCCTGGTACCTCGTGGGGCCCATGTGGCTCCGTCTGACCTAATTCCAACGCTATAAATTCATTTTTCCAGAGAAAAAAATAGGATAGGAAGTTTTATTGAATTTCACGATACGGAGCCGCCGCCACCTCCTGTTCTTCATCGGGAGGCCAGATCTGCAGTCCGTTCAGGGCTCCGGAGAGGGGGATCTTCCGGCATCGTCATCATCAACCATCCTTCATCGCCAATTTCATGATGCTCACCGCCGGGAGTGAGTAATTCCTTCGTAGGCTTGCTGGACGGTGATGAGTTGGATGAGATTTATCATGTAATCGAGTTAGTTTTGTTAGGGCTTGATCCCTAGTATCCACTATGTTCTGAGATTGATGTTGCTATGACTTTGCTATGCTTAATGCTTGTCACTAGGGCCCGAGTGCCATGATTCCAGATCTGAACCCTTTATGTTTTCATGAATATATTTGTGTTCCTTATCCGATCTTGCAAGTTATACGCACCTGCTATGTGTTATGATCCGCATACCCCAAGGTGACAATAATTGGGATTCTTTCCGGTGATTGCCATATTTTGAGGAGTTCATGTATTCACTAAGTGTTAATGCTTTGTTCCGGTTCTCTATTAAAAGGAGGCCTTAATATCCCTTACTTTCCTTATGGACCCCGCTGCCACGGGAGGGTAGGACAAAAGATGTCATGCAAGTTCTTATCGCAAGCACGTATGACTATATACGGAATACATGCCTACATTACATTGATGAATTGGAGCTAGTTCTGTGTCGCCCTAGGTTATGACTGTTAGATGATGAATGTTATCCAACGAATATCACCGATCCAATGCCTACGAGCTTTTCACATATTGTTCTTGCTAAGTTACTACTGTTGCTACTGCTGTTACAATTGCTACTACTACTGTTGCTACCATTACAGTTACTGTTACTATCATTGCTACTGCTATCAAACTATCATATTACTGTGCTACTGATCACTCTGCTACAGACATTTAGTTTCCAGGTGTGGTTGAATTGACAACTCAACTGCTAATACTTGTAAATATTCTTTGGCTCCCCTTGTGTCGAATCAATAAATTTGGGTTGAATACTCTACCCTCGAAAATTGTTGCGATCCCCTATACTTGTGGGTTATCAGGGATCAAGCCCTAACAAATTGACTCGATTACTTGACAAATCTCATCCAACTCCATCACCGTCCAGCAAGTCTACAAAGGAATTACTCACTCCCGGTGGTGAGCATCATGGAATTGTTGATGAAGAAGGGTTGATGATGACGACGGCGATGAATCCCCCTCTCCGGAGCCTCGAACGGACTCCAGATCAGCCCTCCCGATGAAGAATAGGAGCTGGCGGCGGCTCCGTATCGTAAAACGCGATGAAACTTTCTCTCCGATTCTTTCTTCGCAAGACGGTACTTAAGCGTTGGAATTAGGGCAACCGGAGGCCTGTGGGGCCCATGTGTGCACAAGGCTTGCCCTGGGGGGTGGGCGCGCCCCCTGAGCTCGTGGCTCCTAGGTGGCTCCCCTCTAGTAGTTCTCTTCGCCAATATTTTTTATATATTCCGGAAATATTCTCCATAAATTTTCATCTCGATCCGACAACTTCTATTTCTGCACAAAAACAACACCCTGGCAATTCTGCTGAAAACAGCGTCAGTCCGGGTTAGTTCCATTCAAATCATGCAATTTAGAGTCCAAAACAAGAGCAAAAATGTTTGGAAAAGTAGATATTTTTGGGACGTATCACATTTCACTTTCCACAGCAGAGGCTGAGTACATTGCTCCCGGTGCCTGCTGCTCACAGTTGTTATGGATGAAGCAGACCCTCAAGTATTATGGCGTCAACGTGAAGAAAGTCCCTCTCTACTGCGACAATGAGAGCGCCATCAAGATCACCCATAACCCTGTGCAACACTGAAGGACGAGACACATTCAGATTCGTCACCATTTCCTTCGTGATCATGTGCTGAAGGAAGACATCGTCATCAATCACGTGAAGACTGAAGACCAGCTTGCAGATACTTTCACTAAGCCCTAGGATGAGAGAAGGTTTTTCATGTTGCGGTGTGAGCTAAACATCATAGAATCTTCAAATGTCCTTTGAAAAGGACACACATACTAATGTTTATGCATTTTTGATGACCTTGATGCGCAACACACGAAGTAACGTATTTCTTCAATCAATGAAGACTTACCCTCTAAGTGTGAAGAAATTAACAAAGAATTTGATTCTCAGAACCCTATGATAATTATATGCGGTGTCTGGAATCAACATAATTCTTATACGGTGGGTAACACCTCCACCCTCCTCATGACATTCTTCAATTTGAGTTTCTCGTCATTTGCAATTTCGTCAAGCTTTCAAATTCGTCATTCAAGGTCATTCTTCATTGCTTGAGCTAATTCTTCCTATATTATATATTTATTTGAGTTTTTCATGTCCTCAACAGCATTCACATATTGCTAATTCTTCAAGTTGTTTTTCTTCGTCTATGTGAATGTGATCGGACCCGCTCCCCTCTATGCTAAACTCAACCCACTCTGTTCACAAATTCTTAATATGCGTTCTAATTGACATTGTTCAAAGTCTTCATTGTGTCCTTGTCAGCTGAAGAATTTGCGAACACCCTTTAAATTTTTCAAATCAATTTTTTTGGCTGTTGCCACAGTAACCTCATCGCGCGTGTCCGACGCGTGGATAAGAACGTTCAAAATGCATGCATGACGTGTGTCTCGCAGATGCGAATTGCCAGGGGCTTATCCATCAAAAATCTTCGGACCATTCAGTTTTTACCACACCTATATAATGGCTTGACCCCGTCAACCCATTGCACTTCGCTCCCTCGCCCCTATCACTCTCACTCTCAAAACCCTAGCGACACCGCTGGATCTCATCGCCGCCGGAGAAGAAAAGCTTCACTGCGTTGACTTCTTCATCAACGTACTCGCGCCGGCCGCGGATTTCTTCACCTCCGCCGCCGCCGTAGCTATCTTTTGTCGCCAAGTTAGGGCACGAACGATCCGAGCTAACAATTTCCTTCACATCGTCGTCCAGTTCATCGTGTTCATCACTGGGGTAAATTAAAATTTATTTTTACTGCCCAGCTTGATCTTTCCAACACCAATATTTCTTCAAGTGTTGTTTTTACTACAATTTTCCAATTCTTCAGCACTTCCCTTTTGACAAGTCTTGGTTATTTCATCTAAGTTATGCTTTACAGTTAGATTCCTCAATTGTGCAATTGCTTCAATCTTTACAACTCTGGAACCTAAGTCAAGAACACTTAGTGAATTTCTTCAAGACGATAATGGTCAATTTCCTCAACTGGATTTATTTTTGAAAAACTTCTGAGAACGCATGTGACCCTCCCTATTTCCCTCGCAACTATACTTTGTTCATAGGTACACATGTCTGCCGACGAATCACTTGGTTCTCATCAACTTAATTCATTTGCAGCGTTGCTAGAGGAAAATCTTCAAACATCTTCAGAGTCCTCAAAAGTTCAAAAACCTCAGTTGAAGAAAATGGCTGACGGTAGAAGGCCTCAGAAAGGAGGAAAGAGGAAGGAGGAACACACGGCTTTCGAGATCCCAGATGACATCTATGCAGGCTAGAGTTTAATCAAAGTAGATACTTGTGTAGAACTTTATATTTGCATAGAAAATAAAGGTTAGTCAATCGATACCAGCAAGGTATAGTTAAATCCTAATTGTCACACAAAAATTTAAAGACAGGTTTCAGGAGGTAGAACTGTCCCGAAAGAACCCAAGAGGAAAATGTAAAAGAATGCCATAGTTGGGCGTCTTCGCGACGCCATGCAAAGGGCTTTACTACAAATGAAATCAAAGGCAAAGGGAATTCTAGGAGGTAGAACCGTCCTGTGAATCCCAAAAGAAAATAATATACAAGCCAGTCGGGTATCTGAAGCGACGCCTCGAAAGGGCTTTTAAAGAAAAGAAAAATAGAACATACAAGTATTGACCAACGTACTCGGGTTAGTTCATAACAACATTAGTGTTAATAATCATCCCTCAGAAATGATGATCAATTTATGATTTAGTTATTTCCTCCGAAGACCGACACTAAGAACGACACTTGACCCTTCCCAGACTGTAGCCCTTAACCGCGGACACGACTATTCGAATAGATTTTTTTTAAACTCTGCAGAGCGTGCACTCTTTACCCACAAGTAAAGGATTTCTTTAGCCAACCCTGAAACGTTGACTAATTCCGATTACGCTCTTTGGGTTGTAAACACACCTGACTAGCACACACCAGCTTAACTTTCCTGATGCCAGGAATCACGCAAAGCAACGGTTAAGTAAAACTCTAAGTGGGAAGGCCACAACCTCCAATAGCATGGGATCACAATCATATTTATAATGCGCGCAAAAAGGGTTTCTACCCCTCTCGGTCTCAACCGGAAACACCCATGCCCCCTGACCCGATGATTGGCATTAATCCATGGCCTTGGAACCCTCATCGCGGCCTCTTTGTATAGTGTGTGCAGGAAAGGGGTTAACAACTTACTGAACCATACCCTACCTACGGCAGGGACATGTGATAGCACAAATCAAGCTTGAAGTTACCGGAACAAGACTCGATCTACGGACAACTCAGGAGGTTTATGTTCCTTGCAGTGGTTAGTACGATACCTTTCTTTAGTGGTACCAGACGGTGTCACCACCTGGCATGTCCCAACATGCCAACACCGATCATTCTCGTCACAACGAGATTCCTGTTTCACGGACACTTTTATTTGTGACATATTCTTTCCTGCAGGTTAGTTAGGACCAACATAGGCATGCGTGGCACGAGGCAATAAACACATCCACACATGTGTTTCATGTTTAAGTAAAGACAAAATCGTACCAAGGAACCACACATGTGTAATTATCAATATGCAATTTCATCTGAGGTAACATAAACATGTTTAAAAAATTCTAACAAACAATCAACCAAGCAGTCATCATATCAAGTGTTCAAGATGCTTGCCTTGGGCATGTAGAAAGGTTGGGTATACTCCACAACTTTGTAAAAATTATCTTCCCTCCATTTCCCCTATTTTCAAAATAATGTGAATACCACATAAATTTAAAACAGTATAAAAAAAGTTGTTTGGAAATTTTTGAAATAAATACTAAAATAAACTAGATGAAAAATAAAGAATTTCAAAAAAAGAATCAATTCATTTGGAGTCAGGAATAAAAAGTATTAAGGTTTTAAGATCAGGGACCTTACTATAATTAAAATAACCATATCCGGGTCCCTAGCAGTTTTATAAGAAAACAGTTCGCAGAGATTATGCTATCCAGTGGAGAAAATGTACTTTCGCGAATATGTCTTCACTTAAAACGATTCGGGTGGCCTGGGGGTCATTGACAGTGGGTCCCGCGGCCCCACTAGTCAGGTTTGACCAGTCGCCCATCGTCTTCCCTCCCACGGCCGAACAGAGGCGGGACTCCGGCGATCCTCGCCGGCGAACGGCGGCGTCCCACGAGGATTTGAGCACATGGGGAGGACCAGGAGGCTGGGGCGCATCCATGGAGATAGGTTTCAGCCCTTAGGGTGGACGGAGTCGCCGACAATGAGCACTCCCGAAGAGCTCCGGCGGAGGTGGAAGAGGGCTTTTGCCTATGGTGGATTTCCCATGGAATTAGAGTGTGGAATCGAAGTGAGGTGGTTCTGTGGATCCATTGGTGCAAAAATTTGGGTAGGGCAGCTTTGGTTGGCTCGAAATCATCCGAGAGGTGCGGCGGCCGTAGCTGCCAAAAAGGAAGAAGGCGACCATTTGCGGTCGATGGGTTGCTCTGGGAAGCTCGCTGAGGGAGGAGGAGAGGCGGTGATCGGCTGAGCGAGCTCGGGGTGGGCTTATATAGTGCGGGGAGGTCGGTTCATCCGGAGGGTTACCTAACTGACGCGGCGGCGGCCATTCATGGCGAACCATGGTCGGTGGCAAGGTCGGTGAGGACGTTGTGTGGTTGGTGATGACCCACAAGTATAGGGGATCAATCGTAGTCCTTTCGACAAGTAAGAGTGTCGAACCCAACGAGGAGCAGAAGGAAATGATAAGCGGTTTTCAGCAAGGTATTCTCTGCAAGTACTGAAAGTAGCGGTGACAGATAGTTTTGTGGCAAGATAATTCGTAACAAGTAACAAGTAACAATAGTAACAAGGTGCAGTAAGATGGCCTAATCCTTTTTATAGCAAAGGACAAACCAGAACGTTCTCTTATAACAAGCAAAGTGTTCTCCAGGACACATGGGAATTGCTGTCTAGTCACGTTCATCATGTTTAGTTGATTCGCGTTCGCTACTTTGATAATTCGATATGTGGGTGGACCGGTGCTAGGGTGTGGTTCTTACTTGAACAAGCAACCCTCTTATGATTACCCCCTCTCGCAAGCATCCGCAACTACGAAAGAAGAATTAAGATAAATCTAACCATAGCATGAAACATATGGATCCAAATCAGCCCCTTACGGAATAACGCATAAACTAGGGTTTAAGATTATGTCACTCTCGCAACCCATCATCTATTTATTACTCCCAAATGCCTTCCCTTAGGCCCAAGTATGGTGAAGTGTCATGTAGTTGACGTTCACATGACAGCACTAAAGGAAGAACAACATACATATCATCAAAATATCGAACGAATAGCAACTTGACATGATTACTTATAACAAGACTTCTCCCATGTCCTCCAGAACAAAAGTAACTACTCACAAATAATATCCAGGTGTAAGATCAGAGGGGTATTGAATATGCTTGAGGATCTGAATATATAATCTTCCACCAAATAAACCAACTAGCATCAACTAGGACAATATTGGGAACGACTGTTGTTTTCCATCGAAGTTAGTTTTATCCCATGGCTTATATATACTCACTGTTTAGGATATTGGTAGCTGGTACCATATAGGCCGGGGCTGATAAGGGATTAATCGGCGAATCGGACATTTAACTGAATATATCTATAAACCATTTATCGGTAGGTTAACTAGGGCCATATCTAATATATCTGAGGCTACATAGCAACATGCATTGAACTGAATGTCTAAATATGCAATCCTAGGCTACATAGAAACAAGGAAGAGTGTTACCTTAATGTTCTGATGATGTCTAGATATACATAGAAGAGCAGCAACAACAACAACACAGCAGTTAACTGCAGTTAATCGGCCGATATCTGTAACAATGTAATAAACTCCCTCCGCCCCATAATATAAGATGTTAATTCATCCAATATGTGAATATATTGGATGTAATAAGATCTTATATAATGGGACGGAGGGAGTGTTGTACTACATCATTGTGCAATTGTTGTTTAGCTTCTAATATTAACTTGGTGCTTTTAGGTACATCTGTCATTGGTAAAGATCCGCGCTTCGACCCTTTTTACGTATGGGGCAATGAGATATTCATGAACCAGCATCAAGTGAGAAAACTGATAAAGATTGTTAGTAAAATGGGTTAAAAGATGGCAATTAAACTATTTGTTTACACTTTATCCAAGACAACAGTGAACTGCAGAATGGTAAGTAAGAACTCTGCAGCCTTCTTTTTACTGCCCATAATGAGTTGTGTTAGATGACAATGTCTGAATCTTTTTCCTTTGCAGTGGTTCCCAAAACAGTTTACTCAAGATTACCTCTCAAACTACATGATTGGTGGGCATGCAAAGGTTAAAGTATTTCTACCAGAACACAATGACTATCTAGATGTTCTCATGAAGACAGTGAAGGATGTGCCGTCGGGCATCACAAAGGGGTTGGACTAGAGTCGTGCGTGCCTTCTGCATGGAGGAGGGCACAATATGAGCATTCCGCTTCACCTTGTTCAGCAACCAGAATGTGTTTTGCCTCTTTCTTTACCGTCTTTAATACAAGTATACAACCCTGGTTCATCATTCTTTATTCGGTGCTTATGTAATTCTTTTTTTTATGTAATTCTTGAACATATGTACCTGTGAATCGAATAATGCATTGGTTGTTGAACCTGATGGATATGAATAAAGTTATAGCCTACTTTCAAATTCAAATTCGGTACAATTTTAAATAGCAGCGATTAAATTAGGGTGAAAATACGCTCAGCAGGTCATTACAGCGCACACGGTCTGCAGAAGCACCACGTGTGTGATATACCTCATAATCCGACACGTTTCATAGAGAGAAAACGTGTGCGACCATGCACACAATTGCCGTTTGCAAAGCGTGTGTGATGTCAGACAATATCACAAACGGTGCGAGCAAACTAAATGTTTGTGATAGTCGCCTTATCGTACACGCTTTACAATCATGAACTGTTTCTGATGTCGTACGCATCATAAACATTGCACCACAGAACAGCGTGTGCGATAGTTACCCCATCCGACACTCATACGACAATCGGACGTTTCGTAAACACATCTGACGTACGTACGATGATTAACTTATCTTCTTAATTATATAATCGCATACGGTTTCGGAAAAGTGAATGTGTGTGATTGTCTCCTTATCATACACGTTTTATAATCGTGAACTGTTTGTGATGGGGCGCGCATCGTAAATATTGCACCACAGAATACCGAGTGCGATGGTAATGCGAGCACACATAAGTAGCAAGGATGGAGCATTTGGGATATTCGATATATCACAAACAGTTGTCTGAAGACTCGCGTTTGGGATAGATGCGGGCATCGCATATGCTTAGTTATGCAAAACGTATGCATTCCTACTCCCTATCGCCGACGGTTTCTGGGTCGTGTGGGAAGGACCCCCTATCGCACACACAGGCAAGACGACGGTTTAAAACTCCGTCGTGAAAAGGGGTTAAAAACCGTTTGTATAGCAGGTCGCTGCACCAGTGAAAGCCAGCATCCAGGTGTTGGAAATATGCCCTAGAGGCAATAATAAATTGGTTATTATTATATTTCCTTGTTAATGATAATCGTTTATTATCCATGCTATAATTGTATTGATTGGAAACTCAAATACATGTGTGGGTACATAGACAACACTGTGTCCCTAGTAAGCCTCTAGTTGACTAGCTCGTTGATCAAAGATGGTTAAGGTTTCCTAGCCATTGACATGAGATGTCATTTGATAACGGGATCACATCATTAGGAGAATGATGTGATGGACAAGACCCAAACTGTAAACGTAGCATTTGATCGTGTCAGTTTATTGCTATTGTTTTCTGCATGTCAAGTATCTGTTCCTTTGACCATGAGATCATGCAACTCACTAACACCGGAGGAGTACCTTGTGTGTATCAAACGTCGCAACGTAACTGGGCGACTATAAAGGTGCTCTACAGGTATCTCCGAGGGTGTCTGTTGGGTTGGCATGGATCAAGACTGGGATTTGTTACTCCGTATGACGGAGAGGTATCTCAGGGCCCACTCGGTAATACAACATCACAATGAGCCTTGCAAGCAATGTGACTAAAGTGTTAAGCCACGAGATCTTGTATTACGGAACGAGTAAAGAGACTTGCCGGTAACGAGATTGAACTAGGTATAGTGATACCGACGATCGAATCTCGGGCAAGTAACATACCGAAGAACAAAGGGAACAGCATACGGGATTAACTGAATCCTTGACATAGAGGTTCGACCGATAAAGATCTTCGTAGAATATGTAGGAGCCAATATGGGCATCCAGGTCCCGCTATTGGTTATTGGCCGTAGAGGTGTCTCGGTCATGTCTACATAGTTCTCGAACCCGCAGGGTCTACACACTTAACGTTTGGTGACGATTAGTATAATTGAGTTATTATGTTGGTGACCGAAAGTTGTTCGGAGTCCCGGATAAGATCCCGGACATGACGAGGATCTCCGGAATAGTCCGGAGGTAAAGATTGATATATGTGATAATAGTGTTTTGATCTCTGGAAGGGTTCCGGAGTTCACCGGAAGGGGTTCCGGATGTTTACCGAAGTGTTCGGGTGCAGCAACACTTTATATGAGCCAAAGGGATAAAGCCCACAAGGTATTGGAAAGTGCAAAAGTAGTTTTGCTGCCGCGTAAGCGGTACTACCGCTTGGTGAAGCGGTACTACCGCCGGAACGGTACTACCGCTTGTGTGAAGCGGTACTACCGCCCGAGCGGTACTACCGCTTGTGTGAAGCGGTACTACCGCCCAAGCGGTACTACCGCTTGTGTGAAGCGGTACTACCGCTTGTGCGCGGCTGTGCACGGTTCGGCAGGGATCCGAGTTGGACTCTTTCCCTGCGGGCCAAACCGACCTTGTGCGGGCAAAACCGACCCGGAGGAGGCTTTTACTCCAAGTTTAGACCCCAAGGCTCAACATATAAATAGAGGGGCAGGGCTAGCACACGGGACACATCAGGATTTCCCAAGCCGTGTGCCGGCAACCCTAGCCCTCTAGTTCCTCCGTCATAATCTCCGTAGTGCTTGGCGAAGCCCTGCAGAGATTGTTCCTCACCACCATCACCACGCCGTCGTGCTGCTGGAACTCAACCACTACTTCACCATCGCTCGCTGGATCGAGGAGGTGAAGGCGTCATCAAGCCGTACGTGTGTTGAACGCGGAGGTGCCGTCCGTTCGGCACTAGATCGGAAGGATCGTGATTGGATCGCGGGACGCTCGGCGATTTGGATCGCGAAGACGTTCGACTACATCAACCGCGTTTATTAACGCTTCCGCTTAGCGATCTACAAGGGTATGTAGATTCACTCTCCCTCTCTTAGATGCTCATCACCATGGATAGATCTTGTGTGTGCGTAGGAAAATTTTTGTTTCCCATGCAACGTTTACCAACAGTGGCATCATGAGCCAGGTCTATGCGTAGATGAGATCTCGAGTAGAACACAAACGAGTTGTGGGCGTGGGTGTATACATATTGCTTGCCGTTACTAGTTGATATTTGATTCGGCGGTATTGTGAGATGAAGCGGCCCGGACCGACATTACGCGTACACTTACGCGAGACTGGTTCCTTCAACTGACATGTAATTTTGTTGCATAAAGATGGCTAGCGGGTGTCTGTCTCTCTCACTTTAGTTGAATCGATTTCAATGAAGAGGGTTCTTTTAGAAGATCAAAAAGCAATCACTACACCACGTTGTGGTTTTGCGTAGGTAAGAACGGTTCTTGCAAACCCGTAGCAGCCACGTAAAATTTGCAACAACAATTAGAGGACGTCTAACTTGTTTTTGCAGGGTATGTTGTGATGTGATATGGCCAATTACATGATGAGATATATGTGATGTATGAGATGATCATGTGATGTATAGAATATCACGACTTGCATGTCGATGAGTACGGCAACTGGCAGGAGCCATAGAGTTGTCTTTAATTATTGTATGACCTGCGTGTCAATCATTAAGCGCTATGTAATGCTTTACTTTATCGCTAAACGTTAGCTATAGTCGTGGAAGCAACAGTCAGCGCGACAACCTTATGGCGACACGTTGATGGAGATCAAGATGATGGAGATCATGGTGTCATGCCGGTGACGATGGAGATCATGCCGGTGCTTTGGAGATGGAGATCAAAAGCACAAGTTCATGGCCATATCATGTCACTTATGATTTGCATGTGATGTTAATCCTTTTATGCATCTTATTTTGCTTAGGACGACGGTAGCATTATAAGGTGATCCCTCACTTAAATTTCAAGATAAATTGTGTTCTCCCCAAGTGTGCACCGTTGCGAAAGTTCGTCGTTTCGAGACACGCCGTGATGATCGGGTGTGATAGACTCTACGTTCGCATACAACGGGTGTAAGCCATGTTACACGTGCGGAACACTCGGGTTAAACTTGACGAGCCTAGCATGTACAGACATGGCCTCGGAACACAAGAGACCGAAAGGTCGAACATGAGTCATATAGTAGATATGATCAACATGAAGATGTTCACCATTGAAACCACCTCAACTCACGTGATGATCGGACTTGAGTTGGTGGATTTGGATCATGTTACACTCGAATGACCGGAGGGATGTCAATTTGAGTGGGAGTTTTTTAAATATGATTAACTAAACTCATTATCTAAGAACAATAGTCTAAGTTGTCTTTGCTATATTTATGTTGTAGATCATGGCTCGCGCAGTAGCACCCCTGAATTTTAATGCGTTCCTAGAGAAAGCTAAGTTGAAAGATGATGGAAGTAACTTTGTGGACTGGGCCCGTAATCTAAGGATTATCCTTACGGCTTCCCAGAAGGCTTATGTCCTTGATGCACCGCTTGGTGATCCACCCGCTCCAGTTGAGTCTCTAGACGTTGTGAACGCCTGGCAGGCTCGTTCTGATGATTACTCAATAGTTCAATGTGCAATGTTGTATGGCTTAGAACCGGGACTTCAAAGACGTTTTGAACGTCATGGAGCATATGAGATGTTCCAGGAGTTGAAGTTTATCTTTCAGAAGAATGCCCGGATCGAGAGATATGAGATCTCCGATAAGTTCTATGCTTGCAAGATGGAGGAGAACGGGTCTATCAGTGATCACGTGCTCAGAATGTCTGGGTACTCCACCCGTCTGGCTGAGTTAGGGATGCCCCTTCCGCCAGAGGCTATCACTGACAGAGTTCTTCAATCATTGCCACCTAGCTACAAGAGCTTCGTGTTGAACTATAACATGCACGGGATGAACAAGTCAGTCGCCGAGCTGTTTGCGATGCTGAAAGCCGCTGAGTCTGAAATTCAGAAGGAGCATCAAGTGTTGATGGTCAATAAAACCACTAGTTTCAAGAAAAATGGCAAGGGTAAGAAGGGTAACTCCAAGAAGAGTGGCAAAGCAGTTGCTCCTCTCGTGAAGAAACCCAAGGCTGGACCCAAACCAGAAACTGTGTGTTTTCATTGCAAGGGAACTGGACACTGGAAGCGGAATTGCCCCAAGTATTTGGCTGACAAGAAGGCGGCCAACAACAAACAAGGTATATATGATATACATGTTATTGATGTGTACCTTACCAACTCTCGTTGTAGTGCCTGGGTATTTGATACCGGTGCGGTTGCTCATATTTGCAACTCAAAACAGGAACTGCGGAATAGACGGAGGCTGGCAAAGGACGAAGTGACGATGCGCGTGGGAAATGGTTCCAAGGTTGATGTGATCGCCGTCGGCACGCTCGCTCTTCGATTACCGTCGGGATTAGTGATGAACCTAGATAAGTGTTATTTGGTGCCTGCGTTAAGCATGAACATTATATCTGGATCTTGTTTATTGCGAGACGGTTACTCATTTAAATCAGAGAATAATGGTTGTTCTATTTATATGAGTAATATCTTTTATGGTCATGCACCCGATGTGAGGGGTTTATTCTTATTGAATCTCGATAGTAATGATACACATGTTCATAACATTGATGCCAAAAGATGTAGAATTGATAATGATAATACCACTTTCTTGTGGCACTGCCGTTTAGGTCATATTGGCGTAAAACGCATGAGGAAGCTCCATGCTGATGGACTTTTGGAGTCACTTGATTTTGAATCACTTGACACATGTGAGCCATGCCTCATGGGCAAGATGACTAAAACGCCGTTCTCTGGAACAATGGAACGGGCAAGTGACTTATTGGAAATCATACATACTGATGTGTGCGGTCCGATGAGTATTGAGGCGCGCGGTGGTTATCGTTACTTTCTCACCTTTACTGATGACTTAAGTAGATATGGGTATATTTACTTAATGAAACATAAGTCTGAAACATTTGAAAAGTTCAAACAATTTCAGAGTGAAGTTGAGAATCATCGTAACAAGAAGATTAAATTCCTACGATCTGATCGAGGAGGAGAATATCTGAGTTATGAGTTTGGCAGTCACTTAAAACAGTGTGGAATTGTTTCACAATTGACACCGCCTGGAACACCACAGCGTAATGGTGTGTCCGAACGTCGTAATCGAACTTTATTGGATATGGTGCGATCTATGATGTCTCTTGCCGATTTGCCACTATCGTTTTGGGGTTATGCATTAGAGACAGCTGCATTCACTTTAAATAGGGCACCATCGAAATCCGTTGAGACAACGCCATATGAACTTTGGTTTGACAAGAAGCCAAAGCTGTCGTTTCTTAAAGTTTGGGGATGTGATGCTTATGTCAAAAAGCTTCAGCCTGAAAAGCTGGAACCCAAAGCGGAGAAATGCGTCTTCATAGGATACCCAAAAGAGACAATTGGGTATACCTTCTACCTCAGATCCGAGGGCAAAGTGTTTGTCGCTAAAAACGGAACATTTCTTGAGAAAGAGTTTCTCTCGAAAGAATTGAGTGGGAGGAAGATAGAACTTGATGAGGTTGTTGAACCTTTACTTCAACCTGAGAGTAGCGCAGTGCAGAAAGTTGTTTCTGTGGAGCCTACATTAGCTGAAGAGGAAGTTAATGATGATGATCATGAAGCTTTGAATCAAGTTTCTATCGAACCTCGTAGGTCGACAAGGACGCGTACTGCTCCTGAGTGGTACGGCAACCCTGTCTTAGAGGTCATGTTGTTAAACAACGATGAACCTACGAGCTATGGAGAAGCGATGATGGGCCCGGATTCCGAGAAGTGGTTAGAGGCCATGAAATCCGAGATGGGATCCATGTATGAAAACAAAGTATGGACTTTGGAAGTATTACCTGAAGGGCGTAAGGCCATTCAGAACAAATGGATCTTTAAGAGGAAGACGGACGCGGACGGTAATGTCACCGTCTATAAAGCTCGACTTGTGGCAAAGGGTTTTTCACAAGTTCAAGGAGTTGACTACGATGAGACCTTCTCACCCGTAGCGATGCTTAAGTCCGTCAGAATCATGTTAGCAATAGCTGCCTTTTTCGATTATGAAATTTGGCAGATGGATGTCAAAACAGCGTTCCTTAACGGTTACCTTAAGGAAGAGTTGTATATGATGCAACCAGAAGGTTTTGTCGATCCAGAGAATGCTGACAAAGTTTGCAAACTCCAGCGATCCATTTATGGACTGGTGCAAGCATCTCGGAGTTGGAATCTTCGTTTTGATGAGGTGATCAAAGCGTTCGAGTTTATACAAGTTTACGGAGAAGCTTGTATTTACAAGAAAGTGAGTGGGAGCTCTATAGCGTTTCTAATATTATATGTGGATGACATATTGCTGATTGGAAACAATATAGAAATGCTGGAAAGCGTAAAGGAATATTTGAACAAGAGTTTTTCAATGAAGGACCTAGGAGAAGCTGCTTTCATATTAGGCATCAAGATCTATAGAGATAGATCAAGACGCTTAATAGGACTTTCACAAAGCACATACCTTGATAAGATTTTGAAGAAGTTCAAAATGGATCAGTCCAAGAAGGGGTTCTTGCCTGTTTTTGCAAGGTGTGAAGTTGAGTAAGACTCAATGCCCAGTGACTGCAGAAGATAGAGAAAAGATGAGTGTCATCCCCTATGCTTCGGCCATAGGCTCTATCATGTATGCAATGCTGTGCACAAGACCCGATGTCAGCCTTGCCATAAGTATGGTCGGAAGGTTTCAAAGTGATCCAGGAATGGAACACTGGACGGCGGTCAAGAATATCCTGAAGTACCTGAAAAGGACTAAGGACATGTTTCTCGTTTATGGAGGTGATCAAGAGCTCGTCGTAAAGGGTTACGTCGATGCAAGCTTTGACACTGATCCGGATGACTCTAAGTCGCAAACCGGATACGTATTTATTCTTAATGGGGGTGCGGTTAGCTGGTGCAGTTCCAAGCAAAGCGTGGTAGCTGATTCTACATGCGAAGCGGAGTACATCGCTGCCTCGGAGGCGGCGAAGGAAGGTGTCTGGATGAAGGAGTTCATGACAGATCTTGGAGTAGTGCCTAGTGCACTTGACCCAATGACTCTGTTTTGTGATAATACTGGTGCCATTGCTCTAGCCAAGGAACCAAGATTTCACAAGAGGACCAGACACATAAAGCGACGTTTCAATTCCATCCGCGATTACATCAAGGAGGACGACATAAATATTTGCAAAGTACACACGGATCTAAATGTTGCAGATCCGTTGACTAAACCTCTTCCAAGGGCTAAACATGAACAACACCAGAACTGCATGGGTGTTCGATTCATTACAATGTAAATCACATAGTGATGTGAACTAGATTATTGACTCTAGTGCAAGTGGGAGACTGTTGGAAATATGCCCTAGAGGCAATAATAAATTGGTTATTATTATATTTCCTTGTTAATGATAATCGTTTATTATCCATGCTATAATTGTATTGATTGGAAACTCAAATACATGTGTGGGTACATAGACAACACTGTGTCCCTAGTAAGCCTCTAGTTGACTAGCTCGTTGATCAAAGATGGTTAAGGTTTCCTAGCCATTGACATGAGATGTCATTTGATAACGGGATCACATCATTAGGAGAATGATGTGATGGACAAGACCCAAACTGTAAACGTAGCATTTGATCGTGTCAGTTTATTGCTATTGTTTTCTGCATGTCAAGTATCTGTTCCTTTGACCATGAGATCATGCAACTCACTAACACCGGAGGAGTACCTTGTGTGTATCAAACGTCGCAACGTAACTGGGCGACTATAAAGGTGCTCTACAGGTATCTCCGAGGGTGTCTGTTGGGTTGGCATGGATCAAGACTGGGATTTGTTACTCCGTATGACGGAGAGGTATCTCA
Source organism: Elymus sibiricus (assembly GCA_039707655.1). Classification (NCBI taxonomy): domain Eukaryota; kingdom Viridiplantae; phylum Streptophyta; class Magnoliopsida; order Poales; family Poaceae; genus Elymus; species Elymus sibiricus. Next base: position 17,993,861 of record CM077672.1, on the reverse strand, counting down.
GGGCCCACTCGGTAATACAACATCACAATGAGCCTTGCAAGCAATGTGACTAAAGTGTTAAGCCACGAGATCTTGTATTACGGAACGAGTAAAGAGACTTGCCGGTAACGAGATTGAACTAGGTATAGTGATACCGACGATCGAATCTCGGGCAAGTAACATACCGAAGAACAAAGGGAACAGCATACGGGATTAACTGAATCCTTGACATAGAGGTTCGACCGATAAAGATCTTCGTAGAATATGTAGGAGCCAATATGGGCATCCAGGTCCCGCTATTGGTTATTGGCCGTAGAGGTGTCTCGGTCATGTCTACATAGTTCTCGAACCCGCAGGGTCTACACACTTAACGTTTGGTGACGATTAGTATAATTGAGTTATTATGTTGGTGACCGAAAGTTGTTCGGAGTCCCGGATAAGATCCCGGACATGACGAGGATCTCCGGAATAGTCCGGAGGTAAAGATTGATATATGTGATAATAGTGTTTTGATCTCTGGAAGGGTTCCGGAGTTCACCGGAAGGGGTTCCGGATGTTTACCGAAGTGTTCGGGTGCAGCAACACTTTATATGAGCCAAAGGGATAAAGCCCACAAGGTATTGGAAAGTGCAAAAGTAGTTTTGCTGCCGCGTAAGCGGTACTACCGCTTGGTGAAGCGGTACTACCGCCGGAACGGTACTACCGCTTGTGTGAAGCGGTACTACCGCCCGAGCGGTACTACCGCTTGTGTGAAGCGGTACTACCGCCCAAGCGGTACTACCGCTTGTGTGAAGCGGTACTACCGCTTGTGCGCGGCTGTGCACGGTTCGGCAGGGATCCGAGTTGGACTCTTTCCCTGCGGGCCAAACCGACCTTGTGCGGGCAAAACCGACCCGGAGGAGGCTTTTACTCCAAGTTTAGACCCCAAGGCTCAACATATAAATAGAGGGGCAGGGCTAGCACACGGGACACATCAGGATTTCCCAAGCCGTGTGCCGGCAACCCTAGCCCTCTAGTTCCTCCGTCATAATCTCCGTAGTGCTTGGCGAAGCCCTGCAGAGATTGTTCCTCACCACCATCACCACGCCGTCGTGCTGCTGGAACTCAACCACTACTTCACCATCGCTCGCTGGATCGAGGAGGTGAAGGCGTCATCAAGCCGTACGTGTGTTGAACGCGGAGGTGCCGTCCGTTCGGCACTAGATCGGAAGGATCGTGATTGGATCGCGGGACGCTCGGCGATTTGGATCGCGAAGACGTTCGACTACATCAACCGCGTTTATTAACGCTTCCGCTTAGCGATCTACAAGGGTATGTAGATTCACTCTCCCTCTCGTAGATGCTCATCACCATGGATAGATCTTGTGTGTGCGTAGGAAAATTTTTGTTTCCCATGCAACGTTTACCAACACCAGGCGCTTCCAACCTAGGGTCAGCTTAGAGCATGTACAGCAGGGCGCCCCAAACCCGTCTCAAACGCCCGGGCGGACGGCCTGGTCACTGACTGGTCACAAAAAAATGATCCAGAGGGGCGCCTCAAACGGGCCTCAGACGTCCGGGCTGACCGGCACCTCTCATATACAGCCCAATTCTAGGGCGGATATGGGGGCGCCCGGGCGCGTCCGCCACGTCGGACTGACGATGGGGTCCCACACGGATCGCCTGGAAACTCGGAGGTCCAACGGGAATTTCCTCCGGTGGGGTGTGTGAACGCCGCGTGGCGCCGCTCCGGCTCGCCCCCTGAGGCCAAATCCGGCTATTTAAGTCGGTCGACGTCCCCCAACCCTAGCCACATCCACCTCCTCCCTCTCTGCGCTACCAGCCCGAGCCCATCCACCACCTCTCTCCCGCTCCGCCGCTCTTCCCACGCCCTCCGGCTTCACCATGGTTCGACAAAAGAAGACCACGTATGCTATGCTGATGCAGGAGCGTCGGTTCCAGACTGAGCAGGAGATCCAGGCGAGGCACGCCGCCCGCATCGTTGTCGGCCTGCCTCCGGACTCGCCGGAGCCGGAGGAGGAGGAGAACGAGGAGCAGCAGCCGGCTCCGACGGACGTGGCGGGTCCGAAGGAGGACGAGGCGGAGCAGCCGGAGGAGGAGCTGGCGCCGGCTCCGGGCTTCAACATAGAGGACGAGGAGTTCGCGGTCGCCCAAGCGGCCGAGATGGCGGAGCAGCAGGCCATCCTGGAATCCACCCAGGACGAGGCCTATGTGGAAGCCAACTGGCAGTTCATCTGGCAGGAGCGGGTGGCGACTGGCGCGCTTTTCGCCGAACTCGACGCGGAGGCGGAGGTGGAGGAGCCGGAGTTGCGGCTGTCGCCCATGTTCTCGGAGCCGGGCACGGAGATATGGACATCTCCGACGAGGATTAGGGTAGTATAGGTTACTTGATCTACGTAGTACATGGATTTCCTCGTTTGCATGCTTTTGTATGGATCTAAACTTTGTAGTATAAGGTATCCGGATGCAGAGGAGAAAATTTGAGGCGTGACCGGTCACTGTCCGCGGACACGTCCGCGGCTGTAGATGCTCTTACCCCTCAACCCCAGCTTGGGATCTATCCATACAAAAAAAAATCTAGACGTGCAATAGCCTAGCTCGTTTGGAAAAGTCAAGACAACTTCGTAAACAAGAATGAAGAACACAAATATGTTGACAGCTTTACATACATCAAGGTAATACAATACTGACTTTCACTATTGTGGACCTCTGCATAACTTTGAACGCAAATAATACTACAATACCGACTTACACTCCGGCCTCATCCACAAGGCCCACAAACACAGCACACCTTTTAAATTCTGGCAAGCCAAAACAACGAAATTGCATCAACACTATGACGCTATGAAACAACAATCTCCAGGTGCCCTGCTGAAGACCTTCAAACCGAATAATAATTGGAACTAATTGACATAAACTCATAAAGCTTACTAAGGCAATTAATGGTCCGTGCGCGCGCATGTCACCAGTTCACCACGTATAGCAAGCCTTGGTTGTCGTCCAATCAGATCTTGGGGTTGACGGCGAAGCCGCTGAGCCCAACGGCGACCACGAGCGGGACGACGGATGCGAAAAGGATCACCTTCCCCTTGCTGCGGCGAGCTGGGACGTTGCCGGAGATCCATAGCGCGGCCCATATTTCCGCCATGCCAGCGATGAAGGCGGCACCCAGGCCGAGGAAATACGCCAGTTCGTGGCCGGTCGGGCGCCTGTACACGGCCGTGTAGCTGGCCATGCTTGCGTTGGCGAGGCCGACTCCGACCAGCGCTTGCGGGATCTTGGACACGTGAGCGTTGTCGTCGGAGGCCTCGACGATCGATTCAGGGTCGATAACGAGCTGGGAGATGTTGCTCTCGATGTTGAACGCAGCCATTACTCTTGCTTGGTATAGCTTGGCTGCTTGGATGGGTGAATGAGAAGGAGGTAGCAGAAGCGAGTGACGAGTAGCTGGCTAACTAGGATGTGTTGGTGACGGGAGATCGGCTCTGGATTATATAGGGCGCAGCCAGATCGGGCTCGGGCTCCCGGGCTTATTGCCTTGTGAATAATTTGGGCTCAGGCTAGCGCTCCTAGGCTTATTGCCTTTAAAAATTGGGGCTCGGGCTCGGGCTCGGGCTCAAGCTCCATTTAATTTGGGCTCGGGCTCCTGGACTTATTGACTTATTGATTTAGCTCGGTTTTTCCCGATCTTACGCTACAAATGTCGCGGTCGTCAGCTGCATGTCATTTCCGATTCTATTCTGGCTTTTGGGTTCCGTGCGTCTTTGTGCGAGTGCAAACCATTCGGTGTGTTGCTTGTAGAGAGTCCACATGCACGGTCATGATTTCCCTTTAGCGATCTACGGTCTTGACATGAACCCTTCATATTTTCCTACCATTGCGTTGTGAAAACTATATTCCATTGTGAAAACTATATTCCCTAGGGCTTAGGTGAGAACCTGTTCATGCCCACAGTGAAGTGCCTTGGTGATTGGAAGTGTGTATCTGAGGGGAGAAAAATGCAGTGCTCATTGAACCTTACGACGGATATACTCGCCTTGAAGATGTAGTGCTCAAGCGAGTCCCTGTATGGGTGCAGATCCCCAAGCTGCCCCCAGGATAAAAAATGACATTGTAATCCGATAGATTGTAAAGAAAGTTGGCACTATCAGCACGGTTAAAGTGTTAAACTCAATCCTAGAGGAGGAGATGGCAGTTTTGTTAGGGTTCCCGCTAGACTCCATTTCAATAAGGCGCTGGTTCGATTTGTCTCCGTAATGAAGGATTCCAAGAAACAATTCTATCAAGTGCTTTATGAGAAGGTACCCGATTTTTGTTATGTGTGTGGAACTGTGGATGCATGGGGAGTGTTCATGAGGAACATGGCAGTAGTACGAAATCCCAAGTCTTTCCAATGGGGGGACTGGGCCCTCGCTCCTCGTCGCACTACTGGAAAAATCATCTACGCCGAGAGTCAAAATACGGGCTCTCGGCAAAGACATATACGCGGAGAGTCGTACTCGGCACTGTCCAGCACACGCCAATGAGATGTGGTTGCCGAGTCGAAGCAGCAAAGTACACAACGAAGGAAGCACACTACTCGGCAAAAATAGCATACACCGAGAGCCGATCACGGCAAATAGAAGTCACATGGCATGTCCGTTTGCGCTGTGTTTGCCGAGAGCTCTGTCATAGGACACTCGGCATCTATTCTCAGAAAAAAAAAAAACTTCGTGTAATTTACAGCCACTGATGCGTCCACGTCTAGTCAGCAGCCACGTCATCCAACCCTGGCCCACCTGCTCTCGGAAAAGTCTGACCGATCTAGGGCTAGTGCCTTTCCTGAGAGGACATCTCGTAAATGATGCCTTTTGACGAGACTCATCTGTCGGTGCTCGGGAAAGATTGTGTCACCTCCTTGGAAAATATGGTGAACATGGTTAAAATAAAATGATGAAAAATATATTCATGCTGACAAAAAAAAGGAAGGGGAGTGAGCACCGTTGTTGCGACGAAGAGACACTGCTCCAATCCCCTTCTCATTCCTGCTTTTATAAACCCCTCATGCCCCGTGTGGACAGGTGCTTGTCCAGTTACTCCCGCCCAAGCTTTTTTTTTGTTGTTGTCACACCATCCCTTCCATGGCCGCTTGTATCGGGCTATCGAGAGGGAACGTGTTCGATTTATGAAGGAAGTGTATTTGGCCCTTCACTGAGTGTTTTCGGCACTCGGCGTAGAGTGAATTTTCAGTAGTGTCGAGAACCTTTTCCACGACGAGAGGATAGAATATTGTTTGTGACAAATATTGTCAATGCTTGCAAAATTTTATCATGAAATAACATTTGTGGAAGGCGTGGCAAAAAAAACATCATTCCAAAATGCTTTTGGAAATAACATTTTTGGAGCATCAGTATTTTTTTTGCCACGGCTTCTACAAATGTCATATCTGACGGAGTCTTGGATTAGGAGGTGCTCGGCATGCCGGTTACTGGTCCTTTGGGTTGAGCCGAGGAACCCCCTAAGCTCATCATCTGGTGGGCCTTGTTCGTCGGACCAAGAATGACAGGAAGGGATGATCCAAGGACTTTACGTGCACTCCGATCCTGAGGTAGTCCACTATGCATGTGCACTCCAAGATCTTGAGGTAGTCCACTATGCATGTGACGCCCTCGAACTTGACCGTGCAGTAACCAATCACGCATCATGCACGATCACGAATGGTGACTCACGGTAGTACCACAACACAACTCTACGACACAAATTAAACATAAGATCGATATATTACAAGCCAGGGTCATAAGACCCAATATTACATTAAGAGTTAGGTCTGACTATAGACAATTACAAAGGTGCCTTAAGAAGGCAAAAACAAACAACGACTCTAGATCGAAAAGGCAAGGCCTCCTGTCTGGGACCTCCGAACTACTCGTCGACGTCGGTCTCCACGTAGTACTCGCCCTGGTGTTCTCCTGGCTCCATGACGCCATCATCTGAATGCAGCAACCGGGTAGAGGAAAAGGGTAACAAAGCGACCGTGAGTACTCATCCAAAGTACTCGCAAGACTTGCATCAGAGCTATACTTCATATGCATCGGTATCAAGGAATGGGGTATATCAGTGGACTATAACGCATAATGCTAGAACTAAAGGGGGAAGTTCTATGTCACACAATGGCCACCATCTTGCAACAATAGACGAGAGGAGAGCAGATCATCTTGCAGCAAGGGAAGGAGTATGAGCGCATACGATACCAACTTGTAATTAACACAACAATATAATACCCTGAGATCCTTCCTCGACTCCCTGCGAGAAGACCCGCGGGCATTCCATATTTATTGAGCAATGTGTTTCATCAAGTAACTGGTTTAAGTTGTATAAGATCGGGATACTCTCATATATCCAAGCGTCCTGTTACCGTCGACACGGCTATTCGAATAGTTTTGTCTTCCCTACAGGGGTGCACCACATAGCCTGATACGCTCGATTACCTCTGGCAGGACACACTTTGCTGGGTAATGCCCGGCCTCGGATAATCGACACACCGTAGTCCTACCTAGGCTCTCCAGAGAGGTGCCCGCCGGTCTACATCCTAAGTGCAAAGGGGTCATGGGCCGATCGCCCTAAGCACTTCGGGTCGTTGTGTCGCGGATCGGAGTCCAAGCCCATCTATTCCAGGATGGCTTGTCCCGACCAGCCCACATCTCTGAACTGGACGTCTGAAAGAGCTGTCAGGAGGAACGTACGACGCCGAGGGCCCCATAAACCGTTATCTCGCATAGCAGTTAGTGCGTATATGCTAGTGGCAATCTCGGAACGAATATCCAGAACTTGTTTAGTCGTGTTATCTCATTCACTCGTGGACTACGCCCAGGGCCCAGGCCCACCTCTCTCCTAGGTGATCTATGCCTGCCCTACCGCTCCGACACAGTGAATGTTCCGTGTCGGCTATCGGGACAGATCCCGAGCTACCACCACATCCTGGATGGTACCGCTAAACAGCCAGCCGCCACATTCTCGTGGGTGCTCCCTGATTCGACCCGACTTCGCTCCGATGGCAAGGATGGAGTCCGTGCGGCTTATTCTTGCCGTGGCTGCTCATCGTGGGTGGGAGGTACACCATATGGACGTCAAGTCGGTGTTCCTCAACGGCGACCTTAACGAGGAGGTGTACATCTCCCAGCCACCAGGGTTCGTTGCCGAGAACCACGAGCAGGGCGTGTACCAGCTACACAAGGCCCTATACGGTCTCCGACAAGCCCCAAGGGCATGGAACGCTAAGCTCAATGCAAGCCTCGCATCCCTTGGGTTCACATGCAGCGCTTCTGAGGACAACGTGTACTCGTGTAGCACCGCGAACACGCTGCTCATCGTCGGCATCTACGTCGACGACCTAGCATTGCCGGGGCATAGCCCGAAGAGGTTCAATGCTTCAAGGGAGAGATGCATCGTCTCTTCAGCATGAGCGACATCGGGCTGCTCCGGTACTACCTCGGGCTGGAGGTGAACCGAGCGTGGTCGCGTCACGATCACGCAGGCGGCCTACGCCGCCAAGATGCTCGAGCGAGCAAGCATGAAGGACTGTCATGCCATGTGATACGTCTCCGTCGTATCTACTTTTCCAAACACTTGCTCTTGTTTTGAACTATAATTTGCATGATTTGAATGAAACTAACACGGACTGACGTTGTTTTCAGCAGAACTACCATGATGTTGTTTTTTGTGTAGAAATAAAAGTTCTCGGAATTGGACGAAAATTTTTGGAGATTTTTTATGGAATAAATAAAAAATACTGGAGTCAAGATCCATTGGAGGGGACCACCTGCTGTCCATGAGGCACCAGGGCACGCCACCACCCCTAGCGCGCCCTGGTGGCTTGTGGGGCCCACATGGCTCCGCTGACCCTAATCTCAGACCTATAAATTCACAATTCCAGAGAAAAAAATAAGAAAGGAAGTTTCATCGCGTTTTACGATACGGAGCCGCCGCCACCTCCTGTTCTTCATCGGGTGGCCAGATCTGGAGTCCGTTGGGGGCTCCGGAGAGGGGGATCTTCCGTCATCATCATCATCAACCATCCTCCATCACCAATTTCATGATGCTTACCGCCGGAAGTGAGTAATTCCTTCGTAGGCTTGCTGGACGGTGATGAGTTGGATGAGATTTATCATGTAATCGAGTTAGTTTTGTTAGGGCATGATCCCTAGTATCCACTATGTTCTAACATTGATGTTGCTATGACTTTGCTATGCTTAATGCTTGTCACTAGGGCCCGAGTGCCATGATTTCAGATCTGAACCCTTTATGTTTTCATGAATATATTTGTGTTCTTGATCCTATCTTGCAAGTTATATGCACCTGCTATGTGTTATGATCCGCATACCCCAAGGTGACAATAATTGGGATTCTTTCCGGTGATTACCGTAGTTTGAGGAGTTCATGTATTCACTATGTGTTAATGCTTTGTTCCGGTTCTCTATTAAAAGGAGGCCTTAATATCCCTTAGTTTCCTTATGGACCCCACTGCCACGGGAGGGTAGGACAAAAGATGGCATGCAAGTTCTTATCGCAAGCACGTATCACTATATACGAAATACATGCCTACATTACTTCTACTTGTGAGCTGCGTTGGTAATTCCCTGAAGAGGAAGGAGATGCAGTACAGTAGAGATAAGTATTTCCCTCAGTTATGAAATCAAGGTTATCAATCCAGTAGGAGAATCACGCAACACCTCGTTAACAGCACCTGCACACAAAACAACAAATCCTTGTACCCAACGCAAACAAGGGGTTGTCAATCCCTCGGCGGTAAATTGCAAGATTAAATTGTATGTGATAGATAGATAGATTAAACTAAAATATAAAATAAAATAAATAAAGAAAAAATTGCAGCAAGTATTTTTAGGGTTTTAGTAAATGATTTGGATAGACCCGGGGGCCATAGTTTTCACTAGAGGCTTCTCTCAAGAAAATAGCATACGGTGGGTAAACAAATTACTGTTGGGCAATTGATAGAAAAGCAAATAATCATGACGATATCCAAGGAAATGATCATCTATATAGGCATCACGTCCGAGACAAGTAGACCGACTCCTGCCTGCATCTACTACTATTACTCCACACATCGATCGCTATCCAGCATGCATCTAGTGTATTAAGTCCATAAAGAACAGAGTAACGTCTTAAGCAAGATGACATGATGTAGACAAAGTAAACTCACGCATGAATAAACCCCATCTTTTTACCCTTAATAGCAACGATACATACGTGTCATGTCCCTTTCTGTCATTGGGATTGAGCACCGCAAGATCGAACCCATTACAAAGCACCTCTTCCCATGGCAAGATAAATCAATCTAGTCGGCCAAACCAAATCAATAGATCGGAGAAGAAATACGAAGCTATAATAATCATGCATAAAAGAGATCAGAGAAGACTCAAATAATATTCATGGATAATCTGATCATAAACTCACAATTCATCGGATCCCAACAAACACACCGCAAAAAGTGATTACATCGAATAGAACTCCAAGAACATCGAGGAGAACATTGTATTGAAGATCAAAAAGAGAGAAGAAGCCATCTAACTACTAACTATGGACCCGAAGGTCTGTGGTAAACTACTCACGCATCATCGGAAGGGCAGCAAGGTTGATGTAGAGCCCCTCCGTGATCGATCCCCCCTCCGGCGGAGTACCGAAAAAGGCCTCCAGATGGGATCTCTCGAGAACAGAAACTTGCGGCGGCGGAAAAAGTATTTCGTGGACTCCTCAGCTTCTAGTGTTTGTTATGTCCAGAAAAAAATCTCCAAAAAGTTTCGTGGCATTTGGACTTCGTTTGGTACTGATATTCTGGAAAACCAAAAAACAAGGAGAAAACAGCAACTGGCACTGGGCACTAAGTTAATAGATTAGTCCCAAAAAATGATATATAATTGCTGTAAATGTATATAAAAACATCCAAGATTGATAATATAATAGCATGGAACAATCAAAAATTATAGATACGTTGGAGACGTATCAGCATCCCCAAGCTTAATTCCTGCTCGTCCTCGAGTAGGTAAATGATAAAAACAGAATTTTTGATGTGGAATGCTACCTATCATATTCATCACGTATTCTTTTCTTTTATAGCATGGACATTTGGACTTGAATGATTCAAAGCAATAGTCTATAATTTGACATGAAGATATAAATACTCAAGCATGCTAACAAGCAACCATGTCTTTCAAAATATCAACGCTAAAGAAAGTTATCCCTAGCCCATTATGTTCAATCATTGATCCATTCATGAAACACACTCCATATTAGCTACACACAATGCACCAGTATGACAATAATGCTCTCTAGTTGGTGCTTTATAAGAGAAGATGGAGACTCAAAATAAAAATAAAAATTGCATAAAAGTAAATAGATAGGCCCTTCGCAGAGGGAAGCAGAGATTTGCAAATGTGCCAGTGCTCAAAGCTTAAATTGGAGAGATAAAATTATTTTGAGAGGCATGCTTTTCCTGTCAACGAAAACGATCGAGAATTCCCAATATCTTCCATGCTAGACACATCATAGGTGGTTCCCAAACAGAAAGTAAAGTTTATTTCCTTTCCACCATTCTTTCACAATCCATGGCTAGCCGTATCCACGGGTGCCCTCCATACAATCACTTTTCCAAGGAATTTTGTTATTATTAATTTTTGATTTCATTGTGGGACTGGGCATCCCTATTACCAGCCACTCTCTCGTGCAATGACAGGTGAATAAACACTCATCGTGAGAATAACACACCTAGCATGGAAAATATTGGCCACCCCCTGCCGCTTCATGAGCGGTACGGGCACACAAAAAAGAAAAATTATTTTGAAAATTAGAGTTGGCATACGCAAATTTACTTGGAACGGCATGGAAATACCGCATATAGGTAGATATGGTGGACTCATTTGGCACAACTTGGGTTTAAGGAGTTTGGATGCGCAAGCAGTATTTCCGCTTAGTACAAATGAAGGCTAGCAAATAGATTGAGAAGCAACCAACCAAAAAAAGCGAAAACGGTCATAAACATGCATTGAACATAACTAACACCGAATAATGCACCATAAGTAGGATATAATTTCGTTGCATAACTATTGACTTAATGTGCATCCATAGGGAATCACAAATATTAACATCAATATTCTTACTAAATCACAATTACTCACTAACATGACTCACATATTATCATCTCCATATCGCAAAACTATTGCAAGGAATCACACTTATCATATCCAATGATCTATATGAAAGTTTTTATTATATCCCTCTTAAATATTCATCACTTTGGGACCAAATTCATATCTTGTGCAAATTACCATTACTATTATCAACTATCAAAAAGATATAAGTGAAGCATGAGAGCGCAAATATTTCTTCAAAATTTTAATCTTATTAACTCTCAAAATAATATAAGTGAATCATGAGAGTTTAAATATTTCTTCAAAATATAGCCACCGCCGTGCTCAAAAAGATTTAAGTGAAGCACTAGAGCAACTGCCTAGCACAAAAAATTTAAGTGAAGCACATAGAGTATTCTAACAAATTATGATGAACGTGTGGCTCTCTCAAATTGGTGTGTCCAGCAAAGATGATTGTGACAAACTAAAAAGCAAACAAAGCAAATACTCATATAATACACGACGCTCCAAGCAAAACACATATCATGTGACGAATAAAAATATAGCTCCAAGTAAAATTACCGATGGTTGGTAGAAGAAAGAGGGGATGCCTTCCGGGGCATACCCAAGCTTAGACGCTTGAGTCTTCCTTGAATATTACCTTGGGGTGCCTCGGGCATCCCGAAGCTTAGGCTCTTGCTACTCCTTATTACTTCATCCATCGTGATCTCACCCAAAACTTGAAAACTTCAATCACACAAAACTCAACAAAACCTTCGTGAGATCCGTTAGTATAACAAAATAAATCACTACTTTAAGTACTGTTGCAAACCCATTCATATTTTATTTTTGCATTATACCTACTGTATTCTAACTTCTCTATGGCTTATACCCCCCGATACAATCCATAGTTTCATCAAAACAAGCAAGTAGTGCAACAAAAACAGAATCTGCCAAAAACAGTACAGTCTGTAGCAATCTATTTAAAATCCATACTTCTGTAACTCCAAAAATTCTGAAAAATTAGGACAACGTGGGCAATTCATATACCAATACTGTGTAAAAAATTCAGATTTTTCTGACGCTCCAGTACAGAAACAAAATTCCAGCACTGGACGCAAAACTTTCTGTTTTCCAAACAGCATCAATTATACTATCTTCCAAATCATCCCAAAGGATTTACTTGGCACAAACACTAATTAAAAACACAAAAACACAATCATAACAGTAGCATAAATATGAAAACACAAAATAACAGAAACAAAAAGGAAAATTTATTTTATTCATTGGGTTGCCTCCCAACAAGCGCTATTGTTTTATGCCCCTAGCTAGGCATAATGCATAGTTTCAAGTATTGTCATCTTTGTTCTTAACCCTTGCAACTCCTATTTCACTCTCTTTGCCATTATCAATGATGTGCACTAGATGATCAAGCTTAGTGCAAAGGGTTTTCATTTCTTTCAAAACATAAAGAGAGATCTTTTGATCTAAAGCATTGCTATTTATTTTAGAGTCAAGATTAAATATTCCTCGAAAGTTAGAATCCATACTAGCTTTTGTTTCCTTTATTTGCTCAGTTTGACGAAAGCATTCTAGAGTAATAGGTTCGATAGTTTCAACTTTTGGTTGTCCAAATATGCTTTTCATCTTTTCGTAGGTGTCAAAGGCATCACTCCCAAGAAAATCATTTTCAAATATAGAATCCAAGACACGTCTATGAGCAAGGGGTAGACCAACATAAAAACTTTTAAGGAACAATTTAATGTGAAACTGAGGCCTAGCACTTACTTGTATTTTTAATAATCTATCCCATGCTTCTTTTAAAGATTCATCACTCAAATATTTAAAATTTAAAATTCCTGGATCGTCTCCTAAGTACGGAGGGAAAGGCATATCGGGGGTAGAACTAGCCATAATGGTAAAGCAAGCAAGCAAACAAGCAAACAAGAAAAAGGCAAACGGAAAATATTTTTGTATTTTTGTAAAAACTTTTTAGAAGTGGGGGAGTGATGTCTACTACACAACTTATTCTTGTAGACTCGTGTTGGGCCTCCAAGCGCAGAGTTTTATAGGACAGTAGCAATTTTCCCTCAAGTGGATGACCTAAGGTTTATCAATCCGTGGGAGGCGTAGGTTGAAGATGGTATCTCTCAAACAAACCTGCAACCAAATACAAGAAATCTCTTGTGTCCCCAACACACCCAATACAATGATAAATTGTATAGGTGCACTAGTTCGGCGAAGAGATGGTGATAAAAGTGTAGTATGGATAGTAAATATAAGTTTTTATAATCTGAAAATAAAAAAACAGCAAGGTAGCAAGTAACAAAAGTGAGCACAAATGGTATAGCAATGCTTAAAAACAAGGCCTAGGGTTCATACTTTCACTAGTGCAATCTCTCAACAATGCTAACATAATTGGATCATATAACAATCCCTCAACGTGCGACAAAGAATTACTCCAAAGTTCCTATTCGCGGGGAACATAAGATAGAAATTGTTGTAGGGTACGAAACCACCTCAAAGTTATTCTTTCCGATCAATCTATTGAGCTATTCCTATAGGTGTCACAAATAGCCCTAGAGTTCGTACTAAAATAACACCATATGATACGCATCAACTAACTCTAATGTCACCTAGATACTCCAATGTCACCACAAGTATCCGTGAGTCAATTATATGATACGCATCAAACAACTTCAGATTCATAATATTCAATCCACACAAAGAACTTCAAAGAGTGCCCCAAAATTTCTACCGGAGAAAGTAGAACGAAAACGTGCATCAACCCCTATGCATAGATTACCCCAATGTCACCTCGGGAATCCGCGAGTTGAGTGCCAAAACATATATCAAGTGAATCAATATAATACCCCATTGTCACCACGAGTATTCATATGCAAGACATACATCAAGTGTTCTTAAATCCATAAAAATATTCAATCCGATAATAGTGAAATCTCAAAGGTAAAAACTCATTTCATCACAACAAGATAGAGAGGGGGAAAACACCATATGATCCAACTATATTAACAAAGCTCGCGGTACATCAAGATCGTGCCAAATCAAGAACACGAGAGAGAGAGAGAGAGAGAGAGAGATAAAACACATAGCTACTGGTACAAACCCTCAGCCCCGAGGGTGAACTACTCCCTCCTCGTCATGGAGACCGCCGGGATGATGAAGATGGCCTCCGGTGATGATTTCCCCCCTCCGGCAGGGTGCCGGAAAAGGGCTGTAGATGAGATCGTGGAGGCACAGAGGCTTGCGGCGGTGTAAAAACTCATCTAGATTAACTTTCGGGGGTTTCTGAATATATATGAGTTTTCAGCGTTGGAATCACGCAAAGAGGTGCCACAGGGGGCCCACATGGCACCAGGGCGCGCCTAGGGGGTGGCACGCCCTGGTGGCTTGTGGGGCCCCTGTGGGTCTTCTGCTGCTCCTCCGAAGCTTCCTGGGTTTGTTTCCTTCCAGAAAAAAACGTCAAAAAGTTTCGCTGCATTTGGACTTCATTTGATATGGATTTTCTGAAAAACCAAAAACAAGCAGAAAACAGCAACTGGCACTGGGCACTAGGTCAATATGTTAGTCCATAAAAATCATATAAAAGCCATATAAAAGTGCACCAAAATCATACAAAACTATAATAAACATGGCATGAATACTTCATAAATTATAGATACGTTGGAGACGTATCATCATTCCCAAGCTTAATTCCTGCTCGTCCTCGAGTAGGTAAATGATAAAAGAAATAATTTATGAAGTGTGAATGCTACCATACTGCATAAGTTTGATCAATGATAATTTCAATCACTTTTTCTAGCATCATAACAGCAACTTGTTCTCCTAAAACTCATCATGATAAAGTAGCAATCAATTCACATGTTATGGTTCAAACAATGCAATCTCTTGAAACTTAACAACCTATGTTCTTAGTCACCAAACAATTGCAATTCAACTTATCTTCAACAAAGTCTAAGTAAGAACTCCACATACTCAATTATCATTTAGTCTTCTATGATTTCTAGTACTCAAAGCATATTTTTAGAACAAATAGCATCCATCGAACACAGAGAAAGATAGGGGCTTAATGTTTCGCCTCCCAACTTATTTATCATAGAGATAATTGTTAACAATAATAATTCATGATCAAATATATTTGACTGGCCATATGTGCCTGGATCTTTCCCCACCACATGATGCTTGCCTACTAAAGAATATTAAGGTTGAAATGAGAAGTAATACTATTGACTCTTGCATAAAACTAAATACATAAAAGTAAAAGATAGGCCCTTCGCGGAGGGAAGCAGAGGTTGTCATGCGCTTTTTATTTTTGGATGCACAAGCCCTTAATGCAAAGGAACGTCACGTTATATTGCCCCTTGTGATAGCAACCTTTATTATGCAGTCCATCGCCTTTATTTCTTTACCATCACAAGTTCGTACAACGCTTATTTTCCCTTGCAATAAAATATCATACATATTTTAGGAGCAATTTTTATTGCTTTTTGCACCGATGACAACTTACTTGAAGGATCTTATTCAATCCATAGGTAGGTATGGTGGACACTCATGGCAAGAAACTGGGTTTAAGGGTTTTTGGATGCACAAGTAGTATCTCTACTTAGTACGAATTTTTGGCTAGCAAAAGATCCTAAGCAAGCACCACATGTTGGAGGATCCATAACAATATAACTTCTATGCAAATATACCCAAACATAACTCATTACGTTGTCTTCCTTGTCCAACTTCAACTAATTTGCTCAAGTTTGAAAATAATTAATGGGTATTCACAATCATAAAAGATGTCCAAGATAATATATTTATATGTGAAGGTTCTCTTCCTTATACTAATCATTCATGAATTGCTTGTATGACCAATATTGTGATTATCAAGCTTCAATAGATTTCACTTTCTAACCCAAATGTGAAACTACTACTAGACATGATACAAGCATATGAAGCACATATAATTTCAACTTTATGATTTTCAATTCATTCAACAATTTACTCATAGGATATAAGTGAAGAACAAGAGTAAATGACAAACTACTCCAAAAAGATATAAGTGAAGATCAATGAGTAGTCAAACAATTAAGTAGCTATGAGAAGACTTTCTCCAAATAAAGATTTCAGATCTTGATAATTTTATTAAAACATCAAACAAAATGAAAATAAAAGGACACTCCAAGAATAGCACAACTCAAGTGAAGAAGCAAAAACTTAGGCTCAACCAAAACTAACCGATAATTGTTGATGAAGAAAGGTGGGATGCCTACCGGGGCATCCCCAAGCTTAGATGCTTGAGACTTCTTGAAATATTAATTTGGGATGCCTTGGGCATCCCCAATCTTGAGCTCTTGTGTCTCCTTAATTCCTCTCATATCATGGTTTCCCTAAATCTCAAAAACTTCATCCACACGAAACTCAACAAGAACTCATGAGATAAGTTAGTATAAATCAACTCAAAACCCTAACATTCTCTACTGTAGAAAATCACAAAAATTATAATTAAACATTGCATACTAAATGCCTCTTCATATTTAATACTCCTATCCACAAATAGAAACATTAAACACGCAAACATATGCAAACAATGCAACTATAACAGCAATCTGCCAAAACAGAACAGTCTGTAAAAGGGGAATAAGAATCCATACTTCCCTAACTCCAAAAATTCTGAAAAATTACCAAGTGACAGAGAACTCATGCATTCTTACTGTGTAAAAATGTCAGATTTTTATAATGTTCTGACAATTCAAAAAAAATCAGGACATAACAGAAAACTTTCTGTTTTCAAACAGCAACACATAACCTTGCAAACTTAGCATGGTAAAGGCTATAATTGGCATTTTATTGAACTAAAAGATACAAAACATGATTATTGATAACAGAAAGAAAATATCAATGAAAGAAAATGACGCTCCAAGCAAAACTCATATTACGTGACGAATAAAAATATAGCTCTAAGTGAGGTTACCGATAGTGTTGAAGACGAAAGAGGGGATGCCTTCCGGGATATCCCCAAGCTTAGTTGCTTGGGTCTTCCTTGAATATTACCTTGGGGTGCCTTGGGAATCCCCAAGCTTAGGGTCTTGCCGCTCCTTATTCTCCTCATATCGATATCTCACCCAAAACTTGAAAACTTCAATCACACAAAACTTAACAGAACTTGTGAGATAGGTTAGTATGATAAAAATAAATCATCCACTTAGGTACTGTCAAGACAAGTTTCATTATTGTTCTCACATAATTCCCACTGTATTATATCATTTACACAATTTATATTACTCAATATAAGCTATGGAAACACTAAAACAAGCAAACTATGCATCGAAAACAGAATCTGTCAAAAACAGAACAGCATGTAGTGAGCGATTTAAAAACCATACTTATATACCTCCAAAAATTCTGAAAAATTAGGAAAATGTAAAAAATTTGTAAACCAATGCTCTGTAAAAATTTCAGAATTTTCTCACGCTCCAGTACAGAATAGAAATTCCATCACTGGATGCAAAAGTTTCTGTTTTTGCACAGAATCAAGTCAACTATCATCCACACTATCCCAAAGGCTTTACTTGGCACATTATTGAAAGAAAACATATAAAACATGATTACTACAGTAGCTTAATCATGTGAACACAAAAAAAATAGTAGGGATAAATATTGGGTTGTCTCCCAACAAGCGCTTTTTTTTAATGCCTTTTAGCTAGGCATGATGATTTCAATGATGCTCACATACAAGTAAAGAATTGAAACACAAAGAGAGCATCATGAAACATATGACAATCACATTTAAGCCTAACCCACTTCCTATGCATAGGGATTTTGTGAGCAAACAACTTATGTGAGCAAGAATCAACTAGCATAGGAAGGCAAACAAAGCATGACTTCAAAACTTTCACCATAAAGTGAGGAAACTTGATATTATTGCAACACCTACAAGCATATGATCCTCTCTCATAATAATTTTCAGTAGCATCATGAATGAATTCAACAATATAGTTATCACATAAAGCATTCTTTTCATGACCTACAAGCATAGGATTTTTATTACTCTCCACATAAGCAAATTTGTTATCATCAACAATAGTGGGAGCAAATTCAACAAAATAACTATCATGAGATACTTGATTGACATAACCAAATTGAAAATTAAAATCATGATGACAAGTTTCATGGTTATCATTATAACAAATTTTCTCATCAAAACTTGGGGGACAAAAAATTTCATCTTCATCAAACATAGCATCCCCAAGCTTATGGCTTTGCATATCACTAGCATCATGGATATTCAAAGAATTCATACTAGCAACATTGCAATCATGCTCATCATTCATGGATTTTATGCCAAACATTTTATTGAATTCTTCTTCTATCAATTGAGCACAATTTTCTGATTCATCATTTTCAAGAAAGACATTATAAAGATGAATAATATGAGGCAACATCAATTCCATATTTTTTTGTAGTTTTCTTTTATAAACCAAATTAGTGATAAAACAAGAAACTAAAAGATTCGATTATAAGATCTAAAGATATATCTTCAAGCACTCACCTCCCCGGCAACGGCGCCAGAAAAGAGCTTGATGTCTACTACACAACTTATTCTTGTAGACTCGTGTTGGGCCTCCAAGCGCAGAGTTTTGTAGGACAGTAGCAATTTTCCCTCAAGTGGATGACCTAAGATTTATCAATCCGTGGAAGGCGTAGGTTGAAGATGGTATCTCTCAAACAACCCTGCAACCAAATACAAGAAATCTCTTGTGTCCCCAACACACCCAATACAATGGTAAATTGTATACGTGCACTAGTTCGGCGAAGAGATGGTGAAAAAAGTATAGTATGGATAGTAGATATAAGTTTTTATAATCTGAAAATAAAAAAACAGCAAGGTAGCAAGTAACAAAAGTGAGCACAAACGGTATTGCAATGCTTAAAAACAAGGCCTAGGGTTCATACTTTCACTAGTGCAATCTCTCAACAATGCTAACATAATTGGATCATATAACAATCCCTCAACGTGCGACAAAGAATCACTCCAAAGTTTCTATTCGCGGAGAACATAAAATAGAAATTGTTGTAGGGTATGAAACCACCTCAAAGTTATTCTTTCCGATCAATCTATTGAGCTATTCCTATAGGTGTCACAAATAGCCCTAGAGTTCGTACTAAAATAACACCATATGATACGTATCAACTAACTCTAATGTCACCTAGATACTCCAATGTCACCAGAAGTATCCGTGAGTCAATTATACCATACGCATCAAACAACTCCAGATTCATAATATTCAATCCACACAAAGAACTTTAAAGAGTGCCCCAAGATTTCTACCGGAAAAAGTAGGACGAAAACGTGCATCAACCCCTATGCATAGATTACCCCAATGTCACCTCGGGAATCCGCGAGTTGAGTGCCAAAACATATATCAAGTGAATCAATATAATACCCCATTGTCACCACGGGTATTCATATGCAAGACATACATCAAGTGTTCTCAAATCCATAAAAATATTCAATCCGATAATAGTGAAATCTCAAAGGTAAAAACTCAATTCATCACAACAAGATAGAGAGGGAAAAAACACCATATGATCCAACTATATTAACAAAGCTCGCGGTACATCAAGATCGTGCCAAATCAAGAACACGAGAGAGATAAAACACATAGCTACTGGTACAAACCCTCAGCCCCGAGGGTGAACTACTCCCTCCTCATCATGGAGACCGCCGGGATGATGAAGATGGCCTCCGGTGATGATTTGCCCCCTCCGGCAGGATGCCGGAAAAGGGCTGTTGATGAGATCGTGGAGGCACAGAGGCTTGCGGCGGCGTAAAAACTCATCTAGGTTAACTTTGGGGGGTGGCGCGCCCTGGTGGATTGTGGGGCACCTGTGGCTCTTCTGCTGCTCCTCCGAAGCTTCCTGGTTCTGTTTCCTTCCAGAAAAAATCATAAAAAAGTTTTGCTCAATTTGGACTTCATTTGATATGGATTTTCTGGAAAACCAAAAACAAGCAGAAAACAGCAACTGGCACTGGGCACTAGGTCAATATGTTAGTCCATAAAAATCATATATAAAAGTGCACCAAAATCGTACAAAACTATAATAAACATGGCATGAATACTTCATAAATTATAGATACGTTGGAGACGTATCAGGAAGATGAAAACGAGAGGCAAATGCAAATAAAAGTAAATAAAGTAAATGCAAGGAGATGTAAGTTTTATGCGTAGGTACTTGATAGATGTTGATGATGTCTCCCCGGCAACGGCGCCAGAAATTCTTCCTGCTACTTGTGAGCTGCGTTGGTAATTCCCTGAAGAGGAAGGGAGATGCAGTACAGTAAACATAAGTATTTCCCTCAGTTATGAAACCAAGGTTATCAATCCAGTAGGAGAATCACGCAACACCTCGTTAACAGCACCTGCACACAAAACAACAAATCCTTGCACTCAACGCAAACAAGGGGTTGTCAATCCCTCGGCGGTAAATTGCAAGATTAAATTGTATGTGATAGATAGATAGATTGAACTAAAATATAAAATAAAATAAATAAAGAAAAAATTGCAGCAAGTATTTTTAGGGTTTTCGTAAATGATTTGGATAGACCCAGGGGCCATAGTTTTCACTAGAGGCTTCTCTCAAGAAAATAGCATACGGTGGGTAAACAAATTACTGTTGGGCAATTGATAGAAAAGCAAATAATCATGACGATATCTAAGGCAGTGATCATGTATATAGGCATCACGTCCGAGACAAGTAGACCGACTCCTGCCTGCATCTACTACTATTACTCCACACATCGATTGCTATCCAGCATGCATCTAGTGTATTAAGTCCATAAAGAACGGAGTAACGCCTTAAGCAAGATGACATGATGTAGACAAAGTAAACTCACGCATGAATAAACCCCATCTTTTTACCCTTAATAGCAACGATACATACGTGTCATGTCCCTTTCTGTCACTGGGATTGAGCACCGCAAGATCGAACCCATTACAAAGCACCTCTTCCCTTGGCAAGATAAATCAATCTAGTCGGCCAAACCAAATCAATAGATCGGAGAAGAAATACGAAGCTATAATAATCATGCATAAAAGAGATCAGAGAAGACTCAAATAATATTCATGGATAATCTGATCATAAACTCACAATTCATCAGATCCCAGCAAACACACCGCAAAAAGTGATTACATCGGATAGAACTCCAAGAACATCGAGGAGAACATTGTATTGAAGATCAAAAAGAGAGAAGAAGCCATCTAACTACTAACTATGGACCCGACGGTCTGTGGTAAACTACTCACGCATCATCGGAAGGGCAGCAAGGTTGATGTAGAGCCCCTCCGTGATCGATTCCCCCTCCGGCGGAGTACCGGAAAAGGCCTCCAGATGCGATATCTCGAGAACAGAAACTTGCGGCAGCGGAAAAAGTATTTCGTGGAATACTCTGTTGGTTTCCCTATTTTAGAGAATTTATAGTGGTGGAATTAGGTCAAAAGGGGCAGAGGTGGGCCCACGAGGCACCAGGCGCCCTGGTGGCTCGTGGCCACCTCCTGGGTCTTCTGGCCTTCTCCCGAAGCTTCTAGTGTTTGTTTTGTCCAGAAAAAAATCTTCAAAAAGTTTCGTGGCATTTGGACTTCGTTTGGTACTGATATTCTGAAAAACCAAAAACAGGCAGAAAATAGCAACTGGCACTGGGCACTAAGTTAATAGGTTAGTCCCAAAAAATGATATATAATTGCTGTAAATGTATATAAAAACATTCAAGATTGATAATATAATAGCATGGAATAATCAAAAATTATAGATACGTTAGAGACGTATCAATTACATTGATGAATTGGATCTAATTCTGTGTCGCCCTAGGTTATGACTGTTACATGATGAATGTTATCCAACATAATCACCGATCTAATGCCTACGAGTTTTTCACATATTGTTCTTTGCTAAGTTACTACTGTCACAATCGCTACAAAACTATTGCTGCTACCGTTACTGTTACTGTTACTATTATTACTATTGCTATCAAACTACCATACTACTGTGTTACTGATCACTCTGCTGCAGATATTTAGTCTCCAGGTGTGGTTGAATTGACAACTCAACTGCTAATACTTGCAAATATCCTTTGGCTCGCCTTGTGTCGAATCAATAAATTTGGGTTGAATACTCTACCTTCGAAAACTGTTGCGATCCCCTATACTTGTGGGTTATCACCATGCACGCTCCCATGGAGGCTCGGCTGAAGCTCAGCAAGGAGAGCCCCGAGAAGGCAGTGGATGCTACACTCTACCGCAGCATCATCGGGAGCCTCAGGTACCTCGTGCACACTCGACCGGACATCTCGTTCGTTGTCGGGTACCTGGGTAGGTTCATGGAAGCCCCGACAGGCGATCACCTCGCTGCCGTCAAGCACCTACTCCGGTACATCGCGGGTACGCTCACGCATGGATGTGTGTACCGTCGTGGCGACGGCGAGAGCTTGGTCGGCTAGATCGACTCCGACCACGCTAGTGACGTGGACTCCCGGAAAAGCACCTCGGGTGTGCTATTTCTTCTCGGGAGTAGTCCCGTCAGCTGGCAATCGGTGAGGCAGAAGGTTGTCGTCGCGTCTTCGTGCGAGGCGGAGTACATCACGGCAGCTACAGCGGCCTGTCAAGGCATCTGGCTTGCTCGCCTTCTCAGCGAGATGCTGAATCAAGACACCGCCCCTACGCTCATCTTCGTCGACAACAAGTCGGCAATTTCCCTCTGGAAGAACCCAGTGCTTCACGACTGCAACAAGCACATCGATCTCCTCTACCACTTCAGACGAGACTGCGTCGAGAAAGGCACGGTGGTGGTGGAGTTCATCGGGAGTGGTGAGCAGAAGGCGGACATCCTGACAAAGGCTCTTGGTCGAGTCTGGTTCCAGGAGCTGCGCGACGAGGTCGGGAGTACATCAAGCTCCTTCGACAAGGTTGAGGGGGGAGATTATTGAGTCAAACCTGGTCTTCGGATGACATGCAACACCAAGCGGCAGTGGTTACTTAGCTAGGCGGGCAGCTATAGATCGGCAAGGTGTTTTTACCTTTTTACTAGACAGTGCATCTAATGTCAGCACTTACGTTTTAGTAGTACAAACGTCAACACTTGCGTATAGCCTATACGCGTGCACAACACGGCTTGTGTTAAGTCGGTTCAAGGGCTGCACCCGCATCGTTGTAAATCAGGCCATTCCACTCCATCAGCTTCAATATTACAGTAGTACGAGAGCTTCTTTCTTCTCAAGTGTGTGTGCTTTGTGTGTTTGTTGAGAGTTAGCTAGTCTATAGTTTGGGCTGACATCGCGGCAGCTGTGGCGTTGCAACGTGTCAGCTCGGGATCAACCGATACCAGTTTGTGCGAGTTAAAACAGAGCCGTTAGATTTGTGCTGGCGGACGGTTCAGATGAAGCCATGAAGGTTAGGTTTCGAATGAGGTGGAGAGCTCTCCATGATGAAGACGAACGGCGGTGTGGCTCTCGGACGTGGTCCGGGTGGCTCCTCCGGTGGACCGAGGCTAAGGTAGGGTGGTCCGGCGGGTGCAGGACGTACTTGGCGGCACCCGGGACGGTCTCCTGATGCAGCGGTGCTCGATCGGTGCCGCGGCGGTGGACGCTTGCTTTGGTAGCTCGATCGTTGCGCTGCTCAAAAGGCCACGGCCAGAGGTCAGAGGGGTGACGCGTGACGCGGAATAGAGAAAGGGACAGGAAGCGCGGCTACTGGTGCACCATAGGCGACCGCAGGGACCTTGGCTGCGAGGCAATGGACCGACGGGAGTCCTGTGGCGGCCCAACTCCGGTGAGATCGGGAGAAGCTCGGTTGGCACGATGTGGTGTTTCCTGGGCAGATAAATACGGCGAATCCTATTTGGCGCTTCACGCGCCCGTTACACTGCAATTTGGAAACGGACGCCTGAAGCAGTCCAAGTTGGGCCGACCCATTCTATTGTTTTTCTTGTTTTGCAGAAACATTAAAAAGTTGAGAGAACTGGGATTCGAACCGACGCCCCCGCTCGTTACGACCGCTGAGCTCTAACCACCACGCCATCGCCCTTGAATGCGCTAAGTTAATTCGCTTCCGCATTTTATTTCGTTTCTTTGGGTTCGTTTACGGACGGTTTTATTCGGTTTTTTCTTTCCTTTTTTTTGTTTTCTTAAATGCGTGATTTTTTTAAAGAATTTCGTGTTTTTTTAAAATCGATGAATTTTTTAAAATTGATGAACTTTTTTCAGATTCGATGAATTTTTTTCAAATTCGATGATTTGTTCTCAAAATCGATGAACTTTTTTCCAGACTACATGAACTTTTTTCAAATTCGATGAACTTTTTTTCAAATTCAATGAACTTTTTTTCAAATTCGATGAACTTTTTTCAAATTCGATGAACTTTTTTTCAAAATCGTTGAACTTTTTTGAAATTCGTTGTACTTTTTTCAAAATCGATGAACTTTTTTCTAATTGATGAGCTTTTTTTAGAATTGATGAACTTTTGTTTCTAATTTGATAAACTTTTTTCGAAAATCAATGAACTTTTTTCATTAAAAATTTGACTTTTCCAAAAAAAAATCGAATAGTTCAAAAATCAAAGTGGTATTGCGTAATAAATAGTGCGGGTGTTATGGTTCTTAAATTTTTTGCATTGCTATCAATCACTAGTGTTCAGATGGTGTAGTGGTTAGCTGAACATTCCTAGCGGTGCGAGTTCGATTCGTTGTATTGCCATATTTTGCGTTGTTTTTTCGCGAGACAGTTCTGTGCGTCCATGGGCTGGCCCACTAAGCGTTGCAGTGGGCGCCGGTTCGCTTCCGCGGCGCCCAACGCACCGAATAGGAGCTCCCGATAAATACATCAGGAGGGCCTCGGCTGGCTTAGGCACTGGGCCAGAATTGTTGCTGTTGCGCTCAGCTGTCTCGCGCGCGTGCGCGCATGATAAGCTAGTTGGGCTACGGCTGGGCATGGTTACTGTGCAGCCCGAAATGCACAGTAACCTCTGACATTAAATAATTCTGTTTCGACAGGAATTATATTAGGCTAATAAAATACCAAATAAAATCCGTAAAATATCAGAAAATCAAAACAAATAGTATTACTAATATAGAGCAGAGGAATTATTTCTAGCACAAATACTAAATAGAATAGATACAATATTTTTTTATAAACTCCTATTTTGGGCTTTATAAATACCTAAAAATAATATTAGAGATATAAATAATTCCCAAAATGTTTTTAAACTCCCAAACAAAATATCAAATAATATTTAATACATTTCCAACTTTTTTTATATTGAAGGTGTCATATTGCCTTCTCTCATTTTTTTTGAGTTGGATTTGTTTCAAATAATAAAATCCAAATAAGATCCAAAAATGAATATTCAGGAATGTCCTTTTATTCCCTCTCAATTGAATATCCATTAAACTCCAAAACGTTTAAAATCTTAGTCAAAATTAACTAACAACAAGCAACCCAAGCATGTTTTAATCAATCCTATTTATATAATTAATAACATCCCAAAATTCTAAATTTTGGGATGTTACACTTGAAAAGACAGCAACTTCTTCAGATCACCCTGAATGAAAAAAGATCTGGTTCTTCAGAAATACCAGTGGGATCGTACAAGATGGCAACGGAGCTGATGGGGGAGAGGTGAATTAGTCACTACAGTACAGTACAGTACAGTACAAGAAGGAAAGAGATAGTTCAGGCACCGGCGGGTGATTGATGAAGGAGGTGGTTGCTGGATTTGGTGATCGTGAGACTGTGGCATGTGAGAGAGAAGTTTCGGTGCGGCGATTGAAAAACAAACTACACCCATATTTTCCAGTGACATTTACATTTGTGCCCCTAACTCGAACCCACTACTCAGATTTGCCCCTAATTTCGAAGCATGCTCAAATTTGCCCCTCTGCCGTTAGTTGCACTTATAAAAATGCCCTTCCGTGTCGTTACCGTCCAGTCAAAGGGCTTTGACCGTTTTCTAGGCGTTTGCTGGACATTTTTGCTCGTGGAAAAAAATAAAACAGAAATTGAAAAAGAGAGGAGAGAGGGCGCGCTTACCTTTTGGCCCAGGACGGCCCAGCTAGCCCAGCCCGTTGGCTGGTCATATCCTTCCTCTGCCGAGGATGAGGGCATGTGACCCACGTGCTCACCCGAGCCGCCGTTCCCATGGCCAACACCGCTGAGAAGCCGCGCCACCATGTCTCCGAGCCCCGCCCTCAAGCTAAGAATCACCACGCCGACGATAGTGATCCCGGGTGCCCTGCAACTCCGCAACCGACGCCATCTCCACCGCATCTGCCCGCCGGCCTGTAGGAGATATGCCCTAGAGGCAATAACAAATGTTATTATTTATCTCCATGTTCATGATTATGTTTATGTTCCATGCTATAACTGCTATGGTTCTCGAGTCTGCAATAACCACGAGGCTCGAAGGAAGACTCATATGCACGTGTGGAATAATAAACGGTAAAATGTATTCCTAGTCTGGCCTCTAAGACAAGCGTGTTGCATGATGGTTCTGTTTTCCTGATCATGGGCATGTCTATGCCGGCAACTTTGAGGGCACAATGTTAGTAGAACACTTGTGTTGAATCGACCCGATTGATGTTATGCTATGAGATTCATTCGTCATAAGTTAATGGTTAATAACACAGAGATAGTTAATGTTTGCATAATTCCTTAGACCATGAGGGTGTCGAGTTTCTTCATGCTTGCTTCATGAACTTTGGGGTTTGTTAAACGTCATCCGTAAATGGGTGGCTATTACGGCAGCTTACGGGTTCATGGAAAAGTATGTCAAGTAACTTGATAGCTCAAGATTGGGATTTGCTCCTCCGACGATGGAGAGATATCTCTGGGCCCTCTCGGTGTTACGGTGTCCATCATCGTCTAGCCAAACACAAGTGTGATTTGATCACAGGGATGCCGGAACACAGAAACGAGAAAAGAGAACAAAAACCGGCAACGAGGTAACTGGCATTGTGGACAAGTGTTGATCCACGAGATGTCGATGTTTCTCACCTCGGGTATTTGTAACATATCGTGAAGCAACATGAATAGCACGCGGCAACTGGAGGTTCACTCGAATATTCATTCGTGTGGGTATAGGGGTCAATATGGGTGTCCACGGCTCCGATGTTGATCATTGATCGGAAAGAGTTCCGGTCATGTCTATGCTTCACCGAACCTATAGGGTCACACGCTTAAGGGTCATCTATCTGCTGAATACTAGACGGGCAGTCTGAGAGAAAATCACCGAAAAAGTTTCGGACGAAACGGAAACGTTCCGGAGAGGACACCGGAATAGTTCCGGTGAAACTGAAAAGTTGTTTCAGGGTATTCCATTAAGTCAAATTGGTTCTGGCACACGCCTGGAAATTCTTGGAGGATGCCAGAAGTGTTCTGGTAACTTCTGGGAATTTTCCGGGATGAAAACCGGAAATGTTCCAGAGCAGCCGGAACCGATTTGGTTGCTTTTCGCTGAAGAAACATTGTTCCGAAATTGTTTCGGAATGCGTTCAAAATTATTTTGGTGGGTACTGGAATTGTTCTAGGCACACAAAAATAATTTGGGTTTTAACGGACGCAGAAAAATGTCTTTGTGAATAGTGAAAGTGCTTTTTGGATATTTTTTGGAAAGCACCTTTTGGGATATTTTCCAAAAGGCTTCTAGAAGGCTTGGGGGCTAAGAAACCTCCCTTGGGGGGCCCCCAAGTGGGAGTGGCCGGCCACATGTGGTGCTCCTCCATGGAGCCCCACTTGTCTCATGGTTTCACCTTTATGCCCATGTGAAGGACTTCCTTTATGTGCATTTTGGGTTTTATTGTAAAACCACCCTACCCCTTGGCTTTCCTATAAATAGAGGTGGAGGGGCTGACTCCACACTCACTCCTTCTCACATACAAGTGCCATGACATTTCTGGCTTCTCTCTCCCTCCCAGCGAAATAGTTTCATAGAGCCGAAAGGCTGTCTGGGTTCCGGTGGGAACTAGTTCTGGACGGCGAAGCCCTGCCGGATAGATGACACCGTATGTGTGAAACTCTGTAGAGAGATCGTAGTTTCGGTCTTAGTTCAAGAGTGCCTCCCGAAGGGCTGTCCAAGTGACCGTCTTAGTTTCGAGGGTCCTCCCGAAGGGCTGTCCAAGTGGCTGTCCGAGTTTCGAAGGTCCTCCCGAAGGGCTGTCCGCGACACCGTCCGAGGGACTGTCCGACCGCCTCCCGGAGGGCTGTCCGAGGGGCTAATGTGGGAGTACATCCTCGCGGTTGGGAGGTTGTAAATCCTAGCTGCGGGGATCTGCACCGCCGATCGTTATCGACTCTACTTCCGCTGCGCTACGAGTCGGTAACGAAAAAGATCAAACCTTGTATGCAGTCTCCATAGTGGTCCTGGGCTGGTGCGTAGGTCGGAATTTTTTTGATTTCTGCTGCGTTACCCTACAGTGGCATCATGAGCCGTGCTATGCGTAGATGCAGGTTCGATCTAGAATACATAGAGATGTATGGGTGTTGCACAATATAATTTGTAGTAGATGAGTTCTACTGCTGATAATTATTTGTGCGGGTAGCAGATGAAATCTGTTACCCGATGTTCTTGTTGCTTCCCTGGAATTTGCATATTTCTGATCTTGATAACAGCATGGTGGAGTTTCAAAGTTCTGGCAATCCGCGATCCTGATTGATCAACGAAGTGCTAACAGTTCTTTGAATTCCACCATAGTTAAAAAGAAAGATGAAATTTCGCAGATGAAAGGGCAATGCAGATATGATCTGCACGGGGGTCATGCGTATGACGAAGTTTAGTATGGGGCTCGAGATTTAATTATCTCGTGTTTCATACACCCCGCGATGTTAATCTAGCGACTTGAATAATCATACTTGATGATAAAATGTTGGTAGCTGCGGTTTGTTCGAAACCTTAGAAGCCACGTAAAATGAAAATTTGCATAAACCGATTAGAGGCGTCTAACTTGGTTTTGCAGGATGGTTTGCATGTGCATGTGATGTGGTATAGCAAGTGCTCATATTAATTTGATTATGTATGAGATGACTATATGATGTAAATTAATTAACATGACCTGCGTGTCATGATTCGGCATGATGGCTGGAGCCATATGATTGTCACTTTAATGACCTGCGTGTCAACCTTAAGTAATGCACTTATTTTATTAGCTATAGAGATAGCAATATTATCTGGTGCATCGACAAGGTGGTGGCAATCTTCGCGAAGGTGAACACCGACGCGAATGCCGAAGACGAAGAAATACAAGACTTCTCCGTCAGAAAGGGCTATACCATATCATGCTATTATGAATTGCCTGAGATGTTTATCCCTTTTGATGCACCCTTCTTGATTGCGCGGTAGTCGCTTTTATTAGGGTGATCTCTCACTTAAAATATCAAGTAGTTAGTGTTCTCCCAAGTGTAGCACCGTCACGGCACCTAACTTTTTGGGGTGCGCCATGGATGCTTGGGTACGAACGATTAGGGAAGTGTGAGGCGGGTGAGGTCAGACCTCGCAGCGAGATCACTTGGTTGTCTTGACGTTCAGGCATGACCGTCATAAGCTCGGAACACACGCATCGAAAGATGAACAAGAGTCACATAGAGATGTGATCGGCAAGTTGGCCTACCGATTAAAATTCCCGTCATGAGATGATGATTCTATGGCGATGAATTGAAGTCTGGGTCTTGAATCACTCACAATCAATTATGAGAGATATTGATTTGAGTGGGAGCGCACTTTAGAATTAATTCTTTTAATTCTTAGTGCAATTAATTATGAACCTTGTCTAAGTGAAATTTGCATAAATAGTTGTAGAATAATGGCTCGCATTTCCACCTTCCCTATTAAAATTGAATTAGCTGTTAAATATCTGGTTAAAACTTTACGGTTGGTAACGTAATGTGAGGATTGTCCTCAAGAGTGCCGAGAAGGACTTTGTCCTATCGCATGCTTTTAGTATTCTCCCGCTAATGCTATGGATAATGTGACTCTCGTCCTTCCATCCAAAAGCTAGAATTCCGTTATGGTCAAGTGCAATATGTTTGCTTCCATGTGACCCGGACTTCAAAAGTTTGGGATAGCTATGTGATATTCATGGAACTGAAAATCATTTTTCAGACACAAACAAAGGCTAAAAGATATGGGATATCCAAAGCAATGTTTGTTTTGCAAACTGTTAGTAAAAGTGTTTACTATGCATTTGATTAATAACAGAGGGATCCAGTAGAACGCCTGTCATATGATGAAGGTGAATAAAACAATAACTTAAAGGAAATGTCCAAAGGGTGTTAGTAAGACTTTCACGCCTAGGAAATCCGGGGCTAACGCCACTCTTAAGTTGGGTGCTTCTTCTGAGAGTAGTAGAATTATTGGAAGTAAAACTGTTAGAAGTATAAAGGCAATAAGAGGGAAGACTGGAATATCCAGCTCATGTATGAAAGTCATACAAGTTATTGATGTATGGAAGGCTGGTCAAAGAAATAGTTCTTGAGAATTATGATTAAATTGTTAATCACCGATTCTTGGGTATTGTGAGTTTATCACAGAGATACCCGCTCGATTGCACTCTGTTGCGACTCGATGCAAGAACTACTATGGCCTGAAAGACTAGCCAGGAATGAGGTTTAAATACATGTTGGGAACTTAGTAAAAGTTACTATACCTTCCATCGGTGTATTACCTATGTATTTATTTTCATAATTCATTATAGAGTTTTACACACTCTAGCCCTTTGCATAAGGTATCTTGCAAGAAGGTTGTTCATAAGAGAACTTTTGATGTTCGGTGTTATGAATAACATAAGGGCCATACTTTCATTATGAATGAGATGTATGTTATGAATATTGATAATAATACTTTACCTCTGTATTTACTTTCATAAATCATTTTATAGTTTTATACACTCTAGCCCATTTGCATAATGTTTGTTGCAAGAGTGTTGTTCATAAAAGAACAATTGTTGTTCAGGATTATGAATAACATAAGGCCATGCTTCCATCGTGGATGGGATGTATGTTATGAATATTGATGGTAATATGATACATCCATAACACTGACGCTAAATGTCGCAAGACTAAGAAAATACCACACATGTGTGGCACTGCATTTAGTCACATTGGAGAAACCCACATGGAGAAATTCCATGATGATGGATTTTGAAGTCGTTTGATTATAAATCATCTGACACTTGCAACTTTCCTCCGAAAAGTAAAGTGACTGAAATACCGTTCATGGGCCATAAGGAACGAGCAAACGAACTTATTGGTGATCATACATTTTGATGTATGTAGTCCAAAAAGGTTATTGCTAGCATTGGATTTGTCTATCTTCAAAATGACTCAAGTAGATATATGGATATTTGTTTGATGAGACGTAAGTCTGGATCTTTTGAAATCATTCATAAGGTTTTCAAAAATGAAGTAGAAATTATTGTAACAAGAAAATTATGTTTCTGCAAACTAGATTGCCGAAAGGAATATTTGAGTTACAAGATTAGCGAATGTCTGATGAGTTGTGAAAGGAGTTTCATAACTTACACCTCCCGGAACACCACTGTTTGTGGTATGTCTGTGAAGATGTAATCAAACCATTTTCGACATGGTAAGATCAAAGATGACATAAATCAATTTGTCATTATCCCTTTTAAAAGTAATGCTTTAGAGACTGCGGCTTTTACACTGAAAAGAGCACCATCAGGTCTGTTGAAATGACGCCCAACCATGTTACATCTTTTCTTAAACATTTGGAATATGGGGCTTGTGTAAAAGGTTACAAACCTATTCCAAATCAGACAAGAGCTATTTTGTAGGTTATCCCAAGTAATTGGGTATTCCTCTGCCACTATACCAAGGAAAAAAGGTTTGCCACAAAATGGTAAGCTTTTAAAAGAGAATGGTTCTTGCAAAAAGGTGAGTGGGAGAACAGTGCAACTTGACGAGATAAACAGTATCTTCGTCATCAGATCAAAGGAAAGAAACCTTGGAAGTAATTCCAGAGTTTCCTACTACGACTGATACGGAAGCCTCTACATGAGATGTATGGACTTCGGTCGAACTTGCAGCTGAACCACGTAGGCAAAACTCGTGCAAACCTCTCAGGTGCGCAAGTGAGATATTGTTGTTAGACAATAGTATACCTACGATACACAAGGAAGCGTTGATGGGCCCTGACTCCGGAATTGGCTAAATGCCAATATAATCCGAGATAGTTTCCATAAATGATTCAAGATTATATCTTGATAAACCCTTCGGAAGACTTAGAGTCTAACGAACATTTATGGAACTATAAACTGATGTGGATAAAATGTTTTATCCATAAAGCTCGACTTGTTGCAATAACAAGTTCAAGGAGTTGACTACGATGAGATTATCTCACCGTAGCGATGCTTAAAGTCAGATCGGGTTAAACTAGCAATTAATACATATTTCAATCTTGAGATATGATACATGGATACCAAAAGGATTTCCATCTGATGGAAATACAACCTAGGACTTGCATGTGATACAGTCCGAAGTATTTTGTCAATCCAGAGGATGATAGTAAGTATGCAAACTTCAGAGTTCCAGCAATGGACAGAAGAGAGCAAAATGGAGTTGGAATCTTCGTTTTTGATGAAATAGTCAAAAGAGTTTGATTTCATCAATGGATAACGAAGATGCTTGTGGTTTCAAGAAAGTAAGTGGGAGCATAATAATATTTCTAAAAACCTTGTGTGCTTGACACATTGTTGATTTGAAATAATATAAATTTCTTGACACGAATTAGAACTTCATTGAAAATAGTTTTCGATGAAGTGCTTGGGCTAAATAGCCTTGATATTAGGCATATTTATCTACGAGATAGAATTGCCTAATAGGCTAAAGCCAAAAATACATATTGACAAGATGCTAAAACAGTTTAGCATAAGAACGCCAAGGAGTGATTCTTGCCGAAGTCACATGGAAAGAGTTTTGCAAGACTCGGTGCCCCAAAACACTGATGAGCAAAATACATGATGGAGATTCCACACACTTTCGTGTTTGGATTAATCATGTATTCCATGGTATGTAAAACAACCAGATATGTCCGATACTCCCAAAGCTGTTGCGAGTATAGATACCAAAGTGATCAAAGTACTGATCATGGGACAACAGTGAAAAATGTCATTGAGTACTAAAGTAGCACTGATGACATGTTTTCTCGCAAGCAGAGATTATGAAGTGCTCGTCGTAAGTGATTACATCGATAAAGTCTTCATCAATGCTCCATGCGATTTTCGATTTAAGTTAAGGGTTTTGTGTAATACACAATATGGTGGCACGGTGTTTGGAAATCGTTCCAAACAGGTAACTGTGGCGAATTCTATAACTAAGGCTAAGTATGTTGCCGCTTTCGAAGCGACATAGAAGATGTTGAATCATACAGTTCGTTCATGAACTTAGTATGATTCCAAGATGGCTTTGGTCAATGGAACACTATTGAAGATAGTTGCTCCATAGCCCAGTCTGAGGAATCAAGGTTTGACCAGTGATTCACATATATACGAAGCCAAGTCCACACAAAATATGAATTTTGTGAAAGCGTGAAAACGCGAGGACATGCAAAGATACACAGGGAACTGAAGTTGTCAGATCCGTTGGACATCAGGCTATACCACATGCGAAGCATTTTTACACCGGTGTGCCACAGGTGTAATGTGCATTAGCATTGACTAGATTATTGACTCTAGTGCAAGTGAGAGTCTGTAGGAGATACGCCCTAGAGGCAATAACAAATGTTATTATTTATCTCCATGTTCATGATTATGCTTATGTTCCATGCTATAACTGCTATGGTTCTCAAGTCTGCAATAACCACGAGGCTCGAAGGAAGACTCATATGCACGTGTGGAATAATAAACGGTAAAATGTATTCCTAGTCTGGCCTCTAAGACAAGCTCAAGTGTTGCATGATGGTTCTGTTTTCCTGATCATGGGCATGTCTATGCCGGCAACTTTGAGGGCACAATGTTAGTAGAACACTTGTGTTGAATCGACCCGATTGATGTTATGCTATGAGATTCATTCGTCATAAGTTAATGGTTAATAACACAGAGATTGTTAATGTTTGCATAATTCCTTAGACCATGAGGGTGTCGAGTTTCTTCATGCTTGCTTCATGAACTTTGGGGTTTGTTAAACGTCATCCGTTAATGGGTGGCTATTACGGCGGCTTACGGGTTCATGGAAAAGTATGTCAAGTAACTTGATAGCTCAAGATTGGGATTTGCTCCTCCGACGA
Source organism: Elymus sibiricus (assembly GCA_039707655.1). Lineage (NCBI taxonomy): Eukaryota > Viridiplantae > Streptophyta > Magnoliopsida > Poales > Poaceae > Elymus > Elymus sibiricus. Next base: position 17,959,474 of record CM077672.1, on the reverse strand, counting down.
TGGAGAGATATCTCTGGGCCCTCTCGGTGTTACGGTATCCATCATCGTCTGGCCAGACACAAGTGTGATTTGATCACAGGGATGCCGGAACACAGAAACGAGAAAAGAGAACAAAAACCGGCAACGAGGTAACTGGCATTTTGGACAAGTGTTGATCCACGAGGATGCCGATGTTTCTCACCTCGGGTATTTGTAACATATCGTGAAGCAACAGGAATAGCACGCGGCAACTGGAGGTTCACTCGAATATTCATTCGTGTGGGTATAGGGGTCAATATGGGTGTCCACGGCTCCGATGTTGATCATTGATCGGACAGAGTTCCGGTCATGTCTATGCTTCACCGAACCTATAGGGTCACACACTTAAGGGTCATCTATCTGCTGAATACTAGACGGGGAGTCTGAGAGAAAATCACCGAAAAAGTTTCGGACGAAACGGAAACGTTCCGGAGAGGACACCGGAATAGTTCCGGTGAAACTGAAAAGTTGTTTCAGGGTATTCCATTAAGTCAAATTGGTTCTGGCACACGCCTGGAAATTCTTGGAGGATGCCAGAAGTGTTCTGGTAACTTCTGGGAATTTTCCGGGATGAAAACCGGAAATGTTCCGGAGCAGCCGGAACCGATTTGGTTGCTTTTCGCTGAAGAAACATTGTTCCGAAATTGTTTCGGAATGCGTTCAAAATTATTTTGGTGGGTACTGGAATTGTTCTAGGCACACAAAAATAATTTGGGTTTTAACGGACGCAGAAAAATGTCTTCGTGAATAGTGAAAGTGCTTTTTGGATATTTTTTGGAAAGCACCTTTTGGGATATTTTCCAAAAGGCTTCTAGAAGGCTTGGGGGCTAAGAAACCTCCCTTGGGGGGGCCCCCAAGTGGGAGTGGCCGGCCACATGTGGTGCTCCTCCATGGAGCCCCACTTGTCTCATGGTTTCACCTTTATGCCCATGTGAAGGACTTCCTTTATGTGCATTTTGGGTTTTATTGTAAAACCACCCTACCCCTTGGCTTTCCTATAAATAGAGGTGGAGGGGCTGCCTCCACACTCACTCCTTCTCACATACAAGTGCCATGACATTTCTGGCTTCTCTCTCCCTCCCAGCGAAATAGTTTCGTAGAGCCGAAAGGTTGTCTGGGTTCCGGTGGGAACTAGTTCTGGACGTCGAAGCCCTGCCGGATAGATGACACCGTATGTGTGCAACTCTGTAGAGAGATCGTAGTTTCGGTCTTAGTTCAAGAGTGCCTCCCGAAGGGCTGTCCAAGTGACCGTCTTAGTTTCGAGGGTCCTCCCGAAGGGCTGTCCAAGTGACTGTCCGAGTTTTGAAGGTCCTCCCGAAGGGCTGTCCGCGACACCGTCCGAGGGACTGTCCGACCGCCTCCCGGAGGGCTGTTCGAGGTGCTGATGTGGGAGTACATCCTCACGGTTGGGAGGTTGTAAATCCTAGCTGCGGGGATCTGCACCGCCGATCGTCATCGACTCTACTTCCGCTGCGCTACGAGTCGGTAACAAAAAAGATCAAACCTTGTATGCAGTCTCCATAGTGGTCCTGGGCTGGTGCGTAGGTCGGAATTTTTTTGTTTTCTGCTGCGTTACCCTACACGGCCGTCGTCTTTGATTCGCCGTCGTCCGAGATCCCCCCGCGCTCCCTTACTGTCATAGAGATCCAATCGCTGTCGCGGATCTTCCAGACACCTCACTGATGAGCTCCTCTTTGTCCAGCCCCCTCCCCGCGACGCCTCGCTCCGGCGGTCGTAGACGAGGTCCAGGCGCTCGCTATCGGCCCTTGCCAGCCCCTTCTTCCACTCTGGAATGCTCGCGGTGATCCCCTGATTCCGATGCACCTCTATTCCCTCTTCCACCAAGCTTCGACCGGCGCCGCCGCTGGCCTCGTGTAGGAGATATGCCCTAGAGGCAATAATAAATGTTATTATTTATCCCCATGTTCGTAATTAAGTTTATATTCCGTGCTATAACTGCTATGGTTCTCGAGTCTGCAATAACCACGAGGCTCGGAGGAAAACTCATATGCACGTGTGAAATAATAAACGGTAAAATGTATTCCTAGTCTGGCCTCTAATACTAGCTCAAGTGTTGCATGATGGTTCTATTTTCCTGATCATGGGCATGACTATGCCGGCAACTTTGAGGGCACAATGTTAGTAGAACACTTGTGGTTTAATCGACCCGAATTGATGTTATGCTATGAGATACATTCGTCACAAGTTAATGGTTAATAACACAGAGAAAGTTAACGTTTGCAAAATTCCTTAGACCATAAGAGTATTGAGTTTCTTCATGCTTGCTTCATGAACTTTGGGGTTTGTTAAACGTCATCCGTAACTGGGTGGCTATTACGGCGGCTTACGGGTTCATGGGAAAGTATGTCAAGTAACTTGATAGCTCAAGATTGGGATTTGCTCCTCCGACGATGGAGAGATATCTCTGGGCCCTCTCGGTGTTACGGTATCCATCATCGTCTGGCTAGACACAACGTGATTTGATCACGGGGATACCGGAACACGGGAACGAGAAAAGAGAACAAAATCAGTAACGAGGTAACTGGCATAGTGGAGAAGTTGTTGATCCACGGGGATGCTGATAAGTCTCACCGCGGGTATTTATAACATATTGCGAAGCAACAGGAATAGCACAAGGCAACTGGAGGTTCACTCGAATATTTATTCGTGTGGGTATAGGGGTCAATATGGGTGTCCACGGCTCCGATGTTGATCATTGATCGGAAAGTTTTCCGGTCATGTCTATACTTCACCGAACTGTTGGGGAACGTTGCATGGGAAACAAAAATTTTCCTACGCACACGCAAGATCTATCCATGGTGATGAGCATCTACGAGAGGGAGAGTGAATCTACATACCCTTGTAGATCGCTAAGCGGAAGCGTTAATAAACGCGGTTGATGTAGTCGAACGTCTTCGCGATCCAAATCGCCGAGCGTCCCGCGATCCAATCACGATCCTTCCGATCTAGTGCCGAACGGACGGCACCTCCGCGTTCAACACACGTACGGCTTGATGACGCCTTCACCTCCTCGATCCAGCGAGCGATGATGAAGTAGTGGTTGAGTTCCAGCAGCACGACGGCGTGGTGATGGTGGTGAGGAACAATCTCTGCAGGGCTTCGCCAAGCGCTACGGAGATTATGACGGAGGAACTAGAGGGCTAGGGTTGCCGGCACACGGCTTGGGAAATCCTGATGTGTCCCGTGTGCTAGCCCTGCCCCTCTATTTATATGTTGAGCCTTGGGGTCTAAACTTGGAGTAAAAGCCTCCTCCGGGTCGGTTTTGCCCGCACAAGGTCGGTTTGGCCCGCAGGAAAAGAGTCCAATTCGGATCCTGCCGAATCGTGCACAGCCGCTCACAAGCGGTAGTACCGCTTCACACAAGCGGTAGTACCGCTTGGGCGGTAGTACCGCTTCACACAAGCGGTAGTACCGCTCGGGCGGTAGTACCGCTTCACCAAGCGGTAGTACCGCTTACGCGGCAGCAAAACTACTTTTGCACTTTCCAATACCTTGTGGGCTTTATCCCTTTGGCTCATATAAAGTGTTGCTGCACCCGAACACTTCGGTAAACATCCGGAACCCCTTCCGGTGAACTTCGGAACCCTTCCAGAGATCAAAACACTATTATCACATATATCAATCTTTACCTCCGGACTATTCCGGAGATCCTCGTCATGTCCGGGATCTTATCCGGGACTCCGAACAACTTTCGGTCACCAACATAATAACTCAATTATACTAATCGTCACCAAACGTTAAGTGTGTAGACCCTGCGGGTTCGAGAACTATGTAGACATGACCGAGACACTTCTACGATCAATAACCAATAGCGGGACCTGGATGCCCATATTGGCTCCTACATATTCTACGAAGATCTTTATCGGTCAAACCTCTATGTCAAGGATTCAGTTAATCCCGTATGCTGTTCCCTTTGTTCTTCGGTATGTTACTTGCCCGAGATTCGATCGTCGGTATCACTATACCTAGTTCAATCTCGTTACCGGCAAGTCTCTTTACTCGTTCCGTAATACAAGATCTCGCGGCTAACACTTTAGTCACATTGCTTGCAAGGCTCATTGTGATGTTGTATTACCGAGTGGGCCCTGAGATACCTCTCCGTCATACGGAGTAACAAATCCCAGTCTTGATCCATGCCAACCCAACAGACACCCTCGGAGATACCTGTAGAGCACCTTTATAGTCACCCAGTTACGTTGCGACGTTTGATACACACAAGGTATTCCTCCGGTGTCAGTGAGTTGCATGATCTCATGGTCAAAGGAACAGATACTTGACATGCAGAAAACAATAGCAATAAACTGACACGATCAAATGCTACGTTTACAGTTTGGGTCTTGTCCATCACATCATTCTCCTAATGATGTGATCCCGTTATCAAATGACATCTCATGTCAATGGCTAGGAAACCTTAACCATCTTTGATCAACGAGCTAGTCAACTAGAGGCTTACTAGGGACACAGTGTTGTCTATGTACCCACACATGTATTTGAGTTTCTAATCAATACAATTATAGCATGGATAATAAACGATTATCATGAACAAGGAAATATAATAATAACCAATTTATTATTGCCTCTAGGGCATATTTCCAACAGTCTCCCACTTGCACTAGAGTCAATAATCTAGTTCACATCACTATGTGATTTACATTGTAATGAATCGAACACCCATGCAGTTCTGGTGTTGTTCATGTTTAGCCCTTGGAAGAGGTTTAGTCATCGGATCTGCAACATTTAGATCCGTGTGTACTTTGCAAATATTTATGTCGTCCTCCTTGATGTAATCGCGGATGGAATTGAAACGTCGTTTTATGTGTCTGGTCCTCTTGTGAAATCTTGGTTCCTTGGCTAGAGCAATGGCACCAGTATTATCACAAAACAGAGTCATTGGGTCAAGTGCACTAGGCACTACTCCAAGATCTGTCATGAACTCCTTCATCCAGACACCTTCCTTCGCCGCCTCCGAGGCTGCGATGTACTCCGCTTCGCATGTAGAATCAGCTACCACGCTTTGCTTGGAACTGCACCAGCTAACCGCACCCCCATTAAGAATAAATACGTATCCGGTTTGCGACTTAGAGTCATCCGGATCAGTGTCAAAGCTTGCATCGACGTAACCCTTTACGACGAGCTCTTGATCACCTCCATAAACGAGAAACATGTCCTTAGTCCTTTTCAGGTACTTCAGGATATTCTTGACCGCCGTCCAGTGTTCCATTCCTGGATCACTTTGAAACCTTCCGGCCATACTTATGGCAAGGCTGACATCGGGTCTTGTGCACAGCATTGCATACATGATAGAGCCTATGGCTGAAGCATAGGGGATGACACTCATCTTTTCTCTATCTTCTGCAGTCACTGGGCATTGAGTCTTACTCAACTTCACACCTTGCAAAACAGGCAAGAACCCCTTCTTGGACTGATCCATTTTGAACTTCTTCAAAACTTTGTCAAGGTATGTGCTTTGTGAAAGTCCTATTAAGCGTCTCGATCTATCTCTATAGATCTTGATGCCTAATATGAAAGCAGCTTCTCCTAGGTCCTTCATTGAAAAACTCTTGTTCAAATATTCCTTTACGCTTTCCAGCATTTCTATATTGTTTCCAATCAGCAATATGTCATCCACATATAATATTAGAAACGCTATAGAGCTCCCACTCACTTTCTTGTAAATACAAGCTTCTCCGTAAACTTGTATAAACTCGAACGCTTTGATCACCTCATCAAAACGAAGATTCCAACTCCGAGATGCTTGCATGATTCTGACGGACTTAAGCATCGCTACGGGTGAGAAGGTCTCATCGTAGTCAACTCCTTGAACTTGTGAAAAACCCTTTGCCACAAGTCGAGCTTTATAGACGGTGACATTACCGTCCGCGTCCGTCTTCCTCTTAAAGATCCATTTGTTCTGAATGGCCTTACGCCCTTCAGGTAATACTTCCAAAGTCCATACTTTGTTTTCATACATGGATCCCATCTCGGATTTCATGGCCTCTAACCACTTCTTGGAATCCGGGCTCATCATCGCTTCTCCATAGCTCGTAGGTTCATCGTTGTCTAACAACATGATGTCTAAGACAGGGTTGCCGTACCACTCGGGAGCAGTACGCGTCCTTGTCGACCTACGAGGTTCGATAGCAACTTGATCCAAAGCTTCATGATCATCATCATTAACTTCCTCTCCAGCTAATGTAGGCTCCACAGAAACAACTTTCTGCGCTGCGCTACTCTCAGGTTGAAGTAAAGGTTCAACAACCTCATCAAGTTCTATCTTCCTCCCACTCAATTCTTTCGAGAGAAACTCTTTCTCAAGAAATGTTCCGTTTTTAGCGACAAACACTTTGCCTTCGGATCTGAGGTAGAAGGTATACCCAACTGTCTTTTTTGGGTATCCTATGAAGACGCATTTCTCCGCTTTGGGTTCCAGCTTTTCAGGCTGAAGCTTTTTGACATAAGCATCACATCCCCAAACTTTAAGAAACGACAGCTTTGGCTTCTTGTCAAACCAAAGTTCATATGGCGTCGTCTCAACGGATTTCGATGGTGCCCTATTTAAAGTGAATGCAGCTGTCTCTAATGCATAACCCCAAAACGATAGTGGCAAATCGGCAAGAGACATCATAGATCGCACCATATCTAATAAGGTTCGATTACGACGTTCGGACACACCATTACGCTGTGGTGTTCCAGGCGGTGTCAATTGTGAAACAATTCCACACTGTCTTAAGTGACTGCCAAACTCATAACTCAGATATTCTCCTCCTCGATCAGATCGTAGGAATTTAATCTTCTTGTTACGATGATTCTCAACTTCACTCTGAAATTGTTTGAACTTTTCAAATGTTTCAGACTTGTGTTTCATTAAGTAAATATACCCATATCTACTTAAGTCATCAGTGAAGGTGAGAAAGTAACGATAACCACCGCGCGCCTCAATACTCATTGGACCGCACACATCAGTATGTATGATTTCCAATAAGTCACTTGCCCGTTCCATTATTCCAGAGAACGGCGTTTTAGTCATCTTGCCCATGAGGCATGGCTCACATGTGTCAAGTGATTCAAAATCAAGTGACTCCAAAAGTCCATCAGCATGGAGCTTCCTCATGCGTTTTACGCCAATATGACCTAAACGGCAGTGCCACAAGAAAGTGGTATTATCATTATCAATTCTACATCTTTTGGCATCAATGTTATGAACATGTGTATTATTACTATCGAGATTCAATAAGAATAAACCCCTCACATTGGGTGCATGACCATAAAAGATATTACTCATATAAATAGAACAACCATTATTCTCTGATTTAAATGAGTAACCGTCTCGCAATAAACAAGATCCAGATATAATGTTCATGCTTAACGCAGGCACCAAATAACACTTATTTAGGTTCATCACTAATCCCGACGGTAATCGAAGAGCGAGCGTGCCGACGGTGATCACATCAACCTTGGAACCATTTCCCACGCGCATCGTCACTTCGTCCTTTGCCAGCCTCCGTCTATTCCGCAGTTCCTGTTTTGAGTTGCAAATATGAGCAACCGCACCGGTATCAAATACCCAGGCACTACAACGAGAGTTGGTAAGGTACACATCAATAACATGTATATCATATATACCTTGTTTGTTGTTGGCCGCCTTCTTGTCAGCCAAATACTTGGGGCAATTCCGCTTCCAGTGTCCAGTTCCCTTGCAATGAAAACACACAGTTTCTGGTTTGGGTCCAGCCTTGGGTTTCTTCACGAGAGGAGCAACTGCTTTGCCACTCTGCTTGGAGTTACCCTTCTTACCCTTGCCATTTTTCTTGAAACTAGTGGTTTTATTGACCATCAACACTTGATGCTCCTTCTGAATTTCAGACTCAGCGGCTTTCAGCATCGCAAACAGCTCGGCGACTGACTTGTTCATCCCGTGCATGTTATAGTTCAACACGAAGCTCTTGTAGCTAGGTGGCAATGATTGAAGAACTCTGTCAGTGATAGCCTCTGGCGGAAGGGGCATCCCTAACTCAGCCAGACGGGTGGAGTACCCAGACATTCTGAGCACGTGATCACTGATAGATCCGTTCTCCTCCATCTTGCAAGCATAGAACTTATCGGAGATCTCATATCTCTCGATCCGGGCATTCTTCTGAAAGATAAACTTCAACTCCTGGAACATCTCATATGCTCCATGACGTTCAAAACGTCTTTGAAGTCCCGGTTCTAAGCCATACAACATTGCACATTGAACTATTGAGTAATCATCAGAACGAGCCTGCCAGGCGTTCACAACGTCTAGAGACTCAATTGGAGCGGGTGGATCACCAAGCGGTGCATCAAGGACATAAGCCTTCTGGGAAGCCGTAAGGATAATCCTTAGATTACGGGCCCAGTCCACAAAGTTACTTCCATCATCTTTCAACTTAGCTTTCTCTAGGAACGCATTAAAATTCAGGGGTGCTACTGCGCGAGCCATGATCTACAACATAAATATAGCAAAGACAACTTAGACTATTGTTCTTAGATAATGAGTTTAGTTAATCATATTTTTAAAAAACTCCCACTCAAATTGACATCCCTCCGATCATTCGAGTGTAACATGATCCAAATCCACCAACTCAAGTCCGATCATCACGTGAGTTGAGGTGGTTTCAATGGTGAACATCTTCATGTTGATCATATCTACTATATGACTCATGTTCGACCTTTCGGTCTCTTGTGTTCCGAGGCCATGTCTGTACATGCTAGGCTCGTCAAGTTTAACCCGAGTGTTCCGCACGTGTAACATGGCTTACACCCGTTGTATGTGAACGTAGAGTCTATCACACCCGATCATCACGGCGTGTCTCGAAACGACGAACTTTCGCAACGGTGCACACTTGGGGAGAACACAATTTATCTTGAAATTTAAGTGAGGGATCACCTTATAATGCTACCGTCGTCCTAAGCAAAATAAGATGCATAAAAGGATTAACATCACATGCAAATCATAAGTGACATGATATGGCCATGAACTTGTGCTTTTGATCTCCATCTCCAAAGCACCGGCATGATCTCCATCGTCACCGGCATGACACCATGATCTCCATCATCTTGATCTCCATCAACGTGTCGCCATAAGGTTGTCGCGCCGACTGTTGCTTCCACGACTATAGCTAACGTTTAGCGATAAAGTAAAGCATTACATAGCGCTTAATGATTGACACGCAGGTCATACAATAATTAAAGACAACTCTATGGCTCCTGCCAGTTGCCGTACTCATCGACATGCAAGTCGTGATATTCTATACATCACATGATCATCTCATACATCACATATATCACATCATGTAATTGGCCATATCACATCACAACATACCCTGCAAAAACAAGTTAGACGACCTCTAATTGTTGTTGCAAATTTTACGTGGCTGCTACGGGTTTGCAAGAACCGTTCTTACCTACGCAAAACCACAACGTGGTGTAGTGATTGCTTTTTGATCTTCTAAAAGAACCCTCTTCATTTAACCGATTCAACTAAAGTGAGAGAGACAGACACCCGCCAGTCACCTTTATGCAACAAGTGCACGCAGCGGTGAAACCAGTCTCGCGTAAGCGTACGCGTAATGTCGGTCCGGGCCGCTTCATCTCACAATACCGCGGAATCAAGTATCAACTAGTAACGGCAAGCAATATGTATACACCCACGCCCACAACTCGTTTGTGTTCTACTCGAGATCTCATCTACGCATAGACCTAGCTCAGATGCCACTGCTGGGGAACGTTGCATGGGAAACAAAAATTTTCCTACGCACACGCAAGATCTATCCATGGTGATGAGCATCTACGAGAGGGAGAGTGAATCTACATACCCTTGTAGATCACTAAGCGGAAGCGTTAATAAACGCGGTTGATGTAGTCGAACGTCTTCGCGATCCAAATCGCCGAGCGTCCCGCGATCCAATCACGATCCTTCCGATCTAGTGCCGAACGGACGGCACCTCCGCGTTCAACACACGTACGGCTTGATGACGCCTTCACCTCCTCGATCCAGCGAGCGATGATGAAGTAGTGGTTGAGTTCCAGCAGCACGACGGCGTGGTGATGGTGGTGAGGAACAATCTCTGCAGGGCTTCGCCAAGCGCTACGGAGATTATGACGGAGGAACTAGAGGGCTAGGGTTGCCGGCACACGGCTTGGGAAATCCTGATGTGTCCCGTGTGCTAGCCCTGCCCCTCTATTTATATGTTGAGCCTTGGGGTCTAAACTTGGAGTAAAAGCCTCCTCCGGGTCGGTTTTGCCCGCACAAGGTCGGTTTGGCCCGCAGGAAAAGAGTCCAATTCGGATCCTGCCGAATCGTGCACAGCCGCTCACAAGCGGTAGTACCGCTTCACACAAGCGGTAGTACCGCTTGGGCGGTAGTACCGCTTCACACAAGCGGTAGTACCGCTCGGGCGGTAGTACCGCTTCACCAAGCGGTAGTACCGCTTACGCGGCAGCAAAACTACTTTTGCACTTTCCAATACCTTGTGGGCTTTATCCCTTTGGCTCATATAAAGTGTTGCTGCACCCGAACACTTCGGTAAACATCCGGAACCCCTTCCGGTGAACTTCGGAACCCTTCCAGAGATCAAAACACTATTATCACATATATCAATCTTTACCTCCGGACTATTCCGGAGATCCTCGTCATGTCCGGGATCTTATCCGGGACTCCGAACAACTTTCGGTCACCAACATAATAACTCAATTATACTAATCGTCACCAAACGTTAAGTGTGTAGACCCTGCGGGTTCGAGAACTATGTAGACATGACCGAGACACTTCTACGATCAATAACCAATAGCGGGACCTGGATGCCCATATTGGCTCCTACATATTCTACGAAGATCTTTATCGGTCGAACCTCTATGTCAAGGATTCAGTTAATCCCGTATGCTGTTCCCTTTGTTCTTCGGTATGTTACTTGCCCGAGATTCGATCGTCGGTATCACTATACCTAGTTCAATCTCGTTACCGGCAAGTCTCTTTACTCGTTCCGTAATACAAGATCTCGCGGCTAACACTTTAGTCACATTGCTTGCAAGGCTCATTGTGATGTTGTATTACCGAGTGGGCCCTGAGATACCTCTCCGTCATACGGAGTAACAAATCCCAGTCTTGATCCATGCCAACCCAACAGACACCCTCGGAGATACCTGTAGAGCACCTTTATAGTCACCCAGTTACGTTGCGACGTTTGATACACACAAGGTATTCCTCCGGTGTCAGTGAGTTGCATGATCTCATGGTCAAAGGAACAGATACTTGACATGCAGAAAACAATAGCAATAAACTGACACGATCAAATGCTACGTTTACAGTTTGGGTCTTGTCCATCACATCATTCTCCTAATGATGTGATCCCGTTATCAAATGACATCTCATGTCAATGGCTAGGAAACCTTAACCATCTTTGATCAACGAGCTAGTCAACTAGAGGCTTACTAGGGACACAGTGTTGTCTATGTACCCACACATGTATTTGAGTTTCCAATCAATACAATTATAGCATGGATAATAAACGATTATCATGAACAAGGAAATATAATAATAACCAATTTATTATTGCCTCTAGGGCATATTTCCAACACGAACCTATAGGGTCACACGCTTAAGGGTCATCTATCTGCTGAATACTAGACAGGGAGTCTGAGAGAAAGTCACCGGAAAAGTTTCGGAGACAGCGGAAGAGTTCCGGAGAGAGAACACCGGAAGAGTTTCGGTAAAACCGAAAGGTTGTTTCGGAGTATACCATTAAGTCAAAATGGTTTCGGCACACGCCTGGTGATGGAAATATGCCCTAGAGGCAATAATAAAGTTGTTATTATTTTATATTTCCTTGTTCATGGTAAAGGTTTATTATTCATGCTAGAATTGTATTGACCGGAAACTTAAATACATGTGTGAATACATAAACAAATACCGTGTCCCTAGTGAGCCTCTACTAGACTAGCTCGTTAATCAAAGATGGTTAAGGTTTCCTAACCATAGACATGAGTTGTCATTTGATAACGGGATCACATCATTAGGAGAATGATGTGATGGACAAGACCCATCTGTTAGCTTAGCATATGATCGTTCTGTTTATTGCTACTGCTTTCTTGAATGTCAAATACATGTTCCTCCGACCATGAGATCATGCAACTCCCGGATACCGGAGGAATACCTTGTGTGCTATCAAACGTCACAACGTAACTGGGTGATCATAAAGATGCTTTACAGGTATCTCCGAAGGTGTCTGTTGAGTTGGCATGGATAGAGATTGGGATTTGTCACTTCGTGTTTCGGAGAGGTATCTCTGGGCCCTCTCGGTAATGCACATCATAAGAAGCTTGCAAGCAAAGTGACTAAGGAGTTAGTTATGGGATGATGTATTACGGAACAAGTAAAGAGACTTGCCGGTAACGAGATTGAACTAGGTATGGAGATACCGACGATCGAATCTCGGGCAAGTAACATACCGACGGACAAAGGGAATTACGTATGTTGTCATTGCGGTTCGACCGATAAGATCTTCGTGGAATATGTAGGAACCAATATGGGCATCCAGGTTCCGCTATTGATTATTGACCGGAGAGGCGTCTCGGTCATGTCTACATCATTCCCGAACCCGTAGGGTCCGCACGCTTAACGTTCGTTGACGATATAGTGTTATATGAGTTATGTGAATTGGTAACCGAATGTTGTTCGGAGTCCCGGATGAGATCCCGGACGTCATGAGGAGTCTCGGAATGGTCGACAGGTAAAGATTTATATATGGGAAGTCATATTTTGGGTTCCGGAAAAAGGTGCAGTTTTTTCGGTATTGTACCGGGAAGCTTCCAGAAGGTTCCGGAGGATTCCGGAGGGGTCCGGAAGTCCACAAGTGGGTCCACCACGTCTCAAGGGCTGGCATGGGCTAAGGGGAGGCGCCCTGGCCTTATTGGGCCAGGCGCACCAAGTCCTCAAAAGCCCACGCAGCTAGGGAAGGAAAAAGGGAGAGTCCTAGTAGGAATAGGATTGGACTTTGGAGTCCAAGTCCACGTGTGTACTATTCACGTGGCACTATTCCTTCTACTCCAAGCTCCTACACATATATAAATAGAGAAGAGGGGGCACCCCAAACAAGCCACAACATTGTCTTAGCCGTGTGCGGCGCCCCCCTCCACAGTTCCGTCCCTCGGTCATATTTTCGCAGTGCTTGGGCGAAGCCCTGCGGAGATAGCATCACCATCACCGTCACCATGCCGTCGTGCTGCCGGAACTCATCCACTACCTCGCCGTCTTGCTGGATCAAGAAGTCGAGGACGTCACCGAGCTGAACGTGTGCTGAACGCGGAGGTACCGTACGTTCGGTACTCGGTCGGTTGGATCATGAAGTTGTTCGACGACATCAACCGCGTTGTTCTAACGCTTCCGCTTACGGTCTACGGGGGTACGTAGACACACTCCCCCTCTCGTAGCTATGCATCTCCATGGATAGATCTTGCGTGTGCGTAGAAATTTTTTGTTTTCCATGCAACGTTCCCCAACAGTGGCATCATGAGCCAGGTCTATGCGTAGATGATATGCACGAGTAGAACACAAAGAGTTGTGGGCGGTGATCGTCATACTACTTACCACCAATGTCTTATTTTGATTCGGCGGTATTGTAAGATGAAGCGGCCCGGACCAACCTTACATGTCCACGTTCATGAGACCGGTTCCACCGACAGACATGCAACTTGTTTTGCATAAAGGTGGCTGGTAGGTGTCTGTTTCTCCTACTTTAGTTGAATTGAATTTGACTGCGGCCAGTCCTTGTTGAAGGTTAAAATAGCAAACTTGATAAATCACCGTTGTGGTTTTGTGCCGTAGGTAAGAACGGTTCTTGCTAGAAGCCCGTAGCAGCCACGTAAAACTTGCAACAACAAAGTAGAGGACGTCTAACTTGTTTTTGCAGGGTATGCTGTGATGTGATATGGTCAAGACATGATATGATATACGTTATTGTATGAGATGATCATGTTTTGTAATTTATCGGCAACCGGCAGGAGCCTTATGGTTGTCTCTTTATTGTATGAAATGCAAGCGCCATGTAATTGCTTTACTTTATCGCTATGCGTTAGCAATAGTTGTAGAAGCAATAGTTGGCGAGACGACCACGACACAACGATGGAGATCAAGGTGTCGAGCCGGTGACGATGGAGATCATGACGATGCTTTGGAGATGGAGATCAAAAGCACAAGATGATGATGGCCATATCATGTCACATATTTTGATTGCATGTGATGTTTATCCTTTATGCATCTTATTTTGCTTAGAACGACGGTAGCATTATAAGATGATCCCTTCACTAAATTTCAAGATAAAAGTGTTCTCCCCAAGTATGCACTGTTGCTAAAGTTCGTCATTTCGAAGCACCTCGTGATGATCGGGTGTGATAGATTCTACGTTCACATACAACGGGTGTAAGCCAGTTTTACGCAAGCAGAATACTTCGGTTAAACTTGACGAGCCTAGCATGTACAGACATGGTCTCGGAACACTGGAGACCGAAAGGTCGAACATGAGTCATATAGTAGATATGATCAACATGAAAATGTTCACCATTGATGACTATCCCATCTCACGTGATGATCGGACATGGGCTAGTTGATTTGGATCATGTATCACTTAGTTAACTTGAGGGATGTTAATTTAAGTGGGAGTTCATTAGTAATTTGATTAATTGAACTTAATTTATCATGAACTTAGTCCTGATAGTCTTTGCAAATTATGTTGTAGATCAATAGCTCACGTTGTAGCTCCCCTGTTTTTGATACGTTCCTAGAGAAAGCTAAGTTGAAAGATGATGGTAGCAATTACACGGACTGGGTCCGTAACTTGAGGATTATCCTCATTGCTGCACAGAAGGATTATGTCCTTGATGCACCGCTAGGTGATGGACCTGCTGCAGGAGCTGCTACAGACGTTGTGAACGCCTGGCAGGCTCGATCTGATGACTACTCGATAGTTCAGTGTGCCATGCTCTACGGCTTAGAACCGGGACTACAAAAGCGTTTTGAACGCCATGGAGCATATGAGATGTTCCAGGAGCTAAAATTGATATTTCAAGCTAATGCCCGGGTTGAGAGATATGAAGTCTCCAACAAGTTCTTCAGCTGTATGATGGAGGAGAACAGTTCTGTCAGTGAACACATACTCAGAATGTCTGGATACCGCAACCACTTGACTCAGCTGGGGATTGATCTTCCAGTTGAGAGTGTTATTGACAGAGTTCTTCAGTCACTGCCACCAAGCTATAAAGGCTTCGTGATGAACTATAATATGCAAGGGATGGAGAAGACAATTCCCGAGCTCTTCGCGATGCTGAAATCGGCGGAGGTAGAAATCAAGAAGGAGCATCAAGCGTTGATGGTTAACAAGACCACTAGTTTCAAGAAAAAGGGCAAGGGAAAGAAGGGGAACTTCAAGAAGAACGGCAAGCAAGCTGCCGCTCCCACGAAGAAACCCAAAGCTGGACCCAGGCCTGAAACAGAGTGCTTCTACTGCAAAGGGACTGGTCACTGGAAGCGGAACTGCCCCAAGTATTTGGCGGATAAGAAGGATGGCAAAGTGAGCAAAGGTATATTTGATATACATGTTATTGATGTGTTCCTCACTAATGCTCGCAGTAGCGCCTGGGTATTTGATACTGGTTCGGTTGCTCATATTTGTAACTCGAAACAGGAGCTATGGAATAAGCGAAGATTGGCTAAGGACGAGGTGACGATATGTGTTGGAAGTGTCTCCAAGATTGATATGATCAATATCGACACGCTCGTAATACCTTCGGGATTAGTATTAAACCTAAATAATGGTTATTTGGTGCTTGCGTTGAGCATAAAACATTATATCTAGATATTGTTTATTGCAAGACGGTTATTCATTTAAGTCAGAGAATAATGGTTATTCTGTTTATATGAATAATATCCCTCGTGATCATGCACCCTTGTGAATGGTTTATTCTTGTTGAATCTCGATCGTAGTGATACACATATTCATAATATTGATGCCAAAAGATGCAAAGTTGATAATGATAGTGCAACATACTCGTGGCACTGCCGTTTAGGTCATATTGGTGTAAAGCGCATGAAGAAACTCCATGCGGATGGACTTTTGGAAATCTTTTGATTATGAATCATTTGATACTTGCGAACCATGCCTCATGGGCAAGATGACTAAAACTCCGTTCTCTGGAACAATGGAGCGAGCTACTGATTTGTTGGAAATAATACATACCGATGTATGCGGTCCGATGAATGTTGAAGCACGCGGCGGGTATCGTTATTTTCTAACCTTCACAGATGATTTGAGTAGATATGGGTATATCTACTTGATGAAACACAAGTCTAAAACATTTGAAAAGTTCAAAAAATTTCAGAGTGAAGTAGAGAATCATCGTAACAAGAAAATAAAGTTTCTACGATCTGATCGCAGAGGCGAATATTTGAGTTACGAGTTTGGCCTTCATTTAAGAAAATGTGGAATTGTTTCACAACTCACGCCACCTGGAACACCACAGCGTAATGGTGTGTCCGAACGTCGTAACCGTACTTTATTGGATATGGTGCGTTCTATGATGTCTCTTACCGATTTGCCACTATCGTTTTGGGGTTATGCATTAGAGACAGCTGCATTCACGTTAAATAGGGCACCGTCTAAATCCGTTGAGACGACACCGTATGAACTATGGTTTGACAAGAAACCTAAGCTGTCGTTTCTTAAAGTTTGGGGATGCGATGCTTATGTGAAAAAGCTTCAACCTGATAAGCTCGAACCCAAAGCGGAGAAGTGCGTCTTCATAGGATACCCTAAAGAAACAATTGGGTACACCTTCTACCACAGATCCGAAGGCAAGGTCTTTGTTGCCAAGAATGGGTCCTTTCTAGAGAAGGAGTTTCTCTCGAAAGAAGTGAGTGGGAGGAAAGTAGAACTTGATGAGGTAATTGTACCTTCTCTCAAATTGGAAAGTAGCTCATCAGAGAAAACCGTTCCCGTGATGCCTACACCAATAAGAGAGGAAGATAATGATAAAGATCATCAAACTTCAGATCAAGTTACTACTGAACTTCGTAGGTCGACCAGAGTACGTTCCGCACCAGAGTGGTACGGTAATCCTGTTCTGGAAGTTATGTTGTTAGACAACGGCGAACCTACGAACTATGAAGAAGCTATGATAAGCCCGGATTCCGACAAATGGCTTGAAGCCACGAAATCTGAGATAGGATCCATGCATGAGAACAAAGTGTGGACTTTGGTGGACTTGCCCGATGATCGGAAAGCCATTGAGAATAAATGGATTTTTAAGAGGAAGACGGATGCTGATGGTAATATCACTGTCTACAAAGCTCGACTTGTCGCGAAAGGTTTTCGACAAGTTCAAGGGGTTGACTACGATGAGACTTTCTCACCCGTAGCGATGCTTAAGTCTGTCCAAATCATGTTAGCAATTGCCGCATTTTATGATTATGAAATCTGGCAAATGGATGTCAAAACTGCATTCCTTAATGGTTTTCTCAAAGAAGAGTTGTATATGATGCAACCAGGAGATTTTTGTCGATCCTAAGGGTGCTAACAAAGTGTGCAAGCTCCAGCGATCCATCTATGGACTGGTGCAAGCATCTCAGAGTTGGAATATACGCTTTGATGAGGTGATCAAAGCATATGGTTTTGTACAGACTTACGGTGAAGCCTGTATTTACAAGAAAGTGAGTGGGAGCTCTGTAGCATTTCTAATATTATATGTGGATGACATATTGTTGATTGGAAATGATATAGAATTTCTGGATGGCATAAAAGGATACTTGAATGAAAGACCTCGGTGAAGCTGCTTATATATTGGGCATCAAGATCTATAGGGATAGATCAAGACGCTTGATAAGACCTTCAATGAGTACATACCTTGACAAGATTTTGAAGGAGTTCAAAATGGATCAGTCAAAGAAGGAGTTCTTGCCTGTATTGTAAGGTGTAAAGTTGAGTAAGACTCAAAGCTCGACCACGGCAGAAGATAGAGAGAGAATGAAAGTCATTCCCTATGCCTCAGCCATAGGTTCTCTAATGTATGCCATGCTGTGTACCACACCTAATGTGTGCCTTGCCACGTGTCTGGCAAAGGGGGTACAAGAGTGATCCAGGAGTGGATCACTGGACAGCGGTCAAAATTATCCTTAGTAACTAAAGGACTAAAGAAATGTTTCTCGATTATGGAGGTGATAAAGAGTTCATCGTAAAGGGTTATGTCGATGCAAGCTTTGACACCAATCTGGATATCTCTGAGTAGCAAACCGGATACGTATAATGGAGTAGTCATTTGGAATAGCTCCAAGTAAAGCGTGATAGCATCATCTACAGTATGACATAAGGATTTGCAAAGTACACACGGATCTGAATGTTGCAGACCTATTGACTAAAATTCTCTCTCACGAGCAAAACATGATCACACCTTAGAACTCTTTGAGTGTTAATCACATGGTGATGTGAACTAGATTATTGACTCTAGTGAACTCTTGGGTGTTAATCACATGGCGATGTGAACTAGATTATTGACTCTAGTGCAAGTGGGAGACTGATGGAAATATGCCCTAGAGGCAATAATAAAGTTGCTATTATTTTATATTTCCTTGTTCATGATAAAGGTTTATTATTCATGCTAGAATTGTATTGACCGGAAACTTAAATACATGTGTGAATACATAAACAAATACCGTGTCCCTAGTGAGCCTCTACTAGACTAGCTCGTTGATCAAAGATGGTTAAGGTTTCCTAACCATAGACATGAGTTGTCATTTGATAACGGGATCACATCATTAGGAGAATGATGTGATGGACAAGACCCATCTGTTAGCTTAGCATATGATCGTTCTGTTTATTGCTACTGCTTTCTTGAATGTCAAATACATGTTCCTCCGACCATGAGATCATGCAACTCCCGGATACCGGAGGAATACCTTGTGTGCTATCAAACATCACAACGTAACTGGGTGATCATAAAGATGCTCTACAGGTATCTCCGAAGGTGTCTGTTGAGTTGGCATGGATCGAGACTGGGATTTGTCACTTCGTGTTTCGGAGAGGTATCTCTGGGCCCTCTCGGTAATGCACATCATAAGAAGCTTGCAAGCAAAGTGACTAAGGAGTTAGTTACGGGATGATGTATTATGGAACGAGTAAAGAGACTTGCCGGTAACGAGATTGAACTAGGTATGGAGATACCGACGATCGAATCTCGGGCAAGTAACATACCGATGGACAAAGGGAATTACGTATGTTGTCATTGCGGTTCGACCGATAAGATCTTCGTTGAATATGTAGGAACCAATATGGGCATCCAGGTTCCGCTATTGATTATTGACCGGAGAGGCGTCTCGGTCATGTCTACATCATTCCCGAACCCGTAGGGTCCGCACGCTTAACGTTCGTTGACGATATAGTGTTATATGAGTTATGTGAATTGGTAACCGAATGTTGTTCGGAGTCCCGGATGAGATCCCGGACGTCACGAGGAGTCTCGGAATGGTCGAGAGGTAAAGATTTATATATGGGAAGTCATATTTTGGGTTCCGGAAAAAGGTGCAGTTTTTTCGGTATTGTACCGGGAAGCTTCCAGAAGGTTCCGGAGGATTCCGGAGGGGTCCGGAAGTCCACAAGTGGGTCCACCACGTCCCAAGGGCTGGCATGGGCTAAGGGGAGGCGCCCTGGCCTTATTGGGCCAGGTGCACCAAGTCCTCAAAAGCCCACACAGCTAGGGAAGGAAAAAGGGAGAGTCCTAGTAGGAATAGGATTGGACTTTGGAGTCCAAGTCCACGTGTGTACTATTCACGTGGCACTATTCCTTCTACTCCAAGCCCCTACACATATATAAATAGAGAAGAGGGGGTGCCCCAAACAAGCCACAACATTGTCTTAGCCGTGTGCGGCGCCCCCCTCCACAGTTTCGTCCCTCGATCATATTTTCGCAGTGCTTGGGCGAAGCCCTGCAGAGATAGCATCACCATCACCGTCACCACGCCATCGTGCTGCCGGAACTCATCCACTACCTCACCGTCTTGCTGGATCAAGAAGTCGAGGACGTCACCGAGCTGAACGTGTGCTGAACGCGGAGGTGCCGTACGTTCGGTACTCGGTCGGTTGGATCGTGAAGTTGTTCGACGACATCAACCGCGTTGTTCTAACGCTTCCGCTTACGGTCTACGAGGGTACGTAGACACACTCCCCCTCTCGTAGCTATGCATCTCCATGGATAGATCTTGCATGTGCGTAGAAAATTTTTGTTTTCCATGCAACGTTCCCCAACACCTGGAAATTCTTAGAGGGTGCCAGAATTGTTCTAGGAACTTCTGGGATTTTTCCGGAGAAAAAACCCGGAAATGTTCCGGAGCTGTCGGAACCGCTTTGGTTGCTTTTCGCAGATGAAAATCACTAATCCGGAATTGTTTCGGAACGCGTCCAAAATTATTTTAGTGGGTACTGGAATTATTCTAAGACCTACAGAAATATTTTCGGATTTAACGGTCATGGAAAAATGTTTCCGTGAATAGTGAAAAGCACTTTTTGGTGGCTTCTTGGAGAAGCCACCTTGAGGGCCTTTTGGTATTTTCCCCCATTGGCTTCTTGGAGAAGCCACCCTTGGGCTTGGCCTATAAATAGGGGTGGAGGGGGCTGCCCAAACACACTCACTCTCTCATACACCATGCCATGCAATGATCTGGCTTCTTCTCTCCCTCCCACGCAAAGAGTTTCGTAGAGCCGAAAGGCTGTCTGGGTTCCGGTGGGAACTAGTTCTGGACGGCGAAGCCCTGCCGGATAGATGACACCGTATGTGTGCAACCTCGTAGAGAGGTCGTAGGTTCGATCTTTTTGCCCGAGGGGTTGTTCGAGGGTGCCTCCCGAAGGGCTGTCCGAGTGACCGTCCGAGTTTTGGGGGTCCTCCCGAAGGGCTGTCCGACTGCCTCCTGGAGGGCTGTCCGACGAGCTGACAAGGGAGAACATCCTCGCGGTTGGGAGGTTGTAAATCCTAGCTGCGGGGATCTGCACCGACGATCTACATCGACTCTACTTCCGCTGCGCTACGAGTCGGTAACGATCGGATCAAAACCTTGTATGCAGTCTTCATAGTGGTCCTGGGTTGGTGCGTAGGTCGGAAAATTTTTGTTTTCTGCTGCGTTCCCCTACAGTGGCATCATGAGCCGTGCTATGCGTAGATGCAGGTTGCGATCTAGAATACATGAGATGTATGGGTGTTGCACAATATAATTTGTAGTAGATGAGTTCTACTGCTGATAATTATTTGTGCGGGTAGCAGATGAAATCTATTACCCGATGTTCTTGTTGCTTCCCTGGAATTTGCGTATTTCTGATCTTGATAATAGTATGGTGGAGTTTCAAAGTTCTGGCAATCCGCGATCCTGATTGATCAACGAAGTGCTAACAGTTCGTTGAATTCCACCATAGTTAGAGAGAAAGATGAAATTTCGCAGACAAAAGGGCAATGCAGATATGATCTGCACGGGGGTCATGCGTATGACGAAGTTCAGTATGGGGCTCGAGATTTTATTATCTCGTGTTTCATACACCCCGCAATGTTAATCTAGCGACTTGGATTATCATACTTGATGATGGACGTTGGTAGCTTCGGTTTGTTTCGAAACCTTAGAAGCCACGTAAAATAAAATTTTGCATAAACCGATTAGAGGCGTCTAACTTGGTTTTGCATGATGTGCATGTGATGTGGTACAGCAGTGCTCATATTTAATATGATTATGTATGAGATGACTATATAATGTAAATTAACATGACCTGCGTGTCATGATTCGGCATGATGGCTAGAGCCATATGATTGTCACTTTAAATGACCTGCGTGTCAACCTTGTTGTAATGCATTATTTTATTAGCTATAGAGATAGCAATATCATCTGATGCATCGACAAGGTGGTGGCAATCTTCGCGAAGGTGAACACCGACGCGAATGCCGAAGATGCTTCTCCGTCAGAAAGGGCTATACCATATCATGCTATTATGAATTGCCTGAGATGTTTATCCCTTTGATGCACCCTTCTTGATTGCGCGGTAGTCGCTTTTTATTAGGGTGACCTCTCACAAAAATATCAAGTAGTTAGTGTTCTCCCAAGTGTAGCACCGTCACAGCATCTTTCCTTTCGGGGTGCGCCATGGATGCATGGGTACGAACGATTGTACGGGTGTAAGGCGGGTGAGGTCAGACCTCGTAGCGAGATCACTTGATTGTCTTGACGTTCATGGCAGGATCGTCCTGAGCTCGGAACACACGCATCGAAAGATGAACAAGAGTCACATAGAGATGTGATCGGCAAGTTGGCCTACCGATTAAAATTCCCATCATGAGATGATGATTCTATGGCGATGAATTGAAATCTGGATCTTGTATCACTCAAAATCAATTATGAGAGATATTGATTTGAGTGGGAGCACATTATAGAATTAACTTGTTTAATTCTCAGTGCAATTAATTATGAACACTGTCTAAGTGTGATTTGCATAATAGTTGTAGAAAAATGGCTCGCGTTTCCACCTTCCCTTTTGAAAATGAATAAGCTGTTATTTATCTGGTTAAAACTTTACGGTTGGTAATGTAATGTGAGGATTGTCCTAAAGAGTGACGAGAAGGACTTTGTCCTATTGCATGCTTTTGGTATTCTCCCGCTAATGTTGTGGATGATGTGACTCTCGTCCTTCGATCCAAAAGCTAGAATTCCGTTACGGTCAAGTGCAACATGTTTGCTTCCATGAGACCCGAACTTCAAAAGTTTGGGATAGCTATGTGATATTCATGGAACTGAAAATTAGTTTCAGATACAAACAAAGGCTAGAAGATATGGGATATCCAAGGCAAATGTTTGTTTTGCAAATTATTAGTAAAGTGTTTACTATGCATTAGACTGATAAGAGAGGGATGCAGAAGAACATCTGTCATATGATGAAAGGTGAATAAAACAAAGAGAAAGGAATTGTCCAAAGGGTGTTAGTATGACTTACACGCCTAGGATGTCCGGGGCTAACACCACTCTTAAAGTTGAGTGCTTCTTCTGAGAGTAGGAGAAATACTGAAAGTTAAACTATTAGAAGTATAAAGGCAAAAGGAGAGAAGACTGGAATGTCCAGCTCATGTATGAAAGTCATACAAGCTATTGATGTATAGAAAGCTGGTCAAAGAAATAGTTCTTGGGAATTGTGATTAAATTGTTAATCACTGATTCTTGGGTATTGTGAGTTGATCACAGAGATACCCGCTCGATTGCATTCTGTTGCGACTCGATGCAAGAACTACTACGGCCTAAAAGACTTGCCGGAGTGAGGTTTAGATACGTGCTGGGAACATAGTAAATGTTACTATACCTTCCATCGGTGTATTACCTATGTATTTATTTTCATAATTCAATTTTGCAGTTTCATACACTCTAGCCCATTGCATAAAGTATCTTGCAAGAAGGTTGTTCATAAGAGAACTTTCTTGTTCGGTGTTATGAATAACATAAGGGCCATACTTTCATTATAAATGAGATGTATGTTATGAATATTGATAATAATACGTTACCTCTGTATTTACTTTCATAATTCATTTTAGAGTTTTATACACTCTAGCCCATTTGCATAATGTTTGTTGCAAAAATGTTGTTCATAAAAGAACAATTGTTGTTCAGTATTGTGAATAACATAAGGGCCATACTTCCATCATGAATGGGATGTATGTTATGAATATTGATGGTAATATGATACATCCATAACACTGACGCTAAATGTCGCAAGACTAAAAGAATACCACACATGTGTGGCACTGCATTTGGTCACATTGGAGAAACCCGCATGGAGAAATTCCATAATGATGGATTTTGAAGTTGTTTGATTATGAATCATCTGACACTTGCAACTTTCCTCCGGAAAGATGAAGTGACTAAAATACCGTTCACAGGCCATAAGGAACGAGCAACGAACTTATTGGTGATCATACATCATGATGTGTGTAGTCCGATAAATGTTGTTGCTGGCAGTGGATTTGCCTATCTTCTGAAATGACTCAAGTAGATATATGGATATTTACTTGATGAGACGTAAGTCTGGATCTTTTGAAATCATTCAAAAGGTTTTTAAAATGAAGAAGAAATTATTGTAACAAGAAAATTATGTTTCTGCAATTTGATTGCGGAAAGGAATATTTGAGTTACAAGTTTAGCAAATGTCTGATGAGTTGTGAAAAGAGTTTCATAACTTACACCTCCCGGAACACCACTGTGAGTGGAATATCCGTGAAGATGTAATCAAACCATTTATGACATGGTAAGATCAAAGATGACATAAATCAATTTGCCATTATCACTTTTAAAGTAATGCTTTAGAGACTGCGGCTTTTACACTGAAAAGAGCGACATTAGATCTGTTGAAATGATTCCATGGTATGGTACACCCAACCATGTTGTGTCTTTTCTTGACATTTGGAATATGGGGCTTGTGTAAAATATTTACAAACCTATTCCAAATCAGACAAGTGCTACTTTATAGGTTATCCCAAGTTATTGGGTATTTCCCCACCACTATACCGAGGCAAAAGGTTTTGCCACAAAGAACGGTATGATTTTGAAGAAAATGGTTCTTGCAAAAAGGTGAGTGGGAGAACAGTGCAACTCGACGAGATAACAGTATCTTCGTCATCAGATCAAAGGAAAGAAACCTTGGAAGTGATTCCAGAGTTTCCTACTGCGACTGATACGGAAGCCTCTACATGAGATGTATGAACTTCGGTCGAACTTGCAGCTGAACCACGTAGGCAAAACTCGTGCAAACCTCTCAGGTGTGCAAACAAGATATTGTTGTTAGACAACGGTATACCTACGATACACAAGGAAGCGATGATGGGCCCTGACTCCAGAATTGGCTAAATGCCAATACAATCCGAGATAGTTTCCATATAAATGATTCGAGATTAAAATCTTGATACACCCTTCGGAAGACTTGGAGTCTAACGAACATTAATGGAACTATAAACTGATGTGGATAAAATGTTTTATCCATAAAGCTTGACTTGTTGCAATAACAAATTCAAGGAGTTGACTACGATGAGATTGTCTCACCGTAGCGATGCTTAAAGTCAGATCGGGTTAAAACTAGCAATTAATACATATTTCAATCATGAGATATGAAACATGGATGCCAAAAGGATTTCCATGAAATGGAAATACAAACTAGGACTTGTATGTGATACAGTCCAAAGTGTTTTGTCGATCCAGAGGATGCTAGTGAGTATGCAAACTTCGGAGTTCCAGCAATGGACAGAAGAGAGCAAAATGGAGTTGGAATCTTCATTTTTGATGAAATAGTCAAAAGAGTTTGATTTCATCAATGGATAACGAAGATGCTTGTGGTTACAAGAAAGTAAGTGGGAGCATAATAATATTTCTAAAAACCTTGTGTGCTTGACACATTGTTGATTGAAAATAATATAAATTTCTTGACACAAATTAGGACTTCATTGAAAATTAGTTTTTCGATGAAGTACTTGGGCTGAGTAGCCTTGATATTAGGCATATTTATCTACGGAGATAGAATTGCCTAAAAGGGCTAAGCAAAAAATACATATTGACAAGATGCTGAAACAGTTTAGCATTAAAAACGCCAAGGAGTGATTCTTGCCGAAGTCACATGGAAGAGTTTTTGCAAGACTCGGTGTCCTAAAAACACTGATGAGCAAAATACATGATGGAATTTCCACACATTTTTTTGTTTGGATTAATCATGTATTCCATGGTATGTAAAACAACCAGATATGTCCGGTACTCCCAAGCAGTTGCGAGTATAGATACCAAAGTGATCAAAGTACTGATCATGGGACAACAGTGAAAAATGTCGTTGAGTACTAAAGTAGCACTGATGACATGTTTTCTCGCAAGTAGAGATTATGAAGTGCTCGTTGTAAGTGGTTACATCGATACAGTCTTCATCAATGCTCCATGCGATTTTCGATTTAAGTTAAGGGTTTTTGTGTAATACACGATATGGTGACGCAGTAAGTTGGAATTGTTCCAAACAGGTTACTGTGGCGAATTCTATAACAAAGGCTAAGTATGTTGACGCTTTAGAAGCGACAAAGAAGATGTTGAATCATATAGTTCATTCATGAACTTAGTATGGTTCCAAGAAGGCTTTGGTCAATGGGACAATATTGTAGATAGTTGCTTCATAGCTCAGTCTGAGGAATCAGGGTTTGACCAGTGATTCACATATATACAAAGCCAAGTCCACACAAAATATGAATTTTGTGAAAGCGTGAAAACGCGAGGATATGCAAAGAGACACACGAAGCTGAAGTTGTCAGATCTGTTGGACATCAGACTATACCACAAGCGAAGCATATTTTACACCAGTATGCCATAGGTGTAAAGTGCATTAGCATTGACTAGATTATTGACTCTAGTGCAAGTGGGAGTCTGTAGGAGATATGCCCTAGAGGCAATAATAAATGTTATTATTTATCCCCATGTTCGTAATTAAATTTATATTCCGTGCTATAACTGCTATGGTTCTCGAGTCTGCAATAACCACGAGGCTCGGAGGAAAACTCATATGCACGTGTGGAATAATAAACGATAAAATGTATTCCTAGTCTGACCTCTAAAACTAGCTCAAGTGTTGCATGATGGTTCTGTTTTCCTGATCATGGGCATGACTATGCCGGCAACTTTGAGGGCACAATGTTAGTAGAACACTTGTGGTTGAATCGACCCGAATTGATGTTATGCTATGAGATACATTCGTCATAAGTTAATGGTTAATAACACAGAGAAAGTTAACGTTGCATAATTCCTTAGACAATGAGAGTATCGAGTTTCTTCATGCTTGCTTCATGAACTTTGGGGTTTGTTAAACGTCATCCGTAACTGGGTGGCTATTACAGCGGCTTACGGGTTCATGAGAAAGTCTGTCAAGTAACTTGATAGCTCAAGATTGGGATTTGCTCCTCCGACGATGAAGAGATATCTCTGGGCCCTCTCGGTGTTACGGTATCCATCATCGTCTGGCCAGACACAGCGTGATTTGATCACGGGGATACCAGAACACGGGAACGAGAAAAGAGAACAAAATCAGTAACGAGGTAACTGGCATAGTGGACAAGTTGTTGATCCACGGGGATGCCGATAAGTCTCACCTCGGGTATTTGTAACATATCGCGAAGCAACAGGAATAGCACACGGCAACTGGAGGTTCACTCGAATATTTATTCGTGTGGGTATAGGGGTCAATATGGGTGTCCACGGCTCCGATATTGATCATTGATCGGAAAGTGTTCCGGTCATGTCTATACTTCACCGAACCTATAGGGTCACACGCTTAAGAGTCATCTATCTGCTGAATACTAGACATGGAGTCTGAGAGAAAGTCACCGGAAAAGTTTCGGAGACAGCGGAAGAGTTCCGGAGAGAGAACACCGGAAGAGTTTCGGTAAAACCGAAATGTTGTTTCGGAGTATACCATTAAGTCAAAATGGTTTCGGCACACGCCTGGAAATTGTTAGAGGGTGCCAGAATTGTTCTGGGAACTTCTGGGATTTTTCCGGAGAAAAAACCCGGAAATGTTCCGGAGCTGTCGGAACCGCTTTGGTTGCTTTTCGCAGATGAAAATCACTAATCCGGAATTGTTTCGGAACGCATCCAAAATTATTTTAGTGGGTACTGGAATTATTTTAAGACCTACAGAAATATTTTCGGGTTTAACGGTCGCGGAAAAATGTTTCTATAAATAGGAAAAATCACTTTTTGGTGGCTTCTTGGAGAAGCCACCTTGAGGGCTTTTTGGTATTTTTCCTCATTGGCTTCTTGGAGAAGCCACCCTTGGGCTTGGCCTATCCCATTGTTAGAGTCTGGAGTGGTAGAGAGCCTCCTCAGGGCGTTAGGATTCTCAGCCGTCGGATTCGATTTCCAAAACGATCCGGGCCGTCGGATCTTCGGTTGAGACGATCCAGGCTGTTGGATCCGCACTGATTTGACTACCAATGAATAGTGTCTGTATTTTCGCACCCGCGATACCGCGCTGTCTCTCTATGACACACGGGACCCACGGGTCGTGGGCCATGCCCGTCAGCGACCGCCTGAAAATTTTGCATCCCGCCGAGGGTAGTTTCGACATTTCGTACCCTGCCCCTTGCGTGTTGCTTGGCCTGTGGATGGCTCTCGTGTGTAAAGGCGAGGAGCCCGGTTGGCTGGCCCGAACCGTAGCCTTCCTCTCTGTTTCCCCCTTCCTCTCTTTGCGTCCGGGCGCCGCCGTCGTCTTACTGCCTCTCCCGCCGTCGAACCTCAGGTCTGGTTCGCGTTTCCGGCTGTGGTCTCTTGGTTAAGGCGTGTGTGCCTGTCATCTGATGCGGTGTTGTTGTTTGCAGATTCAGTCGACGGCTAGGGTTCGATTTCTCCTGCCGCCCAGCCGGCCGCCGCTGCTCTCCCCGCCGAGCTGGCCGCCGCCGCTATCTCCGCCGAGCTGGCCGCCGCCGCTCTCCCCGCCGAGCTCGGTCGCCTTCGCCGCGTCGTCCTTTCCTCCTCCCCTATGCTCGGCAGGAGCGCGGGCCGCCGCCTCACCATACGATGTGGGACTGCAACCCCGACGCCTCCTCCGCCCAGCCGTGTGACTCGAGACGGCAAGATCCAGCCGTGGCGGCCGAGATTCAGCTCGTTGGCACGCTCGTCTGCCCTTCCCGAGACCAACAAAGAAGTTGGCGCGCGCGTGGCCACCCCTCCCGGCGTGGTGGTGGACGAAGCAGAGGCACGTCTCCGGCAAGGTCATCATGTCTCCCTCCGGATCCCTGCTGGCTGACGGCGAGGTGGCCACCGGGGTGCAGCACGCTCCATCCTACGGCACCAACTGTCACCGCCGTGCTCCTCCGAAGGTAAGCCCACTTCTCCATAGCTTCTTCCCCTGTGTCTTGCGGATTTGCTTGTTAATGCCATGCTGGATTGGAAATTTGTGGTTTCTTAATTGCTTAATTTCTACCTCGGCATGACATGGATTGCTGGCATATACATGAGTATGAAGCAAGAACTATGCTCTGAGAAAGTGTAGGTAATAATGAAATAATAACAGTTTTCCATAATGTTATGGCAGGTTACTGCCCCTACAACTGCTAGCATCTGGACATCCTGGCTGACTGTTTAGTAGACTCAGGCCAATGGTTTAGTAGACTCAAATGTTTAGGAATTTCAGCTAGGGCATAAAAGGCAGGAAGTATTGAGGAAATAACTGTGTGTGCTGCAACTGGATAAGATGTGTGAGCTGGATGCATTGTCAGGTGACCAACTTGAATTGTTTTTACTGCTCTTGCATATGTAAAATTTCTTCTCATATTTAAATCCCACGGTGTTGTGAGTTTTGTACAGATTCAGGCTTCCTCTTGGATGATTTGTTAGGTCAATCAAAATGATTAGACTGTCTCGAGTGATTCCTCCCCTTCGAAGGTAACACTGCATGTTTTCATCTACAAGCTTACACTCTTATATAAAGTGACCAAACAACTGAAATATCATGTGTTGAGTTTACACAATCATGTAATCCAGACTATTGCTGATGGTTTGTATTTTTCCATTTTGTGGCAGATGACTCGCTATATAATTTTACCATGTAATTTCTTCTACTCTTTTATTGATGGAGGAGGTAGTCAGAAGATGCAGTTATTTTGAAACCCCTCCACTTCTTCTGCAAAAGATTGGTGATTTTTCTGAAGGGATGGAAGAAGCCGATCAGAGGATCTACTGACCTAAGGTACACCTCATAATATTAATGTGAAGTTAAAGCTGTTTTATAGCTATCCAAAATATGTGGATGAACTTGTTCTTATGTTACCTAAATAGTTTGAGCTCGCTCTAACATTAGTATTCATTTGTACCTGGTATATAACTGATGGTTTTATGGTAGACATGAGCCGCTGACTAAAAATGTTTCTCTTTGATACATATGTGGATGTTGCAACATCACTATTGTGCTTGGTTGTGGAAGAGTGTATCCAACAGGGCTATATTTGTTTATCGACTTGCTCATTGAACATGTATCCAACAGGGCTATTATACCATGATTGTTCTGATTAGAAAAGCTGCATGTTTACTGAATTCTTTTTGTTTCTTTTGCAAATATATTGCTTTAGCTTCTTATGCATTTAAAAATAGCGAATACCTTGATCTGAATGATTTTGGGCTCTGAATGAAGATAAGGGTATAGCTTGGTTGAATGGGGTATAGGAAGCGTGTCTTGCCACAAACAATCGTAATTTGAGAAGCACTATAAGAAAGTGGAGTGGGAGGTGCATCTACAGGATTTGCTAATATGCAGTGCGTATGATGAATTGATTCATTCCACTCCGCTGCTTGCTACTAAATAGTGATACACTAATATGTCTAATGGATTGGTTTGCTTTTTGGTACATTCTAGACGGAAATACTCCATCAAGACATCACCAGGCAGGAGGACCAGGAGTGTGGGCCACAGAGATAACAAGGAGGTCGAGCTGTCTGCGCCGTCGTCGTTGCTCTGACGTCCTCTCATCTTCCAGCTTCCTGCTTGACTTCGCTCCGCCAGGTATGGTCGGCCTCGCTTTCCTCCTGTTCAAGCACGAAGTTGGGGGGAGTGAGAGATGGACAAAGAGGGAAAGGAGCTGCTGCTGTGTGTAGGCAACATGCTGTGTCTGGACAATCTTTTCCGGATCTTTTTCCTGACCATCTCGCTACTGTAGGTCTCTATCTCCGTTCTTGCCCATCATCTGCCACCATGTGACCTTACATGTTCCTCGAGGCTCAATTTTCATAATGCATACCAGAGAAAACGCTTTCTTAGATGATGCAGAGTTATAGGTGTGAATATTTGCGAACAAGTTAGGTTAAAACAACACATAATATCATGCTTAAATCTGGCCTCCTCGAGCTTTCTAATAAAGTCAATGGTAAAATAACACTTAATATAGTACTTGCACATGATTTTTGAAATTTAGTTTGGATGTTTCTTTTGTCATGAAATTTCTTCCCAAGAGCTGCCTGCATTATTTGTTTCTGCTATAGCATGATTCATATAGTTTGGTGTTTATAGTATGACCTGAATGAAAGAGTTGTAATGTGTTTCTGCTATGTTTTACATTTTACAGTAGATATATGTTAATGCAAAATTTGTTATTTAGTTTTCATGGGATATGTTTATTCGATGTAACGACGTGTTTGTGATCAAAATTATGTGCTGGTATATTTCAGTCCCATGTGATCGTTTATGTGTATGAAAGCTTTTAGGATGTTTTTGTATTGACTATACATTGTATTTGGTACATTTTAGTCTTTGTGATCTATACTAAATTCATTTATCTTGATTGGCTACTTTGATTTCCTTTGATGTACTAAAACGTTTTATTTTATTGAAGTGCATGGTTGTTATGTTCGGTTGTAGAATTAGGATTGTTGTTATTAGGATAGTTTGGTTCCATTACAATATAAATACCATTAGGAAAATGAAATCTTGGCGAATGTGATATTTCACTTTTAGGAGCAATTGCTCTCAGCTTCTTCCAAGTTGAGTTTGACTAAAAAGCGAGTGCCATGTTTCTCAAATGACCACCAGAATATGTTTTCCATGCAATTTGTTGCTGGTTTTATTCTTCCTGATTCTTTCTAAATTTATTCTTAAGGTAGTTAATTGTTTTCTTATTGCTACATTTTGGCCAGGACAGCCCGCCACTTCTCTTGCCGTCTAGGTCGCCGCGACGCTCAGTGGTTGCCAATATCTGGGTGGGGATGGTAGTACGTGTCCAAGGCAGGGCATCAATGCCGTTGACCCCTCTGCTCCACACCACCTGAGAGGTATTTGGATCCTTATTTCCTTACCTTGTGAGGATGTGGTGTCCTTTAGCATGTGGTTGCCTCTGAGACGCTAAGAAATGATGCAGCTAATTAAACTAATCAAGGCACCAAAATTTTGACCATAGATAATCTTTGTTTCTATTCCGTAGTTGCTACTACTCCCATGGATATTAATGAAGTATGCTCTATCGAATGCTAGATCCAAATCCAATATTTTCTGTTGATTCAGACCTACCTTGGTGGAAAGATGTGTTTCAAACTGTCTCTGTGTGCTGACTGAATGTTGGGGCGATGATTTTGATGTTGTGTTGGTCCAGTGGATAGCATACATTGCCTACAACCTGCTCAAGGATCTGTCAGTTTGCCTCTAATTGCTTTCTGATCCATGACCTTAATGCTGAGAGGACATGCCTTTGCCTAATCGTTTCTATGTAATTGTTGAAAATATATTTCCTGATGCATGCATATTTTGTCCAGGCTTTGCTCATGGTCTTTGCAATTTGCCTTTGATAACTCTATGTTCCATGATCTTGTTCTGTTGAATGGTACAAAGGTTTTTAAGAGTGACGTGAACACCTCTTCAATGTTTTGTTAGGGTGAGAAAACGGTTTTACTAAGCCGTGTGAACAATTATATGGATGTAAGTAAGCTAATATTTTTAACTGTCAAATTTTCATAAGACTGGATCAGGTGCAATGTTAAACGACTGTAAATTTGATGGCTTGTGTATGCGCTATGCTATATGACAGTGTCGTTTGTGCCAACAAAATACAAGCCGATTTTGGTCTACAAAATATGTTGCAAAATTTATGCAGATATATGTACTCCTTTGACCCTGCAAAAGAATTGTTAAAAGATGAACAATTTCATAGCCTTGCCCACGGCTTAGCCGTTTTGTAGAATTCTAAAGGCCCATCTAAGCACAGTAGGAAGCCCACGACTTTTATCTACCACTATAAAATTTGATTTGGTTGCATCTGACCTAACGTTATTCCTTTCCTTCTGCTCCAGACTAGGCAAGCAGCGGCGGCGCCGGACTTGTCACCCCCGGCACCACCAGTCTTCCTTCAGGGTAACTAACCATGGGCAAGTGCTTCTGCCATTTCTTCTCGCTTGTGATTCCGCTCGTTGTGACCATGGCTGTTGCCTTTCCCTCTTTTCCTGTAAAATCCTATTGCAGAGGCATCTTGTGCCCACCATGAACAGCGGTGAGGTCTTCAATCGAGCCTCCCCTGGACAAGCGTCGTCTGCTAGCGCACGCGTGCCTGCTTCTGTGCAGGTTGGTTGGTCTAGCCCTATTAACCTATCATATATAGATCTATGCACTGTGGCATCTAAGTTTTAATCAGTTCATCCTTTACTTGTATATTACTAAGACCTTGGTACTCATTTAGTCATTTACACCTCCAGCTTCTATTGCTGGTTCAGACACAAACTGAAAAGGCAGGAGGCACAATCTGAAGTACTGAAAATTAGTAAATCATGCGCATACTGAAACAAATAAATTGCTAATTTAGTTTTAGCTCTGAATCTCAAATCACGCCTACAAAGTACTACTACTACTAGACCTAATGAAGCTGGAGGTGTCTTGATGCATATGTTGACCATTTGAAAGACTGCTTCGAATTTCTAAAAAGCTATATTCCTTTCCAGCACAAAATCTATCCTGTCATGTACTCAGTTACAGCGGCCATGTCGTGACTGTGTCATGTGGACTTCTTGCACAAGCACAACCTCTAGCCCAGTAAGCTCATTCCCCCACATAGATTTATGTTCTTGCTCTGTTTTACTGTATTGATAATACCTAAGAAGATGTGGCGGTTAGTTGCCAATGCTTACTTAATTTTGCATCTCTCCCTTCAACAGTTCTGGGTGTAGCATCATCTGCTATTTATGTCATTCTGCCACCAACAATTACTCACCTGACATTTTTGCTCTGTGAAAGAAATACACATGCAACATTTATATTTTATTGTCTGCAATTCTGATTTCTGTTATAGGGTTGGTTGAGTTCTGCTTTATTTTCTAAGAAATTATGTGTTGGATTTGGCACGGAGCTACTGCATTGTTTGGATTTGGCACTTGGTTGTTAATCACCACTGAGCTATTGCAAGTGAATCTATTTATTTGTGCCTTACAAGTGCTCAACTGATTGATGGCAACGATATGCTGTGTATGTTGCTCTTCATGAACGGGCAGCCCTATTTTGCTACATTGGTCTGCTGCTATGTCCTTTAAGTATGAAAACAGTTTACAAGCATGACTTAGAATCTCTTAGCTATCAAACAATTCTTCTTGATTAGTACTACTACATGATACTATG
Source organism: Elymus sibiricus (assembly GCA_039707655.1). NCBI lineage: Eukaryota > Viridiplantae > Streptophyta > Magnoliopsida > Poales > Poaceae > Elymus > Elymus sibiricus. The sequence goes on along the minus strand of CM077672.1, from coordinate 17,925,257 downwards.
ATATACATAGTAACTGCTCTTTCCTAAGTGAATCTATTTATTTGTGCCTTACAACTGCTCGACCGATTGGCGGTAAAGCTATTCTACATATTTTACCATTGAAAGTGTGGAAGTATAGTTTTTTCGCAGAAGTGATTCCTCCTGTTGCAATCATTGACCCTTCTATTCAGATTTTAATCGATTTTTAAACCAACCGGGATACTAAAACTTGCCATAATGGATTGCTGAATGCCATAATGTCAAATGAGGATTGAATAATTTTCCAGTTAAACTTTTTTTTTGACTTTTTTGGCATTTCTCTGTGATGAGCTATATTAACATAGGTGCCTTCTCATATATATGATTATATTTTGGTTTTCTGGATTAAGCTTTTCTGTTTTGTGCTTTTTTTAGATGATAACTAACAATCACTATTTGGACCTTATCATCCTGTAGAGCTGTGAAATATATATTGTGTGTCGGATAGTTAGGACTGGATCAGGTCCACGAATCCTATGGCCTGATTTTGTAATGTGTAATGTTGTAATGAAACTTCATTTTATGTGCTGGAGCATTAAGTATCTACTACTACCTTTTACCATTGAGTGATACCAGATGTTGTAATGAAACTTCATTTTGTAATGTTCTATGTTACTACCGCTATGGCCTGATTTTGTAATGTTGTAATGATGTTTTTGGTATTTCCTGTTGCGTTTCCTAATATACACCAATGTCATGTAATGAAACTTCATTTTATGTACTGGACCATTAAGTATCTACTACTACCTTTTACCATTGAGTAATACCAAATGTTGGAACATTCTTGAAAGCCATATATTGTTCATTACCGGGTTAGCTAAGACGAGACTAAGTGGGGTGCGGCAGGCCGCACTTCCTACCTTCTTGGGTTCATAGATAATGATTTGGTGTATGGCACTGTATTGAATCAATATCATGTTTTTTTTTATTTGCAATGCTCCAATGACTGTATTATCGTATTGGTATGACTGTACCCGGCAGCGGTGTTGCCAGGTGCGGCAAGCCACACTTTCTACCTAGTAAATAGGGGTGGAGGGGGCTGCCCAAACACACTCAGTCTCTCATACACCATGCCATGCAATGATCTGACTTCTTCTCTCCCTCCCACGAAAAGAGTTTCGTAGAGCCGAAAGGCTGTCTGGGTTCCGGTGGGAACTAGTTCTGAACGGCGAAGCCCTGCCGGATAGATGACACCGTATGTGTGCAACCCTGTAGAGAGGTCATAGGTTCGATCTTTTTGCCCGAGGGGCTGTTCGAGGGTGTCTCCCGAAGGGCTGTCCGAGTGACCGTCCGAGTTTTGGGGGTCCTCCCAAAGGGCTGTCCGTGACACCGTCCGAGGGACTGTCTGACCGCCTCCCGGGGGGCTGTCCGACGAGCTGACAAGGAAGAACATCCTTGCGGTTGGGAGGTTGTAAATCCTAGCTGCGGGGATCTGCACCGACGATCTACATCGACTCTACTTCCGCCGCGCTACGAGTCGGTAACGATCGGATCGAAACCTTGTATGCAGTCTTCATAGTGGTCCTGGGTTGGTGCGTAGGTCGGAAATTTTTTGTTTTCTGCTGCGTTCCCCTACACCTCGGCCATAGCCAACACTCCAGCCGTCCCCGCTCGCCCTACCACTTCCATTCGACGCGGAGCGAGCCCAGGCGCGCGTAGGACGAAATTACCCGCCGTTTTGGTCGCCGGACAGAGCTCCATGCCCTCTGCCGTGGCTCGCCGGCGGCTTAACGCCAGTGGTTTGATTAGGATAGTGGGCTTCCTATGACATGTGGGTCCCATTAATTAGTTTATCCCTAATCCTACCTAGTATTAACAATATGCTTATTAGTGAGACTAATCCATGGGCCCTAACAGTTAACAAAACTGCTAAATCATTTTAGAAAAATAACTAGACACTTACATGTGGGGTCTACATGTAAGTGAGAGAGAGGTTTCTTTGCTTTTATTCTTCAGTGGGCCCACATGTAAGTGAGTGAGAGGGTAGATATGGTTTTTCTTTTTATTTTTCTTCAGTGGGTCCCACTTGTAAGTGACACATGAAGAGAGGGGCAAAATTGTCCAGCAAACGCCCAGAAAACGGTCAAAGCCCTTTGACTTGACGGTAACGGCACAGAAGGGCATTCTTATAAATGCAACTAACGGCAGAGGGGCAAATTTGAGCATGCTTCGAAATTAGGGGCAAATCTGAGTAGTAGGTTCGAGTTAGGGGCACAAATGTAAATGGCCCTATTTTCCATGGATTTTCCGTGACAAGTAAATTACCTGCGTGTAGTTATGCCCTAAGATAACTCCACTTTTTAAGTACCAGCTGCACAACTGCACTTGGTCAAACACCTAAAAGGCACATATTTGAGAAACTGTGACACTTGCAGCAACTAGGCATTAGTCAGACGGACCTCCACATGGTTATACATGTTGAAATTGAAAAAGGCGCCACTAGTTGGGGTGGGGGAAAGAAGATGACACACTTGGCGACTAGGTATTAGTCAGACCTCCTCCAAGCTATCAATGTTGAACAAAACTATACGCGTTAAGTCTAGCTGCATCAAGACATTAGCTACCTTCTCCAAGGCAGTTGACCCGTGAAGTGAATAGATCTGGATCTGAGTATTGATCCCATCACTGCTTCACCGGACTGGAGTATCTCTTCTTCAACCACACACATAGCTGCTGCTTCCCTGCAACTAGGCTCTCAGGGTCGTCGAGTCTGGTGTTTCACGCCAAGAGATTGCCAAAAGGGACGAGCTGGTATAAGTTTATCTAGCTCTTGTTAAGATTTATTGTTAGTATCCTTGTCTTTCTGTTCTAAGGAAACAAATTTCCGTCTTCAGTGAACTGGGAATTGAATGTCAGACATACCTCTACTTTTGTTGTTGTAGAAAGATAGGAGAGGAGAGAGGCATAAATGGCAGAGGAGGCCAGTGGAGCGGTAGATGGAGGCAACCGCAAGTCATGGTCTGATGTGTGGGCGCACTTCGACCGGCGACGATGGGAAGCAGAGAGTAAGGTGCAAAAAGTGCCCCGCAGAACTATTGGCTGAAACCAAAAACGGCACCAGTCGCCTCTGGCGGCATGCCCGAGACACTTGTCCAGGGAATGGTAGTGCTCCAGAGCAGCAGCAAGGTGCCAGAGGACGCCACGGGAAACGTCCAAGATCACTATCAGTTCTTCGTGAATCACCCGGTACCAGTAAGCTTCCCGTGGAGGAAGCTAAAGCAGACCTGGCTAGAATGGTCGCCTATCATGGATACCATCCATCTTTTGTTGAATATAGATACTTCAGAAGCTTCGTGGGACGGCTTAACCCTGATTTTCAGGTACCCTCACGGTTTGCAATTCAAGATATGTGTGATGGTATCCTGGCAGAAACACGGAGGGATTTCAGTTCTCAAATGGATCGCACTTCTTCAATGGTCAGTTTAGCAATAGACACAGTTAAAATCATCGAGGGGACAGCCTTATATGTTGCGTGCCACTTCATCGATGATGAGTGGAATCTTCGTAAGATGATCGTGCAGGAAGACATGGTTGTAACTCACTGCACGTACGATTGCCCAATATTTGGTATTTTAGAGTACTCTCTCGAAGATGAAGGTGACTGCTCGTTGCTTGCTAACAATATGTATGACCTTGGTCTTGGTGATGTGTTAGATAAGCTTTTCTGCTGCATGGTTGGAGAAGCCGGTACTGTGATGGATCAGCTTTACAGCTCTCAAGTTGTTGACCCTGTTGTTCGTGGGGTTACCTTTGTGGACGTAGTGCTTCACTCAATCGCCCAATGCCTTTTTGACAATCTAGACCCAGATTTCCATTCGGATGTAAGCTTTGAGCCGGCGATTCAAGAAATAACTAGACAAGACAGAGAAGAATTCCTTTCAAAGCTTGGCATCGATGAGCTTCGGCCATACGACCAAAGGTGGTTCTTATGCTATTGTTGTCTGCAGTTTCTTCGCAAGAATTGTTCTGAAACCTTAGAATTCAAAGAATTATTGATAAAGCTTTGGGGAGAAATATATCGTGCCATTAAAACAGTCTCTGATCCCAGTCATCCAACTTCACATCTTTGCCTTGTGGAATTGTTTAAGGTCAGAGACTTCTTGCAGGCTGAACTAACAAGAGGCAGTGGAGATACGCCATGCATTTACGAGGACAATCATTTTGAAAAGGATGTTGAGCATGTTCTTCAACTTGCAAAAGACAAACTAGACAGCAGCATAGAAGATTCATACCGTGTATTGTCCTTACCACTTGTGCTAGACCCCAGATACAAACTCGGATACATAGAATTCAAGTTCCCTAGCGTGTTCGGCACTGCCGCGGAGGCAGAACACAATATCTCTAAGGTAAAAGATTTCCTCAGGGAGACATTTGATTTGTACGATCAAGATGTTGATGAAAACACTGATGAAGATCCAAGCCATGTCACTCCATTAGACCAAGCATGGTATGAGCAGTGTCGTTTACAGAATGGCAGGACAGACGTAGCCGGCACAGAACTTGATCGGTACCTGAAAGATCCTCTCGTCCCTCCAACAGACACTTTTAACATTCTGAATTGGTGGAAGGTTAACAGCTCAAACTACCCGAAGGTGGCTAGGATGGCAAGGGATGCTCTGGCCATTCCCTCAAGCAACAGGCTATCCTCTGAACAAATCTCCATGATCAGAAACCGTATCCGTCTCGATATTTAAAAAACCGTGAGTATGACATGATTCACGGGTCCATATAAGACAGTAGGAGCAGTCCAGCACTCGTCGGTTATTGAATCTATCCATCAAGTTCCAGTAGCGTGGCCTTTGTTGTTAGCTTCTTCCACCTAGCCCCTTGATTGTGTCCCTTCACTATTTGTGCTGTTTTCATGTTGAAATGTAATAAACAGCCCTCTTTCTGGTGCTCTAGTGGTAAGGCGGCGGAAAATGTTTGATCCAAATTCTCTATTGTAAGAAAATATATGTCACACTTGTACTTGGCAGAGATCACTTGTGGTTGTTCAGTATATTTTGTTCATGCTTCCTTCTGTCTATGCTACATCTCTAATTCTGCACTCAAGTTGTATGGACACATATTCAGAAAATATATGCATGGACACATGTTCCCAAATTAGACATGATACAGGTAAGTCAGTCAATCATCAGAGATCTTACGAATTATTCAGTCGCAATGTTTCTTGGTATCTTACTAGTTCTAATGTATCAGAATTGCACGGAGAAGCAGTATCATCCCGCGGAGGTGGCGCACATCCTCGACTCGGCAATGTCACGGCTGCAGCCGGGCAGCTCTCAGAATGTCCCCATCTTCAGGGAGATCGAGATGTACATGGGTATCATCAAGAACCAGATGATGGCCTTCATACCTACTCCTAGTGGCTAGCTAGTGTCATGCACGGCTTGTGTCCATTTGTGCTGTTTTCATGTTGAAATGTACTAATAAACAACCATCTTTCTGGGCGTCAAATATTAAACCCTGCCAGATGAAATATTGTCGAAGATCAAGACCTTTGTGTTCCTTGGTTTCCAGATCTTTCCATGGCCTTTGAAGAAGAAAGACATGTTAAAATCGGTCTTGAGCTGAATAAGAAGCCTCACCGTGGTCTTGAGTTGGAGCTGAAACTGCAGCTCCAGAAGAGATTCAGGTATTTTGACCAGAAAACTAATGATATACAGAAAACACCACAGCATAGACCATCTACAATAATCCATCACACAATTTCCTAAAAAGGAAAAAAAAAATGATGCTTCGCTCAAACTACTTTGAAACAAAGGAGTGGTGCCGATATCACAAATACCGCGGCAAATCACGAGAAAGCAATGCTGCAGCATTGCAACTGACGACACTTTCATCAGCTGCCGTGACCTTCTCAGCATACAGATGACAAGAAGAGCAATTCAATATCTGGCTAGAACACAACTATATATATAACAGTTTGGAAGAACTATAGAACACTCACACCAACCAGAGTCCATCATGTCCCTGGCACTCAACCAGTCTGCGTTGACGAACTAGCTCAGATAAACAATCACACGTATGTAGCGAAATTCGACCACAATGAGTGCACACCCACTACCTAAAACATGATCCCGGAACTCATTTGGTAATTGCTTTCTGAGAATGAGTGAGACTCTTTTCTCGTAACGTCGGCGTCTCCAAAACACTTTGTCCAACGAATTAACATAGCACTGACCAAAGGTGACAGGTCCTCAAATCGAAACAAGGTCTTGATTAACAGAGATCAGCGACACTCGATGCTGATTTTCGCATCGCCGGCAATCGGCAGCAATACCTGCACCAACGCGCCGACCCTTGAATCTTCTTTCTTGCAGTAGATTTTGATCCTCTCGATGAAAGGGTGGCTGCTTCCTGAGGCCCATGACGGTGCTCCTCTTAATTTTGACAAAGAAGATTCAGATTCCTTACAGCTTCCACATTCCTCCTGCGGAGTGTCAACATTAAGGAAGTATCAGTATAAGGTTCTACTGTTCCAGCAGGTCAATTGGTATTTAGAGATGGTTCTGAGTGGGTACCATTTCGAGCTTAAAATTTAGCTCCTTCAGCTTGGGCGAGCAATGTAGAATGTGAAGCAGCGGGTAGAAATCAGCATTCGTGGACCAATCGCCCAACACCAAACTTGTCAGGTTGCTGAATACCGGGCATGACCACAAACTTCTCTCAAATATGGTCTTCACATTCATCAAAGATGAAATCAAAATGACCAAAAACGTTGAGTTGAATAGTTTGGTTATTCGATATTTCAAGCTAGCTTGTTAAAATAATACCAGCACATAGGAGGGAAAACAAGCAGCAAGCTGAACAAGTGAAGATCCTCTGGATTTAAATCCAATAAGCAACGATATAACAAAATCTAACTAAGCAAGCAAATATATTCATCTGAACTTATATGGATATGGAAATAAAAGGAACTAGTTCGTACCTCAGGTAATGGCGCATGCAACTCCAAGGTTGTGGCATGTGAGAAGCCATCAAGTAGACGATGACCCCATATACTGTTTTCCTTATAATGAAAATTCTTAGACCTTAGACTAACCGAAGCTGTTACTAGAGAAGACAGATCCATAGTTACGATACCGCCAGCGATAGATTGTGGGTCAACGATAGAGAGAAGGGTAAGGTTGCTAGCACAAATTACGAGACCCTTGGTGATAAAGCAGCGAATGATATGCAGAACCTCGAGTGACCTCGATGAGATTATCGTTAGGTGAAGCAAACCGCAATCCTCCAGCTCTAAATATTCAATTACAGGGCAACCGTAGTCCAGCGGACTAAAGAACTCATGTCCCATGAGGAGAGATTGGAGCCTGATTCTTTTGAGGTGCTGAGAAGGAAGCATTGTTGTTCTGTCCAAAAAAACAGTCACGGAATCCATCACAAAATTCAGAAACATGAAGGCGACGAACTTTGTGCATCATGGCCGGACAAATCCACTCAGAACTCTTGTTTGTATCAGCACCATGAGCACAGATCCAGGCTTCATCCAAGGAAGCAGTCCTGCCACGCAAGAGCAGCAAGCGATCCCCAAACATCTCCAGCTTGTCACCATCCATGAAGTCCTGGTGATCGATGCAGATGAATGGCATAGAGGCCCAGAGATAGCACCACCTCGTCGAGAGCAGACTTGTGCGCACCACCTCCGGCATTGGCAGGTAGGTCATCACATGGTGGAGCAGCTCGTTGGGAAGGCTGCTGAGCCTGTCAACACCATCATCGGTGCCTCGCGCGCTCTTGGAACTGCAGGGGATTGAAGCTAGTTCTGACATTTCACCACACAGCCGGCTGCATGGATCCAGCAGGGCAATGAATCAATACTCAAAATCACAGATATACACGCTGCAGACATCTTAGAAGTTAGAAACACAAAATGAAATGAGAAGGTTCCATACATGATACATTATCCAAAAAAGAAAATGATACCATCATCCACATATCAACAAACTGGTTATATTTATTCCAAATGATTCAGTTATTACAGTATATCGTCATGTTCCTCTGAGTGTTAGTTGCTGTTTTCTGCTAAATCTTTGAGCTGGCATTGCAAACGGGCTTTAGTCTGAGGTTCCGACTACAGGACAGTGTTTTGCCAGTTATCATTAAAATAGTAATCATCGGTTTTTCTTACAGATTATATACACATTGCCTGCGTAGTGCGTATGCACCAATTTATTTCATAGAATTTGCTTCATATACTATTAGAAGCAAGTCAATCTATGAAAATATTTATCTTGCACACTTACAAGTCACCATTTATGTAGTAGTAACATTGTAAACACACCCATAAAAAAAAAAACATTGTAAACACACACATACATTTGGAGACTAGGAGGCTTAATTTGAAGATTATATAGGCAGCATGGTATCGAATGTCAGCAAAATCGATCGAAACCATTCTTGTAATTTGCAAAACGCACAGTAATAACCTAGAGCTACAAAAAAGAAAAATAACCTAGAGCTTGACCAATGGAATCGCTGATTAGTAAGGTCTGCAGACCCTGTATCACTGTATGTATGTTCGTTGTCTGAGAAATACTACAGTAGTAGGGAATAGGGATTTACTTACAGTTGGGTGGGGAAAAGAAATGTACTAGTAGGGTTTCGCCCTCCGATCCCCACAGCGAGAAAGGAAGAAACGAGCCGGAGGAATGGAGCACTGACCTAGAAACCAGTAGTCCGGAGGGAGGTGGTATGGCGTCCGAGCACCTGACCGGCGGTGGCGCCGGCGGCGCGTCGCAGCCGCGAGGAGCAGCTGGCGTCTCGCTCTCACTCGTGCTGAGCAACTGGGCCAACTGCTTTCCTTTAGAGGACTTGGGTCGGCTTCCTCTTGACACTGTTAGGCCCGGTGTGGTGGCAGACCCATTAATAACAAAAGTAACGCCCAAAAGGAAATTTAATGGTAGGCCGACCGTCGACGACCCCTTAAGCAGGCGCCCCTATATCCCGTTAACGTGCATTTCGTTAACTGGCGCTGAAGGCGCTCTTTACCTGCGCCAGTCATCCAGGGTGCAATGGAAGAGACCTTTTTTTTCGATTTTGGTTTTATCCAGGACTGGTCTTGTATGTTTTTTCTTTTCTTTCTATTATTTATTCTGTATTCTTTTCCTTTTCATTTTTATATCTTTTTCTAACAAAATTCAAAATTCAAGAATATTTTCAAATTCAATGAACTTTTTTTAAAACATCGCGGAACACTTTTTCAAAACCGATGAACTTTTTTTCAAGTACATGAATTTTCTAAGAAAATCAATGAATTTTTTTCAAAGTAGATGAACTATTTACAAAATTTGTGAACTTTTTAAAAACTTGGTTAACTTTTTTTAAATCGATGAACTTTGTTTAAAATTTATGAAGGTTTTTTCAAAATTGATGAACTTTTTTCAAAACTGGTGAACTTTTTTAAAATTGATGTACCTTTTTTGAAAATCAATGAACTTTTTTTCAAATTTTTGAACTTTTTTTCAAAGTTGATGAACTTTTTTCCATCTTTGTGAAACCTCTTTTTTCAAACTCACGAACTTTTTACGAATTCATGAACTTTAAAGAAAAATAAAATGCATGAGCTTTTTTGAATTTGCAAAAACAAAATTGTATTTTTTGCGTACTTTTGGATTTTTGATTTTTTTCGAGCGAGCGTGCGGTCGTTCAGCAGTAGCGTATTCTAAATATATATATTACAAAAATACTCTACAAAAAACATTTGAAAAATGTTGAACATGTATTTGAAAAATATTGAACAAGTATTTGAAAAATGTTAATCAACCATTAGGAAAATGTTGAACGTGTATAGACAAAATGTTGATTATGTATTAAAAAAAATGTTGAGTACGTATTTGAAAAATATTAATCAAGCATTCGGAAAATGTTGGACATGTATAGAAAAATTGTTGATCATGTATTACAGAAATGATGAATTTTTTTTATCATGTATATAAAAATGTTAATCAAGCATTTGAAAAAAATGTTGAACAAATATTTGAAAAAATAATCATCAAGCATCTGGGAAATGTTAAATGTGTATAAAAAATGTTGACCATGTATTAAAAATGATGATTTTTGTATCATGTATATAAAAATGTTAGTCAAGCATTTGAAAAATGTTGAACAAGTGTTTGAATAATGTTAATCAAGCATTTGGAAAATGTTAAATGTGTAAAGAGAAAATGTTGACCTTGTATTAAAAAAAATTAATCTTTTTATTTGAAAACTGTTATTCAAGCATTTAAAAAATGCATAGAAAAAATGTTGACCATGTATTTAAACAATGTTAATCTTATATATGAAAAATGTTAATCAAGCTTTTAAAAATGTTTAAAATGTGTATGGAAGAAATGTTGACCATATACTAAAAAAAGTTAAATTTGTATTGAAAAACTGTTAAACGTGTATTAGAAAAATGTTGTTGACATATACAAAAAAATGTAGAATGAAAACCAAAAGAAACAAAGAAAACTAAAAAATATTAATAAAAAAGAAACAAAATAAACCAAAGAAAATAAAGAAAATAAAAAATAAAACCGAAGAAACAAATGCAAAAGAGAATGAAAATATAATTAAAAAATCAGAGAAGAAAAAAGAAAAGAAACAGAAAAAGAAGAAAAAAACGTGAGAAAACTGGCTCGAATTGCCTCAAGAAGGACGCCCCCCTACTACTAACCACGAACGCGAAGCGGGCGGAGTGGCTAGCAGCGACTGACTTCTCCCTGGTTGTGCTGGGATCGATCCCCGTGAGCACTCCTTTTTCTCCTTCTTTTGTTTTAATAGTGCGCTGATGGGCCGGCCCGGTTGCTTGCGCGAGGAGCGATTCCCTTCAGTTAGAGCAGCTTCCGTCTCGCTTAGTGCGAGACATAGCTCTCTTGCCCTTATCGGGGACAGCAACTAGCAAGCGGTACCCTTTGCGGGAGCCCCACAAGGGTCATTTGATGGCCTTAGAGCGCGTCAAGTGGTGCGCCTAGCCGCCGCCACGTGTCACGTGCTGGGCGCTTGATGACCCACAAGTATAGGGGATCGATGTCTTTTCCATAAGTAAGAGTGTTGACCCCAACGAGGAGCAGAAGGAATTGACTAGCGGTTTTCAGCAAGGTATTCTCTGCAAGTGTTGTAAGATAGTTTGATAACAAGATGATTGGTAACAAGTAACAAAAGTAGCAAGGTGCAGCAAGTGGCACAATCCTTAATTATGCTAAGGACAAGCCGGTGATACTTCTTATAGTGATTAAAACGCTCTTAAGGACATATGGGAATATCGTCAAGTTACTTTCACCACGATTCATCGACTTCGTGTTCATTGCATTGACTCATAATTGGTAAATTTGCGGGTTCAATTCCTGCTGGATGCACACGAACGGGAACATTCCAGAAGTCTATTGGAACTGGCTCTCTATCCATGGAATCTCATCCATCATCCATACATAACAAATTGGCACGGTATATTCATACCATAACATAAGAACAATAAGAACTCGAATTCTTTTCGATACTGGATCTCAGAGCATAGGAGGGAAAGTCAATTTATGGATGGAATCAAATACGCACTATTTACAGAAAATGGATCGGTGCCAATGACATAGGAGCATGATGTTGATGGTGACCGACTTCTGCGGCGTGGAAACATGTGGCACATGCCCGAGGGCTTGTGTGGTTTCTATGTGTCCCTATCTTTCTATGTGTCTGACTGAAACTTTTGCTCCATAAGTATGCCGTGAGTGTCACCAATCATAGAAGACTAAATGATAGTTGAGTATGTGAACTTGCTAAACAAATCTCTTACATAGACTCTTTCTGATAATATGATGAATTACAATTGCTTCAGTGACTGAGATCATAGTTTGTTAGTTTTCAATTTGCTTTATGGTTCATACTCTAACTTGTGGATGAATTATCATTTTTTCATGAGAAGTTTTATGATGATATATTGCTGTTATAATAAAGATCATGATGCTCCATGTCCGTATTTTATTTTTATCGACGTCTCACTCTCTAAACATGTGGTCATGATTATCGATTTTGACTTTTCGCTTGAGGGCAAGCGAGGTCTAAGCTTGGGGGAGTTGATACGTCCAATTTGCATCATGATTTCCTACTGTTATTTATTATGTTTTTGATCATTATTTCACTTTATGGTACAATTCTTATGCCTTTGCTCTCTTAATTTGCAAGATTTACATGAAGAGGGAGAATGCCGGCAGCTGGAATTCTGGACCTAAAATAGCCATATCAGAGATACCTATTCTACACAGCTCCAATTGACCTGAAATTTCACGGAGATTTTTTATTGAATATATAAAAAATACTAGAGAAAAGAGATAACAGAGGGGACCCACCAGCTACCCACAAGGCAGTAGGGCGCCCCCCCCCGGGCGCGCCCTAGTGCCTTGTGGGGCCCACAGCTGGCGTCTGGCCCCCTCCTTCTGCTATATGAAGCCATTTGCCCTAGAAAAAATCAAGAGAAGGCTTTCGGGACGAAGTGCCGCCGTCTCGAGGTGGAATCTGGGTAGGAGCTATTTTGCTCTCCGGCGGAGCGATTCCGCCGGGGATGCTTCCCTCCGGGAGGGGGAAATCGAAGCCATCGACATCACCAACAATCCTCTCATCATGGGAGGACCAATCTTCATCAACATCTTCACCAGCACCATCTCATCTCAAACCCTAGTTCATCTCTTGTATTCAATCTTTGTCTCAAACCTCATATTGGTACCTGTGGGTTGCTAGTAGTGTTGATTACATCTTGTAGTTGATGCTAGTTGGTTTATTTGGTGGAAGATTATATGTTCAGATCCTTAATACTATTCAATACCCCTCTGATCTTGAACATGAACATGATTTGTGAGTAGTTACTTTTGTTCTTGAGGACATGGGAGAAGTCTTGTCATAAGTAATCATGTGAATTTGGTATTCGTTCGATATTTTGATGATATGTATGTTGTTGCTTCCTTTAGTGGTGTCGTGTGAACGTCGACTACATGACACTTCACCATCTTTGGGCCTAAGGGAAGGCATTGTGGAGTAGTAATTAGATGATGGGTTGCTAGAGTGACAGAAGCTTAAACCCTAGTTTATGCGCTATTCCGTAAGGGGCTGATTTGGATCCATACGTTTCATGCTATGGTTAGAGTTATCTTAATTCTTCTTTCGTAGTTGCGGATGCTTGCGAGAGGGGGTAATCATAAGTGGGAGGCTTGTTCAAGTAAGAACAACACCCAAGCACCGGTCCACCCACATATCAAATTATCAAAGTAGCGAACGCGAATCAAACAAACATGATGAAAGTGACTAGATGAAATTCCCATGTGTCCCGAGAACGCTTTGCTTATTATACGAGTTCGTTCCGGCTTGTCCTTTGCTATAAAAGGGATTGGGCCACCTTGCTGCACTTTATTATACTTGTTACTTGTTACTTGTTACGAATTATCTTGCTATCAAAACTATCTGTTACCGTTACTTACAGTACTTGCAGAGAATACATTGCTGAAAACCGCTTGTCATTTCCTTCTGCTCCTCGTTGGGTTCCACACTCTTACTTATCGAAAGGACTACGATCTGAAATTGCTAGTTATCGACTAGAGGGGGGGTGAATAGGCGATTTTTATGAAAGGCTTCGAAAACATGCAATGTATTCGAAGAAGGCGGAAGCAGGATGAGAACTAGCAAAGCCTATCAATACGATGAACAGATATAACAAGCATAGACATCATACATACAGGCATGCATTGAACATAAACACAAGAAGCATGAAGATAAATGAGTAAACAGATGAATGGCTTCAGGGAATATATTCAAACACAAGCAAGCATGCAAAGGCTTCACAGTTCAAAACAGTAAGTAAGGAAGAGTAAGGATAGAACTAGGAGCTCGGGGAAGACAATGATTTGTTTGACCAGTTCCAACTGTTGTGACAGTTGTACGTCTGGTTAGGGAGGCTGAGATTGAATTCAGAAGACCGCGTCTTCACCTTATTCCCCTTGAGCTAAGGTCACTTAGACCTTGCCCAATCACTCTGGTAAGTCTTCAAGGTAGACTTCCAAACCTTCACAGACTTCATTCACCGGCAATCCACAATGACTCTTGGATGCTCAGAACGCGACGCCTAACCGACTGGAAGATCACAGTCTTCAAGTGTAATAAGTCTTTAGTTCACTTAGAACAGAATGTCTTCAGTGATGCTCAATCACTTTGGGCTCTGGGTGTTTTGGGTTTTAACCTCGCAAGGTTTCTCTCTCAAAGGCTTCGAGGTGGGTTGCTCTCAAACGACAAACGCCGTGCACTAACTCGGAGCAGCCACCAACTTATGGTGGAGGTGTTGGCTATTTATAGCCAGGGGGCAACCCGATGTGATATGTCCGAAATGACCCTTGGTCATTTAGGAACTGACACGTGTCCAACGGTCGGAATTTGAACCCACGCGGCAACTTTACTTGGGCTACAAGCAAAGCTGACTCAACCAACTCTGGAAGAGATTTTCTCTCATTTGTCTTCGCTTGAAGACATAGGATTTTAGGTTGAGCATCACGTCAGTTTTTGACTTCGTTTACCTCGACCCCACTTGACAGTTCGGTGGTTCCTATGACTCAAGAATTAAGAAAATGAAACTACGAAAAGACTATGTCTTCGAGCTTCATTGTCTTCGACGAATATCTTCAGCACGAATGTCTTCGTGAACCACCATTGTCTTCAATGTCTTCATACATTTTTAGGGGTCATCTCCGATGGGTAAACTGATTCAATAGGGACTTCTACCTGTGTTCTCCTGTGAATCTCACAAACACATTAGTCCCACAACCAAGTTTGTCTTCAATACTCCAAAACCAACAAGGGGTGGCACTAGATGCACTTACAATCTCCCCCTTTTTGGTGATTGATGACAAACTGGTTGAAGTTTTCAACGGGGATAAAAATAGGTGAAGTTAAGGTACGGATGGTTTGGCTTCATGAAGTAGGAGGGGCTCCCCCTGAAGATGTGCATATAAGTAATTTGCATTTGAATGCAAATGCACATGGCAGGTTTGACTTTGTGGAGATCTTCCTCTATTCATGAAGTCACAACATGTGCATAAAATATATTGAAGATAATGACATGCACAATGAGATATGGGCGTCTGCGAAATGACTTCATGCGCAAGATATCAACGTTAAGTAGCGCACAAACAGTAGCAAAGAAAATGCGAATGTAGCAGACGTCCATCAGGACTTAAGTTTTACAACCCAAAACCAAATGTTCAAGAACGAGAGTTGTAAACTTAGCAAAATATATCAAGCCCAGCCCAATTTGCCCGCTTGAAGACTATCAACCCATATGCTTCTCCCCCTTTTGTCAATAAGTGACCAAAAAGGTGTGAAGACATAGGGTGTCTACGCGTCCCTTGGAGGCGATGAAGATGTTGGGGCAGCTGGGTCGATCGTGGAGTTGGGCGGTGCAGAGGGGCCTGATGCAGCGTCTTGATGCAGTGAAGCCATTGGCGGAGAAGTATCATCATCTTCCTCATCAACCACCCGCGTGACGACAGTGGGTGCTGAAGAAGAGTAGTCTGAGTCTTCAAGAGATGGTGTAGCACGCCACTTCGCTGTAGCTGGAGGCTTGGAGTCGAATTTGAAGCCTTCCTTGAAGCCATCGGCAGCAAGGTCATCTTCAGAGCAGAGTAGTGTGAGACTCTTCCAAGCCCGGCGGCTGGCTTCATGCGCAACAAATGCATTCTTGGTGGAAAGATTGCGCACTCTGTTGAGATCAGTCATGAGGCTCCTCATTTGCCTTTTAAGCCAGTCATGATGCTTGTCTTGCTTCTGATGAAGAGAAACAAGAAGCTCTCTCTCGGTTAAGACTCGCGCACGCTTTTGAGGTCTTTGAGGCACAGTGCTTGTGGTGGCTTCAGTATTGGCTTCACGTGGCTGGCGAAACTGACCAGTGAGATGACCAGCTGATGTGGAATTGGGGATATGGATGGCTTCAATATGTGCAGCACCGCTCTGAGAACCAGGAACTTCGACCACGGGAGTCTTAGCAGCAGCTGGATAGATGTCTTCAACAGGTGCAATCTCAGGCAGAAAAATGTGATGGTTTTGGCTTGATGGTTGATATTGCACAGAAGAGCGAATCTTGATGAGGCGCATTATCCAGGGAGCATAAATCTTGAGGCCAAATAGGTCCATGCCAGATGCAGCTAACTGTCGGATGAAGAAGTCGTTGGTGTTGAATCTGATGCCATAGATGATATTGTAGAGCATTGTCTTCATAACACCTTCAACCTTGCTCGACGAGGAGTGTCCCTTGATAGGCCATAATGTATGCCTTAGAATATGATAGATCGTGCGAGGCAAGTACTGGAGCTCATTGACAAGAAACTCCTTGGGACAATCAGCTTCAACAGGCTGTGGCTTCATCAAGGTGAGCATCTGAGTCATGTTTGGCTCTGGCTTCTGAAAGATACTCTCCACAGCTCTGTCATAGGCTTCACAGCCAGGTTCTTAGATATCACCAGGAGCAGGCAGGTTCGTGAGCTCGAGAAGATCTTGAACAGAGGCTTCATGGTGAACATCTCCAGTCATCCAGTGAAGAGTCCAAGACTTGATATCTTTGTTAAATCCAGAGATATGGAGGGTGGCATAGAATTGCAGCAGCAGCTCTTCGTTCCAGTGCTCGTTGTCTGTCACAAATGGAAGCAGACCTACATAACGAAGACAATCAATGGCTTCATCCAGACATGGCAAATCAGTCATAGCGTCAAGGTTGAGGCGCTTGTGAGGATGAATCCTGTCTTGATTGTAGAGTACACTCATGTAATAGCTTCGTTGTTGATAGCTCCAGAACCTGTCAGAAGATATCCTTGGCTTTGTGTATGGGTTCTTGGAGCGGTCAAAGAAGGTATTATCATTCCTGAAGCTAATGACACTGAAGGGGCAGTCGGTGGAAGCAGCTCCTCGAAGCCTTGGCAGCCTCGGCATTGGCTTCTGAACAAAAGGCCGGTTGGCAACATGGAATTCATATTGCGGACCAGGTCTTTCTGGGGATGCAAGACGAGGCCAGTTGACAGGCTCAAGTTTGCCAGCCCTATTGTAGGCCATGACAATATGGGCGTTAGAGATCACAATGGCTTCAGAGGTGGCAGGAACTTCAGGAGTGGCGTTAAGATCTCCTTTAGTGGCATGAGCTTCAGACTCAGGGGCCACGATTGAATCAGTAGCAGCAATGTCAGATACAGGAGGCTGCTCTTGAACATCTTCGGCTGTTGCAACCGGTATAACTTCAGACTGTTGGGCTTCCTGCTCAGGTTGGGCTTCACAAGATACAGTCTGTGTAGGATCAGCTTGTGTGTCGATCAAATCCTCGTGAGAGGCAGAGGCATCTTGATGCACGGCCTCCTCAGAAATGTTGGACATACGCGGGCCACGGCGAAGCCTTCGGAGAATGGGCGACGCCTTTGGAGAAGAATTGTCTTCAACCATGGCTTCAGAAGTGTCTGTCAACATTGGCTCATCAACGGTTGCAGCTTGAGGAGGAGTGTGGGGTATGACTTCATCTTGATCGATTGGCGTCAGAGGGTGACCAATGCTGATCGGTTCACTGTGCTCAGGAACAGGCGATGATACCATGTTCTCGGTGAGCTGAGGAAGGACTTCATCATCATCATTATGCACATTGGCATCAGTTCCAATGTCTTCAGCTGCGGTTGGATCAGCAGCTGGAATCTCTTCAGGAACGGGAACCTCTGTGGTAGCAGGTTCATGCACGATAACTCTTCTCTCTGTGTTTCCAGAGGCAGGGGAGCAACAGATATCGGCGTCACGAGCAGAGGCTCTTGAGAAGCTGATGGAGCATTTTCTGCTGGTGCCTTGCGCGAAGCCTTTGAAGACTTAGTCTTTTGACACTTTTGAGACGGAGGAGCAGCAGAGGCATCAGATTGCTTGCGCTTGCGAGCTTCGGCTTCAGCTTGCTGTGTCTTCTTCTTTTCAGAAGCAACTGATGGAGCGGATGGCTTCGAAGCAAGCATGGATGGTGGGAAGACAATCCGAGGCTCATCTTGCCTTGGGGCCTCAGCAGCTTGGATCTCGGGCTTCTTCTTCTTTTTCTTGATCAGCTTGGGATCAATGGCAGGGCGACCAAGTGCTTTTCTCTTCAAGCCCTCATTGTGGGCTTGCACTGTCTTCTCAGCATAGTGCTTGAGACGCTCTCTGGCACCTTTAGCATCATCACAAAGCTTTTGAAATTCCTCTTTCAGCTCGGCCATCATCTTCTTGTAGCCTTGAATTTTTGCGACGCTGAATTTGGACAAGTGCTTCTTGAATAGACTCTTCTCATATTCAATCTTGTTTTTCTGTTCAAGCACTTTCTGGACAACTACAAGTTCCTTGTTAATGAAGCCTTGGAACATGACACTGATGTCAATTGGAAGTTGCAAGTCGTCAATCGACAGAGACGGGTCGCGAAACCATTCGTCAATGAAGTTATTGAGAATATCATGGTCGAACAGAGGCAAGTTTTTGAAGATATCAGCCTCTTCCTGCTTGTTCTTGATAAGGAGCTCAAGGGCATCATCATCAAACTCATCATCAGATAAATCAATGATGGCATCATCATCCCGCAACGTGGTTGTTGGTTTGGGGCCTCGCCCGGCAGGTTTCTTTGTCTTCGGGATGTTCCAAGACACATCTTCAGACTGCACACTTGATTCAGTTGGTGCATCTTTCACTGGCTTCACTCTTGAAGCAGATGGAGCAGCAGCAGACTTGGCAGATTGCCCCTCATTGGCTTTGGATCCCTTTGGCTTTCTTTGTGTCTTGGGGGAGGCAGGAGCAATGTCTTCAACATCGGCTTCTCCGTGCGCATTAGCAGCAGCGGCATGAAGAGCTTTGATATGCTCAACATATGCTTGAAGACTATCCCATGGCCCAGTCAGATTTGGATCAACTTGACGAGAGCCATCGGGTCTTGGTTCTGCAGGACCGGGGTTAAAGGTCACACCAAACTCCTTCTTGTTGGCATCTGCTGAACCCTTGGCAAACTGATAATTGGCTTCAAACAGATCATCTTCACGACACCATCTGATGCTAGATGGGTCGGCATCTTCGGGCAGCACACCTCTTACCATGCAAGGATAGAAGTTCTGGGCAATGTCGTCAGCCTTTGTCTTCGGAATAAGCTTCCGATACACAATATCCGCCCATGGTGGCCTGACTGCATTCTTCTCAGCATACTCTTGTGTAACAAAATGATAACAAAACCATTGCTCTGCCCAGTATCGGCGAATCCATTGCACTCGAGATTTGCGTTCACCATAGGTTTCATCAGGATTTGATTTATACTGCTCATACAGATCTGTAGGGAGGTCAAGAGCAGTGTTGGCTCGTCGTTGCCTTCCTCCCTTCTTCGTAGATTTACCACTGGCCATTGGCTTCACAGGATTGACTGGCTTCACAGTGCTGATCTGACAGAAACTGGCTTCAGGAGAGTCGAGATGTAACTGCAAGAAGTCTGCAAATGAATTCAGACTATGAGAACCAAGCGACTCGCCCACGGACATGTACCTATGACAGCATTAGAGATGCGAGGGAAGGAGGAGAGGTCATATGCATTCTCAGAAAATTTTGAATCCAACTCAGTTTGAAGACAATGACCTCACAGTGCGAAGACATTCACTTATAGAGAGATGTTGGTTCCAGATTTGTACGAATCCGAAGATAGGTACAAGTGAGGAATCGTCACTATGCAGTATAAGTGAAGTAACTTGGCAGGATATGAGATGCGAGAAACTGAAGATGAAGATTTGGAAGTGAAAGAAACAAGTTCTGAAGATATTCGATAGGATTTTGGATCAAATAGACGGTAAAAAGTAAGTTTTATTTACCGCACGAAGAACAGCTCAACGAGGCGAAGGGAGGCTGAGCAGTTCGATCCCCCACGCCCTAACTTGGCAATGGAGAACAACTATGGCGGCGGCGGTGAGAAGATGTCCGCGGCCGGCGTGAGTACGGCGTCAAAGAGGTCGCGGCAGTGAAGCGCTTCTCCTCCGACGACGATGAGGTTAGCGGCGGCGCTAGGGTTATGCGAGGATGATGGCGACAGGGGTGTAGAACATTAATGGAACCAGGGGCAAAGTATTTATAAGGGTTGGCCTGGTCTGGGGGATAAGACAGATATGCCCCTGGCGATACATATCTATGCGACGCGTGGCGCACATGTGCAGTTGTTGCGACCACGCCTTGACCCTGCGACCAGCTGTTTTGGCGGGCGGTCGTTCCGTCTTCTGCGGATGCAGGTAAATTGGATAGAGATGAAAGTCATTTTAAATTTTGTCTCAAAATCTTCGACTGACAAGGACACAATGATGACAATCGACATGTGTCAAATAGAATGCATATGAAGATTTAGAGAGACTGGACGAGGTGAGCACAGAGAGGGTAAGGGTCCGGTCACATTCACCTAGATCAGAAACGCAGGTTGAAGACATAGCTATAGGTGAATGCTGTTGAGGACAAACTCAATATATATATATATATATATATATATATATAGTATAGGCAATGAAGTTAAATAGAATGCGAAGATAAAAACCATTCGAGAAGACAAGCCAAATCAGGAAGATAATGCAATAGATGTGACGCCAAATGAAAATCTTCAAGAAAAGTTTGGTGGTGGCGTTACCCACCGTATAGGAAATATTAGACCCAGACACGGCGCACCATTATCGTGGCGCTCTGAAGTCAAAATCCATGTTAATATCTTCACACTCAGAGTGTATATCTTCATGAATTGAAGACATACGTTACTTCGTGTGTTGTGCACCAAGGTCGTCAATTATGCATAGGTGTTTGGATGAATGCCCTTTTACAGGACATTTGAGGATTCTAGGATATTTAGCTCACACCGCAACCTGCAAAACCTCTTCTCATCCAAAGGCTTTGTGAAGATATCTGCCAGCTGATCTTCAGTGTTGACGTGAATGATGTCAATGTCCTCTTTGAGCACATGGTCACGAAGAAATTGATGTCTAATCTCAATATGCTTCGTCTTGGAGTGTTGGACAGGATTGTGAGAAATCTTGATTGCACTCTCATTGTCACACAATAGCGGAACCTTCTTCTTGTTGATGCCATAATCCTTGAGAGTCTGCTTCATCCAGAGAAGCTGCGCACAACATGATCTAGTAGCGATGTATTCGGCTTCAGCAGTAGAGAGTGATACACAGTTCTGCTTCTTTGAAGACCAACATACAAGTGAACATCCAAGAAAGTGACAAGTGCCTGATGTGGATTTTCGATCCACCCTGTCTCCAGCATAATCAGAATCAGAATAGCCAACCAAATCAAACTCTGAGCCCTTTGAATACCATAATCCTAGTGTTGGGGTGTGAGCCAAATATCTAAGAATTCGCTTCACGGCGAGGTGATGCGATTCCTTTGGTGCCGCTTGAAATCGGGCACACATGCAAACACTAAGCATTATATCTGGCCTAGATGCACATAAGTACAATAAAGAACCAATCATGGAGCGATATACCTTTTGATCGAACTCTTTACCATTGTTGTCAGTGCTCAGATGACCATTTGCTGGCATTGGCGTCTTGTAGCCCTTGCAATCTTGCATTCCAAACTTCTTCAGGCAATCTTTGAGATATTTCTCTTGTGATATGAAGATACCATTGCTTTGTTGGCGAATTTGAAGACCAAGAAAGAATTTCAGCTCTCCCATCATGGACATTTGATATTGCTCTTTCATCATATGACTGAACTCATCACTATATCGTTTGTCAGTGCAACCGAAGATAATGTCATCCACATAGATTTGGCACACAAACAGTTCACCATCATATGATTTGGTGAAGAGAGTGAGATCAAGTGAACCAGGTTTGAAGCCTTTGCTTTTCAGGAATTCCTTGAGTGTATCATACCAGGCTCGTGGAGCTTGCTTGAGGCCATACAATGCCTTGTTGAGCCTATAGACCTTGTCAGGGTGCTTTGGATCTTCAAACCCAGGTGGTTGAGCAACATAGACTTCTTCTTCAATTTTTCCATTTAGAAAGGCACTCTTCACATCCATTTGATATAGAAGAATATCATGATGATTTGCATAAGCAAGAAGTATGCGGATGGCTTCAAGTCTAGCCACAGGAGCAAAGGTTTCATCGAAATCAATTCCTTCCACTTGTGTGTATCCTTGTGATACTAGACGAGCTTTGTTTCTGACAACTTGACCATGTTCATCTTGCTTGTTGCGGTAGATCCATTTTGTTCCAATGATATTGTGCTTACGGGGGTCAGGACGCTTGACAAGTTCCCATACATTGTTGAGCTCAAATTGCTGAAACTCTTCTTGCATAGCTTGAATCCATTCAGGTTCCATGAAGGCTTCAGTGACTTTGGTGGGTTCATTGATGGAGACGAAAGCGAAGTGCCCACAAAAGTTTGCTAGCTGTGTGGCTCTTGAACGAGTGAGAGGACCAGGTGTGTTGATGTTGTCGATTATCTTCTCGATCTGAACTTCATTGGCCACGCGAGGATGTACAGGGCGAAGATTGCGCTGTTCTTGAGCATTGTCTTCAGGCTCAGCATTATCTTCAGTCTGATCATTGTCTTCACGCTAGACAGGAGTAGGTATCACAACCTCTTCATCTCCGGGTTCCTCAGTGGGTATTATTTCTCCAGTACCCATTTGCTTGATGGATTCACTAGGAGGAGGTTCATCTATCACAAGTGGCAGGTGCTCTCTTTGCGAGCCGTTAGTTTCATCGAACCACACATCTACAGTTTCAACCACCTTGTAGTGAAAGAGGTTGAAAACTCTGTAGGTGTGCGAATCTTTTCCGTAACCAAGCATGAAACCCTCATGTGCTTTCGGTGCAAATTTGGAAGTGTGATGTGGATCTCGTATCCAACACCTGGCACCAAATACTTTGAAATAACTTACATTGGCTTCTTACCAGTGATTAGTTCATAAGATGTATTCTTGAAGAACTTGTGAAGATATACTCTGTTGATGATATGGCATGCAGTATCAATGGCTTCGGGCCACCACTTGCGTGGTGTCTTGTATTCGTCAAGCATGGTGCGAGCCATCTCAATAAGAGTCATGTTCTTGCGCTCCACGACGCCATTCTGCTGAGGAGTGTATGGAGCTGATAACTCGTGAGTGATGCCAAGGACGTCAAGATAGGTGTCGAGCCCAGTGTTCTTGAACTCGGTGCCATTGTCACTCCTGATGTGCTTGATCTCGACACCATAGTTGGTCATCGCACGGTTGGCGAACCGCCTGAAGACATCCTGCACTTCAGTCTTATACAGAATTATATGCACCCATGTATATCTAGAATAATCATCAACAATCACGAAGCCATATAGGTGTGCAGATGTAGTAAGAGTGGAGTAATGAGTAGGGCCGAATAAGTCCATGTGTAGCAGCTCGAAGGGACGAGTGGTCGTCATGATAGTCTTCGAGGGGTGTTTCGCCCTAGTCATCTTCCCGGCTTCACATGCTCCACACAGGTGATCCTTCTTGAACTTGACACCCTCGATCCCAATGATGTGCTTCTTCTTCACAAGGGTGTGCAAGTTCGTCATGCCAGCATGTCCTAGTCGTCGATGCCAAAGCCAGCATTCTGAAGCTTTTGCTAGAAGACATGTGGCCAGCTATGGTCCTGTGGAGAAATCTACCATGTACAAGTCACCTCTTCGATAACCTTCGAAGACTTGGGTTTTGTCAGAAGCCATTAGCACAAGACAGCGAAATTTGCCAAAGATGACAATCATATCTAGATCACAAAGCATTGAGACTGACATGAGGTTGAATCCAAGGGATTCGACAAGCATCACTTTATCCATGTGCCGATCCTTTGAGATTGCAACCCTACCTAGACCCAATACCTTGCTTTTCCCAGTATGAGCAAAAGTAATGTGCTTTTGAGTAGATGGACGAAGTGTAGAGTCCATGAGTAAGCTTTTGTCACCAGTCATATGGTTGGTGCAGCCACTATCCAGGATCCATTCAGTAGCTTTTGGAAGTGAATCCTACAGTAGAGTTAGTGGGATAGGCTTCACGATGACAATTTGTGAAGATAAAGCAAGTGATCACAGATATTTCATGCAAGATTAGTTTCATGAAAGATATGGAAATGTAATCATCAAGAAATTATGTTGAGTCTTTTGTTCCATAGCACTTTGGGCATTTTGACTTGTGCCCCACAAGTTTATTCAGGTCCCCAGCATTGTCTTTAGAACCCAATGCTTTTCGGCTGGAGACCTGACCCTGCAAGACAGAGATCAGTTCTTCTTAACCACCCACATCTGAAGGGGTGGCTTAGAAGCAATTAGTCTAAGTGCAGCATCTGAGAACTTTGGCTTTGAAGCCCTAGCAAATAGCTTCACAGGGGGGTTAGTGTACTCAAATGAATAGGCAGAGAAATTCTTTGATTTGTGAACATAATGGTATGAGGAACGTCTCTCATATTCATGAGTCTGATCATTGTAACCCTGCAAAACATTGGCGTTAGGGCGATCATACGAAGACCTTTGTCTGTATGAAGACTTCGGTCCATATGAAGCTTTTGCTCTGGGGTTTGTCTTCTTCCCTGGTGGTGTCATGATGACATTCACGGGAAGCTTTTCAAGAAGACTTTTGGGAACCCAGATCTTCTTCATAGGGGAGCCATTCCTGCAGTTAGTTCCAATAAACCTGGCAAACACTTCACCATTCTGGTTTTTGAACAGTTTATAGTTTGAGTCAAAGGACTCATCAATGATGATAGGGTTAGCACAGTTGTAACCAGATAGGGTGGATGGATCCACTGATGGCCCTTGTGCAGCAACCCAGGTAGTTTTGGGGTACTGCTCAGGCTTCCAGTAGGACCCATCAACATTGATTCTCCTCTCGAAGCCAATACCCTCTTTCCTAGGGTTTCTGTTCAGGATCTGTTTCTTGAGGACATCACAAAGAGTCTGATGCCCTTTGAGACTCTTAAACATGCCTGTCTCAAGCAATGTCTTCAACCTAGAATTCTCATCAGTAATAGCAATGGCTTCCTCAGATGAGGGGTTAGTTGCCACAACAGTAGTTGAAGATATTGCAGTTTCAGAAACAGTGGAGCATTCAGCAGAAGAATTGGCATTATCACGCTCAAGTCATTTCAAGCAAGGTGGCACAAATTCATCCTGAGCGGTACTGATCTGTTGAGCGAGTAGTGAATCGTTTTTAGTCCGAATATTCATAGGAGAGCTTCTCGTGATCAGATGAGAGGGTATCATGACGACTTAGGAGCTCTTCATACTTAACTCGAAGATTTTTTATGTCTTCAATTAAGGATTGACTTCGATTCATTTCCTCATCCAACAGATCATCGCTTTTGTCTAGCAATTTTTGAATATTTTCCATAGCAGTTTGTTGCTCAGTTGCAATTTTAGCAAGTGTCTTATAGCTAGGTTTGGATTCACATTCAGAGTCATCTTCACTTGAGGTTTCAAAGTAGGCAGCGCGTGAAGTTCCCTTAGTGCCTCTTGCCATGAAGCAGTAGGTAGACGAAGTAGAGGTATCGTCAGGTTCCCGGGATCTGAGGGAATTAGTAAATTCCACAAGCCAGGGATCATCACGTTTGTATGCCCCTTAATAGCCGTCGGAGATCCTGTCCCAGATGAGCTTCGCATTGCTCAGATGGGAGATGCGAGTGAACTCATCCTTGGTCAGGCGAGAACAGATGATGTATTTGGCCCGAGCATCGAGTTGAGTGTATCTGCGAATGTCATCAGTGTTTGCCATCTTGCAGAGATCAGTTAATCCCAATTCAGTGACTGCAATAGTTCACTGTCCATGTCCGGAAGACGCTTTCGCATCATGACCTTCTAGTATGGATAGTTAGTGCCATCGAAGACAGGGCACGCAGCGGAAACCTTGATTATCCCTGCAGTCGACATAGCTAAAACTCCAGGTGGTTAAACCGATTCACACAGAACAAGGGAGCACCTCGCTCTGATACCAATTGAAAGTGCTAGTTATCGACTAGAGGGGGGTGAATAGGCGATTTTTATGAAAGGCTTTGAAAACATGCAATGTATTCGAAGAAGGCGAAAGCAGGATGAGACTAGCAAAGCCTATCAATACGATGAACAGATATAACAAGCATAGACATCATACATACAGGCATGCATTGAACATAAACACAAGAAGCATGAAGATAAATGAGTAAACAAATGAATGGCTTCAGGGAATATCTTCAAACACAAGCAAGCATGCAAAGGCTTCACAGTTCAAAACAGTAAGTAAGGAAGAGTAAGGATAGAACCAGGAGCTCGGGGAAGACAATGATTTGTTTGACCAGTTCCAACTGCTGTGACAGTTGTACGTCTGGTTAGGGAGGCTGAGATTGAACTCAGAAGACCGCGTCTTCACCTTATTCTCCTTGAGCTAAGGTCACTTAGACCTCGTCCAATCACTCTGGTAAGTCTTCAAGGTAGACTTCCAAACCTTCACAGACTTCGTTCACCGGCAATCCACAATGACTCTTGGATGCTCAGAACGCGACGCCTAACCGACTGGAAGATCACAGTCTTCAAGTGTAATAAGTCTTCAGTTCACTTAGAACAGAATGTCTTCAGTGATGCTCAATCACTTTGGGCTCTGGGTGTTTTGGGTTTTGACCTCGCAAGATTTCTCTCTCAAAGGCTTCGAGGTGGGTTGCTCTCAAACGACAAAAGCTGTGCACTAACTCGGAGCAGCCACCAACTTATGGTGGAGGGGGTGGCTATTTATAGCCAGGGGGCAACCCGATGTGATATGTCCGAAATGACCCTTGGTCATTTAGGAACTGACATGTGTCCAACGGTCGGAATTTGAACCCACGCGGCAACTTTACTTGGGCTACAAGCAAAGCTGACTCAACCAACTCTGGAAGAGATTTTCTCTCATTTGTCTTCGCTTGAAGACATAGGATTTTAGGTTGAGCATCACGTCAGTTTCTGACTTCGTTTACCTCGACCCCACTTGACAGTGCAGTGGTTCCTATGACTCAAGAATTAAGAAAATGTGACACCCCGGCTCAGAGCAACCAGTTTACCTTGCATTGCCAGCCCAGAGATCAAGTCTTCTGGCAATACACAACAACTTGGTACAGAAAGCAACCACTTTATTGATTTCTTAGCGGAAACATGGGTTTACATATTACATGATAAGCGAGGCCAAGCGGCACACACGGTGCGGCTGCACTTCTGTACATTATTTAGTAGACATGGCAGGGGCCTCGATGATAAGTGAACTACTAAGCGACAGCGGAACGATGGGGTTGCGGAACTCCATTCCATAGTGACACTGCTGGGACACGGCCTAGAGCGCGACATACTGCTCGACATCCACACCATGCACGGCTTCTCCTACATCTAGCATGATAAGCCAGATGAGTACTTTAAATGTACTCGCAAGCTCACAACAAACAAAACAAGTGCGACAAACAATAACAGGTTGAATGCATGAGCATGATACTATCAACATGAAGTGTGCGTGAAACATTGCCATGGTCCCTGGGACCAACTTACCATCTCGGGGTTACTGCGTAACCACCGTTCACAACTTACCACCGTGATCCTTACTTGATCACGGACATTCCTTTCATAGTGATCCTCACTCGATCACCACTTCTGCATGTGCCATTCTTGCGAGTCTTAGTGTGCAAGTTTATTATATCTGTTGACCCACAGTGTGACCTACTACGAACTGTGTCCATATCCGAGGACGCGGCTATCGATAGATTATACACTCTGCAGAGGTTAGTACACTGTACCCACACTACGGAACTCATGGCCTCATGCTCCCATTCGGGTGGACCAACAACATTCCGACAAAACCAATCTATTGCATGACACTCTCCCGGCCACTCCGACAAACTCCCCTTTGGGCTATGTCCTGGGTGACCCCGGTGCCAACATGTGACACCCGCTACCTCTGTGGCTGCCACCGTCATGGCCAAACATCAACAATGTCCCAAACGGGGACCTCGGTACCATCAAAACTCGGGTCCTCAAGGTTATGACTGCCTACCGGGCCTGGGTAACGCCAGAGCACAACCTTCCCTCGTAGGAGGCACCGGCGAGAGGCATGACAATAGACCGCATTAAGGCCTCCCCATCCAGGCAAGTGTGGTTGCACTGGTGAGCTCGATTCGGTGGCACCATGACTCGATCAACAGCATGTTCAAGTTGGATTATTATCAAGTTTAACTTGAAAGAAAATGATTCGAGTCATAGTGTATGAATGGATGCACGGGTCACGATGAATGCATCATACTACCATATGTGCATATGACATGATTTCTACTGCCTACATTAGCAAGTGAGCATGTACCCTACTGCATAATATCAAAATGACAGAACAAAGTCTATGCAATAAAAGTTATATAGCAAGTTATTTTAAATAGTGATTATATGATGACTTTAATTCAATTAAACCAAAGTCATTGCAATGCCATCCTTGCATATGAATGTTGTGGCTTGCCTTGGTTCAGAGGAGTGTCACAATACTCCTGGCCTTCTCCAACACAACTAGGCTCTTCTGAAAATAATTTAAATGCAAAAAGAAAATGTCACATAACACTGTTTAATGCACCAGAAATTCTCAACAGCAAGAAAAATTCTGAGATTTGGCATACAGAAACTTTGGAATTTTACAAACCAGTAGCAAAAAGAATCAATTCAATTGGACTTATAGAATAAAAGTTATGGCTAGTCAAAGCTAGGGTCAAACTCTGGATTTAAATTGAATTAAATCAATTTCAGAAAACCCCAGAGGGTTGACGTCGAAGGCGTATTTAGGGAGTGCACCTCCACTAACGTACCGGTTCGGGTGTGAGAGAGAGAATGACAGGTGTGGCCCTTCTGTTTTAAATGAGAGAGAGAGAGAGAACAGTGCCTGGCGGCTCTGTCGCCGGCGTTTCTCCGGCGAGGGGACCTCGGCGATCACCGGAGAAGAGGGGAATGGGACTAGCTCGACGAGATGGTCACGCACGTACCCGAAGCTCGAGCTGAGGAGGTCGGACGGCGTCGTGGCGGTCCTCTCCAGAGACGGCGGCGGCGGAGCTGATCGGGATCGGCGTTTCCGGCGACAATCCGGTGAGCTCTTGGTACCGTCGTGCTCAGGAGGTTGCTACGGTCTCAGGGGTGGCAGTGGTTGGAGCTGGGGTGGACTAGAATGAGTGCACGGAGGAGGAGGATCCGTGGCTATCGCCAGCGAGGTTTGAAGGCCAGAGGCTTCCCGACGTTGCCAGCAGCTTCTAGAGTTCGATTTGAGGTCAGTGGTGAGGGTTGGGATGGCTAGAGCGATCGGGGGAGTGCTCTATTTATAGGAGGAGGCGAGGCAGTGCTCGGGCTCTGCCGGAGTGGAGCTACAGAGGAGGAGAGGGGAGGATAAGCACGGGCAGCGGCGTGGGGTGAAGCAGAGGAGCACAGGGCGACGCGGTGCATGCGTGCGGCTACAGTGGCGCGCACTACGCGCGAAAAACAGGCACACGAGCTCACTGTTCCCGCCGCTAGCTCTCGGCCTCTTCCGGCGAGCTGCATTCCGGCGTCGGGGAGGAGCAGGGAGGGGGTTGGGTGGCGCACGGGGGTTGGCTGCGGCGCTGAGACACGGAGAGATGTCGCAGGGAGGGCGGTTGGACGGCGGCCGCTCGGACCCGACGGGCAGAGCGCACAGAGCGCGTGCAATGCACCCTGCCCGCACGCGGTCACCGCATGCACTGGCACGCGGGGTGCTTTCGGCGCTACCAAACCGTGTCCACCGTGAAGTTCTCTCAAAACTTTGCCTAGAAATGTGCTGGGCTTGCCAAATGGTGCATTGGAGGTGACTGGAGCTAGAGATAAAGTTTCTGGACAGGAACTTGCTCCAAGCACTGGGGACAAATGGCTGGTTAATTAGAGCTGAAATTAGGCATTTAAGCATCACCTAGGAGGGTGATCAAGTGGTAAAAATTTCAGCTTAAAAGGATCAAGGAAAAATATACTTGCTTCACAAAGTGCTCTTTCTGACCAGAAGCAAAAACATTTTCCTTGGCTGAATTTTTCCAAATGACCATGGGATATTTTAGCATAGGAAGGTGAGGCATGACCCAAAGAATATTTGGGAATTTTCTTGCAATTTTCTGCGCAATAAAAATAGGGGTTGCTTCATAGCTATATGAGAAAAAGGATATTTTCAAAGAGAAAATGAATATAATGCCATTAAATAAAAATATCCAATGGCATTATTTTGAGAGGGATGAGGTCTAGGGAGGGTTTATGGATGAAAGAACCCACTTGGAGGAAAATCAAAAATAAATCCAAGTGGTAAGTCCAAAAGAATTGACTGGAAAACCCAAATGCAAATAAAAATATTCAATAAATCCAAATAAAAGAAAAAGGCAAAAAAAAACCCAGGGTGTTACAGAAAATGAAACTACGAAAAGACTATGTCTTCGAGCTTCATTGTCTTCGACGAATAGCTTCATGAATCAATATCTTCAGCACGAATGTCTTCGTGAACCACCATTGTCTTCAATGTCTTCATACATTTTTAGGGGTCATCTCCGATGAGTAAACCGACTCAATAGGGACTTCTACCTGTGTTCTCCTGTGAATCTCACAAACACATTAATCCCACAACCAAGTTTGTCTTCAATACTCCAAAACCAACAAGGGGTGGCACTAGATGCACTTACACGATCGATCCCCTATACTTGTGGGTCATCAAGACTCTTTTCTAGCACCGTTGCCAGGGAGTGAAGCGCCTTTGGTGATTGGAATTTGGTAAGGAAATATTTATATTACGTGCTGAAATTTATTGCCACTTGTCACTATGGAAAGTAATCCTTTGAGGGGCTTGTTCGGGGTATCTTCACCTCGACCGGAAGCAATAAGAGTTGCTCCTCCACCTATTGAACCTACTGAAAATATTTATTATGAAATTCCTTCGGGTATGATAGAGAAATTGCTAGCTAATCCTTATGCAGGAGATGGAATGGTACATACTGATATGCACTTGATCTATGTGGATGAAATTTGTGGATTGTTTAAGCTTGCAGGTATCTCTGGAGATGGAGTTAAGAAGAAAGTATTCCCTTTATCTTTGGAGGGAAAGGCACTGACATGGTATAGGCTATGTGATGATACTGGTACATGGGACTGGAACCGGTTGAAGCTGGAATTCCATCAGAAATTTTATCCTATGCATTTGGTTCATCGTGATCGGAATTATATATATAATTTTTGGCCTCGTGAAGGAGAAAGTGTCGCTCAAGCTTGGGGGAGGCTTAAGTATATGTTGCATACATGCCCCAATCATGAGCTCTCAAGAGAAATAATCCTTCAAAACTTTTATGCTCGGCTTTCTCATAATGATCAATCCATGCTCGATACTTCTTCTGCTGGTTCCTTTATGAAGAAAACTATTGAATCCAGATGGGACCTTCTTGAAAGAATTAAACGCAATTATGAAGATTCGGAAATCGACAAAGGTAATGAGTCAGGTATAAATCTTGAGTTTGATTGTGTTAAATCTTTTATGGAAACTGATGCTTTTCGTAAGTTTAGTACTAAATATGGACTTGACTCTGAGATAGCAGCTACCTTTTGTGAATCTTTTGCTGCTCATGTTGATCTCCCTAAGGAGAAATGGTTTAAATATCATCCACCTATTGAATTGAAAGAAGAACATGTTAGTGTTAAAGAAGAAACAATTGTTTACCATGTTGATCAAGTTGTGCCTACTGCTTATATTGAGAAGCCTCATTTCCCTGTTAGGATTAAGGAACATGCTAAAGCTTCAACTGTAGTCAATAAGAGTAAAATTAGAGCACCTAGACCTTCTGAGCAAATTAAAGTTGAACCTAGTGTTGCAATGGTTAAAGATCTTTTGGTTGATAACATTAATGGACAAGTCATATATGTCTGTGATGAAGCAACTAGAATTGCTAAGCCAGACCCTAAAGATAAAAATTAGCCTGTCGTTGGCATGCCTGTTATTTCTGTTAAAATTGGAGATCATTTCTATCATGGTTTATGTGATATTGGTGCTAGTGTGAGTGCAAGCTTGCAAATAGAGGCACTATTTCACCGCTTGGGATTGTTAGAGATGTTGAAGTCTTGTGTGGTAAGATCAAATACCCTACTGATTTTCTTGTTCTTGGATCGCCACAAGATGATTTTTGTTCCATTATATTTGGTAGACTCTTCTTGAATATTGTTAATGCTAAGATTGATTGCACTAACGAAATTGTTAGTGTTAATTTTGGTGAGATGTCTCATGAATTTAATTTCTCTAAGTTTCGTAGACAACCTCATGATAAAGAATTGCCTAGTAAGGATGAAATTATTGGTCTTGCTTCTATTGCTGTGCCTCCTACTGATCCGCTAGAACAATATTTGCTTGAGCATGAGAATGACATGCATATGAGTGAAAGAAATGAAATAGATGAATTATTCTTTAAACAAGCACCTATCCTTAAACATAATCTGCCTGTTGAAACCTTGGGAGGTCCACCTCCACCCAAGGGTGATCCTGTGTTTGAATTGAAGCAATTACCTGATACTCTTAAATATGCTTATCTTGATGAAAAGAAGATATATCCTGTTATTATTAGTGCTAACCTTTCAGAGCATGAGGAAAAGAGATTACTTAAAACTCTGAGGAAGCACCGTGCCGCTATTGGATATACTCTTGATGATCTTAAGGGCATTAGTCCCACTTTATGTCAGCATAAAATTCATATGGAGCCAGATGCTAAACCCGTTGTTGATCATCAAAGAAGGCTGAACCCTAAAATGAAGGATGTGGTAAGAACTGAAATATTAAAGCTTCTGGAAGCAGATATAATTTATCCCATAGATGATAGTAGATGGGTAAGTCTTGTTCATTGTGTTCCTAAAAAGGGAGGTATTACCGTTGTTCCTAATGATAAAAATGAACTCATCCCACAAAGAATTATAACTGGTTATAGGATGGTAATTGACTTCAGGAAATTGAATAAATCCACTAGAAAAGATCATTACCCCTTGCCTTTTATTGATCAAATGTTAGAAAGATTGTCTAAGCATACACATTTTTGTTTCCTAGATGGTTATTCTGGTTTCTCTCAAATACCTGTATCACCTGAAGATCAAGAGAAAACCACCTTTATTTGTCCTTTTGGAACTTATGCTTATCGTCGCATGCCTTTTGGTTTATGTAATGCACCTGCTACCTTTCAAAGATGTATGACTGCTATATTTTTTGACTTTTGTGAAAAGATTGTTGAGGTTTTCATGGATGATTTCTCCGTTTACGGAACTTCTTTTGATGATTGCTTAAGCAACCTTGATCGAGTTTTGCAGAGATGTGAAGAAACTAATCTTGTCTTGAATTGGGAGAAGTGCCACTTTATGGTTAATGAAGGTATAGTCCTTGGGCATAAAATTTCTGAAAGAGGTATTGAAGTTGATAAAGCTAAGGTTGATGCTATTGAGAAAATGCCATGTCCTAAAGATATCAAAGGTATAAGAAGTTTCCTTGGTCATGCTGGTTTCTATAGAAGGTTTATAAAAGACTTCTCTAAAATTTCTAGACCTCTTACCAATCTCTTGCAAAAATATGTTCCATTTGTTTTTGATGATGATTGTGTAGAAGCCTTTGAAATACTTAAGAAACCCTTAATTTCTGCACCTATTGTTCAACCACCTGATTGGAACCTACCTTTTGAAATTATGTGTGATGCTAGTGATTATGCTGTTGGTGCTGTTCTAGGACAAAGAGTTCATAAGAAATTAAATGTTATCCATTATGCTAGTAAAACTCTAGACAGCGCTCAAAGAAATTATGCTACTACTGAAAAAGAATTTTTAGCAGTTGTGTTTGCATGTGATAAATTTAGATCTTATATTGTTGATTCCAAGGTTACTGTTCAAACTGATCATGCTGCTATTAAATACCTTATGGAAAAGAAAGATGCTAAGCCTAGACTTATTAGATGGGTTCTTCTGCTACAAGAATTTGATTTGCATATTGTTGATAGGAAGGAGCTGAGAAACCCGTAGCATATAATTTGTCTAGAATGGAAAATGTTCTTGATGACCCACTTCCTATTAATGATGATTTTCCTGATGAACAATTAGCTATGATAAATGCTTCTCGTAATACTCCTTGGTATGCAGACTATGCTAATTACATTGTTGCTAAATACATACCACCCAGCTTTACATATCAACAAAAGAAAAAGTTTTTCTTTGATTTAAGACATTACTTTTGGGATGACCCACATCTATATAAAGAAGGAGTAGATGGTATTATTAGACGTTGTGTACCTGAGCATGAATAGGAACAAATCCTACGTAAGTGTCACTCCGGGGCCTATGGAGGACATCATGCGGGAGACCGAACTGCACACAAGGTATTACAATCTGGTTTTTATTGGCCTACCCTTTTCAAGGATGCTCGTAAGTTTGTCCTTTCTTGTGATGAATGTCAAAGAATTGGTAATGTTGGTAGACGTCAGGAAATGCCTATTGACGAGGGCATGTACTAGGGATAGGGTAATAGGCCTGACCTATAGACCCTACCCTAGGACACCACACGTCTTACACTGGGCCCCAGGGCCAGATCAACAACCCAGGATTCCACAGACTGACATTCACTCAGAGTTCTACGAACCACTCGGAAGGCGAGAGTTCACTCGACCCGCTCGTTTCACTCGGAACATCTGAAAGTCACTCGACCAGAGAAGACCAGGAGACCCCAGGAGCGCAACGGTCAGGACACACATTCGCCTGTATTAATTGTCATCAATATGCCCGTTACCTGGCGCACTTATACCCCTCTTAACTCCCTGTAATGGCTAGCGTTCATGGGAGGGCTGGCAAGATTATATAAGCCGCCCCCCTGCTCCATTCCAAGGGTTCGCAACCTGTTGTAATCATACACTCAAGTAATACAGCTCCAGAGCACCGAGACGTAGGGCTATTACCTCCACCGCTGAGGGGCCTGAACTCGTAAATCCGAGTGTAACACCTGCGCCGTAGCTAGGCTCTGCCCTCTCATCCGTACCCCTACACACTACTGTCAGGCTTGCACCCACGACAGTTGGCGCCCACCGTGGGGCAGGCGTCTAGCGACTTTCGGCGTAGTTGCATTTTTTCCACCATCACCATGGTTTCCGGCGGCGGACTGACTCTGGGCGGCGAGATCCGTTTCGGCGTCCTCAGCTTCATCACCGACGATTCGGCGTGGCTCCAGGAAGCCCCGCTGGATGTCGAGGCGTTGCCCGTCCGTGGCGTGGCGCACTTCTGTGCGAGTTCCTTCGGCGTCCTTCAGTAGCAACCGTCGACCCCCTATCAGTCGACTTCTTCGCTCTCCACCAGCCGTCGTCGCAAGCGCTCCGGACGCTCGCGGCTTCAGCGGTGGATCAGGCACGCGGTGGCCCTTCAGGTTACGGCCCCACAAATCGCAGCGATCGAGCCCGATGAACCTGTCTTCGATCTGTTCGCCTCCGTGTATGAGCACTCGGAAAGCGTATCCGAGTGCGAGAGCAGCGACCCCGCTGTGCAGGTGCTGATGGCTGATTCCCCGCTCAGTCCGCTTGGGTACGGCCGCGGCGGCGCGGAGAACGGCGACCCGTCGCACGCCGATCTTGGCGGCGGCAGGGACCGGCATAACGACGAGTACATCCCCCAACCTCTCACTCGGCAGCACAGGGAAGAACAGCAGCGCAGGACCGAGCAGGCCCTTCAGACGCCCATCGTTGGGACGACCCCCGAGGCTCAGGCTTTGGAGGCCGTGCGCTAGGCCAACTTGGCCGAGCGCAATCGTCTGGAAGCGCTCCAGAAGTCACTCGACGATCGTGCCTGCAGACAGCACCAGCCCAGTTCCAGTCGGCGACATCGACAGTTGTTCCCGAATGACCAGCAGAAGAGTTTCCAGGTATTCCGCACTCCCGTCCAGAATCTGGCGGCGGCCACTCGGATAGCAGATTCCATTGAGCCGTCCCGATCTGAGGCGGGAGAGGGCCTTCGGCAGATCCGGGCCCTGCTCAAGGCGGTTGAAGAGCAAAATTCGGCAGTATCTCAGTCGCGCAATAGGATACACAGCAGATCCATTCGGGCTGACACCGTCCAGTCGGCACACAGCCCAGTGTCTCCAAGGAGAAACAGGCACTCGCCTCCGTGGCAAAATGATCAAGACCACCACCGAGACCAGTACTCGGGGCAGGGTCACAGTCGGAATACGCCCCCGCGGCGTCAGGATGATCGTCACCGCATGCAGTCGCCCCCTCCGCAGGATGGCTCGTACGCGCCCCGGCCGTACGACGCCAGGCGTCCTTACGGCAATGATCGGAGGGCCAGCCCTCCCCGTCATGGCGACGGTTATCGCCAGAGAGAGCCAGTCGACTGCCGTGACCCGCAGTTCAACGCGAGATCCGTTCTCGCTCAGAACCTGGTTAACAGGGGCAGAGCTCAGAGAGAAAAACTTGGACAGAGATCGTCCGAGTGGAAGTGGAGCGTTCGTCTCCGGGCCCGAGTGTTTCAGCAGAGCCATCAGGGCCGCCGATATTCCACCAAACTTCAGATTGGCAGCTGGAGTAAGCAAGTTCACCGGTTAGTCCAAGCCAGAAACTTGGTTAGAGGATTACCGAGTGGCTGTGCAGATCGGAGGAGGAAATGACTATGTGGCTATGAAGCATTTGCCATTGATGCTTGAAGGGTCCGCCCGTGCTTGGCTCAATCAGCTTGCTCCGGCCAGTATATATTGCTGGGAAGATTTGACCCGAGTGTTCATCAAAACATTCGAGGGCACGTGCAAACGTCCGGCTGGATTGTCTGAGTTACAGCACTGTGTGCAGAAACCGAATGAAACATTGAGGGAGTACATCCAGCGGTGGACAACCCTGCATCATGTCGTGGAGAACGTCACAGAGCATCAAGCCGTCTGCGCCTTCAAGGCAGGAGTCAGGTATCGGGAGCTCATCCTGAAATTTGGTCGGTCAGGATCTTTGACCATGAGCCGAATGATGGAGATAGCCACTCGGTACGCGAATGGAGAAGAGGAAGACCGTCTCCATAACGGCAAAGGGAAAACCAGCGAGCCCAACCCCGGAAACAGTAATCTCAATCGGAAGCCGAAGCTCAAGGCTGATGGTTCGGCTCAGGCCGAGGCTGCCGCTCTGGCCGGTCAAACCAAAAACAAGGGGAAGGCTAAGGATAAATGGATCCCGAAGAAAAAGAAAGATCAGTTGGGCCAAGATGTCCTTGATTTACCGTGTCACATCCACACCAGAAAGGATGAAGATGGCAATTTGATATTGCCCAAACATACCACTCGACAGTGCAGACTGTTGATCCAGCAGTTCCGAGAGGGCCCGTCGAGTGAGAAGAGCCCAGAAGACGCTGATGATGGAGACAAACATGAACCTTTTCCCAGTGTCAACGCAACCCTGATGATCTTTGCAGATGTAGAGAGCAGGAGCCGATTGAAAGTCATCAATCAAGAAGTGAACATGGCAGCGCCGGCGACGACAAAGTTTCTGAACTGGTCGAAGACTCCGATCACCTTTGTTCAGTCGGATCACCCAGCCTATATTGCCACCCCTGGGCGGCAGGCGCTGGTGGTCGATCCAGTCATGGGAGGTGTCCGATTGCGCAAGGTCCTCATGGACGGAGGAAGCGGACTGAACATACTGTACGCTAACACTCTGCAAGCGATGGGCATTCCAATGTCCCGACTCAGCGAGAGCAGCATGCAATTCCACGGAGTGATCCTCGGCAAGAAAGCAAAGTCACTCGGGCAGATCGCCTTGGACGTGGTCTTTGGAGACGACAAGAATTTTTGGAAGGAAAGGCTGACCTTCGAGGTGGTCGACTTCCGTAGCGCCTATCATGCCATCCTCGGTCGGCCGGCGTATGCACGTTTGATGGCCCGCCCATGTTATGTGTATCTCAAGCTGAAGATGCCCGGCCCCAAAGGTGTGATCACAGTCACTGGCAGTCGACAGCGCGCGGAAGAGTGTTTGCAGCAAGGGTCCAAGATAGCTGATGAGCAGATGGCCATGGTAGAGCTGGAAGAGTACAAGAAGAATGCCGATCCGAGTGATTTGCTGCGCTCCAAGAAGCCAGCTGCAGAATCTGCATTTCAGTCGGCCGGCGACACGAAACCTGTGCATATTCACCCAGAAGATCCCAATGCTGTTCCCACCAACATATCAACAACACTCGACAGCAAATAGGAAGAAGCGCTCATCCAGTTCCTCCGTGAGAACTGGGACATCTTTGCATGGAAACCATCCGACGTGCCAGGTGTGCCCAGGGAGCTGGCTGAGCACCGTTTGCGAGTCAATCCAAAGGCGAAACCTATGAAGGAGCATCTCCGTCGCTCTGCTACACAGAAGAGGAAGGCCATTGGCGAAGAAGTTGCTCGGCTCCTGGCAGCCGAGTTCATCCGTGAGGTGTACCACTCCGAGTGGCTCTCCAACGTCGTCACGGTCCCTAAGAAGGACAAGTCTCTCCGAATGTGTATTGATTTCAAGCACATCAATCGGGTCTGCCCCAAGGATCACTTCCCGCTCCCCCGCATAGATCAAATCGTAGATTCCACAGCGGGTTGTGAGCGTCTGTCTTTTCTGGATGCGTACTCCGGGTACCACAAGATCCGACTGTATGGGCCGGGCGAAATAAAAACAGCCTTCATCACCCCATTTGGGTGTTTCTGCTATATCACCATGCCATTCGGCCTCAAGAATGCCGGTGCCACTTTCATGCGCATGATCCAGAAGTGTTTACAGAAACAGATCAGTCGGAATATTGAGGCGTACATGGATGATATCGTGGTCAAGTCCAGAAAAGGTTCCGACCTGCTGGCTGACTTAGCTGAAACTTTTGCAAATCTGCGGAAGTACGACATCAAACTGAATCCAGCAAAGTGCACTTTCGGAGTTCCTGGGGGCAAACTACTCGGTTTCCTCGTTTCCGAACGAGGGATAGATGCCAATCCTGACAAGATCGGGGCGATTGTACGAATGAAACGTCCAGAGCATCTTCATGATGTACAGAAGCTCACGGGTTGCCTTGTAGCTCTGAGCCGATTCATCTCCGTCTCGGTGAGAAGGCACTGCCCCTGTACCGATTGATGAAGAAGTCTGATTCGTTCGAGTGGACTGCTGAAGCACAAGCAGCATTTATCGAGCTCAAAGCCCTGCTTTCCACCCAGCCGGTGCTTGCCGCTCCGAATGAAAAGGAGCCGTTGCTCTTGTACATCGCGGCCACTGGTCAAGTTGTCAGCACTGTCCTCACAGTCGAGCGAGAAGAACAACCCCCAGTGGGTGTACGCTTTTTCAACTTAGCTGCAAACCAGCTTTTGCCTAAGTCAAAAATTACTCCGAGTGAAGAGCAACCCTCTCACTCGGGGGCTTGGCTGCGGACCAGCTTCCGCCCAAGTCAAAAATTACTCCGAGTGACGAGCAACCCTCTCACTCGGAGGCTTGACTGCGGACCAGCTTCCGCCCAAGTTGAAAATTACTCCGAGTGACGAGCAACCCTCTCACTTGGAGGCTTGGCTGCGGACCAGCTTCCGCCCAAGTTAAAAACTACTCCGAGTGAAGAGCAACCCTCTCACTCGGGGGCTTGGCTGCGGACCAGCTTCCGCCCAAGTTAAAAATTATTCCGAGTGAAGAGCAACCCACTCACTCGGGGGCTTGGCTGCGGACCAGCTTCCGCCCAAGTTAAAAACTACTCCGAGTGAAGAGCAACCCTCTCACTCGGGGGCTTGGCCGCGGACCAGCTTCCGCCCAAGTTAAAAATTATTCCGAGTGAAGAGCAACCCTCTCACTCGAGGGCTTGGCTGCGGACCAGCTTCCGCCCAAGTTAAAATGCTACTCCGAGTGAAGAGCGTCCCTCTCACACGGGGGCTTGGCTGTGGACCAGCTTCCGCCCAAGTTAAAACGCTACTCCGAGTGAAGAGCGTCCCTCTCACTCGGGGGCTTGGCTGCGGACCAGCTTCCGCCCAAGTTAAAAACTACTCCGAGTGAAGAGAAACCCTCACACTCGGGGGCTTGGCTGCGGACCAGCTTCCGCCCAAGTTAAAAATTACTCCGAGTGAAGAGCAACCCTCTCACTCGGGGGCTTGGCTGCGGACCAGCTTCCGCCCAAGTCAAAAATTACTCCGAGTGATGAGCAACCCTCACACTCAGAGGCTTGGCTGCGAACCAGTCTTCGCCCAAGTTAAAACCTACTCCGAGTGAAGAGCAACCCTCACACTCGGGGGCTTGGCTGCGGACCAGCTTCCGCCCAAGTTAAAAACTACTCCGAGTGAAGAGCAACCCTCTCACTCGGGGGCTTGGCTGCGGACCAGCTTCCGCCCAAGTTAAAACCTACTCCGAGTGGAGAGCAACCCTCTCACTCGGGGGCTTGGCTATGGACCAGCTTCCGCCCAAGTTAAAACCTACTCCGAGTGAAGAGCAACCCTCTCACTCGGGGGCTTGGCTGCGGACCAGCTTCCGCCCAAGTCTAAAACATTACTCTGAGTGATGAGCAATCCTCTCACTCGGGGGCTTGGCTGCGGACCATCTTTCGCCTAAGTCAAAAACCAGTTCAAAGATACGAAAGACTCGAAGGAAAGCATTCGATTAACTCCAAAAGTTCAAAAGAGAATACGAGTACTCGGGCCCAAGGCCCGAAAGAGTTTAACGATTACAATTCCACTCGGCATACCGAGGTCAATGGATGAGACTTAAAAAATTTCACGCCCCTGTAGGGCTGGCTGGTTCAACGAAAGCATCCAAGTCGATGACGTCCGCAATCCGAGTGGCCGCTTCGATGAATGTCTCCATGAAGTCCTCAAATTGGAGTTTCTTCGTGTTGGCAACTTGGAGAGCCTTCAGTTTCTCCTCCTTGGCCTCCTTGCAATGCAGTCGGACCAAGGAGAGCGCCACGTCGGCCTCGCAGCGAGCAGCTGACTTCTTCCACGCCTGCACTCGGCTGGGAATGTCATTGAGACGAGTCATCATGGGTTCCAGGTTGGTGTCAAGGGTATCTTCTGGCCACAGCTCCTTATCGATTCTGCCGAGTGCACCCCACAGACGAATGATGTAACCTTGGACGTCTTCGATGCGGGATTCCACCCGCAAGATTCCTAGTGCGGCCTTGTCACCGACGAGCGACTGGGAAGGATTCAGATCCCTCTCGATCCGATCAGTTTCCAGCTCGAAGTTTCGGCAGTACTCTCCGGATGAGAATAGAGGAGAGTTGAAGGTCAGCATGCAGGAAGTTCACTCGGATAAACGTTCATTCGGAGGCTGTAAGTTACCTGCAAGCTTATTGTACATCTCCTCTGTGAACTCCTCTATGTATCTCTCCAAAGCGTTCCTCTTCTCGATGAGCTAGACGACCTTCTCGTTCAGGGTCTTCTTCTCTTGTTCATAGACCTCCGCCTGGGCCTTGAACTTGCCATCCCACTCGGTCTGCTGCTTCTTGAGCTCGAGCACCTCCTTCTTCAGCGATGTGTTCTCCGCTTCAAGCTTCCCGAGTGAGGCCAGCTTCTCTTCGGCAGCCTTGGTCTTTTCCTTCGCCACTTTTTGAACCCCCGCCAGCTCGTTGTCCTTACTCTCGAGTGCCAGCTTCATAGTTTCTAAAGAAACAGAGGTTCTAAGCAGCACTTGGAGTTGATGGTTTTCACTACGCACATCTGTCGAGTGAAGTCACTCGGTTCAAGGAGCGGGGGGAGATAAAAACAAAATGCTCAGTAATTGGAGCTTACCTCCCATGGTCCTGAGTTCTGCCTGAGCGTGCGCCGTGTTCCTCTTCTCCACCTCCAAATCAACTCGGAGCTGAGCCGTCTCTTTCTCCAATGCCATGTACTGAGTCCCAAGCTCGCAAGTTTTCTGAAATACAAGAGAAAACAGTTAATGTCAAGAAATAT
Organism: Elymus sibiricus; assembly: GCA_039707655.1. NCBI lineage: Eukaryota > Viridiplantae > Streptophyta > Magnoliopsida > Poales > Poaceae > Elymus > Elymus sibiricus. The sequence goes on along the minus strand of CM077672.1, from coordinate 17,883,370 downwards.
CCTGAAGTACCACTCGACAGAGGAGGAACAAGCTTGACCAGTATCAGATCTTAAGTTCTAAGACTTCCGCCGACTGCCCGCAGTCGACGGTAGTCTCGGGGACTACACCCAATGGGTGCACTCAGCGTGCCCCCACTGGAATGGTATCCACTCGGAATGGTCCGCCCGATCCGAGTGACGGCCAAACACAAAACAATAAGACGAAAAAGTTCCGAGTGCCCAGAGATCGACACTCCTGGAAGGAACAAGCTTGACCAGTATCAGATCTTAAGTTCTAAGACTTCCGCCGACTGCCCGCAGTCGACGGTAGTCTCGGGGACTACACCCAGTGGGTGCACTCAGCGTACCCCCACTGAAACGGTATCCACTCAGAACGGTCCGCCCGATCCGAGTGATGGCCAGATAGAAAAAAAAACGACAACATCAACAACAACAGAACAAGTTCTAAGCTCTAAGACTCCCGCCGACTGCCTGCAGTCGACGGCAGTCTCGGGGACTACACCCAGTGGGTGCACTTAGCGTGCCCCCACCGGAATGGTATCCACTCATATCCGGTCCGCCCGGTCCGAGTGACGGCCAAACACAAAAACACCCAGTGGGTGTACCAAATATTTTCCAACTGAAGAAAAAAGACTTGGAGGTCAACTTACAAGAGCACTTACTCAGACGTTCTCCTGGTGAGCGGCACTGGCATCATAAGCCAACTTCTCAGCCGCGCACATCTCCCTGAGCCGTTGGGTCATTAATTCCGCCTGGATCATCGCCTCCTTGCTGGCCCCGGTTTGGTCTTCCGGCGTCTTGTACAGAGTGAAGATGTTGACGGGCGCAATCGGAACCGAGGCCAGGGCAGTCGACGGAGCCACAGCAGGACCAGCCCCAGCCTGAGAACCTTGCCCCAGCGGCACGGTCAAAGCAGGCGCAGGTGGAGCTCGAGGCACTTCGTTCGGCGGCGTCTGTCGTGTGGTGGTCTGAGGAGCAGTCGGAACTAGGATCTCCTTCTCAGTGGTCCTCCGCGGCAGCTCTTCATCATCATCTCCGACGTGGATGACCTCTGCAAGCATCACGTTCACTCGGCGCAATCAATCGCAATGCACGATTCAATCGAACGAAGACATTTCAGTCGAATGACAAGTTGCAGTAAAAATGAAGTTATTGTTACCTCTTTGAGAAGTGGCCGCGTCTGCCGTCTCAGCTTCGGTGCGGTCCTCATCAATCTGCATGGGAGACGTCGTCGAGGTAGCAGCACTGGTTCATAAGATGCACTCGGTCAGAAGAATCGCGAATGTTAGCGAAGACAGAAAAGAAAAGCTGAGAAGAATACTCACGTTGAGGCGACAGTCACAGCGACCTTGATTCGGGGCAGAGCCTTCCGAGGCTTGGGGGAAGCGACCTTGGGCTGCTTGGCGGCCTTCTCAGTCGGCGCAGGCGTCGGCGTCCATGCGCGCTTCGGAGCCTTAGCACTCGGAACCGCCTCCTTCTCCGAGCCTGCACTCGGATCATGGGCTCGTTTGGAGCCGTGCTCGTAGCCCAGCTCCGGAGATAGAGAAGACTCGACATCGTCGCTCCCATTCGAGTCCTCGCTTTCCTCCTCGCTGTCCTCCGCGTAGCTACCTCCGACGCTACCATGTTCGCTCTCCGTGCCTCCAACAGGTTGTTCTCCATTCGGCATAGGTGATAACATCTTCTGGAATTCCTGCAAGACACAAAGATCAGAGACAGTCGGTTCAGTCAGATTATTCAGTTCATTCGGAAAATTTGCGCATAAGTGAGTCACTAACAAATGCATGTCATACCTCCAATGGCAGGTTATTGGCGTCGTAGGGCGGGATCCGTCTCGACCCTCGCGGATTGTCGCGCGCGCCAGTGATGCACTTGATCCACTGTTCCACAGTTTTCTCCTCAACGTCCTCCAGATGCACTCGGATCGGATCGCTGGGTCCAGTATAGAGCCACATTGGGTGAGCCCGCTCCTGCAGCGGCTGGACCCTCCGACTGAGAAAGACCTCCAGAAGGTCCAGGCCAGTCAATCCACCCTGAATCAGACTAACCACGGCAGTCATCAAGATCCCTACATCCGCCTTCTCCTTTTTGTCAACTGTCAGCGAGGGAGGAGACTGAATCCTCTCGGTCGTGTAAGTAGGAAGACCAGTCGACGAGCCCGAGCATGGCAAGTCGTTGCAGTAGAACCAGGTCGACTGCCAGCCCCTCACCGAGTCGGGAAAATACATGGATGGAAATGCACTCTTACCCCTCATCTGAATGCCTAGACCACCGCACATCTGGATCACGTGCGTCCTCTCTCCATTCGGGTCAACCTTCTTAACCGATTGAGATCGGCACGTGAAGATATGTTTGAACAAACCCCAGTGCGGCGGACAACCCAGAAAATTCTCACACAAGGAAACGAATGCGGCAAGAAACATAATAGCATTTGGAGGCAGATGGTGGAGCTGAGCACCGAAGAAATTCAAGAATCCGCGGAGAAAGGGATGGGGTGGCATGGAGAAACCTTGCTCCACGTGCATGGTGAGAAGCACTCGCTCCCCGGGGCACGGCGCGGGCTCGATCTCCCCTTCCTCCGGCAGCCTCCACGTCCCGTCGCGGATCAGCCCATCCACGACGAACCCGTTGACGTCGTCGAGCGTGGTGGTCGGCGGGAGCCAGTCGCCCTGGATCCACCCGGGCGGGAGCACGGCTCGCGAGCTCGAAGCCTTCCTCCCCTTCGCCGCCTTCTTCGCCTTCTCGAGCTTAGCCGTCTTGTCCTTCACCATTGCCGCCGAGCTCTCCAGTACCGAGGAAGATTTGCGCAGAGTGGGTTGCGGGAGAAGGGATCGGGCGGACTGAGGAAGTTGGGAAAAGGGGATCTGTCTCTCTCTCCCTCTCCGCCACGGCCGCCTCTTATATCGCCGCCCGCACCGCTCCCCAATCCGCGCCGCTGAACCACGGGCCCGCAGATCTCCCCAAATCGTGCCGCCGAAGATCCAGTGGTACGTGGCGAAAAGTGGGGCGAAAATCGAGGCGTCACGCCCCACCTTCCCCACTCGTTGCGCTGCAACCGTTTGCGCGCGCTCAAATATGGTTTCAAATCCCGCAAAATCCGGAGTTCGGCAACCCGATTGCTCTCACTCCGAAGACGTGCCGCGTACGCTCGGATCTGCTCCAGCACACGGCATATGGCTACTCATTTCACTCGGATAGAAGCTACTCATTCGGATGAAGACTACTCATTTCACTCGGACGTCATATGGTCCATAATCCGTCAAAGTGCGGTGCGAAGACAAGGGCGCCTAAAGACCAGTAAGAGTTCTTGAGCGCCTCCGTAGCGCTCAACTCACCTGGGAATTCACCTTGACTCGACCCGCTTAACCTCGACTGATTCGGGGGCTAATGACGAGGGCATCTACTAGGGATAGGGTAATAGGCCTGACCTATAGACCCTACCCTAGGACACCACATGTTTTACACTGGGCCCCAGGGCCAGATCAACAACCCAGGATTCCGCAGACTGACATTCACTCGGAGTTCTACGAACCACTCGGAAGGCGAGAGTTCACTCGACCCGCTCGTTTCACTCGGAACATCTGAAAGTCACTCGACCAGAGAAGACCAGGAGACCCCAGGAGCGCAACGGTCAGGACACACGTTCGCCTGTATTAATTGTCATCAATATGCCCGTTACCTGGCGCACTTATACCCCTCTTAACTCCCTGTAATGGCTAGCGTTCATGGGAGGGCTGGCGAGATTATATAAGCCGCCCCCCTACTCCATTCCAAGGGTTCGCAACCTGTTGTAATCATACACTCAAGCAATACAGCTCCAGAGCACCGAGACGTAGGGCTATTACCTCCACCGCTGAGGGGCCTGAACTCGTAAATCCGAGTGTAACACCTGCGCCGTAGCTAGGCTCTGCCCTCTCATCCGTACCCCTACACACTACTGTCAGGCTTGCACCCACGACACCTATGAATTATTCACTTGTTATTGAACCATTTGATGTTTGGAGTTTTGATTATATGGGACCTTTTCCTAAATCCAATGGGTATACTCATATTTTAGTTGATGTTGACTACGTTACTAAGTGGGTAGAAGCTATTCCAACTAGTAGTGCTGATCACAACACTTCTATTAAAATGCTTAAGGAAGTCATTTTCCCGAGGTTTGGAGTCCCTAGATATTTAATGACTGATGGTGGTTCACATTTTATACATGGTGCTTTCCGTAAGTTGCTTGCTAAATATGATGTTAACCATAGAATTGCATCACCTTACCATCCTCAGTCTAGTGGTCAAGTTGAATTAACTAATAGGGAAATAAAATTGAGTTGCAAAAGACCGTTAATAGATCCAGAAAGAATTGGTCTATGAAACTTGATGATGCATTATGGGCTTACAGAACTGCATATAAAAATCCTATGGGTATGTCTCCGTATAAAATGGTTTATGGAAAAGCATGGCATTTACCTCTTGAATTAGAACATAAAGCTTATTGGGCAATTAAAGAACTTAATTATGATTTTAAACTTGTCAGTGAGAAGAGGTTATTTGATATTAGCTCGTTAGATGAATGGAGAACCCAAGCCTACGATAATGCTAAGTTGTTTAAAGAAAAAGTTAAAAGGTGGCACGACAAAAGAATTCAAAAACGGGAATTCAAAGTAGGTGATCATGTTCTATTATACAATTCTCGTTTGAGATTCTTTGCAGGAAAACTTCTCTCTAAATGGGAAGGACCGTATATCATCGAAGAAGTTTATCGCTCCGGAGCCATTAAAATAAACAACTCTGAAGGCAATAATCTGAGAGTTGTGAATGGGCAAAGAATTAAGCACTATATTTCAGGTACTCCCATTAATGTTGAAACTAATATTATTGAAACAATTACACCGGAAGAGCACATCAAAGAGTCCTTCTGGAACGCTTCAGAACCCTGAAAAGGGGTAGGTATGTGATACGGTAAGTAAACCGACTCCAAAAATTCCATAAAAATTATCTCTGTCAGTTTTGGAATATTAGAAAAATTAAAAAAATAAGAAACACCCGAGGGGACCCACGTGTCGCCCACAAGGCAGAACGGCGCGACCCCCCCGGGGCGCGCCGTGGTGCCTTGTGGGCCCCACGTGTGCCTTCCCGGCTCCATTTTCTTCCCGTATGCTTGTTTTGCAAGATAAAAATTCTTTATATATACTCCCGTATGTTTTGACCACCGTATCACAAGTTTTCTCCCTGTTCTTGTTTCGTGCTTGGTTCCTGCATCATGGTTCCTCTTCCTCAAACAATATGGGGGACGATGCTTGGTTCCTGCAGATGGAGCTTAGGCGGGAGGGGGAAGGAGAGGTTACCATGGAAGAATATGATGGAGATTCGCTTGAGGTCCACCCTCCGGCCTTCGAGAGGGGCACCCTTGCCGCCATCTCCACAATTCCAAACCCACATCAAGCCGTGAGAAGCACTACAAGCCATGGGGGTCCAGAGGTACAAGAAGGGTTTCCCCCTAGGAGGCCCTTACACAGGTTACATAGGAACAACTTTCATAATTTGGTTCACAATTATGGGGTTGAAAATACTCCTCGTATGCACATACCCTCCAATTGGGACATCTCTCGTCCAAGTGAAAGTGATGCAGGAAAGAATGCTTGGGGGCCAGAGAATAAGCATATTATGGCCGAAGTCCAAAAGAATACAGAGATGATGCAGCATGTGCTCCGAGAAATTCAAAGCTTAAAGGAGATCCTAATTAATGTCATGAAGGACAAGCCCACCACCTCACCATCACCACCATCACCACCATCACCGAAGAAGGAGACTTGAGTACATGGGTATGGGCACTCCCCTTGGCTTGTGCCAAGCTTGGGGGAGGCACCCCGGTATCGTATCACCATCACTTTCTCATCATCATTATCTATCTTAGTTCGATCCTTAGTTATTTCGTGATTCAGAGGAATAAAGTTTTAGTATGATTTAGTTTTGAGTGCTTGCTTTGTGACCTATCTATCTATGTAATCATGTGTGAAAGTTATATAATAAAGATTAGTTTGAGTTGAGTGTTTTGCTTTTGATGATCCAATCTTAGAAATAAATAAAGAATAAAAAGTAAGATCATATGATAATCCCATGGGGAGTGATGACTTCACATAAAAGAAGTATAATTGATAAAACTTGTTGGAAGTTGACAAACATAGCATTGGTCATTGTAGCAATTCATGAAAAAGTAATAAAGCAAGAGAGGTCTCACATATAAATATACTATCTTGGACATCTTTTATGATTGTGAGCCCCCATCAAATATTCTAAGACAATTAGTTGACGTTGGACAAGGAAGACAACGTAATGGGTTATGTTTGCTTATATTCACGTAGAAGTTATATTGTTTTGGATCCTCTAACATGTGGTGTTTGCCCCCTATCTTTGCTAGCCAAAAAAAATCCGCACCAAGTAGAGATACTACTTGTGCATCCAAAAACCCTTAAACCCAGTTTCATGTCATAAGAGTCCACTATATCTACCTATGGATTGAATAAGTTCCTTCAAGTAAGTTGTCATCGGTGCAAAGTAATAAAAATTGCTCCTAAATATGTATGAACATTTATTGTAAGGGAAAATAAGCTTTGTACGATCATGTGATGGTGGAGCAATAAAAGCGATAGACTGCATAATAAAGGTGGCTATCACAAGGGGCAATATAAAGTGGCGTTCCTTTACATTAAGAGCTTGCACATCCAAAAACAAAAGCGCATGACAACCTCTGCTTCCCTCTGCGAAGGGCCTATCTTTTACTTTATGTATTTACTTTCATGCAAGAGTCAATAGTATTCTTCTCTATTCCGTTTTTATTTTCTCTTTTGGCAAACATCATGTGGTGGGGATTGATCCATGCATATATATCCAGTTGAAAGTAGGTGATCATGAGTTATTATTGTTGACATTACCCTTGAGGTAAAAATGTTGGGAGGCGAAATTATAAGCCCCTATCTTTCTATGTGTCCGACGGAAACTTTTGCTCCATAAGTATGCCATGAGTGTCAGCAATCATAGAAGACTAAATGATAGTTGAGTATGTGAACTTGCTAAACAAAGCACTTACATAGACTCTTTCTGATAATATGATGAATTGCAATTGCTTCTGTGACTGAGATCATAGTTTGTTAGTTTTCAATTTGGTTTATGGTTCATACTCTAACTTGTGGATGAATTGTCACTTTTTCATGAGAAGTTTTATGATGATATATTGCTGTTATAATAAAGATCATGATGCTCCATGTCCGTATTTTATTTTTATCGACGTCTCTCTCTCTAAACATGTGGTCATGATTATCTATTTCGACTTTTCGCTTGAGGGCAAGCGAGGTCTAAGCTTGGGGGAGTTGATACATCCAATTTGCATCATGATTTCCTACTGTTATTTATTATGTTTTTGATCATTATTTCACTTTATGGTACAATTCTTATGCCTTTTCTCTCTTAATTTGCAAGATTTACATGAAGAGGGAGAATGCCGGCAGCTGGAATTCTGGACCTGAAATAGCCATATCAGAGATACCTATTCTACAGAGCTCCAATTGACCTGAAATTTCACGAAGATTTTTTATTGAATATATAAAAAATACTGGAGAAAAGATATAACAGAGGGGACCCACCAGCTGCCCACAAGGAAGTAGGGCGCGGCCACCCCTAGGCGCGCCCTAGTGCCTTGTGGGGCCCACAGCTGGCGTCTGGCCCCCTCCTTCAACTATATGAAGCCATTTGCCCTAGAAAAAATCAAGAGAAGGACTTCGGGACGAAGCGCCGCCGTCTCGAGGCGGAACCTGGGCAGGAGCTATTTTGCTCTTCGGCGAAGCGATTCCGCCGGGAATACTTCCCTCCGGGATGGGGAAATCAAAGTCATCGACATCACCAACGATCCTCTCATCGTGGGAGGACCAATCTTCATCAACATCTTCACCAGCACCATCTCATCTCAAACCCTAGTTCATCTCTTGTATTCAATCTTTGTCTCAAAACCTCAGATTGGTACCTGTGGGTTGCTAGTAGTGTTGATTACATCTTGTAGTTGATGCTAGTTGGTTTATTTGGTGGAAGATTATATGTTCAGATCCTTAATACTATTCAATACCCCTCTGATCTTGAACATGAACATGATTTGTGAGTAGTTACTTTTGTTCTTGAGGACATGGGAGAAGTCTTGTCATAAGTAATCATGTGAATTTGGTATTCGTTCGATATTTTGATGATATGTATGTTGTTGCTTCCTTTAGTGGTGTCGTGTGAACATCGACTACATGACACTTCACCATCTTTGGGCCTAAGGGAAGGCATTGTGGAGTAGTAATTAGATGATGGGTTGCTAGAGTGACAGAAGCTTAAACCCTAGTTTATGCGCTATTCCGTAAGGGGCTGATTTGGATCCATACGTTTCATGCTATGGTTAGAGTTATCTTAATTCTTCTTTCGTAGTTCGGATGCTTGCGAGAGGGGGTAATCATAAGTGGGAGGCTTGTTCAAGTAAGAACAGCACCCAAGCACCGGTCCACCCACATATCAAATTATCAAAGTAGCGAACGCGAATCAAACAAACATGATGAAAGTGACTAGATGAAATTCCCATGTGTCCTCGAGAACGCTTTGCTTATTATACGAGTTCATTCCGACTTGTCCTTTGCTATAAAAGGGATTGGGCCACCTTGCTGCACTTTATTATACTTGTTACTTGTTACTTGTTACGAATTATCTTGCTATCACAACTATCTGTTACCGTTACTTTCAGTACTTGCAGAGAATACCTTGCTGAAAACCGCTTGTCATTTCCTTCTGATCCTCGTTGGGTTCGACACTCTTACTTATTGAAAGGACTACGATTGATCCCCTATACTTCTGGGTCATCACTAGTCTTCGATAGGCTAGGCCTTTCCCCTCTACTCTGGCATTCTGCAGTTTGGTCCACAGATACAACTCCTTCCCTTTGATACCGATGCATACTTAGTTTATATCTGATGTAAGTCTTGCGAGTACTTTGGATGAGTACTCACAGTTGCTTTGCTACCTCTTTTCCCCCTACACGATTGCTACAATCAGATGATGGATCCCAGGAGCCAATAGATCCCGTCGACGACTACTACCACACCGACGGAGCCTACTACTACGTGGAGACCGACGACCAAGAGTAGTTCGGAGGGTCCCAAGCAGGAGGCCTGTGACTTTTCGATCTAGATGTTGTTGATTTGCTCAGCCTTCTTAAGGCAAACTTGTCTAATTATGTCTGTACTCAGATACTGATGCTTTCACTGACTCTTGTGTATTCGAGCCCTCGAGGCCCCTGGCTTGTAATATAAAGCTTGTTTATTTTATTTTGTGTCTAGAGTTGTGCTGTGATATCTTCCCATGAGTCTCTGGGCTTGATCGTGCGCATTTGCGTGTATGATTAGTGCACGGTCGAGTCGGGGGCGTCACAAGCTGGTATCAGAGCCGACTGCCTGTAGGAAGTCCCTTTCCAACTCCTTGGCCGAAGTTGATTCTAGTCTTAGAAAAACTATTTTACTAACATTGTTGTGTGGCTTACGGGCCCACATCGCCAATGGATGGGATTAGGATCTTTTATTCCTCTCCTTTACTCTGAGACTCTGATCTCTCTTCTATCCGGGTTAAAGATTTTACTAACTCTAACTCTTGGTTCTCGTAACGACTTCATTCCGGAGAGCCACTCATTCCCGATCATCCCTGGATATTTCAAGATATCCCTCGATGCTTTCCCGAGACCCTTGTGCTCATCGCTTTTGCGATTCCGTACCACCGATAAATCCCCGTGGATAACTACACATCCTTGCCGTTCATACATTCATTCCCAGTTGCTCTTGTTATTACAAGATGCCGCCGCATGAACTCCTTGAGCTTAAGGAGGAAATCGATAAATCACTCTGCAAGGTTTCATTCATCCAAGTTCCTCTGCTCGTGGAGCACCTTCTCTCTTTGTTAAGAACAAAGATGGTACGAATCGGTTGGTCCAAGATTACCGACCTATCAACCAGGCAACAATTCAGAACAAGTATCCGCTTCCGCGGATCAATGATCTGTATGATCAACTAGCTGGTTCCTCAGTATTCTCTAAACTCGATCTGAGGTTGGGTTACCACTAGATCCGAGTTTGTGAAGAGGATATTCCGAAGACCGCCTTCGTTACTCGTTATGGTTCATACGAGTACACCGTCATGTCGTTTGGTTTAACCAATCCTCCAGCAATGTTCTCCCGATTGATGAATTATATCTTCATGGAATACCTCGACAAGTTCATCGTAGTTTATCTGGATGATATCCTTGTATATTCCAAGAATAAAGAAGAACATGCTGAACATCTTCGTCTTGTACTGAAAAAGCTTCGAGAGCATCAGCTATATGCCAAATATTCCAAGTGTGAATTCTGGTTATCCGAAGTGACCTATCTTGGTCATGTGATTTCCAAGGATGGTATTGCTATCAACCCAGAGCGAGTTCAGCCTATTCTTGACTGGACTCCTCCGAAGAATGTCAAGGAAGTCAGAAGTTTTCTCGGACTCACCAGCTATTGCCGCCGTTTTGTCGAGAACTTCTCCAAGATTGCCAAGCCTTTGACTAATTTGCTTCACAAAGGCCTTAAGTTTGAGTGGACAGAAAAATGCCAGGAAAGTTTCCAGACACTCAAAGAAAAGTTGACATCTGCACCAGTGCTTGCCCCTCCAGATTCTCGCAAGGAATTCATGATTTATTGCGACGCATCCTGTCAAGGATTAGACTGTGTCCTAATGCAACAACGCAAAGTGATTGCTTATGCCACTCGACAGCTGCGTCCTCATGAGGAAAACTACCCAGTTCATGATCTCGAAGTCGCTACAGTTATATATGCACTGAAGTTGTGGCGACATTACCTTCTTGGTAATCGTTGCGAGATCTACACGGATCATCAAAGTCTGAAGTATTTGTTTACTCAGCCGGATCTGAATCTCCGCCAGCAACGATGGTTGGAAACAATTACAGACTACGACTGCGATATTTCATATACCCCTGGTAAGGCTAATGTTATGGCCGATGCTTTGAGTCGCAAGTCTTATTGCAACAACCTCATGGTTCAGCAAGACCAACCTCTTCTTTGTGAAGAATTCCGTAAGTTAAACCTTCATATGGTTCCACAGGGTTCTCTCAATACCCTTGTTTTGGAACCTACTCTCGAGAAAGCTATTAAGTATGCGCAAGGAAAAAATGCTGAAGTTGATCAGATGAAACGGGATCTTGCTTTTGAGAAAGCCAGAGATTTCTCGCTTGCTGAAGATGGAACCTTGTACTTCAGAGATCGCCTTGTGGTACCCCGGTTCGAACTTATGACAGACAAAGTTATGAAGGAGGCACATGATACACCACTGTCTATTCATCCGAGTAGTACCAAGATGTATCATGACATCCGTCAAAGGTACTGGTGGTCCAATATGAAACAAGATATTGCTCGTTATGTTGCCGAATGTGACAATTGCCGTCGCGTCAAGGCAGAACATCAGAAACCTGCTGGAATTCTACAACCGCTCCCTATTCTTGAGTGGAAATGGGATAAGGTTCAGATTGATCTTATCACTGGCCTTCCCAGATCCCAGAAGGGTCACGATGCTATTCTTGTCGTCGTCGATCAATTCTCCAAAGTTGCACATTTCCTGCCAGTCAAGGAGACGATCACTGCTAGTCAGTTAGCAGACTTGTATATCTCCAGAATTGTGACACTCCATGGTATTCCAAAGGAGATCAGTTCAGACCGTGGCAGCCTCTTCACCTCAAAGTTCTGGGAAAGTTTCCAAAGAGCTATGGGAACTCATATAACCTGGAGCACAGCTTATCACCCCCAGTCCCAAGGTCAAATTGAACGAGTTAACCAAGTGCTTGAAGATATGCTATGTGCTTGTGTCATCTCATTTAGCAAGAAGTGGGAAGAATCTCTCCCATATGCTGAATTCTCGTACAACAACAGCTATCAAGCTAGTTTGAAGATGGCACCCTTTGAAGTACTATATGGACGTAAGTGTCGAACCCCACTGAATTGGTCAGAAACAGGGGAACGGCCGCTCATCGGTCCGGATATTATCCAACAAGCTGATGAGCAAGTCTGTATTGTCCGGGAAAATCTCAAGGCGGCCCAGTCCCGCCAGAAGAGCAATTATGATCGTAAGCACTGGGATTGATCTATCAGCCTGGTAAACAAGCTTATTTGCGTGTCACTCCTATGAAGGGCACTCATCATTTTGGAATCAAGGGCAAGTTAGCTCCTCGCTACATTGGACCCTTCTGCATTCTCGCCAGACGTGGATATGTGGCTTATAAATTGGAATTGCCACCGCAGTTTTCTCACATCCACGATGTCTTTCATGTGTCGCAATTTCGCCGTTGCTTCAAGGATCCGCACCATGCAGTGGATCATGAGATGCTCGAATTGCAAGATGATCTCTCTTATAAGGAGCATCCGATCCGGATTCTGGATCAAGCTGAACGTCGGACCCATCAGAAGGCAACCAAGTTCCTTAAAGTGCAGTGGTCGAATCACACTGAAGATGAAGCCACTTGGGAACGTGAAGATCGCCTACGGGAAGAATACCAAAACCTTTTCCCTTCTACCTCCTGAATTCTCGGGACGAGAATTTCTTTTAGAGGAGGAGAATTGTAACACCCCTGTGTAAATGAGCTACACGGATCTTCATGTTAATGCTAAGTCACTTTGATTTGCAAAGAATGATCACAGTGGAATCATATCTCATTTCAAACTCCTTAACTGAATTCAAATTAAATTTGCAAGTGAAATATGAAGTTGCTGCAAAATAGTTCATCATTTAGCAAAAATTCCATAACAATTGTTTGTCGGGGTACGACAATCTATGGGGCCATGCAGCCCCTTGTAGTTTGGCGGGGAATATCGGCATGCGCAAAGAGCATGGTCAATGGAGCGCGGGGAATTTAACCCAGGTTCGGGCCGCTGAGAAGCGTAAAACCCTACTCCTGCTTCTGGTGTATTAGTGGTGTGGAAGCACAGTACAAGGAGCGCTTCTCCCGGCAAGGTGCGGAGAGAGCAGCTACGCGAGAGGTGCTCGTGTTCGAAAAGGATTCCGAATCCTCCAAACTGTTGCCCTGGCCCTCATTTTATAGCTCAAGGGGTTACCACAGTGGCAAAACAGTAATTACATAGCGATTAGATAGCAAACAGTGCTATCATACCTAACTCTGCCAGTTTAGTACTAAGGCATTTAATGTGTCGTTAGGTGTCATGCAGAGAGGTAGTCCCGGCAAGGTTTCTGCACCGCTTGCCCAGCTACCTCGTATTATCCTGACACGCCTCCTGGACGGGTGTCATTAGAGGCAAATCTCGTCCCAGCGTGCTGACATGTGCCCGACAAGCCTTACCAACCATCCTGCGCGATCGACACCTCATATTCCAGCGAACACCTGTGCGGTGAGGTGGAGCGATGGAGGGCTGGCATAAGCTTGCCGGCATGGAGCTTGCCGGGTCTTCACCTTGCCGGTTTATGCTTGCCGGCAAGGAGTGTCTTCATCTTTGGTGCTGGGTGAGTGTCGAGCCTTGAGCTTCTCTCTGGTAACTCCTTCGGCTGAACTTGGAGTCTTGGTCTTGGCGGTTCCCGGCAAGGCCTTGGCCGGCAAGGAGGCTGCTACTGTCTGTGCATAAGTCAGGGTATAAAATACCCATGTTTTATACACCGACAGGAGCCCCCGGGCCAGGGCCATACGAGCGTCCGAAGCGTCGTTGGGCTAGGCCCAAACAATGCACAGACATGCGCCGGGAAACCGCCGTTGGAATTTTGGTCATGATGATCTTCGTTCTTTGAGATCTTCATTGCTTCCTCACTAATCTGGACTTGGGTGTGTCCTCGGCTGTCCTCCGGCAACTCTTGCCGTCGGGCTAGTCACAAACCGGCGCGCGGCTATGCGTGGCGAGGAGTAACTGCCATACCTGTCTTTACTCCTCCTTTTTCTGCGCCCCTCCATCACGCGCGTCTGCATACATGCAAGGCAGCGGATTGGCGAAGAGAGGCGGTCGTTGGAGTGGTGCGCCTGGTAATGGGCGCAGAACACGGGATTGGCGAACTTGGACGGTCGCCGGAGTAGTGCGCCTGCTCATGAATGCAGGGCGCAGGATTGGGGAGTTTGGGCGGCCGCCCGACGATGGTGAAGAGCCAGCCCCCCGCATCCTCCCTATAAAGAGGGGGCCGCGGGATGCGATGCTCATCCACTTCCTTCGCCCCATCCTTCCAGCTACTGCTACCTCCGCCTCCTTCCTCTTCCTCCCGCTTCCGTGGGCACCATGGCGAGGGGGAAAGGCCGGGCTCGTGGGCCTGCCACCGCCACGCGGGCTTCTCTTCGGGATCGTGCTGGCACTTCTGCTGCGGCCACGGAGGCCGGCCCCAGCGCTTGGGGTGGAACCGCGGGCCATGGTCATGGAAGACGCGTCGCTCGGGGACGAGGTGGCCGTGGTGGTGCGCTCGTTACTCCGCCTCCAGCCAACCAGCCCTTGGCAAAAGGCCACACGGAGGATATGGCGCACGAGTTCGTCGTGGAGCTACGTAACCGGCCACGGAGCCGGCTGCAGCTTCCTCGCCCTTTCGCCAGGGAGATGGAGGGCGTCGACTTGCGCCGCTTGTGGCTGCGTGTTGACGGCTGCTGCCATGGTCGGTCTGGGTGGCCGTCGAAGCTTCCGCCAACGGCATCTTGTACTTCACGCGAGGGTGGAAGTCCTTCATCCGTGCTTGCAGCCTAGGGCACGGGCATCTCCTCCACTTCAGGCTGGACGGGGCCGATACGCTCGTCGTGAAGTTCTTCGGGGCTTCAGGCGCTCGTCTGGAGTGCTACGCGGAAAGCTCGAGCGACTCCGACACCGCTTCCTCCAGCGAGACTGAGGACGATGACGATGACGGTGATGATGACGGCGGCGCTCCAGGCATGAAGGTTGAGGACGACGGCTCTGACTCCTTCGTCTCGTATTGATCGCCGGCAGCACCATCATCTGGCTCTCTGGGAGCGATCCGCCTAGGCGCCCCTTTTGCCCTTGTATTGCACCTGAGATAAACCCTGGCAAAGGGCCGATGAACATGTAATCGAGCACTTCCTTAATGAACATCTGGTGTTTGCCGGGTTTAAATAAATGCGCGTCGTTTTGCCTTGTCTCATTTTGCTTTTGAACGATTGTGTCCCTACGCTGTTCGGAATCTTGTCGGTGCGCACGCTTGCCGCGAGCGCTTTGAGGAGCAGGTCCTTAGCAGCCTGCTGGAAATGCCGCCGCCGGCAAGCTTGCCGGATCGTGTACTTGCCGCGAGCGCTTTGAGGAACGGGTCCTTAGCAGCCTGCCGGAAGTACCGAGGCCGGCAAGTTTTCCCTTAGCCATTTTCACTGCAGCTACTTAAATTGTCGAGCGGACTCGAAACAATATAAGAGCGCGAATGATTGCGACAAGGTTCCTTCGCGTGCAGGTTTCTCATACAAAGTGCAAAATCGTTCAAGGGAGAACGCGAATGTAACTAAGGAAATTATTTTCAAACTTTTGCAACTTAGCTTTTCCCTGCGTCATTTCTCTTGCTGCGTGAAATGATCACTTGAACGTCATTAAAAATGGTACCCATCTCCACTCCCCCCGGGAAACTTGCGCGCGAGGGATCCTTCTTATCCTTTTAAGAAAAAGAAAGAAGAGGAAAGAGCGGTTGAGGAACCTTGAGGGTCCGCTAGTCATTTCATACAAACTAAAGTGTAAATCATATCATCACATGTATGGGCACGTAAATGGATATGTACGAGGAGTTGCGAAACACTTAGCTTTATTATGCACAGGGTCTGCGCCTGGCTTTGTACAAAGGCTTACATGTCTTGCCGACAAGGCTTGTACAAAAGAGGTTGCCGGGAGATGTCCCGGCAACTGCGCCTCATGGGTAGAACTTGCGAAGATGCTCGATATTCCACGAGTTTTGCACTGGGGTGCCATCTTCGGTCTCCAGCCAGACTGCGCCAGGCCTGGTGACTCGTACTACCCGGTAAGGGCCTTCCCACTTCGGCGTCAACTTGTTTGATCCTTTGGCGGACTGGGCGCGCCGAAGAACAAGGTCGCCTTCCTCAAGGCTCCGGGCGTGCACTTTGCGGCTATGGTAGCGGCACAAGGCTTGCTGGTAGCGTGCAGCTCGCACAGCCGCCCGAAGACGATCTTCCTCACGGAGCAATGCATCGGCTTGCCGCAGTTGCCCTTGCTCAGCTTCATCATAAGCGAGTACTCGAGGTGACCCGCATTTGAGTTCCGTGGGGAGCACCGCCTCTGCACCATAGATTAGGGAGAAGAGTGTCTGGCCGGTAGCTCGATTTGGTGTCGTCCTGACTGACCAAAGAACCGCCGGCAACTCATCAACCCAGCGCTTTGCGCACTTGCGCAGCTTGTCGAAAGTTCTTGTCTTGAGTCCACGCAGCACTTCAGCATTCATCCTTTCTGCTTGGCCGTTGCTTCTCGGGTGAGCGACAGACGCAAAACAGATTTTGCTGCCAAGGTCTTCAATGTACTGCATGAAGGTGCGGCTCGTGAATTGCGTGCCGTTGTCGGTGATGATCCTGTTAGGAACCCTGAAACGGCAAACTAATCCTTTGAAGAACTTGACGGCTGATTGCGCTATCACCTTCCTCGCTGGCTCCACTTCTGGCCACTTCGTGAACTTGTCGATGGCGACGTACAAGTACTCGAAGCCCCCGGTAGCGCGGGGGAAGGGGCCCAAGATATCGAGCCCCCAGACCGAAAAGGGCCAGGAGAGAGGGATCGTTTGGAGAGCTTGAGCTGGTTGATGTACATTCTTTGAATGGAACTGGCACACTTCACACTTGGTTACTAGCTTAGTCGCATCCTGGAGGGCGGTGGGCCAATAGAAGCCTTGCCGGAAAGATTTGCCGGCAAGTGCTCTTGATCCTATGTGTGAGCCACATATGCCTCTATGTATCTCCGCCAACAGTTCTAGCCCGTCTTCCCGGCAGATACACTTCAATTTCACACCGTTTGGTCGTTTTCTGTATAGGATGCTATCCACAAACTGATACATACTTGACTGGCGGGCTACTTTCTCAGCTTCTTCTTACGCATCGGGAAGTTCTCCTGTTTGAAGGAAACGGACTATCTGCTGTGCCCATGCCGGAGCTTGTGGCTCAACGACAAGGACTAAAGGCTTCCCTTAGGCCATGGGAGCGCTTGCTTCCGCGGCGAGAACCTGTGGTCCCGCGCTAAGCCGCTGCTCACCACCAGCCGTGTCGTTGTTCCCGGCAGCGTTGTTGCCGGTGGCTTCTGAGAGCTCTGCCGGAAAATACTTGCCGGTACTCAACTTTCTTCTCTTACTGGCCTACGTTGATGGAGTAACTGTGGGTTGATTCAAATGGAGCACAATGGTTCCCGGTTCCACAGGAAGCTTTTGCGCGGCACACTTTGACAGGCTATCAGCAATGCTGTTTTCCGCACGAGGGACGTGCTCTGTTAGGAGTCCGTCAAAGTGTTTCTCCAATTTCCTCACTTCTTCCACAGATGCTCTCATCAATGGGCTTTCGTAATCCTTATTCACTTGCTTCACAACAAGCTGCGAGTCACCGCGGATGATCAATTTCTTGATTCCAAGGTCCACTGCGATCCGAAGACCGGCAAGGAGCCCTTCGAACTCAGCAGTGTTGTTTGTAGCTTGCTCCCTAGGAAAGTGCATCTGGACCACGTACTTGAGGTGCTCCCCGGTGGGTGCGACAAGCAGCACTCCGGCACCGGCGCCTTGCAGCGAAAAGGCACCATCGAAGTACATAACCCATTCTTTTGCTGTTTCCTTGCCGGGGAGAGCCGTTTCTTGAGTCTCTTTGTCTTGCGTTGGTGTCCATTCAGCAATGAACTCTGCCAAGGCTCTGCTCTGGATTGTTGAAGTGCTTTCAAACTTGAGTGCAAAGCTTGATAATTCCAACGCCCACTCCACTACCCTGCCGGTTGCCTCTGGATTTATCAAGATGCGTTGCAGCGGGAAGCGAGTGACAACGGTGATCTCGTCTGCCTGGAAGTAGTGACACAGCTTCCTTGAGGCCATAAGGAGGCCGAAAAGCAACTTCTGCACTCCAGAGTATCTCGATCTAGCCCCCTGCAGGAGGGAACTAACGAAATGCACCGGCCGCTGCACCATTTTCTTCTTCAGCATCACCTGCTGATCAACTCCATTTACTTGCGCTGTATCTGCCTCGTCGGCGTCAGACCCTGCCGGTCAAGATTCTGGTCTGTCGCTGGATGGGCTTGCCGTGGTTGCTCCTTCATCATTGATCTCCCTCTGTGCCACTAATGCAGCACTGGCCACTTGATTCGTTGCCGCTATGTATAGCAGCAACGGCTCTTGTGGTCTAGGCGCAACTAGTGTTGGCGCAGAGGAGAGGTATTCCTTCAAGTCTTGCAGCGCGGCCTCCGCTTCCGGAGTCCATTTCATTGGACCTGCCTTTTTCAAAATTTTAAAGAACGGCAAGGCGCGCTCGGCAGATCTTGAAATGAACCTACTCAAAGCAGCAACACAACCGGCAAGACGCCGCACATCTTTGACGCTTTTCGGTGCTTGAATCTGCTCAATTGCCTTGATTTTGTCGGGATTTGCCTCTATTCCCTGCTGAGATACGAAAAATCCGAGAAGCTTGCCGGACGGGACACCAAACACACACTTCTTGGGGTTGAGCTTTAGGTTAATCTTGCACAAGTTTGCAAATGTCTCGTCCAAGTCTTGAATGAGGGTTGATTTGTCCTTGGTTTTGACCACTATATCATCCATGTATGCTTCTACATTCCTGTGCAGCTGGGGCTCAAAACCAATCTGGACTACCCTAGCAAACGTGGAACCGGCACTCTTTAATCCGAAAGGCATACGCACAAAGCAGTATGTGCAACATGGAGTAATGAATGCGGTTTTCTCCTCATCCTCCTTGGCCATGAATATCTGATGGTATCCAGAATATGCATCAAGGAAGGAGAGCAGATCGCAGCCAGAGGTGGAGTCCACAATTTGATCGATGCGTGGCAATGGGAAAGGATCTTTTGGACAAGCTTTGTTGATATCAGTGTAGTCTATACAAAGTCTCCACTTCCCATTTGCCTTGCGCACCACCACTGGATTCGCCAACCACGTGGGATGTAACACTCCTCTGACCAGGCCTGCTGCTTCGAGTTTCTTGATTTCTTCGGTAATGAACTGCTATCGCTCCAAAGCTTGCTTCCGGACTTTCTGTTTGACGGGCCGAGCGTGGGGACAAACGGCAAGGTGGTGCTCAATTACCTCCCTGGGAACGCCGGGGATGTCAGACGGTCGCCACGCGAACACATCGACATTCGCCCGTAGGAAGGCAACGAGCGCGCTTTCCTATTTGCTGTCAAGAGTGGCGCTGATGGTGAAGGTACCGTCAGCGCCGCCCTCCTTCGCTGGCACCTTCTTGGTTGCCGGTGCAGTGGCTTTGGATCTCTTATCGGCAGAGCATTCCGGCAAGTCTTCAACAGGTGCGCAGCACTCTGAAGAGGTGCGCTTCCCGGAATCCTTGCTAGAGGCCTTGCCGGAGTTCTTCTTTTCCTTATTCTTGGCGGGAGCTGGCGCCTTGGCCGCCTCTGCTGCAACCGCGTCCCTGTACATCTTGTCGACGCAAATGACTGCATCTTTCTTGTCGGAGTTGATGGAAATGACACCCATCGGCCCTGGCATCTTCAGTGAGTTATAAGCGTAGTGAGACGCTGCCATGAATTTTGCCAGGGCTGGGCGGCCAAGAATTCCATTATATGGCAGGGGGGTCTTGACGACATCAAAGACAATCTTTTCAGTCCTGTAATTCAGTTCCCCGCCAAACGTCACCGGCAACGTGATCTTTCCCTTGGGCTGGCTTCTTCCCGGGTTTACTCCCTGAAACGTGCCCGTTCTCTCGAGTTCCTCATCGGGGATCTGCAGCCTCTTGATAACTTCCGGAGAGATCAGGTTCAGGCCGGCTCCACCGTCAACTAACATCTTTGTTACCTGGAGGTTGCGAATTGTTGGTGAGACCAACAACGGCAAGCACCCGACCACGGTTATGCGATCAGGGTGGTCCTCAGCATCAAAGATGATAGGCGTGTGCGACCATTTGAGTGGTTTTTTAGAGCACATTGCCGACTCTGTCGCGTTAACTTCACGAGCCCACTGCTTAAGTTTGTGGTGGGATGAGTGCAAAGATGCGCCTCCGTCAACGCACATGGCGTCAGTCGCCTTCTGGAATTCTTGCTCGCTGGTCTCATTGTCATCCTCTTCTTCTTCACTTCCATCATCTCCCTCTTTCTTTTCACGGCCCCTAGCAGGCTTCTCCTTCTGCTGCTTGGCCTTGCCGCGGCGGCCCCCTCGACCACCGCGGCCTTTCTTGCCGGACCCACCAGCACCATCTTGACCCTTTTCTTTGTCGCACTTCTCGTATTCAGCCTTCTGCTTCTCGACAAGGTGCTCGACTTGCCGGCACTCTTGGAGATCATGGCCCTTGGTGCGGTGGATCTTGCAGTACGGCCCATCGGACTTGCCGGCCTTCTCACTTGCCTCCGCCTCTCGACAAGCGGCGCATGCAGCTGCCTCCTTGCTGGGACTCTCTGTTTTGGCTATCTTGGCGGGCTCGGAGTTGCCGGAACCTTCGATGGCCATCACAGTTTTGCCTTTGCGCTTTCGGCCCTTCTTCCCTGGGGTGGCAGCATCGTCGTCCTCAGAATCTACTTCGGCGCCAGCGTCCTCCCCGGGAAGCCTTCTTCCTTCTTCAGCCCGTGCATACTTATCTGCCAACGTATAGAGCTCGTTGACGGTCTTGGGCAACTTAACGTTCATTTTCTCCTGCATCCTCCGATTGCGCACATTCGTGTGAAAGGCGGCAATCACGGCTACGGGGTGCACGTCTGGAATGTTGCGGTGCACACGGCTGAATCTCTGGATTTACTTGCGCAAGGTTTCACCGTCTCTTTGTGGGATTACCTGCAGGTCGCTGGGCTGTCCAGGAGTCTTGTGGCCTCCGGTAAAGGCACCAACGAACTCGTTGTAGAGGTCTGACCACGAAGAGATGGAGTTCTCCGGCAAGTTCATCAGCCAAGACCTCACGTTGGGTTTTAGTGCCAACGAAAAGTAGTTGGCGAGGATTTTCTCATCTCTTCCTCCGGTAGCTTGTACGGCAATCGTATAGATGCCCAGAAACTCTGTCGGGTTTAGCTTGCCGTCGTATTTTTCCAGCACTTCTGGCTTGAAGGCTCGAACGGACGGCCACCGGACTTGCCGTAGCTCACGAGTGAAGACAGGACACCTAACCTCGTAGGTAGGTATCCGCCGACCCCTGGCGCAGGCTCATCGGCGATGGGGCCGTTACGCGCGTTGGATTGACGCCGTGCCTCGCGGCGCCGTTCGATGGTCGTGCAGGCGTCTTCAGCTCGCCTATCTTACAGTACTTGTCGCTGATCTCGCCGCGCTCGTGGATCCGAAGACGCGATCGACATCTCGTCGGGCCCAAAAGATTGCTGGGCTTGTCGCGGCTGTTGGCGTTGTTGCTGTTGGGGCTGTTACCGCGGCGAAGACTGCACCGTTAGTGTGGTCCCGTCAGCGCGGCCACCAGCTGGAGATGCCGGCGCCGGTCGCGGACGTCGTGAGGGTTCCGCTTGTTGTGATTTACTGGCTTCGGCAAATCCAATCAAGCTCTGGATGGTGGATCTCCACTCGTCCATCTTCTCTGCCGCCAGAGGGAATTTCAGCAACATCTGAGCCCGCGCCATTGCTTTTGCCGCTGTGGCTGGCATGGCTGGGAGCGAAGAATGCGACGTCGCTCTACTTCTGGCAGAGCTAGTAGGAGCGCCATCGCGGCTCTGCTGCTGCGGCCCATGATCGGCAGCGGGTCACCGTGGCGGAGGCGGTGGCTGAGGGTCCGGGGCTCGGTCCACAGGCGTCTTGCCATGAGGTCGCCGCCGCCCGGAGTCGTTGGCGCCGCTTTGGGTCGTACCGCGTCTGTCGTGTGAGGGGCGCGGCATTCGTCCTGAAGCAACGTCCTTGGACGTCGCTGCAATGGGGTCCCGGCTCACGCCAGCCCGGGCGTCGCCGCTCCGGTGGCTGCGTTCGTCGTCGCGGCGAGGAGGAGGAGGAGGAAGGGGCCCGCCCGCTCCGCCTGCGCCGTCGCGGCTCCGTTCGCCAGAGGACCGAGGAGGTTGACCGGCTCCGTCGTGCTCGTCCCTTGTGCCGGCCGCGGTGGGCGCAATGACCACGCTGGTCGCGCCGACCGCAGCGCCCGCGCCGCCCGCATTGGCTGCGCCGCCCGCGCCGCCTGCGGACGCATGCGAGGTGGCCGTCATCGTGATGCCCTTCTTCTTGGGCGCCATCGATGACGAGGAGGACGGTGATGAAGTTAATGATGCAGATGAAGAAGACGCGCAGTCCGTTGATCAAGGTTCGCACAAACGCCTCTCCGCCCCTACCTGGCGCGCCAAAGATGTCGGGGTACGACCATCTATGCGGCCATGCAGCCCCTTGTAGTTCGGCGGGGAAGATCGGCGTGCGCAAAGAGCATGGTCAATGGAGCGTGGGGGATTTTACCCAGGTTCGGGCCGCTGAGAAGCGTAAAACCCTACTCCTGCTTTTGGTGTATTAGTGGTGTGGAAGCACAGTACAAGGAGTGCTTCTCCCGGCAAGGTGCGGAGAGAGCAGCTATGCGAGAGGTGCTCGTGTTCGAAAAGGAATCTGAATCCTCCAAACTGTTGCCCTGGCCCTCCTTTTATAGCTCAAAGGGTTACCAAAGTGGCAAAACAGTAATTACATAGCGATTAGATAGCAAACAGTGCTATCATACCTAACTCTGCCAGTTTAGGACAAAGGCATTTAATGCGTCGTTAGGTGTCATGCGGAGAGGTAGTCCCGGCAAGGTTACTGCACCGCTTGTCCAGCTACCTCGTATTATCCTGACACGCCTCCTGGACGGGTGTCATTAGAGGCAAATCTCGTCCCAGCGTGCTGACACGTGCCCGACAAGCCTTACCAACCATCCTGCGCGATCGACACCTCATATACCAGCGAACACCTGTGCGGTGAGGTGGAGCGCTGGAGGGCTGGCATAAGCTTGCCGGCATGGAGCTTGCCGGGTCTTCACCTTGCCGGTTTATGCTTGCTGGCAAGGAGTGTCTTCATCTTTGGTGCTGGGTGAGTGTCGAGCCTTGAGCTTCTCTCTGGTAACTCCTTCAGCTGAACTTGGAGTCTTGGTCTTGGCGGTTCCCGGCAAGGAGGCTGCTACTGTCTGTGCATAAGTCAGGGTATAAAATACCCATGTTTTATACACCGACAGGGTTGGTTGCCTCTGTTTTTCTCAAGATGCGTTGCAGCGGGAAGCGAGTGACAACGGTGATCTCGTGTGCCTGGAAGTAGTGACGCAGCTTCCTTGAGGCCATAAGGAGGCTGAAAAGCAACTTCTGCACTCCAGAGTATCTTGATCTAGCCCCCTGCAGGAGGGAACTAACGAAATACACCGGCCGCTGCACCATTTTCTTCTTCGGCATCACCTGCTGATCAGCTCCATTTACTTGCGTTGTATCTGCCTCGTCGGCGTCAGACCCTGCCGGTGAAGATTCTGATCTGTCGCTGGATGGGCTTGCCACGATTGCTCCTTCCTCATTGATCTCCCTCTGTGCCACTAATGCAGCACTGGCCACTTGATTCGTTGCCGCTATGTATAGCAGCAACGGCTCTTGTGGTCTAGGCACAACTAGTGTTGGCGCAGAGGAGAGGTATTCCTTCAAGTCTTGCAGCGCGGCCTCCGCTTCCGGAGTCCATTTCATGGACCTGCCTTTTTCAAAATTTTGAAGAACGGCAAGGCGCGCTCGGCAGATGTTGAAATGAACCTACTCAAAGCAGCAACACAACCGGCAAGACGCCGCACATCTTTGACACTTTTTGGTGCTTGAATCTGCTCAATTGCCTTGATTTTGTTGGGATTTGCCTCTATTCCCCGCTGAGATACGAAAAATCCGAGAAGCTTGCCGGACGGGACGCCAAACACACACTTCTCGGGGTTTAGCTTCAGGTTAATCTTGCACAAGTTTGCAAACGTCTCTTCCAAGTCCTGAATGAGGGTTGATTTGTCCTTGGTTTTGACCACTATATCATCCATGTATGCTTCTACATTCCTGTGCAGCTGGGGCTCAAAACCAATCTGGACTGCTCTAGCAAATGTGGAACCGGCACTCTTTAATCCGAAAGGCATACACACGAAGCTATACGTGCCACATGGAGTAATGAATGGTGTTTTCTCCTCATCCTCCTTGGCCATGAAAATCTGATGGTATCCAGAATATGCATCAAGGAAGGAGAGCAGATCGCAGCCAGAGGTGGAGTCCACAATTTGATCGATGCGCGGCAATGGGAAAGGATCTTTTGGACAAGCTTTGTTGATATCAGTGTAGTCTATACAAAGTCTCCACTTCCCATTTGCCTTGCGCACCACCACTGGATTCGCCAACCACGTGGGATGTAACACTCCTCTGACCAGGCCTGCTGCTTCGAGTTTCTTGATTTCTTCGGTAATGAACTATTGTCGCTCCAAAGCTTGCTTCTGGACTTTCTGTTTGACGGGCCGAGCGTGGGGACAAACGGCAAGGTGGTGCTCAATTACCTCCCTGGGAATGCCGGGGATGTCAGATGGTCGCCACGCGAACACATCGACATTCGCCCGCAGGAAGGCAACGAGCGCGCTTTCCTATTTGCTGTCAAGAGTGGCGTTGATGGTGAAGGTACCGTCAGCGCCGCCCTCCTTCGCTGGCACCTTCTTGGTTGTCGGTGCAGTGGCTTTGGATCTCTTACCGGCAGAGCATTCCGGCAAGTCTTCAATGGGTACGTAGCACTCCGAAGAGGTGCGCTTCCCGGAATCCTTGCTAGAGGCCTTGCCGGAGTTCTTCTTTTCCTTCTTCTTGGCGGGAGCTGGCGCCTTGGCCGCCTCTGCTGCAACCGCGTCCCTGTACATCTGGTCGACGCAAATGACTGCATCTTTCTTGTCGAAGTTGATGGAAATGACACCCATCGGCCTTGGCATCTTCAGTGAGTTATAAGCGTAGTGAGACGCCGCCATGAATTTTGCGAGGGCTGGGCGGCCAAGAATTCCATTATACGGCAGGGGGGTCTTGACGACATCAAAGACAATCTTTTCCGTCCTGTAATTCAGTTCCCCGCCAAACGTCACCGGCAACGTGATCTTTCCCTTGGGCTGGCTTCTTACCGGATTTACTCCCTGAAACATGCCCGTTCTCTCGAGTTCCTCATCGAGGATCTGCAGCCTCTTGATAACTTCCGGAGAGATCAGGTTCAGGCCGGCCCCACCGTCAACTAACATCTTTGTTACCTGGAGGTTGCGAATTGTTGGCGAGACCAACAACGGCAAGCACCCGACCGTTGTTATGCAATCAGGGTGATCCTCAGCATCAAAGATGATAGGCGTGTGCGACCATTTGAGTGGTTTTTGAGAGCCCATTGCCTGCTCTGTCGCGTTAACTTCACGAGCCCACTGCTTAAGTTGGCGGTGGGATGAGTGCAAAGATGCGCCTCCGTCAACGCACATGGCGTCAGTCGCCTTCTGGAATTCTTGCTCGCTGGTCTCATTGTCATCCTCTTCTTCTTCACTTCCATCATCTCCCTCTTTCTTTTCACGGCCCCTAGCAGGCTTCTCCTTCTGCTGCTTGGCCTTGCCGCGGCGGCCCCCTCGACCACCGCGGCCTTTCTTGCTGGACCCACCAGTACCATCTTGACCCTTTTCTTTGTCGCGCTTCTCGTATTCAGCCTTCTGCTTCTCGACGAGGTGCTCGACTTGCCGGCACTCTTGGAGATCATGGCCCTTGGTGCGGTTGATCTTGCAGTACGGCCCATCGGACTTGCCGGCCTTCTCACTCGCCTCCGCCTCTCGACAAGCGGCGCATGCAGCTGCCTCCTTGCTGGCACTCTCTGTTTTGGCTATCTTGGCGGGCTCGGAGTTGCCGGAACCTTCAATGGCCATCACAGTTTTGCCTTTGCGCTTCCTGTTGCGCTTTCGGCCCTTCTTCCCTGGGGTGGCAGCATCGCCGTCCTCAGAATCTACTTCGGCACCAGCGTCCTCCCCGGGAAGCCTTCTTCCTTCTTCAGCCCGTGCATACTTATCCGCCAACGTATAGAGCTCGTTGACGGTCTTGGGCAACTTAATGTTCATTTTCTCCAGCATCCTCCGATTGCGCACATTCGTGTGAAAGGCGGCAATCACGGCTGCGGGGTGCACGTCTGGAATGTTGCGGTGCACACGGCTGAATCTCTGGATGTACTTGCGCAAGGTTTCACCGTCTCTTTGTGGGATTACCTGTAGGTCGCTGGGCTGTCCAGGAGTCTTGTGGCCTCCGGTAAAGGCACCAACGAACTCGTTGCAGAGGTCTGACCACGAAGAGATGGAGTTCTCCGGCAAGTTCATCAGCCAAGACCTCACGTTGGGTTTTAGTGCCAACGGAAAGTAGTTGGCGAGGATTTTCTCATCTCTTCCTTCGGTAGCTTGTACGGCAATCGTATAGATGCCCAGAAACTCTGCCGGGTTTAGCTTGCCGTCGTATTTTTCTAGCACTTCTGGCTTGAAGGCTCGAACGGACGGCCACCGGACTTGCTGCAGCTCACGAGTGAAGGCAGGACACCCAACCTCGTCAGGTAGGTATCTGCCGACCCCTGGCGCAGGCTCATTGGCGATGGGGCCGTTACGCGCGTCGGATTGACGCCGTGCCTCGTGGCGCCGTTCGATGGTGGTGCGGGCGTCTTCAGCTCGCCTGTCTTGCAGTACTTGTCGCTGATCTCGCCGCGCTCGTGGATCCGAAGACGCGATCGACATCTCGTCGGGCCCAAAAGATGGCTGGGCTTGTCGCGGCTATTTGCGTTGTTGCTGTTGGGGCTGTTGCCGCGGCGGAGACTGCACCGTTAGTGTGGTCCCGTCAGCGCGGCCACCAGCTGGAGATACCGGCGCCGGTCGCGGACGCCGTGAGGGTTCCGCTTGTTGTGATTTACTGCCTTCGGCAAATCCAATCAAGCTCTGGATGGTGGCTCTCCACTCGTCCATCTTCTCTGCCGCCGGAGGGAAGTTCAGCAACATCTGAGCCTGCGCCATTGCTTCTGCCGTTGTGGCTGGCATGGCTGGGAGTGAAGAACACGACGTCGCTCTACTTCTGGCAGAGCCAGTAGGAGCGCCAACGCGGCTCTGCTGCTGCGGCCCATGATCGGCAGCGGGTCGCCGTGGCGGAGGCGGTGGCTGAGGGTCCGGGGCTCGGTCCACGGGCGTCTTGCCGTGAGGTCGCCGCCGCCTAGAGTCGTTGGCGCCGCTCGGGGTCGTACCGCGCCTGTCGTGTGAGGGGCGCGGCGTTCATCCTGAAGCAGCGTCCTTGGACGTCGCTGCAATGGGGTCCCGGCTAGCACCAGCCCGGGCATCGCCGCTCCGGTGGCTGCATTCGTCGTCGCGGCGAGGAGGAGGAGGAGGAAGGGGCCCGTCCGCTGCGCCTGCGCCGTCGTGGCTCCGTTCGCCAAAGGACCGAGGAGGTCAACCGGCTCCGTCATGCTCGTCCCTCGTGCCGGCCGCGGTGGGCGCAATGACCACGCCGACCGCAGCACCCGCGCCGCCTGCGGACGCGTGCGAGGTGGCCGTCATCGTGATGCCCTTCTTCTTTTGCGCCATCGATGACGAGGAGGACGGTGATGAAGTTGATGATGCAGATGAAGAAGACGCGCAGTCCGCTGATCAAGGGTCGCACAAACGCCTCTCCGCCCCTACCTGGCGTGCCAAAGATGTCGGGGTACGACCATCTATGGGGCCATGCAGCCCCTTGTAGTTCGGTGGGGAAGATCGGCGTGCGCAAAGAGCATGGTCAATGGAGCGCGGGGGATTTTACCCAGGTTCGGGCCGCTGAGAAGCGTAAAACCCTACTCCTGCTTTTGGTGTATTAGTGGTGTGGAAGCACAGTACAAGGAGCGCTTCTCCCGGCAAGGTGCGGAGAGAGCAGCTACGTGAGAGGTGCTTGTGTTCGAAAAGGAGTCCGAATCCTCCAAACTGTTGCCCTGGCCCTCCTTTTATAGCTCAAGGGGTTACCACAGTGGCAAAACAGTAATTATATAGCGATTAGATAGCAAACAGTGCTATCATACCTAACTCTGCCAGTTTAGGAGAAAGGCATTTAATGCGTCGTTAGGTGTCATGCGGAGAGGTAGTCCCGGCAAGGTTTCTGCACCGCTTGCCCAGCTACCTCATATTATCCTGACACGCCTCCTGGACGGGTGTCATTAGAGGCAAATCTCGTCCCAGCGTGCTGACACGTGCCCGACAAGCCTTACCAACCATCCTGCGCGATCGACACCTCATATACCAGCAAACACCTGTGCGGTGAGGTGGAGCGCTGGAGGGCTGGCATAAGCTTGCCGGCATGGAGCTTGCCGGGTCTTCACCTTACCGGCAAGGAGGGTCTTCATCTTTGGTGCTGGGTGAGTGTCGAGCCTTGAGCTTCTCTCTAGTAACTCCTTTGGCTGAATTTGGAGTCTTGGTCTTGGCGGTTCCCGGCAAGGCCTTGGCCGGCAAGGAGGCTGCTACTGTCTGTGCATAAGTCAGGGTATAAAATACCCATGTTTTATACACCGACATTGTTTGTTAAGGAAAATAACATCACCTCTAAGCTAAGATGGGCTATAGCAATTAAATCGGTGCTATTTCAGCATTCTAAAATGTCATTTCATTTGTGAAAAATCCAAATGGGTTCAGTTCCTCCTCAAACTTTTTGTGGCAGAGCCTAATAATGCAAGGAAATTATGTGGCCTAGTCCCACATTTTTCTAAAGTCATTTGGTGGCCCAAATAATTCCTATACTGCCTCTGTTTTTAAATAAATGGAAAAACAGAAAAACAAAAAAAGGCAGAGGGCTTACCTGGCCTATGGCCTAAGGCCCGAGTCGGCCCAGCCCGTTAACCTCATCGCCTACCTGCTCCCCTTGCGTGTCGGCACCGCCATGGCCAGAAGCTCGCCGTTGCCGCCACTTCTCGACGCGTGGAGCCACCGAGATGACAGGAGGCGATAAGGACGACCCCAACCACTCCTCTGGCTCCCCCTCGCTCACTTTCCCCTCCTCCCTCATCCTCTCCATCGATCGGGAGGAGCTCCCGACGCAACCATCGCCGCGCGCCCGTCGATTCCGCGGCCACCGGGCTCTCCAAGCTCCGGGATGTTATCCACCAGCTGGGCCGCGTCCTTCTTCGTCACCTGCACCACCACCTCGAGCTCGGGGAGTACTGCAGCACCGGCCTTAGCCCCGTCTTCAACCTCTGGTCACCGTGTTCGTCGCAGTCGATCTGCTTCCCCCTGCGCTCCCATTCACCCGAAGGGCCCCCGTGAGCCTGCTAGGTGAGCTCCACTCGTACTCCCCCGTCCACGCTTCGTGCCACGTCCATAGCTAGCGGACGACGCGGCCGCCATTACCGGAGCTCCGGCTCCGCTGTCGAGCTCGCCGCCGATGTTGTAGACCTTGCCGTGGCCAAGAGAGCACGCCTTCATGCTCAGGGGTACCTCCTGGTGCCCCCTGTAGGTTTAGATCACGCGCCAACGGGCCGAAACGTCGAATGCATTGAGCCCCGATTCCGGCCATCGCCTTAAGCTGCCATCGTCACCGTTCCCGACCACCACCGCTCGCGTTAGTACCACCGTTCGACGCGGCTCAGAGTGTGCTTTCGAACGAGACCTCACGCGCGCGAAACGGCCCATCATAGGCGATTTCCAACGCTGGCCGAGTCGCGCCGCCGCGTTTGAGGGCCGCCGGAGCAGTCTCCGGCGCCGCCCGCTGACGTGGCATGCCACGTGGCCCCCCAGTGCCACTGACGCTGGGCCCCATGGGCCCAGTTGACTGGTCAACTGGCACAGTTGACCAGCTGACTGGGCAGTTGACCAGGTCAACGGGGGCCCACTGGTCAGCCTCTGGTGCACACTGGGTGCACTGCAGCAGGTGCACCTAGCAGTTTATGAGGTTTTTTCGAATAAAAAAAATCCCAGGAATTTCAGAAAATTGTTTAAAACTTTGGAAATTCGTAGAAATTCAACCGTAACTTAGATGAAAATAATTTATATATGAAAAATGATCAGAAAAATAAGACGAATCCGAATATGCCATCCACATTCCTGTCACATGCCTCCAAGACTGCAAACATGGAACCTTCCCCTCCGGATCGTCTGTCCAATAATTGCCTAAAGCCGGGAAAATATTCCCAGATATTTTCCCGCACCGTCTGTAACGTGTAGCACTGCGTTAGGTCACCCCCAGCATAGCATATTGCCATGTCATGCATTGTGCTGCATTTGTTTGCTTTATATTTATTATTTCTTCCCTCTCTTCTCTCCGGTAGACTCATAGACTGACGCTGCTCCCGAGTACGACTACGCCCCTGACGTCCAGCCCCTTTCAGCAGAGCTTCCAGGCAAGCAAAACCCCCTTGATCATTCCTATATCGCCCATTCTTTCTGTCTCGTGCTTGCATTAGATTTTGCTACCGTTGTTCGATAGCTCCTATTCTGATGCATAGCATGATTTTGAAACCTGTTTTCCTATATGCTTAGTATAGGCTGGTTAGTGGTCCATCAGTGGCCCCACACCCTTGTCCGTCTTGCCATGCTTTGCTTCCGGATGACTCGATCCATGTGATCGACATGCTGAGGCCGAGCACACCACCGCACTCCCCCTTAGTTGTACGACTCTGCAGAGCTACTATCGAGTGCCGAGGGTGATACCTCCTACCTCACTCCTGATGATATCTCTGTAGCGTAGCCAGTCGGTTGTGGGTTACCAAGGGTGATTCCTCTTTCACCACATCCGATGATGCGTCTGTCGTGCAACCCCTCAATCATGAACCCATCGAGGGTGATTCCTCTAAGTTCACCTTGATGGATACATCGAGTGGGAATCCATTGAGGGTGATTCCTCGGATTCCCCCTTGATGTTATGGACACACGGATACCTTGACTTTACCTCAGTCCCTTGTTGAAGTCGAGTCGACCCCGAGGGATACCCACGAGAGTTACTGAAGTCGGGATGACCGTGACGGTACCCGCGAGATAATTACGCAGCACGGCCGGGCAGGCTGACCGCCCTAATGAGGGATGGGCCTGACCCTTGCCGTAAGTCCGCGAGACGGGGCAACAGGATCACTGATCGTCACCGCGAGCTCCCAACACACTAATGGGTTTGGATATATGATCTGAGTAGGCCTCTGGCCTTTTACGCACTGACCACCACGCGGGAATAAGTATGGGCACAGTTCAGAGATGTGGGCTGATTGTTGGGGTGGACGGTAACCGCATGCGCTTGTATTAAGGGGGTGGGTCTGGTCCCCGGCCAGTCGCGCAATGCGCAGGAGTGCAAAGGGCGATGGGCCTGATGTCTACTACGCAACTTTATTCTTGTAGACGTTGTTGGGCCTCCAAGTGCAGAGTTTTGTAGGACAGTAGCAAATTTCCCTCAAGTGGATGACCTAAGGTTTATCAATCCGTGGGAGGTGTAGGATGAAGATGGTCGCTCTCAAACAACCCTGCAATCAAATACAAGAAATCTCTTGTGCCCCCAACACACCCAATACAATGGTAAATTTTATAGGTGCACTAGTTCGGCCAAGAGATGGTGATACAAGTGTAGTATGGATAGTAGATATAGGTTTTT
The DNA here is from genome assembly GCA_039707655.1 of Elymus sibiricus. NCBI lineage: Eukaryota > Viridiplantae > Streptophyta > Magnoliopsida > Poales > Poaceae > Elymus > Elymus sibiricus. The sequence goes on along the minus strand of CM077672.1, from coordinate 17,851,653 downwards.
GTAATCTGAAAATAAAAAAACAGCAAGGTAGCAAGTGAGAAAATGGAGCACAAACGGTATTGCAATGCTTAAAAACAAGGCCTAGAGTTCATACTTTCACTAGTGCAATCCCTCAACAGTGCTAACATAATTGAATCATATAACAATCCCTCAACGTGCGATAAAGAATCACTCCCAAAGTTCTTATCTAGCGGAGAACATAAGAAGAAATTGTTGTAGGGTACGAAACCACCTCAAAGTTATCCTTTCCGATTAATCTATTGAGCCATCCCTATAAGTGTCACAAACAGCCCTAGAGTTCGTACTAAAATAACACCATATGATACGCATCAACTAACTCTAATGTCACCTAGATACTCCAATGTCACCACAAGTATCCATGAGTTGGTCATTCGATATTCATCAAACAACTTCAGTTTCATAATATTCAATCCACACAAAGAACTTCAAAGAGTACCCCAAAGTTTCTATCGGAGAAAGGAAGATGAAAACGTGTAACCCACCCCTATGCCTAGATTCCCCAAGGTCACGGGAATCCACGAGTTGATCACCAAAACATACATCAAGTGACTCAATAGAATACCCCATTGTCACCACAGGTATCCACATGCAAGACATACATCAAGTGTTTTCAAATCTGAAATATTCAATCCGACAATAACGAAACCTCAAAGGGAAAGATTCAATTCATCACAAGAAGATAGAGACGGAAGAAACACCATATGATCCAACTATATTAACAAAGCTCGCGATACATCAAGATCATGCCAAATCAAGAACACGAGAGAGAGAGAGATCAAACACATAGCTACTAGTACATACCCTCAGCCCCGAGGGTGAACTACTCCCTCCTCATCATGGAGACCGCCGGGATGATGAAGATGGCCTCCGGTGATGATTTCCCCCTCCGGCAGGGTGCCGGAACAGGGCTCTAGATGGTATTTCTTTGGTACAGAGGTGTGCGGCGGCGGCGTCGAAGTTCTAGGTTTATTTCTGACGGTTTCTGTATTTATAGGATTTTTCAGCGTTGGAATCACGCAAAACGGAGTTACGAGGGCCCCATAAGGCAGCACGGCGTGACCCCCCTCCCAGGCCGCGCCGTGGTGCCTTGTGAGTACCTCGTGAGGCTTTTGGTCCTTCCACGAAGCTTCGGGGGTCTCTTTTGGTCCAAAAAAATCATCAAAAAGTTTCGTCCAATTCCGAGAACTTTTATTTCTGCACAAAAAACAACACCACGGTAGTTCTGCTGAAAACAGCGTCAGTCCAGGTTAGTTCTAATCAAATCATACCAAAACCATATAAAATTGTTATAAACATGGCACGAATACTTCATAAATTATAGATACGTTGGACATGTATCAGCATCCCCAAGCTTAATTCCTGCTCGTCCTCGAGTAGGTAAATGATAAAAGAAATAATTTATGAAGTGTGAATGCTAGCATAGTGCACAAGTTTGATCAATGATAATTTCAATCACTTTTCCTAGCATCATAACAGCAACTCTTTCTCATAAAACTCATCATGATAAAGTAGCAATCAATTCACATGTTATGGTTCAAACAATGCATTCTCTTGAAACTTAACAAGCTATGTTCTTAGTCACCAAACAATTGCAATTCAACTTATCTTCAACAGAGTCTAAGTAAGAGCTTCACATACTCAATTATCATATAGTCTTCTATGATTGCTAGTACTCAAAGCATATTTTTAGAACAAATGGCATCCATCGAACACAGAGAAAGATAGGGGCTTAATGTTTCGCCTCCCAACTCATTTATCATAGAGATAATTGTCAACAATAATAAATCATGATCAAATATATTTGAATGGATATATGTGCCTGGATCTATCCCCACCACATGATGCTTGCCAACTATAGAATAGGTTGGAATAAGAAGTTGACTCGGCAAAAATAAATAGCATGAAAGTAAATAACATAAAAGTAAATAGAATGCCCCTTCGCAGAGGGAAGCAGGGATTTGCAGAGGTGCCAGAGCTCATAGCTTAAAACAGAGATGAATACATTTTGAGTGGTGTGCCTTTCCTGTCAACGTCACGATCGAGAGTTCTCAATATCTTCCATGCTAAACACATTATAGGCAGTTCCCAAGCGGAAAGGTAAAGTTTACTCCCCCTCAACCATTCAAACACAAGCCATGGCTAGCCGAATCCTCGGGTGGCCTCCATACAATCAACTTTCCGGGGGAGTTTGTTTAATTATTTTGTTTTGCCGGACTGGGCATCCCAATTACCGCCCTCTCTCATGCAATGACAAGTGAATAAACACTCATTATGAGAATAACTCACTTAACATGGAAGATACTGACCACCCACTGCCACTTCATGAGCGGTACGGGCACACAAAACAGATGCTTATTTGAATGATTAGAGGTGGCACATGCAAATTTACTTGGAACGGCAGGGTAATACCGTATATAGGTAGGTATGGTGGACACTCATGGAAGAAACTTGGCTCAAGAATTTTGGATGCACAAGCAGTATTCCCGCTTAGTACAGAAATTTAGGCTAGCAAAAGATTCTAAACAAGCACCACATGTTAGAGGATCCATAACAATATAACTTCTATGCAAATATACCCAAACATAACTCATTACGTTGTCTTCCTTGTCCAACTTCAACTAATTTTCTCAAGCTTGAAAATAATTAATGGGTATTCACAATCATAAAAGATGTCCAAGATAATATATTTATATGTGAAAGTTCTCTTCCATATACTATCTTTCGAATTGCTCGAATGACTAATACTGTGATTGTCAAACTTCAATAGATTTTACTTTCTAAACCAAGTGTGAAATATTTCTAAGCATGAGACAAGCATATGAAGCACATCTAATTTCAACTTTATGATATTCAATTCATTCAACAATTTACTCTTAGGATATAAGTGAAGCACGAGAGTAAACGAGAAACTACTCCAAAAGGTATAAGTGAAGATCAATGAGTAGGCAAACAATTAAGTAGCTATGTGAAGACTCTCTCTCAATAAAGATTTCAGATCTCAATAATTTTATTCAAACAGCAAACAAAATGAAAATAAAAGGACACTTCAAGAATAGCACATACCATGTGAACAAGTAAAAATTTAGGCTAACCGATAGGTGTTGATGAAGAAAGGTGGGATGCCAACCAGGGCATCCCCAAGCTTAGTTGCTTGAGACATCTTGGAATTTTAACTTGGGGTGCCTTGGGCATCCCCAAGCTTGAGCTCTTGTGTCTCCTTAATTCCTCTCATATCATGGCTTCTCCTAAATCTTAAAAACTTCATCCACACAAAACTCAACAAGAACTCGTGAGATAAGTTAGTATAAATCAACTCAAAACCTTAACATTCTCTACTGTAGAAAATCACTAAAATTATAATTAAAGATTTCATACTAAATGCCTCTACATATTTAATACTCCTATCCAAAAATTGAAACATTAAACAAGCAACATATGCAAACAATGCAACCATAACCGAAATCTACCAAAACAGAACAGTCTGTAAAAGGGTGAATAAGAATTCATACTTACCTAAGTCCAAAAATTCTGAAACATTACCACGTGATAGAGAACTCATGCATGCTTACAGTGTAAAAATTTCAGATTTTTATCATGTTTTGACTATTCAGGAATATTCTGGACATAACAGAAAACTTTCTGTTTTCAAACAGCAACACATGAACTTGCAAACTGAGCATGGTAAAGGCTATAATTGGCATTTTATTGAACTAAAAGATACAAAACATAATTATTGATAACAGAAATCAAATATCAACAAAAGAAAATGATGCTCCAAGCAAAACTCACATTATGTGACGAATAAAAATATAGCTCCAAATGAGGTTACCGGTAGTGTTGAAGACGAAAGAGGGGATGCCTTCCAGGGCATCCCCAAGCTTAGACGCTTGAGTCTTCCTTGAGTATTACCTTGGGGTGCCTTGGGCATCCCCAAGCTTAGGGCCTTGCCACTCCTTATTCTTCACATATCGATATCTCACCCAAAACTTGAAAACTTCAATCACACAAAACTTAACGAAACTTGTGAGATAGGTTAGTATGATAAAAAATAAATCATCCACTTAGGTACTGTCAAGACAAGATTCATAATTGTTATCACATAATTCCTACTGTATTCTATCATTTCCACAATTTATATTACTCAATATAAGCTATGGAAACACTAAAACAAACAAACTATGCACTAAAAATAGAATCTGTCAAAAACAGAACAACATGTAGTGAGCGATTTAAAAACCATATTTCTGTACCTCCAAAAATTCTGAAAAATTAGGAAAACGTAAAAATTTTGTAACCCAATACTCTGTAAAAAAAATCATAATTTTCTCACGCTCCAGTACATAACAGAAATTCCAGCACACAAAAGTTTCTATTTTTGCACAGAATCAAATCAACAAGTATCGACACTATCCCAAAGGCTTTACTTGGAACATTATTGAAATAAAACATAAAAAACATGATTACTACAGTAGCTTAATCATGTGAACACACAAAAACAGTAGGTATTAATATTGGGTTGTCTCCCAACAAGCGCTTTTCTTTAATGCCTTTTAGCTAGGCATGATGATTTCAATGATGCTCGCATAAAGAGTGAAGAATTGAAAAATAACAGGAGCATCATGAAACATATGGCAAGCACCTTTAAGCCTAACCCACTTCCTATGCATAGGTGTTTTGTGAGCAAATAATTTATGGGAGCAAGAATCAACGAGCATAGGAAGGCAAAACAAGCATGACTTCAAAATTTCAACATAAAGAGAGGAAACTTGATGCTGTTGAAATATGTAGAAGCATATATTCCTCTCTCAGAATAATTTTCAGTAGCATCATGAAGAAATTCAACAATATAATTTTCACATAAATCATTCTTTTCATGATCCACAAGCATTGAATTTTTATTACTCTCCACATAAGCAAATTTGTTCTCATTCATAATAGTGGGAGCAAATTCAATGAAATAACTATCATGTGATACTTGATTGGCATAATCCAATTGAAAATTAAAATCATGATGACAAGTTTCATGGTTATTATTACTCTTTATAGCATACATGTCATCACCATAATCATCATAGATAGCAACTTTATTATCATAATCAATTGAAACCTCTTCCAAAATAGTGGAATCATCTTTAAATAAAGTCATGACCTCTCCAAATCAACTTTCATAATTATTACAATAAGATTCAACACCCTCCAAAATAGTGGGATCATTATTACATAAAGTTGACACTCTTCCAAACCCACTTTCATCATTGTAATCATCATAAATAGGAGGCATGCAATCATCATAATAAATTTGGTCATCAAAACTTGGGGGACTAAAAATATCATATTCATCAAACATAGCATCCCCAAGCTTGTAATTTTGCATATCATTAGCATCATGGGTATTCAAAGAATTCATACTAACAACATTGCAATCATGCTCATCATTCAAGAAACTCACATTAAACATTTTATTAAATTCTTCTTCTAACAATTGAGCACAATTTTCCGATCCATCATTTTCAAGGAAGACATTATATAGATGAAGTATGTGAGGCAACCTCAATTCCATTTTTTTGTAGTTTTCTTTTATAAACCGAACTAGTGATAAAACAAGAAACTAAAAGATTCAATTGCAAGATCTAAAGATATACCTTCAAGCACTCACCTCCCCGGCAACGGCGCTAGAAAAGAGCTTGATGTCTACTACACAACTTTATTCTTGTAGACGTTGTTGGGCCTCCAAGTGCAGAGTTTTGTAGGACAGTAGCAAATTTCCCTCAAGTGGATGACCTAAGGTTTATCAATCCGTGGGAGGTGTAGGATGAAGATGGTCGCTCTCAAACAACCCTGCAATCAAATACAAGAAATCTCTTGTGTCCCCAACACACCCAATACAATGGTAAATTGTATAGGTGCACTAGTTCGGCGAAGAGATGGTGATAAAAATGTAGTATGGATAGTATATATAGGTTTTTGTAATCTGAAAATTTAAAAATAGCAAGGTAGCAAGTGATAAAACGGAGCACAAACGGTATTGCAATGCTTAAAAACAAGGCCTAGGGTTCATACTTTCACTAATGCAATCCCTCAACAGTGCTAACATAATTGATTCATATAACAATCCCTCAACGTGCGATAAAGAATCACTCCCGAAGTTCTTATCTAGCAGAGAACATAAGAAGAAATTGTTGTAGGGTACGAAACCACCTCAAAGTTATCCTTTCCGATCAATCTATTGAGCCATCCCTATAAGTGTCACAAACAGCCCTAGAGTTCGTACTAAAATAACACCATATGATACGCATCAACCAACTCTAATGTCACCTAGATACTCCAATGTCACCACAAGTATCCATGAGTTGATCATTCGATATGCATCAAACAACTTCAGTTTCATAATATTCAATCCACACAAAGAACTGGCCGGGAACTGCCCCCAAAAGGCCTTCTCTGCCTCGTGGCCCGCTAGCTGGCCGAAGTACGCCACCGCATCCGCCGCGCTCTGCGGAATATCCGCAAAGACCTCTGCGGAACGCCATAACTGGGTGAGCTCAAAACACCCTTTGCTGCCGAACGAACACTGCAGCAGAAATAGCTTACCCAAGGCGATTTGCTCCACTTGCTGGAGCACCTCGTGGTCAGCTCGGGCCGAGGTCTTGAGCTCGGAGTAGGCAAGTTGAAGCTTCTCGAGCTCCTCCTTTGATCATTGCCCCTCCTCCTGAAGCTTGTCGCGTGCTTCAAACACGCCCTTCAGGGTCTCCTCGACCTCGAGCACCCGCGCCTGGTGCTTCTCCCCGGCCGCCTTCTCGGCGGCTCGGGCCTTCTTTGCCTCTGGGGCAGCAGCCTCCTGCTGCCTCACCTCCTGCCGAGCCTTTTCGAGCTCGGCCTTGAGCGTCTCAAGCTCCCCTAACGTCGCTGTCATTGAAACAGTTCGGCCTTAGTTTTTCATTGCGCAACACCTATCATAAGCCCTTTTTGCACCTAGTACAACACAAGTTTAACTTGCTTACCTCGAGACTGCTCAAATTTTTGGTTCACCAGGGTAAGCTCCTCCTGGGACCTCTCGAGCTTCCGGTTCATCTCCGCAATCTCCTCAGAGACGGAGTCTGGAACCGAGGTAGAAACCTGTCAGTAAAAATCCTTATTATAAAGGGAACAGTTAAATTACTAAAAGGTTCCAGGACGGCTGCCTCGAGCAGCGCCCTGGGGGCTACTTAACAGGCCCCTACTCAATCAAAATGACCCCAATGCCGGTTTCTCAAAACCGACCTCGAGCTCGGGGGCTACTCACTCACTAAGCCGTTTAGCAGGCTGTACTCTTATGTCCTCGGACAAATACATAACTCAAAAAAGCTCAAATAAACAAATTAAACTTGATGCACGGATAGAAGCATACCTCGAAACCCGCTACGAGGTTCTTGAGAACCTCATGCAGGCCGGCCCCTGCGGACTGGTAGCCCTGCAGCGTCGCGCCTATCAAAGCACGGTGCTCTTCCTTGATGGAGGAGCCCTTCAGGGCGTCCTCCATCTCCTCGATCCACCCCGCGCCAGCCCGTCCTTGGGCAGTTGGCGGGGGTGGAGGGATGACCTTGGATATGTCTACCCGGGTGACCTCCCCCTGGGGTGGCGGAGCCGAGTTAGATATCGGCTGGACCGATGACTGGCCCAGCCCCTCTTCAATGACCACGGGGTGTTTCTCCCCCGGGTCTTGTCGGGCCGAGGTGTCGACCTCGGCCATGATCGCCACCTCGTTGGCCCCCGTCGTGTTGACGTCAGGGGCCAGGGTGGATGGTGCCTCCCCTAGCCCGTCGTGCACCGGGGGAGGAGCAACGGGCTCTGGAGTCCCGCTGGCGGATGGCAACCCGCTCGAGGAACCGCTGGTGATTACCCTCGGCGGACTGCATAAGAAAAGACGCTCTATGAGCTTTCCTTCGCTCAAAGGAACTTATCAAATGGAAAGACGGGATATGAAGACGACGGCTTACCCGCGAGGCGCCGGTTTCTTCCTCCCTATCGCAAGGAGGTCCTCTTCTGAGTCGCCGGAGAGCTCGACTCTCCCCGACAACTTGCTGGTGGCCCCGGACGAGGTTGTCCTCGGCCTCTTCGGGCCCTTGGGCGGCATACCAGCCTTGACGTCCTCCGACGCCGACCTCTTCCCCTTCGGGAGGGGGACCTCTGATGTCTACTACATAACTTGTTCTTGTAGACTCGTGTTGGGTCTCCAAGCGCAGAGGTTTGTAGGACAGTAGCAATTTTCCCTCAAGTGGATGACCTAAGGTTTATCAATCCGTGAGAGGTGTAGGTTGAAGATGGTATCTCTCAAACAACCCTGCAACCAAATACAAGAAATCTCTTGTGTCCCCAACACACCCAATACAATGGTAAATTGTATAGGTGCACTAGTTCGGCGAAGAGATGGTGATAAAAATGTAGTATGGATAGTATATATAGGTTTTTGTAATCTGAAAATTTAAAAATAGCAAGGTAGCAAGTGATAAAACGGAGCACAAACGGTATTGCAATGCTTAAAAACAAGGCCTAGGGTTCATACTTTCGCTAGTGCAATCTCTCAACAATGCTAACATAATTGGATCATATAACCATCCCTCAACGTGCGATAAAGAATCACTCCCAAGTTCCTATTAGCGGAGAACATAAGATAGAAATTGTTTGTACGGTACGAAACCACCTCAAAGTTATCCTTTCCGATCGATCCATTGAGCTATTCCTATAAGTGTCACAAACAGCCCTAGAGTTCATACTAAAATAACACCATATGATACACATCAACCAACTCTAATGTCACCTAGATACTCCAATGTCACCACAAGTATCCGTGAGTTGATTATACGATATGCATCAAACAACTTCATAATCATAATATTCAATCCACACAAAGAACTCCAAGGAGCACCCCAAAGTTTCTATCGGAGAAAAGATAATGAAAACGTGCATCAACCCCTATGCATAGATTACCCAATGTCACCTCGGGAATCCGCGAGTTGAGTGCCAAAACATATATCAAGTGAATCAATATAATACCCCATTGTCACCACGGGTATTCATATGCAAGACATACATCAAGTGTTCTCAAATCTGAAATATTCAATCTGACAATAACGAAATCTCAAAGGGAAAAGATTCGATTCATCACAACAAGGATAGAGAGGGAAGAAACACCATATGATCCAACTATATTAACAAAGCTCGCGATACATCAAGATCGTGCCAAATCAAGAACACGAGAGAGAGAGATCAAACACATAGCTACTAGTACAAACCCTCAGCCCCGAGGGTGAACTACTCCCTCCTCGTCATGGAGACCGCCAGGATGATGAAGATGGCCTCCGGTGATGATTCCCCCCTCCGGCAGGGTGCCGGAAAAGGGCTATAGATGAGATCATGGAGGTACAGAGGCTTGCGGCGGCGTAAAAACTCATCTAGGTTAACTTTCGGGGATTTATGAATAAATATAAGTTTTTGGCGTTGGAATCACGCGAAGAAGGGCCACAGGGGGCCCATGAGGCACCAGTGCGCGCCTGGGGGGTGGCGCGCCCTGGTGGCTCGTGGGGCCCCTGTGGGTCTTCTGGCCACCTCCCGAAGCTTCTAGTGTCTCTTATGTTCCAGAAAAAATCGTCAAAAAGTTTCGCTGCATTTGGACTTCATTTGATATAGATTTTCTGGAAAACCAAAAACAAGCAGAAAACAACAACTGGCACTCGGCACTAGGTCAATATGTTAGTCCATGAAAATCATATAAAAGCCATATAAAAGTGCACCAAAATCATACAAAACTATAATAAGCATGGCATGAATACTTCATAAATTATAGATACGTTGGAGACGTATCAACCTCCTCTATCTCACCCTCCTCTGCGTCACCGTCTTGGGCAGCAGAGTTGTGTGTGCCTTCGGACCGGGTGACCGAGGTCCCCCAAGTCCGAGCACTTGACTTACCCCTCTGGGACCTCGTCCATTTGGGGGCCACCATGTGTGGCTCCTTGGTCAGGAGCGCCGAGAGCAAGGGAGTCGGGGGCTCCTCCAGCAGTGGAGCTGGGCATCGCACTCCTTGTACCCAGGCCAGCCACTTCTGCAAAACGTCAAGCACAACGATTCATTAAAACTCTACTCCTCGGTACGACGGATGAAGAATGACAATTGATGGGTGGGATCACTCACCGGGGGGGCCTCATAGCCGTGTTCGAGGCCGCGGTCCTCTCCTTCCTTGGGGATCTTGTCCTTGGCCAGCTTCATGAGCCTCGTCCACATGGCGGCCAAGGTGGAGCGGAAGAAGGTGGTGCTGGTGTCCATGTCCTCGGGCTTTTGTGCCCACATCGGGGTCGCCCGAAGCTGGAGAGGGAGTATGTGGCGATTGAGCATGACGTTGATGACGTCGGCAAGCTCGACCTTCCCCGTGGTGGACCACCATTTGATCCTCTCGACAAGGAGCTCCACCTCTTTTGGGTTCCCCCAGGCGACGCCCTTCTCCTTCCAGGACTTGAGCTTCTTTGGGGGCTCGGCCGAGAAGGCTGGGACCTCGGCTTGGCCAAGGGCGAGCGGTTCGGTGATGTAAAACCACTCCCGCTGCCACTCCTTCACTGTTTCGATGAAGGTGCCCTTGAACCACGTGACTCCCAGGTTTTTGCTGATCATGGCCCCTCCGCACTCCGCGAGGTCGGATCCGCTGGACTTCGGCTTGATCCCTAAGAGCTTCAGCCATAGGCCAAAGTGCGGCTCGCAGCGGAGGAAGGCCCCGCAGACCATGATGAAGGAAGCGAGGTGAAGAATGGAGTTTGGGGCCATGTGATGGAAATCGAGCCCGTAGTAATACATCACCCCGCGCACGAAGGGGTGCAGCGGGAACCCCAGGCCTCGGATGAGGTGGGGGACGAAGACTACCCGCTCCCCGGAGTTGGGAGCGGGCACCAGCTGGCCAGCCGCCGGAGCGCGGGCGGCGATGGCGGGGGTCAGGTACCCCGCGTTGCGCAGCTTCGAGATGGTCTCCTCCGTCACGATGGAGCCGCCCCAGTGTCCCTTGAGGGTGTCGGCCATGGCTGGTAGTGCAGGATGGACTCGCGAAAGGGAAAAGGAGTAGGATGGGATCTGGGCGCTGGAGCTAGACGAAGCAATAGAAGGGGAGAATGGGAGCGTGGTCGATTGCGCTGTCCTCTTTTTTGCTCTTATAAGCCTGTGAAAGGCTAAGAGTCATCCTCACTGCGCCGATAAACTCGCCGCCCCCATCAAAGGATGCCGTTAAGCATATGGGGGGAAAACAAAATCGTAATGATATCCCTAAGAAAACGGGCACGATCTCCACCTTGATGGGATATACCAGTAAAAAGGCTGCCTCGAACCGCGATTTAAGGGAGGCAATAACTGCCCGACCTGTCGTGGGGCATGTCGTTTCGATAAAGCTGTCAGACCGGACTGGACCGTTCATACCTCGACGACAAGCCTTCGAGGCTAAGATATCTACCCCCTTTCGGGCGGGGAACAAGCTCGGTTGGACCTCGGATGTCATCACTCTACTAAAAAGAGTGAAATATGAAAGGGAACTCGTCTGTCAAGCCAAGGACTCCAGATCCGAGGTGGCGTTTGTTGAGGGAATCATCCTCGGCGTAGAAGACCAGTTCAGGGGCTACTGACGGTATCCTGGATTAGGGGGTGCTAACCTAGCTGGCCCGTCTCCTCGGTTGGGCCTATGGGCCCTCGTACATAATCAAGGTGGACTCCAGAGGACGCATACGGGAGGCATGATCAAGATTGCCTCTACCGAAGACTTGACGTATACTCCAAGATCTCTACTGCCGCCATAGATACCGACCTTGTAACCCTAGGTGCCCTCCCTGGCGTGTATATATGCCATAGGGTTTAGCCTGTAGAAGGGACATCAATGCAATATCCTTCACCTAGCCCTAGAGTTAGACACACATTACAATCTCGAGATAGATCAACTCTGTATTCGATACATCTCCATCAATATAAACAAAAGCAGGACGTAGGGTTTTACCTCCATCAAGAGGGCCCGAACCTGGGTAAACATCGTCTCCCTTGTCTCTGTTACCACCGATTCGAGATCCGCAGCTCGGGACCCCCTACCCCGAGGTCTGCCGGTTTTGACACCGACACCCTCCCGTTCCTCTTCCCACGATGCCGCCGCTAAGTAAACCACCGCCGCCCTCCCACCTCGCAGCTCTCCTCTCCCTCATGGCTCGCCGACAGCCAGATCCGCCCCACCTCGCGCCGCCGCGTCCACCCATCCAGCTAGATTCGCCGCTCCCGGCCACCAGCAGCCCTCCCCGTGGCTAGGGTTTCGTCGCCTCCAACTTCGGCGCTGCTCCGACGACTCCGGCTGCTCCTCCCCAACGCCACGACGTACACTGGCCCTGCACCCTACCCCGTGGCTAGGGTTTCGCCTGCCATCTTCTTTGCCGGGATCCGCCACAGTCGGTGACGAGGAGTCCAGAGGTCGCCGGAACCGGCACCGGCGTGTCCCAGGTAGGTCCTTTCCCTCCTTCCTCGCCGGGATCCATCCTCTCCTCCTAACCTCACCTTCTCCTCCTGGCCTTTCCTCTGCTGCAGGTCACCACGGAGCGGACGGGACGGGGACGACGGCAGGAGGGCGCCGGATCCTACCTGCTCGAGGAGGAGGAGGAGGAGGGGCGCACCTCCATCTTCTTCCATGGGCGCTCCTGCCTGAGCTCGACCACAGCAGCAGCGACAGATGACCCCTCTCAGCGCCATGAACCCTAGCCCCTCCACTAGGTTGGGTACCAATCCTCCCCGCTGCCCTGTCTTCTTTCTTCTTGTACTTTTCTTCATCTCCCACAAGATCTGATGCATATGCTGCTTGTGTACTAGTAGATCAGTGGACATTGATCAATGATTTATTTACAGGAGTAGTTTGTTACGCGTGTGTGCAGTACAAGATCTGATGCATATAAACTATAAAAGATATAAGCTGAGACATTTAGTGATTTCCAAAATCGTTTTAGAACGAGATTGTTGTCCCTGCCACTGCCACTGATGGCTACTTTGTTTGATGAAATTCTAGAACTAATCTGATTTTCGAAACTCACTACAAGGCATACAAAAATTGCAGCTAGTGTGCTGTCTTGTAGATGCTTGTAGAATAATTAGTTTTGCATCAATTCAAGGGTTAAATTCATGTTTATTTGTATCTATGATTCATTCAAGATTTAACTAGCTTCTGTACAACTAGATTACATACTCCCACTAGCTAAGTAGAGTTTTTCTGTACGGAAGGGCACTAGGATCTGAAACTGTTGGCATATGTCCAGTTCGTTTACGAACATACACATACAGTTCAGAACTACTAGGATCTGAAACTGATGGCATATGTTTTTTGCGGACTTTGGGCGGCGGTTGGCGCGGGGAGGGCCGACGTTTGGGCGGCGGGGCAGCCTTGATGCGACCGCAACGCAGATCGACTGTGGGGGTGGTGCGAGTCAGGATCCGACTAGCTTTTAAAGCTTTCAGATCTTCATTTTTCACCTTCGGAATAATGAACTCCATGCTTTGTACTGAATAAATTCACATTTTAGGTTCTCTGCTTTCAGATTTTTTTGTCAAGTATGGCAACTAAGAAATAGAATATGGTGCCTCTGCCTTGTGATTTAGTACCGCTGAAATATTCAGTCAACTTGTTTACTTTTGATGCAATTGATTCCAATAACTATTGTCAATTCAAAATTGTGAGCTGTCTATAAACTGCTACTGCCATTTTCTAGATTAAATTTGTATGGAATTTAGATGATGATATTTTATGTAATAAGCGTACCACTGTTAAATGGTTATATGCTTGATGGAAGGCCAATTTATTTTCTGTACATACATGTAACTATCCTTTCAGTACTCCTTTTATTGTGGAAAATCTTTTCAGTACTTGCTTCAGGATTTGTGCCACCATTTGTCTGAATCCTTGTCCCTTGCAAAATCTGGGTAGCAAATTCATGGCTTTTGTTTGCAACACCCAAGAAGTATTCGCTGCAAGAAGTATCAAATGAAAAATTATATATTTCTTCTTATACAACAAACTTGATGGTGGGTACTTATGAAGACTCAACATTGATTCAGCTTTGTTTCTAATAGTTTTCACATCAAAGCCATGATTTTAGGACGTGGATTTAACTAGTAGTTCACTGTATGGCATGTTCAGTTTGGGAGGTCTTTTTTTGGATCAAAATCTTTGTGGTTTCGTTTCTCTTTTGCTGTAGCACTCCGTGTAAGTATACAAACAAGTCCAGTTTATGTGTGTTCGATTTATTTACTTTCTTAGCTACCAAATAGAGAAGACAAGGTCCAGTTTCTTAATTTTGCTGCTAGCACATGGATGGATTTGTATGTATGCAGGTCGACATCTACGTCACCGGGAGGGATTGTAAGTAGCACCACCATCACTGGCATCGGCAACTACCTCAAGTAGAAGAACCCCCAATGCAAAGGTGAATCATTTTGTTTCTATTATGTTAAGATGTAAATTAGATGATGATCCTATGAAATCTTTGATGTGAAGCTTGTTTGTGTGCTTGAGTTCTCCAAACACATATCTTTGATGGTCCTGTGTACTTGTTGGCATCTAGAAATTTCTTGTCTTGTGTTGTGATGGTAATCGACTGAGAGAATAATAATATATCAACCAGCAACAAAACTGGGACCTATCCATTTCTAGTGCTTGTAGCTTTATTTCTTGCTTCTTATTATAGCAGTGATTTTTGCTATGCTGTCAAATCCATCCTTGAGTACTAGTACTAGCACAGCAGATTAATCGAGGAAAGACTCTTTCCTCTGCTTAACATATATGAAATCTAGTCGAATTCCTGTAGGGTAGCAGTGGATCGACAACATATATGTTCCTGTAGGACAATGATATGTTGAACGATCTATATATATATATATATATATATATATATATATATATATATATATACACACACACACACACATGCTGACCTATATATATACAACAATGATACATTGAACGATGTGACCTTTATGTCATTCCTTTATGCAAGTTTAAGAGTAGAATCTTCTTTATCACAAGTTGAACACATTTTGTGTTTTATGCTTATCTAGCTTTCCTTAACTGTGATCGATTTGAATACTTTGCAGTACGAGATGCGGACGCACATGGCACAGATGTTCCTGACCACCAAGGCCATGGTGGAGAAGCGGCTCGACGCCAAGGACCAGGGGCATGAACTAGGCACTTTGTGAACGCCCCAGAACTTCGACATCGAATCCAGTCACCACGTGAAGACCGCATCGGTTCCGTAGTTTATTTGATTCAGCTGGTTGTGTTCTGTTTAGAGATCTCCCTGAAAAGAGTAGACTTTGCGCTACAAGGCAAATTAATCTCCATGTGCGTGCTTAATGTCTTCCTATGTAGTGTTTCTAGCATTTTTGGGTTTGTGCTCAGAGTTATGGATATGAACTGAATGCAAATTGTGTGTATGTACATATGAATAATACCAGATGCAAACTGTGCATGAAATGTACTGTGTACATCACAGTATAGTGCGTGTTTTTTTTTAAATTCGAAAATTACTAGCAGTGGCGGGCAGTACACAATGCTCACCAGTGGTATCCTTGCTATAGTGCGTCCTTACTATGGTGCACCCATTTAGTAGTGACGGGTGCTACTTCTTGCCCGCCACTGGTGACCTTTTAGCAGTGGCGGGCTTGCTTGGGCCCGTAGCCCGCCACTGATGGCCATTTTAGACCCGCCACTGCTAGCCATTTCTGCAGTAGTGATGAGTACTCACGATTGTTTTGCTACCTCTTTTCCCCTACACGATTGCTGCGATCAGATGACGGATCCCAGGAGCCAGTAGATCCCGTCGACGACTACTACCACACCGACGGAGCCTACTACTACGTGGAGACCGACGACCAGGAGTAGTTCGGAGGCTCCCAGGCAGGAGGCATGCGCCTTTTCGATCTAGATGTTGTTTTGCTCAGCCTTCTTAAGGCAAACTTGTCTAATTATGTCTGTACTCAGATACTGATGCTTTCGCTGACTTTTGTGTATTCGAGCTTATGTATTCGAGCCCTCGAGGCCCCTAGCTTGTAATATAAAGCTTGTATTATTTTATTTTGTGTCTAGAGTTGTGCTGTGATATCTTCCCGTGAGTCTCTGGGCTTGATCGTGCGCATTTGCGTGTATGATTAGTGCACGGTCGAGTCGGGGGCGTCACATGGAAGTTGGGAGCACAAACTAGAGTAAAGGAGAACTTAATTTTGCTCGAGTGTTGACTCTGATCAAGAAAAGAAGGGACTACAAGTTGCAGGTGGAGTCACATGAAGTCTTTGGAGTAGCAGTAGTACTTATGGGATAAGCTCAAGTCCAATGTACATGAAAGTTTGACGCATGGACGAATTTAAGGTGGTGGAGAATATTCGCCAAGGTGGAGTTTGTTGGATTAGTGTCGAATATAGTGTACAAGGTAGGTTATATTTGGACTCTGAGTTGTATTGTGTTTACAGGGTATGGAGTCGTGTCCTAATAGGACACTTGTATCCTAGGCCTCTCACATAATGCGGGGTAGACACACGATGTAATCTATGCCAATATAATAGCACATGCACGCAGGGGGAGCCGGCGGCGTGTGCCGGTGCCCGGGTGGCCAGGGTGCGGTATTGTGACGGTGTCACAGGGAGGAGTGCTCGTAGTCATGCCCCGGGATGTCGCCATATCGGCAAACCTCGTTAACAAATCTCGGTGTCCTGCCTCGTGTGATTGCTTTGTCCTTGGATGATCGAGTGTCTACCTCGGATTAATTCTAACACTCTCACCTCATTAATCTCAAACCTTCATAGATTCCCCAGGATCAATGATCATACATATACATCGGAGAATATATAATACTATTACTAATCATCACATACGCCCTAATTAGGCCAACCCGTCGTCGGCCTTTTTGGGGCTATCGTCGTCGAGCTCCACATCGCCGGCCCCGGCGTGGTCGTCGCCGGACTTCTTGAACCTGTACCACCGCGCGCAGATCACAAAGTAGACAAGGTTTATAGTGGCGATCACGGTTGTGACCAGGTAGAATAGGTCCACCCTCCCCTGGTCCAGGTCCTGCGACAGCCAGTCCGGCCCCCCGTCGCGGCCACGCGTCGCCCGGTGCACCACCACCACCATCAGCCCACTCGCATAGCTTGCCAATGCAAACCCTAGGAAGTGGAGCGCCCCAGCCACGCCCCGCATGTTCTCTGGGAACTGCCGGTAGTAGAACTCGATTTGCCCGATGGCGCCAAACGCCTCGGACAAGCCGGCCAGAAGCTGTTGCGGCACTAGCCAAAAGCATGACATCGATGAGCCGATCCTCCGTCGTCGCTGCTCCACGGCCGCTGACACCAGCATCGTTGCCACGTGTTAGAGATATATTTGGTATTTAGAGATTGTCCGGGATTAGATAGGAATTGTTTCCATCTTATCTCTAGCAGGCGTCTTGTCCTCCAAGTCTTGTACTCAATATATACTCGCCCTCGAGGCTCAATAATACATCCATCGCATTACACCAATCATCCTTCTCTATCCCTTCTAACATGGTATCAGCCTAACCGATCCAAACCCTAACCGCCGCCCGTCGCTTCCGCTCCACGCCGCCCCCGGAGCGGTCGATCTCCATGACCGCCGCCGGGGGCCGCGCCGCCCGTACCTAGGGTTCGTCCGCCGGTCGTGTTGACCGGCTGCCCTAAAGAGTCTTTTTCCCGAGCCCTTTCTCCGGGTTTTTCTCTCTCGCCGTTCGTCTTGATCGGCGTTTTCTTTTTGGTTTTCCGATCTAAGATCGGTTTGCGTCGTCCGCCGCCGCCGTCGACCCGCGCCTCTACTCCGACACCGGCGCGACCACCCGGCCTCTTGTCCGACAGGGCGGCCTCGCGCGACGCGGCGGCCTGTCACGGCCACCATCCGCACATCTGCCCGCCCGTCGCTCTGCGCCGGGCGTCACCGCCCTGTCCCCGAGTTCAGCGCGCCCCTCCACCGATCGAGCAACGGGCTGCCGCTGCGTCGCCCCGTCGGGCCGCAGCGCCGCCGCCCCGTGGTTCTCCCCGTGGATGCACCGATCCGCGCCGCCGCTGCGTCGCCCCTTCGGGCCGTAGCGCCGCGGCACGTGGTCCCCGCCGCCGCCCTGAGGCCTTTCCCGTGGTTGCACCAACCCGCGCGCTGCCGCTGCGTCGCCCCTTTGGGCCGTAGTGCCGCGGCCCGCGGTCAACCGCCGCCCCGAGGCCGTCCGCTCCAGGCCGTCCCCGAGGCTGCACTGACCCTCACGCTACCGCTGCGTCGCCTCGTCGGGCCGTAGCGAGCGTGGCACGCGGTCCCTGCAACCGCCCCGAGGTCTTCCCCGCCGCCGCCCCGACCCGCGCGTTGCCGCTGCGTCGCCCCTTCGGGCCGTAGCGTCGCGGTGCGCGGTCCACTCCGCCGTCCCCGCGCGTCGACTTCCATGTGATTTGCGCCGCGTCGCCTGCCTTGGCGTGGGAACGTCACCGTCCGCGTCGGTCTTCGTCACGCTGTCGGGTTCTTTCTTGCCTACTTCGAGCACCGCCGTCGCGCTCCTTCCCTAGCCGCCGCCGCCGCCTCCTCAGGCCGCCGCCGCCGCCGCTCTTCTTCCGCGGCTCCACGGCAACTATCTCGACACCGGCCACCCTGACTCGACATCGACCACGGCATTCTTCGCACGGCTACCTCGACCACGGCTACACCACCCTACGCTCTCGGCTACCTCGACAACGACACAAAGGGCTATCACCTCGCTTGAGCAACTCGACGGTTTCCTCTACAGTCCACGCGTCCTCTACGCGACACCGTCCACGACGCTCCCGCTGCGACTGCGGGGGGATGTCAGCCCGTCGGCTGCTATTCTCTCCAGTCTGACCATCCGCGACGCTCCTGTTGTTCGCAACGCTACCGCTACGACTGCGGGGGGATGTTAGAGATATATTTGGTATTTAGAGATTGTCCGGGATTAGATAGGAATTGTTTTCATCTGGCATCTTGCCCTCCAAGTCTTGTACTCAATATATACTCGCCCTCGAGGCTCAATAATACATCCATCGCATTACACCAATCATCCTTCTCTATCCCTTCTAACACCACGGACAGCGCCAAGCCGACGCCAATCCGCTGGAGCAGGGTAATGCCTCCCTCGCGCTTCGTGAAGCGGCGGAGCGTCGGCACCACGAACCGGTCATACATGGGGATCCACATCGTGAGCGCGAGCATCTGGAAGACGACGAAGGAGCCTTGTGGGATCTGGAAGCTGTTGGAGTTGTTGATCCGGCGGTCGGTCTGCGCTGCCTGGAGCACGACGTATGTGCCCAATTGGGTGAGGACGATGAAGTAGATGATCCCCGATGACCACACGGGGATGATGCGTGCAAGGCACTTCACCTCCTCCACCTGTTGCACCGTGCAGAGCCGCCACGGGTGCACTGGTGTCCTCCCATCAGAGCAGAGCGCATCCTCGGGGGTCTGCAATGCTGCCTTGTCCAGGCACGCGAACTGGTCGGTGTAGGAAATCTTGGAGACGAGCTTGCTTCGATGCGGCGGGTCGAATAGCTCAGCAACGTCGGTAGGTCGCCGGAGGTGGCGCTTGCGAGCGGCGGCAACGAGGACCTGCACGAAGCTTGTGAAGGGGCTGCCCTCAGGGCGTACACGGACGTAGAGGCGAGTGCCCATGAAGAAGACGACGCAAGAAAGGCCCCTGAGCGCGGCGGGCACGGCGAGCCCCAACGCCCAATTGACGTTGCTCTGCAGATAGATGATTACGGTGGCGGAGAGCATCATGGCAACGGTGAAGGTGAAATAGTACCAAATGAAGAAGCTGGCGATGCCTCGGCGGCCGTCGGCGGTGCGTGGGTTGAACTGGTCGGCTCCGAAGGCGAGGTTGCACGGCCGGATGCCTCCAGCACCGACGACCAGGAAGAAGGACACTAGGATGGCGGCGAGCTGGGAGCCAGTGGGACCCTCACAGTGTTGCCCCTTGGACGCGTTGCACGCTGGAGGATGGAGGGTGTGGATAGCAGCTGTGAGGGTGAGGATGAGCATGCCCACGAAGGAGGACATGGTGGCGGCGGCGATGGTGGTGTAGCGACCGAGGTAGGTGTCGCTGATGTATGAGCCTAAGACGGTGGCGAGGTTGCTGGTGCCGGAGAAGACGTTGAGGAGGGTGGCGGCGTTGACGCTTGGCATGTAGTACACCGTTGTCAAGTACACTAGCATGTTGGACAACGTCCCGATCGTCCCAAGCTTCTCGAACGTCTCGTTCCCTGCGAACAATAAATCCATATTAGCTTAGTATTACTGGTACAAAATTAATTCCCCCAAAATTGACAACATTAAATTTTTGTGATATTCAGTTCCCACTTGCCAAAATGTTTCTAGTGCCTGTCTCATTGAAATTGAGACATACGAGCGTCTGTAGCTCAGTGGATAGAGCGTCCGTTTCCTAAGCGGAAGGCCGTAGGTTCGACCCCAACCTGGCGCGTGTTTTGTTTGATTTTTTTATCAAGTAAGTTTGTCGACGCTGACAATTAATGAAATTGTTGGATTTGCTATACTGTGTGAATGCGAATGAGTAACAGACTTTGCACACATATAGCTTGTGTCTATAATTTGGTGGACCCTAACTACATTAAAAAGCTTTGATTGATTATATAAAAACCACTCCAAATTTGACCATGAAATTCTTTCAAACAAAGCATGTTTTTTTGCTAGCATATATTTTTTGCCTCCAAAGAAAATAAATGTAAGGTGATACTCCTTCCGTACCGGTGTATAAGCCATCTTACGTTGTGCACCGCAACCAAGACGGAGGAGAAAACGAGAGAACTTAATGTTTATTTGCTAATGAATATCATTGCATGCAATGAACTGACCACTGCATGCTGTGTTAGGTAGTCTCAAGTCATTAAAAACATCCACGCCCCACGTTTCTTATTGGTTGATTCCTTCATTCATGTCAAGAAACAAGAAACGAGGTGGGAATTAATGCACTGCGCCTAAGTGTTTTGGGATTATTTGGTTTCGTAAGATGACTTATGCACCGGTACGGAGGGAGTACTATTCCTGTTTGAGTCTACAAAATTAATACAGAAAAGGAAACTGAAAACCCAATGTCACGCCCCGAAAGAAGGGGAAAAGTGTAGTTTCCCGCCACATAAAGGTTTTTTTTTTTCTGAAAAGTGTAATTTGCCAAAAAGAAATGTCTTAATTTAACAGAGAAGGAAAGCAAAGTTGTTGGGATAGTGACCTGTCCTAGGAGAGTGGCATTTTCGGACCCGGTGGCTCCATGGAGCCCAATGTCTTTTTTAATGTGGAATTTGAATTTAGATGTTGCAAAAACTCCAGAAAATTATCGTACATGCATACGGACGTGTTGTACATAGTATGCAAATAACCAATTTTCATCCACAAGTTTCCCCCTTCTGTGCGCATGAGAAGATGTAAACAAAATTTTACACGTACATGATTTCATATCTATATGCACATGTAATTGTCCATTTAGAATTCTTTGAGATTTTAAAGGCTGTTTCCAATTTTGTAAGTGCGCTCGTGGTATGCATGGCATGGGCACATAAAAAGGTGGCAGCCTTCTTGGACCTTGTGGTGATCGTCATATGCAAAGCAAAGCAAAAGGAGGGCCCATGTTGGCATGGCACGGCACGCCATGGGCAGTAGCAAAGGTAAACAACTAACTGAATTATTGTTGTCAATGCCATCATCCGTCCCTACATACTCTTGCGTGCGTTTACATGTGAGTGTGACATGTGCATGCAGGGAAGATCAAACAGAGCAGGTAGGCAAAATCACCTATGACGTACGGCATGGCCTTCCATCCGCGGTGGTCGTGGACGGCGCCCACCTCCTCGCCATCGCCGGCGTCCGACGAAGACGACTCAGCCTCCTCGGACGCGACCTTCACCGACGTCGTCTTCTCCATGCTGATGGCCTTCTGCTCCTGCTGCCGCTAGGCCTATTTGCGTCCATCAATCTCTTGCTTAACAATATGCAAGCTAAGATAGACTGGCAGGTAGGTGGCTGGTGCGGCAGGTGCAAGAAGCAGAGGAGTCGAGGCCTGCCGTATAAATAAGCCAGCCAGACAGAGTAGGGGATCTTGCTTCAGGCAGACGGAAAGCAACGGCATCTTTGTTTAAGCTCGATATATCGATGTGTGATGGTTACACACAGGTGTGATTGTATTAGCTCGATATATCGATTGAATGAAAATATTCTTTATCAAGAAACAGGTCACATCGGTGAATGTTTTGGCCATCCTTCACAGCGCATAGTGCAACTAACTAATGGATGTACTAATCATTGATGTCGTTGATTCGTAAAATTAATTTATCATGGATGCATGTCGACTACCATGCTATCACACTCTAGCCTACATGTCGTTTTACAACATGTACGGGGAGCCCAGCTTTTAGAGCTTGATCACCTGCAACGATAGTTAGAAAGCATTTTCGAATGGAGTTTATCGAAGAATAATTAATATTGCAGTTTTTTTTTTCTAGAAACAGTAACGCAAACGCTCACGCATGTGCATATACACTACACCACAACACCTGATAGGGGGTAGTTAACTGCCGGGAGAAATACGATAACAGGGCCAAACTATCTGCCGGGGATACCGTCACTGCCGGCATAAGTAATTTAGGACGGACAAACTGCCGGGAGAAGTTGGGGAAGGAGGGCACGTGAACTGTCGAGAATTATACCGACTTCTCAGGGCACTAAACCTGCCTGCAAAACTGAACCACAGTGAGATATCTGCCGGGAACTGTCTGTGCCGCAAGCCCACAAATTTTGGGCCGAAACGCGCGCTGGCGCGGGAGAGCGCGCGAGAGACCAAATATTTCGCATAAGATTCTCAAAGAAAAAAAAATCACATAAAAATCTCCCCGAACCTCCACTTCTGCCCTAAATCGACCAGCCCAGATCTGACCACCGCCGCCGCCCCCAACAACAGCACCACCACCGGCTTCCTCCCCGGCCACCGCCGCCGCCTAGCATACTGCTCCACCTCTTCCTCCCCAACCTCCTGCGCCCAACGTCTGCTTCCTCCCCGACCAACGCCGCCGCCCACAAGTCTCCGCGGCCGATTAGTCTCCGCCGCCGACCACCTCCGCCCTCGACCGCCCTCGACAGCCGACCCCTCCCTTGCCGACCATCGCCCGCAGCCGACCTCCCTCCATCGCCACAACATGCAGCAACCTCACTACGGGTTTCCTCCCCCGAGCAGGCCTCCTCCACGAGCATCCTTTCCCTGAGCAGGGCTTGCTCCACGAGGATCCTTCCTCGAGCACCACCAAGCTGGGCTGCCTCTACTCCCTTTCCCCCGGGCATCGCCGCCTCTTCTACTGTAACACCCCTATGTAATGAGCTACAGTGATCCTCAAGATTATGCTTAATCATTTTGATTTACCATGCTTGATCACATTGGAATCATATCTCATTTCAAATTCCAATTCAAATTGAAAATTCAAATTTGAGGTGAAAATAAAAGTTGTTCAAATCCAGGAACTAAAATGTTCATAATTTTGGAAATAATCCATTGTGAATTATGTTCAGGAAAATAACATCACCAAAATTCCCTAGATGCCTCTAACATCTTGAAAACAGTGCCAAATCAGCAATTTAAATGCCTTTTCCTTTATGAAAAATTCTTTTGGAATTATTTTGCCCCCAAACCTTTTTATGTCACTGCCAAATATTGCAACATATTTAATTGGCCAATTTGCACATTTTTCAAAAGTGCTTTGGTGGCCAAACTATTTGCAAAACAGAAAAGGAAAATCAGAAAAGCAAAACGGAAAAACCTAAATCCTACTGTGCCTAGGCCTAAGTCTACAGCGTCGGCCCAGCCCAACTAGCCCATCCCCTACCTCGCACTGCTCCTCCCCGCGCGCGCACCCCGCAGCCCCCCCCCCCCTTCTCCTCGCGCGACAACGAGCCGCTACAGGCGCCCGTGTCGGCTATTTGACCTCGCCCTCGCCCCGCGGAACAAACCCTAGCGCCATATCTCCCCTTCTCTCCCTCTCTCCCAACTCGCCCGAGCGCCGCCATGGACACTCTCCGTTGAACTCGCGGCCACCGAGCTCGTCTCGCCGCCCCTTCGTGTCCACTGGCTTCACCTTCCTCGACTACGCCCTCTGTACCGCCTCGTTGGAGCTCGGAGCCGCCACAGCGTCGTCGGCGTCTTCGTCTTCAACCATCGGGCGCCGGTGATCGCCGTCTTCGATCCGCCACCCCGAGCCCTCCTCGAGCCCGCTTTGCTCCTCTACGGGACCGCTGTGAGCCCCGCCTCTCCTCCCTCCTCTTCTCGCTCGCCTTCGGGCCCGTGCGCGGCCGCCACCGTAACCGCGCTCCGGCCGCCGCCATTGCCACACTCATCGCGCTCCTGAGCCTTTACGGCCGCGCCCGACCACCCTAGCGTGCTCCTGGAGCCCAGTTGGTCTCGCCTAGCCGCTTAGTTCGCTCGCACGCGCGCCGCTTTGCCGATTTCGAAGAGCGCCCGAGAACGCCGCTGCCCGTCGTCGTCACCGTGCTCGATTCCGGCCGCCCCCGCCCGCGAGAACGCCACCATCGGGCGCGGCTCGGAGTGCCCGTTCGGTAGAGCCCAACCGCGCGCGATTTGGTGCCCCGTAGCGCATTTCCGAACTCGCCGGAGTTCGCCGCCGCGCTCGGGCTCGCCGGAGCAACTCCGGTGGCCGGTGCTGACCTGGCACCAACGTGGCACACCCCCGTGCCACTGACAGTGGGCCCCGTGGAGCCCAGTTGACTGGGTTGACCCAGTCAACTGTGCTGACTGGGCAGCCCAGTCACTGACAAGTGGCCCCCACCCGTTTAAACATTTTTAAAAATAAAAAAAATGCTAATTAAACTGCTAATTATTCTGTTAATTAATTTAGTTAATTAATCAGTCACTGACAGTGGTCCCACTGGCAAATTAGATTAATTAGTTAATTTAATCTGTTGTTTAATTAGTCTAATCTATGACAGAGGGGCCCCACCTGTCAGTTTGACCAGTCAACAGTCAAAGTTGACTGCTGACATCACCCTGACCTCATGCTGACGTCACAGAACACTGTTTTGGATAATTCGAATTTAATTAATTAAAACAGTTTCAAAAAATGTTTAAAACTTTGAAAAATCATAGAAATTAAACCGTAGCTCGGATCAAAAAGATTTCTACATGAAAGTTGATCAGAAAAACGAGACAAATCCGAATATGCCCTCCGTTTTTCTGTCACATGCCCACAACTATGCAAACATGGAACCTTCCCCTCCGGTTCATCTGTCTGACAGATGCCCGAAGGCCGCCAGATATTTTCCCGCTTCATCTGCAACGTGTAGTACTGCGATAGGTCACCACCAGCACTGCATATTGCCATGCCATGCATCGTGCTGCACTTGTTTGCTTGTATTTATTGTTTCTTCCCCCTCTTCTCCTCCGGTAGAACCCGAGACTGACGCTGCTCCCGAGTATGACTACACCGCAGAGGACCAGTCCCTTTCAGCAGAGCTTCCAGGCAAGCAAAACCTCACTTGATCATCCCTATATCGCCCATTCTTCCTCTCTTATGCTTGCATTAGATTTTGCTACTGTATTAGATAGCTCCTATTCTGATACATAACCTGCTTTTGTAACCGGCTATTGTTACTTTACCTGTTATCCTATATGCTTACTATAGGTCGGATAGTGATCCATCAGTGACCCCTCACCCTTGTCCCTGTTGCCCCGCTTTGTTACCAGTGCCCCGATCAATATGATCGAGGGGCCGAGACCAGTACTTTATATTAATCAGTCCCTTAATAAAGTCGGGTCGGCCCCGAGGGGTACCCGCAAGGTATGTGGAGACGGGTTGACCGTGAGGGTACCCGCGAGATAATTACGTGGCACGGCCGGGCATTCCTAGCCCTTGCCGTAAGTCCACGAGACGGGGCGACGGGACCACAGATCGTGGGTCGCTGATTGTCACCGCGCGCTACCAACGCAACAATGGGTTTGGATATGTGATCTGAGTAGTCCTCTGGCCTTTTCGCGTTGACCATCACGCGGGAATAAGTATGGGCACTCAGCGTCGTGTGCATCAGCCGAAGCTCTTCAGACGCCAGCAGTGGAGCGGCGCGCGCTGGGTTGGACTGTGTATGCCTGCGCTTGTATTAAGGGGGCTAGGTCTGCTCCCGACCGCGTACGCAATGTGCAGGAGTGCAAAGGGCGATGGGCTCAAGACCCCTGAGCGCTTAGGAGTTAGACCGGCGTGCTGGCCTCTCTGTTGAGCCTAGGTAGGGCTGCGACGTGTCGATCAGCCGAGGTCGGGCATGACCCGGAAAAGTGTGTCCGGCCTGAGTTAATCGAGCGAGTTGGGTAAGTTAGTGCACCCCTACAGGGAAGTATATCTATTCGAATAGCCGTGTCCACGGTAACAGGACGCTCAGAAAGTATCCCGATCTACTACTACTAGAACTGGATACATGGTGATGTTACTAATATGTTGGCTCCGGGATCGCTTTCTCGCAAGGAGTCGAGGAAGGATCTCTGGGCGTGGTTACTACTTACTACTACTATATTTATGTGCTAATCGGCACTCTTCTAATGCTGCAAGACGTTGAAGATGCTAGTCTTCGATAAGCTAGGCCTTTCCCCTATTCTGGCACTTCTGCAATCTAGTCCACAGATACAGCCTCCTCATTTGATAATGATGCATACATAGTTTAGTTCTGATGTAAGTCTTGCGAGTACTTTGGATGAGTACTCACGGTTGCTTTGCTCCCCCTTTTCCCCATACCCGACTGCTGCGATCAGATGACGGAGCCCAGGAGTCAGCTGCTACCGCCGAGGACTACTACTACACCACCGGTGGAGCCTACTACTACGTGGAGACCGCCGACGATCAGGAGTAGTTAGGAGGCACCCAGGCAGGAGGCCTGCGCCTTATCGATCTAGTTATCGTTGTTGTGCTCAGCCTTCTTAAGGCAAACTTGTTTCCCTTGTCTGTACTCAGATATTATGTTGCTTCCGCTGACGCTTGATCGCGAGCTTATGTATTCGAGCCCTCGAGGCCCCTGGCTTGTAATATGAAGCTTGTATGACTTTTATTTGAGTTTAGAGTTGTGTTGTGATATCTTCAAGTGAGTCCTTAGACTTGATCGTGTGCATTTGCGTGTATGATTAGTACATGATTAAGTCGGGGGCGTCACAAGTTGGTATCAGAGTCGACTACCTGTAGGAATCCCCTTTCCAACTCCTTGGCCGAAGTTGAGTCTAGACTTTGAAAACTGTTTTACTAACATGGCTGTGTGGCTTACGGGCCCATGTCGCCAATGGGTGGTATTAGGATCTTTTATTCCTCTTCCTTACTCTGGGATTCTGATCTCTCTTCTATTCGGGTTAAAGTTTTGCTAACTCTAACATTAGGTTCTCGTGTTCACATTCACCCAGAGAGCTGGATTTATCTTCAACCATTCCTTTTAAAGTTATCTTATGCTTCTCACACTGTCTCATGACATCTTGCACTTCCTTATTTCAGATGCGTCCCGCGAGACAGCTTGTGCGCCAGACTATGGCTGTCGATGCGACTGGGTTCCCTGCTATTTTGGTCGATCTCTTGACCAGGCTGGGATATCGCTGGTACCCCGAGTACACTGTTTACGAGGACTACCGCGAATTCAACCAGCAGCAGTACCATGTTGTGGTTCATATCTTTGATCGGTAGAACAACTCCATCACTGAGCTGCACACCTTCCACGGTGTTGGAGTGACTGTCGACTTGAAACCAGGCGCCACTCCTATTGCGAAGCGTCCCTACAAGATGCCACCGCATGAACTTCTTGAACTTAAGGAGGAAATCAACAAATCACTTCGCAAGGGCTTCATTCGTCCAAGTTCCTCTGCCTGGGGAGCACCTTCTCTCTTTGTTAAGAAGAAAGATGGTACAAACCGGTTAGTCCAGGATTACCGGCCCATTAACCAGGCAACCATTGAAAACAAGTATCCGCTTCCTCGGATCAATGATCTGTACGATCAACTTGCTGGTTCATCAGTTTTCTCTAAACTCGACTTGAGGTTGGGTTATCATCAGATCCGAGTCCGCGAAGAGGATATTCCCAAGACTGCCTTCGTTACTCGTTATGGTTCATACGAGTACACCGTCATGTCTTTCGGCTTAACTAATGCTCCAGCTATGTTCTCCCGATTGATGAATTATATCTTCATGGATTACCTCCACAAGTTCGTCGTGGTTTATCTGGATGATATCTTGATATTTTATAAGAATAAGGTAGAACATGCTGAACATCTTTGTCTGGTTCTGGAAAAGCTTCGAGAGCACCAACTATATGCCAAATATTCCAAGTGTGAATTCTGGTTATCTGAAGTAACCTACCTTGGTCATGTCATTTCCAAGGATGGCATAGCTGTCAACCCAGAACAAGTTCAGGCTATTCTTGACTGGACTCCTCCGAAGAATGTTAAGCAAGTCAGGAGTTTCCTCGGACTCACCAGCTATTGCCGCCGCTTTGTTGAGAACTTTTCCAAGATTGCCAAGCCTCTGACTAATCTGCTTCACAAGGGCGTTAAGTTTGGGTGGACAGACAAATGCCAGGAAAGTTTCCAAACACTTAAGGACAAGCTGACCTCTGCACCAGTGCTTGCTCCTCCGGATTCTCGCAAGGACTTCGTGATTTATTGCGACGCCTCTCGTCAAGGTTTAGGTTGTGTCTTGATGCAAGAGCGCAAAGTGATTGCTTATGCCTCACGACAGTTGCGTCCGCATGAAGAAAACTACCCAGTGCACGATCTTGAACTTGCTGCAGTAATATATGCATTGAAACTGTGGCGACATTACCTTCTTGGTAATCGTTGTGAAATCTACACTGACCATCAAAGTCTGAAGTATCTGTTTACTCAGCCGGATCTGAATCTCCGTCAACAGAGATGGATGGAAGCTATTACAGACTATGACTGCGGTATTTCATATACCCCTGGCAAGGCTAATGTAATGGCAGATGCTTTGAGTCGCAAGTCCTATTGCAACAACCTCATGATTAAGCATGCTCAACCCCTTCTTCATGAAGAACTTCGCAAACTGAACCTCCACATCGTTCCACAGGGTTCTCTTAATACCCTGGTTCTGCAGCCGAATCTTGAGAAAGCTGTTAAGTCTGCGCAAGCAAAAGATGCTGAAGTTGATCTGATGAAAAGAGATCTCGACCTTGAAAAGTCCAGAGATTTCTCGCTTGCCGAAGATGGAACTTTGTACTTCAGAAATCGCATTGTAGTACCTCGGTTCGAACTTATGACAGACAAAGTTATGAAGGAGGCACATGATACCCCACTGTCTATTCATCCCGGTAGTACCAAGATGTATCGTGATCTCCGTCAAAGGTACTGGTGGTCCAAGATGAAGCAAGACATTCCTCGCTATGTTGCCGAGTGTGACATTTGCCGTCGCGTCAAGGCAGAACATCAGAAGCCTGCTGGAATTCTGCAACCGCTCCCTATTCCTGAATGGAAGTGGGACAAGGTTCAAATGGATCTTATCACTGGTCTTCCCACGTCATAGAAGGGTCATGATGCTATTCTTGTCGTCATCGATCAAGTCTCCAAAGTTGCAAAATTTCTGCCAGTCAAGGAGACGATCACTGCTAGTCAGTTAGCAGACTTGTATATCTCCAGAATTGTATCACTCCACGGTATTCCCAAGGACATCAGTTCAGACCGTGGCAGCCTATTCACCTCTATGTTCTAGGCAAAATTCCAAGAAGCTATGGGGACTCATATAGCCTGGAGTTCAGCTTACCACCCCCAATCCCAAGGCCAAGTTGAACGAGTGAACCAAGTGCTTGAAGATATGATGCGTGCTTGTGTCATTTCATTTGGCAAGAAGTGGGAAGAATCTCCCCCGTACGCTGAATTCTCTTACAACAACTGCTATCAAGCTAGCTTGAAGATGGCCCCCTTCGAGGTATTATATGGACGTAAGTGTCGAACCCCTCTGAATTGGTCAGAAACTGGGGAACGGACGCTCATTGGTCCGGATATTATCCAACATGCTAAAGAGCAAGACCGTATTGTCCGGGAAAATCTCAAGGCGGCCCAGTCTCGCCAGAAGAGCAATTATGATCGTAAACACTGGGGATCGATCATTCAACCTGGTGAGCAAGCTTATTTGTGTGTCTCTCCTATGAAGGGCACTCACCGCTTCGGAATCAAGGGCAAGTTAGCTCCTCGCTACATTGGCCCCTTCTGTAGGAGATATGCCCTAGAGGCCATAATAAATGTTATTATTTTTCTCCATGTTTGTAATTATGTTTATATTCCATGCTATAACTGCTATGGTTCTCGAGTCTACAATAACCACGAGGCTCGAAGGAAGACTCATATGCACGTGTGGAATAATAAACGGTAAAATGTATTCCTAGTCTGGCCTCTAAGACTAGCTCAAGTGTTGCATGATGGTTCTGTTTTCCTGATCATGGGCATGACTATGCCGGCAACTTTGAGGGCACAATGTTAGGAGAACACTTGTGTTGAATCGACCCGAATTGATGTTATGCTATGAGATACATTCGTCACAAGTTAATGGTTAATAACACAGAGAAAGTTTATGTTTGCATCATTCCTTAGACCATGAGAGTATCGAGTTTCTTCATGCTTGCTTCATGAACTTTGGGGTTTGTTAAACGTCATCCGTAAATGGGTGGCTATTACGGCGGCTTACGGGTTCATGGAAAAGTATGTCAAGTAACTTGATAGCTCAAGATTGGGATTTGCTCCTCCGACGATGGAGAGATATCTCTGGGCCCTCTCGGTGTTACAGTATCCACCATCGTCTGGCCAGACACATTGTGATTTGATCACAGGGATGTCGGAACACGGGAACGAGAAAAGAGAACAAAACCGGTAACGAGGTAACTGGCATTGTGGACAAGTGTTGATCCACGAGGATGCCGATGATTCTCACCTCGGGTATTTGTAACATATCGCAAAGCAACAGGAATAGCACACGGCAACTGGAGGTTCACTCGAATATTCATTCGTGTGGGTATATGGGTCAATATGGGTGTCCACGGCTCCGGTGTTGATCATTGATCGGAAAGAGTTCCGGTCATGTCTATACTTCACCGAACCTATAGGGTCACACGCTTAAGGGTCATCTATCTGCTGAATACTAGACAAGGAGTCTGGGAGAAAGTCACCGGAAAAGTTTCGGAGACAACTGAAAAGTTTCGGAGAGAGAACACCGGAATAGTTTCGGTAAAACTGAAAAGTTGTTTCAGGGTATGCCATTAAGTCAAATTGGTTTCGGCACACGCCTGGAAATCCTTGGAGGGTGCCAGAATTGTTCTCGGAACTTCTGGGATTTTTCCGGAGAAAAAACCTGGAAATGTTCCGGAGCTGCCGGAACCACTTTGGTTGCTTTTCGCAGATGAAAATCACTAATCCGGAATTGTTTCGGAACGCGTCCAAAATCATTTTAGTGGGTACTGGAATTATTCTAAGACCCACAGAAATATTTTCGGATTTAACGGTCGCGAAAAAATGTTTCCGTGAATAGTCAAAGTGCTTTTTGGGTGGCTTCTTGGAGAAGCCACCTTGAGGGCCTTTTGGTATTTTTCCCCTTGGCTTCTTGGAGAAGCCACCCTTGGGCTTGGCCTATAAATAGGGGTGGAGGGGGCTGCCTAAAGACACACTCTTTCCCAACATACACAAGCCATGCATGATCTGGCCTTCTCTCTCCCTTCCCGTGAAATAGTTTCGTAGAGCCGAAAGGCTGTCTGGGTTCCGGCAGGAACTAGTTCTGGACGGCGAAGCCCTGCCGGATAGCTGACACCGTATGTGTGCAACCCCGTAGAGAGGTCGTAGTTTCGATCCTTTCCCTGAGGGGCTGTTCGAGTACCTGCCCGGAGGGCAGTCCGAGTGACCCGCCCAAAGGGCTGTCCGTGAGGCCTTCCGGAGGGCTGTCCAAGGATCCGTCCGGTGGGACTATCCGAGGGACTATCCAGAGGCCTCCCGGAGGGCTGTCCGAGGATCCGTCCAGTGGGACTATCCGAGGGACTGTCCAGAGGCCTCCCGGAGGGCTGTCCGAGGATCCGTCCGGTGGGACTATCCGAGGGACTGTCCAGAGGCCTCCCGGAAGGCTGTCCGAGGATCCGTCCGGTGGAACTATCCGAGGGACTGTCCAGAGGCCTCCCGGAAGGCTGTCCGAGGATCCGTCCAGTGGGACTATCCGAGGGACTGTCCAGAGGCCTCCCGAAGGGCTGTCTGAGGATCCGTCCAGTGGGACTATCTGAGGGACTGTCCCGAGGCCTCCCGAAGGGCTGCCCGGAGATCCATCCGGTGAGCTGACGAGGGAGTACATCCTCGCGGTTGGGAGGTTGTAAATCCTAGCTGCGGGGATCTGCACCGACGATCAACATCGACTCTACTTCCGCTGCGCTACGAGTCGGTAACGATCAGATCAAACCTTGTATGCAGTCTCCATAGTGGTCCTGGGCGTGGTCGCAGTACCGGAAATTTTTGTTTTCTGCTGCGTTACCCAACACCTTCCACATTCTCGCCAGACGTGGACAGGTGGCATATAAATTGGAGTTGCCGCCACATTTCTCTCACATCCACGATGTCTTCCATGTGTCGCAACTTCGCCGTTGCTTCAAAGAATCTCCGCACCGTGCAGTGGATCATGTGATGCTCGAATTGCAAGATAATCTCTCTTATAAGGAGCATCCGATCCGGATTCTGGATCAAGCTGAACGTCGGACCCGTCAGAAGACAACCAAGTTCCTTAAGGTGCAGTGGTCTAATCATACTGAAGATGAAGCCACTTGAGAACGCGAGGATCATCTTCGCGAAGAATATCCCGATCTCTTTCCTTCTACCTCCTGAATTTTTGAGACGAGAATTTCTTTTAGAGGAGGAGAATTGTAACACCCCTATGTAATGAGCTACAGTGATCCTCAAGATTATGCTTAATCATTTTGATTTACCATGCTTGATCACATTGGAATCATATCTCATTTCAAATTCCAATTCAAATTTGAGGTGAAAATAAAAGTTGTTCAAATCCAGGAACTAAAATGTTCATAATTTTGGAAATAATACATTGTGAATTATGTTCAGGAAAACAACATCACCAAAATTCCCTAGAAGCCGTAAGTCTACGAGACGGGGCGACGGGACCACAGATCGTGGATCGCTGATTGTCACCGCGCGCTACCAACGCAACAATGGGTTTGGATATGTGATCTGAGTAGTCCTCTGGCCTTTTCACGCTGACCATCACGCGGGAATAAGTATGGGCACTCGGCGTCGTGTGCATCAGCCGAAGCTCTTCAGACGCCAGCAGTGGAGCGGCGCGCGCTGGGTTGGACTATGTATGCCTGTGCTTGTATTAAGGGGGCTAGGTCTGCTCCCGGCCGCGTACGCAATGTGCAGGAGTGCAAAGGGCGATGGGCTCAAGACCCCTGAGCGCTTAGGAGTTAGACCGGCGTGCAGGCCTCTCTGTTGAGCCTAGGTAGGGCTGCGACGTGTCGATCAGCCGAGGTCGGGCACGACCCGGAAAAGTGTGTCCGGCCTGAGTTAATCGAGCGAGTTGGGTAAGTTAGTGCACCCCTGCAGGGAAGTATATCTATTCGAATAGCCGTGTCCAAGGTAACAGGACGCTCAGAAAGTATCCCGATCTACTACTACTAGAACTGGATACATGGTGATGTTACTAATATGTTGGCTCCGGGATCGCTTTCTCGCAAGGAGTCGAGGAAGGATCTCTAGGCGTGGTTACTACTTACTACTACTATATTTATGTGCTAATCGGCACTCTTCTAATGCTGCAAGACGTTGAAGATGCTAGTCTTCGATAGGCTAGGCCTTTCCCCTATTCTGGCACTTCTGCAATCTAGTCCACAGATACAGCCTCCTCATTTGATAATGATGCATACATAGTTTAGTTCTGATGTAAGTCTTGCGAGTACTTTGGATGAGTACTCACGGTTGCTTTGCTCCCCCTTTTCCCCATACCCGACTGCTGCGATCAGATGACGGAGCCCAGGAGTCAGCTGCTACCGCCGATGACTACTACTACACCACCAGTGGAGCCTACTACTACGTGGAGACCGCCGACGATCAGGAGTAGTTAGGAGGCACCCAGGCAGGAGGCCTGCACCTTATCGATCTAGTTATCGTTGTTGTGCTCAGCCTTCTTAAGGCAAACTTGTTTCCCTTTTATGTCTATACTTAGATATTATGTTGCTTCCGCTGACGCTTGATCGCGAGCTTATGTATTCGAGCCCTCGAGGCGCCTGGCTTGTAATATGAAGCTTGTATGACTTTTATTTGAGTTTAGAGTTGTGTTGTGATATCTTCAAGTGAGTCTTTAGACTTGATCGTGTGCATTTGCGTGTATGATTAGTACACGATTAAGTCGGGGTTGTCACATCTACTCCCTTGTCCCAATCGAGAGCATTTGACGGTGAGTTTGTATGACACTGCTACAGTGACGATAACGCCTATTTTTACCATCTGAGTCCAAGTTTTATTTATGTCGAATAGATCATATCATTCTCATGATACGAGTAGGGCTGGACTAACGAGCTACTCGGCTCGTTAAGCTCGTGATCGTTAAGCTCGTGATCGTTAAGCTCGTTAACAGTAGCGAGCTCAAACTCATGCTCGGCTCGGTTCGTTAAATACTCGTTAAGCTCGTGAGCTCTCACGAGTACTCGTTAAGCTCCGTAGTCTCCTCTCGTCTCTTCGTATCTGTTCTGTACTTCTCTAGTTCTCTTCATCAATTGTCCAGATGCGAATGTGGGGGACTGGGAGGAGATGGGCTGTAGTCGACCAGTGTCCATTGGGCCGGGCTGAGCTAAGCATTTGCATTTAGTAAAAACTAAAAAGTACTGATGTGAAAAATAACGAGCCAAACGAGCTACTCGTTAAACTAGCGAGCTAGCTCATTAAGCTCGTTAATATTAACGAGCAAAAATTGATGTTCAGCTCGGCTCATTAACTAACGAGCACGAGCCTTAACGAGTCGAGCTTTCAAGTGCTCGTTAAGCTCGCGAGTAACGAGCTTTTCGTCCAGCACTAGATACGAGCGACGAAACAACCAAGAATTCATGGATTTGTTGTATTGATTGAGTTCAAAACATATGATCCATTTTATCTTGCATGGACATTATGTATGGTTAATCAGAGATGCGTACGCACCATTTGAATCTGTGGGTTTGCTGTGGCGCCTGGTAATTTGCTAACAAACTTGTAAACATTTCATTTTTGTTTGCTTGACAAGATCCAGTCTACCTTCCCTAGGGCCTATGCCATTGTCCTAACAAAATTGCTGCTGACTTATCTCAACAAAGTAGGAATAGGAAACCTGATGTGTGGTTGGCAGAAAAGTATAGTACATTATACAATAATTTGCAGCAGCCCACACTCATGGTAGTCAGTACTTAAATATTTCTCCGTTTAATCGAGGAAGAATGGTTCTTCAAAACATTTTATTGTTTCAATCTTCAAGCATCTTGATAGGAAGTTAATGGATTAAAGTGTGCATGTGTAATTAGGTGTTGTGGCTTGCACTGCCATCATTTTTTGTTACTACTTCAAAACTGTGTTGCTTAAGTGCTGTCTGTTCTAACCTGTAGACAGCAGAAACCAGGGGAAATATGAATTGCAACAACCATATAATCTTGCACTTGTTAAAGATATTAAGGAAATTATGGAAAGTTATTTTTTGTAGAGTAGAGATGTAGGGAAGCAGTTCAGCTAGAAGTAGAGATTTTTAAGAAGAAATGGGATAAACTATAGTTTTTCTCTGCAAAACATGCCTTGCTACCTGACATACTAAATAACTATTAGCTGGGTGTTATATCTATTAGTTGCAGCATCGGACACTAAGATACATAGCATATCTTGTTTATCAGGGCTAGTTTATATGCTTGGATCTATTTAGGAAATGTCTGGACCCATATCCACAGTAATTTGCCTAAGCTTCCTTTTTGTCTGTTATATCAGTCGAGGACGTAGAGTTTGTTGTGAAAGTAATCCTGAAGTAGTTTAGTTATTATGGCTTAGATGTGAGGTGAACAAGAAACCATTAACATTCATGAACATATAGCTTCATGATATGTATATGGTTATCCAAGGTATCCATGTTGCTTACATTCTTAGATTTATCATGGATGTACCCTTGATTTGGTCCTTCAATTTGTATGTTATGTTATGTAATTGGTCCTCCTCTCCTTCGAGCAGCATGTCTCCTCTTCATCCTCTGCACCAAGCAGCACCAAGTCGACTACGTCGTCTCCCTCGGGTAGCGCCTCATCTACGTCCTCGTCCCCAAGCAGTGTTGCCTCACCTCTACTTCCTTGCCCGAGTAGCCCCGCCTATGTTATCCGCTTCATTGTCCGAGCAGCACCGTCCCCTCTACTTCTCAACCGACAGTGAGATTTCTTCGCTATATCAATCATTGAGCCCTCAGTAATTTAGTAATGGGCACTGACAATTACTGGTGTATAAGTGATGCTTTGCTATGGATGAATGACATATCTAGTATCGAGGACAGAGAGTAATGCTTTGCTCATTTCCTATAATTTTCTTCATGTGTAGGTCTCTGGTCTTGTTTATCTTCTTCTCTGGGTTGTGTGATCTGTACTGTACATTTTTGCTATGGAGATTCTTCTTCACCTTGTTTCTATTGCGGCCATTCCTTTTTGCATTCAAGTTTGATCCTATATATATATATATATATATATATATCCCAATGTACTTTCCTGATGAATGCACAAGTTCTTAACTAAATTTTATGCATGTATGAACTGCTCTGTGTGATGTTAACTTGCTACATGGTTAACTGCTAGATCCATGTGACTGGACCGATGAGACTTCTATTTGATGTTGTTTACTTAGCTCAGTTCTGCTCCAGTAGTTATGTTGTTTTGTCTGTCTTTGTTCATGTGTGTTGATTCAGTAGTTCAGCACGCTTACGGTGACTGTTTGGTCCTGTGCTAGTTTAAATTCTGAACATGGAACCTTTGCTGTTCCTTGTCCTGGAAAGGAAGAAACTGCTTTGCTTCATTTTGTGCACCTACAACTTATGTGCAAATCAAGAACTATGGATGTATCCTTCTTAGTGTGCAAATTAAGTTGCTTTGTTTGCTGGGATTTATTACCTAGAACCTTTGCTTCACTTGCTGAAAAAAAATAAGAACTATGGCTGTATCCATTTTATGATTATTTTTGCAAACAATCATATATATTTCTCACTTTTCTTCTAAAAAGCTAGACTGCAATGATTTGATACATGTTCTTGTTTTAGGTTTTAACTAATGATAACTAATGATTTGTGACTGAAACTATAAATTCGTACTATTATTTTGGTAATAATGGCTTCGACATTTGCTCAACACTAAAGTGGACGCTTTAACTATAGTGTTGATGGCCTGGCTCTTTATTTAACACAATCATCTTGGTTCTTTCAACACCGAGTCAGTAACAGAATGCAATATGTACAAACAGTACAGGGAAGCATGTATCAGCATTCAGAGCTTTGTAATAGCTTGGTACCCTGAGTAAAGATTGCATTTTTATTGTGATATCTTTTTTTCGAGCAACTATTGTGCTATCTTGTGCTTCCAATATTGCATGTTTATGTTACAAACTGTAAAAATACTGACTTTTATGATAGTAAAGGTCTTCATTACACCAGTCCCTAACATCCAAACTATTCTGGCCTTAATATGTTCATTTAAAATCTGAAACGAGAGCTCCATTTTGAGTTTATGGTCTTTTGCAGGTTTCCCAAAGATACATAAGTTAATGGAAGTTTGGAAGATCTACAAGCTGCTGAAGATTTGGAAGACCTACAATTAAGTTGGTGGTTGTTTTGGCACAGAAGGAATTGTATGCTCATTTCGGTTGTGTGGCACATATAGAAGCATCTGTACTTTTCCCTTTGTGGCACAACGTCCTTATATATGTCAGTTTCATATATTAGAAACATATGTACTTGGTCTGTTATGTTTATCGAATGAACTTTAAACTTCTGGATGAGGCCTATATGTAACTTCTGTTCAAGTGTATGCATGAGTTGTGATCTGTCCTGATTGCCTCAACATAGTAATGAATATTCATTAGGTATATGTTGCCAGAACAGGTTGCTAATGAAACACAACGTTATGGCATATAAACTGCCGGGTAAGCATCTTTTTGTCGGCAGTTACACTGCCGGTGACTGTAGTTTCTATCCCACAATCAATCTGCCGGGAGAAAGTAAACTGCCAGCAAATACATTGGTGAGGGCAAATGAACTGCCGGGAATAATTTAACTGCCGGGAGAAGTAATCCCCGGCAGCCGTTCTTGTGGCAGTTCTATCTGCCGGGAGAACCACTCTCCCGGCAGTTTGTCTGCCCTCTTAAGAGCTTTGTCCCGGCAGATTACATGCCATTGCATTCGTGTTGTGGTGTAGTGATACCCACCCCTTATGAACACATACATTCAGACACACCGCTTATCGCTAAAAGAATTAAGCTATTAAATCCTATAATAAATCTAAAAAACTGCAAGCACTCATGCTAAGCCTATGACTTGGACCAAGGAACCTGAGCAGCTAAGCTAAGCTCAATTCGCGAATTAAAAAATATTGCAGTTGAGGGAGTCAAAAACTTGAGTGTAGCTAACACGTACATCAATTGTTGTATAGCCCAGAAACGCGTTTGTCTTATTAGTATGTTACGTACTCTCTCTGTAAAGAAATATAAGATCGTTTAGATCACTACTTTAATGATTTAAACGATCATATATTTCTTTACAGAGGAAGTACTATGCAATTTGCCTATCATGCATGCATGCATCCGGCTAGTAAGGTGTGTTTGGTAGCATTCTCAACCTAGCATGGTTGTTCTCTTCTGATACATGCTGAGTATAGACATGCTGAGTACATGTATTTACAGTTGTTTCTTAATGGTGTATGTGCTGAGACATGCTGAGCTGAGATTTTGTTTGACAACCTGCATCTGTTTAGACATGTTGAACAATTTCGAATTCTAATCATTTCTTTGAATGATGATTTTTTTTTTTTGAAAAACATGAACGATTTTTGAAAACATGGACAAAAATTTTGAACATGTTTTGAAAATTTAAAAAAAATTAGGAGTTTTGAACATTTTCTGAAAATTTAAACAAAATTTGAAATTCTGAACATTTTTTGAATCTTTAAACAAAGTTTGAAAATTTGAACATTTTTTGAATCTTTAAACAAATTTTGAAAATCTGAACTTTTCTTGAAAATGTAAACAAATTTTGAAATTCTGAACATTTTTTTATTTTTTTTAAAATCTGATCATTTTTAAAAATTTAAACAAATTGAAAATCTAAACATTTATTGAAATTATGAACAATTTTGAAAATTTAAACAAATTTTGAAAATCTGAACAATTTTTAAAATTCTGAACATTTTTTTAAAATGTTCATTTTGGAATTTTGAACATTTTTTTAAAAAATTATACAATTTTTGAATTTCTGAAAAAAAAAATCAAACACGGTGTCGCTAGCTTCGCTCGTGCATACTGACCAGCGAACAACTGCTGAGGTGTTCTCCCATCGTGCATGCTACGAGGGTATTTGGGTTGAGCTCGTGCATGCTGAGAAGTCTCCATGCAAGCTACCAAACACCAAAAAGTGGGTTGAATAGAGAACTTTTGCCCTCATGCACCCTATCAAACACAGTCTAAGTTGTGCATTTCAAGCTCACATGTGTAGTGTATAATTAGAAAGGAAAAAAAAACTACACTAGTTATGAGAAGTGTGTACAGTGGATTGCACCGGTGAGCACTGCGACACGACAAGGTTGCAAGCTATTCCCTCGTCTCATAACGTAAGACCTTTTTGTCTCCGATTAACATGGACATGGACATGTCACATTCTAGCTATCTGCCGCACCTCAATTGGTTGACGTGGACATGCATGCGTATATGTCCACCTCTATCGACATGTATACAATTGGTTTGACCGCTCTGTGAGCTGCAACGCACACGCTACGTTCAAGTAATAATCGGTCGAACAATTACGTACGGCATTTCCTTACTTAATTATTAGGTCCTTGTTAATCTACTAATAGTGTTAAAAAAAGTCTTACATTGTAGGACAGAGGGAGTAGGTTTTTAGTATGCTAATTGTTCAATAGAAGGTGTAAATGGGTTGATATGGACACTGGCGGAGGGGAAGAATATCTGATGCTAGGGGAGCACCTGAGCTTAGGTGCTCTGAAGCGCCTCAATCGTTCGATCTCAAATCCACGTCCATGGTCAGAGCTCGCGCTTTTTTGCAACAAAAAAAGAAGACCCTGAGGAGTCTGATAATTACATGTAGGTCCTGCGCATCTTTAAATCACCGTTGGATCTAGATCCAGTGGCGGACCTCGCGCGGGAGGACCTGTCCTTAGGTGCTCCCGGAGCACATGATATTTTCCCCTAACGGAGGAGCAGGAAGCAAGCGGGAAGGATGAATCCAAAATGGGTCAAAGCAGGACCAGGAGTCCAGGACTGCATCTTTGAGGCTAGAGTAGTTCTTGCATCCTTCATCAGGTGGTATCAACTCAACTTTTTTCGAGCAAGAATGGGACAGGTAATGAGGAAAACTAATAAAAAATCGATACATCAACGACGCACACAATAACCCTGAGGCCATGCACATCCATGCTGACCCCGAGTCTGCGCACCAAGGGAGTCGCATACTCCGTTAGGGCATGTACAATGGTATATAGTGAAGTTACCCCCACGTCCCCCTCGTGTCGCCCCCACGGGCGACCTAGGGGGGAACCCTAGCCGCCGTCCTCTCGGCCCTCCTCCGCCTCCACCTTTCCTCGCCGCCGTCCGCAGCGCCGCCAGGCAAAGCTTGGCCGGCTGGACGGCGGCGGGGCATCTCTCCCCCTTGTCCGTTGCGGCTGGCGCGGGGCAGCCAGATCAGGCGGGGCGCTGGGCTAGCGTGGAGTCGGGCGGTGCGGCGGGCGGGTTTCTTGGCGACGTCGTGCGCGGCGCGGCGGCGGCGGCGGCCTGCTCGCGGCGTGGTGACGGCTGCGTGGTGGGCAAGATCGGTGGTCGCGGGTGTAGGGTAACGCAGCAGAAAATAAAAAAATTCCGACCTACGCACCAGCCCAGGACCACTATGGAGACTGCATACAAGGTTTGATCTTTTTCGTTACCGGCTCGTAGCGCAGCGGAAGTAGAGTCGATGACGATCGGCGGTGCAGATCCCCGCAGCTAGGATTTACAACCTCCCAACCGCGAGGATGTACTCCCACATCTGCCCCTCGGACAGCCCTCCGGGAGGCGGTCGGACAGTCCCTCGGACGGTGTCGCGGACAGCCCTTCGGGAGGATCCTCGAAACTCGGACGGTCACTCGGACAGCCCTTCGGGAGGACCCTCGAAACTCTGACAGTCACTCGGACAGCCCTTCGGGAGGCACTCTCGAACTAAGACCGAAACTACGATCTCTCTACAGAGTTGCACACATACGGTGTCATCTATCCGGCAGGGCTTCGCCGTCCAGAACTAGTTCCTGCCGGAAACTAGACAGCCTTTCGGCTCTACGAAAACTATTTCCGTGGGAGGGAGGGAGAAGCCAGAAATATCATGGCACCTGTATGTGAGAAGGAGTGAGTGTGGAGGCAGCCCCTCCACCTCTATTTATAGGAAAAGCAAGGGGTAGGGTGGTTTTACAATAAAACCCAAAATGCACATGAAGGAAGTCCTTCACAAGGGCATAAAGGTGAACCCATGGGACAAGTGGGGCTCCATGGTGAAGCACCATGTGTGGCCGGCCACTCCAAGGGGGTCCCCCCACATGGGGAGCTTCCTTGGCTCCCAAATCCTCTAGAAGCCTTTTGGGAAATATCCCAAAAGGTGCTTTCCAAAAAAATATCCAAAAATCACTTTCACTATTCACAAAGACATTTTTCTGCGTCCGTTAAATCCCAAATTATTTCTGTGTGCCTAGAACAATTCCAGTACCCACCAAAATAATTTTGAACGCATTCCGAAACAATTCCGGAACAATGTTTCTTCAGCGAAAAAGCTATCACAGCGGTTCCGGCTGCTCCGGAACATTTCCGGTTTTTCCTCCGGAAAAATCCCAGAAGTTTCCAGAATGATTCTGGCACCCTCCAAGAATTTTCAGACATGTGCCGGAACCAATTTGACTTAATGGAATACCCTGAAACAACTTTTCAGTTTTACCGGAACTATTCCGGTGTCCTCTCCGGAACGTTTCCATTTCGTCCGACACTTTTTCGGTGATTTTCTCTCAGACTCCCTGTCTAGTATTCAGCAGATAGATGACCCTTAAGCGTGTGACCCTATAGGTTCGGTGAAGTATAGACATGACCGGAACTCTTTCCGATCAATGATCAACATCGGAGCCGTGGACACCCATATTGACCCCTATACCCACACGAATGAACATTCGAGTGAACCTCCAGTTGCCGTGTGCTATTCCTGTTGCTTCGCGATATGTTACAAATACCCGAGGTGAGAATCATCGCATCCCCATGGATCAACAACTTGTCCACTATGCAAGTTACCTCGTTACCGGTTTTTGTTCTCTTTACTCGTTTCCGTGTTCCGGCATCCCCGTGATCAAATCACAATGTGTCTGGCCAGACGATGATGGATACCGTAACACCGAGAGGGCCTAGAGATATCTCTCCACCGTCGGAGGAGCAAATCCCAATCTTGAGCTATCAAGTTACTTAACATACTTTTTCATGAACCCGTAAGCCGCTGTAATAGCCACCCATTTACGGATGACGTTTAACAAACCCCAAAGTTCATGAAGCAAGCATGAAGAAACTCGACACTCTCATGGTCTAAGGAATTATGCAAACATTAACTTCTCTGTGTTATTAACCATTAACTTATGACGAATGAATCTCATAGCATAACATCAATCGGGTCGATTCAACACAAGTGTTCTACTAACATTGTGCCCTCAAAGTTGCCGGCATAGTCATGCCCATGATCAGGAAAACGTGATCATCATGCAACACTTGAGCCAGTCTTAGAGGCTTGACTAGGAATACTTTTTACCGTTTATTATTCCACACGTGCACATGGGTTTTCCTCAGAGCCTTTATGGATATACGGGCTCGGGAACCATAGCAGTTATAGCATGGAACATAAACATAATTATGAACATGGAGATAACTAATAACATTTGTTATTGCCTCTAGGGCATATCTCCTACAGACTCCCACTTGCACTAGAGTCAATAATCTAGTCAATGCTAATGCACATTACACCTGGGCATACCGGTGTAAAATTGCTTCGCATGTGGTATAGCCTGATGTCCAACGGATCTGACAACTTCAGTTCCGTGTGTATCTTTGCATATCCTCGCGTTTTCACGCTTTCACAAAAATCATATTTTGTGTGGACTTGGCTTTGTATATATGTGAATCACAGGTCGAACCTGGATTCCTCAGACTGAGTTATGGAGCAACTACCTGCAGTAGTGTCCCATTGACAAAAGCCATCTTGGAACCATACAAAGTTCATGAATGAACTATATGATTCAACATCTTCTTTGTCGCTTCTAAAGCGTCAACATACTTAGCCTTTGTTATAGAATTCGCCATAGTATCCTGTTTGGAATGATTTCCAAACACCGTGCCACCATATCGTGTATTACACAAAACCCTTAACTTAAATCGAAAATCGCATAGAGTATTGATGAAGACTGTATCGATGTAATTACTTACAACGAGCACTTCATAATCTCTGCTTGCGAGAAAACATGTCATCAGTGCTACTTTAGTACTCAATGACATTTTTCACTGTTGTCCCATGATCAGTACTTTGATCACTTTGGTATCTATACTCGCAACAGCTTTGGAGTATTGGACATATCTGGTTGTTTTACATACAATGGAATACATGATTAATCCAAACACGAAAGTGTGTGGAATCTCCATCATGTATTTCGCTCATCAGTGTTTTGAGACACCGAGTCTTGCAAAAACCCTTTCCATGTGACTTCGGCAAGAATCACTCCTTGGCGTTTTAATGCTAAAATGTTTTAGCATCTTGTCAATATGTATTTTTGGCTTTAGCCTATTAGGAAATTCTATCTCGTAGATAAATATGCCTAATATCAAGGCTATTTAGCCCAAGTACTTCATCGAAAAACTATTTTTAATGAAGTACTAATTCGTGTCAAGAAATTTCCAATCAACAATGTGTCAAGCACACAGAGTTTTTAGAAATATTATTATGCTCCCACTTACTTTCTTGAAACCACAAGCATCTTCGTTATCCATTGATGAAATCAAACTCTTTTGACTATTTCATCAAAAACAAAGATTCCAACTCTATTTTGCTCTCTTCTGTCCATTGCTGGAACTCTGAAGTTTGCATACTTACTAGCATCCTCTGGATTGACAAAATACTTCAGACTGTACCACATACAAGTCCTAGGTTGCATTTCCATCATATGGAAATCCTTTTGGCATCCATGTATCATATCTCAAGATTGAAA
Source organism: Elymus sibiricus (assembly GCA_039707655.1). NCBI lineage: Eukaryota > Viridiplantae > Streptophyta > Magnoliopsida > Poales > Poaceae > Elymus > Elymus sibiricus. Next base: position 17,807,078 of record CM077672.1, on the reverse strand, counting down.
TATGTATTAATTGCTAGTTTAACCCGATCTGACTTTAGGCATCGCTACGGTGAGAGAACCTCATCGTAGTCAACTCCTTGAACTTGTTATTACAACAAGTCGAGCTTTATGGATAAAACATTTTATCCAAATCAGTTTATAGTTCCATTAATGTTCGTTAGACTCTAAGTCTTTCGAAGGGTTTATCAAGATATAATCTTGAATTATTTATGGAAACTATCTCGGATTATATTGGCATTTAGCCAATTCCGGAGTCAAGGCCCATCAACGCTTCCTTGTGTATCGTAGGTATACTGTTGTCTAACAACAATATCTCGCTTGCGCACCTGAGAGGTTTGCACGAGCTTTGCCTACGTGGTTCAGTTGCAAGTTCGACCGAAGCCATACATCTTATGAAGAGGCTTCCGTATCAGTCGCAGTAGGAAACTCTGGAATCACTTTCAAGGCTCCTTTCCTTTGATCTGATGATGAAGATACTGTTATCTCGTCGATTTGCACTGTTCTCCCACTCACCTTTTTGCAAGAACCATTCTCTTTAAAAGCATACCGTTCTCGGTGGCAAACCTTTTGCCTCGGTATAGTGGTGGAGGAATTTCCCAAACTTGGGATAACCTACAAAATAGCACTTTTCTGATTTGGAATAGGTTTGTAAATATTTTACACAAGCCCCATATTCCAAATGTTAAGAAAGGACCAAGCATGGTTGGGCGTACCATACCATGGTGTCATTTCAACAGACCTGATGGTGCTCTTTTCAGTGTAAAAGCCGCAGTCTCTAAAGCATTACTTTAAAAGGGATAATGGCAAATTGATTTATGTCATCTTTGATCTTACCATGTCATAAATGGTTTGAATACATCTTCACGGACGTACCACTCATAGTGAAGTTCCGGGAGGTGTAAGTTATGAAACTCTTTTCACAACTCATCAGACATTCGCTAAACTTGTAACTCAAATATTCCTTTCCGCAATCAAATTGCAGAAACATAATCTTTCTTGTTACAATAATTTCTACTTCATGTTGAAAACCTTATGAATGATTTCAAAAGATCCAGACTTACGTCTCATCAAGTAAATATCCATATATCTACTTGAGTCATTTTGAAGATAGACAAATCCACTGTTTGCAATAACCTTTATCGGACTACATACATCAAAATGTATGATCACCAATAAGTTCATTGCTCATTCCTTATGGCCTGTGAACGGTATTTTAGTCACTTCACTTTTCGGAGGAAAGTTGCAAGTGTCAGATGATTCATAATCAAATGACTTCAAAAATCCATCATAATGGAATTTCTCCATGCGGGTTTCTCCAATGTGACCAAATGCAGTGCCACATATGTGTGGTATTCTTTTAGTCTTGCGACATTTAGCGTCAGTGTTATGGATGTATCATATTACCATCAATATTCATAACATACATCCCATCCACTATGGAAGCATGGCCCTTATGTTATTCATGATTCCGAACAACAATTGTTCTTTCATGAACAACACTCTTGCAACAAACATTATGCAAATGGGCTAGAGTGTATAAAACTCTAAAATGATTTATGAAAGTAACTGCAGAGGTAATGTATTATTATCAAAATTCACAACATACCTCTCATTTATAATGAAAGCATGGCCCTTAAGTTATTCATAACACCGAACATCAAAAGTTCTCTTATGAACAACCTCCTTGCAAGATAACTTATGCAATGGGCTAGAGTGTATAAAACTCTAAATGAATTATGAAAATAAATACATGGGTAATACACCGATGGAATGTATAGTAACTTTATTAAGTTCCCAGCGCGTATCTGAACCTCACTCCGGCCAGTCTTTTAGGTCGTAGTAGTTCTTGCATCAAATTGCAACGGAAAGCAATTGAGCGGGTATCTTTGTGATTAACTCACTATATCCAAGAATCAGTGATTAACATGTTTAATCATAATTCCCAAGAACTATTTCTTCGACCAGCCTTCTATACATCAATAGCTTGTATGACTTTCATACATGAGCTGGATATTCCAGTCTTCTCTCTTTTTGCCTTTATACTTCTAACAGTTTAACTTTCAGTATTTCTTCTACTCTCAGAAGAAGCATCCAACTTAAGAGTGGCGTTAGCCCCGGACTTCCTAGGCGTGTAAGTCATACTAACACCCTTTGGACATTTCCTTTAAGTTGTTGTTTTATTCACCTTCATCATATGACAGGCGTTCTACTGGATCCCTCTGTTATTAGTCAAATGCATAGTAAACACCTTTTACTAATAGTTTGCAACACAAACATTGCTTTGGATATCTCATATCTTTTATCCTTTGTTTGTTTCTGAAAATGATTTCCAGTTCCATGAATATCACATAACTATCCCAAAACTTTTGAAGTTCGGGTCTCATGGAAGCAAACATTTTGCACTTGACCGTAACGGAATTCTAGCTTTTGGATTGAAGGACAAGAGTCACATTATCCATAGCATTAGCGGGAGAATACCAAAAGCATGTGATAGGACAAAGTCCTTCTCGGCACTTTTGAGGACAATCCTCACATTACGTTACCAACCATAAAGTTTTAACCAGATATTTAACAGCTTATTCAATTTTAACAGGGAAGGTGGAAACGCGAGCCATTATTCTACAACTATTATGCAAATTTCACTTAGACAAAGTTCATAATTAATTGCACTAAGAATTAAAAGAATTAATTCTAAAGTGCGCTCCCACTCAAATCAATATCTCTCATAATTGATTTTGAGTGATTCAAGATCCAAATTACAATTCAACGCCATTGATGTGGACATCACTGATGACGAGAATTTTAATCGGTAGGCCAACTTGCCAATCACATCTCGATGTGATTCTTATTCATCTTTCGATGCGTGTGTTCCAAGCTCATGACGGTCATGCCAGAACGTCAAGACAACCAAGTGATCTCGCTGCGAGGTCTGACCTCACCCGCCTCACACTTCCCTAATTGTTTGTACTCATGTGGACATGACGCACTCCGAGAAGTTGGGTGCCGTGACGGTGCTACACTTGGGAGAACACTAACTACTTGATATTTTTGTGAGAGATCACCCTAATAAAAAGCGACTACCGCGCAATCAAGAAGGGTGCATCATAAGGGATAAACATCTCAGGCAATTTATAATAACATGATATGGTATAGCCCTTTCTGACGGAGAAGTCTTTCATTTCTTCGTCTTCGGCATTCGCGTCGGTGTTCACCTTCGCGAAGATTGCCACCACCTTGTCGATGCATCAGATAATATTGCTATCTCTATAGCTAATAAAATAAGTGCATTACTTAAGGTTGACACGCAGGTCATTAAAGTGACAATCATATGGCTCCAGCCATCATGCCGAATCATGACACGCAGGTCATGTTAATTTTACATCATATAGTCATCTTATACATAATCAAATTAATATGAGCACTGCTATACCACATCATATGCACATGCAAACCCTCCTGCAAAACCAAGTTAGACGCCTCTAATCGGTTTATGCAAATTTTCATTTTACGTGGCTTCTAAGGTTTCGAAACAAACCGAAGCTACCTACGTATTATCATCAAGTATGATAATTCAAGTCGCTAGATTAACATCGCGGGGTGTATGAAACACGAGATAATTAAATCTCGAGTCCCATACTAAACTTCGTCATACGCATGACCCCCGTGCAGATTATATCTGCATTGCCCTTTCGTCTGCGAAATTTCATCTTTCTTTTTAACTATGGTGGAATTCAAAGAACTGTTAGCAATTCGTTGATCAATCAGGATCGCGGATTGCCAAAACTTTGAAACTCCACCATGCTATTATCAAGATCAGAAATATGCAAATTCCAGGGAAGCAATAAGAACATCGGGTAACAGATTTCATCTGCTACCCGTACAAATAATTACCAGCAGTAGAACTCATCAACTACAAATTATATTGTGCAACACCCATACATCTCTATGTATTCTAGATCGCAACCTGCACCTACGCATAGCACGGCTCTTGATGCCACTGTAGGGTGACGCAGCAGAAAACAAAAAATTTCTGACCTACGCACCAGCCCAGGACCACTATGGAGACTGCATACAAGGTTTGATCTTTTTCGTTACCGACTCATAGCGCAGCGGAAGTAGAGTCGATGACGATCGGCGGTGCAGATCCCCGCAGCTAGGATTTACAACCTCCCAACCGCGAGGATGTACTCCCACATCTGCCCCTCGGACAGCCCTCCGGGAGGCGGTCGGACAGTCCCTCGGACGGTGTCGCGGACAGCCCTTCGGGAGGATCCTCGAAACTCGGACGGTCACTCGGACAGCCCTTCGGGAGGACCCTCAAAACTCTGACAGTCACTCGGACAGCCCTTCGGGAGGCACTCTTGAACTAAGACCGAAACTATGATCTCTCTACAGAGTTGCACACATACGGTGTCATCTATCAGGCAGGGCTTCGCCGTCCAGAACTAGTTCCTGCCGGAAACTAGACAGCCTTTCGGCTCTACGAAAACTATTTCCGTGGGAGGGAGAGAGAAGCTAGAAATATCATGGCACTTGTATGTGAGAAGGAGTAAGTGTGGAGGCAGCCCCTCCACCTCTATTTATAGGAAAAGCAAGGGGTAGGGTGGTTTTACAATAAAACCCAAAATGCACATGAAGGAAGTCCTTCACAAGGGCATAAAGGTGAACCCATGGGACAAGTGGGGCTCCATGGTGAAGCACCATGTGTGGCCGTCCACTCCAAGGGGGTTCCCCCACATGGGGAGCTTCCTTGGCTCCCAAGTCCTCTAGAAGTCTTTTGGGAAATATCCCAAAAGGTGCTTTCCAAAAAGATATCCAAAAAGCACTTTCACTATTCATGAAGACATTTTTCTGCGTCCGTTAAATCCCAAATTATTTCTGTGTGCCTAGAACAATTCCAGTACCCACCAAAATAATTTTGAACGCATTCTGAAACAATTCCGGAACAATGTTTCTTCAACGAAAAAGCTATCACAGCGGTTCCGGCTGCTCCGGAACATTTCCGGTTTTTCCTCCGGAAAAATCCCAGAAGTTTCCAGAATGATTCTGGCACCCTCCAAGAATTTCCAGACATGTGCCGGAACCAATTTGACTTAATGGAATACCCTGAAACAACTTTTCAGTTTTACCGGAACTATTCTGATGTCCTCTCCGGAACGTTTCCGTTTCGTCCGAAACTTTTTCGGTGATTTTCTCTCAGACTCCCTGTCTAGTATTCAGCAGATAGATGACCCTTAAGCGTGTGACCCTATAGGTTCGGTGAAGTATAGACATGACCGGAACTCTTTCCGATCAATGATCAACATCGGAGCCGTGGACACCCATATTGACCCCTATACCCACACGAATGAACATTCGAGTGAACCTCCAGTTGCCGTGTGCTATTCCTGTTGCTTCGCGATATGTTATAAATACCCGAGGTGAGAATCATCGCATCCCCGTGGATCAACAACTTGTCCACTATGCAAGTTACCTCGTTACCGGTTTTTGTTCTCTTTACTCGTTTCCGTGTTCCGGCATCCCCGTGATCAAATCACAATGTGTCTGGCCAGACAATGATGGATACCGTAACACCGAGAGGGCCCAGAGATATCTTTCCATCGTCGGAGGAGCAAATCCCAATCTTGAGCTATCAAGTTACTTAACATACTTTTCCATGAACCCGTAAGCCGCCGTAATAGCCACCCATTTACGGATGACGTTTAACAAACCCCAAAGTTCATGAAGCAAGCATGAAGAAACTCGACACTCTCATGGTCTAAGGAATTATGCAAACATTAACTTCTCTGTGTTATTAACCATTAACTTATGACGAATGAATCTCATAGCATAACATCAATCGGGTCGATTCAACACAAGTGTTCTACTAACATTGTGCCCTCAAAGTTGCCGACATAGTCATGCCCATGATCAGGAAAACGTGATCATCATGCAACACTTGAGCCAGTCTTAGAGGCTTGACTAGGAATACTCTTTACCGTTTATTATTCCACACGTGCACATGGGTTTTCCTCAGAGCCTTTATGGATATACGGGCTCGGGAACCATAGCAGTTATAGCATGGAACATAAACATAATTATGAACATGGAGATAAATAATAACATTTGTTATTGCCTCTAGGGCATATCTCCTACAGCGGGAGCTGCCGGATTCAGATTGGATCCAATTCTGGGTCTTGGGCTTGAACGCCGTCGGCCGCCGCGGGGTGGTGGTGGTCGTCGCTGACCACGCCGGATCGCTGGATTCGGCGCCTGGAGATCTACGATGGATTCTTCTCGATCCTCCTTCATGGTGGGTTGAGCCCCATGGCTCTCTCATCTCTGCAGGTTTCGGTTCATGGTCCGTTGCCGGATCCGGAGCCGACGGAGGTTTGGTGGTATAGGATGGGGACCGGAGGAAACTTTATCGGCTTGTTCGGTCCGGCATCGGCGACGTCTCTCGACGCTGTTACCCTCCGTGGAGGCGATGTCGAGGTCTCTCCTATCTACCTCCGAACCCCTCCCGGACGAAAGTCCAAAATTCGGTCTGGATTGGGCGGCGGCGGCGTCCTTTGCGTCGTACCCTCCATGGAGGCGCCGTCTTGGGAGGTTCTGCTGTTCGGCGGAGAAATGATGTGGGTGATGGACTCCGCGTAGCTCCAGCAGCGGCGACGGTGTGGAGGTTGCCAGGAGGTGCGGCGTTGTATCTACCGCGTCGATGACGACGAGTATTGGCGGCATGGTGCAACTGGATATCGACGACGGATGCGGTTGGATGGACGAGCGCAGGGCGGTGGCGCTGTCTGGCGCCATGGTGGCATCGACGGCAGGCTTGGCAAGGTCTATGCGTCAGTCCCTGCTCTGGAGATGGATCGGTGGAAGACGGCGGCGGCAGCCTCGGTGAATGCGTCGGACCGGTGTGTGACCCAGTCCCGGTATGTGGCTGGGATAGGGCACCCGGCATTAGATGTTAGGTTTTGGTGCGATGTTTGTTTGGTATTAGGCTCGGACGTTCGGCACCCCTGCATCAAGGGGATAGGAGTAGCGACATGTGTTGCCAAGATGGTGGATCCAGGCTTACTGATGTATTACTTTATAAAGTCTTTGTGAATAATTAATAAAGTGGCTGCATGCATCGCCCAGATGCAGAGGCCGGGGGTATATCCTCCTTTTCAAAAAAAAAACAATGATACACAGTCAGCGGTCTATAAGAAGTGCCAAATAGGATTTTCAACGACGTGGAAGAGAGAGATAGAGGAGAGAGAAGATGCCGGTCTATAGAAATAAAGACGATCTGTGTTGCCATAAACTTCGCTGCTAACCAACGGCCTTTTTGCCGTTGTATGGAAAGTCCGTCTGCTGTGTTCTCCTAAAAAATCTCACGATCTGTTTCCTTGCCTACAAAACTCTCCACGCGCACGACCAGAAATTTACATCGTGGGTATGCCACAGATTGTCCAATAGACAGCCTACTGTACAGGGCGTCTTTTATACTGTCTGTAAAGAGTAAAGTGACGTGTACGTAACCTGTAGACAGCAGCTATCTAAACTGATGCACATGCCCTTACCCCCACAAACCAGAGCCGATGCCCTACAACCATCTTCAGAGCCACCTCTCGGGCTTACAAACGTAAGCAAGCCTGCTCAACTAATGTGTTTGTACAATTAATCTAGCTTTTGCATGCTTGGACTGCATCGATCTTTGAAACTCCGCGTCATCTGAGAGATGAGCCGGTGGATGAGGAGCTGAAAGCCAAAAGATCAAGTCGATTGAGTGAGATACCTAGCTCTAAGTCACAGTATCATAAGAGCAACTCCAATGCGGCGACCCATTTCGTCCTCGCGTGTCCGTTTGAGTCGTGGAGGACAAAAACGCCGGCCCAACGCGCCGACCCAAACCCAAAACGCGTCTACCAGACGTCCACGCCGACGCATTTCAGGCCCAAATTTGGGTCGCATTTGCGTCGGCGCGGACACGAAACGGACGCGCCGCGCGTCCCCTCAGTGTCCGCCGCGGCCCCACATGTCGGCCGGCCAACCGCCACCCGCGGTCATATTTATTACGGCTAGCTACCACGGGCCCACGCGTCAGTGAGTGGAAGCGTCGGGCGCGCGTCCTTTTTTAATCCATGCGTGCAGGGGGCGTCCTCATCCACTTCCACACAAGCCCCCGTCCACATCTAGCGTCGTCTGCTCCCTCGCCGGCGACAAGCAAACCCTAGGCATGGGCATCTTCAGCCGCCGAGGCAAAGGCTACCTCACAGCCGGCGCCAGCTCCTCCCGCTCTCCTCCTCCGCCACTGCCGCCACGGCCTGCACGCCCGGGGCGGGAGCGGTTGCACATCCCGGTGCACCAAGCGGAGTGGCATTGGAGGTACCGGATCCCGCTTCAGTACCCCGACGTGACGCTGCCGCACGACTGGCACCTGGATCCGGAGCGCATCCCGGTGTCGGCGGTTCCGCGGTCGCGGCGGGCGCACGCGGAGGAGGTACGCAGGCGCCGGGCGCTCCTAACGCCGGAGCAGCGTGCGATGCCTGCGTACGCGGTGGACTCCCCCGAGTGGGAGTTATGGTTTGCCCTCGAGCACGAGGAGCAACGCCGCCGCGGCATCGGCGCCCACGTCCCCTTCCCCCCTCCGCCCCTCGAGGTCAAGCCGGAGGATGAGGCAGCGGAGGCGGAATATCAGGCGGCATTGGCGGCGGCCATGCAGACCTCCATCGAGGAGGAGCGGCGCAAGGCGGAGGAGGATGAGGCGGGCTACCAGGCGAGGCTGGAGACGGCCATTGCCCTTTCGGCGGCGGGCGACACCGTCCACACTCCCCTCGTCGCCCCGCCGCCGCCGCCGCCGCCTCTCGCCGAGCCCAAGGCGGAGGAGACTCCGCGTAAGCGGTCGCCTCCGCTGCCCTCTTGGCCCGAGGAGAGCTACACGTGGGACGGCGTGGTGCGCGAGTGGGTCAGCGCACCCCCCGTGTGGCTCGGTGCGACGCCGGCGCAGGAGGCGTCCTACCTCGAGCATTGGAGGCAACATTGGCTGGCGGAGGACCGCGCCGACGGCGAGCGCCAGAGCCAGCTGGAGCGGCAGCTGGAGCGGGAGGCGGAGGAGGAGCGCCTGGAGAAGGAGGAGGAGGAGCGCGCCCGCGCAGCACCGGCGGAGCAGACGCCTGCGGAGGCGGCGCGTGAGGCGTGGGAGCGGGCCTTCGGAGCGTTTGGGCCGGCGCCGGCGTTCATCGACCTCACCGGCCCCGGGAACGACGACGACGCCGCCGCCTAGGATAGGGCGCTGACCGCGCTAGTTCTATTGCTATTTTTTTAGTTCTATTAATGTTTAAGTGGACTTTGTCCGGCGGTTAACCCGCCTTTTTATGTATAATTATTTTTATATTTTTGCATTTTTTTTCTATTTTTCACGCGCGGGGAAATGGGTTTGGCACCCGTTGGGCGCACTTGCCGACCCAAATGAAAAACCGGACGTGCTCGTCCGCTTCGCCGACCCAAACGGACAAAACACGTGTCTGTTTGGGTCGGCGCATTGGAGTTGCTCTAATGGACTAGAGGACAGCGTACATATACACACTATTTACTACTCCCTCCGTCCCATAGTGTAATGTCAAAAACGCTGTTATATTATGGGACGGGGGAGTAGCTGCATACACGATAGATAGATTGCTTGATGCCTTGATGGTGACCCGTGCACGCTAATCGCTTTTCACCTTGCAACCAGTGTACGTACAGTACAGGCACATGCACTATTCAGTTTGCTCCATGCCTGGTGGAGTTTTTTTTTTTTTTTTTGAGAAAAGTACCCGCGCTTACCATTAACCGTAACATAGGATTACAAGCACACACGCAGAGACTTCTAGAGAAACCGGGAGAAGACACGACCACAAGAGAAAATGCAGAGAACACCCTAAAAGAACAAAAATTACAGAAAAGGCTCTGAAGGTCCCTGCATACACCATCTTCCCTTGACGCCGGAGCCGAGGCAGCACCATCGCCAGTGGCTTTGTGAGTCGATGAAGAGGCTCGCCGCATGCGACGAGACCGATGACACTGTGGCACGTCGACCGGGGTCCATCCCCGTGCTGAATCTCGGATCCCAGATCCGTCCATCCGCGCCGACAAGGTCGGGGGAGAGCGACCGATCTGCCGCCGCGAAACCACCTTCCCACTCCTGAACCGCCGTCTTCACCCGCGGACCAGCCTCGCCGCCCAAGGCAACGACCGCCGGCCACCAGCTTCACTCTCGAACAGACTCCCACAGCTCCGCAGCGACGCCGGAGGAGACGCCACCACGACGGGGACAGAGCTGGAGAACAAAATTCCCAGAGTTGGAAGCATGCATGCTTGCCTGTCTGTAGTAGGTAAGCACAGCGCACGGGTAGGCAGGCAGGTAGTTTCTGGAGCCGGCCGGCCAGATCGAGCATGCGCACTGCACAGTGCAAACAACACATCCATCGCCATTCACCCACCCTTATCATTATCAGTTGATGATCAAGCGGAGTGAGTGGAGATAGTGCGCTGGAGTTTTCATCTGTCCGAGCGCATGTACGTACGTGCAGATGACATACTCCTACCTCCGTTCGGGTTTATTGCTCTCTATAGTATATATGTAGTGTCAAACTTTAACCATATATTTGGCTAGCAAAATGTAAATAATATTTAGCAAAAATAGTACCACAGGAACCTACTTTTCAAATATAAATGTAACGATATATATATTTTTATGACATACCACTTATATTTTGCTAGTCAAATATGCGGTTAAAATTTGACAGATAATACGAAGGGACTTCATCAATCGCCCCGTCACAACGTGTTGGCAACAAGGACTCGATCGAGGAGCAACATGCATGTGCCCGACTAAGGGCCAATTTGATTCAAAATATTTTCAAAAGAAGCTGGAAGGAATGAAATCTTTATGAATATTTTCAGATGATTCCGTTGGACAACATTTTATAGGACCGTGAACTCAAACCTCGTCAAAAGCCACCTTCATTTTTCCCGTGACACAATCAAACAAATCAAAATCATGTACTATTCAAATGAGCATGGCATTTTAATCCTATTACTTCGTTTTAGAATCCCGTGAGGCAAAGAACTATGTGCATCGATCGTTGCACTGTGAGATCGATCGATGAACAAGCAGATTCAGTCTCGACTTCTCCTAAGAAACCAAACCCCTGCCATGCCATCTACTTTCCAAAGGCGGTCGAGGCTCAATTAAATGTATTCGACTCAAACATTGGTCTCGTTCTATCTGTCGACTGGAACTCCAATTGTAACTTGTAGTATGCATAAATATATTTGACATAAATTCAAACAAGTCGCTAGGCCATGCAGGAAAGAATGGGTTTCTGTTTCCACGCATGTGGAATTAACGACGGGAACCAATCCCACTATTTTTTCGAATATATATATATATATATAGACTACCAGTCGAACGGCGACCTCACTATATATCAGTCTTTTTTGGGAGGTTAGTTTTAGTTGCCTCTGTTTCAGCCAATCATGTTATAGTCATCATTTTACTATTCATTGGAATTAAGGCCATACGTATTACATCGCTTTTGTATTCCCGCAAAAAAAAAATTCGCTTTTGTACCACATGCAGACACACTCCCTAATTTCCTGCATCTATCATTGATCTGCACGGTGTTAAATTGAGCACGTTACTTTCTAGTAGTATACATTAAACTTTTCTACAGAAGATTGATCGGTATCTAGTACTAGTCGATTGATAATACATAGTCTTGAAAATTAAAGGTAGAAGTAGCAAGCGACACAAGCAAAGCTATCCATGTGCAAACGTCAGTGAATCAATCATTTGGTAGCTAGTTGTGCTTAGTTTCGACGTTCAATTAGTGCGTGGATACTGCTGCATCTTGGTTGACATGGACCTGCATGGAGCATGCTTTAAATGTCCAACTCTCTCCATCGACATTTATTTTGGTTTTTGTCGGTTTTTGACCAGTCGACCACATTATTTTTGATTTTCTCCTAGAAGTACTCATTTTTCTTTCGAAAAGGAGGATGACCTCGGCCTCTTTGATGTATGCAAACATACTTCATACCCGCCTAAGAGTTCTGTGCGTTGCTCCCAACAGATATTTACAATGCAGTAAGGGCACACGATGTTAAAGTTGGATATCCATACTGGATGGACCATGCATGCGTCTAGCCGAGCTGCCACTTTTGTACAAAAACGCCTTATATTTTAAGATGAAGGTAGTACATTATAATGAATAGATCTAGCTTATCCCAGTTTGCTTAGAATAAAAGGCTTTGTTGTTGTTGGTGGTGGTGGTGGTGTTATGACCGGTCTCGCAGTTGGACTCCTTACAATTGATCTTTGAAACCCTAGCTACCTCATCTTGCTCGCGATGGAGAGCGACGCGTGCGTTTACTTGCTCACATCACATCGATCCATGGCCGGCATGGACCCAGCTAGCAAGCTAGGCCGGTGGCGGGCTCTCAACTGAAAGAACCGAAGCCATAGGTGAGCTTGATTGACTGTTCACTCCAGTCCTGTCTCGACCCAAGCAAGCTAGAGCCTAGAGAAAGATTAGATTTAACTAGTCATCAACCCGTGCATTGCACGGGCTAGCTATTTTGATTTTGCAACATGTGTATAATTATGAATTATTTATGTTAAAATATATTTGGACGGAAGTTACATAAGAAAACTTGACCATTTACTTTAGAAATATTTAACTAAAATAAATGTAAAAGTCTTGCTTTGTCTTTCTCCTATTCGAAAAAAGAACGGTTCCTACGATGTCAAAGACCCACGCATCCATGTTGTGCTAAAGAATTTGTATGCACTCTCAAATGGTGGTTCCATCAACCTACCAAGCAATAAAAGCTCCAGCATAAATTAAGATGATCTCTTCTTGAAAAACTTTATGACGTGCTCATCAGCTTGGAGGTGGCTAGTCCTGGAAGCAATTGATTGTCTTCTAACATGGGAAGGCAACTAGGGGTCCAAGAAGTTGGATGTGTGCCCTCGTGCTGGCATCCCAAAGAAGTCTGTCAAGGGCAAAGGCAAGAGCGTGGCGCCATAGAGAAGGTGTCCGGGGCTGCTTAAATGGATGGTCCTCATGGTTTGACTTATCACCGTGGATTTGATGGTGTCTACTGTCTTCGTCGAGGTGTTTTTTGGGGATTCCACTGCGATGAAGAGATGTGGCGGGTTTGTGGTTGTGGCGCACTCAAAGTGTTTGTCCGGTCGGCTGGGCGGTCATGGGGTTTTATTCTTTGTGAGTAGTCCGCATGTGGTATGTTTGTATCGGTTTTAGCCCGGTTTTCTATTAATCAACTGGGCAATTCTCTTCTATTTAATTAATGAAATATTCATCCATAAATGGATTAATCCACCCCTCCTTCCATCACTTCGGTTAACAACCAAGTGATCTAAGTGTGTCTCCCACAAAAACAACACATTCGATTAACAACTCTATATCAATGTGATGCACACAACCATAATTAATAATCCACAAGACCATAACCCATAACCAGACAATTGCCATGCTATCTATCCATGCTGACCGGTCAAAGGTTGGGGGCCGCCGAGCCCACTTATATGTAGGTGATTTAAATGGACGAACATGCATGCAGAGCCTCCTGCTGGATCTAAAACTATGTACGAAAAATGACTAGCTTACTACTTTGTCCGTCCCGGTTTATTGGACCTCCTCGTATTTTGGATCAAACTTTGACCATATATGACTAACAAAATATGAAATGTATACTACAAAAAAATGTATTGTTGGATTTGTATTTGAAAGAGGTTTCACATGTATCGTTCGGCGGTGTACCTTGTTCGGTTGTTGCTTTATATATAAAGCGAGGTGAAAGTCTGTTTCAAGAAGAGGTTTCACATGATATAATTTTTGTGACATATAGTTTACATTTATTAGTTAAACATATGATCAAAATTTCGAAAAAAAATCCCGCGTGTAAATCCGGATATTATATGTGCGTGCACAAAGTTTCGGTGAAAAATGACATTTTTGTGGCTTGTGTAAAAAGACAATTTTCGATGCTTGATTACAGCTATTCACAAGGCATTTTTTTTATCTTTTTTATACATGCCACAAAAAATGTCTTTTTTCACCGAAATTTTGTGTGCGAATATAGGATGTCCGGATGTACACGCGGGATTTTTTTCTCGAAAGTTTTTAACATTTTGAAATGTGTTTTTTATACATATTTCATAATAGGTGTATATACACCTAGGAGCCAAAACGCCACTCTCAAAAGTGGCCCAAATAAGAGGATGCCTAATAAACTTGGGTCTGTCTAGGTCTCAATCGACTGAGACTTCGCTAAGTCTCAGTCAGATGACATCATCCAACAGTAGCCCAGCCCATTTTAATTTCTTATTCAGTCTGCTACTTTTCTAGTGTTGTTGGGCCGGCCTTGTTATTGCGCCCTAATGCCTTTGTCATTTTCTCAGTTGCTCTGTGTTTTTGGGCCCGATTTTTGACTCCGTTGAGAGTTTTTGGAGATGCTGCTCGTTCTGGCACATTGACAGGGCCAGTAATAACCTTAGCCGTTCACACTACTTTCCTACCATCCGGTTTTTTGTTAGATTTTTCTTTTTTTTTCCTTTTTTGTTAAATGTTTATTTCCTTTTTAAAAATTTCAGTTATCTGTTAACTATAGAAAAGAAACGGAAGCATTTGTTTATATTTATCATAATATTTTCTAAAAAGGGCTCATGCATTTTCAAAATTATTCATCGTGTGTTTGAAAAAAATGTTCTTAACAAACATCATGTATTTTAATAAATGTTCACCGTGTGTTTACAAAAGAAAAAATTAACTCAAAATACAAAGCGAAATGAAAATAAGCAGAAAATATAAAACATGAAACAAACAATAATAAAAAAAACCACAACGTAGCAATTTGAAAGACATGTCGTTGTAGTCGGGGCGACATTTGCATTTGTGTGCCTAGTGGCTGATGTGCAATCTCCCCCCCCCCCCCTGCCCTCGTGATAAAAAACATCACCGAGTTGCAGTCTCGTTGAAGACATGCAATTGCATTGGGAAGCGGCACTTGCAGTTGTGTGTCTAGTGCCATACATGCAACTATCCCCTCCCCCTCCCCAACAAAACACCTCATAGTTGTAGTGGGGGCAACACTTGCAGTTGTGTGCTTAGTGGCAGACATGCAACTGCTCCCCCTCCATCGACAAAAACTCGCCGAGTTACAGTTGAGGAGGACACTTGCAGTTGCATGCCTAGTGGTAGACATGCAACTGGCCCTCTCCCCCAACAAAACACCACCGAGTTGCAGTCGTGTTGAAGTCATGCAGTTGTAGTTGAGGGCTACACTTGCACTTGCATGCCTAGTGACAGATATGCAACTGGCGCCCCTCTCCCCAACAAAACACCACCGAGTTGTAGTCGCGTTGAAGACATGCAGTTGCAGTCGGGGGCGACACTTGCAGTTGCGTGCCTAGTGGCAGATATGCAACTGGCGCCCCTCCCCCCCCCCCCAACAAACATCACCAAGTTGCAGTCGCGTTGAAGACATGCAATTGCAGTTGGGGGCGACACTTACAGTTGCGTGCCTAGTGGTATGCAACTGCCCCCTCCCCCGAAAAAAATATCACAAAGTTGCAGTCACGTTGAAGACATGTAGTTGCAGTCGGGGGCAACACTTGTAGTTGCATGCCTCGTAGAAGACATGCAATTGTTCCCCTCCCCCGACAAAACACCACTAAGTTGCAATCGCGTTGAAGATATGCAGTTGCAGTCGGGGGCGATACTTGCAGTTGCGTGCCTAGTGTCAGACATGCAACTTACCTCCCTCCGAGAAAGCACCAGTAAGTTGCAGTCGCGTTGAAGACATGCAGTTGGAGTCGAAGGCGACATTTGCAGTTGCATGACTAATGCGAGACATGCAACTTCTCTCCCCCGACAAAACACCAATAAGTTGAAGTTGCTTTGAAGACATGCAGTTGCAGTCGAGGCGACACTTGCAGTTGCGTGCCTAGTGAAAGACATGCAATTGCCCCCTCCCCGACAAACACCACATAGTTGCAGTCGGGGGCAACACTTGCAGTTGCATGCATAATGACAGACGTGCAACTGGTCGCTCCTCGGACAAAACACACCACATAGGCGCAGTCGGGTGCGATACTTGAAGTTGACATACAACAAAATATTTTTGAAAAATAAATAAATAAGTTGCACGCGGATGACATGCATATAATTGTGTGTGGCTGATGTGCATGCAACTCTGTTCGATCAATGGGTGTGGCCGATGACAATATTTTTGGAAAAAAGAGTTGCATACGGATGGTAGACATGTGATTACACGTGATTTAATGTACATGCAATTGTGTGCGATCGATGTATGTGCAAATAGGTGGTAATATTTTTGAAAAAACAAATAATAATAGAAAACAGAAAAAAAAATATGAAAAAGAAAAATAGGAGCGTAGCAGGGGAACAATCCTATTAATCGCTCCTGTAGAAAGCCCAAAAAAGAGACGAAGAAAAAGCTGCACCACCCCTCACGGCCAGCCGATGGCACATCGCTGTCCAGCACAGAAGAAAAGAAAAAAAAAACAAGACAATGGGCCTGTCGCACCACTCAAAGAGGCCTATACAACACAAGAAAAGCAGCTATCGCAGATCTCAAAACTGAAAATAATCCAATAGTCAAAGACATCGACTGAGACTTCCTTAAAACTCAGTCGACTGAGTTTTAGCGGTCCCTAATAAACTTAGGAAGTAGGCAGGTATGGCTCTGCTCCTCAATTATTTGCATGCCGGGATTCACAAATTAAAACAGAACTCTCTCAGCTGATCAGGCTCAGCTCAAAGCCTGAAACCATGTTGTTGCTCTCTGGAATACTATCCATCTCTGTATATACGTACAGCAAACAGGATGGTTTACTTGACTTTAGTAGTCTACTAGTAGTAATTTATGAAACCGCTCAATAGTCACTGTATGTAGTTACATGGATTGCATCAATGATGGATGCAGGAGACGTATTGCTGTGTTTTTCTGCTATTCAACCTCCCCTGTTCGGTTTTGATTAATTCCAAATCTGTATTACATAGATTCCCCGGGATCGATCGATGAGCATACATATGCACATAAATCCATTAGACTCTACCAATCTATGCATGCATCGGAGTATATTAAGCCCAAAAAGGAGGGAATAATAATAACTAAGCTAAACCAGCGCCAGCCTTCTTCGGGCTGTCGTCGTCGAGCTCAACATCTCCGGCGCCGGCATCGTCGGACTTCTTGAACCTGTACCACCGCGCGCATATCACAAAGTAGACGAGGTTCACGGTGGCGATGGCCGCGGTGACCAGGTAGAATAGGTCCACCCTACCCTCGTCGAGGTCCTGCGCCAGCCAGTCAGGCCGGCCGTCCCGCCCGCGCGTCGCCCGGTGCACCACCATCACCATCAGCCCGCTTGCGTAGCTCGCCATCGCGAACCCCAGGAAGTAGAGCGCCCCCGCCACGCTTCGCATGTTCTCCGGGAACTGCCGGTAGTAGAATTCAATCTGCCCAATGGCGCCGAATGCCTCCGACAAGCCCGCCAATAGTTGCTGCGGCACCAGCCAGAAGCATGACATCGACGAGCCGATCCTTCGTCGTCGCTGCTCCACGGCCGCCGACACCACCATTGTCGCCACGGACAACGCCAACCCAACACCGATCCGCTGGAGCAGGGTGATGCCGCCCTCGCGCTTCGTGAAGCGGCGGAGGGCCGGCACCACGAACCGGTCGTACACAGGGATCCAAAGCGTCAGGGCAAGCATCTGGAATACGACGAAGGAGCCTTGCGGGATCTGGAAGCTGCTGGACTTGCTGATCCGGCGGTCCATCTGCGCAGCCTGGAGCACGACGTAGGTGCCCAGCTGGGTGAGCACGATGAAGTAGACGATCCCCGACGACCACACCGGAATGATGCGCGCTAGGCACTTGACCTCCTCCACCTGCTGCACCGTGCACAGCCGCCACGGGTCTGCCGGTGTCTTCCCGTCGATGCACAACGCGTCGTCAGGGGTCCGCACGGCCGCCTTATCGAGGCACGCAAACTGGTCGGTGTATGCCAGCTTGGAGACGAGCTTACTCTGGTGCGGTGGGTCAAACAGCTCGGCATCACCGCGAGCTCGACGGAGGTGGCGCTTGCGGGCTGCGGCGACGAGGACTTGGGCGAAGCTTGTGAAGGGGCTGCCCTCGGGGCGTACACGGACATAGAGGCGCGTGCCCATGAAGAAGACAGCGCATGAAAGGCCCATGAGCGCGGCGGGCACGGCGAGCCCTAGCGCCCAATTAACGTTGCTTTGGAGGTAGATGATGACGGTTGCCGAGAGCATCATGGCGACAGTGAAGGTGAAGTAGTACCAGTTGAAGAAGCTGGCGATGCCGCGACGACCATCGGCGGTGCGTGGGTTGAACTGGTCGGCCCCGAAGGCAAGGTTGCACGGCCGGATGCCTCCAGCACCGACGACCAGGAAGAAGAAGGACACTAGGATGGCGGCGAGCTGGGAGCCAGTGGGACCCTCACATTGTTGCCCCTTGGACGCGTTGCACGCTGGAGGATGGAGGGTGTGGATAGCGGCCGTTAGCGTGAGGATGAGCATGCCGATGAAGGAGGAGACGGTGGCGGCGGCGATGGTGGTGTAGCGGCCGAGGTAGGTGTCGCTCACGTAGGCGCCAAGGACGGTGGCGAGGTTGCTGGTGCCGGAGAATACGTTGAGGAGGGTGGCGGCGTTGACGCTTGGCATGTGGTACACTGTCGTCAGGTACACCAACATGTTCGACAGCGTGCCGATCGTCCCGAGCTTCTCGAACGTCTCGTTACCTGCGATTACAGATCCATATTCGCTCAGTTTGACTAGTCTAAAATAAAATCTGACATAAACGAACGGTGATCACTTTTTGTGAATTTCAGTTGCCACTTGTCAAGCTGTTTTTAAGAATAATCAAATTAGACATGAGATGCATCAGCGCCTGTAGCTCAGTGGATAGAGCGTCCGTTTCCTAAGCGGAAGGCCGTAGGTTCGACGACTACCTGGCGCGTTTTTTTTGAAAAAAATTCCCACACGAGAGACTATCTTACTTTTGGCTTAGTGTGTTGTGTGTGTTTAGCTTCTTTTTGTAAGCGTTCTGTGATTTTATTTTTGAAGTGGTCCTGTGATCTACAAGATTGATACAAAAAACTGAAAACCCCCCAAAAGAAGGAGAAAAGTGTAATTTTCCACTACATAAAGTTATTTCTTTAAAGGATGTTTGGACTACCACACAAAAAGTGTAATGTGCCAAAAAAAAATGCGCTGGGAAAATTAAAGAAGGAAAGGAAAAAAAAAGATAGGGTGGTGACTGGTCCTAGAAGAGTGGAATTTTGGGTCCCGGTGGCTCGAAGGTGCCCAGTGTTTTTTTAAAATGCAGAATTTAAATTTAGAAGTTCCTAAAAAATATCCCGCGTGCACACAGATGTGCTGTACATATATGCAATTATTTGACTGTAAATTCTACAACTTTTTTTGGCGGGTAAATTCTGAAACTTTTAGCTACACAAGAAAGAGAAATGTACATGTAAATATCTATATGCATATAGTTCATATCTATATGTGCATGTAAATATCTTTTAAATTGTTTTTTAGAATTCTGGATGCCCTTTTCCCGTTTTTATGTGCGCTAGCAGCCTTCTTGGACCCTTTTTTTTTTTTGCGAAAAGCAGCCTTCTTGGACCTGTTGGCTGGGTCCAGACACAGCACCACACACATGGGATGGGAGCTGATTTTGATGGAATTGTGGGCACTCATCCATCGTCAGGCAAAGCAAAGCAAAGCAAAAGGAGGGCACATGTTGGCATGGCACGGCACGCCATGGCAATATGTCGTTAGCTAGCACATGTTGGAGTAGTAGCAAAGGTAAACAACTAACTGAATTATTGTCATCGTCCGTCCCTACGTACTCCTGCGTGCCTTTACTGTTTGCCTTTTCGGCCGTTTCATCAGACTGATTTTTTTTCGACAAAGGGTGCTTTTTATTGAGTTTCATCAGACTGATGGTGTGCAGCCATTAGTTTGCTGAGATCCAGGCACAAGAAGAAGAAGAAGAAAAAGAAGAAAACAGTAGCAAGTTCAGCAGGATCTAATGGCTACTACCGAGCAGAACAAGAGATGCAAGGAGAAGATGTTAGTGTAACATGTGCACGCAGGGGAAAGCAAAGAGAGCAGGCAGGTAAGCAAAATCACCTATGACGTACGGCATGGCCTTCCAGCCGCGGTGGTTGTGGACGGCGCCCGCCTCCTCGCCGTCGTTGCCGGCGTCCGACGAAGACAACTCGGCCTCCTCGGACACGGCCTTCACCGCCTTCGTCTTCTCCATGCTCATGGCCTTGTGCTCCTCCTCCTGCTGCTGCTGAGGCTTATTTGCGTCCATCGATCTCTCACTTACTGAACACTACGCAAGCACCAAGCTAGCAGCTGGCGCACATAGGTAGGTAGATGGTGTGGTGGTGCAGGAAGCAGGGGAGGAGAGGCCGGCCGTATATATAAGCCAGCCAGAGTATGGGATCTTGCTTCCAAAGATACTTTTCAGAGAGATGGAGGGAGCAAATTAAGTTTGTCTTTCTCACTCAATCTTTCTCTCACGCTAGTGAAACGGGGCAGCTGCTGCGTGCGTGTACATTCATACGGTACAGAGACAGGAAGAAAAGCAACGCCGTGATGAGCTGAGAGAGACCTCCATGTGGTCGTTTTTCTCAAGGGGCCGGCGTGCCATAAAAATGCAGCTAGCTGTAGCCGGAGGCAAATCATTGAGGTACCTACGGTATCAGGCAGTTTTCGATTAATCTTAATCTAAATTAGCATCGTCACAAGATTACTTGTACGGCAAACCGTATAGGCAGAGACTAGGAACATTTGATATATGGACCAAAGACACATGTCAACAGACAAAGGTTCAGAACCTACAAATTCACCGGTACTCCGATGCAACAGCATCGTCGGCAATGGCGGTAAAGACGAGCTAGTCGTCCGCCATAGAAGAAGTGGAAGCAGACGGAAAAACGTGAGGATGTAGTTGAACTTATTTTTTGAGAAAAGGCTCGAACCTTGCCCGGCTTTGAATTAACAAAGCCATCAACCGGTCAGGATTACAAGAGCAGGACATTACAGGGAAAGTAAAAAGCAAAACGGAAATAAAGGGTACAAGGTACATAGTGGAACAGACTCTAAGGCAGCGACAACCCCAGGCGAGAGCTTGAAGCATCGATGCCAACATCCACCGCAACGCCATCACCGGCAGACCAACATGTACACGAGAAGGAGGCACGCCGCGCTTGCATTGTGTCGCTAACTGCATCCGGAGGACCAAACAGGGGCCAAACATGGTCTGTCTCCGCCGCCGCAAAGGGCCACTACCCTTCACCCAGGCTCGATGGGTGCCGCACCGGCGACCGGTGGAATGGTTCCCAGAACCCAGAACCATGGTGCACAAGCTGTCAAACGGAGACACAGCAGAAACAGACCCGCAAGCAGCAACACACCAACCACCATGGCACTGTCGTCGGCAACAGGAAGACATCACGCTGGGCGAGAGCTGTCAATCGAGGGCGCAACCATGGAGCAGGCCAAAGGGGCAACACGGAGCACCGAGGTCCATCATGTTGCGGGAGATAAGAGCAAGCCAACAGCGCCGCCACGAAGCCACCACTACTCCCCCACCGCCTAGCAGATCCCGACCGACGCCTTCAAGAAGAAATACGACACCACGGCGCCGTCGTCGGCCAAAGCAGGGGACCAAGGGATTTCTCCCACGCTCAGGAAAGGGGTGGGCAGGGGAGGATCCTCACCGGAGCCTCCAAGGAGGGGATCGGCACCCAAAGGTGTCGACTTCGATGTGGCCGCCGCGCCGACCAAAGTTTCCTCCGGATCCACACCCTCCCACCAGATCCATGGAGCCAGCACACGGGGAGGACGACCACAGCCGCCGGTAGCCGGAGCCGGCGCGGAACGGAGTAGATCGGGCGAAGGGCGGAGCAGCACCGAGATACAGCGGATGGCCAGCACGGGGCCACCGCCTACGCAGCCACCGACCGCCGCCCCTCGCCGCCCGCACGGCCAAGGGACGACCCATCAACACCCACCGGCACAGTCCGCTGCTCAGGCCCACCGAGCGGCACCGGCCGAGGCCGCCGCCCCAGAAGCCGAAGCCCTCCACGTGAGTTGGAGCCGCGAAGTCCCCGCCACCACCTTCATCGGTATTGTGCGCCCGTGCCGGAGCTTACCTCTGGCAGCGGCGGAGGAGAGGTAGGGAAGAGGGGGAGCGCTGGCGGCGGCTAGGGTTAGCCCCCGAGTCGCCTCAGAGGAGACGACGCGCGCGCGCGCGCGTGCGGGGTGGGGGGGGGAGACAGTTACAATTGGTCCCAGGACCCACTCAAGTAGTTGAACTTAAGCAACGAGAAGCTCGCAAAAATCTTATCACCCCTCAACCGGTGTAGGTTCTCAAGGGACAAGGCTTCAAATGCGGCTAACACAGAGAATAGACGCAACTGACTCGTAACATTAGCCCGAACTCGCGGATATACAAGTATGATTAGAGCAACTCTAGCGGATGCGCCATATCGGCCCGATCAATATAATAAGGTCCTCCCCGTCTAGGCCCCGTTCCGGTGGTGTTTTTAGCATCGCCGGAGGGTGAGTGGAGGTTCGTCTCCAGCGGATCTCGTGGGATTCGGTCGGCGTTGGTCTTCGGTGGATCCACGTGGATCCGATCGTCGTTCGTCTGTGTTCGTGTGTCTACAGGTTGGATCCTTCCGATCTACGATTCTCTTCATCGGCGGCGGTTGCTTTTCTGGTGCGCTGGTCCTATGGGGCCTTAGCACGACGACTTCCCGACTGTCTACTACAACAAGGTTTGCCCGGCTCCGATGAGGGAGGGGCAATGACGGCGGCGCGCCTTCGGCACGCTCCAGTGCTTGTAGTCGTCGCTAGGTGGTCTACGGACCTGGATGTATTTTTTTACTTTTGGTGTTCTTTGTACTACCTTGACAATAGATCAGAAGTTTTCCTTGCAAAAAAAAAGTTACACGATTTTGACTGAAACAAATAGTCTAATTAATGGGGGCGGTTTCGACGGTGCGCATAAGACGACTCTGCTAGAGTTGCGGTGAGGAAAGAGATAGTAAACGAGGTGAGAAGCGTATAGGCTGGATTCCACGGGCGTGCAACACGCCAAGGTTGCTAGCTAGCCAGTGGGAAAGCAAACATGGAAGAGAGGGAGCAGCTGGCTGGCTGCCTACTGCGCGTCAGAGTGAGAGAGCCTGAGTAGATTGGATTATTGCACGTGATGCCATGCAGACACACGCATGTGAGTGGTGGAGCAAGCTAGATACTTACTTGAGAGGGTTCCACATGAACAGCCAGTCATGTGAAATCTGGAGATGAGAGATGGACCGGTCCGACTTGAGTCGGCCGGCTCCACGTCAAGCTACAAGTCGGCCGTACGACTGAGCTGCTTTTTTTTTTGCGGGGTGAGCTGCTTTTTTTACTCACAAGAGCCAAAACAGCTCCTGGCTATAGCTCTTTTTCATATATAATACTAATAATAATAATAATAATAATAATGAAAATCAATGTTTTGTAACATCAAATCTTTTGCAAAAAATATACAGTAGATGTCTACCGTAGTGTGAATGCATTTATTACATCAGCGAATCTTCTCAGCTGTGATGTACTCCCCTCCGTTCCTAAATATAAGACCTTTTAGAGATTCCACTATGGACTACATACGGATGTATATAGGAAAACAAATATCTGGACCCAATTGCCTTTATTCGAACCATTATTTTATATTTGCAGCCTATAAATTAACGTACCATTTAATTAAAAAAATCGACATATGTAAAAGACATCCATGCTTGTCTGCATAATCATTTTAAAGAAACCGCAATTATTCTTTCGTATTTTAAAAAATGTCAAGCCCGCTGGAGTCTGCGAGCCTAATTGCCGCGCTCTTCTGTATACCCCTTTTGTGCCTTTCACAATTTTGCGGAAAAACTTTCATCTATTCATCTTCAATCATGTCAGTACAACGAACACCGCAACTAATAAAAATTACATCCAGATCCGTAGACCACCTAGCGATGACTATAAGCACTAAAGCGAGCCGAAGGTGTGCCGCCGTCATCTCCCCTTCTTTATCGGAGCCGGTCAAAATTGTCGTTGAAGACCATCAGAAAGTCGTCGTGCTAATATAACTAGTGAGCAATTAAAGGAAACATGTACGTAGAGCATTAGGGCAGACATAACAGTACCAACTAGCTAGGCGGCTCACAATCTTTGACCAGCTACATAGATACTCTATGTAACTAGTGAACAATATTTTTCGTTAACAAACTCTAACTTTTGTCTCGCTTTATAAATAATGCAAATATCCTATCAAAAAAATGCAAATATAACTAGTGAGCAATTAAGGGAAGGAAAACATGTACATAGAGCATTAGGGGAGACGCCGGTAATAGTACCAACTAGCTAGGCGGCTCCCGAACTTTGACCAGCATAGATAGACAGATGGATTGGATAATGCATGTCGGCTATCATCTATTTTGCTCCATGCATGCAGGTATCTAGTTTCTAGAATCTGATTGATTAGAGCATGAAAACATCGGTCAGTCAACACATGTCCAACTTTGCTCCCTATCATTAGTTCATGATCAAGTGGAGTGAGTGGGATTTTCTTTCGGCTGTGAGACAACGATCGATCATGATCGTGCTTCTATATCTATATGCCTGATCTCTATCTCTCGATCATCTCTAGCTGGCTACTTCTCTGAGACTCAACCTCTATGCAGTTAACTTGCAGACCAACGCACCGCAAAAAAAAAAAAAAAAAAAAAAGAGAGAGAGAGAGAGAGAGAGAGGATCAGACCATACGTAGATACATATCGATCGACATCATATATATCATCTTTGTTTTTTTACTTTTCTTCTTTCTCTGGTCGTTTGGCGACACTGTCTGAATTAATGTGTGTATGTGTCTTGTTATGGAGAGATCTTGTGTAATCTCTTCTATTCTTTTTAAAAAAGAATTAGGTATAACCCTTCATTATTTTTTTATCATAAAATGCTTTGTTTAATATATTTTTAAAATCTCTCATTTCCCGGTCAGGCTTTACAAAACCCGGTCCAAAAACCTGCACCGGCCTGGGCTATGCATAGGTATACCCATTTATGACGGGAGATAGAGAAAACCCTAGCCGCCGGCGACTAGGTTTGTGATTTCCGCTGGTTCCCTTCGCCTCCGGCAGCCTTTTCGGCTTCCGGAGGTGGCGGGACTAACGCTCGGAGTCCTCTTTGTTTTTCATCTTTGTTTGATTTTTGTGTCTTTGACGGCAAAGTCTTGACGGTGGAGGCGATGTTGTATGCAGAATAAAAGTCCCACGGTTCTATCCCCGTCCTGGTGTGGCTGTCGTGGCCAATGCGACCAACACCGGGGAGCCTGTGGTGTTTTGGTCCCTCAGATCGATGGTTCCCGTTCTAGCGAAGTGTCGTCCGGTACTTTAGCCTATGTGGGCGGTGGTGGCGGCGATAGTATTGTCAAGCATGCTCTTGTCATTACGTCTACTATTCATCGTCCAATTACAGTAAATGCACATGATGCGCACCCACTTATTAATTAATTACCTGCATCTACCATTGATATACATACAGTGATATGTAGTTTAGTGCTCGTGCACAACTAATATTCATCAAAAAAATTGAAGGAATAATATTCATAAAAAATTGTGTGAGGTAGTATATCATCAAAACTAAACCTCAGCCATGGAAAAAAAATAAGTCAGACGGAATATCTGCACGTAGCCATCGATCAAGATTTTCGGTATAAACCCATGGATGGAGCCATGGAGGAATACCCACGCAGCCGGCCAGCAAGGCTTAATATTATCAGCTGCCAGTGTTTAGTTACTGCATACGTTGCTGCCGCGTCTCCCATTGACGTGGACGGAGACCTCACATCCTACCTCGCCTAGCCTAGATGCTGCACCTTAATTGTTTGCCATGGACATGCATGCATGTCCACCTCTAGCGACATGTATGTATACAACTAGCAGTATCAGTTTTGTTTCTTGCGTGTACTGTACACATGATGAGTTTTGACCTCTCCATGAGCTGCCAGACGAGTATCCATGCGCTGTATCCGTCTTTGAAACTCCGCGTCAGACGAGTCGGTGGATGAGGCCTGCGCTGAAAGACAAAACATCAAGTCGATTGAGTGAGATACCTAGCTCCAAGTCACGTTATCTTTTTTTAATGAACTAGGTTACAAAGTACTCCGTGTACATACTATGTATACTAGTATTTGCATGCTGCCTGTCTGAATGACTTAATTGCATACACACGCACACTAGTTGCATATCCATGCTCGATCGACGACTACTCGGGATGAAAGAAATGCCGATATATGGCACTTCTGTCCAACATAAAAAATGAAGCATTGACTTGGGTCGCCGCGGGTGCTAATAAGAAATTGAAAACAATCATGCCGCGAGAGTACAAGCATTTTTTTGGGGCTGTTGTCACACAAACTTAGACAAATGAGTTTCGGACAGCTCCGTCAGCTGCAACGCGCAAGCAACGTCCAAGTAGTAATAATCGGCTGAACAATTACCGTACGCCATTTTCTTACTTAACTAGGAAGAGGTCCTAGCTACTCCCTTCGTTCCAAAATATAAGACTTTTTAGAGATTCCATTATGAACTACGTACGAAGCAAAATGAGTGAATCTACACTCTAAAATATGTATATATACATTTGTATGTAGTGCATAGTGAAATCTCTAAAATGTCTTATATTTAAGAACGGAAGGAGTAGTATAATTCGTACGGGTATACTCAGTGACGGATCCAGGCTCCGGGCGGGGGGCCTGGGCCCTGGGCGTGAGTAGCAATTCCTTTGTTGACTGTAGCTGACTGGGCACTGTTTAACACTGTAGCGACACTGTATCAAGCCTGGGGCCGGGGCTTGGACCGATCCTGGATTCGCCACTGGGTATACTGTACTTACTATGAATCATTCGGCAGAAGGGGTCTGGGTGATGTGAGCTCGTGTGGACACCGGCTGAAGGGCAGCTGCGTGCGTGTTCAGACCAAGCAAGAAAGCGGGGAGGGAGGATACATGAGTCCAAAACGGGTCAAGGCTGCATTCATCTTCATCTGGAGATGTACCTACTTCTGCAGTGCTCATGTGGTATCGACTCAACTGCGCATGATTGTACGTACATGTACACAGTGGCGGATCTGGACCCAGGCCCGGGGCATGAGGCCCAAATCCTTTGTATACTGTAGCAACTGCCACAGTATACGAAGGCGGCCTGGGGCAGCCTGCTGGGCTGGATCCGCCCCTGCATATACACACTCGCAGGCAGTTGCTGTCTGTGTGAATAATGATTGACTTACATACACACACGTACGCTGCATATATATCCATGCTCTCGATCGACGACTATACGTACGTACGTACGTACGTACTATAGCTTGCTTGCTTTGCCTAGCCACTAATAATTCAGACTGCCACTAGAGTATGTATACGTACAGTGACTGGCACTCCTATTCAGATTGGATTGCTCCATGCCTTGCCTGGAGTTGGAAGAGCATGCTTGTCTACCTGTAGTAGGTAAGCATAGTGCACAGATAGTAATAGGATTTTACACCTAGGCAGGCATGCAGGCAGTTTCTGGAACCGGCCGGCCAGATCGAGCATGCACATCCATGCATCACCACATGCCCAGCTTTTCCCCCTTATCATTATCAGTTGATGAGATCAAGTGGAGTGAGTGGAGATTGTGCGCTTGCATTTTTCATTGTCCAGTCGTCGATCCACATCAAGGGCGAGCGCTTGCATATCATTTTTATAGGAGATTTTGCATACACTCAAACCACATTAAAGGATTCCTTCATTTTTCCCGTTAGGCCATCAAAGCAACCGAAGTCTTGTATTCAAATGAGCATTTTTGTAGAATTATGTGGATCAAAGACGCCCATAACCACATCGATCATATATTGCACTCTGAGATGCATTGATAACCACATCAAAGTAGCATAATATGTCTCGAGTACTTCTCCTACCAAACCAAACCCTGCCATCTAGGGTTCCCTTAATTAAATGCATTTGACTCAAACATCGGTCTAATCCTATCCAGAGACCTGAACTTCAATTTTAATTTTTACACGTAAATATATTCAACACAAATTCCAGCACGTAAATATGACTAGTCTGCGCTATGCCAGGGAAGAATGCTGTATTTGTGTTTCCACGCACGTGGAATTAACGTGGGAAACAATTGCACTTATTTTCCAAAATGAAAAATATATAGACCAAATCGATCGGCCGATCGACCTCTGTATCAATCAATTAATCATGTAATAGTCGTCATTTACTAGTAGCTAGTGGAATTAAGGCCATACATATATAGTACAACCCCCCCCCTCCCCCCCCCCCCCCCCCCCCCCTCCCTCTTAATTACCTGCATCTATCATTGATCTATGTACACCGTTGCAAATTGAACACCACCACTAGCATACATCAACTTAATTTCCTATAGAAGATCGATCGGTATCTAGTACTAGTCGATTCAGAAAATATAGTCTTCAAAATTAAGGGCAGAAGAGGTAAAGCAAAAATATCCATCTGCAGTCGTTGGTGGATCAATCATTTGAGTGTCAGCTAATCCGGAGCACTTTGCTGCAAAAACCTAGAGGGAGAGAGAGAGAGAGAGAGAGAGAGAGAGGAGCAGCAGCAGCAGCAGCATGGACGAGCTATAGCTAGGGCGGGGGCGGGTTGAACTGAACAAAGAGACAAGAGATCGATTAGTATGCAGCAAGTCAAATTTGAGTAAGCAAAACCTAGCTAGCTAGTGCCAATCTTCAGCTCCTAGCCAGCAACATTAAGTGACTGGTATCTTAAGATCCTTGTTGGATCATGCTGGTCCTGCATGGCTATACACAAAAGAGAGAAAGTCAGAAAGAGTGAAGGATCATGGTGGACTTTCTTTTGTGGGGACACAAAAAGAAAAGGAGTCCAACGTGTTGGGTTTCGCTAAAGGATCGATCACATCAAATAATCACAAACACAAGCGATCAAAAACTTTTAGCAAGGGCTCGTATCGTGTCCAACGATACGGGCCCTTGGCTAAAAGTTTTAGCCACTATTAACTCAGACTGCCACTAGAGTATACGTATAGTGACTGGCACTCCTATTCAGTTTGCTCCTTCCTTGGCCGGAGTTGGAAGCATGCTTGCCTGTAGTAGGTAAGCACAGTGCACAGATAGTTGGATTTAACACCTAGGCAGGCAGGCAGGCAGGCAGTTTCTGGAACCCGCCGGCCAGATCGAGCATGCACAAAGCACAGCAGTGCACACAACACATCCATGCATCACCACATGTCCAACTTTTCCCGGTCGACCCTTATCATTATCAGTTGATGAGATCAGGTGGAGTGAGTGGAGATTGTGCGCTTGCATTTTTCACTTGTCCGATCGTCGATCCACATCAAGGGCGAGTGCAACACTAAATCGCGTGCATATATACTTGCCATCACATCGTCGATCGCCCAATCATAACACGTTGGCAACAAGGACTCAAGGAGCAACATATGCACATACGGTACCGAGATACACGGCCTATCCGATTCAAAAGAATTTTGAAAGATTGAAATCTTTAGGAATTTGTTCTAATTATTCCTTTGCATATCATTTTTATAGGAAATTTTGCATACACTCAAACCTCATTAAAGGATTCCTTCATTTTCTTTTTCCGTGACACCATCAAAGCAACTGAATTCTTGCATTCGAGTGAGCATTTTTGTAGAATTATGTGAATCAAAGAAGCCCACAACCACATCGATCATTGCACTATGAGATGGATTGATGAGCTAGTATAATATGTCTCCACTACTTCTCCTACCAAACCAAACCCTGCCATTTCAGGGGCGGCGCCAGGGGTATTCTTGGGTATTCGGCTGAATACCCAAGATTTTGACAAACCATTGAAATTTTATATAAAACAGGCAAATTTTTTTGCAAAACAGTGATGATTTTGGCAAAATGAATACCCTCCTCCAAAATGAATACCCACCCTCTAAAACCTGGCGCCGCCACTGTGCCATCTCCTTCTCAAAGGCACTCGACCTAGGGTTCCCTTAACTAAATGCATTTGACTCAAACATCGGTCTAATCCCATCCAGAGACCTGAACTTCAATCTTAATTTTTACACCTAAATATATTCAACATAAATTCCAACACGTAAATATGACTAGTCTGCGCTAGGCTAGGGAAGAATGGTGTATTTGTGTTTCCACCCACATGGGAAACAATTGCACTTATTCTCCAAGATGAAAAATATATAGACCAAATCGATCGGCCGATCGACCTCTGTATCAATCAATCAATCATGTAATAGTCTTCATTTACTAGTAGCTAGTGGAATTAAGGCCATACATATATACAGTGCTGTCGTACTATAGTACAAGCAGCTTCCCACTGCCTCTTAATTACCTGCATCTATCATTGATCTATGTACATGGTGGCAAATTGAACACCACCACTAGTATACATCAACTCAATTTCGTACAGAAGATCGATCGGTATCTAGTACTAGTCAATTCAGAATATATAGTCTTCAAAATTAAAGGCAGAAGAGGGAGTCAAGCAAAAATATCCATCTGCAGTCGTTGGTGGATCACAGGATAGATCACATCAAATAATCACGAACACACACTATTAAAAACTTTTAGCCAAGGGTCACTACATTGAAAATGTGATCGTTCCTGTGGCGAAACTCAACACAACAGGGTCGGAATGATCATGGTGAAGCGGCAGCAGGTGCATCTTGGTCACCGCTGAACCTACTTGACGCAACAACCGCAGAAGCCATTTCTTTGCAGAAAGGCCTGGGGTTTTTGGAAAGTCTGGGCTGTTCCTCGGTGATCGTCGAATCAGGTTATATGGAGCTTATTAAGGCATGCAGTGGTACTATTGAAATTGTGGAGTCCATACACAGCGATCCTAGCTGATTGTTTCCAAAGTGCTAGACATAATGGTGCAATTTCCTTCCAACACAGCCCGCGGGAGGCAAACAAGGTGGCGAAGAATCTAGCAAGATATAGCTTTGATTCAAATTCTAATGTTATTTAGGATGGTGGTCCCCTTTCTTTTGTCTTGCAAGATGTACCACCAAATCTTTATCTCTCCTCCGACCTACATGTTCAAACAAATGATACATTTATGGATTCTTTTTGTATTTTCTTACAATCTTTTTGACTCTTTTTTAACTTTATCAAATCTGCATAAAACGAAGTAAGCAGTAGCTCCAAATATCTATCTATACCTACTAATAAAGTACAGAGCGTTTCTGCCCGTCCGTCGTCATATGTTTTACAAAAAAGCCCCGGATTTTTCTTTAAGTAACCCGTGGTCCAACATTAAGTGCCCTTTCTCTGTTGGGCTTCAGCCCAACTGCGGCAGCCGCTATCTCGTGCGCCTGGGTGCTGGTTAGTATTCCGCGTTCAACTGCAGTAGGCCCAGTTCGCTCTGTTTTCAGCCCGTTAGGTCCCTGGCTTTTATTATTTACACATAATAAGTTTTATTATTTACAGTTGCGAGTTTGCCTAAAATAAATTAGAAAATGATGGACGGTGTTATGTTTCGCTTGTAGCGAGCGCAACCCTCGCCTCACGTACGAGGAAATGCATTGGGCCTGATTCCAAAAACACGCAGTTTAGCGCGCCACATTTTTCTCTAGGAAGCACGCCAAGGTTCTCTCTAGGAAAGCACACCACGGTTTTCTCCTATGAAGCACGCTCACTTTTCTTCTATGAAACATTTTTCTCCATTCATATACATTCAAAACTATTCTTGAGAATATATATTTGAACTTTCTTATTTTAGTAATTATAGAAAAATGTTCATGAAGTGTAAAAAATCATTCGAGCAATTTTTAAAAAAATGTGTGTGACATTTAAAAACTGTTCACACATTTTAAAATATGTTTGTGACATTTAAAGAAAAATATATTCGTGTAATTTGGAGAAGATGCCCGTGCCATTCAAAAAAATTGTGCATGGCATTTAAAAAATATTCACATGTTTAAAAATATGTTAATGAAATTTAAAAAAATGTGCTGAAATGTAGAAATTTGTTCAAGCAATTTTTTTGAATGTTCACAACATATAAAAATATATTTGTGCCATTTAAGAAAAATGTTCATAACATTAAAAATGTTCACACATTTAATAGATATTCATGAAAATGTAAATGTTTGCACAATTTTTAAAAACTGATCAGGAAAGTGTTAAATTTTGTTCACACCATTTTTAGTAAATGCTCATAAAATGTAAAATTTTGTTTGTAGTTTTTTTTATATGAAATGTTCATGACATGCCAAAAATGTTCATACACTAAAACCGGAAGGACTGAAATTCATGAATTTGAAAAATAAAAAAGGACAAAAAAGAAAAGAAAAAGAAAAGCAATAAATGAACAGGAAAAAAAGGAAGGGAAAAGGATAAAGAAAATATAGAAATCTGTCCGATCAAATGGGGAGTAAGTGGACATAGTGCTGAGGCATTTTCATTGGCCCGATCTTCGATCTACATCATTCGTAGGCAAGTGTATGTACGTACGTGCACAAATCGCAACACCTGGCATCACCTCATTGATCGCAGTTTTTTTTTCCAAAAAGGAGGGATTTTCCCATGCCTCTATATATCACACAATGCACACAGCCTGCCGCCTGTGCGACGTGTTGGCAACAAGGAGCAACATGCACATACCCGGATCGACTACATCGACCGATCATTGCGCTATCTAGTTACAGTGCTCCCCGGAGAGAATTAGGATCTGGTGTTGCGGCTGGACAACTTACTGCAGGATCTTTGAAAGCCTAGATACGTCGATGATGGAGAGCGACGTGTTTACTCAGTCAGAGTCATCCATAGCCGACATGGTCCCATCTATATAGCGAGGCTGACTCGGCTGAAAGAGCCAAAAGATCATTACTACGCAAGTCAATGAAGCAAGCAAAACCCAACCGAGCTAGTAAGCTACTAGACGACGACGTATGTATATGAGAATATGCATGCTCCGTGGAGCTTGACTCTCTTCACTCCGGTCTCCAGCCAAGCAAGCTGCCTAGCTTGAGTACTATAGATTAGATTTAGGTTGAGTCAGCAGACAAACCCAAGTCATGCATACTCCCACTACACTACACTACAGTGATTGGTATGTGTACAAGTGGCCAGAATGTCTAAGGTTCAAGAGACACGGTTCATCATTGAAGGAGTATATCTTCTAGGGTTTGTGCCATCCTACAAGTCTATATGGATCACTCTCGTAACCATTAATTCTAGATGCTGGAAGGATGTATATGTGCATGCCATGGAAGCAGGTCCTACATGCATCGCTACACACCAAAGAGACAAAGAAAGTGACTCTACTCACTTCATAGTGCATGCATCATTGCATTGCACGGTTCAACTCGAATTCTTAGCTCGTGTGTGTCTTTCATGTCACTGCATCATGGAGTACTTAGCGGAGACGGGTCTAGCTTAAATTAAGATTTCCTCTTTGTTAAGCTAGAGTGTCGAGGCCACCCAGAAAGAACTCTCAAGTTTTATGAAAACAGTCTTGGTTGTAGTTTATTTGTGAGATGTGAATCTACAAAATAGTCAGAAGGTAATATGAATATTTGTTATCTTCTGCAAATTAAAAAAAAATCAGCTCTGGCCCGAATTAGAGGCCAATTTATCTCTGGTCCGGCGACAAGCCCATAAAAATATAAGCTGCCAAATGATGGTCCAATACCCCAGCACCACAAAGCATATATACAAGATCAATGTTTGTATGTCTCAAAAAAAAAAAAAAACAAGATCAATGTTTGTTGAAAGAAAGAGCAGCGCCCTTGAATGAATTTACTAAAAGAAGTGATTCATGGCCCATATTTGCTAAAAGATCCTTCTTTGCTAAAGGGAGCCTTACAATGAGCCCATGAAATTGCGAACCCCTCCTTTTAGTTAGTAAAACAAATTAAAAAAATTGTTATGCTAATTTACGTGTGACATCCTAACAGTTTGTTGGTAGTAGTCAGGTGGGCCCTTTGTCCAAATTAAGGATTGGTGTTTCTTTGTGTTCATGAGGATCAGTATAATGTTAGGCGACTGCTAGGTGCCGGCGCGCCGGCCCAACGGTTTGGCCGGTCGCGCCCCAGCCACCCATGCAGTTGCCTCTGCCGTTCGATCGCAGCCCATCGTATGCGTCGTGAAGCGCCTCGCAATAAAAAAGAGGGGGGAAATCCTCACGCGCGGATCGCGCTCATCGTCTACCTCGCGACACCAAACCGTTCCCAGATCCACAGCTCGCGCCGCCACCGGTAGCGTCTTCCTCGTCGCCGCACACAGATACGTCCGTGCAGCTCGTCATCATGCCGGTCGCCGGGGGGTAGCTACCGCAGTCGCCGGTGGCAGCAAAAAACGCCCCCCCCCCCTCCTGCTGTCGTTGGAGGTAGCTGCCGTTCTTGCCGGTTGCAGCAAAAATATGGTGCCGCCGTTGTGGTAGCAGCCTCTGTCGCCGGTTGCAGTACTTGGTTGTCTGGTTGTAGCAAAAAACGGTTGCCGCCGTCGCTGGTGGTAGCTGCAACTGTCGCCGATTGCAGCAAAAACGGCTGTCGCCGTCGTCGGTTCTAGCAATGATTTGGCCGGTTGCAGCACTAGGTTGGACGGTTGCAGCTTTGAACTCCGCGGTTGCAACAAAAAACAAAGAGACGCCATGGCCATCGACAAGGAAGAAATTAAGCCGGTTCCAGCAATTTCCGTGTAGGTTGCAGCACCACTGTTGCCCGGTTCCAGCAAAAAACTTCTCCATTGACGCTAGCCGGTTGCAGCACCGGTGTCCACTGGTCCTCTCCCCTGGTTGAAGCTTTTTAATGTAGGGTTGAAGCTTCCATGTAAACGGTTGCAGCTTTTTCATTGGGCAAATCGCTGGTTGTAGCAAAAATCTAGGGTACGTTGTAGCAAAACGGTGGTAGTAGCAAAATTGACCGCTGGTGGTAGCTTTTCCCGCTGCCGGTTGCAGCACAAATCGCAGCACCACTGCGCCGCTACAAACTTCAACGTCACCATTGCAGGAATCCCGTCACCAATGGTAGCTTTTCCGTTGCCTGTTGTAGCAAAAATCGCGCACTGTCGTCGCCGCCACAACCTCACCATCACATGTTGTAGCACGGCCGGTCGCCGGTTGTAACGCGCACCAGTGGGTGTAGCAGCACGGCCAGGCAACTGGGGACCTAGGAGTGCGCCATGAGGACGAGGGGGTAGGTGGCGCACGGCCATGGCGCATCTTCTCCAGCACCGATGGGGCCGTCCCCATGTTGCCATACGAGGTCGTTGCAGCTCTGGCGACCCCTGCGATTGTAGCATCTGCCACCACCGTTCCAGCATCTCGTCGCCGCTAGTCTCAAGCACCCCGTCGCAGCACTGTGGCCGTCGGTTGGTTGCGTCGTCGCCACGGCTTGGATTGGATTGAGAAGGAGAGAGCAGGGCGTTGGGAACAAATGGGTGGGAACAAGTGCGTCGCGTGAAGGAGGAGATAAGGTGCAGTTGTGGCGAGTGGTGGGTGAGCTGTTGCACGGGGCCCACATGCCAGCGCGTTGCGCGACGAAGCGACCGGCCGAAGCTTCGGCCGGCGCACCGTTCTCAAACATTTCCCATAATATTATACTCGCTCCGATCCATATTACTTTCTTAGATTTGTCTAGATACGGATGTATCTAGACTGTCTAGATACATCCGTATCTAGACAAATCTAAGACAAGTAATATGGACCTGAGGGACTATTTCTCTTTTCCTTGGAGGAGAAAAAAAGTGAAGAATGAGACCAAGCAGACATG
Organism: Elymus sibiricus; assembly: GCA_039707655.1. Lineage (NCBI taxonomy): Eukaryota > Viridiplantae > Streptophyta > Magnoliopsida > Poales > Poaceae > Elymus > Elymus sibiricus. The sequence continues at coordinate 17,771,171 of CM077672.1, read as the reverse complement.
AATGGCAGCAGATCAGAAGTAGCCCAAGATCACCCAAAGGAATGTCTACTTCCTTTCCATTGCCATGAAAGTAGGGCATGGTTTGTTTCATCTATGGACCTTTGGATATGCCTTTCTAAGAAGGAAAATTTTGCCACGTTTGTTAAGGTCTAAAGACAAGAAAATGAGAAAATAAAGGGCGGACAGAGGACAAGGAAACAGAGAAAAGAGGGAAAGCTAGGAGAAGAAGAAGCTGACAACCGGGCCCCAGTTGTCTATCTAAATGGTCATTTGTTTGACTTAACGGTTTAACTAGCGGCGCCTATATTTGTTGTAACGTGGACCATGACGACCGAGCCCCATAGAGTCATCAGGGTTTTTTGAATCGAAAAAAACACTTTTGTGGTAGGTATCAGACACGTTTTAAATAGTGATAGTTTTTTGGAACCCTAACCTATAAAGTGGTAGTTTTATACTATTTACTCCTATTCAAGCAGAGAAATACATATCTCTATGAGTGCATAATTCAAAAGAAGCCACTAGCTATAAAACTAGTACTATAGTAGGAGTAACAATTGAAATTAAACAAACAAATATAATTGTAAGTCCTTCCAATAGAGATTAACTGAATTCTTATGTTTATATAAATACATACAAATTAAAGGTGACTATACGCCTTATGCAAGCCATGCATATCTTATGTCACTCAAATAGATATCAACTAACGTAAGCTCGTACATGAGATGAACTAGTCAACTAGTTGTTCAGAGATAACTCTCCGATCCAACATGGGGTGTATGGAGAAGACATGATGCACCGTATATCATCATTCACTAACTCTTTGAAATGTGAATAACCCTTTGGGCATATATTTCCTAAGATTTCAATCTTCGATCCACTTAAATGATATGCCAGTCCTGTGATTCCTGTCTCGGTTGATTCACTCAGGAACACAATCTCTCTATGGGGGTGAAACCCGAGTATCTTAATATCATAGTTCTCATCATCACGACTCTCTTTATTCTGGTAACAATCTTCAACATCATCATCATTGTCAGAGTTCCATTCATATATCTGTTCAGGTGATGCTTCCTTGATGTTATTTGGAGAACGAGTAGAACAAAACAAGTTGTAGTTAATATCTTCAAACATCCAGTGTCCACAGACTCGTTGGTTGAACCGGTGGCGTGCTAGAACGGGATTAAGGTCTTTGTCATGCTTCAACATCCACTCCATTTGACTACACGATTCATTAAGGATCCAAACTCGAAGCAAACACTTATCTTCTTCAAATGCCACAAAGTACACTCCCTTTTCTGATCTTACTATATTAATGTCTAGGTAGTCCTCCGCTTTAATAACAATTGGTGGTTTAATTACACGGTATGCATTATCTGACAATGATATTCTGCAAAATCAAATCATGCATTGTCCATAAATGTTATAATAACGAACCACCAAGATAATCATCAGATAATATAATAACAAAGCTTGTAAGTATGTACCTCATAAGAAAAGCAGCCCCGCAATGTATATAAAGCGCTCTTCGAAAATAGACAGCGTCCCTGAATCCCAACCAACCCACCCGCATCTCGCTGACGGTCCTTGTTGCATCGCCTTCTCTGACGAAATACTTCTCCTCCCAACAACTAGTCCTTGATGAGAACACATACATCTTGCATGGAGACGGTGGCCATTCAGATTCCTCCATCGAGAGGTCGGCCTCGTCTTCCTCATCTTCCTCACCAGGACCAGGATCCTTGTCATGCAAACATGGGATCATAAACACCTCATAGTGTGGGGATATCATCGGATCATAGACCAAATGACGGCTGTACGACATGTTCCATCTAGTATAATCTTGGGCCGGGCACGGCGGGAAAGCATTCCACTGACGGGTGGCAGGGTTAACCACACAGTTTTTGCTGAGCAAGAGTAGCCCGTTGCAGTGATCCTCGATGTGGTAGTCGTACCAATCATCGCAATTGTCCCATATAGTTCCGGCATGAGGGGCGCTGGAGGGCAGGAAGCTGAGGTCGCCGCTGAGCACACGGGCAGCACCTCCCGAGGAGGGGCGGGCAAAGAACTCGGGATACTTGTGCTCCATGAAGTGGACGAAGATGCCGGCGAACGAGAGCGGGAGCAGGTCGGCACGCAGGAGGCGGCGGGCGTCGACCGCGTCGCGCCAGGCCCTGCAGACGCAGCGGGAGGCGGCGACCCAGCGCGGAGGGACGCGGCGGAGGACGTCGGCGAGCACGTCTTCCGGCAGGTAGGGCGTCAGCCGGTGGTCCTCCGTGACGTCTACGCGTGCGGCCTTCGGCGGCCGGTCCTCGTCGGCAGCCATGGCGTGCCTACCGTACGTGATGATCTTCGATCTGAAAGAAACCCTCGATTGATTATGATTTTACTTCGTGAGGAGACCGCGCGTGTTGTATAAGGAGATTGGCTCGGGGTGCACCGTCATCGGCAGCATTGGAAAGCCGTCTGGAACCACGCAATCTCTGCAGGTGGTTTAGTGGGCTCTCATCCCACTTGAATTGATTTTTAGTGGGCTCGTATTGGACAAATTTTTTGTGTGGGCTAGCCCTATTAGCTACGGGGAACCCACCTAAGGGCATCTCCAACGCTAGCCTCTATTTGTTCACCGCAAATGTCTCTTTTTACGTCTGTACTGTGTCCGTGAACAAGATACAGGAGCGTGACATCCAAAGCTAAACTGAAAATTTACCTATTTGTCGGCCCAGTCATTTGATCGAACATGTGACGCGTGACGTCAGAGTGTGCATCCCCAGCGCAGCCAGCCAGCCACGGGCGCGACAAGTGCGGCCACGAGAGCGCCAATGCCGCCACGGGAGCGCCAGGAACGGCCATGGCGCGCGGCCCCGACGGTAGGAGCCTTGGGCACGGCCGCGGGAGCGCCAGGAGAGTGCCCATCCATGATGGCAGGAGCCACGGTAGGCGCGGCCACGACGGCAGGAGCCACGGGCGCGGCCACGATGGCAGGAGCGTCGGGCGTGGCCACGGCGCGCGTCCACGACTGCAGCAGCGGCCGCTTGCGCGTCGGGCGCCGCCCGGCCGCTGGAGCCGAGCTCGAGCTCGAGCTGCCCATCCATGGCGGGCGTGAGAAGACGAGAGGCGGAGGGAGGAGGAGTGAAGAGATAGGAGGAGGCGGCGTCGGGGATGGAGCGCTCGTCGACGGCCATGGCGGCTGCCCTCGTCGTGGCTCCGGTGTTGCTCTATGCCGTCTCCCGCTCGAATTATTTATAGGAGAGAGAAGAGAACAAGGGCGTGAATACGTGGCACTTTATTGTTCGTTAGCCGGATGTCCGGACTCTCGCAAATCTCCTCATGTTTGTACTGAAAATATCAGAATTCGTAAGTCCGGATTGCTTAACGAACATATAGAGGGTTACGTTGGATGGCAAAAATGATCCGAACACTGCGGTCCAGACATATACAGGAGGTTTGGGGTCCGCATCTCGTTGATGATTCAAAGTTGACCACGTTCGGTGACCGACCATGACTAATTTGCACTATGCAAGCTAGTAGCCAAGTATCGGTATATCACTTTTGCTTTGGTACACCTCCTAAACACATTGACGGCTGAGATCTCCCTATACCCCTTCATAATAAAAGGTATGATGGTTTTTTCACCTGCGCCGATACGCGGCCTGCGTACATATACGTGGCGCCCTTTTTTTTCTTGCGACGCCATCAGCTATTTTTCACTTTCTTTGTAAAAGAAAAAAAGAATGCAGGTAACATGAATCGAAGACCACAATAATCAACTAGGACATCCTAATGCTTGTGCGTATTCACTTTTTTTTGTTTTCTTTTACTTCAGTTCGCGGCTGGGCCGGCCAATTGTTGAATCGGTCCTTTTATCACTATTTTTTTATTTTTTCTATTTGTTTTTTTTAAATGCTCACGCTTATAAAATTTTGTTCAATTTTTTTAAAAATGTTCACTTTTAAAATTTTGTTCGTAAAGTACAAATATTCGCATTTTCTAAAAATTATACAGATATGTCAAAAAATTGTTCATGTCTTACAAAATTGCTCAGAATGTTATAACACGGACATATTTTAAAAAGAGCGAACGAAATTTTGAACACGAACATTTTTTGAAAAACACTACGAAATTTGAAATTTCAAGCAAAAACCAGAAAATATGAACAAAAATTTGAATCCAATTTATTTGGAATTTCCACGAACATTTTTTTGTATTTTTGTAGAAAAAAATTGAATAAAGGATTATTTTCTAAATTCCAAATAAATTTTGAAAGCACAAACATTATTTGAAAATGTAGAATTGTCGAAATCACAGTCTTGGCATGGTGCCTTAGAATGGTGATACAAGGCCCTAGAAAAAATTTGGATCCATTTTATTGATGTGAAAAAAAAAGTGCATCCAGACTTGCCCTACCGGCCTACCCGAACCACCACCTTTGAACATGGTGTGCTTCTTGCCATGCATGAAATGACACCAAATTTTGCCAGCATGTGGGCATGCTCTTGGCAGGCCTTCATGCAACATTTGAAGGAATTCCAACAACGAACGCACGTCGCGTCACGTTCGGCTAGTGTTTTAGGGTTTTTTCACCGGAAAACCCCTAAAAAATGCATAAAATATCAGAACTCAATGAAATTTATCATGGATGCTTGGCATGGTGATGCCCATGTGTGGAAAAATTTTGGGTCCATTTGATTGATGTGCACAAAAAGTGCATCCAGACTTGCCCTACTGGCCTATCCGAACCACCACCTTTGAACATGGTGTGCTTCTTGCCATTCATGAAATGACACCAAATTTTGCCATCATATGGGCAAGCTCATGGTAGGCCTCCATGCAAAATTTGAAGGAATTCAGACACCGAACGCATGTTGTGTCACGTTCGGCTAGTGTTTTTGGTTTTTTCACCGAGAAAACCCTAAAAATGCATAGAGTGTCAGAACTCAATGAAATTTATCATGGATGCTTGGCATGGTGATGCTAGTGTGTGGAAAAAAATTGGGTCCATTTTATTGTTGTGGAAAAAAAGTGCATCCAGACTTGCCCTACCGGCCTACCCGAACCACCACCTTTGAACATGGTGTGCTTCTTCCCATGCATAAAATGACACCAATTTTTCACTACAAGAAATATGTCAACTTTTTAAAAATAATTGCCATATTATAAGTTTATTATTTTTCCTGATAACTTGGTCACATATAATGACACAATGCGAAGGTTTTCCAATTTTTTGATTTTTTTGAATTTTTCATGCCCATTTCAAAATGCGGTCAAAACAGCGGGCATGACCGTTCCTAGCTAGTGGTTGAATCTTGGAAAACTTTTGGTGTTTCTCTGATTAAATAGATACTTTTGTACCTAAAAATGTTTTTTGGAAAAAATCATGAGCAAACTATGAGGCAGCTGCAGTTCAAACTTGACCCACTTCCTACTGAATCGGCGGAAATTTGTCTTTTTCACGAGAGGTGGCTCAAAGCTTTTGACACCCAACCATTTGGTCAATTGTACATTAAATATGACCTAATATTTTAGAAAATTGATTTGGTCCAATTTTGCAACAAATATATGGTAGGTCCTTCACAAAAAAACTCATTTTGGGCACTCGAAAAATGGAAAATGAATTTTTCGTCCAAAGAAAATGAAAACTTCCTTAGGCAACATTGTTTGCCATTCCAAGATGCACCCTTGTGCAAAATATGATGTCATTTGAACAAACTATGCCATGAATGCTGCCATAACATTGGCCATTTGCCTTGAAAGCCATGAATCTTCACACATGATAGCTCATTTCTGATAACACTTTTTTAAAATAATTACCGTATTACAAGTTTATTATTTTTTCTGGAAACTAGGTCACATATAATGACACAATGCGAAGGTTTTCATTTTTTTTTTTTTTTTTTTTTTGAATTTCTTATGCCCGTTTCAAAATGCGGTCAAAACGACGGGCATGACCGTTCGTAGCTAGGTGTTGAATCTTGCAAAACTTTTGGAGTATCTCTGATTAAATAGACACTTTAGTACCTAGAAATGATTTTTGAAAAAAATAAAGAGCAAACTATGAGGTAGCTGTAGTTCAAATTTGACCCACTTCCTATTGAATCGGCGGAAATTTGTCTTTTTCACGAGAGGTGGATAAAAAGCTTTTGGCACCCAACCATTTGGTCAATTGTACATTAAATATGGCCTAGTATTTTAGAAAATTGACGTGGTCCAATTTTGCAACAAATATTTGGTAGGTCCTTCACAAAAAAACTCATTTTGGGCACTCGGAAAATGGAAAATGAATTTTTCGTGCAAAGAAAATAAAAAACTCCTCAGGCAACATTGTTTGACATTCCAAGATGCACCCTTGTGCAAAATATGATATCATTTGAATAAACTATGCCATGAATGTTGGCATAACATTGGTCATTTGCCTTGAAAGCCATGGATCTTCATACATGATAGCTCGTTTCTGAAAACACTTTTTTGAGACATTTGCCGTAGTCCAAGTTTGTTATTTTTTCTGGAAACTAGGTCACATATGATGACACAATGCGAAGGTTTTCAATTTTTTGATTTTTTTTTTATTTCTTATGCCTGTTTCAAAATGCGGTCAAAACGGCGGGCATGACCGTTCGTAGGTAGGTGTTGAATCTTGCCAAACTTTTGGTTCATCTCTGATGAAATAGATACTCTTGTACCTAGAAATGATTTTTGGAAAAAATAAAGAGCAAACTATGAGGCACCTGTAGTTCAAATTTGACTCGCTTCCTTCTGAATCGGCGGAAATTTGTCTTTTTCACGAGAGGTGGATGGAAAGCTTTTGACACCCAACCATTTGGTTAATTGTACATTAAATATGGCCTAATATTTTAGAAAATTAATTTGGTCCAAATTGGCAACAAATATTTGGTAGGTTCTTCACAAAAAAACTCATTTTGGGCACTTAAAAAATGGAAAATGAATTTTTCGTGCAAAGAAAATGAGAACGTACTTAGACAACATTGTTTGTCATTCCAAGATGCAAACTTTTGCAAAATATGATATCATTTGAACAAACTATGCCATGAATGTTGTCATAACAGTGACCATTTGTAATAATAATAGATAGATAGATAGATATGAGAGGTGGATGGAAACATCTTGACATTAAATTTTTTTAGTTAATTGTAAATAAATTGTGGACTAATATTTTTGAAAAATGATGTGGTCCATTTTTACAACACAAATTTGTAGTTTTTTTTCAAAAAAGTCGGAGATTTGGATCCAAATTTTGAAGATTCCAGCGCGAGACAACCGGCCAATGAGAAGCGAGGAACCACAGCCACGCAGATCACCCAGTCGGACGCGATCTGAGCCATCCATCACGCACCCATCAACGGTGGAGCTTCTCCCGAGAAACCCAAACCCTAACCCACCCACCCACCCTCATCCTCTCCCATTCTCCAGATCCGATCGAGCTGCCCCCGCCTTCCTCTCCCTCGTCTCATCTCCCTCCCGCGATTCCCACCTCCGCCACCCCCACCCACCACCGCCGACCTCGTCTCCGCCACGCACCCTCTCCCCTCGCCTTCATCCCCGGATCCACCAGTCCAGGCACGGCCGGAAACCCATCAACGTACCAATGGCCACCACGCACCGCCGGCCCCTCCACGCCTTCCTCGACGGCGGCGCAGGTACGCACTCACGCGCTCCCCTCCTCCCATCTCTCCCCTGTCCGATTCCGTCGATCTCTGGGACTGACTGACCCTGCCCTGCCGCTCATCGCCCAGTCGCCGACCTGCTCCTCTGGAGGCGGAGGAACGCCTCCGCGGCGGCCGTGGCGGCCGTGGCCGGCGCCACGCTCGTCCGGTTCCTCTTCGAGCGCGCCGGGTACAGCCTCGCGTCGGCCCTCTCCAACGCCCTCCTCCTCCTCGTCATCCTCTTCTTCTAGGCCAAGTCCGCCTTGCTACTCAACAGGTCCGTCCCTGCGTTTACTCCCCACTTTGCTCTGGCTGGCCGCCGGCCTGCCTTGCCACTCCAGTCCAAAGTAGCACTTGTCTGAGATCTGATCTAGAAGTGAATTGCTCCCCTGTTTTGCTGTGGTCGTATGCTCCGTGGTCAATGATGCGTGCTGTATACATATTAAAACCAAAATTGGAGCAGTTTCAGTCATGCAGATTAGAACCCTAAACTGAATTATGCTCTGCTTTGCTGTAGTTGTATGCTCTTATTGCTGAATTGTTAGCAATTTTGAAACTTGACCTTGGGCAACATTTCAAAGTGATTATTAGCAATTTGGGCAGGTTGGATGGGTTCTGCTGCATGTAAATGGTTCTGGCATTGCTATTTCTAAGCATATTATGTAACTGTAGTTTCCCTGTAAGAGGGTTGCACACATCTTAACTGTGTAGCAATTTAGGCCACTGGATGGGGTCTCATACATGTAAAGGATTTTGACATTCTCATTTCTGTGTATGTTCTGTAACTGTAGCCCCTGCAGGGGGATTCGACACATCTGAATACCTCATGGAGAGGCTGATCATCTACGATGTCTGCGCACGATCCAACATGTGGGGTGACTGTTAACCGGATTTGCCGGTTTATGTGTTGTTATTGTGTGTGTTGCATCCCTTCTGATTCATGGCTGTAAGTGGGCTCTGTTTGCGTGTCAGGTCCCACTCAAGGTTTTGGTGTTTAGAGTGGATTGGGCTGTCCGATGACTTCCTAGCTGACACTATGCTTGCAGTGTTTGGAGGTTAATGCACTTTTGGTGTATCTCCAGTTTAAGTTTTTAGATGTTAGCCTTTGCATGTACTCCCTCCGTACACTAATGTAAGCCGTTTTCCAGATAAAAAATAAATAAATGTAAGACGTTTTTGCAGGTTCTAGTGGCATATTAATTCCTTTTGGTGATTCTACCTGCTCACTTAGTTCTGCTGCAACAGGTTTTCATAGCTTGTTCATGCCTGCTCAATGAATCTTATAAGTTCAAATTACTGCATTTTACATTGCTCATATAATAAGGAATCGTATAGCTCATACATTACATGGATAAGTTATCAGCATACAATTTGCTCCTTATGTTTGTTCATGGTTGTATGTTTTACTGTTATGCTCGGAAGCAATCCTTATACTTGTAGGGTACATTTTTTTGAGCTTGCTGCAAGTTCTATGATATGTGAGTTCCTTCTGTTGCTCCAAGCATTGACACAATATGCCGTGTGCAGGGAGCTCCACATCCAAGTCACGGCCGTCCTCCGCGGCAAGGAGCTGGGCCAAGGGAGCAAGCTGCGCTGCTGGTTCCTTCGAGGATGCGTGTTACTGGTCGAATCTTGTGGAGGAGCAGGGCGAATCGGGCATCGTCTCGCTTGTGCCGCTGTGGTAAAAACAGAGCACCAGTCTTACTTGATGTGCATGTATTAATACGGCAAAATGATTGAGCTCTCTTTGATTTGTCTCTTCTCTGTGTAGATAACATGTTATCTTAGCTTGTTAATTTGTGCTCAATGAACTATATGAGCTCTGTTTATTGCATTTTGTATGCCCATACATTAGCATAAAATAGTATGGCTCATACGCTAGCTAGAAAATTTGTACATTTGGAGTAGTACTACATGCAACCTGATGGAAACTTCATGCTGTGCTATTGATCTACCATAAATATATACTACTATAGCAGCCTGTTACTATTACTACATGCCATCTTTTTATTTTCAGTAGTGATTTTGATGCACAAATGCTGGTGAGAATATGATGCTATAGTCTAGATATATGATGCAAAGTATGTTGTATTTACGCACTTGCATCCAACTGCAGCAGCCGCACGAGCGAGTTGAGGTTGGGGACAGAGGGGTTGAGCCGCTCGGGTGCTGATCATGTACAGCAGCGCTCTTTCCGGCGTCGACCCGACCAAACCAATGATGCAAGGCTTCTCCTCCTGCTGCTGCATGTCTTCATCGACTTAGTTCTTCCACAGGGAGAGATTTAAATCCTTCACTTGTTCACTGTGTAATCTGCTGATTACTTCTTCCATTAATCACCTAGTGCTCCTATTAGTGAGATTCATCTAGTATTTTTTTTTGCAAAGCACACAATGGTTTGGAGTAGTTGATCATGGCCTGATGGAACCTTCATGTTGTTAGCACGTATATATATATACTAGTACAGCAGCCAGAAGCAATCCATTTTATTAAATGCATTATGGTTAGGATTTGGTCATGGCATGACCTTGCTGTTCTGTTTTCTTTGAATCTGGTTGCAAGTTTACTATTTTTCCAGAACCATCATCTTACATTTTCTTGTTTCATGTACAGCTTGCCAAAAATGGCTAACTCTGGACCTATTCGCCCAACTGTGCAATGCCAGACTCTTAAGTACAACATGAATGCCAGGGCTGACAGATGATTTACACTTGAGGAGCCCAAGGTGATCACCCCCCCCCCTTCATTTTGCTTCCTCCATCTTTGAATTACCCATGTAGGATGTTGTATCATCGGAGTGATCATTTGGTATACATCCTGACATGTTCTATTAAAATAATATCTTGCTTTACAAGATAATAGAATCCACTTGATTACATGCCTTGTACGTAGAATTAATATCTGCATGCCATATTTTGTTTTCTACTTTGAAATGAATGGTGCATTAGAGTTTGAGTTCTTACACACAGATGCTAAATTGAAGGGATTCCTTCTCCTGAGAAACTATGATGGCTTTCCATTTAGTTTGCATTGTCAATTTTCTGTCTACTGACATATGTATGCTGCAACTGCAGGCAGCAGGAATCCCAAAGAAGCTTGATCTACTAGTGGCATCTCTGTGGACCACCGCCGCAATAACCCATCACTCGAGGGTATGCATTCTAATGTCAACAGGCTCACGACGGACCGAAGAAGTGTGAAGAAATTCTTGCAGGTCGTTATACTTGTGAAGTGTTGTATTGTGATTGTATGGTATTGTATGCTAATCTGGCTGAAGCGTGGAGAATATGGAATTTCATTTGTTCTCTTATCTGTTCCGAGTGGTATATTGTAATAGACTAATTTTCGCTGTTAATTTGAAGATTTTCATGAGGTTTCTCCTTTTCTGATTAGTATACTGATTATGTACTAATATGCGAAAAAATGAAACTTGATGACCGGGACCACTGTCTGGAATAATCTATTAAATGTGACTGGAATGATTTGAAAAAATGATCTGTAAAAAAACACAAAAAGGCCGAATTTAAAAAGAAATGGACCGAAAAAAGGTTGAGGCCTAAATAAGAAATGGACTGTAAAAAGGCCGAGAAATGGATACGACCCAAATTTAACAGGGAAAAAATATATATTAAATGGGCTGAATTATTGGGCTCGGCCCATAGAGACGGCTGAACTGGACCGGGCTGATTCTGATCTACGACCATTTCGTTTGGTCGTAATTTTGCCACGTCAGCCTGCCACGTTGGATCTGATGTGGTCTGGGCAGACTGCCAGTGACCAAAACAATTGGTCGTAAAATCTACGACCTTTTATTTTGGTCGTTGCCTTCTACGACCATTTCACAAAGAAGGTCGTTAAATTTCATTAAAGACGGCCAGCTTTTGACCAACTATTTTTGGTCACAAAAAGGTCACAAGTGAAAATCAACGACCATTCAGTGACCAATATTGATGGTCGCAAGTTGCCATATTTCTTGTAGTGTTTGCCAGCATGTGGGCATGCTCATGGCAGGCCTCCATGCAAAATTTGAAGGAATTTGAACACCGAGCGCACGTTGTGTCACGTTCGGCTAGTGTTATAGGGTTTTTTCACCGGAAAAAACCTAGAAAATGCATAAAATGTCAGAACTCAATGAAATTTATCATGCATGCTTGGCATGGTGATGCTAGTGTGTGGAAAAAAATTGGGTCCATTTTATTGTTGCGGAAAGAAAGTGCATCCAGACTTACCCTACTGGCCTACCCGAACCACCACCTTTGAACATGGTGTGCTTCTTGCCATGTAAGAAATGACACCAAATTTTGCCAGCATGTGGGAATACTCATGTTAGGCCTCCATGCAAAATTTGAAGGAATTCGGACACCGAACGCACATTGCGTCACGTTCGGCTAGTGTTTTAGGGTTTTTTCACCGGGAAAATCCTAGAAATACATAAAATGTCAGAACTCAATGAAATTTATCATGGATGCTTGGCATGGTGATGCTAGTGTGTGGAAAAATTTGGGTCCCTTATATTGATGTGAGCATTTTATTGAAAAAAAGAACAAAAATGGAAAAACAAAAAACAACAAGAATGAAAAAGAAACAAAAAACGCACAATAAACCGGTCGCTGATTGATATATTTTCATTTTTATTTTTCTATTTAAGAGATGTTCAATTTTAAAAGTGTTCGATTTTTTTATGTGAGCATGTTTCTATTTAAATGAACAATTTTTCCATTTCATAAATTTTCATAAATTAAATTATATTGATGTGAGCATTTTTTTTGTTTAAACGAACAATTTTTTGACATATCTGTACAAAAAAAATTTAAATGCGAATTTTTGTACTTTATGAACAAATTTTTTAAAAGCAAACATTTTTTAAAAATTTGAACAAAATTTTATAAGTGTGAGCAATTTTTGGAAAAGAAGAAAGAAACGAAAAAAAAGAAAAAAGAAAAAAAAATAGAAAAAATGAAAAAAAATAGTGATAAAAGGACCGGTTCAGCAATGGGCCGGCCCAGCAGCGAAATGAAATAGAAGAAAACAAAGAAAAGAAGTAAATAGGCACAAGCATTAGGATGTCCTAATTGGTTAGTGTGGTTCTCCTTAAACCAAGAGGTCTTGATCGAGTTTAGTGCACGCCTACGCTATTTTTTGAAGTTGATAAAAAGTGGGTACGAAGCCTCGTACGTGTCACATATGCAGATGGGTATACTATTTGATGAAATGATCGTACTGCCCTTATACGGTTTGGGGGGGAGGGGTGGGGGGCGTACCGAAGCAGGCTAGTATATATGTTACATGGTCATCAATTAATCTGCACTTCTTATTAAAAAAAAATTGTAATCTGGACAGCACTGAATCCACTCCAAAATGGAAGAAGGATCAGTCTCAACATTGTTTCAGACTACTACTAGCTTGCAGCCAGCCAGCAGAGCAGTACGTACTGGATTTCATCAATGACTGATTACTTGCTCAGTTAGGCCGATGATGAAGCTCCAAATGAGCATGCAGTGCCTGTTTCCCAATTAAATTAATTTGGTCCACCCTAATTAGCACACCGTTACTGCTCGTATGTCCCAATCTCTGAAATTCGTATTTGAAAGGAGTTTTCAATTGCATAATTTCTATAGCATACTGCATCTCATAAATTATTGGTCTTTCATAAATGGCTGAAGAAGAGAAGCTTCACCATAGTCAGTGCCTGGTGGAACAATATGTCTTCATAAATGGTTGATGATCAAAGTTGCCATCGTTTGGTGACCAGCCATGAACAATGTTGAGACTGATTCTTCTTCCATTTATGAAACAAATGGTCGTTTGGTGGCAACTTAATAAGGCCATGTACGTTTGATCAGTCACCTATCCTGAAACTGAAAGCGGAGAATGTCCATGAACCCCGCATCGCATGCTGTTTCGATCGAGGGTGGAGTAAAAGAAAAGAAAGGGTTGTTGGCTTTTCACCTGTTTTTAGTATATAAAGGTGCCGTAAATAGATTTATTTCCAACCCAAGAAGGCAAAGATAAGATGTGGAGCCCAAATGGGATGGAAAATGCAGAGAGAATAGAAAGTACTGAAATCACTCCAAATGGAAGAAAATTCTCAAGCTGTTCCAGAGTACCTAATCTACAGCAGAGTAGTACGACATGTAGATTGCATCATCATCATTAATTATTCCTTTTCAAAAAAAATCATCATTAATTATTGTTCTTTATTTAAGAGAGGTGCATCAAGCTCCAAATGAGCAGTGCCTGCTTGTTCCAATTGATTCGGTCCCTCTTAATTAGCACACCATTAATCATGTCTTCCTCCGTACAACTAGTTGATGAGCAAGTCGTACCACAAGGCCAGTGCAGCAATAGAATGTTTAATGAGTAGATAGTACGAAATTCCACTTGTCAAGCAGTTTAATTAAATGAGGAATTTGTGATTCAGGGGCTGTCAAACCTCAACACCCTCCCTTCTGATGTACTCCCTCTGTCCGAAAAAGCTTGTCCCTTAAATGAATGTATTTAGCACCAAGTTAGTGCTAGATACATCCATTTTAGGGACAAGCTTGGGACAAGCTTTTTCGGACGGAGGGAGTACTACGTACAGTGACCTGCGAACCAATCTGTGCTCATTTCATGTCTCATTTTGACAGTTACAGGAACCTCACAACATAGTCTAGTCCGTGCACGTGGAGGCTCAATGCATTCATTCATGAGTTATGTTCATTTCCTTTTTTTTTTTTGACAGGGTGCATGCTCCACCTAACATGAAACCGGAAGCGACATTGTTGACACACCGCACCTACTTGGCCGTGAAATTCAACGGCGTGGTTAACGCAGTTGAAAGTGGAGTAAAAACTGTACACGAAAGGGGTCATTGTCTTGTCGCCATTTTTAGCATGATCATTAATTTGTTGCAAACTGAAGGAAACAAAAATGGGCAAAGATAAGATGGAGCCCAACTTAGCGTTCGGCATGAATGGTGAGCTATCTCAAAAACAATGAACAAAACATTGAAATGGAAAATGTTGGCAGAGAGGACAGCTCTCTTCTTTTGGATTGGTGCGCAATTGCTAATATATGCTCATACATTTTTTTTCCTTGTTCGCTGGAAAGAAAGAAGAGGAGGAGGAGTGGGTCTAGGTAGGTAGGTGGGTGAAAATGAATGAATGGATGATATAGGTGTGAGATCCAGAGGCAGTTGAGCTGCTGATATTGTTAATAAGCCGTACGTTAATTATCCCTATGTGACATATAACATATATAAAGTTGGGTGTGGTCACCTAATTAACTTGGTCAATTAGACCGCTGGGATTGTTGTTAATTAGACCGCTGGGTAGCTAGACTGCTAGGTAGTACTTTCTAAATACAAGTCTTTTTAGAGATTTAAATAAAGCACTACATACGGAGCAAAATGAGTGAATCTACACTTTAAAATATATCTATATACATTCGTATGCAGTTTGTATTGAAATCTTTAAAAAGACCTATATTTAGAAACGGAGGGAGTAGAATCTATGTTTGGGCAGGGTGTCAGTTTAGCTGCTACTAATACTAGTTGAAGCATGCATCAATTAGCTTGTTGTGGTCCATGGACGGTGCACAAGGCTTGGCTCTTTTCCATTCCAATTCACGTATAAGAGGGCATGACACTACTCATGTGTTATTTCTATTCGTGTGTTTTGTGAATCATGCGAATCAAATAGACCCTAAACATATGGAGTAGTACCAATGAGAGGGTGTCAAGTGTCAGCGCTAGACCCTCGATATTTGCATAGGATGTGGTGTAGCGTAGAGGATCCTCCTTTGTCCCTGCCATGTGCCTTTCCACCCTATATAGACAGGAATTTCCTTTTCCAACAAATAGGCCCAAATGTCACGTGAACAAGGGTGCCAATTAAGTGTCAGAACCAAACACTCCTTCACAATGATACACAAAGAGAGAGAAAGGATCTAGTGCAGTGTAGATGATCCTCCATTCCTTTGTCCAGAAATTTCCTTTTTCCCTCTCTTCCATCCATGTGCCTTATCTCTCTATGTAGATAGGAATTTCCTTTTCTGTTTCAACGCCATTAATTAATTATTTACTACTACTACCTACTTCTTCCTCCAGCGGTGCTGTCACAAATGGTGCCTCCCACGCCTTCTCCATTCTTCTTCTTCAGTTACTCAGACAAATATGCGATCATCCTCTGGACGCAGCCTGCCACCGAGAGCATGCCACCACCACAACCACCACCTGCCCCTCCGTCACCACCAAGTACCGCACGCCACGCCCGATCTCACCCACCACATAGTCGACGTGTCGCTGACAAACGCACGCCACCACCACAAGCGTTTGTCACCGCGCTCCACGCCAACGCAACACTGCTGCCTGGCAGCGTTGTTCCGCGCCAACTTGCCACCACCTTGCAGAGGGGAGGAGAAGCCCATTGCCGGCGCTGCCAACCGGGCTTTGCCCGTTAGCGCCCACGGGCAGCGGCGCGGAGGGGGAGGGAATGCGAGGTTGGACCAGCGTTGGCTATGTCCCCCCCCCCCCCCCCCCCCCCCCCCGCGTTGCTCGCGTGTGAGAGGGAAGGAAGGAAGTGGCTTTTCTGTGTCTAATCTACTACTAATACTGGTTAAAGCATATGCATGTTGCGGTCAATGGACGGCAAACAGGGCTTGGCTTTGTTTTAGTGAACATACATGTTGAGATGCTCATCTTATCAAGGCCTTCACATATGTAGAAGACATCTAAACGGTTGCACTCTCTCTATCTCCAAATAGGTAGTGTATAAATTCAGTTAAAAAAAGTCAATCATTTCTAAGTTTGATCAAATATATAGAAGAAAAATCCAACAACTACAATATTGACCTAATATATTACAAAAATATATCTGATGTTGGATATATTTCTATTGATTTGAGGGTGTTCTTATAATACCCCTTTTTAATAAATGGATTTGACAGTTCTCCTGCTAACATTTTAGTAAAAATCTATGCTCATCTCATGTCTCATTTTGACGGTCATCCAAACAGCACAAAAAGGTACATGCTTCGTGTACATTTCATCTGGCACCTAAACTGGAAATGGAAGCAAGATGGTTGATGAATCGATTTTGTCGTGAAATTCGACGGACGTGTTTAACTTCGGATCGATCTCCAATTACGCTCCCTCGATAGTGGAGTGAAAAATAGAAGAGGGGGTCGTTGGCTTCTCACCACTTTTACTATAATCTTCATTCATTGCAAACCCAAAAAAGGCAAAGATAAGATGAATCCCAAGTTGGAATGAGAAACGTTTGGAGAGAGAGCACGGTTCTTCTTTTCGATTGGTGCACAATTGCTAACAGTCATCTTTTCTCTCATTTTGCAGGAAATGGTAAGATGCAACTTGGATAGAAAATTACCCTAAGACAAGTGGCATGCTTTTTTGCATTGTGAAAGTGACTGCCCTGTCAACAAATTGAGAAAGAAAAGAAGATAGGGGTGGACAGGTAGGTAGGTGGGTGGGTGAAAATGAATGTACTTGGCCTCTTGGTGTGAGATGTTTGAGAATCCAGTGATAGGATGGAGCACCATCTACCCCTGTAGCAATCAAATCAAATTAGTACTCGTAAGGTTCTCTTTGAGAATGAGAGGAGGGGATCTGGGCAACGGTTTGGTCACCTACTGATTTAGTCAAAGCTCTTGCTTAATCTAATCCCTCACTGAGATTGTAATTAATTATTAGACCGCTGGACAGACTGATAGAATGAGAATCTATGTTGGAGCCGGGTGTTAGTTTAGTACTCCCTGATGCTAGTTGAAGCACCGGTCAAGCATGTCGTGGTCCATGCACGTGTTTTCAAGAAAAACTGACGGAAAATGCATTAATACTTACATGTTGATGTGCCGTTGAATTTATTTGTGAAGGCCTTCACAATAGTAGAAGAAAGCCACAGGGATCCCATAGGATTTAAATTCTTAGGACTTTTTCTTACGGTGGTCGTCTTGACTCGTTAGATTGGAATTCTTAGGAATATTTGTATAGGATTCATTTGTACTACATTTTGAAGGTAATTTTCATACGCTCAAACCCTTTGGTCGAAATTTCTTTGTTTTTCATGCGCTATCAAACACTCTTCCATCCAAATTCATATAGTTTTGTAATCCTGCATGATATAAGAGGAGATGACACTATATTCCTGTGTTTTTCATGTTCGTGTATTTTGTCAAGTGAATCGAAAAGGGAAACGGTCCAAATCGTCCGACTAATCTCAGCCTCGATCGGTCGCTTCCCACATGCTCGTCACACATCGCCCATGCGGGCCCCACACGGGAGGCATCTCCTACCTTATCCCTTACCATTTTTCTCCTCGTTCGCTCGCCACATCATGCGCCCTGACGATCCTCTGGTACACATGATCTAACGGTCCGCATGATCCAACAATTATGTGCGACATGATCCAACGGTCCGCATGGTCTCCCATCCGACGCTAGCACGAGAAACTCCTTCACAATGATACACGAAGAGAGAGAGAGAGGGGGGGGGGGGGGGTCAAGGGTAGTGTAGTGTAGTGAGTGCAGAGGATCCTCCTTTGTCCAGAAATTTCCTTTGTCCCTCCCATGTGCCATCTCTTTCTACTTAGACAAGAATTTCCTTCTCCAATCAAATAGGCCCAGGCCTCACGTGAACGAGGGTGCCAATTACGTGTCAGCACCAGACGCTACTTTACAATGGTGCACAAAGAGAGAAAGGGTCCTCCATTCCTTTGTCCAAAAATTTCTTCCATCCCATCCCATGTGCTGATGTAGATAGGAATTTCCATTTCTGTTTCGCTCCCATTAATTGATTATTTACTGCTCCTATTACCACCTTCCTCTTCCTCCAGCGGCTGCCTGCCACCCTCTTTGCCTCCCACACCTTCTCCATTCTTCTTCTTCTTCTTCTTCTTCTTCAGTTACTCCACTCCCCTCCAACCATCCCCACACACAACCACAATCATCTTTTTCCCATTTTGCGGGAAATGGTAAAAATGCTACTTGGATAGAAAATTACCCCAAGACAAGTGGCATGCTTTCTGCATTGTGAAATTGATTGCCCCGATCAACAACTCGGGAAAGATAATAAGATAGGGGTGGACAGGTGGGTAGGTGGGTGGGTGAAAATGAATGTAGCTGGCCTCTTGGTGTGAGATGTTTGAGAATCCAGTGAAAAGGATGGAGCACCATCTACTCCTGTAGCAAGCGAATTAGCACACGTAAGGTTCAGTTTGAGAATGAGAGGAGGGGATCTGGGCAAACCTTTGCTGGGTTTGGTCACTTACTAATTTAGTCAAAGCTCTTGCTTAATCTAATCCCTCACTGAGATTGTAGTTAATTATTAGACCGCTGGACAGATAGACTGGTTGGTAGAATGAGAATCTATGTTGGGGCCGGGTGTTAGTTTAGTATACTCCCTGATACCAGTTGAAGCACCGATCAAGCATGTGGTGGTCCATGGACGGTTTTAAGGAAAAACCGATGAAAAAAAAAACAGAGATGTGAGGGGGAAATCGAAATGGGAAAAGGAAAGGAAAGCTTGCATATGGTTGGGCAAAATATGAGCGGACGACGGAACTTTATGTCTTCTTTAAGTACGAGAAATAAGTATTATTACTAGTACTCCCTCCGTCCGGGTTTATTAGGCCTAAAAGCATCACAAACATGTCCGTTTTTATAAGGCCTTACTTTGGAAATCTACATGCATGCATCCATTTCATTGGCCGTAGCGAGAGTTATTGTTGCTAGTCCCATGACTGAATAATAAATACACTGCATGCATGCTTTCTTATTGGTTGCATGTGAAAGCTGACATGTGAGAGAATGCATTGGGAATGAGATGGAAGTATTAATGTGAGCTAGTTACTATGTGCCTAGGTCCGAAAGAAGTGGTCTTTGGGCCCAATAAACCTGGACGGAGGGAGTAGTTAATAACATACACAAATTAATACTACCTTTGTAACTTTTTGTAAGATGTTCTTAAAGTCTATGATAATGTCAAAAATGTCTTATATTAAGTTGCGAATGGGGTACATACATATTGATGTGCCACTGAATTTATCTATCAACACCGACACAATAGTAGAAGAAAACCACAGAAATCCCATAGGAGTTAAATCCTTAGGATTTTTTTCTTACGGTGGTCGTCTTGATTCACTGGATCGGTATTCTTATGAATACTTGTATAAAATTCATTTGTACTATATTTTGAAGGTAAATTTTCATACTCTTAAACCTTTTGGTCGAAATCCTTTGTTTTTTCTTGTGCTATCAAACACTCTTCCATTCAAATTCCTATAGTTTGGTAATCCTACATGATACAAGAGGACATGACACTCTATTCCTACGTTATTCATGTTCGTGTGTAGTGAATCCAAAAAAGGTCCAAATCGGCTGACCAACCTCAGCCTCGGCCGGTCGCCTCCCGCACGCTCGTCACGCACCGCCCATGCGGGGCCCACATGCGAGGCGTCTCCTAACTTATCCCTTCCCCTCTTTCTTCTCGTCCACTCGCCACATCGCATGCCCCGACTATCCTCCGTTCCAACCACACGGCCACGCAGATCCAACGGCTAAAGGCGTCGGGCGACATGATCTCACGGTCCGCATGGTCACCGATCCGACGCCGGTAGCGTAGCGTAGAGGAATCAAGAGATGATCCCCCCAAAAATATCCAATCACGCACCGCCCACGCGTGCCCCACACGGGAGGCGTCTCTTGCCTTAGCCATTCCCCTCCTCGTTCGCTCGCCACATCGTGTGCCCCGACGATCCTCCGGTTCGACCACTGGCCACGCGAATCCAACGGCCGCGTGCGCCATGATCCAACGGTCCACGTGGTCACCCATCCGACGCCGGTAGTGTAGTGTAGTGTAGAGTATCCTCCTCCGTTCCTTTGTCCAGAAATTTCCTCTGCCCCTCCCATGTGCCCTCTCACTCTATGCGGATAGGAATTTCCTGTTGCATTAGAAATAGGCCAAAATCTCACGTGAGCGAGGGTGCCAACTAAGTGTAAGTGTCGACACTCCTTCCACATTGACACACAAAGAGAAAGAGAAGAGAGAGAGAAAGGGGGTCCTCCGTTCCTTTGTCCAAAAATTTCCTTTTTCCCTCCCTCCAGCCCATCCCATGTGCGAGCCTCTCTCTCTGCGTTGATGTAGATAGGAATTTCCGTTTCCGTTTCCGTTTCGCTCCCATTAATTGATTACCTTCCTCTTCCTCCAGCGGTGCCACCCTCTTTGCCTCCCACACCTTCTCCATTCTTCTTCTTCTTCTTCTTCTTCAGTTACTCCTCCCTGCTCCACTCCAACCATCCCCACCCGGAAGAACTCAATTCCATCTGCGGAGGTAAAAAGATCCAGCCGGAGCCGGAGGACTTCTTCATCCGCAGCCCTCCGGCAAGGGCAACCGCCGACCCACCGGGCAAGGTAAAGAAAGGCACGAGGCGGAGGGAGGGAGATCCCTGCCGCCGGCCGCCGCCGCCATGGCCGAGAAGGAGGCCAGCAACCTGGAGGCCGTCCTCAAGGAGGTCGTCGACCTGGTACGCACCACCAAGGCCTCTTCCGCTCTCCTCTCCCCTCTTCTTGGGGGGATTTGAAGCTTCTTGCGCCTTTGGTTCGCTGCAAGGGGTTCCTCACTTCCTCTCAATTCGAGTTCTTGGTTCAGACATTGTAGCATCTGAGGAGCTCGTCCTCCCCTTCTTTCCCCGTTCAATCTTGGTTCCTACCGCTGCTGCTCTGTTCCTGAACTTCGTGCTACTCCCTCTGCTTCTTGTGCAGGAGAACATCCCGCTGGAGGAGGTGTTCGAGAACCTGAGATGTAGCCGCGAGGGCCTCACCGCGGAACAGGCGCAGCAGCGCCTCCAAATCTTCGGCCCCAACAAGCTGGAGGAGAAGGAGGAGAGCAAGTTCCTCAAGTTCCTGGGCTTCATGTGGAACCCGCTCTCCTGGGTCATGGAGGCCGCCGCCATCATGGCCATCGCGCTCGCCAACGGAGGGGTAAGCCGCCGCCCGCCCAGTCACGCCTGAAAAAATTTCACCTTCAAGATTCTACAGTTGCTGAGGACAAGTTCCTCAGCTTCTGAACAAATTTGAGTACTTTTTGTTGCTTAGAAGCTTACGGTTCAAGATTGGGTAATGTAACAATTTTTATATGTCTTGTGTGATTGTGTCTGTCATCAGGGGAGGCCGCCGGATTGGCAGGACTTTGTCGGCATTATCACCCTGCTGGTTATCAACTCCACCATCAGTTTCATCGAGGAGAACAATGCCGGCAACGCCGCCGCCGCGCTCATGGCCCGTCTCGCGCCCAAAGCCAAGGTCATCATTTGCCACCTACTACTCTATGCTGCTTCAGTTTCAGTATGCCTTACTGGCGAGTTTAGATTGATGTGAGCAGTGAGCCCATTCAAAAGTCTGAATTTTACATAATCTTCAGATTCTTCGCGATGGCCGATGGACCGAGGAAGATGCGGCCATCCTCGTGCCAGGGGACGTCATCAGCATCAAGCTCGGAGACATCATACCTGCAGACGCACGCCTCCTCGAGGGAGACCCTCTGAAGATTGATCAGGTTCTTCCCTTGCCACTGTGTTCTTGACTTGCTAACACTATTACTGCTTTTGACGCTTCTCCTCATAGCATAATTTCTCTTGTGTTGTAGTCTGCCCTCACTGGAGAATCATTGCCGGCCACCAAAGGCCCTGGTGATGGCGTCTACTCTGGTTCGACAGTCAAGCAAGGTGAGATCGAAGCCGTCGTGATCGCGACCGGTGTTCACACTTTCTTCGGAAAGGCTGCACACCTTGTTGACTCCACTAACCAAGTGGGCCATTTTCAGAAGGCAAGACTGAAGCCCTCGCCTTACCTTTCTGTTTATTTCTTGATTGCATTTGTTGATGATACTATTATCTTACCGGTGCAGGTTTTGACGGCCATTGGGAATTTCTGCATTTGTTCGATTGCTGTGGGAATGTTCATCGAGATCATTGTAATGTATCTTATCCAGCACAGGGCGTACCGCCCTGGAATCGACAACCTCTTGGTCCTTCTCATTGGAGGCATTCCCATAGCCATGCCAACAGTCTTATCCGTGACTATGGCTATTGGGTCACATCGATTATCTCAACAGGTTTTCACCTGGAGCATAACATAGTTTGGTTTTCAGTTTTTTTAATCTGCATTCATTTACTGAACCACGGTATGATTTTTTTTTCAGGGAGCTATCACAAAGAGAATGACTGCAATCGAGGAGATGGCGGGCATGGATGTTCTTTGCAGTGACAAAACTGGGACTTTGACTCTCAATAAGCTTACTGTGGACAAGAACCTTGTTGAGGTAAGACGAGGATATTACTTCAACTCTTGCATTCTTTTTCTGATTTGGATATCTTAAAAGAAAAATATATTCTACCCAGGTTTTCGAAAGAGGGATCACTCAGGACCAGGTGATTCTCATGGCTGCTAGAGCGTCCCGAACAGAAAACCAAGATGCTATCGATACTGCAATTGTTGGGATGCTAGCTGATCCGAAAGAGGTACTGTACCATACTTTGTCGATGCGCTGGCAGATGATTTTACCTCGTTTATATGATGAAATGACTGTCTGCCCATATGTTCACGCAGGCACGTGCTGGTATTCAAGAAGTTCATTTTCTGCCATTTAATCCTACTGACAAGAGAACGGCGCTGACATATATTGATGCTGATGGCAAAATGCACCGTGTTAGTAAGGGTGCACCTGAGCAGGTACCTCAAGAATGAACTGTTTTTATATTGATATCCTAGCACTGCGTTATGGAAGGAAATATTATGCTCACGATTGCTGTGAACCCAACGAATTGACTGCAGATTCTTCATCTCGCTCACAACACATCGGAGATAGAGCGGAGGGTCCATGCTGTGATTGACAAATTTGCAGAGCGTGGACTTCGATCGCTTGCTGTAGCGTATCAGGTGAGAAAAATTACAATGTACCCTCTATCTTAGGTTGCTATTCAGCATTCACAGTTCAGTCAGTGAGAAGGATTTCATGAAAACTTTAAAATAAAATTAGTAAGCCTTGTCCATGCAAATGGGAGGCTGCCTGACTTAAGCTAGTTTTTTTAAAACAATCTGGCTTCCGTATCTGTATCACTTAGACCACTATAATGACTACCTTAGGTCAACCTTAATTATTTCTTTTAATATCTGTTTTTGGTATGTGCCGTCTTAGCAGTGTATTATCCTGTCCTTTCATGTAGGAAGTACCAGATGGGAGGAAAGAAAGTCCTGGTGGCCCATGGCACTTTGCTGGTCTGATGCCACTTTTTGATCCTCCAAGACATGACAGTGCTGAAACAATTCGGAGGGCACTTAACCTTGGTGTTAATGTCAAGATGATCACAGGTAATAGTTTCATTCCTTCTCAGAAAAAAAGGCAATAGTCTCATTGGAAAAATATCCAATTAATCTGATCTTTCTTCCTAGGTTCCGATTATGTCTGATGCATTCCTATTAACTTCGATGTGGCAAGGTTGTTACTTATTTCCTACTATTTCTTATTTTCTTTTACAAATGTTCAGGTGATCAGCTCGCCATTGGAAAGGAAACAGGGCGTCGCCTGGGAATGGGTACAAACATGTATCCTTCATCTGCTCTGTTGGGGCAGAAAAATTCAGACGAGTCCATTTCTGCTTTACCAGTTGACGATCTCATTGAGAAAGCTGACGGTTTTGCTGGCGTCTTCCCTGGTATGCTTTTTTATGTATGAAACAAATCACGACATGAAATAAATATTGAATTCCACATTAATCGAGTGATTGCTGTTTCTCCAGAGCACAAGTATGAGATTGTGAAACGTCTGCAAGCACGAAAGCACATCTGTGGAATGACGGGTGATGGAGTAAATGACGCTCCAGCTCTTAAGAAAGCAGATATTGGTATTGCTGTTGCTGATGCAACTGATGCAGCCAGGAGTGCTTCAGATATTGTCCTCACAGAACCAGGCCTCAGCGTGATCATCAGTGCCGTGCTTACCAGTCGTGCAATTTTCCAGCGTATGAAGAACTACACTGTATGTGATAATGTGCTTGAGTATTATTTCCTACTCCTTTTTTGCTTACGCTATTTGGCTAATGCATTTTCATGTTGGCAGATCTATGCTGTTTCTATCACAATTCGTATTGTGGTAAGTTTTTCTTGTATTTCACCTCTGAATTATACTTCCAGAGCGATACATGTTTCGATCACATGATTTGCAAGGTTGGTTTTAAATGGCGCCAAGTTGCACATTCTATTTATTTGGGAAATTGTCATTGATGCTTCTGTTGGGGATCAAAATTTCACTTATTCAACGTAGCAAAGGTTATGAGATCTGTATGCGTAAATGTTTTTCGAATATATATTCATCTTGAGCACTGAAGTTTCGCCCATCTGGCCTATATACCGTAGTTCAGGGTTAACTCTATATCTTCCTTTTTCCCTTACTTTTAACAGCTTGGATTTATGCTACTTGCCCTCATCTGGAATTTCGACTTTCCACCATTCATGGTCCTAATCATAGCAATTCTAAATGATGGTACCATCCCTCTACATCCCTCCTCTGTTTCAGAACAGAAGTAGAATCAGAAAGTATAAATATTTAAACTTCTTTAACCATTTGGTGTGAACTTGTGATCGATAGGTACCATCATGACTATCTCAAAGGATCGGGTAAAACCATCTCCACTACCCGACAGCTGGAAGCTGGCTGAGATTTTCACAACTGGAGTTATTCTTGGTGGATACTTGGCAATAATGACGGTCATCTTCTTCTGGGCTGCGTACAAGACAAACTTTTTCCCGGTAAGATGACTCTGCTTAGGCGAACAAAATCTAAATTTTGGTGTATCTTAAGCGAATTGCTGTGTACCCTTGGGTAGTAAACTTGGCTAAAAACTATTTTTATGATGTCTACTACAACTTACTGACTTTTACTGTTAATAAAATTTCAGAGATTGTTTCATGTCGAAAGCCTCGAGAAGACAGCTCAGGACGATTTCCAAAAGCTCGCGGCTGCCATTTACCTTCAAGTCAGCACCATCAGCCAAGCTCTCATCTTTGTCACCAGGTCCCGCAGCTGGTCCTTTGTCGAGCGCCCTGGGTTTCTACTGGTCTTTGCATTCTTCGTTGCGCAGCTGGTCTGTTCCTAACTCCCTGTCCCTCTTATAAGCTGCTTCGGGAGAAAAGCACGTTGAGCTAAACAAACTTCCCATTTAATATTTACAGATTGCTACACTGATTGCGGTGTATGCTGACTGGGCGTTCACTTCGATCAAAGGCATCGGTTGGGGGTGGGCTGGCGTTGTGTGGCTTTACAATATCATCACATACTTCCCGCTCGATATCATCAAATTCCTCATCCGATACACTCTGAGCGGCAAAGCATGGGATCTCGTCATCGATCAAAGGGTAATAATAACATGTGTGCTGCACAACTGTCTTGGCCCACCACGCCTGTCGGACCATGTGTCATGCATGACTGAGTAATGTGCATCTTCCTGCAGATCGCGTTCACAAGGAAGAAAGACTTTGGTAAGGAGGAGAGGGAGCTCAAGTGGGCACACGCTCAGAGGACCCTCCATGGGCTGCAGCCACCGGATGCCAAGATGTTCTCGGAGAAGGGGGGCTACAATGAGCTGAATCACATGGCTGAAGAGGCCAAGAGGAGGGCCGAGATTGCAAGGTAGGACCAATCAATCATAGCGCTTCCTTGCATATAATTTTCCCTGGTCCCTTATCGGTCCAGCTGTCCCTCCATTTCCCCCTCATTGGCTCATTATTACTCATGAATTCATCTCTGGACATACATGTGTCTTCTCTAATATCAGTAGGCAGGCATGCATGCCATAGCGACATAAACACTTGTGTTTGTCGACAACGATGTGGAACTAACTACGCTGTCATGGTTGCTACAGGTTGAGGGAGCTTCATACGCTCAAAGGGCACGTGGAGTCCGTCGTCAAGCTGAAGGGTCTCGACATCGAGACGATCCAGCAGTCCTACACAGTCTGATGCTCTGAGCTGTCCAGGAGAAAAAAAGGGGGAAATCCCTAATTTATTGGCTACCGTCATGAGTGAAGAGTGTGGATCCTCTTCTTTGCTGTGAACTTTGCTACTGTAATCGTCCGCGTAGTACTCGAGACATAACTACTGTAGTGTAATCTTGCCTGTTTGGTGATATAGTTTCGCACCACCTAAGTAATTGAGTCGCCGTTTTTTTGTTTGTTTTTTATGTTTTCAGCTAGTATGTATATTATGTTTTTTTCTTCATTTTTAGCTCGTTACCGACATGTGGATAAATCTGGTACGGTGGTCTGTTTGTGGGGGCAAGGTAGGGTTAGTATGTAACCTTCATTCAGTGCGTGGCGATGAAATGCTTCCTTCCTGGGGTCTGGTTTCAGATCTGTAGCTGTGGTTTGGCTCATATATATTTGCCTGCCATGTTGCTGTGTCTGTTAGAGATGCAACCAAAGTGCTTCCTGGTAGATATCTTCCGAGCTGTAGACTGTAAATGTTTCTACTTAATCCAAGGAGTTGACCGTCCGATGCCGCCTCAGTCCCCCTCCTCTTGCCCGTCCGACGGCCTCGTTGACAGCAAGAGGGATGGGGACCTGTCCATCTCGTTTTATTTTTCTTAGGATTTTTCTTAAGATTTTCTTTATTGGAATAGCAAGAACAACTGCAATTTTTCTCCCTTCATATCTAAAGTCCTAATAATTTACAAAGGCAGACCAGGAGGAGAAAAAACAGCTTCCATTCAAGGAAATATTGCTGTATATTTTGTTTAATCAGAATACAACACTCTAGCAAATATAGTCCATAGCTAAGAGTAAATTTCAGCTGCTGCCCAGTTAAAAATCTATCACAAAGATGAGATGCAAAAGCACTAAAACTACAGACAGGAGATAACACCACAGACTATTCAAGCTCAGTAGTTGCAGCGCCACTTATGTCTCGTCTCAACAATCTTGGCATTCTAACTGTGATCAACTAAACAGTAGAAATAAGGATGCGCCTTCTTTTTTAACATGTCAAGATTTACCATGAAGCGAAGTCGAATCTCTCACAGTTCATCAAACATACCTTGCACAAGATAGTACTCCCTCTGCAAAGAAATATAAGAGCGTTTAGATCACTACTTTAGTTATCTAAACGCTCTTATATTTCTTTACGGAGGGAGTACTACATAGTAAAACAAGGCGTCAGAAGGGGCAGCAGGACCTAATCTTCTCAATGTTAATAGTACTGACCAAAGCTTCCAACAAAGAACCACAAAGAAAAGTAAACTAGTACTACCTCTGTCCGGAATTAGTTGTCGCAGAGATGGATGTATCTAGTGCTAGATACATCCATTTCCATGACAACTAATTCCGGACGGAGGGAGTATTAGACATACCGGTCTATAAGATGGATTAGAATTCAATGTTACAAAATTCAGCAGTGGTTTGGCAGTCACAGCCAGCAACCATCTTGATGATCAATTCAGCAACATGCAGTAAGACCATTGATGCCGGAAATAGGCTATGATGCTATCCAAGCTGGGAACTTGATGCTAATAAAGGTACATCATGCAGCCAAACATCCACCCAGAAACAGGGCAACATGAAAACTGAAAGCAGAGCCATGGATATGGTATTATGGATAATCAATTAACAAGTTTCTTGTGTGTACGTCCGGCAGAGGAGAAACAAACACAGGCATGTGGGCACAGCAATGAGAAACGAAATGCATACAAGAGATGCTGCTACTCAGTTAATTATAAATGCCTCAGCCTGGGAGCTTTAAATAGCATGGCACATAATTTATAAAAGCAGATCAGGAGGAGGAAAAACAGCTTCCATTCAAGGGGATATTGCTTGATGTATGTTTTGCTTAATCAGAATGTTTGTCAGGCAATTAAGCGAATGCCACTCCTTTACGGTGGGAATCAAACTCAAACATCCACTAATTAATTAAGCATGTGTGCCACAGAAGGAACCTGAGTAGCAATTAAACACAAAAAGAAGACATAAATGGCTCAGCATGGGAGCTTTGAGTAGCATGCCACATAATAATGGCAGTCCAAGTGAAAGTTCAAGTGCGTAAAATAACTCTTTAGCAGCCTGTGACCATCTTTGATCTCACAAAGTTTCCCAGTGTTGATGTTGTACGACAAAAGCCTCTTGGGCCGCCTATCCAGGAGCAAGATAACCTCTCTTTCCAGGTCAAGGGCGACGATCCGATAATCACACGACCCGGGCCACTTCCATCCTCCGTGGACAAAGTCCTCCCTCCCAAACGCATCTCGCATACAGAGACGGTGTCTCATGGACCAGCTGCAAGCGGCATCGAGACTGAAAACTGCGATTGTACGACCGTCCTTTTCTGGAAATGCACACTGCAAGAGCCCCGATGATTGTCCAAAGCAACCACCACCCTCACAACCATCTGGCAGCTTAATAGTAGAATGATAGTCCGTGCGATGACTCATTTCCTCCAAGCCTTGAACCACAAGAATCACATCGTTGTAGGTCTCCACATACAACACTCCACGAATAAAAATGTGTGCTCTACCAACCACAAGAGATTCCCCCAGCCATTCGTCGTCCACAAAACAGCTTGACATGTTAGAGTCGAACACCTCAAGTCCAATGATACCAGCATTCATACTACGGATGAGCGCCTCCTGAAAGCTGAAGACGTAGAACTCTGCCGACCACGACGGATCGAAGCCCAAAAATGTTGTATAGTCCAAGCTGCTATGTGTTAGGTGATCTGCATCTATCATATCTAAAATATCCTGGGGGACATATGGATCGCTAGCAACAGGAAGTGCCCTCCACTCTCGTGTCGCCGGGTTGTACACAACGAGGCGGCTAGTATCTGGAGAAGGATCACGACGACTCCTGTACCGGCAAAGGACTAGGCCATTGCAACAGTCTACAAGCTCTAATCTCTTGCTGTCCGGCATGATTGTATCAATTTCCTCGTCGTTTGGGTTTGGTGACAGGCTAAGAAGCTGGATATGTTTGTCTCGGTGCAAGAGACCAGTAGGAACTTTCGGCAGCTTCCGACGGTAGCGAGGATCAGAGGAGAAGGCAAGCCAGGCCTTGCAGACACATTTAAAGCGGCAGAAAGACTCGAGTGGCACCCGAGAGAGGATCTCCACCACCAGATCATCCGGCAGAGCACGTTGCTTAGATTTCATCTTTTTCTTTTTCATTTTCATGGCAGCTTAGATAGCTGGGAGGGGAAATCAACCAAGTCAGAACAAAAAAAAAGGAATAAATAAAATTATTTGAACATGGTAATAAAAGAGGAGAAAAAGAGCATTTGTTTTATGAGGAGAAAAAGAGCATTTGTTAGCAAAAGTGGGTTGTGGAGTTAGAGAGTGAAAACAGAGAAGAAACCGTATCTTGACACTACGAGGTGGTTCACTTTGCGTAGGTTTTACTTGAAATTTCTTGCATGGGTCATCAGTGTATATGCGACAACATCCACCAATCATCATATCCTATAGGATATATATAGAGAGAGAGAGCCAGCCACCCACGCACACATTATTCGCTTTGTTTGTAGAAGCACAAGTGTATCCGCATGCCAGTATCCAAACACAAGAGCTGGATTACACATTTTTTTTTCCTTTTTCTTTACCTTTCTAGACTAGATAGATAGATGTATCCAAGCAATTTCATAGATCTACAAGAGCTGGCAAGGTTAGGGATCATCACGTACGTACGGATTTGAAGGGGAAGCTAGAAGAAAATCTTGATCTCAAGTGGATTTGCTTGCTAGGGTTTGAACTGGATGGGTAGAAGACCACCGGCACCAGGGTCCGTAAGGGGGCGGGGCGAATACCTGCGGAGGTTGGCGGCGGAGACGGCGGGCGGGCGGCGGCGGGGGATCCGGCGACGAGCAGATCGATCGCTCTCCGGGGGGATTCGGCGGCGGGACCAACCAATGCCAACCTAGGTAGTGGGCCTTGAAGCCTTTTCCACCTAAAACGATTACTACTACTGTTTTTTACGCTAATATATATGGAGTAGACACGATGGCTTTCTAAAAAATAGTACTCCCGATCCATATTACTTGTCTTAGATTTTTATCTATAGACAAATCTAAGACAAATAATATGAATCGAAGGGGAAAAATATCCAGGCGTACGACATTTGTCTTCACTTTTACAGAAAAAAAAAACTACGTGAAAACGTAAAAATGCATCTAAGTCCACAAGAATATCCATCTAAACTGAATCCATCAATGCTCGCTACGGTTGTCGTCGCATCACCTAAGGAGAGAACGTTGATGAGAAGAGCAGCAACTATGTCGTGCACACACACTTGTAGAGGAAAACTGCCCGTTGATGTCGCCGCGGTATCCACGTAAGACGGGATATCGGAGAAGATCGGCGGAGGCCACACTCCGATGTGTGCCCACCGTTGGGCTAGTGTCAATGGTGGAAATCGACGACCTGCACTCAAGACAAGGCCGAACATTTTTTTGATGCATGTAGAATGTTTTTATAATACATGATGAATATTTTTTAGAGTACATGTTAAACATTTTTCAAATGCACGTTGACCATTTTTTGAATGGTATAAAACATTTTTTTAATTAAGCAAATATTTTTTACATTTTATAAACATTTTCTAAAAAATGCCATGAGCATCATCGGAGCAAACCAAGGACCTGGTCAGCAATCGCCCGCAGAGTGGGAACAACCTGCACTCAAGACAAGGCTGTTTACACCACAAAGAGTCGTACCACGTGCCCGATGACGACACCGACCCACTAGCTGCTCCTCAAGGTCGTCGACCACGCTGCCGAGATGGGGTTGAACTTGGGGTACCATTTTTTGGCGAGAAAAGAAACTCATTGCTTAATCATGGTGATCACAGTCGTTTTGAGTCAGCACATGAATTTCTTAAGGAACAGACCTCAATCAAACAGCAGTACGAGTAGAATTATGCCCCATTTGAGCTAAGCTATGCGTGACCGAATTGCGAGAGCGTATATATGACGGATATGTCGTGCTCCATGCCCATGTTCAGTAGGCTTTTGATCTTCTCAACCAAGGTTGCCCCTGGCTACACGTCCAACATGCAAAAACAAGGTTCCACGCACCTCTCGTTCTCGAAGCAGCAGACGTGGGAAGGGGAACCACTGGCCTTATAGCTGGGAAGAGGTGAACATCTAGCGAGAGGAGGGATTTGGAAGGTGGTGGCTAGGTTTAGTTATTATTGTTAGATATACAAAGAAGGAAAAAAAGTTGTGTTCGGAAAGAAAAAAAGAAAGAAAGGAAAACTCGGTTTTGATTAAGAATTAATATATCTCTACTCCTAAAGGAGGAGTCTGCGGTCGTGATGGTCAGTATCGTTTCGTTCGTTCATTCGCCGCGCTCGATCGTTCCCCACCGATTTTGTTTTTCTCTCCAACCTACGCACACAATAAAAACTAGTAGAACGCTCGTGCGTTGCCACGGGCCAACAAATGGTCTATCACGAGCCCTCAACTTCAGCTCTTTGATCATTGTGTTACTTCACTATGTTTGTATCGACGTACGTTCGGGTTTGCCGTGAACCCATTGTTGCCGAGCGCGGCTCTCGGCGTACCGAAGTTTGCCGAGTGCCCGTGGTTTGGCTCTCGGCGAAGAGCCTG
The DNA here is from genome assembly GCA_039707655.1 of Elymus sibiricus. NCBI lineage: Eukaryota > Viridiplantae > Streptophyta > Magnoliopsida > Poales > Poaceae > Elymus > Elymus sibiricus. Next base: position 17,738,876 of record CM077672.1, on the reverse strand, counting down.
GCACCCGGCGTATAGGGAAATTCCAGTAGTGTCTGATTAACGAATGAAATATTCAGAACATGTTTACCACTTGCCGGACCGCTGATTGATCAAAACAGAGAAGAAAAACATTAACGGAAGAAGGATTAGTGACTAGAAACCCACTGGTCTTTCCCAAGATTCATGGATCGGTGATTTGGTTAGCTATGTAGTCCATTTGATTGCCGATGAAGAATGTGTGCTTGCTCTAATTTGTTTGAATGTATACACATTTTAGTATGCCAAGTAGGAGACTTGGCTGACGGGGACATGACGTCGACACCCTGCTTGCTCTAACATTTTTGGCGACGAGTTCACAAACAATCTGCATGCTTATTACTCAGCTGCCACGGAATTTATTCCAAATTGAAATAACATATCCTATAGTATTTTGAGACCTTTTTTTTTAACATGAATCGTATTTTGCCTGCACCATGAAGGTACACTTAACCAAGGCTACAATGTAAAGAAGCACAATGTGCCAGTTACCAGTAGGTTTGTTTGAACTGTAAATATTGTTCAGCTGATGTAAACAAAAATGAAAGGTTATAAATTTGGCTTCTTACATGATGGTTGGGTAGTCTAGAGGTTAGGCTCGTCAAGATGGTGAGCAGCAAGGCATCGATGAACATGGACATGTTCTTCACCCTCGACGACGGCAACATCGTGAATCGCATACTTTTTAATCGAGTTCCAGATGTATATTAGGGGTACAATTTTCGACTTTTGTATTGTGGGTGCCATTGCTGGATGTTGACATGGCTGTGAGATTTATCAAATGGTCCAAGTTTAATCATTACTAGAAGTAAATAACGTAGGCTGTTACTACAGTTCAAGCGCCAAGATAAATTCGGTAATGGGAAATCTGCAAGTCCTAAACCATCTCTGATTTGATTAGGTAACTATTTGAAAGATAATAGGGGGAGAATACAGTACTTTTTTTAGTCTGTAACGCTAGCTAATCATTATACTTTAATATACTTTTTTGGCTTCTATCACAGTTCAAGCAATTGAATGATTGGAGATCTGTAACTACATTACCATCTCTGACTAATCAACCATCTGAAAGACAATACGTACTCGTGGAGGTATATTACTCTGACACACTTCAGTTCTTAGCTCTGGCTAAGCATAATAGTATGTTACTTTACTACTGGCATTTGGCTACTAATGTGATGTTACCATAGTTTTTGCCGTTTATGAGAGTATAAAATATGTAAAGTGCATCAGCTATCATTGCTCCTGTTTTGTACAAGATTTGTAAAACCGTCTAAGTTCATTTTCACCAGTAGTGTGTCAAACGCTGGCTAGGATTAATATATTTTCATATAAGTAGGGACATTATCCATGTTTATTTATATTAATATAAATTCAGGATTTGTAATACCATTCTACTATTTTAGGTAAGAGCTTTGTAGCTAATCATACTTGATCCTGTTTTCTCTCACCTATAGGTATCAGTTTCACATATTTGTCAATTTTGATATGTTTAACAGGGTGAATGATGCTGCGTATTCCGCTGAAGCTGCTGCTATTCAGTACGTATCAGTTTAACCTGCCTTTATGCTTGTCATGCATACATTATCTTCATCTTTTAGGAAACTTACCGCATTCCTCTCTGAAGGATCATTTCCCTTTTCTAATACTCATCTTTGGTATACTCATCTTTGGAGATTTATGACTGTGAGGCATGCATGTGTGTGTGTTTTTTTTTCTCTCTTTGCTCAACTGTGTGTTTTGTTCAATCATTGGGCAATGGCTCATCGTATGGATGATATCCAAACTGGTCTCAAGGAAGAAAGAGTTCAGCCAAAAAAGAGCGACACTTTTTTTTCCTCTTGCTTGTGGAGAAAGACACTGCCTTCATGGGCCTCACTAAGGAGTAAGGACAGCCAAGCTGATGATGCGCGCATTGGTAGAGGAGTGTTTGCTTCCCATGAGTGGTTACGGTATCAAGGTCGGAAAGGAAGAATCTGTGAAGTCAAATGAAGGGTGCGAAAAGGAGTTGACCATGTTGCGAACATAACTGAAGGTGAAGGTTCAGGCTGTCAGCTCGTTTGGGTTCAAATACCTGACCGAGGTGTTGTATTTTAACGGTCAAGCTACAGCAGGACGACTCGATTTGAGATCTCTTCTGATGGCGGGTAAGGAGATTTTTGTGTTGCTTTCTCTTCCTATTGTGTTCACCATATGACTGGTCCAGCACATTCTTCATCTTAATGCATTTTACCAAGAACACAAGCCTTTCAAGTTAAGTAGAATAAAGTTATTTTCTATTACTGATAATTAGTATTCAGTGGACCTCGGCATTCTTTAGAAGAAAACAAGGTGTGAGATGCTCACATCTCTCTACCATTTCTCTTATATAAAAATTCATTTTATTGGTATGACCTGTATGATTTGGAATTTCCAAATTTGTAAACTAAACCCCATCCTCATGTATGATGTAATAGTGTTCTTTTTTGTCATGTTGCAGCTTGTCCGGATTGTCAATCACCATTAAGTGCACCAAACACAATTTTATATTGGCCGGAAAGTATGGGTTGTATTTTGCAGAATTAAAATAAGGCAGAATTCTCATGTTAAGAAATCGGGTTAGTTTGTATTTAAAAATAAATTGCCTTGTTTTTTGTTGCTCGTAGCAAATGCACAGGCAATCGTATGTTCCCATGCTTAAAAGCGAACAAACACACACTTTAATGTCTGTTAACAAAATCATTCGTCTTCATATTAAGTTCTGATGTGCATTATATATTTACAGGAAATGAATAATGCTGACTCTAGGATGAAAGCTAACACAGTAGTTTCTCGTCCCTTCCACGAGAATTAACCAAAACAGGGCAATTCTGCTGTAGTGTTTCTCGCTCTGAGATATAATCTTCTTTGGATGTAGTAGCACTTCTGAACTTGTTCTTGCCCTCGTCTCTGTGTAGCTCAATTAAGTAAAAAAAATGATCTCTCTTTGCATGTATTTTCTGTTGCGGGGTGGTGTTTCTAAAACCGAGCGGGAAGGGAAGGGTCCGGAAGGAAAAGAAAAGGGTGTGTCGTGGGATGGGGTTTTTATGTTGGGCCCGCTCGTTGGAGATAACATGACGGATAATCTGGACAACCACATTTCTTCCCCACATATAGTCTGGATTGGGGAAGCCCCGAAATTTGGGGAGCCTACTAGGCGCCGGTTTGATATCCGAACACAGTCCTGGTACATGCAAGTAAATTAAAAGCTTAGATATGTTATTATTCATATATTTAGTTCACAAAATACAATGCACGATGAACCACTACTAAAAAGACAGTTTCTGGAATTCATAGGCTAGACAAGTTCTAATTACATAAAAGCTCTTATTAATTAATATACTATGCCATGTCTTAATTTGAATCAACTTCAAGAATGAAATACAACAAACATAGGCAAATCATTAACATTAAAATTCAGAACCAAGCGTTACTGCTGAAATTTCTGGATAAATTCTATAATAAAGTTGACCTTCCTTGGGTAAGGCTAATCTGGAACTCTTATTATAGTGACACTATTCCCCATGCCAAAGCTGCTTGCGGTTCTTTCTGGTGGCGCCAAATTGCAAAGTTAATGCCCATTTTTCATGGAATCTCCATTCCTTCAGCTAGCAATGGTCGAAATATTTCTTTCTGGCATGACAAATGGCAAGGCGTCCCTCTAAACTCCAGATTTGCGTGGCTGTTTTCCTATGCGGTTGATGAAGATTGTTCTGTTCATGACTTTTTTACGGCTGACGGTACATATTCTCAGTTTCATCTTCCCCTCTCTACTGAAGCCCATGATGGACTGCAGATGATTACCTCCCTAAGACCAGACACTATAAATGCAGATGAGGTGGTAGACACATGGACATATGTTTGGGGAGGCAGATTTTCAGCCAAGAACTACTACATGCACGGTCACAAAGCGATCATTGCACCCCCTCCATTTGCCTGGATTTGGTCCTCCAAGCTCCATATGAAACTCAAGGTCTTTATGTGGTTTCTATTGGCTGATAGATTAAACACTAGAAACATGCTCAAAAGAAGAATATCTTCTCTTGTGTCCTCTGCTCTTCTGGATCAGAAGAAACAATTGATCACCTCATTTTCTTCTGCCAATTCAGTGTTGCTTGCTGGTCCAAAGTTGGAATTCACTGGAATTCTTCTCTATCAGCGTTGGAGGCATTTCAAGAAGCAAAGCAGGCCTTCCCTGGGGGCCTCTTTTTTGAGCTATCTGGCATTGTTGCTTGGAACACTTGGAAGGAACGCAATAATTACATTTTCAGGCGCATCTCTCCCTCTTATACGTCCTGGAGAGAAAGGACCAAGGAGGACCTGCTTTGGCTCAAGCATAGAGTAGATCCCAAGTTTTGGGACTACCTCACTCTCACAGCTTTATCTTTGTAATCTTTCTGGTTGCATCCAGTTTGTATTCCCTTTTCAAACTAGGCTTCGTTAAAACCTAAAGTTCCCTCCCTCATGGGGTGACAAATTGGTCCTCCCCATTTTAACTATGTAAAGTTGTACACTAGTACAAAACGGGCCTTTAGTCCCGATTGGGAAGGGCCTCTAGTCCCGGGTCACCAACCGGGACAGCCCAATCGAGACTAAAGGCCCCCACCCTTTAGTCCCGGTTGGTCACAAACCGCGACTAAAGGCCCTCCACGTGGCCGCGCTCGTGCGCTGGGGCTGGGGACCTTTAGTCCCGGTTGGTGACACCAACCGGGACTAAATCCCTGCCACTTTAGTCCCGGTTGGTGACACCAACCGGGACTAAAGATTTAGGGGTTTAGGGGTTTAGGGTTTATTGTTTATTTTTCCTTTTCATTTTGTGTTTTCCATTTAATTCTTTTTCATTTCAAACATATTTTACGCTCGTACGTACTGTACACGTTATGCATATATAATAGAATTTCTCGTAGAACCAATCATATATCATAAAATTTCTCGTACGACCATGCATACACACACACACACACACACATATATATATATATATATATATATATATATATATATATATATATATATATACAATTTGGTATATACAATTTCTCCTACAATTTGCAGATCATTACATGCAGGCATTAGGTGAAATGGTATACTCCGTCGGGAGATATGACCTGCTCAAGCAAAAATCCCGTCATTTCCTCTTGAAGTGCTCGTATGCGGTCCTTTGGTAGGAGCCTATCCCGCATCTCCAACTTCTTTAAAGAAGGAGATCAATATGAATATATTAGTTGTGTGTATATATATTAGATCATGATAAAAAAATGTGAATAGTATTTACGTACCCAAAGATATCTTTCATCTTTGTTCTTTTCGGTAATAGAGTGAATGTTCTCGAAAACGTAGTATGCACATACATTTGTCCCCTTTTCCTGCCTCATACAGTACTTTACGAGAATAGAATTCAATCAGATAATAATCAAGCATGATAATGGTATTGAAACTAGAATTAAAGAGATGCGCGGACGTAGCTAGTACTATTTAATTACCTTGCCTCGTCGCCATTTCAGCTGTGGTTTCCATTGACCGACAACCTCTTGGATGAACTTTTTCCAAACCCTGCCCGGCAAAGAAAATGAATAAAAGAGTTATTAATTACTTGATATCAGGAAATGAACTAAAGAGGCCGACATAGTGCGATAATGATTGAAATTACCTGTCGAGCATCAACTTCAGGCTTCTGTATTCTGCAGGGTCTTTACCTAGTGAGTCCAGTACTTCAACAGTTCCCTCGTCAACTCTAATGATTAGCAGGATCCAGTGGAATCTGCGCACACGTTTGTATAAGCGGGCATGCATAACTCATCAACTACACTTAACATCGAGTAAGCAAAAATAGAATTTGTAGTACAAGACAGTAACACTCACCTGAAGTTGTAAGGAAAACGTATTTCTGGTCTGGTATTTAGGTCCTTCAAAAACATTAGCAAGTTATTCTCTGTGTCTTGTGGGTGGTTATTTAACACATTTTCATGAACGGTATTTGGGTCAATGAACCCAATGCCATAGACTCCATCTCTGTTCATTTCAAAAATCTTCATTCTGCATATATAATACCATAGAAAAGAATATAGTGAGGATAATTACAGGCAATGAACGAGCTGAGCTAGAGACTTAAATTACAGAAAGAAATCACTTACAGACAATAGCAACTGACGAGAGATTTGTCGAGTGCGTCTTGATTGAATAACTGAATTTTTTTTGGAAATTCAATCCACACATCATTTCCATGGAAGTAATGCTCTGGCTTGACTTTCACCATGAGGCTCTCTCGCCCGGCCTTTACTTCTCTCAGGTACCACTGATGCAATTTGCGCATTTGCGTTGGTAGAAGCTCCTCCTCTTCAGGCCTGACCAGAGGCTTCCCGGGGACATATTTCCATGCTAGTTCCTTCGGATTTATCGTGGAAATTCCTCGATGCCTAGGAGTTGTTCAACAGTGACACCCATCTCTCTAGCCATCTCTCTTTCAGCGTCGGTTACCGCCTTATCGGTACTCACCTTGAGCGGTGGGATCGATTGCACTGCCTGTTCTCCGAGCTGGGGAACAGTTTTCCCGCTTTTATTACTACCTGTAAGGCTCGACTGCTGCTTTTTTTGTTGATAATATGACTTGCTAATAGAGCGTTCATAGTCTGATTGCCTTTTCTCCACAGCCGGTTTAGCATTATCCAGAAAGTGTTGTACGACTTTCTCAGGTATTTTCTCCTTTGGCGGCGGGGGCGGTTTCGGTGCAAAATGGGCCTGCACTTCGGAAGCCATTTGGGCTTTGGTTTCGTCCTCAGTCATCTCGTAAGCCAACTTATTTTTGGCAGGAGGCTCGGGTTTCTTCTTTGGTGCTCTCTTCCGCTTTGGAGTCGGCCCACGCGGCGGAGATCGATATCGCGTACTCGCGCTGGGCTCCGTCTCGAGGTGGGGTGGATTCGGCTGACGCGGCGGAGATCAATATGGTGGCGGACTCGCGCTGCGCTCCGTCTCGAGGTGGGTTGGAGTCGGCTGACGCGGCGGACTTGGAGGAGGAGTTGGTGCCCTTGGCGTCGAGTTTGGAAAGACGATGCAATCCTTTCTCCATACAATGATACCACGTATCACTTCTCCCAGTGTCTGCTCCCCTTGACCTCCAGGAAAGTCAAGCTGTAGTGAGTCATATGCCGACCAGTCTTGTAGCCACCTGGCCCCAGAACATGGTGAAACTGTTTCTTCTCAGCATTGATCTTGTTTTTCCTCGACCGTTCCTTAGCTGCTTCCGATTCCTTGAACTCCACAAATAAGTCCAGTGATTTTTTGCCTTCTCCAGTGCTCCAGTGAATTCTGGAGTCTGCTTTCCTGCTTCGACGTACCAGGCCCATAATCTTTTCTTGTGGTTGCGGAATTGTGTGGCCATCTTCTGAAGAGCACTCTTCTTGACTTTCTCCCGTTTTGCATCTGTTAAATGCTCTGGTAGGGTGAAATGTGACATGAGCGTTTCCCAAAGCAGATCTTTTGCTCTTACGTCGACAAAACTAACTCGTCGATCTCCCTTTGGCTTATTCCATTCTTGAACGGAGATCGGGATTTGGTCCCTGACAATAACTCCGCACTGACGAGTAAATTTGTCCGCATTCTTTTTAGGAGCAAGCGGTTCGCCATTTGGTTTGATCTCATCGATGTTGTACTTTATGCCAGCCTGCAACTTTTTGGCCGGGCCTCGTACTGCCCTGCTTGTAGAAGATTTGCTCGATCAGGAGGGCTAAAAGAAGAAAGATTCGTTAATATATATATATATATATATATATATATATATACACACACACAAATCAATTAATACATGTAATGATCACCAGAGGCCTTATATATACCTCGCCGGTCTTTGTTAATTGAAGATCATTGCCTTCGCCATCATTGTTTATGTGGCCTTCGTCTGTTGGTTCTTCCTCAAATATTCCCTCTCCGGATTGTTCAGATATTGTGAGCCGTCATCTTCAGGTTCACCCTCTGGATTTCGGATCATGTCGAACATGATATGCTCTTGATCATGGTCGTCTCTGCCGCTAGCGTCCATAGCTTAACTAATCCAGAAAAAGATAAAACAATTTAGTATTAAAATTAGAATGCATCTCGAATAATATCACTAATACATCTCGAATAATCCAATTAATGCATCATCGAATATTATCGAATATAATCTCGAATACATCTCGAATATTATCACTAATACATCTCGAATAATAATCCAGTTAATGCATCATCGAATATTATAGAATATAATCTCGAATACATCTCGAATATTATCATGAATACATCTCGAATATTATCACTAATACATCTCGAATATTATCTCGAATACAGCTCGAATATTATCACTAATGCATCATCGAATATTATCGAATATAATCTCGAATACATCTCGAGTATTATCACTAATACATCTCGAATATTATCATATAACATCACTAGCTAGCTAATACAGATCGAATACTATCGAATAATCCAGTCGACTCGCGGTTCCTGACGCGCGGGCGGTGGACACCCAAAGAGAAGGAACCATCACAGGATCATAGCTCGGGTGAGATCCCTGAAGAACCTGCCAGGTATTGGAGAACCTGACGTCCAACGCAACCATGTAGCGACGGACGTGCTCGTCCTCCTCCCTGACATGGCGACGTACCACCTCCTCGGGGGCCGGCTGCCTCCGAACCGATAGTGGCCCACGCGACCGCCACCAAAGAAGCTCCGGGTCGACGATGGGAGCCCGGTTCCTCACCAAGCTACGCGCCCCGGAAGGTAGCACCTCCCAGTGCCAACCCGGCGGAGCCCAGTCCCGGACATGGCGCCTCTCAAGCAGGTTGTCGCCACCGAGTCGACGACGAGGATGCGGGCCGGGCATCGTCGACGCCAAAAATGTTTCTATGCAAATTTAACATTTTTTAAATGCTTGATTATGATTTTTGTAATTCTTGTTCACTTGATTTTGCAAATACATGACAAACTTTTGCAAATACAACATTAAGATATTAACATTTTCCAAATAAGATATTAACATGTTTTTGATCAATATTTTTAAGATACAACATTAAAATATTTTTAATACATGGTCAAGTTTTTTCTATGCAACTTTTTTCTATGCAAATCCCACCGTTCATCTACATACATACATACATTGTATACATACATACATATACTAAGCATCTACAAATCTAGTGAAAAAAAACAATCTATGAAAAAAAAAGATGAACAAACTTAAGGAGGGAGAGGCTCACCGGCCGGGATCGTCGGGGCGCGCGGAGGGAGGCGAGGAGGACGCCGGAGACGGAGGAGCGGCGCCGGCGCGGGCCGCGGCGGCTTGTGGAGGAGCGGTCGTCGATCGCGAGGCGGGCGCGCGCGGAGGAGCGATGGCGGCGGGCAGCGTGGCGGCGCCGGCGCGGGCTCGGGCGGCGCTTGGGAGCAGAGCGGCCGGACGGCGACGTCGACGTGCGGCAGCCTGGCGGCGTCGTGGTCTTCGGCGCCGTCGGGGGAAACTAGATGGCTTTTGGAAAATTTCGTAAGTGCCGCTTATATACAGAGACCTTTAGTCCCGGTTGGTGGCTCCAACCGGGACTAAAGGATTGGTCCTGGCGTGGTGGAAGTTTAGTCCTACCTCGCCAAGCGAGACGCACTCGCACCTGTTTATAAGCCCCGCTGCGATAGCCATCTCGAGCTCCTCTCTAAAGCAGGCAGTACATGCCTAACGTTCGCCCTGCCGTGTGGGCCCTGCTTGCCCTGCGGGCCTGCATCCTGGCCCATATATATTTGGGTTTCTAGTCGTATGCAGGCCGTGGTGGCCTAGTAGGCGGGCATTTTTTTTCTTTTTTGCATATGTTATGTCAACTTTTTAGTCCCGGTTGGTGGATCCAACCGGGACTAAAGGTCTTTTCCAGTTTTTTTTGTTTTTTGCTTTATTTTTTTTCTTTTGTTTCTACTTACAACCAAATATTTAGAGTTTTTGAGTGAATCTTTTTGGTTTAGGTCACAAAAATTATAAACTTTCTGTTAGTGCCAGTAGTTTTTAAATTTGAATAGTTTAAATTTGAATTCTTTGAAATTTGTGTGAATCACTAGTTTGTGAATAACTTTACTTTAAAAATAGAATTTTTAGTGATTCTTTTTCCTGCTGTTTAATATTAGTGTGTTTTATCAGTATGTTCAATTTGGTAGTTTTTAGGTTATTTAAATAGGTGTTTTAATCAAAAACAAATTCTGTTTAGCTCTTTTAGTTTTATAGCTCAAAAAAATCATTAAATGCATGAAAAATAGCGAATGAAGTTAGAAAGGGTTGAAAATTTATGATGTGGCTTTGAATGGTGCATGTTGAATGCACAAAAAGTCTGGAGTTAAAATAAGTTTAAAAAAATGAATTGCCTTTGTAACAGATGAGTTTTCGTCCGAAACCCTGATACTTCGAAAGAGATTGTCCAGTTTGTACACGAAGTGCATCCAGTTTTTGCCGTAACCCTCTCAACTTTTTAGCACATGCTATGTGGGTGAAATGATGATACCATGCCAAGTTTCAACCTTTTCAGAGTTCATTTGTAGTGCTTTTCAATTTTAGGGTCATTTAGCTCAAAAAAATCAATAAATGCATGAAAAATAGCAAATGAAGTCAGAAAGGGTTAAAAATTGATGACATGGCTTTGAATGGTGCATATTGAACGCACAAAAAGTCTGGAGTTAAAATAAGTTTAAAAAAATAAAATACCTTTGTAACAGATGAGTTTTCGTCCGAAACCCTGATACTTCGAAAGAGATTGTCCAGTTTGTACACGAAGTGCGTCCAGTTTTTGCCGTAACCCTCTCAAATTTTTAGCACATGCTATGTGGGTGAAATGATGATACCATGCCAAGTTTCAACCTTTTCAGAGTTCATTTGTAGTGCTTTTCAATTTCAGGGTCATTTAGCTCAAAAAAATCAATAAATGCATGAAAAATAGCGTTCCTTCGCGTTTCAAATGCCAAAACACATATATATATACCCTAACTATTACAAAGATTCCCTCCGGTTTGTCCGAAGTGGGACTTTCCAGATAAGTCCGGAAACTCACTAGAGAAGAAAGTGATGACGGTGAAGCCGGTCACATGCCAGAGTGGGATATTGGGGTATAAAACTTTTTCTTCGCGTGTGTCCCTTTGCGCCGTAACCATGGACAATCTTCATCATTTAACAGGATGCTTGGGTCAGTCTTCACTGTGAAGGGAGCAATTTCATGAAACTTTTCATAATCTTCTGACATGTCTGTCTTGTCCTCCACTCCCACGATGTTTCTTTTCCCTGAAAGAACTATGTGGCGCTTTGGCTCATCGTATGATGTCTTCGCTTCCTTATCTTTTCTTTTTCTCGGCTTGGTAGACATGTCCTTCACATAGAAAACCTGCGCCACATCATTGGCTAGGACGAATGGTTCGTCTGTGTACCCAAGATTGTTGAGATCCACTGTTGTCATTCCGTACCGCGGGTCTTCCTTTACCCCGCCTCCAGTCAGATTGACCCATTTGCACCGAAACAAAGGGACCTTCAAATCACGTCCATAGTCAAGTTCCCATATCTCCTCTATGTAACCATAATATGTGACCTTTGGCCTATTGGTGTTTGTTGCATCAAAGCGGACACCACTGTTTTGGTTGGTGCTCTTTTTATCTTGGGCGATCGTGTAAAATGTATTCCCATTTATCTCGTACCCTTTGAAAGTCGATATAGTCGAAGATGGTGACTTGGCCAGCAAGTACAGCTCATCTCCAACAGTGCCGTCATGCATGAGACGTGTTTGCAACCAACCGCCGAATGACGCCATGTGTGTACGTTTGATCCAGGGCTCAGACTGCTCCGGGTTCTTGGAGCGTACACTATCCAGGTGTTCCTCGATATACGGAGCCACCAAGCTGGAATTTTGTAGAACTGTGTAGTGTGCTTGCGCCCAAGAATGCCCGTCCATACATATTACTGAATCCTTTCCTAGCGTGCCTTTTCCACCCAGTCTGCCCTCATGCCACGATTCGGGAACACCAATCGGCTTAAGGTCAGGAATAAAGTCAACACAAAACTCAATGACCTCCTCTGTTTCATGGCCCTTGGAGATGCTTCCTTCTGGCCTAGCACGGTTATGAACATATTTCTTTAAGACTCCCATGAACCTCTCAAAGGGGAACATATTGTGTAGAAATACAGGACCCAGAATGGCAATCTCGTCGACTAGGTGAACTAGGACGTGCGTCATGATATTGAAGAAGGATGGTGGGAACACCAGCTCGAAACTGACAAGACATTGCACCAAATCATTCTGTAACCTTGGTAGGATTTCTGGATCGATTACCTTCTGAGAGATTGCATTGAGGAATGCACATAGCTTCACAATGGCTAATCGAACGTTGTCCGGTAGAAGCCCCCTCAATGCAACCGAAAGCAATTGCGTCATAATCACGTGACAGTCATGAGACTTTTGGTTCTGGAACTTTTTCTCTGCCATATTTATTATTCCCTTTATATTCGACGAGAAGCCAGAAGGGACCTTCATACTGAGCAGGCATTCAAAGAAGATTTTCTTCTCTTCTTTGGTAAGAGCATAGCTGGCAAGACCTTGATAGTGCTTTGGATGCATGCCGTCTTTTCCGTGCATATGTTGCTGGTCCTCCCGTGCCTCCGGTGTATCTTTTGTCTTCCCATACACGCCCAAGAAGCCTAGCAGGTTCACGCAAAGATTCTTCGTCACGTGCATCACGTCGATTGCAGAGCGGACCTCTAGGTCTTTTCAATAGGGTAGGTCCCAAAATATAGATTTCTTCTTCCACATGGGTGCGTGTCCGTCAGCATCATTCGGAACAGATTGTCCGCCAGGACCCTTTCCAAAGATTACTTTTAAATCCTTGACCATATCAAGTATATCATCACCAGTACGGTGGCGAGGCTTCTTCCGGTGATCTGCCTCACCTTTGAAATGCTTGCCTTTCTTTCTTAAGAGATGCTTGATTGAAAGAAATCGACGATGTCCCAGGTACACATTATTCTTACATTTATCCAAATATATACTTTCGGTCTCATCTAAACAGTGCGTGCATGCGTGGTATCCCTTGTTTGTCTGTCCTGAAAGGTTGCTAAGAGCAGGCCAATCATTGATGGTTACAAACAGCAACGCTCGTAGGTCAAATTCCTGCTGTTTGTGCTCATCCCACACACGTACACCTTTTATGTCCCAGAGCTATAAAAGTTCTTCAACTAATGGCCTTAGGTACACATCAATGTCGTTGCCGGGTTGCTTGGGGCCTTGGATGAGCACTGGCATCATAATGAACTTCCGCTTCATGCACAACCAAGGAGGAAGGTTATAGATACATAGAGTCACATGCCAGGTGCTATGATTGCTGCTCTGCTCCCCAAAAGGATTAATGCCATCTGCACTTAAACCAAACCATACGTTCCTTGCGTCATCTGCAAAGTCCCGCCACTTTCTCTCGATTTTTCTCTACTGCGACCCGTCAGCGGGTACTCTCAACTTCCCGTCTTTCTTACGGTCTTCTTTGTGCCATCGCATCAACTTGGCATGCTCTTTGTTTTGGAACAAACGTTTCAACCATGGTATTATAGGAGCATAGCACATCACCTTGGCAGGAATCCTCTTCCTGGGGCGCTCGCCCTCAACATCATCACCAGGGTCATCGCGGCTGATCTTATAGCGCAATGCACCGCATACCGGGCATGCATTCAGATTCTCGTACTCCTCACCGTGGTAGAGGATGCAGTCATTAGGGCATGCATGTATGTTCAACACCTCTAATCCTAGAGGGCAGACAACCTTCTTTGCTTCGTACGTACTGTCGGGCAATTCGTTGTCCTTTGGAAGCATCTTTTTGAACATTTTCAGCAACTTTTCAAATCCCTTGTCAGCTACACCATTCTCTGTCTTCCATTGCAGCAATTCCAGTGTGGTACCCAGCTTTTTCTTGTCATCTTCGCAATTTGGGTACAACAATTTTTTGTGATCCTCTAACATGCGCTGCAACTTCAACTTCTCCTTTTCACTTTCACAGTTTCTCTTTGCATCAGCAATGGCCCGACCAAGATCATCAGCGGGCTCATCTGATGCCTCTTCTTCAGCTTCTTCTTCTTCATTCTCTTCCCCCATTGTAGTACCATCGTATTCAGGGAACCCAGCATAGTTGTCATCATCCTCTTCTTCTTCATTCTCTTCCATTAGAACCCCTCTTTCTCCGTGCTTGGTCCAACAGTTATATCCGGACATGAAACCGGACGTAAACAGGTGGACGTGAATGACTTTTGAGCTAGAGTAATTTCTATCATTCTTACAGACACCACATGGACAACACATAAAACCATTCCGCTTGTTTGCCTCAGCCGCACGCAGAAAACTATGCACGCCATTAATGAACTGGGGAGAGCGTCGGTCATCATACATCCATTGCCGACTCATCTTCATTACACAACATCGAAAAGACCAAATTAATACAAGTTCCTACATAAAGTTCATACACACTTATTCTCATAAAACAACATAAAACTATCTAGCTAAAGCATTTAAATGCAACAACAAATGCGATCAAAATCGCAACTAAGGTAATAATTGATCCAACAGCATAATGATACCAAGCCTCTTTATTAACGGCATAGTTTCTAATCTTTCTAATCTTCAAGCGCATTGCATCCATCTTGATCTTGTGATCATCGACGACATCGGCAACATACAACTCCAATTTCATCTTCTCTTCTTCAATTCTTTTCAATTTTTCTTTCAAATACTCGTTTTCTTTTTCAACTAAATTTAACTTCTCGACAAGAGGGTCGGTTGCAATTTCTGGTTCACATACCTCCTAGATAAAAATATCTATGTCAACTTGATGGGCATAATTGTCATAAACGCGAAATGCAACAAATAGTTATAAAATAGAATATATATACCACATCCGAATCATAAACCGGACGAGGGCCGACGGGGACGGATATCAAAGTCATGGCACTATGTATAACAAACAATCATACATGTAAGAAAATTATACAATTAACTATCTAAATCATACAAATAAGATTTTTTTTATAAAAAGGATAAGAACAAGAGGCTCACCAAGGTGGTGCCGGCGACGGGACGGTGCGGGCGATCGACGGTGGTTAGGACGGGGACGGGAAGGCACTAAGTAAACCACACCTACACATATGCAAACTAAGAAGTTAATTTGAGCTCAAATTGCATATAAATCAAATAAACTCCCACATAATTACTCCCAAACTAGAACCCACAAATCACTCTACTTATGTAGGGTAACGCAGCAGAAAACAAAAATTTTCCGACCTACGCACCAGCCCAGGATCACTATGGAGACTGCATACAAGGTTTGATCTTTTTCGTTACCGACTCGTAGCGCAGCGGAAGTAGAGTCGATGACGATCGGCGGTGCAGATCCCCGCAGCAAGGATTTTACAACCTCCCAACCGCGAGGATGTATACCCTCATCCGCCCCACGGACAGCCCTCCGGGAGGCGGTCACACAGTCCCCCGGACGGTGTCGCGGACAGCCCTTCGGGAGGACCTCCAAAACTTGGACTGTCACTCGGACAGCCCTTCGGGAGGACCTTCGAAACTCGGACGGTCACACGGACAGCCCTTCGGGAGGCACTCTCGAACTAAGACCGAAACTACGATCTCTCTACAGAGTTGCACACATACGGTGTCATCTATCCGGCAGGGCTTCGCCGTCCAGAACTAGTTCCTGCCGGAACTAGTTCCTGGGAGGGAGAGAAGAAGCCAGATCATTGCAATGGCACTTGTACGTGAGAAAGAGTGAGTGTGGAGGCAGCCCCTCCACCTCTATTTATAGGAAATCCCAAGGGGTAGGGTGGTTTTACACTAAAACCCAAAGTGCACATGAATGAAGTCCTTCCTCAAGGGCATAAGGGTGAAACCAAGCAACAAGTGGGGCTCCATGAGGGAGACCACCATGTGGCCGGCCACACCCCCATGAGGGGCCCCCAAGGGGGTCCTTATCCATCCATGTCATCCCCTAGATCTTTTGAGTAAAGCCCCAAAAGGTGGCTTTCCAAAAATACCCCAAAAAGCACTTTCACTATTCACGACGACATTTTTCAGCGTCTGATCGAACTGAAAATATTCATGTGGGCTTAGAACATTTCCAGTACCCACCAAAATAATTTTCAACGCGAGCCGGAACAACTCCGGTTTAGTGATTTTCATCTGCGAAAAGCATCTGAAGCGGTTTCGGCAGCTCCGGAACATTTCCGGTTTTCATTCCGGAAAATTCCAGAAAGTTTCCAGAATGATTCTGGCACCCTCCAAGAATTATCAGGCATGTGCCGAAACCAATTTGACTTAATGGTATCCCCTGAAACAACTTTTCAGTTTTACCGAAACTGTTCCGGTGTTCTCTCTGTGGAACTTTTCCGCTGTCCGAAACTTTTCCGGTGTCCGAAACTTTTTCGGTGATTTTCTCTCAGACTCCCTGTCTAGTATTCAGCAGATAGATGACCCTTAAGCGTGTGACCCTATAGGTTCGGTGAAGCATAGACATGACCCGGAACCCCTTCCGATCAATGATCAACATCGGAGCCGTGGACACCCATATTGACCCCTATACCCACACGAATGAATATTCGAGTGAACCTCCAGTTGCCGTGTGCTATTCCTGTTGCTTCGCGATATGTTACAAATACCCGAGGTGAGACATGTTGGCATCCCCGTGGATCAACAACTTGTCCACTATGCCAGTTACCTCGTTACCGGTATTGTTCTCTTTTCTCGTTCCCGTGTTCCGGCATCCCCGTGATCAAATCACAAAGTGTCTGGCCAGACGATGAGGGATACCGTAACACCGAGAGGGCCCAGAGATATCTCTCCATCGTCGGAGGAGCAAATCCCAATCTTGAGCTATCAAGTTACTTGACATACTTTTCCATGAACCCGTAAGCCGCCGTAATAGCCACCCATTTACGGATGACGTTTAACAAACCCCAAAGTTCATGAAGCAAGCATGAAGAAACTCGATACTCTCATGGTCTAAGGAATCATGCAAACGTTAACCATCTCTGTGTTATAAACCATTAACTAATGACGAATGTATCTCATAGCATAACATCAATTCGGGTCGATTCAACACAAATGTTCTTCTAATATTGTGCCCTCAAAATTGCCGGCATAGCCATGCCCATGATCAGGAAAACAGGATCATCATGCAATACTTGAGCCAGTCTTAGAGGCCAGACTAGGAATACATTTTACCGTTTATTATTCCACACGTGCATATGAGTCTTCCTCCGAGCCTCGTGGTTATTGTAGACTCGAGAACCATAGCAGTTATAGCATGGAACATAAACCTAATTATGAACAGGGAGATAATCAATAACATTTATTATTGCCTCTAGGGCATATCTCCTACAGACTCCCACTTGCACTAGAGTCAATAATCTAGTCAATGCTAATGCACTTTACACCTATGGCATACTGGTGTAAAATATGCTTCGCTTGTGGTATAGCCTGATGTCCAACGGATCTGACGACTTCAGCTCCGTGTGTAACTTTGCATATCCTCGCGTTTTCACGCTTTCACAAAATTCATATTTTGTGTGGACTTGGCTTTGCATATGTGTGAATCATTGGTTGAAACCTGATTCCTCAGACTGAGCTATGGAGCAACTATCTGCAATAGTGTCCCATAGACCAAAGCCATCTTGGAACCATACTAAGTTCATGAATGAACTATATGATTCAACAACTTCTTTGTCGCTTCTTAAGCATCAACATACTCAGCCTTTGTTATAGAATTCGCCACAGTATCTTGTTTGGAACAATTTCCAACTACCGTGCCACCATATTGTGTATTACACAAAAAACCCTTAACTTAAATCGAAAATCGCATGGAGCATTGATGAAGACTGTATCGATGTAATTACTTTACAACGAGCACTTCATAATCTCTGCTTGCGAGAAAACATGTCATCACTACTACTCTAGTACTCAATGACATCTTTCACTGTTGTCCTATGATCAGTACTTTGATCACTTTGGTATCTATACTCGCAACAACTTTGGAGTATTGGACATATCTGGTTGTTTTTACATACCATGGAATACATGATTAATCCAAACACAAGAGTGTGTGGAATCACCATCATGTATCTTGCTCATCAGTGTTTTGGAAACCGAGTCTTGCAAAAACTCTTTCCATGTGACTTCGGCAAGAATCACTCCTTGACGTTTTTCAATGCTAAAAAGTTTTAGCATGTTGTCAATATGTATTCATAGCTTGGCCCCATTAGGTAAATCTATCTCCATAGATCATCATGCCTAATATTGAGGCTATTTAGTCTAAGCACTTCATTGAAAAACTATTTTCAAATGAAGTCCTAATTCGTGTCAAGAAATTTATTTCCAATTAACAATCTGTCAAGTACACAAGGTTTTTAGAAATATTATTATGCTCCCACTTACTTTCTTGAATCACAAGCATCTTCGATACCCATTTGATGAAGTCAAACCCCTTTGACCATTCCATCAAAAACGAAGATTCCAACTCCACTTTGCTCTCTTCTGTCCATCGCGGGAACTCTGAAGTTTGCATACTTACTAGCATCCTCTGGATCGACAAATTTCTTTGGACTGTATCACATACAAGTCCTAGGTTTCATTTCCATCAGATGGAAATCCTTTTGTCATCCATGTTTCATATCTCATGATTGAAATATGTATTAATTGCTAGTTCAACCCGAACCGACTTCAAGCATCGCTACGGTGAGACAATCTCATCGTAGTCAACTCCTTGAACTTGTTATTGCAACAAGTCGAGCTTTATGGATAAAACATTTTATCCGTATCAGTTTTTAGTTCCATAAATATTCGTTAGACTCTAAGTCTTCCGAAAGGTGTATCAAGATTTTAATCTCGAATCACTTATATGGAAACTATCTCGGATTGTATTGGCATTTAGCCAATTCCGGAGTCAGGGCCCATCAACGCTTCCTTGTGTATTGTAGGTATACTGTTGTCTAACAACAATATCTCGTTTGCGCACCTGATAGGTTTGCACGAGCTTTGTCTACGTGGTTCAGCTGCAAGTTCGACCGAAGTCCATACATTTTATTGTAGAGACTTCCGTATCAGTCGCAGTAGGAAACTCCGAAATCACTTCCAAGGTTTCTTTCCTTTGATCTGATGACGAAGATACTGATTATCTCGTCGAGTTGCACTGTCCTCCCACTCACCTTTTGAAAGAACTATTCTCTTTAAAAGCATACCGTTTTGCGGCAAAACCCTTTGCCTCGGTATAGTGGTGGGGGAATACCCAATGACTTGGGATAACCTTACAAAGTAGCACTTGTCTGATTTGGAATAGGTTTGTAACCTTTTACACAAGCCCCATATTCCAAATGTTAAGAAAAGATATAACATGGTTGGGCGTACCACACCATGGCGTCATTTCAACAGACCTGATGGAGCTCTTTTCAGTGTAAAAGCCGCAGTCTCTAAAGCATCACTCTATAAAAGGGATAATGGCAAATTTATTTATGTCATCTTTGATCTTACCATGTCATAAATGGTTCGATTACATCTTCACGGACTTTTCACTTGCAGTGGTGTTCCGGGAGGTGCAAGTTATGAAACCCCTTTCATAACTCATCAGACATTCGCTAAACTTGTAACTCAAATATTCCTTTCTGCAATCGAATTGTAGAAACATAATTTTCTTGTTACAATAACTTCTACTTCATTTTTGAAAACCTTATGAATGAATTCAAAAGATCCAGACTTCGTCTCAACAAGTAAATATCCATATATCTACTTGAGTCATTTCTGAAGATAGATAAATCCACTACTTGCAACAACATTTATTGGACTACACACATCACAATGTATGATCACCAATATGTTCTTTGTTCGTTCCTTATGGCCTGTGAACGGTATTTCAGTCACTTCACTTTTCAGAGGAAAGTTGCAAGTGTCAGATGATTCAAAATCAAACGACTTCAAAATCCATCATAATGGAATTTTCCATGCGGGTTTCTACAATGTGACCAAATGCAGTGCCACACTTGTGTGGTATTCTTTTAGTCTTGCAACATTTAGCGTCAGTGTTATGGATGTATCATATTTTCCATCAATATTCATAACATACATCCCATCTAGGATGGAAGCATGGCCCTTCATGTTATTCATAATACTGAACAACAATTGTTGTTTTATGAACAACTCTTTTGCAACAAACATTGTGCAATGGGCTAGAGTGTATGAAACTCTAAAATGAATTATGAAAGTAAACCCAGAGGTAATGTATTATTATCAATATTCATAACATACGTCTCATTCATAATAAAAGTATGGCCCTTATGTTATTCATAACACCGAACATCAAAAGTTCTCTTATGAACAACCTTCTTGCAAGATACCTTATGCAAAGGGCTAGAGTGTGAAACTCTAAAATGAATTATGAAAGTAAATACATAGGGAATACACCTATGGAAGGCATAGTAATATTTACGATGTTCCCTGCGTGTATCTAAACCTCATTCCTGGCTAGTCTTTCAGGCCATAGTAGTTCTTACATCGAGTTGCAACAGAATGCAATCGAGCGGGTATCTTTGTGATTAACTCACAATACCCAAGAATTAGTGATTAACATGTTTAACCATAATTCCCAAGAACTATATCTTTGACCAGCCTTATATACATCAAAAACCTGTATGACATTCATACATGAGCTGGATATTCCAGTCTTCTATCCTTTTGCCTTTATACTTCTAACAGTTTAACTTTTAGTATATCTCCTACTCTCAGAAGAAGCATCCAACTTAAGAGTGGCGTTAGCCCCGGACTTCCTAGGCGTGAAAGTCTCACTAACACCCTTCGGACACTTCCTTTCTCTTTAAGTTGTTGTTTTATTCACCTTTCATCATATGATAGGCGTTCTCCTGGATCCCTCTCTTATCAGTCTAATGCATAGTAAACTCCTTTACTAACAGTTTGCAAACAAACATTGCTTTGGATATCTCATATCTTTTAGCCTTTGTCTTTCTCTGAAAATGATTTTTAGATTCCATGAATATCACATAACTATCCAAACTTTCGAAGTTCGGGTCTCATGGAAGCAAACATATTGCACTTTGACTGAAAAGGAATTCTAGCTTTTGGATCGAAGGACGAGAGTCACATGATCCATAGCATTAGCGGGAGAATACCGAAAGCATGCGATAGGACAAAGTCCTTCTCGGCACTCTTGAGGACAATCCTCATATTACGTTACCAATCGTAAAGTTTTAACCAGATATTTAACAGCTTATTCAATATTAATTGGGAAGGTGGAAACGCGAGCCATTCTTCTACAACTTTTATGCAAACCACACTTAGACAGTGTTCAAAATTAATTGCACTGAGATTTAAACAAGTTAATTCTACAGTGCGCTCCCACTCAAATCAATATCTCTCATAATTGATTGTGAGTGATACAAGACCCGCATTGTCATTCAACGCCATTGAACGAGATGAACACTGATGGCGCGAACTTCAATCGGTAGGCAAACTTGCCGATCACATCTCTATGTGATTCTTGTTCATCTTTCGATGCGTGTGTTCCGAGCTCAGGGAGATCCTTCCAGAACGTCAAGACAACCAAGTGATCTCGCTGCGAGGTCTCAACTCACCCGCCTCACACTTCTCTAATCGTTCGTACCCAGGGAGATCCTGTGATACCCCGAAAAGTTAGGTGCCGTGAAGGTGCAATACTTGGGAGAACACTAACTACTTGATATTTTTGTGAGAGATCACCCTAATAAAAGCGACTACCGCGCAATCAAGAAGGGTGCATCGTAAGGGATAAACATCTCAGGCAATTCATAATAGCATGATATGGTATAGCCCTTTCTGACGGAGAAGTCTTTCATTTCTTCGTCTTCGGCATTCGCGTCGGTGTTCACCTTCGCGAAGATTTCCACCACCTTGTCGATGCACCAGATAATATTGCTATCTCTATAGCTAATAAAATAATGCATTACAACAAGGTTGACACGCAGGTCATTAAAGTGACAATCATATGGCTCCAGCCATCATGTCGAATCATGACACGCAGGTCATGTTAATTTACATTATATAGTCATCTCATACATAATCAAATTAAATATGAGTACTGCTATACCACATCATATGCACATCTCATGTCATCCTGCAAAACCAAGTTAGACGCCTCTAATCAGTTTATACAAGATTTTATTTTACGTGGCTTCTAAGGTTTCGAAACAAACCGAAGCTACCAACGTCCATCATCAAGCATGATAATCCAAGTCGCTAGATTAACATTGCGGGGTGTATGAAACACGAGATAATAAAATCTCGAGCCCCATACTGAACTTCGTCATACGCGTGACCCCCGTACAGATCATATCTGCATTGCCCTTTCGTCTGCGAAATTTCATCTTTCTTTTTAACTACGGTGGAATTCAATGAACTGTTAGCACTTCGTTGATCAATCAGGATCGCGGATTGCCAGAACATTGAAACTCCACCATACTGTTATCAAGATCAGAAATATGCAAATTCCAGGGAAGCAACAAGAACATCGGGTAACAAATTTCATCTGCTACCCGCACAAATAATTTTCAGTAATAGAACTCATCTACTACCTAATTATATTGTGCAATACCCATACATCTCTATGTATTCTAGATCGCAACCTGCATCTACGCATAGCACGGCTCTTGATGCCACTGTAGGGTAACGCAGCAGAAAACAAAAAATTTCCGACCTACGCACCAGCCCAGGATCACTATGGAGACTGCATACAAGGTTTGATCTTTTTCGTTACCGACTCATAGCGCAGCGGAAGTAGAGTCGATGACGATCGGCGGTGCAGATCCCCGCAGCTAGGATTTTACAACCTCCCAACCGCGAGGATGTATACCCTCATCCGCCCCACGGACAGCCTTCCGTGAGGCGGTCACACAGTCCCCCGGACGGTGTCGCGGACAGCCCTTCGGGAGGACCTCCAAAAATTGGACTGTCACTCGGACAGCCCTTCGGGAGGACCTTCGAAACTCGGACGGTCACACGGACAGCCCTTCGGGAGGCACTCTCGAACTAAGACCGAAACTACGATCTCTCTACAGAGTTGCACACATACGGTGTCATCTATCCGGTAGGGCTTTGCCGTCCAGAACTAGTTCCTGCCGGAACCCAGACAGCCTTTCGGCTCTACGAAACTATTTCGCTGGGAGGGAGAGAAGAAGCCAGATCATTGCAATGGCACTTGTATGTGAGAAAGAGTGAGTGTGGAGGCAGCCCCTCCACCTCTATTTATAGGAAATCCCAAGGGGTAGGGTGGTTTTACACTAAAACCCAAAGTGCACATGAATGAAGTCCTTCCTCAAGGGCATAAGGGTGAAACCAAGCAACAAGTGGGGCTCCATGAGGGAGACCACCATGTGGCCGGCCACACCCCCATGAGGGGCCCCCAAGGGGGTCCTTATCCATCCATGTCATCCCCTAGATCTTTTGAGTAAAGCCCCAAAAGGTGGCTTTCCAAAAATACCCCAAAAAGCACTTTCACTATTCACGACGACATTTTTCAGCGTCTGATCGAACTGAAAATATTCATGTGGGCTTAGAACATTTCCAGTACCCACCAAAATAATTTTCAACGTGAGCCGGAACAACTCCGGTTTAGTGATTTTCATCTGCGAAAAGCATCTGAAGCGGTTTCGGCAGCTCCGGAACATTTTCGGTTTTCATTCCGGAAAATTCCAGAAAGTTTCCAGAATGATTCTGGCACCCTCCAAGAATTATCAGGCATGTGCCGAAACCAATTTGACTTAATGGTATCCCCTGAAACAACTTTTCAGTTTTACCGAAACTGTTCCGGCGTTCTCTCTGCGGAACTTTTCCGCTGTCCGAAACTTTTCCGGTGTCCGAAACTTTTTCGGTGATTTTCTCTCAGACTCCCTGTCTAGTATTCAGCAGATAGATGACCCTTAAGCGTGTGACCCTATAGGTTCGG
Source organism: Elymus sibiricus (assembly GCA_039707655.1). NCBI lineage: Eukaryota > Viridiplantae > Streptophyta > Magnoliopsida > Poales > Poaceae > Elymus > Elymus sibiricus. The sequence goes on along the minus strand of CM077672.1, from coordinate 17,714,843 downwards.
TGAAGCATAGACATGACCCGGAACCCCTTCCGATCAATGATCAACATCGGAGCCGTGGACACCCATATTGACCCCTATACCCACACGAATGAATATTCGAGTGAACCTCCAGTTGCCGTGTGCTATTCCTGTTGCTTCGCGATATGTTACAAATACCCGAGGTGAGACATGTTGGCATCCCCGTGGATCAACAACTTGTCCACTATGCCAGTTACCTCGTTACCGGTATTGTTCTCTTTTCTCGTTCCCGTGTTCCGGCATCCCCGTGATCAAATCACAAAGTGTCTGGCCAGACGATGATGGATACCGTAACACCGAGAGGGCCCAGAGATATCTCTCCATCGTCGGAGGAGCAAATCCCAATCTTGAGCTATCAAGTTACTTGACATACTTTTCCATGAACCCGTAAGCCGCCGTAATAGCCACCCATTTACGGATGACGTTTAACAAACCCCAAAGTTCATGAAGCAAGCATGAAGAAACTTGATACTCTCATGGTCTAAGGAATCATGCAAACGTTAACCATCTCTGTGTTATAAACCATTAACTAATGACGAATGTATCTCATAGCATAACATCAATTCGGGTCGATTCAACACAAATGTTCTTCTAATATTGTGCCCTCAAAATTGCCGGCATAGCCATGCCCATGATCAGGAAAACAGGATCATCATGCAATACTTGAGCTAGTCTTAGAGGCCAGACTAGGAATACATTTTACCGTTTATTATTCCACACGTGCATATGAGTCTTCCTCCGAGCCTCGTGGTTATTGTAGACTCGAGAACCATAGCAGTTATAGCATGGAACATAAACCTAATTATGAACAGGGAGATAATCAATAACATTTATTATTGCCTCTAGGGCATATCTCCTACAACTTATAGAGCATTGCACGAGCTAATCTAGCAATGAGAGATGAAAGGACAAAGTTGCTAACCTTTGTGAACACTTGGATAGATGGGGTGCCTTCAAATCTTGACAAATCTTTGGCAAAAATGGAGGATGAGCTCGAGAGCAAGGGGAAGAACAGAGGAGAGAAAGGGGAAAACAGAGAGAATGGGCTCGGGCTGGACGAAAAGGTTTATATAGGGACGTCTTTAGTCCCGGTTGGTTATACAAACCGGGACTATAGGTCCACCTCTAGTCCCGGTTTGTGATACAAACCGGGACTAAAGGGGCTCGTGGGGGCCCCAGCCTGACACCAGCCTGCCACCACCCCTTTAGTCCCGGTTTGTATCACAAACCGGAACTAAAGGTCCACCTCTAGCTCGTGGGGGCCCCAGCCTGATACCAGCCTGCCACCACCCCTTTAGTCCCGGTTTGTATCACAGACCGGGACTATAGGTAGAAAATGAACCGGGACTAATGATGCCCGTGCCCCCGACCACTCCTAGCCGTTGGAACCGGGTCTAATGGTCACAGTAGTCCCGGGCCGTAATCAAACCGGGACTAAAGGGGCGGACGAAAGGTCTGTTTTCTACTAGTGGTAGTACTACCATGTTATATATAACACAGTAGGAGCCTCTCCTACTTTAAGCTAAAAAAAAAGGCAAATCTTAACTTGTTATTCACTTGCAAGAGTCAACTGCATGACAACTGGTGGTTTCCCTCCACCCGGAACGTTCAACATGGACAATAAGAAATGCAAACTTGCCAAGCAAACCTTGAAAATTTCATTAAAATTTAGTCATTCATGTATGACTGGAGGAGATAATAATGTGCACATGGATCATAAACAACATAAGTAGGTAATTCTTTTTCTTTGTTTATGAACTGCGGTGCTGAAGGTTCAAAGGCCGTTAATCACTATCCCTGCACCATTTACTACTAAGGTGCTTTATTTGTTGTTTTGGTCTAAATTCTCCGCTATGAAATCTTTATTGCCTGAAATGGTGGTAACTTTTGTTTTTTTGTTTATGAGAATGTTCAAAGGACATTAATCATTATCCATGTGACATCTGTTTATAAGGGGAAAATAGTACGATATTTTCTATCAAAATGTGTATACATAATATCTTAATTGACAATCTATATCTGAGCTTGAAATAATCTTAACAGTTTTTTGCAAAACTGTCATCTGGTATGTCCATATGCGAACCATCCACCCAATTAGCTACAAGGCATCCCACAACCAGTACCATCATAGAATTGTATCCAAGAGAGCATGTAGAAACATCTAATGGTATCACCCTTTCACATGACATTTTTTCCAATGGAGTATGGTTATTTATTGATTTAGATTCGCTGAGTCTAACCCTGCGTTGGGCATATTGCTTCAAATATGGGTCTTGGGTTTAACAGTTTACGCACTGGCCATGCAGAAAAGCCTACAACACCTCAAGGAACACCAAGTGGTGGTGAACATATTGCTTCCAATGCAAGTATTACACAAGACAAAAATTAACAAAGGTGGAACCGTGATAAAGCAGGGTGAGATAGGCTAACACCCAAGCAGAGAGAGGAAATGAATGCACGACGAAGAGAAGCTAGAGAAAATAAAACTAATGAAGAGAGGAATGCGAGCCAAAGGGCAGCAAGGCAAAATCTGACAACTGAGGAGAGGCGAGAGATGAACGCCCGTAGAAGGGAAGCCAGTAAAAATAAACCAATTGAACAGAGGCAAGAAACGAATGCCCGCCGAAGAGCACCTAGATAGAGCCTACCACCTAACGAGAGGCAGGCATTGCGGACTCAGCGCAATGCAGACCTCGCAGCTAAGCCGAAGATCCCATGCGCTGAATCCATCGCAATGCCTTGCCCAGATGCACATCCCTTATGAATCAGCATGTTATGTTACTGAGATTTTCATATGTCCAGTTTATATTTCCAGTTACTTGTTAACTCACTTGAATGATTTAAATGCATCAAGTAGATCTTATTTTGTAAGAGATAATTATCAGGATCATTGTTCTCTATGAACACATCGTTCTGTTAGATTTTTTTATCGTCTTACATCGCAAGTTAAGTGGATTTCAATTACTTATCCATTGTTATGGGCTATCATTTCTATAAAATGCAAAATTTTACATGCACTATATTTATATATATGCAACCGGTAAAAAATATATCGATGGCCCGTGGCAACACACGGGCATTCTACTAGTTTTTTGTATACTCCTTGGTATTTAGCTCAACTCACCAAAAAACACACAAAAGAAAAAGAATACCCAAGTTCCTAGTTCACCTAAGGAGTTGTGGGTCACATTATCAATTTGTCTTTTGGGACAAAATACAATGCGTTGCCCGCTTCTTTCTCTTTGAGGACCCATTTACTACTAACCAGTGATTGTTCCGTGATGATTTTGTAGGGACATGTGCAAGATGATCACCTTTTTTGAGGAAATTTGGAGGATGAAATGAGTTGCGACAGAAGGACGACCAACGTATTAGTACTCCTAAGCAACTAATTCATTTACAAACTTACTGAAAGAACACGAGAACTGATAATAATAATAATAAGTTACAGCAAGACCCTCTAGGGTTATCATCTCCAGCTCCGCTTTTTTGCATCTCGACGCTCCTTCAAAACTTGTAGAGGTGAAAAAGCTCCAACATACGAAAGTCGATAAGCACTCTACGACCGGATGCATGCCCCGTAAGGTGATGCAGAATCACGGGTTATTCTTAAAATCATGGGGGAAGAATTTTAGAGCACGTAAAGTAGAAACAAGAGCTCCATCGTCGCCGCCATGCCTACGGTCAAGCTTAAGCATCGGATGACAATCGGCTAAATCACCATCGGTCGTCTATCTCCTCAGCGATAATGCCTGCTGCGAAGGCCACAAGGAGATGGGGATAGAGCGAAATGGCTTTTTCATGGGACGTTGCCTCCATCGTTGAGCCTCCTAACATCGAAAAGCCTTCTTTTTTGGACAGGCCTAGGGAGCGGCCGGCTGCTCCCTGGCGCTCCGGAGCAGCCGGCCCAAAAAGGAAATTTCTGGTCTCTAAGCTATAAAAGGAAATATTTTCTATCTCTAATAATCTATAAATAGAAATAGTTTGTCCCCTAATTCCATATTAGGAAAAGTGAACATGTGTGAACAGAAAAAGTAGAAAGTAAATGCAAACCACCCACGTGAACAGGTGTGAACGTACTTAATTTTGGCTTTCAAAATTTTAAAAACCCATAACTTTCAAATCCCGCATCGAAATTAAGATCCGTTTTCATCGTTGAAACCCTTGCGACGTGCTTTTCGAAACTAGATTTCGCATGGCTACGTTTCGACGAAATTTTTTGTGTGCAATTTTGTCTCCGTTTTGTGCAACTGCATAGCAGCCGATGTGCAACTACCTGACAGTGGATATGCAACTTTCTGCCTACCCCATGGATGTGTAGTTTTCACTGATGGCACCTCCACCCTCAAACTACCTCCTTCTCGTGAAATGTGCAAATTCGTGTGTTGCCCAGGCCAACTGCCTAGTAGTTGATGTGCAACTTTACTCCTGCCCGTGATTGTGCTTTCACTGTTTGCTACGTCGGCCAACTGTCTAGCAGTGGATGTGCAACTTCGGATATTGCCACGGCCAACTATCTACCAGTGATGTGCAACTTTCCCTCATACCCCGTGGATGTGTAATTTCCCTACTAGCACTCGGTCCAAACCACCCCTCTAGTGGGATGTGCAACTTTAGCATCCTGTTTACATGCAACTTTTCACTACCTTCATGAATATGTAACTTTTCACTACCCTCATGTATGTGGAATTTCACCGTCCAACTATCCCTGCTTGTGAGACGTGCAACTTCATATGTTGCTCCGGCTAACTGCCTAGCAGACTTTGTGCAACTCCGTTTGTTGCCCTCGCCAACTGAAACTACATATCCACAAGTAGGGAGGGGAAGGAGTTGCACATCGAGTAATAGGCAGTTGGCTGGAACAACAGACTAAGTTGCACATATCGCCGGTAGAGGAGGTGGAGCAGGGTGTGTCAACTGTAAAAAAAACTATACATTCACGAGTAGGGACAAGGGTTGCACATCGACTACTAGATAGTTGGTCAGGGCAGTAGACTAGTTGTACATCAAGTTGTCATGGTTGCTAGGTTGCAACCTCAAATGAAGTTAGATCATGCAGCTCCAAAAATTGGTTTAAAAAAAATTGCACCATGTAGTACTAAAGTTGCACAATGCAGTACTGAAGTTGCACCATATAGCACCAAAGTTGGCACAAAAAATTTCATGGAAACATAGCCATGCGGGATCTAGTTTCAAAGATCCCGTCGCGATGAATTCAAGGGTGAAAACGGATCTGAATTCCGACGTGTGGTTTAAAAGATATGACTTTTTAAAAATTTAAAAACCCGAAATAAATGTACGTGGATCTGTTTTTCAACCGACGTGACTAGTCTGAAACGCATTTAATGCTAACAACAAAACATCCGCTAGCTGACAAAAAAGTACACGCATGCGTGTGCCCGTAAAGCGCGCGTGCGCTTTTAAGATTTCAGGTTTTTTTTCAACTCCACAAAGTCACTTGAAAAGAATATTATAAGTCAATTTGGGCTTCAGCCCACTAAACCCGGCCCACACTATAGCATGCCCAGGCCCATGGGTCCACACTATCCAGTCACACCTTGGCTTTCCAGTCTTCCACCGAATTCGTCGACGAAATGCCGCCGCAGTGGCCGTGGCTCCAGCCCGCCGCCGCCGCCGCCGCCGCTCGCCGCGCCACCCCCTTCGTCTTGCGCGGGAGACGCTGCTCCTCCTCCGTCCCCGCCTCCGCCTGCGCCTCGGCGCCCTCCGGCCACGCCCGCGAGAAGGTAATTAACCCAGCTCAGCCGCCGGCCTGTCGCCGCCGCCGCCCATAGCTCCTGACGGTGTTCACCATGCAGGAGGATGAGCAGTCGCTGGTGGTGGTGGGCGGCGGCGCCGCCGGGGTGTACGCGTCCATAAGGGTCAAGACCCTGGCTCCCCACCTCAACGTGGTGGTCATAGAGAAAGGGAAGTTCTTGTCCAAGGTACCATTCCAATGTCTTGATTTCCATTGGACTGAAAAGCTACTGCTATGGTGTTCCTTCAGTATGAATTGCTGGAATGGCTGCCTGCAGGTCAAAATCTCTGGCGGCGGGCGGTGCAATGTCACCAACGGGCACCATCTCGAGCCGTCGGTACGCGCACTTTGCAGACTCTGCTGCATCCATTGCTTTTCATAGTCCATATTAGTTCTGTGGATTTGTAATTGTGGCCTAGCCATCGAGAAAGGGAAGTTGTTGTCCAAGGTACCATGCCAATGTATGTAGCTGTCTGTAATCTAGCCATTGTGTTGTGTCAGTCAGTTAATTTGCCATTCACAGGCTGAATGAGATGGCGGCAATGTGTGCACTATTTTGATCGGCAGCCGTAAAAATGATTTGTACTACTCCGTCCAGAATTAACTGTCGCTGAAATGAGTGTATCTACACACTGAAACGCGTCTAGATACACTCATTTCAGCGACAGTTAATTCTGGACGGAGGTTGTACTATTTTTCAGTCACTTATTACGTGTGCTGTTTAAGATTGTGTTTGTCAACAATAAAATATTATTCGATTCTCAGGCACTGGCGAGAAATTATCCTAGGGGGTACAAAGAACTCCGGGGATCGTTCTTTCGTAGTCATGGGCCACAGGATACCATGCACTGGTTTTCAGATCATGGTGTGGAGCTTAAGGTAGCTTAGTGCACACCACATTTACTTCAGGATCTTGCTTGTGCATTGACTGAAGCCAGATTACTTATCTGTGTCTACTGTTTTGACTGTCATGTCAGACCGAAGAGGACGGTAGAGTCTTTCCTCTCACTGACAACTCTGCGTCGGTAGTAGACTGCCTGCTGAACGAGGCGAGAAGACTGGGAGGTAGCCAATGCTATTTGACTGCTGTCCATTCAGTTATCATCCACACACCCTTCACCACGAAGACACAATTTCTGGAATTGAGTTGTTTTTTTGAAGTTTCCCTGCAGGCTGGTAAATCCGTGTCCGGTGCATCTGTCGACGCCAACGGGAAGTTTGTTGTCAAAGTTGAGAAGCGTACTATTGATTTTGTTGATTACATCAGCGCTAATTATGTCTTAGTTGCTACAGGCAGCAGCCAGCAGGTATGTGAACACTAAATAGGTGCTTACTCTACTAGACACCATAAACTAGTTCCCTTGCATATTTCTCTTACTTGCAGGGCTACTCATTTGCTGCGCAACACGGTCACTCTATTATTCCACCGGTGCCCAGCCTATTCACATTTAAAATTGCAGACAAGCGACTGGCTGATCTCTCAGGGGTATTGATCCGTAACTGCTATTGCATATCTCATACTCACAAGTAGTGACTGACTGCGCAAAAATGATTCCCCTCCTTTTCTCCTGCCACGTAGGTCACGTTCACAAGAGTCAAAGCAAAATTGATGCTAGATGGTATTCAGAAAAGCGCTCCTGAATTAACTCAGGTGAGCTGGCTACCTTCAGCAATAGGCTCTGTTGTAGATGTTTGCTTATTTAATTGCTTGGCCATTACAGACTGGACCTATGTTGGTTACACATTGGGGGCTTAGTGGCCCTGTTGTTCTTCGATTGTCTGCATGGGGAGCACGCGAATTATATCAGGACAAGTACCAAGGTGAGGCCCGAAGAAATTATACAAGATTGGCACTACATTTCTGACATTGTCATCCAACTGTATAGAACCTAATTGGATTTACAGTTTTGTTTATTCAGCTGGTGCATTTTGTATTCCATCAATCACATGAAAATTTCCATTACAGTAGTATTTTAAAACAGCATGGAAGACCTACAAGTAATTGCCAAACTCATCCGCTTCTCTTATTGGGATGTGTATATTTCTTTTGACACAGCAAAGCTTATGGTTGACTTCATACCTGACATTCACATTGAGGACGTGAAGCGCATCCTTTTCCAGCACAAAGACAAAAATGCGGTTCGGATCTTTCCCTGTGCATTTTTAATGTAACTTTGTTAATTCTTCGGAGTCTTCATCTGAGAATCTTAGTTTTTCAATGTTAACTCTGCTCTTGATTGCCTGTTGCTTTAGTAACAGTTCTTGTAAATACTTTCAACGAGATAGATATTGCTTCCTGTTTCTTTATGTCACCCTTATTCGGCTTTCCGAGTTCAATTTTAATGCAGATTTGGTTGCAGATACAGATACTTATAGCCACCTTGACATCATTCTGTTTTATCTGTCATGTTACAGTACTCTAACCAATGTTTTGTATGGCTTATGTAATTTATTAGAGAAGTATTCCCTTTGAAAATTCCAAATTTCCCTTGTAAAATGTTATGGTGAAGTTGAACTAAGATTTTTTTTAATCTCTGCAGAAGAGCAAAGTAAACAACTCCTTTCCCAAGGAGTTTGGTCTGGTGAAGAGGTTTTGGGGATTCCTTCTAGAACAGGAGGTTTGCAATATTGCTAAATTCTGTCCTTATCCCTTTAATCAGAAAGCTTTAATCATTTCAAGTCTCCTCTTGCAGAGTTTAGATGGTGATATGCACTGGGCTACCGTACCAAAAAATCATCTAAATGCAATAGCCCTTCGTTTAAAACAGTGGATGTTTGAGGTTGTTGGGAAGGTATGTGGTATCTCAACATATCACTTGAAAAGTTCGCTAGCGATGTGATACATGTTTACTCACTGTGTTGTTGTTCCTCATCATATGTAGGGCCAATTCAAAGATGAATTTGTGACAGCTGGAGGTGTTCCACTTTCAGAGGTATCTAGTCGACAACTTAATTGCAGTTACCATAAACATGACCCGACTCGCAAACAAATTCTAATTTGTTCCTCTGTTGTAAAGATATCGCTTAGCACTATGGAAAGCAAGAAGCGGCCCAATCTGTTCTTTGCAGGAGAGGTAATACCGTAATAGCACAGCTGTTCCTGAACTTGCAACACTCTGGCCATCTTAGTATCTTACAGAGTGTGATCTTGCTGTAGGTTCTTAATGTCGACGGGGTCACCGGCGGATTCAACTTTCAGGTAATGATTATAAATTTCAGATTATATCACTTCCAAGAGAACAGTGGATGAGTGAAAACTTTTGAAGTGGGAACAAAAAAGGTTTCAACTTAGCATTTGCTCTTTGCTTTCCACAGAATGCATGGACTGGTGGGTACATAGCTGGGACAAGCATTGGCACATTGGCATCGACCAGCATCCTCAAAGAAGAGCAGGCTTGTTTGCAACTGCAAGCATCTTAAGGACTAGTATGGAACCATGATAACGAGGGGCAGTGATTCAAGGATTCGTATTGGCTGACAAACTTTGTAAAAACTTCTGAGTGTAGCTTAGCTGCTAGTCCACAGTATTGTAGCTCAAAAACAAGCAAAGATAACCAAGATTCACATCGACTAATTGAATCGTCGTGTTGTAGGCTTGTAGCGACAGTTTTGTTGTGGAGTAAGATCCTAGCCGAGCAACCTCTGAATCCTTGTAAACTTGGCAGTAAGAATCAGAAGATCAATACCCAGTGCAAAGGTTAGGCTGGAACTTACAGCTACAGCACCTGGTGTACTGAAACATAAAACAATTTTCATTGTCTAATTTAGAATGCAGCAGATCATCAATCTCTTAATGTTCCTTCTCACAGATAAATAAACAAGTCTCGCAAATTGTATAATTCAGAATGCAACAATGTAGTCCCTAACTGTTCCCATGGATAAATAAGTTTCAACACTCGCTACAGACGAAACTATAGCAGATGAAACTGTAACAGATGAAATTACACACAACCAAGATTCAGAGAGATACATCGACTAATTGTATTGGTCGCATCGTAGCACCAATTTTGCTGTGAAGCAAGTTCCTGGAGCTGATGCAAACTTCGCTGTAACAATCAGATGATCAATGCATTGCTTTCCATAAGGTTAGATTGGAAAATTACAGCTATGGCAACTGATGTGCTAAAACATAAAAACAATATTCATTGTCTAATTCAGAATGCAACAATGCAATGTCTAAATGTTCTCACCACAGATAAATAAGTTTGGAAACATAAGAACTCAACCATCACCACATTTTCTTAACACACGCTACAGGCGAAACTAGAACAGATGCTTCATCCAAAGAAACTGTTTGCTCCACAAAACTGCACCTGTTCAGCTAGCTAAGTTGTTTATTTCTGATGATAAACTAGCAGGCACTAGAGCAAATGCATGCGCTCGACATACGGGTTGTGAAGCCATTGACTAAGTGGCTCCCCGCACCCGACAAAGCAGCCGGTGTTGCCGCGAGCGGCGAACAGCGGGAACTGGAAGAGATGCAGAAGCTTCTCGATGGACTGTCGAACCAGCGACGACCCGGTGACCCTGCTCCTCCTTCCCCAGCCAGTGACAATGTCAATTCTCTCCGGGCAGGACCCCATCACCAGCATCTGCCTGTGGAACCACGCGAGCGTCCTGGAGAGAGCGGTGACGGCAGTGCCCTCGGACATGAGGTGGAGGTTGATGAGCCAGTAGGAGGAGCTCTTCTCCCTGACGGAGTCCGGGTAGACGTTCTTCTGCGCTGCTACCTCCCATATGAAGCCGGCCTCCTCCTTGAGGCCGGACTTGTGCAGGAAGTCTATCACGGCGTCCATTATGCCCCTCTTGCTCTCCCGGTCCTCACTGTGCATCATGTCCAAGAAATACCTGGCATGGTCCCTCACGTTCTCGCCGCCGGGCTCGGCGTCGGGCAGATACAGCAAGAACATGTGTGCCGGGTGTCCGGTGATCGCCATGAGCTGGCAGCATAGCCCCATCCGCGGATGAGCATCGGTGCAGCAGCTGAGCAGCAAGGTGTAAGTCTGGAGAGACGGAACGAGCCCCTGCGCAAGCATGTTCTGGAGCACGCTGTAGGCATCTTGAAACCTGTTCAGCTTCAGGAAAGCACTCAGGAGGGAATTACAGGTGGGCACATTGGGCTGCAAACCATCCTGGAGCATGGCAAGGTACCATCCTAACGCCTTGTCGACATTGCCAGCTTTGCCCCAGAGGTCGACCAAAAGACCATACACGGGCTCATCAGGAGCCCAGTCGCGCCTCATCTCGAGGAAGACAGCCTCAGCCTCGTCCAGATGACCACAGTGACCAAGAACTTCCATGACAATGCTGTATGTTATCTTGTCGGGACGGAATCCGGCGATCTGCATGTCTCTGTACAGCTTCACGACATTGTCGTAGTTTCTTGCCTTGGCCTGCAGGGCGATTATTATGTTGTAAGTAACCAGGTTGGGCGTACACCCGTTCTCGATCATCTCGCAGAAAAGCTTGTAGGCGGCTGCCAGCTGGCCCCCTTTTCCAAGGCAATTGACCATGGCGCTGTAGGTGAAGGTATCGGGCGACAGGCCGACTTCTTGCATCCTGCCATACAGATCCATCGCCACTTCCAGGTACCCTGATTTAGCATGGATATCGATCAGTGTACAGTATGTGACGCGATCAGGCTCGTAACCAGCTCCCTCCATCTCCTCGAAGACCTTAACAGCCTCTCTTAGAAAATTTGCACGGCCATACGCGTGTATTATTCTGTTGTATGTCACCACAGTTGGCTTGCAGTTTACCAAGCTCATCTCATCGAGAAGCTTTCTCATCGTGCCAAACTGCTTTGCCTGTCCGAGGATCCCTATCATGGTGGTGTAGGTATGACCATCATGCTTGAACCCTGGCTGCCGCTTCAACCAATGGAAGAAACCAAGCGCAATATTGTGGTCATGAAGCAGCTTCAGTACTTGATTAGCCTGGAACGCATCAATCTTGCAACGGAGACTATCAAGAACATGTTCCGTCATGGGACCCCATTTCATCTGCTGCAGCGTATGGTAGTACTGTTCAACTGCCCGCAATGACTTCAGTGATCTTAAGTTAGACTGCGGTCCTCCACCATGACCTTTTATTGTTCCTAAAGGGCCCTGAGATTTGTCAGAGGGACCACTATAAACAGCTGGAGCTGAGAAGTTGCGAGTTTGAACTCCAGCCCACCTGCCATCTGAATTGGGACTATTATTAGAATGGTAATTTGAGTGGCCCTGATTAGGATGCCTTTGATTCCTTACTTGCGACGGTGAACCGGAAACTGCAGCCGCTGGCCCTGAGAAATTCTGCTTTGACTTTGCATATCCAGATCTTGAGCCCCCCTTCCCAAAATCATTTTGCATGGAAGGGGCACAAGGCGTATTTGCCCCAGCATGGCTATGCTGATTATTTGCCTTGTTATTAGAAGACTGGCCACCAGATAATGGCTTGCTAGAATAGTTGGCACCAGCCTGTGGAACTTGCTTAGTGCTTCCATTATTCGAGGAGGACCTCAAATTTACCAACTCATTATACACGCCAGCTCCTGCGATTCCGGACTGAGAAATGCCCCTGGCGGCCTGCTTAGATGGCTGCACATAATTATTTCCTTGAACCTGACGGTTACCAGGATGGTTACTTCTGTTGCTTGATGCTGGCTCCTTGTCTGGAGATGAGGTGGAAGGAATGACATTAACAGCTTGAGTTGGGTATCCAGTAGCACTACCAGCAACATGCTGCGCAGACGGAGGCTGAACCTTCACAGAAGATCTGCGCTCGATAGCACTCGCAGTCTGCCTCTTTGAACCACAAGTGTCATCATCAGGGCACGTGCACGAAGCTCCATCCGCGCTACCACACCTTGACCCACTAAGATAGAAGGACCGTGCACACTGCGTTAGCGTGCTGAGTTGCTTTGCCCTCAACATGAACTGCAATATAAAGTTTACATCGTGTTATCAACTAGAACAGCCTTTTATATTACAGTACATAAATAAGAGGTTCTGCTGCATAATCTGGACAAAAAAAAAATACAAGGTCATGACAACATTTGTTTCGATGGACTATTATCATCAAAGGCACAAGAATCGCAGAAACAGTACAAGCCACAAGGAAAAATAAGCTACAGAGAACAGGACATGAATATTATCAAGTGAACGCAGAAAGCTTGCCATTTCTTGTCTGTGATAAAATCGTGACCGTTAACCAATAAACCAAAGTCTAAAGCATATTTACAAGTTCCACAACAGGATTTTTTCAATACTGGTGGTATAGAAGAATCAGACTGCGCGATGAATGCTCGCATGCAGTACACTGCATAATGACTGAGTAATGTAGCTATTAAGTTCGATAATTACATCTAGCCTTGCTTGTTACGATTAATTTAGCAATGGATATTGCAAGATTTGTTTTCCCTGCAGTTGGCCCAAATTGAATATACAAAACACCATATTATGGTGCTCCATTTTAGCTATTAAGAACCCACTAATATCAACAAAATGCACTAAGGTTATTTTAGCAATGTAATTGCTACCCAGTTGCATTTCGGAAGACCCTTCTCATTCAAATGATAAGCATAACAGCATACAATTAGATAGACAACAAGGTCGTGTTTAACTAGAAAAAGTTTCAAGCTAGACATGGTTCATAAATGAGCTACAAGCTCAATGTAATTTCTTGACTCATTTCATGTGCTCATCTAGTCATATCTTTTGTCTTTTAAGAACATGAGAGAGAATGATATTATGTACTGTGAAGTATATAATTTTAATACAGTAGTATGCATAAAAGTAAAAATGTATGTCGGCAACTCATACAAAGTTTACCACCAAGCGTAAATGAAGAAATGTATGTTGGGGAGGGAGGGAGGGACTTACTGGTTAATAAATTAATCAACAAATTTCAAGAATGCCTATATATGTGGACTTTTACCCACCAAAGAGCTCCATGTTGGCCCTCAATGGCAGACCTGCAAAAAAAGTGTGGTCAAAATTTGTGTATAGCACTATACTGCTTACTAGGATGCATTATTAGCTGTAAATCAAATCAGTAGTAGCATGAACTCAATTAGCCTAGTAGATTTTGTGCAGCAAAACAAGTGCCTTATATAGTTACCCTAACTTGTGTTATTACCTCTCCTATTTCTGCAAGGTCAAAAGCTTATGGATGTCCGAAGCAGAAACCAAATGATGAACAAGCAACAACTTCATTTACTAAGCTAAAAGTGCAGTTCTTAGTGAAGCTTTCTTCAGAAACAGAGAATTCCTTCTGCCAAATGGGTGGCTATCACGGCCTATCAGAAGTCAGCTTACTGGAGTTTGCCGACTAAAAAAGATGTTGGATTTACAGTCTAACCCGAAAAGTCCCCCAATGTTTGGCCTAGTCAAGGCTATCTGCAGGGTTCTAGTTGGATGAGAGCTTAAGAATAAGTCCATAATCTAGACGCCTGCTTTGCCTTAGCTTGAAACATTCAACTTATATAAGCAAAAATGGAGATACCGAAGCACGCAAACAAGTCCTGAATAAAGGGCAAAATTTGTGGCTGGCAGAACCTCAAGTGGTGTTCCAATGTTCTAATCCAAGATAATTTTCTCTAAGAAAAAAGTTGCAAAGATTATTTGCGCAAAGGTCCTACTAATACATTTAAAAAGGAGATCCTACTAATAACAGGGGAAAGGTTGTTCTTTGCGCTAAGGTTTGATAGGTGCCAATACTGCCACATCATGGGGTACGTCAATTGGTGTAATACGTAGTATAATAGTATTATTAGATCACCAGAAGATCCAAAAATGGGAGCTCGTGTGTGAGATCTGAATGCAAAGGGGGAAAACACGATTTTTTGGTTGTTGTTGTTGCTGGAAACAAAAAAATTGACCTTTGTGACCTGTGGGGATTCAATCAATCGGTTTGGCGTACTGGTAGCAAGAACACAAGAGGGCGGCCTTCTTCTCGGTCGGTGGCGTAATCGGTTGGGGAATTAGGGCTGATGCAGCCCACCCCACCCCCGGGCTGCGGAGGGGGCCGGGCCGGAAAGAGGAGCGCCGGGGTAGGTGGCGGCGGAGGTAGGCCACCGGCCACCGCGACGCGTCATCCCGAGGACAGGACATTTGCAGAATCCCCTTTGGCGGAAGCACTAGCAATGGCACGCGTGAGCAGTGAAAGTAGATCCTTTTTCTCACCTTGAGACGGGAAGGGAAGGGCATCCGACGAGAGAGGAAGGCGACCCCGCGGCGGCGAGCCCTGGCCGTGGCCGGCGGCGACGTCGCCTTCTCCCCCCCCTGAATCAGTCAATCCCTCCTGTGAGGAGGGCGGCGGCGGCGGCGGTGCTAGGTTGGAGAGTAGGAAGTGGGGCGCGATCGAGGGAGGAGGAGGGGATTCGGGAGGGCGAATTTGTTGGTGTGCGCGCGCCGATTGTGGGGGATCTCCGGAAAGATCTCTGGGCTTTCGGCGGGGCGGCGCACGGCTGGCTGGCTCGTGCTGCTGCCGCTGATGGTGAACTAGTACTGGATTGTTTGGTGACGCATCAGGAGGATGGAGGGGTTGTGTGCAAAAAAGGAGGGGACAGGCAACTTCCTTCGCAAGTCAAGACGGTCAGCGGCCGCCGAGCTTCTCGGACGCTTCCTTATCCAATTATCATCCGAGCTCCAAAAATATCATAAAGGTCGAATGATATGATGCCAAACTAACAAATGGCTGCCATAAAAGTTTTTTTTTTGAGAAAACTTTCGATCTATTCATTAACTGTCAACATAGTACAAATAACACCAGAAGTAAAATTTACATACAGGTCCGTAGACCACCTAGCGACAACTACGAGCACTGGAGCGAGCCGAAGGCGCGCCGCCGTCATCGCTCCTCCCTCGTCGGAGCCGGGCAAACATTGTTATAGTAGACAGTCGGAAAGTCGTTGTGCTAAGGCCTCATAGGACCAGCACACCAGAATAGCAACCGTCGCCGATGAAAAGAAGCGAATGATCCAACCTGCAGACATACAAATGTAGACGAACGAATACCGGATCCAGGCGGATCCACCAAAGACAAACGCCGCCGACCGGATACCACGAGATCCGCCGGAGACACACCTCCACACGCCCTTCGACGACGCTTGAAGCAAAACCGGGACGGGGCCAGGCAAGGAGAACCTTATTCCATCTTCAAGAAGTCGCCGCCGCCTCATCTTCTTGAGCATGGCACAAACCCTAAGAAAACTTTAAAAAGCACCTAAAACGGAGCCCTCCCGCCAGCAAGGTCTGGAATCCACCATGCCTCCATGGTCCAAGGGCCATAGGAGATGAGGCGGACCGGCGACGGCACCGGCTGCTTGCCATGAAAGTTGCAAGGGCCCTAAACCCTAAATGCATTCCTCAAAAAGTCAGAAGGATCTTTAACCAAAGGGCGTAGTCACAGATGATACTCCTAAGAAGAACGGCAACAAGAGATGCTCATGGCGGAAACACACGTCATTGTGAGAATCCCAAAAAATTTCAAAAGATGGCGAGGCCGACGATAGGCCTGATGTTGGTGTTGAGGCCAGCTGGGGTGAGGGTGTCCCAAATGAGGTCGATGGACGTGGGGGTGCCGAGGCGGAGGATGAGCCACACCTGCGTCGCCGCCTAAGGACACGGGAGAAAATAAGGGGCCTCGTGTCTTGCTCATTCGAATCCTACACAATCTGAGTATGTTTGATTGCATCAACTCATGGATGTGCATCGGATGCGACGGATCGGTTACGGACAACAGAGCGAGGAGGTAGATATATCTGAGAGTCTAGAGGACGGCGACGATGGTCGTTGGGTGGGGGAGTGGCGAGGCCATGGGCCGAAATTTCAACAACAATTTTGACTGACAAGTGAAGTAGTACTATGATTTATTTTATTTTTTTTGCGGGTGAAGTAGTGTGAAATTAGACCGTACTTACTGTTTATAAGATAAAATAAAATGTAGTCATAGAAGGTACAAATGAAGGCGTGCATGAGAACGTATGTACGCCTTTTAGGACGTGTGTTTAGATATGGGCCGTGAGAAATAGATGATGATCTCCCGCAAAAAAAAAGTACTAAAATAGTAGATGATGAGATGTCCTCTCAGTCAGCCACGGCCTGTATTCCTCCACGAGTCGCTTCATTTCTGGTGCATGCATTACACACACGTGTGAGCTCCTTCCATCCATCCATGTCACCATCGAAATCAAAACGGTACGGGGCTGGCTGGGGAGGACGGATGCATATTTCGCACAAAAGCCCTCTGCAAAACATGCTATTACTTCCCACCTAGATAGCTTGTCACAGTCATATGGCCGTTCGTCCGGTAGCAAGCAATCCATCGCTAGCTTATTATTTCGCCGAGCGGAGCAGACGAATATCCTATCTGCAGCACAGCAGCAGGGAGAATTGACTAAGGTTTTTTTTTTTTTTTTTTTTGCGGGCGAAGAATTGACCAAGCTCAAGTTCGGAGAGAGGCCCTGCCTTGCTGCTCAAGCTTCCGCTGTGAATTTCTCTGTAAACCAGCATGCACTACCTAATTCCTCACTCATGCGTTGTAACAGGGGCATACGTATTCTACCAATCCTTCGGTCCGCCTGCTCGATGATACTTTTCATAATTAACGTGATCTCCTTGTCCAACGCTCGATTATACTTTTCGTAGTTAACACGATCCTCCCATCCAAAGAATGACACTCTTCATAATTAACGTGATATTCCCGTCCAACGATAGATGATAATTTCCATAAATTAATGCATGGATAATTAACAAGTGTAATTAGCTGTCTGACTAATTGGGCAAGAGATAACTGGGACGAATTCCGGGTGTCGTAGCCGCCCCCTCCCTCCCGGTTGTGTTTGGTATGGTAGCTGTTCCGCCTCCGTGCCGCTCCCCTCCACAGTCGATTTGGATGAGCGTGTGCGAAGAAGGCGAGATTGCGGCCGGAGCTTGGGCGAAGAACGCGTGGCTGCCGTCGTCGACCATTGTCTCCCTTCCGATGCATCCCCTTAGCCTCTGGCAAGCGCCTAGGCCCAGGCGACCCGCGCCACCCGCTTCGGCCGCCACGCGTTGATTTAGCCATCGTCCTGGCCGATTCCCACCTCCCTGTCTTGGGATCTTTACGTTTCATTTGGTTTTGAAGGTTTGGGTATCCAGTTTTAGGTATGTTGTAGAAACAGAAGAAAAAAAATTGGTTGCCTATATCTTCTCTCTCTTCACCCAAAAAATGGATTTAGGTATCCAAAATGTTGGTTTGTTGTTGGTGATGCTGAAAATATGTTGTTGCACTGGTAACTAACTGACCGATAGTTTTTTTTATTAATTCTTGACATTTGAGTTTCTTCTCTGTTTACTTCCACACATATTATTATATCTACACAAAATGTTAGTTAGAAACTTAAAATTAACCATATGTCTTTGTTCATACAGACTTAACTATAGCAAATGGAGCATCACATATGCCATACCACCAGACCAAAACTTGGCATATTGGCATGTCCTGTTGAAATGGATGTGTAAATAATATTCTAACCCACTGGCCTAACTCAACTTAAAGAGGAGACAACGTCAGAGAGAAGGATTGTCAAGGAGGACAATACTCAAGTAATCATATTATTTTATTCATTTATCAGCACACAACGTTATGATTTCCCTATTATGAATACAATTACGTGAAGAAAACAAAAGTCTTAAGTTCTACACACGTGGGTGTGTGAATCCTTTCAGGGATAAGAAGATCAAAATGTGTGTTGCTTATATATTTACATATATACTCATCCTATTCATGGCGATATCAATTAGTTCATCACAAATCAGAGCTTCAAAGTGAGTGAATCCGTTCAGGGATAAGAAGATCAATCTGGCCCTGCAAAAAGAAAGGAAGATCAAACCGGAGATTGAGGACTTGGATCTAGAGCACCACGTCATCCATGGTGGAGAGAATGCGACTTCAATCACCAGTGCTTCCCTGACCGGAAGCAGCGTCATCAAGAGAGGGACAATATCACTGCAGCGTACATGCAGAAGCATCATCAAAACGAAGAAGATGTTGTACCGGGCATCTAGCAACTTCATAGAGAGGGAGAATCAGCCCACGCATGCAAACTGCGCCGCTGGATCAGATCGCCCGCCATCGTGCAGATCAAGGTGGTGCACATAGCCGGCGCTGGCGAAGAGGGTTGCAACAAACTGGGGATCACGGGTCGGAGCTTCGGCTCGGGCTGTACACCAGCTCGCGGGTGGACGGGGTTGCTGTAGGAGATATGCCCTAGAGGCAGTAATAACAGTTATTTTGTATCTTCGAGTTTGTAATGAATGTTTATGTTCCATGCTATAACTGTAATGATTCTCGAGTCTACAATAACCACGAGGCTCGGAGGAAAACTCATGTGCACGTGTGGTATAATAAATGGTAAAATGTATTCCTAGTCTTGCCTCTAAGACTGGCTCAAGTATTGCATGATGATCCTGTTTTCCTGATCATGGGCATGTCAATGCCAACAATTTTGAGGGCACAATGTTAGTAGAACACTTGTGTTGAATCGACCCGAATTGATGTTATGCTATGAGATTCATTCGTCACAAGTTAATGGTTAATAACACAGAGATAGTTAATGTTTGCATAATTCCTTAGACCATGAGAGTATCGAGTTCCTTCGTACTTGCTTCGTGAACTTTGGGGTTTGTTAAACGTCATCCGTAAATGGGTGGCTATTACGGCGGCTTACGGGTTCACGGAAAAGTATGGCAAGTAACAAGATAGCTCAAGATTGGGATTTGCTCATCCGATGATGGAGAGATATTCTCGGGCCCTCTCGGTGTTATGGTATCCATCATCGTCTGGCCAGACACATTGTGATTTGATCACTGGGATGCCGGAACACGGAAACGAGTAAAGAGAACAAAACCGGTAACGAGGTAACTTGCATAGTGGACAAGTTGTTGATCCACGGGGATGCAATAAATCTCACCTCGGGTATTTGTAATATATCGTGAAGCAACAGGAATAGCACATGGCAACTGGAGGTTCACTCGAATATTCATTCGTGTGGGTATAGGGGTCAATATGGGTGTCCACGGCTCCGATGTTGATCATTGATCGGAAAGAGTTCCGGGTCATGTCTGTACTTCACCGAACCTATAGGGTCACACGCTTAAGGGTCATCTATCTGCTGAATACTAGACGGGGAGTCTGAGAGAAAATCACCGAAAAAGTTTCGGACGAAACGGAAACGTTCCGGAGAGAACACCGGAATAGTGTTGGGGAATGTTGCATGGAAAACAAAAATTTTCTACGCACACGCAAGATCTATCCATGGAGATGCATAGCTACGAGAGGGGGAGTGTGTCTACGTACCCTCGTAGACCGTAAGCGGAAGCGTTAGAACAACGCGGTTGATGTCGTCGAACAACTTCACGATCCAACCGACCGAGCACCGAACGTACGGCACCTCCGCGTTCAGCACACGTTCAGCTCGGTGACGTCCGCGACTTCTTGATCTAGCAAGACGGCGAGGTAGTGGATGAGTTCCGACAGCACGACAGCGTGGTGACGGTGATGGTGATGCTATCTCCGCAGGGCTTCGCCCAAGCACTGCGAAAATATGACCGAGGGACGGAACTGTGGAGGGGGGCACCACACACGGCTAAGACAATGTTGTGGCTTGTTTGGGGCGCCCCCTCTCCTCTATTTATATATGTGTAGGGGCTTGGAGTAGAAGGAATAGTGCCACGTGAACAGTACCACGTGAATAGTACCACGTGAACAGTACTACGTGAACAGTACTACGTGAACAGTACACACGTGGACTTGGACTCCAAAGTCCAATCCTATTCCTACTAGGACTCTCCTTTTTTCCTTCCATAGCTGCATGGGCTTTTGAGGACTTGGTGCGCCTGGCCCAATAAGGTCAGGGCGCCTCCCCTTAGCCCATGCCAGCCCTTGGGACATGGTGGACCCACTTGTGGACTTCCGGACCCCTCCGGAATCCTCCGGAACCTTCTGGAAGCTTCCCGGTACAATACCGAAAAAACTGCACCTTTTTCCGGAACCCAAAATATGACTTCCCATATATAAATCTTTACCTCTCGACCATTCCGAGACTCCTCGTGACGTCCGGAGTCTCATCCGGGACTCCGAACAACATTCGGTTACCAATTCACATAACTCATATAACACTATATCGTCAACGAACGTTAAGCGTGCGGACCCTACGGGTTCGGGAATGATGTAGACATGACCGAGACGCCTCTCCGATCAATAATAAATAGCGGAACCTGGATGCCCATATTGGTTCCTACATATTCCACGAAGATCTTATCGGTCGAACCGCAATGACAACATACGTAATTCCCTTTGTCCGTCGGTATGTTACTTGCCCGAGATTCGATCGTCGGTATCTCCATACCTAGTTCAATCTCGTTACCGGCAAGTCTCTTTACTCGTTCCGTAATACATCATCCCGTAACTAACTCTTTAGTCACTTTGCTTGCAAGCTTTTTATGATGTGCATTACCGAGAGGGCCCAGAGATACCTCTCCGAAACACGGAGTGACAAATCCCAGTCTCGATCCATGCCAACTCAACAGACACCTTCGGAGATACCTGTAGAGCATCTTTATGATCACCCAGTTACGTTGTGACGTTTGATAGCACACAAGGTATTCCTTCGGTATCCGGGAGTTGCATGATCTCATGGTCGGAGGAACATGTATTTGACATTCAAGAAAGCAGTAGCAATAAACAGAACGATCATATGCTAAGCTAACAGATGGGTCTTGTCCATCATATCATTCTCCTAATGATGTGATCCCGTTATCAAATGACAACTCATGTCTATGGTTAGGAAACCTTAACCATCTTTGATCAACGAGCTAGTCTAGTAGAGGCTCACTAGGGACACGGTATTTGTTTATGTATTCACACATGTATTTAAGTTTCCGGTCAATACAATTCTAGCATGAATAATAAACCTTTATCATGAACAAGGAAATATAAAATAATAACAACTTTATTATTGCCTCTAGGGCATATTTCCATCAGTCTCCCACTTGCACTAGAGTCAATAATCTAGTTCACATCGCCATGTGATTAACATCCAAGAGTTCACTAGAGTCAATAATCTAGTTCACATCACCATGTGATTTAGACTCAAAGAGTTCTAAGGTGTGATCATGTTTTGCTCGTGAGAGAGAATTTTAGTCAATGGGTCTGCAATATTCAGACCCATGTGTACTTTGCAAATCCTTATGTCATACTGTAGATGCTACTATCACGCTTTACTTGGAGCTATTCCAAATGACTGCTCCATTATACGTATCCGGTTTGCTACTCAGAGATATCCAGATTGGTGTGAAAGCTTGCATCGACGTAACCCTTTACGACGAACTCTTTATCACCTCCATAATCGAGAAACATTTCCTTAGTCCTTTAGTTACTAAGGATAATTTTGACTGCTGTCCAGTGATCCACTCCTGGATCACTCTTGTACCCCCTTTGCCAGACACGTGGAAAGGCACACATTAGGTGTGGTACACAGCATGACATACATTATAGAACCTATGGCTGAGGCATAGGGAATGACTTTCATTCTCTCTCTATCTTCTGCCGTGGTCGAGCTTTGAGTCTTACTCAACTTTACACCTTACAATACAGGCAAGAACTCCTTCTTTGACTGATCCATTTTGAACTCCTTCAAAATCTTGTCAAGGTATGTACTCATTGAAAGTCTTATCAAGCGTCTTGATCTATCTCTATAGATCTTGATGCCCAATATATAAGCAGCTTCACCGAGGTCTTTCATTCAAGTATCCTTTTATGCCATCCAGAAATTCTATATCATTTCCAATCAACAATATGTCATCCACATATAATATTAGAAATGCTACAGAGCTCCCACTCACTTTCTTGTACATACAGGCTTCACCGTAAGTCTGTACAAAACCATATGCTTTGATCACCTCATCAAAGCGTATATTCCAACTCCGAGATGCTTCCACCAGTCCATAGATGGATCGTTGGAGCTTGCACACTTTGTTAGCACCCTTAGGATTGACAAAACCTTCTGGTTGCATCATATACAACTCTTCTTTGAGAAAACCATTAAGGAATGCAGTTTTGACATCCATTTGCCAGATCATAAAATGCGGCAATTGCTAACATGATTCGGACAGACTTAAGCATCGCTACGGGTGAGAAAGTCTCATCGTAGTCAACCCCTTGAACTTGTCGAAAACCTTTCGCGACAAGTCGAGCTTTGTAGACAGTGATATTACCATCAGCGTTTGTCTTCCTCTTAAAAATCCATTTATTCTCAATGGCTTGCCGATCATCGGGCAAGTCCACCAAAGTCCATACTTTGTTCTCATACATGGATCCTATCTCAGATTTCATGGCCTCAAGCCATTTGTCGGAATCTGGGCTCATCATAGCTTCTTCATAGTTCGTAGGTTCGCCGTTGTCTAACAACATGACTTCCAGAACAGGATTACCGTACCACTCTGGTGCGGAACGTACTCTGGTCGACCTACAAAGTTCAGTAGTAACTTGATCTGAAGTTTCATGATCTTTATCATTATCTTCCTCTCTTATTGGTGTAGGCATCACGGGAACTGATTTCTCTGATGAGCTACTTTCCAATTCGAGAGAAGGTACAATTACCTCATCAAGTTCTACTTTCCTCCCACTCACTTCTTTCGAGAGAAACTCCTTCTCTAGAAAGGACCCATTCTTGGCAACAAAGACCTTGCCTTCGGATCTGTGGTAGAAGGTGTACCCAATTGTTTCTTTAGGGTATCCTATGAAGACGCATTTCTCCGCTTTGGGTTCGAGCTTATCAGGTTGAAGCTTTTTCACATAAGCATCGCATCCCCAAACATTAAGAAACGACAGCTTAGGTTTCTTGCCAAACCACAGTTCATACGGTGTCGTCTCAACGGATTTAGATGGTGCCCTATTTAACGTGAATGCAGCTGTCTCTAATGCATAACCCCAAAACGATAGTGGCAAATCGGTAAGAGACATCATAGAACGCACCATATCCAATAAAGTACGGTTACGACGTTCAGACACACCATTACGCTGTGGTGTTCCAGGTGGCGTGAGTTGTGAAACAATTCCACATTTTCTTAAATGAAGGCCAAACTCGTAACTCAAATATTCGCCTCCGCGATCGGATCGTAGAAACTTTATTTTCTTGTTACGATGATTCTCTACTTCACTCTGAAATTCTTTAAACTTTTCAAATGTTTCAGACTTGTGTTTCATCAAGTAAATATACCCATACCTACTCAAATCATCTGTGAAGGTTAGAAAATAACGATACCCGCCGCGTGCTTCAACATTCATCGGACCGCATACATCGGTATGTATTATTTCCAAAAAATCAGTAGCTCGCTCCATTGTTCCAGAGAACGGAGTTTTAGTCATCTTGCCCATGAGGCATGGTTCGCAAGTATCAAATGATTCATAATCAAGAGATTCCAAAAGTCCATCAGCATGGAGTTTCTTCATGCGCTTTACACCAATATGACCTAAAAGGCAGTGCCACAAGTATGTTGCACTATCATTATCAACTTTGCATCTTTTGGCATCAATATTATGAATATGTGTATCACTACGATCGAGATTCAACAAGAATAAACCATTCACAAGGGTGCATGATCACGAGGGATATTATTCATATAAACATAATAACCATTATTCTCTGACTTAAATGAATAACCGTCTTGCAATAAACAATATCCAGATATAATGTTTTATGCTCAACGCAAGCACCAAATAACCATTATTTAGGTTTAATACTAATCCCAAAGGTATTACGAGCGTGTCGATATTGATCATATCAATCTTGGAGACACTTCCAACACATATCGTCACCTCGCCCTCAGCTAGTCTCCGTTACTCTACAGCTCCTGCTTCAAGTTACTAATATTAGCAACTGAATCGGTATCAAATACCCAGACGCTGCTACGAGCACTAGTGAGGTACATATCAATAACATGTATATCAAATATACCTTTGTTCACTTTGCCATCCTTCTTATCCGCCAAATACTTGGGGCAGTTCCGCTTCCAGTGACCAGTTCCTTTGCAGTAGAAGCACTCAGTTTCAGGCTTGGGTCCAACTTTGGGTTTCTTCGTGGGAGCGACATCTTGCTTGCCGTTCTTCTTGAAGTTCCCCTTATTTCCCTTGCCCTTTTTCTTGAAATTAGTGGTCTTGTTAACCATCAACACTTGATGCTCCTTCTTGATTTCTACCTCCGCCGATTTCAGCATCGCGAAGAGCTCGGGAATTGTCTTCTCCATCCCTTGCATATTATAGTTCATCACGAAGCCTTTATAGCTTGGTGGCAGTGATTGAAGAACTCTGTCAATAACACTCTCAACTGGAAGATCAATTCCCAGCTGAGTCAAGTGGTTGTGGTATCCAGACATTCTGAGTATGTGTTCACTGACAGAACTGTTCTCCTCCATCTTACAGCTGAAGAACTTGTTGGAGACTTCATATCTCTCAACCCGGGCATTAGCTTGAAATATCAATTTTAGCTCCTGGAACATCTCATATGCTCCATGGCATTCAAAACGCTTTTG
The DNA here is from genome assembly GCA_039707655.1 of Elymus sibiricus. Taxonomy (NCBI): domain Eukaryota; kingdom Viridiplantae; phylum Streptophyta; class Magnoliopsida; order Poales; family Poaceae; genus Elymus; species Elymus sibiricus. Next base: position 17,689,511 of record CM077672.1, on the reverse strand, counting down.
TAGTCCCGGTTCTAAGCCGTAGAGCATGGCACACTGAACTATCGAGTAGTCATCAGATCGAGCCTGCCAGGCGTTCACAACGTCTGCAGCAGCTCCTGCAGTAGGTCCATCACCTAGCGGTGCATCAAGGACATAATCCTTCTGTGTAGCAATGAGGATAATCCTCAAGTTACGGACCCAGTCCGTGTAATTGCTACCATCATCTTTCAACTAAGCTTTCTCTAGGAACGTATCAAAAACAGGGGAGCTACAACACGAGCTATTGATCTACAACATAATTTGCAAAGACTATCAGGACTAAGTTCATGATAAATTAAGTTCAATTAATCAAATTACTAATGAACTCCCACTTAAATTAACATCCCTCAAGTTAACTAAGTGATACATGATCCAAATCAACTAGCCCATGTCCGATCATCACGTGAGATGGGATAGTCATCAATGGTGAACATCTCCATGTTGATCATATCTACTATATGACTCATGTTCGACCTTTCGGTCTCCAGTGTTCCGAGACCATGTCTGTACATGCTAGGCTCGTCAAGTTTAACCCAAGTATTCTGCTTGTGTAAAACTGGCTTACACCCGTTATATGTGAACGTAGAATCTATCACACCCCATCATCACGAGGTGCTTTGAAACGACGAACTTTAGCAACAGTGCATACTCGGGGAGAACACTTTTATCTTGAAATTTAGTGAAGGGATCATCTTATAATGCTACCGTCGTTCTAAGCAAAATAAGATGCATAAAGGATAAACATCACATGCAATCAAAATATGTGACATGATATGGCCATCATCATCTTGTGCTTTTGATCTCCATCTCCAAAGCATCGTCATGATCTCCATCATCACCGGCTCGACACCTTGATCTCCATCGTTGCGTCGTGGTCGTCTCGCCAACTATTGCTTCTACAACTATTGCTAACGCATAGCGATAAAGTAAAGCAATTACATGGCGCTTGCATTTCATACAATAAAGAGACAACCATAAGGCTCCTGCCGGTTGCCGATAAATTACAAAACATGATCATCTCATACAATAACGTATATAACATCATGTCTTGACCATATCACATCACAACATACCCTGCAAAAACAAGTTAGACGTCCTCTACTTTGTTGTTGCAAGTTTTACGTGGCTGCTACGGGCTTCTAGCAAGAACCGTTCTTACCTATGGCACAAAACCACAACGGTGATTTATCAAGTTTGCTGTTTTAACCTTCAACAAGGACCGACCGCAGTCAAATTTGATTCAACTAAAGTAGGAGAAACAGACACCCGCCAGCCACCTTTATGCAAAACAAGTTGCATGTCTGTCGGTGGAACCGGTCTCATGTACGTGGACATGTAAGGTTGGTCCGGGCCGCTTCATCTTACAATACCGCCGAATCAAAATAAGACGTTGGTGGTAAGCAGTATGACGATCACCGCCCACAACTCTTTGTGTTCTACTCGTGCATATCATCTATGCATAGACCTGGCTCATGATGCCACTATTGGGGAACGTTGCATGGAAAACAAAAATTTCTACGCACACGCAAGATCTATCCATGGAGATGCATAGCTACGAGAGGGGGAGTGTGTCTACGTACCCTCGTAGACCGTAAGCGGAAGCGTTAGAACAACGCGGTTGATGTCGTCGAACAACTTCACGATCCAACCGACCGAGCACCGAACGTACGACACCTCCGCGTTCAGCACACGTTCAGCTCGGTGAGGTCCTCGACTTCTTGATCCAGCAAGACGGCGAGGTAGTGGATGAGTTCCGGCAGCACGACGGCATGGTGACGGTGATGGTGATGCTATCTCCGCAGGGCTTCGCCCAAGCACTGCGAAAATATGACCGAGGGACGGAACTGTGGAGGGGGGCGCCGCACACGGCTAAGACAATGTTGTGGCTTGTTTAGGGCGCCCCCTCTCCTCTATTTATATATGTGTAGGGGCTTGGAGTAAAGGAATAGTGCCACGTGAACAGTACCACGTGAATAGTACCACGTGAACAGTACTACGTGAATAGTACACACATGGACTTGGACTCCAAAGTCCAATCCTATTCCTACTAGGACTCTCCTTTTTTCCTTCCCTAGCTGCATGGGCTTTTGAGGACTTGGTGCGCCTGGCCCAATAAGGTCAGGGCGCCTCCCCTTAGCCCATGCCAGCCCTTGGGACATGGTGGACCCACTTGTGGACTTTCGGACCCCTCCGGAATCCTCCGGAACCTTCTGGAAGCTTCCCGGTACAATACCGAAAAAACTGCACCTTTTTCCGGAACCCAAAATATGACTTCCCATATATAAATCTTTACCTCTCGACCATTCCGAGACTCCTCGTGACGTCCGGGATCTCATCCGGGACTCCGAACAATATTCAGTTACCAATTCACATAACTCATATAACACTATATCGTCAACGAACGTTAAGCGTGCGGACCCTACGGGTTCGGGAATGATGTAGACATGACCGAGACGCCTCTCCGATCAATAATAAATAGCGGAACCTGGATGCCCATATTGGTTCCTACATATTCCACGAAGATCTTATCGGTCGAACCGCAATGACAACATACGTAATTCCCTTTGTCCGTCGGTATGTTACTTGCCCGAGATTCGATCGTCGGTATCTCCATACCTAGTTCAATCTCGTTACCGGCAAGTCTCTTTACTCGTTCCGTAATACATCATCCCGTAACTAACTCTTTAGTCACTTTGCTTGCAAGCTTTTTATGATGTGCATTACCGAGAGGGCCCAGAGATACCTCTCCGAAACACGGAGTGACAAATCCCAGTCTCGATCCATGCCAACTCAACAGACACCTTCGGAGATACCTGTAGAGCATCTTTATGATCACCCAGTTACGTTGTGACGTTTGATAGCACACAAGGTATTCCTTCGGTATCCGGGAGTTGCATGATCTCATGGTCGGAGGAACATGTATTTGACATTCAAGAAAGCAGTAGCAATAAACAGAACGATCATATGCTAAGCTAACATATGGGTCTTGTCCATCATATCATTCTCCTAATGATGTGATCCCGTTATCAAATGACAACTCATGTCTATGGTTAGGAAACCTTAACCATCTTTGATCAACGAGCTAGTCTAGTAGAGGCTCACTAGGGACATGGTATTTGTTTATGTATTCACACATGTATTTAAGTTTCCGGTCAATACAATTCTAGCATGAATAATAAACCTTTATCATGAACAAGGAAATATAAAATAATAACAACTTTATTATTGCCTCTAGGGCATATTTCCATCAAATAGTTCCGGTGAAACTGAAAAGTTGTTTCAGGGTATTCCATTAAGTCAAATTGGTTCTGGCACACGCCTGGAAATTCTTGGAGGATGCGAGAAGTGTTCTGGAAACTTCTGGGAATTTTCCGGGACAAAAACCGGAAATGTTCCGGAGCAGTCGGAACCGCTTTGGTTGCTTTTCGCTGAAGAAACATTGTTCTGAAATTGTTTCGGAATGCGTTCAAAATTGTTTTGGTGGGTGCTAGAATTATTCTAGGCACACAGAAATAATTTGGGTTTTAACGGACGCAGGAAAATGTCTTCGTGAATAGTGAAAAGCACTTTTTGGGCTGATTTGCAAATGGGGTTTTTCTTCTAGAAGAAAACCACTTTTGGTGTGTGAAAGGGAGGTGGAGCCCCCCGAAGGGGCTGCACAATTTCGGCCATGGCATGGGGGGGCCCTCCTCGAGGTGTCCTTCCACCTCATGGTGGATATGTTCTACACACCCTTATGTGGCATGTGGTGGAAAGATCCTAGGAAGGTCCTTTTGGTGTTTTTCACGTCTTTCCTCTACCCCTTGCTCCTCCTATAAATAGAGGTGGAGAGGGCTCTCCAAAATCAGATCATCCTTGCTCTCATACACATGCCATTTGACTTGTCTGGCTTCTCTCTCCCTCCCAGCGAAATAGTTTCGTAGAGCCGAAAGGCTGTCTGGGTTCGGGCAGAAACTAGTTCTGGACGGCGAAGCCCTGCCGGATAGCTGACACCATATGTGTGCAACCCCGTAGAGAGGTCATAGTTCTGATCTTTTGCCCGAGGGGCTGTTCGAGTGTCCTCCCGAAGGGCTGCCCGAGTTTCGAGGGTCCTCCCGAAGGGCTGTCCACGACATCATCCGGGGGACTGTCCGACCGCCTCCCGAAGGGCTGTCCGGCGAGGGAGTACATCCTTGCGGTTGGGAGGTTGTAAATCCTAGCTGCAGGGATCTGCACCAACGATCTACTCCGACTCTTCTTCCGCCGCGCTTCGAGTCGGTACGGATCAGATCAAACCTTGTATGCAGTCTCCATAGTGATCCTGGGCGTGCTCGCTGTACCGAATTTTTTCGTTTTCTGTTGCATTCCCCTACAGTTGCGAGCTCAATCGTGGAAGGGGTGGCGAGATTGATCACGGTAAGTTAATTTGGTAGGCTGTGTCATGCGCCATACGTAAATTATTATACGGTAAGTTAATCAATCAACGACGTATGGCGCATGGAAAGGTTTAATTAATGTGATTGAACGACGTATGAGAAGGTATTAATGTGATTGAGAGTCGTATGATAATGTGCGGTCAAATAAGGCGTGGTGGGACAAAAAGCCGGCTGGAAAAAAAATTGGTGAAGGGACATGATGTGAGGGGTTGAACAGGTTGACGAAGAGTTCTGCCTAGCAGGAAAAGGAACACTACTCTTTTTTTAAGTAGAAGAGAAATGTTGACTTGTGTTATCAAACATTGATTCCTTTTCATAGACCTGTTTATTAAAGATTGATTAGAGATCACAGTGATTGATTCCTTTCCATAACGACATTACTAAGTTTGACAAATAAAAATCGGATTAAGTAGATTAGTGGGCTAAAACCAGTTTAAATAAATTGGTGAAATAGAAAAAACAGTGGGGGAGGTTTACCGGAATGGAGGCGACGCTACCAACTCACCATGGTGTACAAGTCTGTGCCAATTCTGATAGTATGCCGAGCACAAAATAATATGTTGGTCATAGAAAAAAAAGAAACAAAAAAACAAAACATAGAAAAAAAGAAAAAGAAAAACACACACGTGTCAAATGGGTCGGCCAACTTTGGTTATAGTTGATGTTTTGGTAATAATTGATTTGATTTGGGTATAAGTAGTGGAAGGCAAGGAAAGTTTGGTTTTAGTTGAGACTAGAAGGGTTGGGCGCGCTTTGCTGCGCCGTTGGTGCTGTTAGGTTTCTTCAAAAAATAATCACTCTGTTTCAAAATGTAAGGTGTATTACTTTTTTTTTGAAAAGTCAAACCTTTTAAGTTTGATCAAATTTCTAGAGAAATATATCAAAATCCATAATATCAAATCGGTATTTTTAATTCATGAAATGAATTTCCTTAGTTTTTTTGTTTAATATTGTGGAAGTCGATATTTTTGCTCACTTGGTCAAAGTTAAACAAATTTGACCTTCTACAAAACAAATACCCCTTATATTTTGGAACCGATGGAATATTTAGTTTGGTGGGTGGGGGAGATGATAGATTGTGTTTTATTTTTATTTATAATGCGGTGATTTGGTGGGTCTTTCGTGGTGTGATTCTTTATTATCTGCTAACTAACCTATATTTATGTGAGGAAATTTCTATGTCAATTGTCGCATGTACTACTATATTGGTGTCACAATATCACATGATGACGCTTCTTTTTTCCAGGTGGGGGAAGGGTGCGCGGGATTGATATGTTTCTATAGGCCGGTTGCTACTGATTGATTTGAAAAATAGTTGGCCCGGTCAAAATCGTAAACCAAATCCAAAATTGAATACCTTAATTGAATGAAAGATCTTCAAAATTAGGGAACATAGTGAATTGAAAGAATTGAATGGAAGAGCTTGAGAAAGTATTGACCCGGTCAAAATCGGTTGACCTAATTATAAATTGAGTACCTCAATTAATTGTGAGGCATAGGAAGCATAGTTTATAGGAATGAGAGAGCTTTGAGAAATTGTTGACCCGGTTAAAATCGGATGACCCAATTCTAATTGAAGACCTCAATTGAATGTGGGCTCTTTAAATTTAGGGAGCTTAGTGTTATAGAGGATTCCTTACTATTTGATTTGAATGAGTAATTTTTTTTGTGGACGTTGTTTTGGAAAAATGGCGATTTAATTGAGTTAATACACACGTTAAATGGGCCGACCCAAAATTGCCGTGCTTGAGCAAAATGTCGTCTATAAGACGCTTGCGGATGTAATATAGGGTTGGTGCGAAATGAGGAAACACTTTCAACTTTATCTTTAGAAGTAGAGATTTAGAAGTAGAAAGAGAGATATATACGTATGAAGAAGTGTGGCTGGAGAAGCGTGGTTGATCCGAGAGGAGATGGATCGAGGGTCCGGCTGGGCCGGCGAGGGAGTACGCATCAGAGGTTAGCGGCCGATGCGCTGCCGCGAACGTCGGCGGCGTGGCGTGCTAGATCTTTTGGTTGTGCTCTGTCTGTCCGTTTGTATCGATAGGAAGGAAGGAAGGAATTGACGGGGAACGTGGCGGCCGGCGGCCAGACGAGAGAGAGAGAGACTCAGACGTACGTGCTCCTTAATTAGGGCCACCAATTCACCGGATCGATCGATAATTGAGGAAGAGGAAAAAAAGATGTAGTCTTTTCTTTAAACATAGTACATACGCAGAAGCTCATATATACGCGCGTACACTCATCCTATGAACGGCGAACCAACCTGTGGTTGGATGGTTAGATGGACAGTGGTATCTCCAGCCCACCAGGGTTCAAGTCCTGATGTTCGCATTTACCTTGAATTTATTTCAGGATTTCCGACGACGCGTGTTCAGTGGGAGGAGACGTTCCGGTCGACTACGAGGCGCCTACGGTGACTTCATAAAATCTCATGATGATATGCCAGCTCAGTCTTTCGGAGATGCTCATAGGGGTAGGGTGTGCGTGTGTGCGTTCATAGGGATGAGTGTATGCACGTATATATGAGCGCTTGTGTCTGTACTGATGCTAAAAAAAAACTCATCCCTATGAACGCACACGCACACCTTATCCCTATGAGCACACATCCGAGAGACTGAGCCGACATATTATCTTGAGATTGGCAAAGTCATCATAGGAGTCTCGTAGTTGACGGGAACGTCTCCTCCCACTGAACACGCATCGCCGGAAATTCTGAAATAAATCTAGAATAAAGCGAGCATCAAGACCTGAACCATCTAACCACAGGTTGGTTCCAAAAAAGAGAGATGTGGTCTTGAAACCGGCCTCAACATGCATGCGTATGTACACAATATACTTCGTGCTTAATTAATTTGCACGCATGATATTTTTTTTGCGGGAAAACTTTTGATCTATTCATTTTAAATCATGGCAATACAACAAACATCAGAAATAATAAAAATCAAGGCGTGCCGTCATCATCGCCACTCCCTTGCTGGAGATGGCCAAAACATTTTTTAGTAGACGGTCGGGAAGTCGTCGTGATAAGACCCCAATAGACCAACGCACCAGAACAACAACTACCGCCGATGGAGAGTAACGTAGATCGGAAGGATCCAACCTAAAGACACAGGAACGTAGACGAACCACGACCAGATCCGAGTAAATCCACCAAAGATAGATCCGTCAGAGACACACCTTCACACGCCCACCGACAATACTAGACGCACCACCAGAACGGGGGCTAGGCGGGGAGAAGGGAGAACCTTATTCCATCTTCAGGGAGCCGCCGCCGTCTCACCTTCATGAGCAAGACACAAACCCTAACAAAACTCGAAGAAACATCTAAAAACGGAGTCCTCCCTCCGGCAAGGGCCGGGAACCACCACGCCCTCATGGCCCTAAGGCCACCGGAGATGAGGCGGACCGACGGCAGCGTCAACGGGAGGCAGAGAAATCCTAATCTGTTTTTGAGAGGAGGCATTTTCTTAACACTGGTTTGGTGTCGGCTCATATGGTGGGCTATCAACTATGTTGGACGATTACACGCACGATATTATTGTCTCTTAGGACCATAACTCAGTGATTCGAGTATACAAAGTGGTCAACATAGAAATGAAAGCTTCAAGTGCTCTAGCGTTCATTATATTTATTAATAACTCTATGAATTTCGCCTTTATGCAGCTTTCGCTGAGACTAGACATATTATTATCACTTTCAAACATAACTATGTGACTCCAGGATACAAAGTGCCCAATTATTAGATCAAAGCTTCAAGTGCACTTGGCATAGTAAATATCCATTCAAGTTCTATACGATCATGCAAATTTGCAGTTGCATAAGCCGAAGACCTTCTGAGTGCACTAATACTACTTGACTTTTTTACCAATCTCCATTTGTTGACAAAACCAATTGCATCGAGACTTGGAACAGAAGAGCAAAATAGCTCGTTCTCTTACAGATCTTTGTGCATCTCAAATAAATTATTAGATATACCATGTTGCAATATACCATGTTACACTATTGCATAATTGGTAACACGTACGTGGTAATTGGCAACAGTCTGTGGCAGCTTGTTTTGTGGTGATACTTGTACGCCAACATCATATTTAAGAAAACTTCTGGTATTACAATCTTGAAATATACTACATATTTTGATATGTTCTTCCTTCAAAATAACCTATTCCATAAGAAATCTACTTTAGAAGAACAAAAGCTAGAACATACCTGCACTCATACTGCTTTCTAAGAGCACAAGTATCACCACAAAACAAGTTGCCACAAACTATTTGTCCATTCTTGAATTCCACACCTGACGAGGCCCAGGGAATTACATATATATAATGTCGATAAGGAACACCGTATCGTATATATAGACTCAAAGAAAAATAAAACTGTATCCATAAGATATCATGACCACGTACCAGTAGGTGGTCCCACCAAGGCTAAATGGATAGATGTTTTTTTTTTGTGAGATAGGGATAGATGAGGCTAAAGGGATAGATGATGTCAAATGGATATGGTTCAACAAGCCATCTATAGCGAAAATTCACAGGGGCACGCAGGTGCGGGGGTACGCACCTGCGGAAATGCCTACAACCGTTGATCTGTGTCGTGATCCAGACACATGTTTGGATAGAAAATGGTTGAAAAATGTATGGAAATTCTTAACTGTTTGAACATGAAACAATATATGTGTTTATTCTGTACAAATACTTCCACGTGCCCTGCTTATTCTGTTACATACCCTGTTCCACGAGTTCCATGCACTGTTCATCATCTTCTTCATTCGTCCCTATCCTGTTCTTCTGTTATGTTCCAGTTCTGTTTCCTCCTCTTCTTTTTATCTTTGTTTTCCTTCTATCCAATTACTTTTCTTTACATGATCTGCACTCATTCGTTCATGCTGTCCTATGTGTTATCTGTTTCATGCATCGTTCTTCGCATGCCAAATTGCTATTGTCGTTTTCCCAAATTTTTATGTTCTCTTGCTTCAAATACGCATCCTTATATTCTTTAATACTTCCATCCTTCTACTGTCAAATATTCATTTGAGAAAACACATCGATGCCATAGTTATGATTTCCGCCCTACAGATACGATTTCAATTTCGTTCTTCAAAGTGCACTGCCTTTTGTATTATTTTATTTCATTTTCAGTGCTAACAAGTTTTCTCTTGTTCTATCAAGTTTACAGTCTACAAAATGGATCCTTTTTGTCACGAAACTTAGTATGTGCATTCAGTTTTGCCCATTGGAACTTGTGCCTATTCCGCTGAATCATTTTCTGGTAATTTATTACAGCGCACAGCCAACAAGTCGGGACGCCAACTTAGCTAACATTAATATTTGTGGTGCGCACAACGCAGATGCCTCATCTTATTTCTCGCTCCTCTTTCCCCATCCCCTTCTTTCTTTCTAGTCCCATTCTCTGAATCTGCTCTGTTCAGTCTTCTACCTAACGTTGCTGCGAACGCTTGCCAGATGTGGACGGCGACAGTCGTGGACGAGGAGTACACCGTCATCATGTGATTGTGGAGGTTTCCCATGCAAGAAGAGCCACATAATTCATCTAAGGTTTTCACATAAATCTATTGAGGACCCAGATACCCGTTGATGTGATGACATTATAATGAGCTTTTCGACAAAGGGTGAATTTTATTAGCTCAAAATGAAGCATCAAGGGGATACAAACACACTGAGCAACACACCCGGCGTCTGCATAGCTAGGATGCACACAGCCAACTCTAACGCACACACACAAAAAATTCACACCGGCAACTAACAAAGTCAAACAAGACCAAAGCTATGCCTTGGTGGAATAAAAAACTCCGAAGCGATCAAAACAATGATCAACAATCTACAACAACGACCATATCCGCACCTACAACCACTTGACATCATCGGTACCTCGAGAAGGATTCTCCAATAGCAACGCCTTCAGGAAGGGAACGACGCTCAAGCGCCGCCGTCGCCGGATCCAACCATCAAAGGCCAGATCATTGGTTTTTCACCCTGAAGAACAAGTCCGAGCAATCCGATCAATGCCTTCAACAAGGTAATGACACAATAAGCATCGCCATTGCCAGATATAACCAATAAGGTCAGGCCTCGGGTTTTCACCCCGGAGCTCGAGACTGATGCTTGATAAGCACCACCAAAACGAAGTCATCCAGTGTTGTCGCCACCACTTTTCGCGATCCCAGCAGCTACATGCATAGCACGGTCTTTGATGTGAGATGTCACACAAGTGAAGACCATGCTTGCAAAAGCGGCAGTAGAGCCAAGACAAGAACCGATCGCCACCAACAGCTGCAAAAAACAAAGGTCACCGTCGCACATTGCAATGGAGATTTAAGGAGGAAGGTCACCGGGACCGCCAAATCCTATGTTGGGACACTTCGGCAGTCCCACACCGTCCTCGTGCTCCGTTGTCCTCGTCTGTGGCAGCAAAACATAATTGTCGTTGTCGCCGGATCTAAGCTCCAAGATTCCCAGTCCTGTCTTGGCAATCACCTCCAAATAGGGTCGTGGCCACCCACGTCTCTCCACTAGAGACTGTAAATCCGGTCAGCAAATCCACCGATGCCGCTGCACACCCGTGCCCTTTGCGTCAAGCCATCGTATACAGATCGCATCTTCGAAGAAAAGCCACCAAACACCGGATCGGGCCTGATCAGTGCTGCAACTAGGTGCAACCGCAACGGCCACAAGAACAACCGGTGAGAGGCACCGCACGCCCACCGTCAGCCCCACATCAGCAGGCAAACCTAGGACAGGCCCGCCGCTCCGCTGAGCATGCCGCCGAGCAGATTCGCCATGGCCGGCCGCCACAACCGCTCCGCCCCCTGGCCGGCCTCACCCGTCGCAGAGAAAGGCCGCCACCCCCAGGCCCATGGCCGCTGCCGCAGGCAACCGCTGCTGCAGGCCATCCGCTCGCCGACCAGCAGCGCCACGAACAAGACCTGCGAGGGAACTGCACCACGGGAAGAAGGGGAGGGCAAATCCCCGCCGCCGTCACCCAGCAGGGCTTTGCCGGAGGTAACCATCGGCAGCAGCGAGCGGGAGGGAGCTAGGAGGAGGAGGTCGAGGCCGATCTGATCTGGTCGCCACCCGAGCCGCCCGAGAGCAACGCGGGGGCCTAGGTGGAATACATTATAATGAGCTAATATGCAAGGAAGGGCAAAATATCCTCCTTCCTGGTTGCTTTTTTCCTTTTCTTTTTTGATAAGATGCAAAACTTGGTGTCACCAGCGCTGTACATACATCCTATCACCACATATCCGATTACATTACACAAAGAGCACAAGAAAAGTGCAAAACTTTTGATCAGGTTACATGCATATTATGAGCGAGCCAAAGAACCAGTAGTGCATATGGCTAAATCAGCAGAGTTCAGTTGTTGTTTCTGTCAAGGACATAGATGCGGGAGGTGATGTCCTGAACCAACCAGTCGAAGCCCTGGAACAGGGCATCGCCGGTGTAGGCGCTGCAGCCGACGATTTTCCAAGGCCAGTCCTTGTTCATCGCTTCAAGATCAGAACCCGAATCCAAAACTCAACTCACTTATCATCGAACTTGAACTTGAAAGACCCAACTAAACATGTCATGTCAAGAAAACTAAAATCATCTTGGAGCTATGCTTGATGGGATTAGTTTCAAAGGTTTAGACTATTCCTTAAGTTGAAAAGCAAAAGATGACTTTCAGGTTTGCAAACCCCCCTCCCGCATCGCTCTCCATGGCGACTCGGGGGGCGAACCCTAGCGCGGCACTCACCCACACCTCCCCTCCCTTTCTCGCCGCCGCCAGAGGCTCCAGCCAGCGAAGCTCGGCTGGATCCAGGGACGGCGGCGGCAGGGCACTTCTTCGGCTGGCGCGAGGAGGCAGGGCAAGCAAGGTCTCAAGCGCACGGGTGGCGGCGGTTGTCGCGGTGTGTCTTGCTGTGGTGACTCGGCAGTCAGTGCCTGATTTACGATGGCGGGGAGCGGTCGGCGTCCGTGCTTGCTGGCCCATTCTCTGGTGACCTCGGCCTGGTACGCGAGGTCGAGCTTGCTCGGATCTAGCATCCTTCAGAGGCAGCGGCTCGGCTCGGCTGGCTCTGGCCCGTAGCCACAACAGGGTGGATGGGGGCGTGATGGAGGCGGTGGTTGTGTGGCTCATGGAGGAGGTTTGGGGTGGTGGTAGACGGTGATGGGTCCCCGTGGAGCTCAAATTTGGCTTGGCAACAGGGGCTTCCCCTCTTTGGTTGTGGACGGGGAGGGTACTAGTGGCTTAATGTGGTGGTGGTGGGGTGTGGTTGGCGGCGAGGGCTTGGATGCGGGCTGTAGCCGACACCGAGCTGACTTCGGTTGTGTGGGTGCTAGAGGCGAGTGTCTGTGTCATCGGAGCCTCGTGCTAGTCCTAGCAAGGATGCTCGCCGCAGACTGGTAGGAGGGTGGGGAGGTCTCGAGCTGCTGGACTCAGCGGCCAACTTCGGCAGACTTGATTTGGATGGTTTGCTTTAGGCGAAAGCCTTGTGTCGATCTCTTCAGCAATGATGACTGCGACGCCTTCCGGCGCCGCTTCCCTTCGTGAAGGCATCATCGGGAAGCTATCTTGCCCGCTCATTCGTGTGCCTCGGGCGAAAGCCTCAGATCCATCTCTGGATCAGACGATGATGGCGTCTTGATGTCGTCTCTGTAGGGTAACGCAGCAGAAAACAAAAATTTTCCGACCTACGTACCAGCCCAGGATCACTATGGAGACTGCATACAAGGTTTGATCTGTTTTGTTACCGACTCGTAGCGCAGCGGAAGTAGAGTCGATGACGATCGGCGGTGCAGATCCCCGCAGCTAGGATTTACAACCTCCCAACCGCGAGGATGTACTCCCACGTCAGCTCACCGGACGGATCTCCGGGCAGCCCTTCGGGAGGCATCGGGACAGTCCCTCGGATAGTCCCACCGGACGGATCCTCGGACAGCCCTTCGGGAGGCCCCTGGACAGTCCCTCGGATAGTCCCACCGGACGGATCCTCGGACAGCTCTCCGGGAGGCCTCTGGACAGTCCTTCGGATAGTCCCACCGGACGGATCCTCGGACAGCCCTCCGGGAGGCCTCACGGACAGCCCTTCGGGCGGGTCACTCGGACAGCCCTTCGGGAGGACACCCGAAACTCAAACTGTAACTCGGACAGCCCTTCGGGAGGCACTCTCGAACTATGACCGAAACTACGATCTCTCTACAGAGTTGCACACATACGGTGTCATCTATCCGGCAGGGCTTCGCCGTCCAGAACTAGTTCCCACCGGAACCCAGACAGCCTTTCGGCTCTACGAAACTATTTCGCTGGGAGGGAGAGAGAAGCCAGAAATGTCATGGCATGTGTATGTGAGAGCAAGGATCAAGCATATGGGGCTGCCTCCTCCCCTCTATTTATAGGAAAAACAAGGGGTAGGATGGGCATATCCAAAATGCCATGTCATCCCAAAATATCTTGGGAAGATATTTGTGGAAAGACAACTTCCAACCATATCCATAAATCTGATTTCACTATTCACGACGACATTTTTCAGCGTCCGGTCGAACTGAAAATATTTATGTGGGCTTAGAATAATTCCAGTACCCACTAAAATAAGTTTCAATGCGATCTGGAACAATTCCGGTTTAGTGATTTTCATCTGCGAAAAGCATCTGAAGCGGTTCCGGCAGCTCCGGAACATTTCCGGTTTTCATCCCGGAAAATTCCAGAAAGTTTCCAGAACGATTCTGGCACCCTCCAAGAATTATCAGGCATGTGCCGAAACCAATCTGACTTTATGGTATCCTCTGAAACAACTTTTAAGTTTTACCGGAACTATTCCGATATCCTCTCCGGAACGTTTCCGTTTCGTCAGAAACTTTTTCGGTGAATTTCTCTCAGACTCCCCGTCTAGTATTCAGCAGATAGATGACCCTTAAGCGTGTGACCCTATAGGTTCGGTGAAGTATAGACATGACCCGGAACACTTTCCGATCAATGATCAACATCGGAGCCGTGGACACCCATATTGACCCCTATACCCACACGAATGAATATTCGAGTGAACCTCCAGTTGCCGTGTGCTATTCCTGTTGCTTCGCGATATGTTACAAATACCCGAGGTGAGAAAACATCGGCATCCTCGTGGATCAACACTTGTCCACAATGCCAGTTACCTCGTTACCGGTTTTGTTCTCTTTTCTCGTTTCTGTGTTCCGGCATCCCTGTGATCAAATCACACTTGTGTCTGGCCAGACGATGATGGATACCGTAACACCGAGAGGGCCCAGAGATATCTCTCCATCGTCGGAGGAGCAAATCCCAATCTTGAGCTATCAAGTTACTTAACATACTTTTCCATGAACCCGTAAGCCGCCGTAATAGCCACCCATTTACGGATGACGTTTAACAAACCCCAAAGTTCATGAAGCAAGCATGAAGAAACTCGACACTCTCATGGTCTAAGGAATTATGCAAACATTAACTTCTCTGTGTTATTAACCATTAACCTATGACGAATGACTCTCATAGCATAACATCAATCGGGTCGATTCAACACAAGTGTTCTACTAACATTGTGCCCACAAAGTTGCCGACATAGTCATGCCCATGATCAGGAAAACAGAACCATCATGCAACACTTGAGCTAGTCTTAGAGGCCAGACTAGGAATACATTTTACCGTTTATTATTCCACACGTGCATATGAGTCTTCCTTCAAGCCTCGTGGTTATTGCAGACTCGAGAACCATAGCAGTTATAGCATGGAACATAAACATAATTATGAGCACGGAGATAAATAATAACTTTTATCATTGCCTCTTGGGCATATCTCCTACAGACTCCCACTTGCACTAGAGTCAATGATCTAGTCAATGCTAATGCACTTTACACCTATGGCATACCGGTGTAAATTATGCATCGCATGTGGTATAGCCTGATGTCCAACGGATCTGACAACTTCAGTTCTGTGTGTATCTTTGCATGTCCTCGCGTTTTCACGCTTTCACAAAATTCATATTTTGTGTTTACTTGGCCTCGTATATATGTGAATCACTGGTCAAACCTTGATTCCTATGACTGTGCTATGGAGCAACTATCTTCAATAGTGTTCCATTGAGCAAAGCCATTTTGGAATCATACTAAGTTCATGAATGAACTATATGATTCAACATCTTCTTTGTCGCTTCTAAAGCGTCAACATACTTAGCCATTTGTTATAGAATTCGCCACAGTAACCTGTTTAGAACAATTCCAACTTACCGTGCCACCATATTGTGTATTACACAAAACCCTCAAATTCAATCGAAAATCGCATGGAGAAATGATGAAGACTGTATCGATGTAACCTTTTACAACGAACTCTTCATAATCTCCGCTTGCGAGAAAACATGTCATCAGTGCTACTTTAGTACTCAATGACCCTTTTTCACTGTTGTCCCACGATCAATACTTTTGATCACTTTGGTATCTATACTCACAACAACTTTGGAGTATTGGACATATCTGGTTGTTTTACATACCATGGAATACATGATTAATCCAAACACGAAAGTGTGTGGAATCTCCATCATGTATTTCGCTCATCAGTGTTTTGAGACACTGAGTCTTTGCAAGAACCCTTTCCATGTGACTTCGGCAAGAATCACTCCTTGGCGGTTTAATGCTAAAATGTTTTAGCATCTTGTCAATATGTATTTTGCTTAGCCCCATTAGGTAAATCTATCTTCATAGATCATCATGCCTAATATCAAGGCTGTTTAGCCCAAGCACTTCATCGAAAAACTATTTTTAAATGAAGTCCTAATTCGTGTCAAGAAAATTATTTCCAATTTAACAATGTGTCATGCACACAAGGTTTTTAGAAATATCATTATGCTCCCACTTACTTTCTTGAAACCACAAGAATCTTCGTTACCCATTTGATGAAGTCAAACTCTTTTGACCATTTCATCAAAAACGAAGATTCCAACTCCACTTTGCTCTCTTCTGTCCATTGCTGGAACTCTGAAGTTTGCATACTTACTAGCATCCTCTAGATCGACAAATTACTTTGGACTGTATCACATACAAGTCCTAGGTTTCATTTCCATCAGATGGAAATCCTTTTGTCATCTATGTTTCATATCTCATGATTGAAATATGTATTAATTGCTAGTTCAACCCGAACCGACTTTAAGCTTCGCTACGGTGAGACAATCTCATCGTAGTCAACTCCTTGAACTTGTTATTGCAACAAGTCGAGCTTTATGGATAAAACATTTTATCCGTATCAGTCTTTAGTTCCATAAATATTCGTTAGACTCTAAGTCTTCCGAAAGGTGTATCAAGATCTTAATCTTGAATCACATATATGGAAACTATCTCGGATTGTATTGGCATTTAGCCAATTCCGGAGTCAGGGCCCATCAACGCTTCCTTGTGTATTGTAGGTATACTGTTGTCTAACAATAATATCTCGTTTGCGCACCTGATAGGTTTGCACGAGCTTTGCCTACGTGGTTCAGCTGCAAGTTCGACCGAAGTCCATACATTTTATTGTAGAGACTTCCGTATCAGTCGCAGTAGGAAACTCCGGAATCACTTCCAAGGTTTCTTTCCTTTGATCTGATGACGAAGATACTGGTTATCTCGTCGATTTGCACTGTCCTCCCACTCACCTTTTGAAAGAACTATTCTCTTTAAAAGCATACCGTTTTGCGGCAAAACCCTTTGCCTCGGTATAGTGGTGGGGGAATACCCAATGACTTGGGATAACCTTACAAAGTAGCACTTGTCTGATTTGGAATAGGTTTGTAACCTTTTACACAAGCCCCATATTCCAAATGTTAAGAAAAGATATAACATGGTTGGGCGTACCATACCATGACGTCATTTCAACAGACCCGATGGAGCTCTTTTCAGTGTAAAAGCCGCAGTCTCTAAAGCATCACTTTAAAAGGGATAATGGCAAATCTATTTATGTCATCTTTGATCTTACCATGTCATAAATGGTTCGATTACATCTTCACGGACTTTCCACTTGCAGTGGTGTTCCGGGAGGTGCAAGTTATGAAACCCCTTTCACAACTCATCAGACATTCGCTAAACTTGTAACTCAAATATTCCTTTCTGCAATCGAATTGTAGAAACATAATTTTCTTGTTACAACAACTTCTACTTCATTTTTGAAAACCTTATGAATGAATTCAAAAGATCCAGACTTACGTCTCATCAAGTAAATATCCATATATCTACTTGAGTCATTTCTGAAGATAGATAAATCCACTACTTGCAACAACATTTGTTGGACTTTCACACATCATAATGTATGATCACCAATATGTTCTTTGC
Source organism: Elymus sibiricus (assembly GCA_039707655.1). Taxonomy (NCBI): domain Eukaryota; kingdom Viridiplantae; phylum Streptophyta; class Magnoliopsida; order Poales; family Poaceae; genus Elymus; species Elymus sibiricus. The sequence goes on along the minus strand of CM077672.1, from coordinate 17,671,765 downwards.
TCGTTCCTTATGGCCTGTGAACGGTATTTCAGTCACTTCACTTTTCAGAGGAAAGTTGCAAGTGTCAGATGATTCAAAATCAAATGACTTCAAAAATCCATCATAATGGAATTTTCCATGCGAGTTTCTCCAATGTGACCAAATGCAGTGCCACACATGTGTGGTATTCTCTTTAGTCTTGTGACATTTAGCGTCAGTGTTATGGATGTATCATATTACCATCAATATTCATAACATACGTTCCATCGCTGTGGAAGCATGGCCCTTATGTTATTCATGATTCCGAACAACAATTGTTCTTTCATGAACAACACTCTTGCAACAAACATTATGCAAATAGGCTAGAGTGTACAAAACTCTAAAATGAATTATGAAAGTAAATACAGAGGTAAAGTATTATTATCAATATTCATAACATACATCTCATTCATAATGAAAGTATGGCCCTTATGTTATTCATAACATCGAACATCAAAAGTTCTCTTATGAACAACCTTCTTGCAAGATACCTTATGCAAAGGGCTAGAGTGTGTAAAACTCTATAATGAATTTTGAAAATTAATACAGACAGAAATACACCGATGGAAGGTATAGTAACATTTACTATATTCCCAGCGCGTATCTAAACCTCACTCCGGCAAGTCCTTTTAGGCCGTAGTAGTTCTTGCATCGAGTTGCAACGGAATGCAATCGAGCGGGTATCTCTGTGATCAACTCACAATACCCAAGAATCAGTGATTAACAGGTTTAATCATAATTCCCAAGAACTATTTCTTTGACCAGCCTTCAACACATCAATAACTTGTATGACATTCATACATGAGCTGGATATTCCAGTCTTCACTCTATTTGCCTTTATACTTCTAACAGTTTAACTTTCAGTATTTCTTCTATCTCAGAAGAAGCATCCAACTTAAGAGTGGCGTTAGCCCCGGATTTCCTAGGCGTGAAAGTCTCACTAACACCCTTCGGACATTTCCTTTAAGTTGTTTGTTTTATTCACCTTCATCATATGACAGGCGTTCTACTGGATCCCTCTGTTATTAGTCAAATGCATAGTAAACACCTTTTACTAACAGTTTGCAAAACAAACCTTGCTTTGGATATCCCATATCTTTTAGCCTTTGTTTGTGTCTGAAAAATGATTTTCAGTTCCATGAATATCACATAGCTATCCCAAACTTTTGAAGTCTGGGTTTCATGGAAGCAAACATATTGCACTTGACCGTAACGGATTTTTAGCTTTTGGATCAAAGGACGAGAGTCTCATTATCCATAGCATTAGCGGGAGAATACTAAAAGCATGCGATAGGACAAAGTCCTTCTCGGCACTCTTGAGGACAATCCTCACATTACGTTTACCAACCGTAAAGATTTAACCAGATATTTAACAGCTAATTCAATTTTAACAGGGAAGGTGGAAATGCGAGCCATTATTCTACAACTATCATGCAAAATTCACTTAGACAAAGTTCATAATTAATTGCACTGAGAATTAAACAAGTTAATTCTATAGTGCGCTCCCACTCAAATCAATATCTCTCATAATTGATTGTGAGTGATACAAGATCCGCATTTCAATTCAACGCCATTGACGGGTTCATCACTGATGACGCGAATTTCAATCGGTAGGCCAACTTGCCAATCACATCTCTATGCGATTCTTGTTCATCTTTCGATGCGTGTGTTCCGAGCTCAGGACTGTCCTGCCTGAACGTCAAGACAACCAAGTGATCTCGCTGCAAGGTCTGACCTCACCCGCCTCACACTTCCCTAATCGTTTGTACTCATGTGTACATGGCGTACTCCGAGAAGTTAGGTGCCGTGACGGTGCTACACTTGGGAGAACACTAACTACTTGATATTTTTGTGAGAGATCACCCTAATAATAAGCGACTACCGCGCAATCAAGAAGGGTGCATCACAAGGGATAAACATCTCAGGCAATTCATAATAGCATGATATGGTATAGCCCTTTCTGACGGAGAAGTCTTGTATTTCTTCGTCTTCGGCATTCGCATCGGTGTTCACCTTCACGAAGTTTTCCACCACCTTGTCGATGCACTAGATAATATTGCTATCTCTATAGCTAATAAAATAAGTGCATTACTTAAGGTTGACACGCAGGTCATTAAAGTGACAATCATATGGCTCCAGCCATCATGCCGAATCATGACACGCAGGTCATGTTAATTAATTTACATCATATAGTCATCTCATACATAATCAAATTAATATGAGCACTGCTATACCACATCATATGCACATGCAAACCATCCTGCAAAACCAAGTTAGACGCCTCTAATCGGTTTATGCAAATTTTCATTTTATGTGGCTTCTAAGGTTTCGAACAAACCGCAGCTACCAACGTTTTATCATCAAGTATGATAATTCAAGTCGCTAGATTAACATCGCGGGGTGTATGAAACACGAGATAATAAAATCTCGAGCCCCATACTAAACTTCGTCATACGCGTGACCCCCGTGCAGATCATATCTGCATTGCCCTTTCGTCTGCGAAATTTCATCTTTCTTTTTAACTACGGTGGAATTCAATGAACTGTTAGCACTTCGTTGATCAATCAGGATCGCGGATTGCCAGAACATTGAAACTCCACCATACTGTTATCAAGATCAGAAATATGCAAATTCCAGGGAAGCAACAAGAACATCGGATAACAGATTTCATCTGCTACCCGCACAAATAATTTTCAGTAATAGAACTCATCTACTACCTAATTATATTGTGCAATACCCATACATCTCTATGTATTCTAGATCGCAACCTGCATCTACGCATAGCACGGCTCTGATACCACTGTAGGGTAACGCAGCAGAAAACAAAATTTTTCCGACCTACGTACCAGCCCAGGATCACTATGGAGACTGCATACAAGGTTTGATCTGTTTCGTTACCGACTCGTAGCGCAGCGGAAGTAGAGTCGATGACGATCGGCGGTGTAGATCCCCGCAGCTAGGATTTACAACCTCCCAACCGCGAGGATGTACTCCCACGTCAGCTCACCGGACGGATCTCCGGGCAGCCCTTCGGGAGGCATCGGGACAGTCCCTCGGATAGTCCCACCGGACGGATCCTCGGACAGCCCTTCGGGAGGCCCCTGGACAGTCCCTCGGATAGTCCCACCGGACGGATCCTCGGACAGCCCTCCGGGAGGCCTCTGGACAGTCCTTCGGATAGTCCCACCGGACGGATCCTCGGACAGCCCTCCGGGAGGCCTCACGGACAGCCCTTCGGGCGGGTCACTCGGACAGCCCTTCGGGAGGACACCCGAAACTCAAACTGTAACTCGGACAGCTCTTCGGGAGGCACTCTCGAACTAAGACCGAAACTACGATCTCTCTACAGAGTTGCACACATACGGTGTCATCTATCCGGCAGGGCTTCGCCGTCCAGAACTAGTTCCCACCGGAACCCAGACAGCCTTTCGGCTCTACGAAACTATTTCGCTGGGAGGGAGAGAGAAGCCAGAAATGTCATGGCATGTGTATGTGAGAGCAAGGATCAAGCATATGGGGCTGCCTCCTCCCCTCTATTTATAGGAAAAACAAGGGGTAGGATGGGCATATCCAAAATGCCATGTCATCCCAAAATATCTTGGGAAGATATTTGTGGAAAGCCAACTTCCAACCATATCCATAAATCTGATTTCACTATTCACGACGACATTTTTCAGCGTCCGGTCGAACTAAAAATATTTATGTGGGCTTAGAACAATTCCAGTACCCACTAAAATAAGTTTCAATGCGATCCGGAACAATTCCGGTTTAGTGATTTTCATCTGCGAAAAGCATCTGAAGCGGTTCCGGCAGCTCCGGAACATTTCCGGTTTTCATCCCGGAAAATTCCAGAAAGTTTCCAGAACGATTCTGGCACCCTCCAAGAATTATCAGGCATGTGCCGAAACCAATCTGACTTTATGGTATCCTCTGAAACAACTTTTAAGTTTTACCGGAACTATTCCGATATCCTCTCCGGAACGTTTCCGTTTCGTCCGAAACTTTTTCGGTGAATTTTTCTCAGACTCCCCGTCTAGTATTCAGCAGATAGATGACCCTTAAGCGTGTGACCCTATAGGTTCGGTGAAGTATAGACATGACCCGGAACACTTTCCGATCAATGATCAACATCGGAGCCGTGGACACCCATATTGACCCCTATACCCACACGAATGAATATTCGAGTGAACCTCCAGTTGCCGTGTGCTATTCCTGTTGCTTCGCGATATGTTACAAATACCCGAGGTGAGAAAACATCGGCATCCTTGTGGATCAACACTTGTCCACAATGCCAGTTACCTCGTTACCGGTTTTGTTCTCTTTTCTCGTTTCTGTGTTCCGGCATCCCTGTGATCAAATCACACTTGTGTCTGGCCAGACGATGATGGATACCGTAACACCGAGAGGGCCCAGAGATATCTCTCCATCGTCGGAGGAGCAAATCCCAATCTTGAGCTATCAAGTTACTTAACATACTTTTCCATGAACCCGTAAGCCGCCGTAATAGCCACCCATTTACGGATGACGTTTAACAAACCCCAAAGTTCATGAAGCAAGCATGAAGAAACTCGACACTCTCATGGTCTAAGGAATTATGCAAACATTAACTTCTCTGTGTTATTAACCATTAACTTATGACGAATGACTCTCATAGCATAACATCAATCGGGTCGATTCAACACAAGTGTTCTACTAACATTGTGCCCACAAAGTTGCCGACATAGTCATGCCCATGATCAGGAAAACAGAACCATCATGCAACACTTGAGCTAGTCTTAGAGGCCAGACTAGGAATACATTTTACCGTTTATTATTCCACACGTGCATATGAGTCTTCCTTCAAGCCTCGTGGTTATTGCAGACTCGAGAACCATAGCAGTTATAGCATGGAACATAAACATAATTATGAGCACGGAGATAAATAATAACTTTTATCATTGCCTCTTGGGCATATCTCCTACAGTCTCTCCCCCTTGGGGGCGTTGTTTTTGTAGCCACAGATCCGCTATTGGTAGCTTGATGTCTGGGTTGGAGTGCTTGTTGGGTTGTTGGAGTGTAGGGTGGTGGGGGTGGAAGTGATCTGTGGCAGTGACAATCCCTTGGTCATTCTGGTGCTGATGGTTGACCTATCCCCTGGGGGCTCGTGGCATCGGTGAGGTCTCAGAGTTCGGTGCCCTTCGACGACACCCGAGGTTTGGTTGCCTTGCACAGTGTTCTGGTTCTCTCTATTTGTGATGGTGACCGTGATGTGGCCCAGAGGAGGTGCATGGCTGTCTCGGTGGAACATTGCCCTTCGGCATGATCTGCAACTCTCTCCGTCTCGTCATGGATAGGAAGTGGGAAGCCCTTCGACGGTGACTGCGACTCTCCTAGTTGTTCAAGGTGCAGAGTGATCGCAGGGCAGCGGGCGACTTCTTCTGTACGTCTTCTCGGTGACGTATCTCCTTTCGACTGATCCAACAATACTAGTTCCCGCTCTTCTCGGTCTGCCTAGTGGTGATGAGTGCTAAGCTTTTGGTGTTGGCTGCTTGCCAAAGCTCATTTCTGGTTGTCCTCTGTTGTTCCTTGTACCTTCTATTTTGTTCCTTGTTCTGCTATTCCTTGTACCTTTTTTGTTGTTCCTTGTACCTTCTGGCATGTGTCGGGTGCGACTTGTTGTAGCTGTTGTGTTGTATCTCAATCTCATATATGATAATGAAAATGGTTCAGGCCAGCGTAAGCCGACCATAGCACCGTCAAAAACAAAAAAGCAAAAGATCATCGTGCGACTCGAAGTATGAAAATTGACCAATACATGCGGGTACAAAAACATACTTACTACTAAGTACTGGACAAGTGTGCATAACATTGGCGATTTCATCAAGCTTCAAAGCGCCCTGAATTTCTTGCTTATTTGCAAAAACTAACAGCGAGGATCCAGCCAGTCTCTGTAATCAAAATTTTAAGGATCACTGTAACACCGTCGGGTGATCGAGCACGACGCCGGGGTCGATGGCGACGGAGCCGCTGAATCGTGTGATGTTGAGCGTGTAGAGAACGGCCTCGGTGCACTCGATGGTGAGCGTGGGTTGGACGAGATTCACAATGGACTCGAGCGAGCCGAGCGGGTAGTAGGAGTGCAGCACGACGACCTTGCGGTTGGCGGAGAGGGATTGGAGGCTGTCGGTGGTGGGGAGGGAGTCCCGCGAAGGCTTCATCGGTGTGACGAAGATGGTGATGCCGGTGCCGCGCTCGTAGGCCTTGAAGTCGTCCGCGGCGCTGGAGGCCTCGAGCGCCATGGAGGAAGCCGCGTTAACCCCCACACATCGGTGAGGACGCCGGTGATGATGATCGCGGGGGACCAGCGGCTCTCGGAGCCGGACGCGGCGATGTCGAAGCCGGAGGGGACGATGAGGCCGCCCACGGCGACACGCTGATGTTGTACGGCGCCCAGGGACGGCGCCGGCAAGCAGATCACGACGACGGAGCTGCCACCGCCGGTCGCGGCCGTGAGGTTGACGGCGCCGAGGTCGAAGGGCGCGCGTCCAGTGGTCTGGAATAGGATGGGGATTCAATACTTGTGCTGATTTTCTTAGTCGTCGAGGACGTGGGTGTGGACGACGTTACCGATGTCCCCGAGCACCCGCCTATTTCCTCCCACACAGGCCGACGTGCGGAGCGGCAGCCGCGTGCTGCTGGCTATGTCTGGTGGCCATCGGTGCCTGTTGTTCCGGCTCCGTTCGAAGACCTCGAGAACCGATAGGTGCCTCCGGCGAGCTCCGAAGTCCTGAGCGAAACAGGGCGGAGCGGCAACCTCCGATTCCCCGGGTCCAAGAAGGCGTTGCGTAGAGGCGGCGCGCGTGCCTCCGTAGGAGGAATTTTTGGCAGGGGTGTGAAATTGATATGGAGGGATTATAGAAGAGGATCGATTCGTGGGATTAGCGGGACGGAATATTCCTCTGCGGGCGGAGTCGTTCCGTCGTAGTACTTAAATTGCTAATTGTACATTTGATGACTCAGATTAAATTAATCATAACCATTAGATTTTATTCAGTGGGTCTAATCTAGCAGTGCTAATCAGGCTGGGTACACTTGTGGGTGTCTTGAAGAAAAAATAATTTGTTCGTTTAATACATAGTACTCCCTCCGCCCCGTAATATAAAAGCGTTTTTGTTAAAAACGCTTTTATATTACGGGACAGAGGGAGTAGTGTATAGAAGATATGGATAATTTTTTCTTGCGAGAAAAAAGGTATAGATACACTTGTGGGGTGGCTTACTTTTTTCTTGCGAGAAAAAAGGTATAGATACACTTGTGGGGTGGCTTGAAGAAAAAAAATAGTTTGCTCGTTTCGTAGTAATATAGATATAGATTACCCTAGGTTTTTTTCAAAAGTATCCATAGGAAAAAATGGTACTGCGTCTATACTACTCTCTCCGTTTCTAAATATAAGACCTTTTAGAGATTCCACTATGGACTACATACACTATGGACATCCGTATGTAGTCCATAGTGAAATCTCTAAAAGGTCTTATATTTAGGAACGAAGGGAGTAGCATATTCTCTAGCAGATAAATTAAACCTGAGATCATGGACAATAACATTTTTATCATCCGTGTTGATGTCAAGATTGTCTGTTGTAGGATACTCATCTTCTAGATTAAGATTCGTTTATTCCTCTGCGGCAACTATTGTTGATTTTTTTGAAGTGCTTGTTCTCTTACAAACTAATCAATGGATCATTCCTATGATTAGTAGCTAAATACCCGTGTGTTCCTACGGGATAAAACAATATTTGAATAATGGTGGCGTGTTACCGAATGTCCTCAAAGGCACGATCAGAGCCCTCGACCTTCAGCGCTTGGTCGTCCTCGAGGGCGCAACCGCCGACCTCGCTCGCAATCGTTTCTGCAACCATCAACGTGTGGACGTCCTGCACAACATGGCTGTCATTCGTCGTGGCGAATGCTTGGCCGTCCATGTCGCGAGCGCATGGTGGCTGTTGTCCATATTAGCAAGCGCTGATCAGTCATGTCGCCGAGAGCCTGCTGGCAGTTGCACACGTCAGCGAAAGCTTGCTGGCCGTCATCGCCCGCGAGCGTCTTCAAATTGACTCGACATGATTAACTGTCCCCCTAGTTAATTAATTGTCTGCCTAATTAAGAAAATCCTACTTCTAATATCTGCAGGTCTAATTAAACTGACTTTCTACTTAATTAATCGCATTATTGACTCGACTTTCAAACTGATTCGACGAAGAAAAATCCCTATTTAAATGGACCTAATTAATTGCACAAGTAATTAACTTGTCTTGCTAATTAATTTTATTAATGGTCTTATTTTCAAATCGATTGGGCGCTCGAATCGCCATGTGATTAATTCAGTGCATTAATTACTCGATTTTTAGATGGATTCGGTGCAGAAAAATTTCAATTTAAATGGACCTAATTAATTGCACAAATAATTCACTGTTTGGTGCATTAATTTCTTGATTTCCAAATTGATTCGGTGCTCGGTTTTCATATTATTTTTGCATTAATGGCTGCATGCGAACGACTACATACACATCTTTTTTTAATAGTAGAGATTAGAGATCACCGTGATCGATTCCTTTTCATAACAACGTTACTAAATTTGGCAGATAAAAAAAGGATTAAGTAGATTAGTGGGCTAAAAACCACTTTAACTAAACTGGTAGGATAAAAAGAATCGGTGTGGAAGATTTTAACCGGAATGGAGGCGATACTACGAACTCGTGTATAGGCCTGCGCCGATTCTGATAGTATGCCGAGCACATAATAATAGGTTATATGATATGATTTGATTTGGGTATGAGTAGTGGAAGGAAAGAAACGTTTGAATTTAGTTGAGATTTTCTTAAGATTTGATTTGAATGAGTTAATGTTTGACGTTGTTTGGAGAAAGTGCCGACTTGATTGAGTTAATGCATGCGTCAATTGTTGGGGAACGTTGCATGGGAAACAAAAATTTTCCTACGCACACATAAGATCTATCCATGGTGATGAGCATCTACGAGAGGGAGAGTGAATCTACATACCCTTGTAGATCGCTAAGCGGAAGCGTTAATAAACGCGGTTGATGTAGTCGAACGTCTTCGCGATCCAAATCGCCGAGCGTCCCGCGATCCAATCACGATCCTTCCGATCTAGTGCCGAACGGACGGCACCTCCGCGTTCAACACACGTACGGCTTGATGACGCCTTCACCTCCTCGATCCAGCGAGCGATGGTGAAGTAGTGGTTGAGTTCCAGCAGCACGACGGCGTGGTGATGGTGGTGAGGAACAATCTCTGCAGGGCTTCGCCAAGCACTACGGAGATTATGACGGAGGAACTAGAGGGCTAGGGTTGCCGGCACACGGCTTGGGAAATCCTGATGTATCCCGTGTGCTAGCCCTGCCCCTCTATTTATATGTTGAGCCTTGGGGTCTAAACTTGGAGTAAAAGCCTCCTCCGGGTCGGTTTTGCCCGCACAAGGTCGGTTTGGCCCGCAGGGAAAGAGTCCAACTCGGATCCCTGCCGAACCGTGCACAGCCGCGCACAAGCGGTAGTACCGCTTCACACAAGCGGTAGTACCGCTTGGGCGGTAGTACCGCTTCACACAAGCGGTAGTACCGCTCGGGCGGTAGTACCGCTTCACCAAGCGGTAGTACCGCTTACGCGGCAGCAAAACTACTTTTGCACTTTCCAATACCTTGTGGGCTTTATCCCTTTGGCTCATATAAAGTGTTGCTGCACCCGAACACTTCGGTAAACATCCGGAATCCCTTCCGGTGAACTCCGGAACCCTTCCAGAGATCAAAACACTATTATCACATATATCAATCTTTACCTCCGGACTATTCCGGAGATCCTCGTCATGTCCGGGATCTTATCCGAGACTCCGAACAACTTTCGGTCACCAACATAATAACTCAATTATACTAATCGTCACCAAACGTTAAGTGTGTAGACCCTGCGGGTTCGAGAACTATGTAGACATGACCGAGACACCTCTACGGCCAATAACCAATAGCGGGACCTGGATGCCCATATTGGCTCCTACATATTCTACGAAGATCTTTATCGGTCGAACCTCTATGTCAAGGATTCAGTTAATCCCGTATGCTGTTCCCTTTGTTCTTCGGTATGTTACTTGCCCGAGATTCGATCGTCGGTATCACTATACCTAGTTCAATCTCGTTACCGGCAAGTCTCTTTACTCGTTCCGTAATACAAGATCCTGTGGCTAACTCTTTAGTCACTTTGCTTGCAAGGCTCAATGTGATGTTGTATTACCGAGTGGGCCCTGAGATACCTCTCCGTCATACGGAGTAACAAATCCCAGTCTTGATCCATGCCAACCCAACAGACACCCTCGGAGATACCTGTAGAGCACCTTTATAGTCACCCAGTTACGTTGCGACGTTTGATACACACAAGGTATTCCTCCGGTGTCAGTGAGTTGCATGATCTCATGGTCAAAGGAACAGATACTTGACATGCAGAAAACAATAGCAATAAACTGACACGATCAAATGCTACGTTTACAGTTTGGGTCTTGTCCATCACATCATTCTCCTAATGATGTGATCCCGTTATCAAATGACATCTCATGTCAATGGCTAGGAAACCTTAACCATCTTTGATCAACGAGCTAGTCAACTAGAGGCTTACTAGGGACACAGTGTTGTCTATGTACCCACACATGTATTTGAGTTTCCAATCAATACAATTATAGCATGGATAATAAACGATTATCATTAACAAGGAAATATAATAATAACCAATTTATTATTGCCTCTAGGGCATATTTCCAACAGTCTCCCACTTGCACTAGAGTCAATAATCTAGTTCACATCACTATGTGATTTACATTGTAATGAATCGAACACCCATGCAGTTCTGGTGTTGTTCATGTTTAGCCCTTGGAAGAGGTTTAGTCATCGGATCTGCAACATTTAGATCCGTGTGTACTTTGCAAATATTTATGTCGTCCTCCTTGATGTAATCGCGGATGGAATTGAAACGTCGCTTTATGTGTCTGGTCCTCTTGTGAAATCTTGGTTCCTTGGCTAGAGCAATGGCACCAGTATTATCACAAAACAGAGTCATTGGGTTAAGTGCACTAGGCACTACTCCAAGATCTGTCATGAACTCCTTCATCCAGACACCTTCCTTCGCCGCCTCCGAGGCAGCGATGTACTCCGCTTCGCATGTAGAATCTGCTACCACGCTTTGCTTGGAACTGCACCAGCTAACCGCACCCCCATTAAGAATAAATACGTATCCGGTTTGCGACTTAGAGTCATCCGGATCAGTGTCAAAGCTTGCATCGACGTAACCCTTTACGACGAGCTCTTGATCACCTCCATAAACGAGAAACATGTCCTTAGTCCTTTTCAGGTACTTCAGGATATTCTTGACCGCCGTCCAGTGTTCCATTCCTGGATCACTTTGAAACCTTCCGACCATACTTATGGCAAGGCTGACATCGGGTCTTGTGCACAGCATTGCATACATGATAGAGCCTATGGCCGAAGCATAGGGGATGACACTCATCTTTTCTCTATCTTCTGCAGTCACTGGGCATTGAGTCTTACTCAACTTCACACCTTGCAAAACAGGCAAGAACCCCTTCTTGGACTGATCCATTTTGAACTTCTTCAAAATCTTATCAAGGTATGTGCTTTGTGAAAGTCCTATTAAGCGTCTTGATCTATCTCTATAGATCTTGATGCCTAATATGAAAGCAGCTTCTCCTAGGTCCTTCATTGAAAAACTCTTGTTCAAATATTCCTTTACGCTTTCCAGCATTTCTATATTGTTTCCAATCAGCAATATGTCATCCACATATAATATTAGAAACGCTATAGAGCTCCCACTCACTTTCTTGTAAATACAAGCTTCTCCGTAAACTTGTATAAACTCGAACGCTTTGATCACATCATCAAAACGAAGATTCCAACTCCGAGATGCTTGCACCAGTCCATAAATGGATCGCTGGAGTTTGCAAACTTTGTCAGCATTCTCTGGATCGACAAAACCTTCTGGTTGCATCATATACAACTCTTCCTTAAGGTAACCGTTAAGGAACGCTGTTTTGACATCCATCTGCCAAATTTCATAATCGAAAAAGGCAGCTATTGCTAACATGATTCTGACGGACTTAAGCATCGCTACGGGTGAGAAGGTCTCATCGTAGTCAACTCCTTGAACTTGTGAAAAACCCTTTGCCACAAGTCGAGCTTTATAGACGGTGACATTACCGTCCGCGTCCGTCTTCCTCTTAAAGATCCATTTGTTCTGAATGGCCTTACGCCCTTCAGGTAATACTTCCAAAGTCCATACTTTGTTTTCATACATGGATCCCATCTCGGATTTCATGGCCTCTAACCACTTCTCGGAATCCGGGCCCATCATCGCTTCTCCATAGCTCGTAGGTTCATCGTTGTTTAACAACATGACCTCTAAGACAGGGTTGCCGTACCACTCAGGAGCAGTACGCGTCCTTGTCGACCTACGAGGTTCGATAGCAACTTGATCCAAAGCTTCATGATCATCATCATTAACTTCCTCTTCAGCTAATGTAGGCTCGACAGAAACAACTTTCTGCGTTGCGCTACTCTTAGGTTGAAGTAAAGGTTCAATAACCTCATCAAGTTCTATCTTCCTCCCACTCAATTCTTTCGAGAGAAACTCTTTCTCAAGAAATGTTCCGTTTTTAGCGACAAACACTTTGCCTTCGGATCTGAGGTAGAAGGTATACCCAACTGTCTCTTTTGGGTATCCTATGAAGACGCATTTCTCCGCTTTGGGTTCCAGCTTTTCAGGCTGAAGCTTTTTGACATAAGCATCACATCCCCAAACTTTAAGAAACGACAGCTTTGGCTTCTTGCCAAACCAAAGTTCATATGGCGTCGTCTCAACGGATTTCGATGGTGCCCTATTTAAAGTGAATGCAGCTGTCTCTAATGCATAACCCCAAAACGATAGTGGCAAATCGGCAAGAGACATCATAGATCGCACCATATCCAATAAAGTTCGATTACAACGTTCGGACACACCATTACGCTGTGGTGTTCCAGGCGGTGTCAATTGTGAAACAATTCCACACTGTCTTAAGTGACTGCCAAACTCATAACTCAGATATTCTCCTCCTCGATCAGATCGTAGGAATTTAATCTTCTTGTTACGATGATTCTCAACTTCACTCTGAAATTGTTTGAACTTTTCAAATGTTTCAGACTTGTGTTTCATTAAGTAAATATACCCATATCTACTTAAGTCATCAGTGAAGGTGAGAAAGTAACGATAACCACCGCGCGCCTCAATACTCATCGGACCGCACACATCAGTATGTATGATTTCCAATAAGTCACTTGCCCGTTCCATTATTCCAGAGAACGGCGTTTTAGTCATCTTGCCCATGAGGCATGGCTCACATGTGTCAAGTGATTCAAAATCAAGTGACTCCAAAAGTCCATCAGCATGGAGCTTCCTCATGCGTTTTACGCCAATATGACCTAAACGGCAGTGCCACAAGAAAGTGGTATTATCATTATCAATTCTACATCTTTTGGCATCAATGTTATGAACATGTGTATCATTACTATCGAGATTCAATAAGAATAAACCCCTCACATCGGGTGCATGACCATAAAAGATATTACTCATATAAATAGAACAACCATTATTCTCTGATTTAAATGAGTAACCGTCTCGCAATAAACAAGATCCAGATATAATGTTCATGCTTAACGCAGGCACCAAATAACACTTATTTAGGTTCATCACTAATCCCGACGGTAATCGAAGAGCGAGCGTGCCAACGGCGATCACATCAACCTTGGAACCATTTCCCACGCGCATCGTCACTTCGTCCTTTGCCAGCCTCCGTCTATTCCGCAGTTCCTGTTTTGAGTTGCAAATATGAGCAACCGCACCGGTATCAAATACCCAGGCACTACAACGAGAGTTGGTAAGGTACACATCAATAACATGTATATCATATATACCTTGTTTGTTGTTGGCCGCCTTCTTGTCAGCCAAATACTTGGGGCAATTCCGCTTCCAGTGTCCAGTTCCCTTGCAATGAAAACACACAGTTTCTGGTTTGGGTCCAGCCTTGGGTTTCTTCACGAGAGGAGCAACTGCTTTGCCACTCTGCTTGGAGTTACCCTTCTTACCCTTGCCATTTTTCTTGAAACTAGTGGTTTTATTGACCATCAACACTTGATGCTCCTTCTGAATTTCAGACTCAGCGGCTTTCAGCATCGCAAACAGCTCGGCGACTGACTTGTTCATCCCGTGCATGTTATAGTTCAACACGAAGCTCTTGTAGCTAGGCGGCAATGATTGAAGAACTCTGTCAGTGATAGCCTCTGGCGGAAGGGGCATCCCTAACTCAGCCAGACGGGTGGAGTACCCAGACATTCTGAGCACGTGATCACTGATAGACCCGTTCTCCTCCATCTTGCAAGCATAGAACTTATCGGAGATCTCATATCTCTCGATCCGGGCATTCTTCTGAAAGATAAACTTCAACTCCTGGAACATCTCATATGCTCCATGACGTTCAAAACGTCTTTGAAGTCCCGGTTCTAAGCCATACAACATTGCACATTGAACTATTGAGTAATCATCAGAACGAGCCTGCCAGGCGTTCACAACGTCTAGAGACTCAACTGGAGCGGGTGGATCACCAAGCGGTGCATCAAGGACATAAGCCTTCTGGGAAGCCGTAAGGATAATCCTTAGATTACGGGCCCAGTCCACAAAGTTACTTCCATCATCTTTCAACTTAGCTTTCTCTAGGAACGCATTAAAATTCAGGGGTGCTACTGCGCGAGCCATGATCTACAACATAAATATAGCAAAGACAACTTAGACTATTGTTCTTAGATAATGAGTTTAGTTAATCATATTTAAAAAACTCCCACTCAAATTGACATCCCTCCGATCATTCGAGTGTAACATGATCCAAATCCACCAACTCAAGTCCGATCATCACGTGAGTTGAGGTGGTTTCAATGGTGAACATCTTCATGTTGATCATATCTACTATATGACTCATGTTCGACCTTTCGGTCTCTTGTGTTCCGAGGCCATGTCTGTACATGCTAGGCTCGTCAAGTTTAACCCGAGTGTTCCGCACGTGTAACATGGCTTACACCCGTTGTATGCGAACGTAGAGTCTATCACACCCGATCATCACGGCGTGTCTCGAAACGACGAACTTTCGCAACGGTGCACACTTGGGGAGAACACAATTTATCTTGAAATTTAAGTGAGGGATCACCTTATAATGCTACCGTCGTCCTAAGCAAAATAAGATGCATAAAAGGATTAACATCACATGCAAATCATAAGTGACATGATATGGCCATGAACTTGTGCTTTTGATCTCCATCTCCAAAGCACCGGCATGATCTCCATCGTCACCGGCATGACACCATGATCTCCATCATCTTGATCTCCATCAACGTGTCGCCATAAGGTTGTCGCGCCGACTGTTGCTTCCACGACTATAGCTAACGTTTAGCGATAAAGTAAAGCATTACATAGCGCTTAATGATTGACACGCAGGTCATACAATAATTAAAGACAACTCTATGGCTCCTGCCAGTTGCCGTACTCATCGACATGCAAGTCGTGATATTCTATACATCACATGATCATCTCATACATCACATATATCTCATCATGTAATTGGCCATATCACATCACAACATACCCTGCAAAAACAAGTTAGACGTCCTCTAATTGTTGTTGCAAATTTTACGTGGCTGCTACGGGTTTGCAAGAACCGTTCTTACCTACGCAAAACCACAACGTGGTGTAGTGATTGCTTTTTGATCTTCTAAAAGAACCCTCTTCATTGAACCGATTCAACTAAAGTGAGAGAGACAGACACCCGCCAGTCACCTTTATGCAACAAGTGCACGCAGCGGTAAAACCAGTCTCGCGTAAGCGTACGCGTAATGTCGGTCCGGGCCGCTTCATCTCACAATGCCGCCGAATCAAATATCAACTAGTAACGGCAAGCAATATGTATACACCCACGCCCACAACTCGTTTGTGTTCTACTCGAGATCTCATCTACGCATAGACCTGGCTCATGATGCCACTGTTGGGGAACGTTGCATGGGAAACAAAAATTTTCCTACGCACACATAAGATCTATCCATGGTGATGAGCATCTACGAGAGGGAGAGTGAATCTACATACCCTTGTAGATCGCTAAGCGGAAGCGTTAATAAACGCGGTTGATGTAGTCGAACGTCTTCGCGATCCAAATCGCCGAGCGTCCCGCGATCCAATCACGATCCTTCCGATCTAGTGCCGAACGGACGGCACCTCCGCGTTCAACACACGTACGGCTTGATGACGCCTTCACCTCCTCGATCCAGCGAGCGATGGTGAAGTAGTGGTTGAGTTCCAGCAGCACGACGGCGTGGTGATGGTGGTGAGGAACAATCTCTGCAGGGCTTCGCCAAGCACTACGGAGATTATGACGGAGGAACTAGAGGGCTAGGGTTGCCGGCACACGGCTTGGGAAATCCTGATGTATCCCGTGTGCTAGCCCTGCCCCTCTATTTATATGTTGAGCCTTGGGGTCTAAACTTGGAGTAAAAGCCTCCTCCGGGTCGGTTTTGCCCGCACAAGGTCGGTTTGGCCCGCAGGGAAAGAGTCCAACTCGGATCCCTGCCGAACCGTGCACAGCCGCGCACAAGCGGTAGTACCGCTTCACACAAGCGGTAGTACCGCTTGGGCGGTAGTACCGCTTCACACAAGCGGTAGTACCGCTCGGGCGGTAGTACCGCTTCACCAAGCGGTAGTACCGCTTACGCGGCAGCAAAACTACTTTTGCACTTTCCAATACCTTGTGGGCTTTATCCCTTTGGCTCATATAAAGTGTTGCTGCACCCGAACACTTCGGTAAACATCCGGAATCCCTTCCGGTGAACTCCGGAACCCTTCCAGAGATCAAAACACTATTATCACATATATCAATCTTTACCTCCGGACTATTCCGGAGATCCTCGTCATGTCCGGGATCTTATCCGAGACTCCGAACAACTTTCGGTCACCAACATAATAACTCAATTATACTAATCGTCACCAAACGTTAAGTGTGTAGACCCTGCGGGTTCGAGAACTATGTAGACATGACCGAGACACCTCTACGGCCAATAACCAATAGCGGGACCTGGATGCCCATATTGGCTCCTACATATTCTACGAAGATCTTTATCGGTCGAACCTCTATGTCAAGGATTCAGTTAATCCCGTATGCTGTTCCCTTTGTTCTTCGGTATGTTACTTGCCCGAGATTCGATCGTCGGTATCACTATACCTAGTTCAATCTCGTTACCGGCAAGTCTCTTTACTCGTTCCGTAATACAAGATCCTGTGGCTAACTCTTTAGTCACTTTGCTTGCAAGGCTCAATGTGATGTTGTATTACCGAGTGGGCCCTGAGATACCTCTCCGTCATACGGAGTAACAAATCCCAGTCTTGATCCATGCCAACCCAACAGACACCCTCGGAGATACCTGTAGAGCACCTTTATAGTCACCCAGTTACGTTGCGACGTTTGATACACACAAGGTATTCCTCCGGTGTCAGTGAGTTGCATGATCTCATGGTCAAAGGAACAGATACTTGACATGCAGAAAACAATAGCAATAAACTGACACGATCAAATGCTACGTTTACAGTTTGGGTCTTGTCCATCACATCATTCTCCTAATGATGTGATCCCGTTATCAAATGACATCTCATGTCAATGGCTAGGAAACCTTAACCATCTTTGATCAACGAGCTAGTCAACTAGAGGCTTACTAGGGACACAGTGTTGTCTATGTACCCACACATGTATTTGAGTTTCCAATCAATACAATTATAGCATGGATAATAAACGATTATCATTAACAAGGAAATATAATAATAACCAATTTATTATTGCCTCTAGGGCATATTTCCAACATCAATGTGCCGGTCCATATTGACTGCGCTTGAGAGGAAGGTCGCCTGTAAGATGCTCGCGGGCGTAATGTAGCGTTGGTGGAACACGAGGCGACACTACCAATTTCCCACTTTAAAAGTAGCGATATCGACTCAACTGTATGGTTTCCTTTTTTCATCACCGTTAGTTGCATACCTTTCTACTAGATGATATATGGTGCTGAAGCTAACAGAAAATTAGGCAAGTATCCGGTGTCACGCGAGTAGATTAGCAAGCACCAGAGATCGAATCGCCTACAAACGAAAAGGTTTCTGTTATGTTGTCTTGCTGCTTCGTGCCTCGCGCGGTTGTACCGTCAAAGTAATCGTCTGCCGCCATTGGATTTTTCTAGGGCAGATGCCTTCGATCAATACGTACACTAACTCGTCTAATCGGCAATCGATCGGTGCCCAGGCCTTGCCTACAATCGATGGATGTCATCCAAACGAAAATTAGGCCTAGGAAGTACGTACCTGTGGGGCCCCTCCATTTTTGGGGCCTGGCACAGTCGGGAAGATTGACGACCTGCCAAGCAGGACACATATGAGGAAGAAAAACGCCGCCAGCAACCACTTACGGCCGACGACAAAATGACCTCTGCATCTGGCCGGCAACACACATGAGTACGAGTACGAATACCAAGGCCTCACCTGAACAGGGAAATCGCCATTGAAGCTGCCAGCCATATTACTTGTCGCTCAAACGGATGTATATATCTATAAACATCCGTTTGAACGACAGCGATATGGATCGAAGGGAGTAATAACTCTATGAATTTCGCCTTTCGCTGAGACTAGACATATTATTATCACTTCCAAACATAACTATGTGACTCCAGGATACAAAGTGCCCAATTATTAAATCAAAGCTTCAAGTGCACTTGGCATAGTAAATATCTATTCAAGTTCTATAAGATGGTGCAAACTTTGCAGTTGCAAAAGCTGAAGACCGTCCCACCGCACCAGTACTGCTCGAGTTTTCTCTTAGATCCCTCTGCATTCAGATGACAGAGCCGCTCGCAATTAGACTTAGTGCATATGGTCAATATATAGCCCGTTCTCTCACAGATCTCTGTGCATCCCAAATAAATTAAGGGTTAGATATACCATGTTATAATAATAGCAAGACATCAATTGTAACAATATACCATGTTACACTATTGCATAATTGGTAACATGTAATATGCCTCAAGGACATAGAAAAAATGTGCGCCAACATCATATTTAAGAAAACTTCTGGTATTACAATCTTGAAATATACTACATGTTTTGATAGGTTATTCCTCAAAAATAACCTATTCCATAAGAAACCTACTTCAGAAAAACAATAGC
Source organism: Elymus sibiricus (assembly GCA_039707655.1). Classification (NCBI taxonomy): domain Eukaryota; kingdom Viridiplantae; phylum Streptophyta; class Magnoliopsida; order Poales; family Poaceae; genus Elymus; species Elymus sibiricus. Next base: position 17,652,429 of record CM077672.1, on the reverse strand, counting down.
TAGAACATACCTGCACTCATACTGCTTCCTAAGAGCACAAGTATCACCACAAAACAAGCTGCGACAGACTGTTTGTCCATTCTTGAATTCCACACCCGGCGAGGCCCAAGGAATGATATATAATGTCAAAGCATAAGGAACGACGTATCGTATATATAGAGTCAAAGAGAAATAAAACTGCTCCCATAAGACATCTTGACCGCTTACCAGCAGTGGTCCCCACTGAGGTCAAAGGGATAGATGATGTCAAGGTTCAACAAGTCATCCATTGACCTCTAGAAAAAGACATAATAAAGTGCATGCAACAGATATTATGACCAAAGAAAAAACGGTTGTTTTGACTCGCATCGCAGTTAATCTACTCCCTCCGTTCCTAAATATAAGTCTTTTTAGAGATTCCAATATGGACCACATACGGAGCAAAATGAATGAATATACACTCTAAACTATGTCTATATACATCCGTATGTAGTCCATATTGAAATCTCTATAAAGACTTATATTTAGGAACGGAGGGAGTATTATATTTTTAAATTACTAATGACTAACCACAGAAAAGAGAATTCTGATGGAATATCTCAAGAAAAAATCGCTCACCCCTCAAAGAAAAATGTAAAAGAAGAAAAAAATCGCTTGACACAGGAACGAATGGGGGGCGGTCGAAAGATAGCGGATGCGGCGGCCGCTCGATTCAGGCGAAGCGGGCGACCTGCATTGGGATCCAACCTATGCTGGCTCTCGCGCGGGAATCTAGCGCGAGGGGATGAGCATGAGCGGAAGCGACGGATGCGGGTGAAGGGGGGGCGGAGGGGGCTGGTCGCTTGAGTTCATCCCTCGTCGTTCAGAATAGGAGTAAATCAACCGTTTCTACATGCAATTTAATAATTGGAAAGAAAGTGTACCACACGTCAAGATGGCAACGGGGACGAAACCCACCGGGTTTTGCTTGCCCAAACCCGTCCCCACGAGAAAATCGCAAGCCCGTCCCCATCCCCGTTCCCGTGCATGGGGACAGTTTTTTTGCCCGTCCCCTAAGCCCGTCAGGTTTTCAAAACCCACAGGGAACCCCATTCCCACGAGTAGTTAGTGAAAACCTCAGCTTTTGATAGAAAAAAAATGAGCATATTACAACAATAGTAACAGCAAAAATCAGCATATTAAGCAATAAACATAGTATATTTCAGCAGCAGAAACATAAGATAAATATATAGTAGCAACAAAGAATAGCATTTCAGCAGCAAATATAGTATATTTCAGCAGCAAAAAGGAGCATATTTCAGCAGCAAAACTTGAGCAAATTTCAGCACAATACAATAGTATGTTTCATCAACATTTCAGCAATAACAGTAGCTAAAAGTAGCATATTTCAGCAACAAACAGGAGCAAATTTCAGACATACATGGTTCAACAAGATGGGCCTCATGGCTGGATCAGTACATGGACGTATTCTGAGACGGGTATGTCGGGTTTGGGTTGGGTACTACTCAAACGGGTTTGAACCCGCGAAACATGCCGGGTTTTATAATGTACCCATCAGTAGCCCGCGGGGTTAGAAAGACGCCCGTCCCCATCCCCTAATAGGATAAAAACCCGCGGGGATGCGAGTTTCGGGTCCCGTTGCCATCTTGAACCACACGCCGGTGGCCGATGGACAGGCCAGGGAGGTAGCCCACCCGTTGAAACAAGTGAGGCTACATCGATTCAGATAGGCAACAAATTATTAAGAGCATTCTGATGCATGCGGCATGTTAGAATGGAGTGGCTGCAAGGCAACCCCATTGTTCCCAATCCCATAGGTTTGCTCCTTTTACCCGTCCTCCTCTCCTCTGCCTCATGTGCTCTTATGCTTTTTTCAATACGTGCTTATGGAATTGTTCTAGCAATACTGGATTAAAGAGTTTGAAAGAGGTTTAAGTACAGATAATATACACTGATTTGTTGGATTCTTTCTTTGCTGGGATCCACTGTTAACAGAATTCTATTGCAAATGATTTATCAAACTCTTTTTTTCTCGATACAGCAAGCACTATTTGGAAATCCACTATATTGATTCGCCTCAAATACGTACATTCTCCAAGGTGGCAGATGGTAATTCTGAATTTTAGGTAACAAATTTTCTTGATTACCATCTAAAACAAGTTCCCAAAATTCTTAATAGCACCCAGTAAATTTTATATGACATAAGCGCTTTTCTGTGATTTGCTTTTGGAGATCCTCCAATAGCAGACTTGAGGAAAATTACAACTCTGAAAGAATTAAGTGGGTGTGTTCTGTAACTAGCATACTCCAGATGAAATGAGAGACATTGCTAAATGGCGTTTCATTGTGATTCCTAAGCCCCTTTTAACAAATTTAACACATTCTTTTTGCTGGTTGCAGGTTTAATATGATTACAACATGCACTTCTTGAACTGATACCATGATACTTGTGATCACTTACATGTCTACTATTTTGAATTCTGCACATTACTTTGTTCAATAAAAAAAATGTAGACATTATTGGTAATAACCTGTCCATTCATCGTGCCTTACAACTGTTTTATCCTCACTACTGGTCGTCTCACAAAAACTAATGCCATCGGCTTCAAATCTATATATCACCCTGCAACACCTGAATCAAAGCAACCGCTGCCGACTCCTCTGCATCAGTGCTTGCCAAATGCCAAATGGCTTACTCTTATTTAATAACAATATTTATATTGCTCTCATACCTTCTTCCATACAAAACATTTATACCGTGCTTTTCTTCCACCAAGTTTTTAATAGATACATCTAGCATAATCTTTTGACAAATGCGAACCACTGCAAGGTTAACTGGATAATCAAGCACAAAGATAACTTTTTTAAAATATATAGTAGTTACTTCATACAATCAACCAATTATACCCTGCTTGGACTCGTTCATGGATGCCAATCTTTTCCATTTGTTCTTTGCGTTGGACTTCATTTTTGCGTGTTCCTGTGAGGCCTGCCTGAACTTTCGCATTTTCCCTTTCAAACTTGGGTGGTTTTAACTAGGATTGTGTGTTGCATCTAGATGGGTTAACCTGCTAGATTTCTGCTATTGTGTGTTGCTTTCATTGGTGTTTACAAACATAGTTAAGTTCCAGCCTGAGTAGAAAATACACAGCCTGACGAGATACGGAGCGTCAGGCTTACTAAATTTTCCCCTTTCCTGAAGATAGATAGATCCCATGCCATGGTGTACCAAATGTTCAGACTTGCTGCTTTTTATGAAATTGAATTTGTACTGTTGTGTGCCTTGTTCAAGATGGATCCACACCAAGTTGTTAGAGATTGTGCCTTATAGTTAACGGAGTAGTACATGATGAGTATTGCATCTTGAGTCCCTGCAAACAAAGTGAAGCATCAATATACAACCCTCTTCCGGCCATAGTCTTGGTTTTTGATGCTCTTTCGATGATTAGTTCCAGCAGGAACTTAATTGATCATAATGGAACAACGCTTAAATTTCAAACCTCAGGCACCAAATGCGACTCTGCGAATATGGTACTTAATGTTCAAAGTGCAAATAGCAATACGGTGAGGCTTGAGGCCGCAGACAACAAGAACTCTATTTTTTCCCATCCCCCCGCGTCGCCCCGCGTGCGACCGGGGGGCAACCCGCGCCACCCGGCCCTAGACCCCCTCTCCCTCGCCCTCCCTCCCCGCCGCCGCCAGATCTCGCCGGTGGACGAAGCCCTGCCGGCGTGGGCGGCGGTGGGGTCTCCTCTCTCCTCCGCGTGGTGGTGGTCGGTGCGGGACGACTTCGGCAGGCGGAGGCGCCACGCTGCGTGGGGCATGGCGGGGCTGCAGCAGTTGTTGTGTCGGCGTGGAGGGCTACGGCGACTCCGGCGGTGCGTGCCTGGTGGTGGCGGAGGCACGGCTGGCCGGCTGGCTCCGAAGCGCATGGATCTCGGGCCTCCTCTTCCCCCATGCCCTGTGGTGCGCCGCCAGCTACGGGCCTGGCGTCCTCTCATCCCTACGGGGCGCAGTGCTCCTCAGCTCCTCTGCGTGGTGGCTGGCATGAGTGCGGCGGCTACCTGGTCCCAGGCCAGGGGTGGGCTGGCCGGGACCTGCCAGATCTGGCCCCACAGGTGGCGGCACCGATTTGAGGTCTTGGGACCGTGGCTGTGGGTCGTGGTCGACGGAGGCAGCGCGAGGAGCAGTGCGGGATTGTCCAGGGCGGAAAGATGCTTCCTTTCGCCTAGTTTCTCCGGTGGGCGGTGACCAAGGGCTCGGCGGGGGTTGGGAGCTGCGTGATCTGGGATGCCGGGGCGGTGGCCCTGGAAGGTTGACTGCGCGGTCGGCTCTCCGGCGAGCAGTGTTGCGGTGATGGTGGCGTTTCTCCTTGGCTGTGTGGGCGGCAAGGAGCGAGGCGGAGGGGATCCTGGCAGTGGCGGTGCTCTGGCAATGGCATCTCCCAGATCGTGGTGTGGAGGCTTGGTTTGGTGGCGGCGGACTTGGATCGTAGTACCTCCATGTGGAACGGGAGAGTCTTCGAGCGAAATCTTTGCGCTCCGGCGCCAACGGCGGTGATGCTTATGGGCGTCGTGTCCCTCTTGGCGGCGTCGTTGTGGTCTCTCTTCCCGCGTCAAGGCTCTGGGTGAAAACCCTTGATCGTATCTTCGGTCTTGATGGCGGCAGCGCGTTGTGTCGTCACCCTCTTGAGGGCGTCGTTATGGAGCTTACGTGCCCTTCGATTGCATTTCTTCGACATCGGCGGGGGAGCTTGGATCCTATCTCGAAGCTCCTTCGGCTCTGACTTGGAGTAGTCCTGATGACTCCTTATGTTTTACACGCGACGTCGAGGGCATCACTCTCGGTCCCCGTTGTCTGCAGGTAGGATCGGCGCTCCACGGCCCGGAGCGAGAGGGCATGGGGGCCTCTCTGGCGACAACTTGGTGTGTGTGTTGCATCGACGTCAGGTGGTTTCTCCTAGAGGCGCGGTCTTTCTTCTAGTCAGTAGTCTCGAGTGTGTCATGATGGAGTGTGGGCACTCATGTAATCTTGTTTTATCTTTGATCTGCTTTGTAAGGGGTTTCCCCCATCACTTTGTATCGGTTCAGGCACGTTGCTTTATATATAAAGCAGGGCGAAAGCCATTTTCGGTAATATGGTACTTAATTGATTAAAATGGAACAACGCTTAAATTTCAAATACAAAGCTAAAAAAGCAAAAACTGTTTGGTTAATTAGTTCCATCCATCCATCACCCAGTACAAATAACACACAAGCAGCATTGGCTGTAGTGTTTTGGATATTTTGGGCTAGGCTTGTCCCCTCTCTACAAACCAGATGAAAGAATAATGGGTTGCACAACCAGACACAAGCAGCTAGCTAGCCAGCCAAAAGGTGGAAGGGGGAATGAGCCTTTAGTCCCACATCGCTAGTGGATGGGGGATTACGCCAACATATAAGGAGGCACCTCATGGTTCACTTAGATGAAGTGCTACGTGTACACCACAAGTATATAGCGTGTCCTTGTCCGTGGACTTTGGATGCTTGGCGCGACCGTGTGTAGCATCAAACTTTTTATTTTATTTTATTTGCTGCACACTAGTAGCTAGAGATATATAGATCGACTTTCACTCACTCACTCAATCATGTATTAATCCATCCTTTCTAGTCGTAGAAAATGCTTTTCAGTCATGTAGTGTCGTTGTGGAAGCATTTCTTAATCCATCGGACATGTTATGTTGCCGAAATTTCTTGCCGAAATTCCCACCACTTGTCGAAATTTTCTCCTTATTCGTAAGGAAACAAAAACTTTAGGTGTTGAGTGCAAAATGATAGGGTCTTGGCTGTAAGATTATGTCATTTGTGGGGATAGAAAAGAAAAGGCAGGTTGCCACGAGCGAGCGCGACTGTCAGCCTCTTGGTGGGTGCAAAGTTAAACATCAAACATATCTACCTGCAGAACGAATGAGATTTGAGGCATAAATGAGTAAGCGAGTCAAAATATTTGTACCCCTTGGTGGGTTATCTAGATTAACTTGGCTACCTTGTTGGGTTGTTTCGGTTTTCGCCCTGTTTTCCTCGATTAACCGGGCAACTCTCTTCTTCTTTATTAATGTTGCCTCTGTTTTCAAAAAAACTAATTGACAAATGGATTGTTGTGTGTGCTTGTGTGGATCTTTTGCATTTTATTGTTATACTGACATTGCACAACCAGAGAATGGCACATGACTAATGGTGCGTTGGTTAATTATTAAGAGGGACCAAATTAATTAGTTAGTTGGAAACAAGGATTGCACATTTGGAGCTTGATCTGGATGCCCCTTTAAGGAATTGATCAATGGTTAAACCTACGTGATACTCTGCTGGCTTCAAGCTATACTCCTCCAGTGTCTCTGGGGCTGGGAGGGAAGAAGGGTACTCTGCTATGATAAAACCAAGGGCTGGGATTGACTGCTTGAATAGACGACCAAGCAAACAGAGCAGGGTGCGCAGCTTCATACAAAGTTGTACTAAGTGAGCGACACTTATTATGGATCGGAGGTAGTAACATTCAAAATCCACAGGTTATTAGTTAAGAGCAAGTTAAAGGCACTACAATCTTTTACTAAGTGAGTCGAGTTATTTTCCTAGCATGGCATGTTTGCTGATTGATTTAGTTGCATAAATGCTGGCGTGGAAATGTGAAAGAGCCCAAGTAGAGAGAGCATTAGTCATTTGGTTCCTGCTGGTAGATAATTTATCGGGTGGATTCATACATCTACTTTGGACTCGTCACTTAGGAAAACAGAGGAGATGGTAGGTAACTGAATATGTAGTAGTATGAGACTAGGAAAGGTGCAGATGCATTCCTCCTTCTGCACCACTGCAACAAACAAAGATATATGCTCTCAAGGTTTGGCAGGCACAAAGATGGCGATACTTTTGATTGACTCGACCCACATACATACATCAACAAGTGCGGATGGATGGAGAAATTACATTACAGACGACATGAACAACACCACCACCTATTCCCTCAAGTATATATATCTTGTTCTTCCAAACCACAGTTGGTTCACAAGATAATAAAGTTTCAGCAAACATAGAACAACAACAATCAGCCAGAAGCTAATCTCAAGGTGCAAGCAACAATAACTAGTCAAGCACTCCTAATTAGTTGCAACCTCTCCAACAGTGAGTACATCTCATCATTATTACAATCTTGAATCCTATATATATATACCTAAGAGAGTCATACCCACCAACTTATTTATCTTAACATGCAAGCATGTCACCTCAGCATACAATTATGAATGGTATAAGGCCCACCTCAATATGCAATCATGCATGAGAAATGCCCACCACAACATTCAACCACGCATGGAAAAAGAATTTTCATTTAAGTATTCTTCTTATATTCAAGAAATATTTCTACAACTATACATAATCAAATGTAATAAGTCATAAGTATTTTTAATTTTGGTTCTCATGCTATGAACCAATTCTCGCAGCAACGCACGGGCTATACTCTAGTTAAGTAAGGTACGTACAACCTCAAGTACTGAAATAAATACACAACAGATAAATACCTCAAGTCTCCCTCACCATCTCCGTACGAATGGTCAGGCTTTTGGGATGGGCTTCAGCTGCGATCCTCAGTGCAGCCATGGCTATTTGTTTCTCCTCATCGCTTGCACCATTTACCAAAATATTAGCCTTGAAATTTTGGTGGGAAGGGAGGTGCCAGATGCCCCAGTCGACCTCACCATTCGCGACCAACCGCGCCTCAACCCTAAATTCAAGGACCTGAAGCTTTGGCATAGCTCCCTCTAGAAAAAAGCATGCTGGCATCAGGGACCCATAGAATCTGCAGTGTGTAGCAGATGGGAATCCACCCACACTCACAACCAAACTTCCAGTTGTGCAAATTGCCCACGGGCAGAAGAAACGAAGAGCAGGCAACATCCCAATGATCTAAAGGCCAACCTCTTGCAGGGCTGGCCCTAGGCCATGGCAAAGGGTGCGGTGGCCTAGGGCCCATCTTTCAAAAGGTCCTAATACATTTGAATTCTTAAATAAATTACAAGAATGTGATTTGCAGAAATAACGCCATCAAGTGTGTAGGGGGCATTGGTCCCCCCCCCCCCCCCCCCCCCCCCCCAAATACACAAACACATTTCACCATGTTGTATTTATTCAGTAGTTGTTTATGGTTGAGTGCATGTATCTTATATTTATCATATAATCTACTATATCTAAATAGCTAGCCCCCACTATTAGGAATTCTCTTGCTTCTCCTTGAGCCACATCACCCAAATTAATTTAGCTGTTGGATATACTCGATTACTCTATAATAGCCATAGGATCTACACATTAAGAGCCACCCAGGCCTGCATGTAAATGCATGTAGTAAATGACGCCTCAAGTGTGTTTTAATCAACAAAAAATCTGACGCATGCATGCAGCTCATACTCCAGAGCTCACATGAAAGAAGGTGACGTACACATGCCTATTTTGTTTCATTTTTGTCCAGTTTCGCACTTATACATAGTGATATACATTTATTTATTTAAAATATTGATAAATAAATTATATTGCTACAGAAGAAACTATAAAGACACTAACTAGGTTGTTAGTTCAACACTGTTTTTATTTCATACAAATTCCCGCAGCAACGCGCGGGGCATTCGTCTAGTTACATATATAATTGCCGACAACTTGCACCGTTGTAATCGAAAGCCACAGGAACAAGATCTGGGACATATATAATCGATGCCGCTCAGGATGCCATCACCGATCACTCCTGTGATTGATCGTAGTCGCCGTTCAGCGCAGGGGCGGAGTGATACGTCTCCGACGTATCTATAATTTTTGATTGTTTCATACTATTATATTATCATTCTTAGATACTTTATATGTGATTTTATATCATTTTTGAGGACTAACCTATTAACTTGGTGCCTAGTGTCAGTTACTATTTTCTGCTTGTTTTTGGTTTTATAGAAAATCTATACAAAACTGAGTCCAAACGCTACGAAACTTTTTGACAATTTTTTTCTGAACAAAAGCGACCATATAAGCTTTGGGGGAGGGCCAAAAAACCTACGAGGAGACGGCAAGGCAACAGGGCGCGCCCAGCGGGGGTAGGCGCGCCCTGATGCCTTGTGGGTCTCACGTGGCTCTGTCTGATCTAATTCCAGTGCTACAAATTTCCAAATATTCCAAAACCCCCAGAGAGCCAGACGATACAATTTTTTCACTGCCGCAAACTTCTGTTCTTTCGCAATCTCATCTGGAGACCTTTTCCGGTACTCTGCCGGAGGAGGAATCGATCACGGAGGACTTCTATATCAACCTTGCTGGCATTCCGATGATGTGTGAGTAGTTCACCATAGACCTACGGGTCCATAGCTAGTATCTAGATGACTTTCTTTCTCTCTCTCTTTGATCTTCAATACAAAGTTATCCATGATCTCCATGGAGTTCTATCCGATGTAATCTTCTTTTGCGGTGTGTTTGTTGGGATCCGATGAATTATGGGTTTATGATCAGATTATTCATTGAAAGTAATTGAGTCTTTTCTGAACTTTATTATGCAGGATTATTATAGCTTTGTATTTTAGTTTGATCTATCCATTTGGCTTGGCCAACTAGATTGATTTATCTTCAGTGGGAGAGATGCTTTGTAATGGGTTCAATCTTGCGGTGTCCTCACCTCGTGACAGAAGAGGTAGCGAGGCACGTATTTGTATTGTTGCCATTAAGGGTAAAACAACGGGGTTTATTCATATTGCTTGAGTTTATTCTGTTTACATCATGTCATCATACTTCATGCATTACTCTGTTTGTTATGAACTTAATACGTAGATAGGTAAGCATAGAAGTGCTCTCGAAGTGGAGTAATAGTAGTAAATGCAGAATCGTTTCGTTCTACTTGTCACGGACGTGATGCCTATATACATGATCATTGCCATGAATAACATCATAACTATGCGTTTTTCTATTAATTGCTCTACAGTAATTTGTTTACCCACCGTATCCTTTGTTCCAAGAGAGAAGCCTCTAGTGAAAATTATAGCCCCCGGGTCTATTTAATCATATTACTAAAACCAAAAATACCCTGCTGCAATTATTTTATTTTTTATTTACTTTTTAATTTATATATATCTATCACTATCAGATTTAATTCTTGCAAGTAACGAGTTCAAGGGGATTGACAACCCTCTTGCTCGCGTTGGGTGCAAGTATTTGCTCTCTTGTGTGTAGGTACTGCTTACTAGGAATTTGCGTGGTTCTCCTATTGGTTCGATAATCTTGGTTCTCACCGAGGAAAATACTATCCGCTACTATATTGCTTCACCCTTCATCTTCGGGGAAAATCCCAATGCAGCTCACAAGTAGCACGGAGCTATGTGTATAGCTGAGGGGGTCGTGCCCTCCCCCCAGCCCAATGCAAATCATTGAAGGATTTTTTTTGAGAGGAATTGGTTGGAAGAAAATATTCTCATTTGGCCCTTCCAAACATTCATACTTTGGGTGGGACTGGAGGTGCTCTACCATGTCATCGGGTGTATCGCCTTCTTCGCCTGGTCCTTCAACTTCTACCCGCAGGTTGTCCTCAACTACAAGCGCAAGAGGTGCTCCTTCTATCTCTTCCATTTGACCTTGGCTATATAGTGTTACATTTGACCTTGGCTATATAGTGTTATTGGGCTAGATCTGTGTAACCAGCTGTTCGTCTGTTCCTCGGCCTGCAAATATGAGGATTCACTTTTTTTATGCGCACAACACAGGCTTTGCTTCCTTTGTCATGTATGTCTTGATTTTGGAAAAAAAAAATCGTCCTATCGATGGACGAACCTGAGAAATTTGTCCGGTACCGTGCCAAATATTTAGAAAATGCAGCTTTCTTTGAACTGACGATGAACCATGTCTTCGGGCAGCTGGAAATTCTAGGAATTGCCTTGATTGCTTTGCTCCTATGACAAGATAATGGCCCTGTTTACAGGAGGGTGGCATGTATCAAATTATAGGGAAGGAGACAAAACAAAAGGCAGTTAGTACCGAGTAGAATGAACCTTTGGCATATAGTAGAAAATGCGGTGTATATACGCACTGCAGTTGCTTGTGGTGCTTATAAACTATTTAATTTATGCTCTGTTGTCCATCTATACGCACTGTAGTTGCTTGTGGTGCTTATAAACTATTTAATTTATGCTCTGTTGTCCATCTATCATGATTGTTGTAAAACGATTCTTGCAGTTATGGCTAAATAAAAATCACGACTGAGAAGGGAGTGAATGCGATTAGGCCATTAGGATATTCGGTTCAGATCGAAACCAAGGAAATCGTCACGAAACCAAAGATACTGTACAAAAGGTTTTTTAAGTAGTAAATTAAGAGTGTTGGTGATTTCCACAACTGCATGAAAAATGAGATCTTAAATTTTGGACCCGTAGAGATTTGTACTTGTGGCAGTAAGTATGGTCTCATTGTGTTTATTTTAGTACCCAGTGCCTTGATTGCTTTGCTCCGATGACAAGATAATGGCCCTGTTTACAGGAGGGTGGCATGTATCAAATTATAGGGAAGGAGACAAAACAAAAGGCAGTTAGTACCGAGTAGAATGAACCTTTGGCATATAGTAGAAAATGCGGTGTATATACGCACTGCAGTTGCTTGTGGTGCTTATAAACTATTTAATTTATGCTCTGTTGTCCATCTATACGCACTGTAGTTGCTTGTGGTGCTTATAAACTATTTAATTTATGCTCTGTTGTCCATCTATCATGATTGTTGTAAAATGATTCTTGCAGTTATGGCTAAATAAAAATCACGACTGAGAAGGGAGTGAATGCGATTAGGCCATTAGGATATTCGGTTCAGATCGAAACCAAGGAAATCGTCACGAAACCAAAGATACTGTACAAAAGGTTTTTTAAGTAGTAAATTAAGAGTGTTGGTGATTTCCACAACTGCATGAAAAATGAGATCTTAAATTTTGGACCCGTAGAGATTTGTACTTGTGGCAGTAAGTATGGTCTCATTGTGTTTATTTTAGTACCCAGTGCCTTGATTGCTTTGCTCCTATGACAAGATAATGGCCCTGTTTACAGGAGGGTGGCATGTATCAAATTATAGGGAAGGAGACAAAACAAAAGGCAGTTAGTACCGAGTAGAATGAACCTTTGGCATATAGTAGAAAATGCGGTGTATATACGCACTGCAGTTGCTTGTGGTGCTTATAAACTATTTAATTTATGCTCTGTTGTCCATCTATACACACTGTAGTTGCTTGTGGTGCTTATAAACTATTTAATTTATGCTCTGTTGTCCATCTATCATGATTGTTGTAAAACGATTCTTGCAGTTATGGCTAAATAAAAATCACGACTGAGAAGGGAGTGAATGCGATTAGGCCATTAGGATATTCGGTTCAGATCGAAACCAAGGAAATCGTCACGAAACCAAAGATACTGTACAAAAGGTTTTTTAAGTAGTAAATTAAGAGTGTTGGTGATTTCCACAACTGCATGAAAAATGAGATCTTAAATTTTGGACCCGTAGAGATTTGTACTTGTGGCAGTAAGTATGGTCTCATTGTGTTTATTTTAGTACCCAGCCCATCCTACATAACACTGCTCTTCATAGGTATTGCTTTTCCTTACCCATTCCTATAACTAAAGCTTTATCTTGAAAGCCAGTTTTACCATTCCACCCTTAAGAAACGGGTTGTGCACAGAGAAGTGGCATTCAATTGTGAAGTCAGATACAAAGCAACACATGCTGATGCAATTGTTCCCACACACTCTTTATTCTTTTCTTATCTGACCAAATGGTATCTACTCTATGTCCAGGTCTTGCAAAAAGGTATGGATTACTGAATGTTTGCTGCTCCAGGGTATGCTTGATTATGGGCTTTTTTGAGCAAATTCAATAATTTGTGGAAAATCTGCATTTTATATGATGGTAAGAACTTTCTTTGCTCATGATTGTTGATAAATATATTTATTTGAGATTTGATAAACCAAATTTAGGTAGTGCTTGCAGGTGCATTCCATCACATCAAGATAAATATTATATTGTGGATAATGTCCAATATTAGTGCAAAATGCGAACTCATTTTGCAATTGTTGATAATTAGCTTCAGCGTTTGCGCCATCTATAGTACTTCTGCTTCAAAGGATTGATCTGGGAGGTCACAAGAGTAGTGTTGGTAAGGGTGTTTTGTTCCAACTAAGATCTGTCTTTTCTGTTCTTAGACTTCTTGCATGTTTTTTTACTGGTATTACAAAGCTTTCATCAAGGTCGATGCACACGGAGGTGGCCTGGAGCTGTATTTCTCCATGTTAGTTTTATCCTACTTCGGCCCCATTGCGCACAGAATGAACATCAATCCAAGCAAAGTCGGTGCAGAAGACAATAAAATTAATGAGTTAACCTCACTAAATTTGTCAGGATATTAAAAGAGTACAGTTGATAGAAGATTATGTGTTGTTTCTAATTTATCACCACTACGAGCCCCCCTTGGGTTAAAGATGACTTTACATAACAACATTGCTTGATAATGTGAGGTTTAATCCTAAGATAATCAATTAATTTGATTTATGTGATAGAAAGTGTTTCATCGTCCCTTTAGCCTAATAACACATTATCTGCTGAAGATTCATTCTATGCTTTCCAATGGAGTGACTGTTCGGATTTGAATAGCAAATGTTTTCAATGTTTGAATGCCACATTCTTCGTGAAAGGCATACAAATAGAACAATTGTTTTTTTAGTAAGCTGAAGCAATGTCAAAGATTATGTAACTACTTTGATGAAAATAAAACATTGTATCCACTCAATACTCCGGGTAACAGAAAGTATGTTGAACTTTGTATCTTTGAAACACGAGATTTTCCATTTAAGTTTATTTGTGTGTCCTACAACAACTTCCATTAGCATCTGATCCTCCATTCTATCCGTTTGTCCTCTTGTTTGCTGAGGAGTTCAGGAGAATGTGGGAGAAAGAGAGTAAGGTTGTTCTTCTTAAGTTGCTGACACGTTTGAGGTCAGCCCCACATCTTTGTATAAGCTAATCCATGCTCTCTCATATCAACTTCTTTTCATGTTTGCTGGATAAATCTTCATTCATTGAACAACTCGTTATGAACTAATTTAGAAAACAGGGCATCTGTCCCGGTTCCAGAGGGCCTTTAGTCCCGGTTCTGGAACTGGGACAAAACGATCGGGACTAATGCCTAAAACCTTTAGTCCCGGTTGGCAAACGAACCGGGACCAAAGGTGCTCCACGTGGCAGCTGTGGGGCGCCCAGGCAGGAGGACCTTTAGTCCCGGTTGGTAACACCAACCGGGACTAAAGGGTCTCCACGTGGCCGCTGCGCAGCACTCAGGCAGGAGGACCTTTAGTCCCAGTTGGTAACACCAACCGGGACCAAAAGGCAGCCTCGCGTCAGCACCTCGCAGGCGCTGGGTTTTTTTTTTTGAAAGGGGGGGGGGGGTTTAGGGGTTTTGGAGGGTTTAGGGGTTTCATATTGTGTTAGCTAGCTAATAGAGAGAAGTGACCTCTCTTTCTCCGTGCTTGGTCGACGCTAGCTACTACATATAGAGAGAACTCGATGCTAGCTAGTAAGCAATGAAGGAACCATTAATTACACAACATCGTCATGCATGATCAATATATATAGAGAAGTGACCTCTCTTTCTCCGTGCTTGTTGGTCGAACAACAAGTTTTCGTATATCTATTCGACGCTACTACAGATAGTACATGTTGATGCATATATCTATTCAACAAGTTTGCAATTCCCGATGGCATTTTCCGTCTTTAGGAATGACGTGGTCAACAAAGAATCCCGCCAACTCCTCTTGAATTGCGCGTAGGCGATCAGCTAGTAGGAGTACGTCCCACTTCTGCCAGGTCTAATTTAAAGAAGGGGGGTCAATATATATATATATATATGAATGAAATTAACACAATTGATGGTGATAAAATAAAATTATGAATATTGTTTACGTACTTCAAATTGTTGTTTAGTGAAGCCCCTCTCGGTGGTCTTTTGGTGAATGAACTCGCAAACGTAGTATCCACATAACTCATTTCCGGGTTCCTGCCACATGCACTTTACGAGAATAGAGTTCAATCAAAATGATAATCAACCATGATAATGGTATTGAAACTAGAATCAATGAGAGATGCGCGGAACTAGCTAGTACTACTTACTCTGGGTTGTTTAAATTGCAGCTCCGGTCTCCATTCACCCTTAACCCGCGTGATGAACTTTTTCCAAACCCTGCCCAGCAAAGAAAATGATTACTTGATATCAGGAAATGAACTAAAGTTGCCGATATAGTGCGATAATGATTGAACTTACTTCTGGAGCATTTCAATCATGTCCGCATACTCCGTAGCCTCTTTACGTCTCGAGTCCAAGACAGTTACTGCTCCCTCGTCAAGCTGAATGGCTAGCAGAATAAAGTGGAACCTGCGTGCGCATAACTCATCAATTACACTTAACCTTGAGTCAGCGAAACAGAATATGCAGAAGACAGTAACACTCACTGGAAGTTGTAAGGAAAGAGTATTTCCCTTTTGTTTTGGTGTCGAAGGAACGCCATTAGCAAGATTTTCTCAGTCTTCTCGGGGATCTTCTGTACCGACCATTCATTTACGATATTTGGGTTAATGAACCCAATGTCATAGATTTGTCCTCTTTTAAATTCGACGATCTTCAATCTGCATAATATAGTGAGGATAATTATATACATGCAATGAATGAGCTGAGCTAGAGACTTAATTACAGAAATAATACTTACAGACAATAACAAGCCACGAGACTTTTGTCGAGGGCGTCTTGATTGTATAACTGAAAGAGTTCGTCAAATTCAACGAAGATCGAGTCGACTCCAACGAAGTCGTGCTCATCCTTAATTCCCACCAAGATACTGCCCGTCCCATCCTTGCAGGTTTCCAAGTACCATTTATGTAATGTTCGCATCATCGTTGGTAGATCTCGTTCCAGATCATCACTTCTGACGAGACGCTTCCCGTGCTGGTATTTAAAGGTGTCTACTGGCTTAGCGATTTCAAAATGTACATCATCGCCTAGGTAATCACCAGGATTGAAACCAGGAGCAACGGCCGCTACCCCCGGGGTATCGGTAAACACCTTGAGCGGGGGGCACGATTGCTTTTCCTGTTCGCCGAGCTGGGGAATTGTTTTCCCACTTCTTGCACCAGTACTGCTACTTCTCGACCGACTCGTAGCTTTGTCATATGTCTTTGCAATAATGTGGTCATAGTTTGATAGCGGCGGAGGCGGAGGTGGTCGCGTAAGGGCATCCAGAGTGCGATTCGCCTTTACCGGATCTATTTTTTCCTTTGGAGGTGGAACTTTCCGTGCAAATTGGCGTTTCAAATCGGCAGCCACGACCTCATCGGTTTCCTTGTCAGTCAGCTCATATGGTAACTTGGCAAGAGGCTTGAGGCTTGGACCAAATTTGAATTTCTTCCCACCACCTATTGTACTGCTAGCCGCCGGAGCGGCGACAGCTCTCTTCTGCCGTTGCTGATGAGGCGGAGGAGGCGAAGTCCGCTGACACGGCGCAGGAGGCGGAGTCCGCTGACGCCGCGGAGGAGGCGAAGGAGGATTCTACTGAGGGGCCTCCTCCGCCGGAGTCGGCTGACGCGACGGAGACAGCTGAGGCGGCGGAGACAACTGACGCACCGGAGACGAATGAGGCAGCGGAGTCTACTGAGGGGCCTCCTCCGGCTGAGTCTGCTGAGGCGGCATCCAGTTTGGAAGCTTGATGTTCTCCTTTCTCCATAGGCAGGTACTCCTTAAGGCATTTTCCAGAAGATTATCCCCTTCACCTGTAGGGTAGTCAAGCTCCAGCCCCTCAAATCCCTCCATCATTTCATCCACCGTGACAATAGCATAGTCATGTGGAATCGGACGGCAATGGAAAATTCCCTCAGCTCGAGGAGGTAAAACAGAGCCGACCGCCGCCTTCAAGGTCAGGTTCTGGCATTTTGCCATTAGCACACAATGTTCAGCCTCCGTGATACTATCCACGGGGTAGCGAGGAGCCGTGATATCAGGCTGAAGGAGCTGCGTGGAAGCCATGCTGCTTCTCCGCTGAGATGGTGGGGTAGCTTCTGGGGCAGTGTCGAAGGAAGGATCTTCGTGCCGCTGAGATGGTTGGCCGGTAGCTCGCTGGCTCTCAAGTTCCTCTAGTTTCGCTAATCTTGCATTGATCTTCTGCATTTCGCTTGCTTCCGCTTTCTTCTTTCTCTCTCGTCTTCTATAACCACCGCTGTCGGGAAACCCATGCACCCACGGAACGGAGCCTGATGTGCCTCGTGCTCGTCCAGGGTGTTCAGGATTCCCAAGGGCCTGTGTCAGCTCGTCATTCTCTCTGTCGGGATGTAACCTCCCTTCCCGCGCTGCCTGGATTGCTTCCTCAAGCTTCTTGACGGGTATTGCAAGTTGAGCTTTCGTCCAAACACACTCCCCTGTGTCTGGGTCCAAAGTTCCCCCAACCCCGAAGAACCAAGTCCTTGACCGATCTGGCCAGTGCAATGTCGCTGGTTGGACCCCTTTAGCAAGCAGGTCTTGCTCAGCTTTGTCCCACATAGGCCAGGCTTTGCTGTAGCCACCTGACCTCGTAACATGGTGATACTTCTTCTTTGCAGCATTTAGCTTATTTGTCGCTGACCTTTGCTTGCCCTTGTCCGATTTCTTGTAGGCCACAAATGCGGGCCAGTGATCTTTTATCTTCTCATATGGACCGGTGAATTCTGGAGTCTTGTCTTTCTCGACAAACTTTTTGTTCAAATCTTTCTTCCAGCTCTTGAATAGTTCTGCCATCTTCTTAAGAGCAAACGCCTTGACCTTATTCGGATCCGCCTCTGGTGGTAGGCTGAAATTTGTCATCAGCGAGGTCCAAAGATCATCTTTCTGTCTATCCTGGACATAAGAAACTTCAGGGTCCTTCTTCTTATTCCATTCTTGGATGCTGATCGGGATGGTGTCCCTAACAACCACTCCGCACTGATGTATAAATGTGTCCCTGCTCCACTTGGGAGCAATCGGTTGGTCATCTTGACCGACTTCTTCGATCGTGAACCTTTCATCCTGGCGCAACCTTTTCTTCGGGCCTCGTCTCCTTACGGAAGTTTGGCTCGATCCGGAGGGCTAATTAAAAGAAGAAAGAAGCGTTAATATATGTACATACAAAACAATTAATGCATCAAGTCAGCAGAGGCTTAATTAATATATGTATATATACCTCGCCGGACTTTGCAACAGTTAAGGCTCCCTCCTCCGTTCGGTCACCGGAGCCGTCATGATCTCCTTCCTCCTCCATTCGGTCACCGGAGCCGTCATGATCTCCTTCCTCCTCCATTGGATCAGCGGAGCCGTCATCCTCTCTTTCCTGACCATCGGTGTCGTTGAGAAACGACAAGGTGATATCACCTTCGTTGCGGATTATATCCCCCAACAACTCTTCTTTTTCTAAGTCTCTGTCCATAGTTTCTGCAAATATTACAACATGGCAATATACAACCATGAGAGATGGATTAGTGGCAAACATAGACCTAGCTAATCACAACAAGGAATCATATGCATATATGAGCAATGGATTAGTCGCAAACATCATGCAAAGTTATTGGGGGTTATACTTTCGAGAGAGGATACTTTGCGGACCGCCCCCCCCCCCCCTCATGTCGAAGTTATCGGGGATATGTTGAATTCCCGAGAGAGTTAGGGGTGTTCTAACGCGGCACTACACGATATAGGTGAAGGGGGATAGCATCCGGGAATGTTTTCCCGAAGTCTGCATTTTCGGACATATGAACCGGAGGGGGACGGTTTCAGGTTCGCTATGCTAGCTGCTTGTGACAGACGAACGGAGGGCATATTCGGATTCGTCATATTTTTCTGATCGATTTTCATATATAAATTATTTTCATCGGAGTTACGGTTAATTTTGTACGAATTTCTAAAGTTTTACCAATATTTTCTATATACATCCATCCATACATACATACATATACATCTACATTATATATACACTAAGCATCTACATCTACATCTACATTATATATACACTAAGCATCTACATAAACATAAACATAATTAATAAACATATACATGCCCGCAAAAAAAATTAAAATAAACATATACATACATACATACATCTATCATCTATCATCATATCATACATACATATACATCAACATATACATACATATATACATAAACATAATTAAAAAAAACAGCGGGCTGGAGCGGCGGCGGCGCGGGCTCGGGGGCGGTGCTGGCTCGGGGGAGCTCGGGGGCGGCGCGCGCGAGCTCAGGGGCGGCGCGGGCTCGGGGGAGCTCAGGGGCGGCGCGCGCGAGCTCGGGGGCGGCGCGGGCTCGGGGGAGCTCGGGGGCGGCGCGAGCTCGGGGGCGGCGACGGCGACGGCGATGGCGGGGCAGGGGCGCGGCGACGGCGGGGCAGGGCTCGACTGCGACGGGAGCGACGGCGACGAGGAGCAGCTAGGGGGCGTCGGGGAAGAAAGAACTGATCTTTCGAGAAACTGCTAAGTGCTGCTTATATACAAAAAGCATTGGTCCCGATTGGTGTCACCAACCGGGACGAAAGGCCCCCGGCCCTTTTGTCCCGGTTGGTGACACCAATAGGGACTAAAGGTCAATTTCAGCAGCCCAAAGGGCGGGAAGCAGAGACCTTTAGTCCCGGTTAGTGGCTCCAACCGGGACGAAAGGGGGGCCTTTCGTCCCGGTTCGAGCCACCAACCGGGACGAAAGCGCTGTGCTGCCGCAGCCAAGAGTTTAGTCCCACCTCGCTAGTTGAGAGGGGCTCGGAGTGGTTTATAAGCGCTGCTGCCGCTGCCCTCTCGAGCTCCTCTCTAATGTGGGCAGTACATGCCTATCTCACGCCCTGTCGGGCCTGCTAGCACTGCGGGCCTGCATCCTGGCCCATTTGTAGGGTTTCTAGTCGTATGCAGGCCGTGGTGACTAGTAGGTGGGCCTTTTTTTTATTTTTTGCATATGTTATGTTTTTAAATTTTTAATGTTATTTTTTGCATATGTTATTTTTAGTTATATAATTCTAGTTGCATAAATTTTATATAATTTTAGTTGCACAAGTTTTATTTTTTATTGATTCTTTTTAGTTGATTCCTTTTGCTATTAGAGTTTTATAAAAGATTTTTAGTTTTCTATTAAAGTTTGTAACAAAAAATACTTTATGAAAATTCTTTTTACTATTAAAGTTTTTAACAAATCAATACTTTGATAATTTTAGTTAATATTATTTTGATTATTTTTAGTTGATTCTTTTTGCTATTGAAAAATATTAACTTATTTTAGTTAATATGTTACAAAGGCATTTCATTTTTTTAAACTTATTTCAACTCCAGACTTTTTGTGCGTTCTACATGCACCATTCAAAGCCACATCATCAATTTTCAACCCTTTCTGACTTCATTTGCTGTTTTTCATGCATTTACTGTTTTTTTAGCTAAATGACCCTGAAATTGAAAAGCAGTACAAACGAACTCTGAAAAGGTTGAAAGTTGGCATGGTATCCTCATTTCACCCACATAGCATGTGTTAAAAAGTTGAGAGGGTTACGGCAAAAACTGGATGCACTTCGTGTACAAAATGGACAATCTCTTTCGAAGTATCACGGTTTCAGACGAAAACTCATATGTTACAAAAGGCATTTCGTTTCTTGACATGTAACTGCAGTGATATTCTAGATCAAAGCCATCATCAGAATAGTTGTGGAGAGAAAGTCTTCACTTTTTCTTCGCGTGTGTCCCTTGCTTATTGCGCCGTAACCATGGATAATCTTCATCGTTTAACAGGGTGCTTGGGTCAGCCTTCACTTTGAAAGGAGGAATTTCATGAAACTTTTCATAATCTTCAGACATGTCTGTCTTGCCCTCCACTCCCACGATGTCTTTTTTCCCTGAAAGAACTATGTGGCGCTTTGGCTCATCGTATGATGTATTCGCTTCCTTATCTTTTCTTTTTCTCGGTTTGGTAGACATATCCTTCACATAGAAAACCTGCGCCACATCATTGGCTAGGACGAATGGTTCGTCTGTGTACCCAAGATTGTTGAGATCCACTGTTGTCATTCCGTACTGCGGGTATACCTGTACCCCGCCTCATGACAGATTGACCCATTTGCACCGAAACAAAGGGACCTTAAAATCATGTCCATAGTCAAGTTCCCATATGTCCACTATGTAACCATAATATGTGTCCTTTCCCCTGTTGGTTGCAGCATCAAAGCGGACACCACTGTTTTGGTTGGTGCTCTTTTGATCTTGGGCGATCGTGTAAAATGTATTCCCATTTATCTCGTACCCTTTGTAAGTCAATACAGTCGAAGATGGTGTCCTGGCCAACGAGTACAGTTCATCTCCAACAGTGGTGTTACCCATGAGATGTGTTTGCAACCAACTGTCGAAAGTCCTGATGTGTTCACATGTAATCCAGTCGTCACACTGCTCCGGGTGTTTGGAGCGCAGAATATTCTTGTGTTCATTGACATACGGGGTCACCAAGGTAGAATTCTGTAGAACTGTGTAGTGTGCTTGAGCCCAAGAATGCCCGTCCCTACATATTATTGAGTCCGCTCCTAGCGTGCCTTTTCCAGTCAGTCTCCCCTCATACCGCGATTGAGGGAGACCAATCTTCTTAAGGTCAGGAATGAAGTCAACACAAAACCCAATAACCTCCTCTGTTTGATGGCCCGTGGAGATGCTTCCTTCTGGCCTAGCACGGTTACGACCATATTTCTTTAAGACTCCCATGAACCTCTTAAAGGGGAACATATTGTGTAGAAATACAGGGCCCAGAATGGCAATCTCGTCGACTAGATGAACAAGGACGTGCGTCATGATATTGAAGAAGGATGGTGGGAACACCAGCTCGAAGCTGACAAGACATTGCACCAAATCATTCTTTAACCTTGGTAGGATTTCTGGATCGATTTCCTTCTGAGAGATTGCATTGAGGAATGCACATAGCTTCACAATGGCTAATCGAACGTTTTCAGGTAGAAGCCTCCTCAATGCAACCGGAAGCAGTTGCGTCATAATCACGTGGCAGTCATGAGACTTTAGGTTCTGGAACTTTTTCTCTGGGATATTTATTATTCCCTTTATATTGGACGAGAAGCCAGACGGGACCTTCATACTGAGCAGGCATTCAAAGAAGATTTCCTTCTCTTCTTTGGTAAGAGCGTAGCTGGCAGGACCTTCATACTGCTTTGGATGCATGCCGTCTTTTTCGTGCACACGTTGCTGGTCCTCCCGTGCCTCCGGTGTATCTTTTGTCTTCCCATAGACGCCCAAGAAGCCTAGCAGGTTCACGCAAAGATTCTTCGTCACGTGCATCACGTCGATTGCAGAGCGGACCTCTAGGTCTTTCCAATAGGGTAGGTCCAAAAATATAGATTTCTTCTTCCACATGGGTGCGCGTCCCTCAGCGTCATTCGGAACAGATTGTCTGCCAGGACCATTTCCAAATATTACTTGTAAATCCTTGACCATATCAAGTATGTGATCACCAGTACGGAGGGCGGGCTTCTTCCGGTGATCTGCCTCACCTTTGAAATGCTTGCCTTTCTTTCGACATTGATGGTTGGTCAGAAGAAATCGACGATGTCCCAGGTACACATTCTTCCTGCATTTCTCCAAATATATACTTTCGGTGTCATCTAAACAGTGCGTGCATGCGTGGTATCCCTTGTTTGTCTGTCCTGAAAGGTTACTGAGAGCAGGCCAATCATTGATGGTTACAAACAGCAACGCATGTAGGTCAAATTCCTGCTGTTTGTGCTCATCCCACACACGTACACCTTTTCCATTCCACAGCTGTAAAAGTTCTTCAACTAATGGCCTTAGGTACACATCAATGTCGTTGCCGGGTTGCTTAGGGCCTTGGATGAGCACTGGCATCATAATGAACTTCCGCTTCATGCACAACCAAGGAGGAAGGTTATAGATACATAGAGTCACGGGCCAGGTGCTATGATTGCTGCTCTGCTCCCCAAAAGGATTAATGCCATCTGCGCTTAACCCAAACCATATGTTCCTTGCGTCACCTGCAAAGTCCCCCCACCTTCTCTCGATTTTTCTCCACTGTGACCCGTCAGCGGGTGCTCTCAACTTCCCGTCTTTCTTACGGTCTTCTTTGTGCCATCGCATCAACTTGGCATGCTCTTTGTTTCTGAACAGACGTTTTAGCCGTGGTATTATAGGAGCATACCACATCACCTTGGCAGGAACCCTCTTCCTGGGGCGCTCGCCCTCAACATCACCAGGGTCATCTCGTCTGATCTTATACCGCAATGCACCGCATACCGGGCATGTGTTCAAATCCTCGTACTCACCGCGGTAGAGGATGCAGTCATTAGGGCATGCATGTATCTTCTGCACCTCCAATCTTAGAGGGCATAGAACCTTCTTTGCTTCGTACGTACAGTCGGGCAATTCATTATCCTTTGGAAGCTTCTTCTTCATTATTTTCAGTAGCTTCCCAAATCCGTTGTCAGATACACCATTGTCTGCCTTCCATTGCTGCAATTCCAGTGTGGTACCGAGCTTTGTGTTGTCATCTTCGCAATTTGGGTACAACCCTTTTTTGTGATCCTCTAACATGCGATCGAACTTCAACTTCTCCCTTTCACTTTGGCATTGTCTCTTTGCATCAACAATGACCCGGCGAAGATCATCATCGGGCACATTGTCTGGTTCCTCTTGATCTTCAGCTTCCCCCGTTGCAGTATCACCGTATTCAGGGGTATAGTTGTCATCATCCTTTTCTTCTTTGTTGTCTTCCATCATAACCCCTCTTTCTCCGTGCTTGGTCCAAACATTATAGTGTGGCATGAAACCCTTCTCAAGCAGGTGGACGTGAAGGGTTTTCAAGTTAGAGTAATCCTTCATATTCTCACAGACAAGGCATGGACAATACATAAAACCATTCTGCTTGTTTGTCTCAGCCACTTCGAGAAATTTATGCAGGCCCTCAAGATACTCGGAGGTGCGTCGGTCACCGTACATCCATTGCCGGTTCATCTGCGTGCATTATATAATTAAGTGTATCAAAAACCATTACAGAACATCATGAATAGAGAAGTGACCAAATTAATACAAGTTCATCATCACATTAAAACCAAAGTACAGTACTGATCAAATGTTATTACTGAAAAAATAAATACATAAAGTTCATACATATATAGTTCTCATAGAACAACATATAGCTCTCTAGAGCATCTAATTAAAAGATCCATTGAAACTATGAAAAACATTTAAATGCAACAACAAATGCGATCATAATCGCAACTAAGGTAACAATTGATCCAACGGCATAATGATACCAAGCCTCATTATGAATGGTATATTTTCTAATGTTTCTAATCTTCAAGCGCATTGCATCCATCTTGATCTTGTGATCATCGACGACATCGGCAACATGCAACTCCAATTCCATCTTCTCCTCCTCAATTCTTTTCAATTTTTTCTTCAAGTAATTGTTTTCTTTTTCAACTGAATTTAACCTCTCGACAAGAGGGTCGGTTGGAATTTCCGGTTCACATACCTCCTAGATAAAAACATCTATGTCACGTTGGTCGGCATAATTGTCATAAACACTAAATGAAACAAATCATAATAAAAGATAATATACCACATCCGAATCATAGACATGACGAGGGCCGACGGGGCGGATACCAAAGTCATGGCACTATATAATAACAAACAATAATAAAAGTAAGAAAATTATACAAGTATCTATCTAAATCATACAAGTAAGAATTTTTTTCTTTTAAAAAGAAGATAAGAACAAGAGGCTCACCACGGTGGTGCCGGCGACGAGATCGGCGCGGGCGATCGACGGCGGTGAGGACGGGGACGGGGACGGCACCCTACACATGTGCAGACTCTAAGAAGTTAATTTCAGCTCAAATTGTGCATCTAAATCAAAAGAACTCCCACATACACTCCTCCACTAAAACCCACAAACCACTCTACTTCTACAACATTTGAAATGAGCTAAACTAGCAGTGAGAGATGAAACGATGAAGTTGCTAACCTTTTAGAACACTTGTGTAGTTGGTGCACCGCCAAACCTAGACAAATCTTGGGGAAAATGGAGCTTGGAGGTCGAGCTTGGAGAGGAGAAAGCTTAAGTGTGACTCGGGCATTTCATCGAACACCTCATGTGCATAGGAGGTGAGAGCAGAGCAGCACACATGCACCTCCCACACCGGCCGGCCAAAAAACAGAGGAGTGACCGGGTAGGGGAGAGCATATATATAGGCATCTCTTTAGTCCCGGTTCGTGGCTAGAACCGGGACAGAAGACACACATTTAGTCCCGGTTCCAGCCACCAACCGGGACTAAAGGGGCTGCGCCAGGAGCGAGGCCCTTTAGTCCCGGTTCGTGTCTGGAACCGGGACCAAAGGGGCCAGACGAACCGGGACTGGTGCCTGCCGTGGCCCGGTCGGCGCCCTGGCCTCACAAACCGGGACTGATGCACCCATTGGTCCCGGTTCGTAATAGAACCGGGATTGATGCTCTTATCTGGCCTGGACCAAAGCCCTGTTTTGTACTAGTACATATCATCTTACAGGAACCCTCATGGCATGAGATCATTGCACGAGACAGACAACTTCAATGCACCCTTTATTCCAAATTGTCTTGCTGATTCATGCTAAGCAACTATGAAAAACTTCTGGATGACCTTATTTTTTTTTATTTCTTATTCTGTTTGATGTATCTATATTTTAGAAACCTACATCATGAATGTGGATGCAAGCAAATTGCTTAAATTACAAAATAGAAAATGCATTATACAAAGAAATGTTTAAAGTTTACAAAATAGAAAATGCCAAAATCGACGGGTGCAGCAACGTGCGCCATCAATGATCTAGTATATATATATATATATCCAATGGGCGTGGAAAGGACCGTGTTTCATTTTGTGTTTTCATTTTCTTTTATATTTATATTGTATTTTCACGCGGTTACACATATTAATACAACATCGCTACAAATTATGGAAGAACAACATCCAACATCAGTACAAATTAGATGGATGCAGTAGACCAAGTTGAATTAATTAGAGAAAAATACGATATTGCGGATTCGCACCATCGTATTTTCCTCTAATTCAACTTTGTCTACTGCATCCATCTAATTTGTACTGGTATATGTCATATAACAACTCATCATCATCATCTTAATCAACTCATCATCATTCAACATCCAACAATTCATCATCATCTTAATCAACTCCGATGCGCTAGCTGGAGGTGCTAGGATTGAATTCCTGGCCAGACTGGCAGTTGCGCCTGATAATCCTCTTGATCGCGTTGGGTGCAAGTATTTGCTCTCTTGTGTGTAGGTACTGCTTACTAGGAATTTGCGTGGTTCTCCTGTTGGTTCGATAATCTTGGTTCTCACCGAGGAAAATATTATCCGCTACTATATTGCTTCACCCTTCATCTTCGGGAAAAATCCCAATGCAGCTCACAAGTAGCACGGAGCTATGTGTATAGCTGAGGGGGTCGTGCCCTCCCCCCCAGCCCAATGCAAATCATTGAAGGAATTTTTTTGAGAGGAATTGGTTGGAAGAAAATATTCTCATTTGGCCCTTCCAAACATGCATACTTTGCGTGTTGCCCCCTTGTTATGTCAGTCAAGCTCCGCCACTGGTTCAGTGTGACGGATTACACGCCGTCAACGTTTCAGCATATATGCTGAAACGCCGAGGGGGAGGACGCCGCGCAGCAGCTTGAACGACTCCACCACCTCGTACACGGTCTTCTCTGGGGGCGCGGTCATCATCGTTGAATGGTACGCCGGAGTCGCGGGGTACGCCACCTCGCGGGGAGGAGGATGACGCAGAGGAAGGGGACAATCTGCGGCAAGAAATCAAAGATCCATAGTCAGCGTTGCGAGTAACTTTGCAGGAGGGAAGGTCGCTCATGAATCTGCAACTAGTGTCGAAACAGGAGCAAAATACAGAAAGACAAATGGGGAACGATCAAGGTTTTGGTTACCGCTCGAAATTTCGAGATTTACCATGGTTACCACATATTTCGGTCCCCCTCGGTAAATGGCATTTCCAGCAAAAAAAATCGAATTTTTTGAATCTGTTGAATTCAAACAGTAAAGTATGGCAGCACCTCACAGCACTCCCGTAGACAACTTTCCACTGAGCTATAGCTCTTTTATGACAAATAAAAGTTCAAGTGCCGTCTATATCTATTTTGAAAGAATTTGAATTCAAAATTCAATTATAAATTTTGTTTGAAATTCGTTCAAAATTTGCTCGAAATTTCATGGTAACCGTGGTAACCACGTTTACCGGTCCCCCTCGGTAAAAATGCCCCATTCGGTAACCAAAACCTTGGGAACGATCAATCAACTATGATTTTGCTGCTGATCCAGGCGAGAGATGAACAAAGTGGGGAATAAATAAATACAATCAAGCTTCAAGTTGCCGAGATGAGCTGATATTGCTACTATCAGGAAAGATTAATTCTATAAGCATGTATATTTCTGGTACTAGTGCATCTCTGTTGAGCAGAAAGAGAGATTTATTATGAAAGCATGGTTGAGCAGTAAAGATGTGATTTTTCTCCTTGTATTTTTCATGGCGGCATTAGAGCACATTAGGATGCACAAATATGCATCCTAACCAGGGCCGTCTCCAGATATCCAGGGCCCGGTGCGAAAAGCAAAATGAGGCCTAATTTTTTAAAAATCATATATAAAACTCAAGCATAATCTCACTTAATTATATAGTTTAAATTTATATTATTTAATACAATATTTTCTATCAAATAATAATGCAAAATACAAAAGGTATAACTAATGCTATAAACTGACCTCGTGTTCTATCTAAAAGTATCATCCATCATCAATATTACTATCTGGAGTTTGATTTTTAGAATTAGTTTGAGATCCTTTCACAACAAATTTATCAAGAGCACCCCTTTGAGAGTGAGCTTCTGCTTCTTGTCTTTGTTTCCTCCTATGCGTTTCGGCACAGAATTGTCCTTTCTATTTCTAGAATGCATGATTCGTTCTTTTTATGAACCAAAAATAATAAATATATCAATGCATTTGAACTCGATGAATTACAGGCTTGTCGAGATAATACTCCTAGAACAAAAAAAACCGAACCTTGATTTTGAACGAGCAACTATTGAATACCTTGGTCTTATCCTCGACAACTTCAACAACTAGGAAAACTATTAACTATATTGTCCAAACAATTTGACTGTAGATTTCAAAAACTATTTAAGTGATGTACCGATTGCAGTTTGTTTCAAAATTCGAAAAAAGGAGCGCTAGGGGCTGAGTAGAGCACGGATTACTTCTGTTCGGCTGTTCTGCGGATGGCGCGATGGCGGTGGTGTCAGCCGGTACCTGCAATTCCGTGCAGCTCCGCGTTGGCTGCCGCCCGTCACCTGCTGGTTGCCGTCTTGCCGATGTTGAAAACGATCGCCGATTCAATCGGATCGAAGGATTAGGCAGAAAACGCGGTACGTGCCTGCTGATGCCTTTTCCACTTTGGATGATTCGATTCAACTTTGGCAGGAGATGGCGGGTCCAGCTTCGGACTCGCTGAAGGGGGCAGCGAGATGGGCTGGCCCACGAGCGCGGCAGGCCACTACCTCGTTTTCTGTTTTTCCGTTCTGTGTTTTCTTTTTGTTTTTTGCTTTCTTTTTGTACTTTTGCTTATGTTTTAAAATATTATATGTATATATATATATATATATTAAAAAAAAACTCTACAAAAGACATTTGAAATATGTTGAATAAGTATTTGAAAAATGTTTATCAAACATTCGGAAAAATGTTGAATGTGTATAAAAATTTGTTGATCATGTATTAATAAAATAATGAATTTTTTGATCATGTATATAAAAATGTAATCAAACATTTTGAAAAACAATTGTTGAACAAGTATTTGAAAAATGTTAATCAATCATTTGGGAAATTTTAAATTTGTATAGCAAAAATGTTGACCATGTATCAAAAAAATAATGAAAATTTTTTGATCATGTATATAAAAATGTAATCAAGCATTTCAAAAAAATGTTGAACAAGTATTTGAAAGATGTTAATCAAGCTGTTAAATGTGTATAGAAATTTTTTTAACCTTGTATTAAAAAAAATATGAATTTTTTTGATCATGTATATAAAGTTTTTAATCAAGCATTTAAAAAAAATGTTGAACGAGTTTTTGAAAAATGTTAATCTAACTTTTGGAAAATGTTAAATGTATATAGAAAAATTGTTGACCATATATTCAAAAAATGTTAATCTTTTTATTTGAAAATAGTTAATAAAGCATTTAAAAAAATGTTAAAAATGTATAGAAAAAATGTTGACCATGTATTAAAAAAATGTTAATCTTGTATTTAGAAAATTTTAATCAAGCATTTGAAAAATCTTAAAAATATGTATAGAAAAAATATTGACCATGTATTACAAACATGTTTAATTTGTAATGAAAAAATGTCAGACGTGTATTAGAAAAACTAGTCCTCAACCCGTGCACCTGCACGGGCTAGGAACTACTTGTTTGAGCATTATTCTGTATATTTAAAACATTAGTTCTCCTTACTTTAGAGTATGTATAATGAAATTGATTATGAGAAGGAGGGTAACATTGGCCTCTTCCTCAATCGATTGTTTATATGATTCTAGGTTATCTCTGTGTTCATTTAATGCATATGTTAGTATTTATAAAAACAACTAACAAATTGGAATAAAAAACATAATATCAAGATATTTGACAATATTGGTGATATTGATGTCCCTCATAGCTTAAAACATTTTTTTGCTATGTATTAAGTTTCTGAAATATGTTATGCCATGATCATTGACAATTGCAATTGCGGAGAGATTTGTGCAGCGCAAATTTCAGTGCCCTATCCAAATAACTAAAGAAATAAACAACTTTAATAACACTTAAATCCCTAAACTGTAACAAAATCATTCAGATCAACTCGTGCTATGGCATATCTCAAAAGTGTGTCAATTGTTGCACACATATACTATTGTATCTAATACACTCTCTCTGAAACGAATAGCAACCATACAGTATATAAAAATCATTGCTATGAAAACACCTCTAAATTGGCACTTGTAATTTTAGGATTTACTAGCAAACATGCCCGTGCGTTGCAACGGGAGAAAAAAGTAATATCACAAAACTCTAGCTCAATAAGCTTGTCTCAAAGCCCCAAGCAAGCTTGCACATACAAAAGTATGCAACACTCAGCAGGGGGCTAACGCTCAATTTCCCCTGCTAACAACACTTAGCATGTGAATATTTTGATGAACTTCAACATGAATATGCAGTACCTACTGAAGATAACCTTTGTTGATATAGAAGTAATGAACATATAAACTAATATATGTAGCTATCCTTTTTCTCTGTGAGCATATCCAAATCAATTAAAGATATCTGAGACAACTCTTGTGTGCCGGTGGGCATATTTCTAGATGACATATTTATTGTATCTTGATTCTTCAATCTTGATTCTCTTGAATCAATCAGAATGATCTTTTTAGTGTGGATTTTTTCCTTCATGTACTAAACACCTGAAGTCACCAAAGAGACGGATCAACTTGTAGACAAACCATACATTACTAACAAATTTCATATGCATAGTCATCCTTGTCCGCCTACGTGCCTAGCTCTGGCGGTGGCTGGCGAGGTGGTTGCGGGGCTCGGGGGCCTTGGCAAGGACCTCGACCAGGACGGCATGTCGTTCCTGGACCACGACTGATTGATCGGCAACGGTCTTTTGTATGATTTACTACATACTTGTTATTCTTCTTTCTCTGCATTGTTTGCTGAAAAAAAAATCAAAATTTTCATGTGTAGATTCACAAGAATGCCAGGAGACGTTGTACGTTGGATTGCTAGCTCAAGGTGTTCCAGAGATCAAAAAACGAAAATCTCCAAAGATCAAGATCTTTTACCCGCTTGCACACACAATAAACCATAATTGTAGTTGCTGAACAATTGCCTACATGCGCGCACAAAGTCAAAACTTATGACTACGGTCTGCTGAATGATGATAATGCTAAGATGCTGGAATTCTAACCTTCTACAAACTCCCAATCGTCAATTATATGCACCAATACAGAGGCATTCTATTACCTCTCCCAATCATCAATCTGGATGCACCAAGTACAAGCTGAGCACGCACCAAAGATGCACATGCACGCTTTAATATATGCTTCATGTTTTAATATCCCCATGCTTTAGTCAGCAGCAGACCCAATTAATATTCTGATTCTTCCTTCGTCAATCAATCAGAGTCTGCGCTAGATTTTCTTCAGGTGCTGTGACTGGCTAGCTCGCCGGGGCCATGATCGATGTCCTGCCCAGTTATCCCAAGCACCTTGGATTCCACCTCACAAGCTCATAATCACGTCCTGCCCGCCTCGCGCACCACCTCGGGCATCCGTCACAGGGCCTCTACTCCAGCGCCTCGTTGCCGCCGCCGACAGCAGTAGGTCCCTCAGCCCCTGCTGCTCCAGCACAACGTGCGCCGCTCCAGCGGCAGAAACCCTAGATCGACGAGGCGGTGATCCATCAGGCCTGGCCCATTTCGCAACGTGTGTGCGCCTCGTGCAGCTGAGTCACGCGCGGACGTAGGACGTTGCGGGATTCCGGGGCTCCGTCAGAAAAAAAGAGGTACGCAGTACTATTTATCTTGGGTGGCTAGGAGTCCTGGTTGAATTAGTTTTGTCCCCACGTCTCTCCTATGGTTCTACGGACAAAGCGGAAGGTAATAGGAATTTGTACGCGTGATGGGCTAGGTAACCTAACCAAAAAAAAAAAAACATAACCTATAGGATCACCTAAGCGGGACGAAACCATATATAATAACGTATTATTATATTATTATTATTAGTAAAAATAATAATAATATAATATATATAATATATATATATATATAATAATTATTAATTAGTATAAAATAATAATAATAATAATAATAATAATATATAATATATATATATATAATATATATATATATATATATATATATAAGGTATAGAGGTATAGATAGATATAGATATAGATATAGATATAGGTATCAACGGACCATTATTTTGGTAGACCAACATATCTATACTCTCTCTCTCTATATATATATAATATATATATATATATATATATATATAATATATTAAAAATATATATATATATAATATATATATATAAAGTAGGTATATATAATATATTATATATATATTATATAATTTTTTAATATATATATTATATATATATATAATAATAATAATATAATAAAGCAAGGTGATATTCTTGGTTTCGTCCCGCTTATACTATTTTATTTGTTTCGGATACCTCATCTAATTCCACGCTACGTGTTTGTGTAAAGTTATATTCTATACAACCAATCGTTTCTCTCCACAATAAAAGGAAAGAAACCAATCATTGGATATGTCTCCATCACGACAAGTACTCGGAGTCAAACCTTTCATAAATAAGACACCCGGAAGGAGAGACGAGCTGCCCGATGACGACGCAAAAGCCGAGGCCGATCTCGCGGGAGCGTCAAAAAAAGACGACGACGGCTGCCGTGTCTTCCATGGAGGAAGAGTCGCGCCGAGGCTCACGAGGACAAAGCCCTAAACATCACCTGCTATCCTACCTAAGTGAGATCTCGCATGGAGGAAGAGTGCGCCGAGAGACCGAGAAAGCACGTTCGATCTCCTTGGTCTTCCTCTCGATCAGATTTGCATGCGAACACCTTGACTCGCTGGATGTCTCAGGATAGATACCTCAATAACCGTCACGACGGAGCTGCCATCGTAGCTCGAGAGAGGAGGGCGTCGCGAAGGCGAGGGCTGCCTGCACGAGTCATGCCCGCAATCGGCCGCAGCGCCCACGTCCACACCCTGGCCAGCGGCAACACGAACACTACGTTGGGCTGTGTCCCCGGCCGTGGTGTGTGTCGATGTCCATGTGCAGCACGCGTAGGAGTTGCTTGATGGCGAGAACGATGTCGTCGTTCACATAGCAGAAGCCGTTGGCGTGGCCAATTCACGCAGGGTGCATGCCGTCGGACCAATTTAGTCGCCGCCGCCGAGCGCGCGCACAACGGCCAGCGACCCGCCGGCGTAGCTCAGGCATTACCCCAGGAGGCCGTCGATGACAGGGTTGTCGATCGTTCGAGCAGGCCCCGTCCTGGTGGCGCACGGTGCCGATGCCATGCTCCTCGACAGTTCCCTGGAGATCACTGTCGCTGATATACCTGCCGTGGTGAGGTTGCAGAGGAGGTCGACGTATTTCTGATCGTGGAACACGAGCAGCTCCTCCGGCCTGGCCGGCCTGGTGAGAAGGCTACTCATGTAGTCATGTCTTTGAGGCGACGAGGCCGTAGGCCATTGTGACGCGGCGGTGCACCATGACGTGTCCCTCGCCGTAGTCGACGTTGGAGATGCCTGGGTCGTAGTGGTACGCGGCTACCCTTATCTACTCCTTGTGTGTCTTCGTAGTTAAGCATTGAAGCTCTGTCCTCCAGGTCCCACGTGTCTAGATGGACACGTTGGTATATGACAGTTTGGAAGCGGTAAGATGCCTGATGCTTTCCTGCAGTACACGGACAGTGTGAAGTAATTTATTTTCATTCCAACTTTTTGTATGGGAAATCAGTATACTAATGTCATTTTTGTGTGTCTGGACATCATATAGTGTGCAGACAATCATATGAACCAGCTAAATATAGTAATCTTAATTACTTTCACAAATTTGAATTAAATATTGTTGATATCCTGCAACTCTATTTACATTGCTTATGGATCCTAGGCTTATACGGTAGGTTTATATGAGCTTTCTGTTTCTTCTAATATTGAAATTTACCAAGAAACCTCTCAAAACCAAAAATGAACCGAGATAAGTGTCGTTAAGAATCATATTAACCAGCTAACAATGTTCATTTTGTGAAGTTTTCTCAACGTAATATTATAAAAAGTATCCTTGAGATTACAACTTACGAGCATGTTTCTTCGTCTTTGTAGAAACATGCTGAGCTCTTTTTTTTTTCTAATGATGAAAGGATCCAATATAACTTATCTGTTTGGGTTGACCACTGTGAACTAATTATATAGCGCGTTGTAATTAGCATTGGAGGTGTTACTAAGGAGTCGGACTCGAAGTCCCTGGTGTGTCCAACATGAACTCTCGATTTCTTATGTTATATTACCCAAAGGTTGAAGGAGATTTGTGCAATACTTCTAATCTCGTCCAAGTGAAATGAAGCTCCACGGCTTGAGAGTGTGACTTTTGTTCTCCCGTTGCAACGCACAGGCATATTACTAGGAGTGCCGGAGTGCGATGAGATTTTTTCCCGTTGCAAGGCATAGGGCAACATGTGTGGTGGCGTGCTAAAATAGAGGACGTGTATCCGTGATGGATTTTATTTCACCCGTTGCAACGCACGGGCATTTTTGCTAGTATAACAAAATTACAGTACTGAAAAATATGTCAGACTTATTTTATGACAACTATGCAATATAATTAGAAATACATTTGGAAATCTCTAGTATGTTTAGCTGGTAAACAAATTGCTTTATTACATTAACTGAACGTGAGGGCTAACCTGACAAACAAAGTGCTTTATTGTTGTATAGGTGGCATGCATGGCACTATTGGAAGTTGGAACAGGACGTGAGGGCCAACCTAGAGCCGTGATACTTGCGTAGGAGAGGACAATGGTGGCCGCAAGAACCAAGACAGGAAGCATGGAAGGAACATATTGGAAGATACAATGCACATGTATGCTTGTCGCAGTGACGGTTGTAATGGCGTCTACATTTCTTCTCCTTCTTCCTTTGGCTCCGGCGCCTTGTCTCCTCAGCGACCATCCGGCCGAATCCCAAAATCAGAAGTTCATGGTCAAAGAGCTCCGGGGCCAACATGGCACTTCGGCCAGCAGATGGATGTCACGGAGACCAACTGTTTTGGCGACTTCATCCTCAACATCTCAGATGGCTCATCTAGGTGCAGTGTTAACCCTGGCCCCGAAGAATGAGACGCACACAACTCAAGATTTGCGCATTCCTGCGCAGCGACTTTGACTCCATTGTCAAATTGAGATGTGCCACCCAGACTATCAAGCGTATGATCCCTTGTTACAGCTCCGAGTATACAGAGAGGATTTTTTTTTCAAAATCAGGAAGATTCTCCTTTTCCCAGAACGTGAGGCTTCAGGTCTCTTTCTTGTACCTGCGTGGATTTTGTTTTTTGGGATTGGCACATGAGACGTGGGACTTGAGGACTTCGCACTTGAAGAATATTTGGACATGTCTTTGTTTGCCCTTTTAAGGGAAGAAGGCACACATACTATTTCTATTTGTTCAGAAATTGGATGTGGCTGTTGGGGACACTCTTTTGTACGTGTAAGCTTCATCCTATCTACGTACGTGGTGGTTTTTTTTTTTTCAAAAGAAGCAGTGTCCAGCTTGATCCTATCTATGTACGTGTTGGTTTTTTTGTTCAAAAGAAGAAGCGCTTTTTATTATTTTCTCAGAAATTGGACGTGGGTGTTGGGGACACCTTTCTGAATGTGTCAGCTTAAACTTTTTTTGAACGTGTCATCTTATTCTAATCTATGTACGTGGTGTTAATTTTTTTTTAAAGGAACTAACATCTTTCAGTAGATCTTGACCATCAAATTTTTAATCTAATGGCTAAATTAATTTTGTTGATGTGGATTAACGTGGAGCCTCTTATGGTGCCTACAATTAGTAAATATATAGTAAGATAAGATGTTGTTGACATATACAAAAAATATAGAATAATAACCAAAAGAACAAAGAAATCCAAAAAAAGAAACAAAATAAACAAAAGGAAAAAAGAAAATGAAGAAAAAAGAAGAAATAAAATGCAAAAAAGAATGAAAAAAACAGAGAAGAAATGTAGAACTGCATGGACCAACTAGTTCACCCAAAAGCTCAGGCTGATGGAGAAAGATGAGCTATGCATTTATAGTTCAACACTCCCCCTCAAGTGTGGCTCCCTCAGGCCTAAACGTGGACCGAAAGTGGGCTGCAATAACGTGGACCGAAAGTGGGTTGCAATTTTTTTATTTCTAAATTGCGCCAGCCGGGTCTTGAACTCAAGACCTCTTAACTCCGATACGATATAGAGCTGCACGCACCAACCACTTCACCCAAAAGCTCAAACTGATTGGGAAGGGTGGGCTATGCATTTATAGTTCAACAAGAAAAAAGAAAAGAAACAAAAGAAAAAGAAAAAAAGAAACCCCGAAGAAAACCGGCTCGAATCGCCTCAAGTAGGACGCACCCCTACTACTTACCAGGAATAGGACTTGGACGGAATGGCTAGCAGCGCCCGAGATCTCCTTGGAGACAAGGGATCATCCCTGCTTCTCACCTTTTTCCTCTGCTCTGTTTACTTACTATGCGCATGCGAATGGGCCGGCCCAATACGACACCGGGGAAGGGAAAACATTCAGTGAGAGCTGCCACCGTCTCGCTTAATGCGAGACATAGCGCTCACGCGAGATGGCAAGCGGTCAGCTCAAATCGATCAAGCCCAAGAGGCCCAAAGGAGAGCTTCAGAGTCGACCAGGGAACATGGACCCAAAACTGAAAGCTTCATACATACTGTTTTAGCCAATACATATATTTGAACCCAAATTGGGGGCCTCTGAATTTTTGGGGCCCTGATCCTAACCAAGCGATTGATGAAGAAAGAGGAACCCGCGAAAGTATAAGTGAACCAACCAGAGAAAAAAAAGTCAAACAGAAATGAAGGGAGAAATGCACTAAACTGGTAACTACTGGTACTGAAACAAAGAAAAGTTTTAATTGCAGGACGGGACAGCCATATAATAAAGAAATGAGTTAATACCACTTTTAGTACATAAACTTGTCCTAGTGGGAACAGATTCATACAAGAACTAAAAAACCCATAAAAGTGAACCTTCAACTTAGCTAACAGAACATTTCTGTACAAATCCGTTAAATCCAACGGCATGCCGTTAACTGCAGCAGGAGCCCACGTTCTCTCTCTCTCTATCATGTCTACGAGGGACCCACTTGTCAGTGGGGGCGAGGAAGAAAGATACAGGAATTAAATAAATTGCTCACGGGTGATTCGAACCTGGGACCTCACTCGCACGGACCACACGTGATAAGCAGCCAACCGAGAGGCAACATCTGTGTCTAAATGAGGTTAACTTGTTATTATGTTACCACAGAGACAAAGAAATAAATAGAAAACGAAAAGCAGTGCTGAAGCGGGGCGAACAAAAGCTTTGCCATAAAATTGGCGTGCTGTTTCTCGATGGGCCCTATGTAGTGCACGTGTAGAATTGATTTTTCTGAAGGGGTCCGTTACTCCGTTAGGATAGAATCGATTCTGTTGAGCACCCGACGGTTCTCTCTCACAAATATACGTGGATCAAGTGCATGCAGCAAGCTTCAAAGAAAAAAAAAATGCATGCTGCATGGTGCTGCACCTGGATTTATTCCCAACTTGCAATAATCGCGCTTCTCAAAAAGGAAAATCTCGCAATAATCGTGTGGCATTCTTTTTGCATTTTCTTCCATGTAGATTTTGCATCTATTTTTTTTATATGTACACCTTCTCAATTTCAGCAACAGTTTCTATAACAATTTTAGTAAATTATTTGAAGCAAAAAAGAAAATTAGCACCCCACTGAAGTACAACTATTGCATTTAAATATTGTACCCATAATCATTTGGGGTGTACTTCAGTGGGGTGCTAATTTTCTTTTTTGCTTCAAATAATTTACTAAAATTGTTATAGAAACTGTTGCTGAAATTGTTGTACAGTCTGAAAACAAGTTTACTGACATTGTTGAAGTCTGAAACTGTTAGGCATCGGGAATTATCTGCAACTACTGTAATTTTGTAGATAATTCCAAATAAAAGATGATATGTTATTGGGGCAATAATTATTATGAAACTTGAAACTCCAAGTCAGTTGATTCCACTCTTTTCAGCCTTAACAGAGAAGATGGTGATATCACGTCGAATAACATGTGAACAAAATTCAGGGTTCAACAATACTAAATAAATCTTCTTTGTCTACATGAGTTGTATTCATTCACATTTTGTACATGATCTGTAAGCTTGGTCTTTATTTTTCTTTTTACAAAACTCTGAGATTTAGATTGTTCATGAATGTTGGTATAGACACTGTTTTGCTGCATGAACATGATATTTGGAAACTTACTCAACAAGTCAGCTTTGTTGGTTACGTGTATAAAAACTATGAACACGGCCATGGGTCATATTTACTTAATATTAAAATTATCTGTCTCCGTATTGAACATGAAGGGATGCGTTTTTGCCTTGCTAACGCGCGGTAAAAGCATACCGGAGGTCTCGGTTCCAAGTTCCAACCCTCGCTAATATTTTTTTTCGTTTCCTATTTCTTTCTCCGTCTATACTATATATACTCGTACATAAGAAGAATTCACCTAGTGAGTGCCCAGTACGATATCCCAGGTTCGAACTCCTGCGAGCATTTTTAATTCCTGTACCTTTCTTCCTTGCCCCACTGACAAGTGGGTCCCCGGTATAACATGAGAGAGAGAACGTGGGTTGCTGCTGTAGTTAACGGCGTGACGTCGGAGTTAACAGATTTGTACCAAAATGTTCTGTTAGCCAAGTTGAAGGACCATTTTTACGGGGTTTTTTTAGTTCTTGTATGATTCTATTCCCACTAGGACAAGTTTATGTACTAAAAGTGGTATTAACTCTAAAGAAATGGAAGGAAGAAGACTATTGCTGCTACGATAAGAGAAGAGAAACGGAAAGGGAGAGGAATGACGACAATCTGCGAGCGAGTCGTCAATTAGCACGTACTGTGTTTATTTCCTTGTGCTTTTTCGCTGCCTAATCTTGATCACACACACGCATATGGAGCCAAGGCAGTGCTGTCCTGTCGTCGTCGATCGTCGTCACGGACGCATGCATGCATGCAGTTTGATTTGAGTTAACGTTGGCTTCAACTTCACGGGTGACCAGGTAGTGGTGCCATGGGTGCGCGTCTACTACTCGTACTGTTTGTGAGCCAATTGAGTACCCCTCCTCGTCCTTGAAATCACTCCCTAATTCCCGATGTTGTGCCAGGAGCGGGCCACTAAGCCGCCCACAATTCCCGCTGACGTTCATGCGATTCCATGAAGCGGTCAAGTTAGCGCAATTAGCTAACTAACTAACTGATGACTAGACGCTAAACTAAGTCAGCAGTCGGACGTGGACATGTGCACGCAGCCGATCCTGTTATTCTGCAAACAACTTGTAACCAGTGGCGGAGCGTGACGAACAATCAAGGAGGGGCCAAATTTCAAAATGAAAGCAAAATACATATGAAAACAGATGCGGCTCACATGAAATTACGTGCCAATCGGATATATTTTGCTTCTTGCCTCCTTTGGCAGTTCGGCTCATCGACAGTCGTCGGCTCCTCGTCTTGGCGGTGGTGCGCAGCAGCATGAGACGTTCCATGCATATGCGACAGAAAGTAGCTAGGCCGACGGCCGTGCGGCGCATGGAAGCCCAAGCCAAGAAGGAAAATAAGGGAATTGGGTGGACGACTTAGAAATTAAATCGCCATAGACGGAGACGCGTCAGGGAAAGATGACGTTGAATTATAGGGAAAATAAGAGACGGACGTCCTAATATGTTATAGTATGTTTTAGCTTATCACACGAGTCGTTGCCGAGGGTTTTCGCCTAGAGAGCTTTACATACGTGAAGCTTCACGTATACAAAAATCAATCAAGCTAGCTATGCACGTACATGATAAGCTGGGGCGCTGGATCAGAACGATTTGTATACATAGTTGAAAAGTTTGCACTTTGGAAGGGGGGGCCAGAGCCCGGAATTGTCCCCAAGAGGCTCCGCCAGTGCTTGTAACCGAAACTAGTGCGACAGATTATCTATCAAATCACTCCCTAATCCGCTGCACCTGACTGATCCCGAGCTTGTGTCGCAGTTCAGTGAACTGGAACCTCCCGAGAGACTTGGTGAGTATGTCAACAAGCTGTTCCCCGGTGCCAACGTGGTCGATGTCCACCCTTCCCAGCTCAATACACTCCCGGATGTAATGATACTTGAGATAAATGTGCTTGCTCCTCTCACGGTGCACTGGGTTCTTGTTGAGCTCAATGGAAGACTTGTTGTCCACCCGCAGTTTGACCTTCAGCATCACTGCAAACAAACAGATGGCCTAATAACCAAACGGCCTGACTTGCCGTTGCTACTACTATGTACTCGGCCTCGCAAGACGACATAGCCACTATCTTTTGCTTCTGAGAGGACCAAGTGATCACACATCCCGAGGAGGAAGACGACCCCCGTTGTGCTTTTCCGGTCGTTGAGGTCACCGGCATGATCACTGTCATTGAGCCCAGTGATCGTCACCTTTCTCCCTCCCTCTCGCTATGTGCGGTTGTGGCCCAGGGTACCTTGTATGTACCGTAAGATCTGCTTCACATCTGTCCAATGCTCGTTGCTGAGTGCCTCATGAATCCGCTGACAACTCCGACAACATAAGCAATGTCAAGTCGACTGTTGACCAGATACCGCAGAACTACCGATCACGTCGCTATACTTTCCTACATCCACTACCTCCCCATTGTTCTTTATCAACTTCAGACGCTTATCCATGGGTGTGTTGCAGGGGTTGCACTATGTCATGCCAGGATCTCTAAGGATCTTGGCTGCATAGTTGGACTTACAGACCTTGATTTCCCCATCTTCTTGCTTCACCTCGATGCCTAAGTAACTGAGCAAGCCGAGGTTGCTCATTTCGAAGAGCTCCTACATCTTGGTTTCGTGCAGGTTGTTGCAATGAGGTCTCCTCGGTGGCTTGTTGCGGTAAAGTCGAAGTCGCTGGCTCGTGGAGGAGTGTTGATGATGACACATTTGGTCAGCCTCAACGATCCTCCTCCATTCACTAGTAGAAAACGGACCTTTTGTCCGCAGCTTTAGTCCCGGTCGGGTTTTGAACCGGCACTAATGTGACCATTAGTCCCGGTTCGGGACGGGCATCATTAGTCGCGGTTCGTTCCGGACCTTTAGTCCCGGTTCGTAACACGAACCGGGACTAATGTGGTGGTGGCAGGCTGGTGTCAGCTGGGGCCCCCACGAGCACCTTTAGTCCCGGTTGGTATCACCAACCGGGACTAAAGGCCCCCCCTTTAGTCCCGGTTGGTGATACCAACCGGGACTAAAGGGTGGTGGCAGGCTGGTGTCAGCTGGGGCCCCCACGAGCCCCTTTAGTCCCGGTTGGTATCACCAACCGGGACTAAAGGCCCCCCTTTAGTCCCGGTTGGTGATACCAACCGGGACTAAAGATCCCCTATATGAATTCGGCCAGCCCGATTACAGTACTCCTCCCTTTTTTTCCCCTTCTTCCCCTCCTTTGTTCTTCCTCTTCCTCGAGCTCATCCTCCTTTTTTGCCAAAATTTGTCAAGATTTGGAGGCACCCCATCCATCCAAGTGTTCACAAAGGTTAGCAACTTTGTCCTTTCATCTCTCATTGTTAGATTAGCTCTTGCAATGCTCTATAAATATAGTGATTTGTGGGTTTTAGTTTGGGAGTATTTATATGTGGTAGTTCATTTGATTTATATGCAATTTGAGCTCAAATTAACTTCTTACTTTGCATGTGTAGGTGTGGTTTACTTAGTGCCTTCCCGTCCCCGTCCTAACCACCGTCGATCGCCCGCACCGTCCCGTCGCCGTCACCACACCTTGGTGAGCCTCTTGTTCGTTCTTATCCTTTTTATAAAAGAAAATCTTATTTGTATGATTTAGATAGTTAATTGTATAATTTTCTTACATGTATGATTGTTTGTTATACATAGTGCCATGACTTTGATATCCGTCCCCGTCGGCCCTCGTCCGGTTTATGATTCGGATGTGGTATATATATTCTCATTTATAACTATTTGTTGCATTTCGCGTTTATGACAATTATGCCCATCAAGTTGACATAGATATTTTTATCTAGGAGGTATGTGAACCGGAAATTGCAACCGACATAGATATTCTTGTCAAGAAGTTAAATTTAGTTGAAAAAGAAAACGAGTATTTGAAAGAAAAATTGAAAAGAGTTGAAGAAGAGAAGATGAAACTGGAGTTGTATGTTGCCGATGTCGTCGATGATCACAAGATCAAGATGGATGCATTGCGCTTGAAGATTAGAAAATTTTAAAAATATGCCATTGATAGTGAGGCTTGGTATCACTATGCTGTTGGATCAATTGTTACCTTAGTTGCGATCTTGATTGCATTTGTTGTTGCATTTAAATGCTTTAGCTAGAGAGTTTGTATGTTGCTTTATGAGAACAAGTGTGTATGAACTTTATGTATGAACTTGTATTAATTTGGTCTTTTCGGTGTTGTGTAATGAAGATGAGCCGGCAATGGATGTACGATGACCGATACTCTCCCCAGTTCATTAATGGCGTGCATACTTTTCTGGTTGCGGCTGAGGCAAACAAGCAGGCGGATGGTTTTATGTATTGTCCATGTGCTGGCTGTAAGAATGATCGAAATTACTCTAACTCAAGAACCATTCACGTCCACCTGTTTGAGTCCGGTTTCATGTCCGGCTATAACTGTTGGACCAAGCACGGAGAAAGAGGGGTCCTAATGGAAGAGAATGAAGAAGAAGAGGATGACGACAGCTATCCTGGCCATGGGTTCCATGAATACGATGGTACAACAATGGGGGAAGAAGCTGAGCCGGCAATGCAGGAAGGAGCTGAAGAAGAGGCATCAGATGAGCCCGCTGATGATCTTGGTCGGGCCATTGCCAATGCAAATAGAAACTGTGCAAGTGAAAAGGAGAAGCTGAAGTTGCAGCGCATGTTAGAGGATCACAAGAAATTGTTGTACCCAAATTGCGAAGATGACAAGAAAAAGCTGGGTACCACACTGGAATTGCTGCAATGGAAGGCAGAGTATAGTGTACCTGACAAGGCATTTGAAAAGTTGCTGAAAATAATGAAGAATAAGCTACCAAAGGACAACGAATTGCCCGACAGTACGTACGAAGCAAAGAAGGCCGTCTGCCCTCTAGGATTAGAGGTGCAGAAGATACATGCATGCCCTAATGACTGCATCCTCTACCGCGGTGAGTACGAGGATTTGAATGCATGCCCGGTATGCTGTGCATTGCACTATAAGATCGGCCACGATGACCCTGGTGATGTTGCGGGCGAGCGCCCCAGGAAGAAGATTCCTGCCAAGGTGATGTGGTATGCTCCTATAATACCACGGTTGAAACGTTTGTTCCAAAACAAAGAGCATGCCAAGTTGATGCGATGGCACAAAGATGACCGTAAGAAAGACGGGAAGTTGAGAGTACCCGCTGACGGATCACAGTGGAGAAAAATCGAGAGAAAGTGGAAGGACTTTGCAGATGACGGAAGGAATGTATGGTTTGGTTTAAGTGCAGATGGCATCAATCCTTTTGGGGAGCAGAGCAGCAATCATAGCACCTGGCCTGTGACTCTATGTATCTATAACCTTCCTCCTTGGTTGTGCATGAAGCGGAAGTTCATTATGATGCCAGTGCTCATCCAAGGCCCCAAGCAACCCGGCAACGACATTGATGTGTACCTAAGGCCATTAGTCGAAGAACTTTTAGAGCTGTGGAATGGAAAAGGTGTACGTGCGTGGGATGAGCACAAACAACAGGAATTTGACCTGCGAGCGTTGCTGTTTGTAACCATCAATGATTGGCCTGCTCTCAGTAACCTTTCAGGACAGACAAACAAGGGATACCACGCATGCACGCACTGTTTAGATGATACCGACAGTATATATTTGGATAAATGTAAGAAGAATGTGTACCTGGGGCATCGTCGATTTCTTCAGAGCAGGCATCCCGTAAGAAAGAAAGGCAAGCATTTCAAAGGTGAGGCAGATCACCGGAAGAAGCCTCGCCACCGTACTGGTGATGATATACTTGATATGGTCAAGGATTTAAAAGTAATCTTTGGAAAGGGTCCTGGCGGACAATCTGTTCCGAATGACGCTGACGAACGCGCACCCATGTGGAAGAAGAAATCTATATTTTGGGACCTACCCTATTGGAAAGACCTAGAGGTCCGCTCTGCAATCGATGTGATGCACGTGACGAAGAATCTTTGCGTGAACCTGCTAAGCTTCTTGGGCGTGTATGGGAAGACAAAAGATACACCGGAGGCACGGGAGGACCAGCAACGTATGCACGGAGAAGACGGCATGGATCCAAAGCAGTTTCAGGGTCATGCCAGCTACGCTCTTACCAAAGAAGAGAAGGAAATCTTCTTCGAATGCCTGCTCAGTATGAAGGTCCCGTCTGGCTTCTCGTCGAATATAAAGGGAATAATAAATATGGCAGAGAAAAAGTTCCAGAACCTAAAGTCTCATGACTGCCACGTGATTATGACGCAACTGCTTCCGGTTGCATTGAGGGGACTTCTACCGGAAAACGTTCGATTAGCTATTGTGAAGCTATGTGCTTTCCTCAATGCAATCTCTCAGAAGGTAATCGATCCAGAAATCTTACCAAGGTTAGAGAATGATTTGGTGCAATGTCTTGTCAGTTTCGAGTTGGTGT
Organism: Elymus sibiricus; assembly: GCA_039707655.1. Taxonomy (NCBI): domain Eukaryota; kingdom Viridiplantae; phylum Streptophyta; class Magnoliopsida; order Poales; family Poaceae; genus Elymus; species Elymus sibiricus. The sequence goes on along the minus strand of CM077672.1, from coordinate 17,607,774 downwards.
TCCCACCATCCTTCTTCAATATCATGACGCACGTCCTAGTTCACCTAGTCGAGGAGATTGCCATTCTGGGTCCTGTATTTCTACACAATATGTTCCCCTTTGAGAGGTTCATGGGAGTCTTAAAGAAATATGTTCGTAATCGTGCTAGGCCAGAAGGAAGCATCTCCAAGGGCCATGAAACAGAGGAGGTCATTGAGTTTTGTGTTGACTTTATTCCTGACCTTAAGCCGATTGGTGTTCCTGAATCGCGGCATGAGGGCAGACTGGGTGGAAAAGGCACGCTAGGAAAGAATTCAGTAATATGCCGGGACGGGCATTCTTTGGCGCAAGCACACTACACAGTTCTACAAAGTTCCGCCTTGGTGGCTCCGTATATCGAGCAACACAAGAATATTCTACGCTCCAAACACCCGGAGCAGTCTGACGACTGGATTACACATGAACAAACTGTGACTTTCGCCGGTTGGTTGCAGACACGTCTCATGCATGACGACACTGTTGCAGATGACCTGTACTTGCTGTCCAAGTTACCATCTTCGACTATATTGACTTTCAAAGGGTACGAGATAAATGGGAATACATTTTACACGATCGCCCAAGATAAAAAGAGCGCCAACCAAAACAGTGGATCTTGACTATGGACTTGGTTTGAAGGTCCCTTTGTTTCGGTGCAAATGGGTCAATCTGAGAGGAGGCGGGGTAAAGGAAGACCCGCAGTATGGAATGACAACAGTGGATCTCAACAATCTTGGGTACGGAGACGAACCATTCGTCCTAGCCAATGATGTGGCGCGGGTTTTCTATGTGAAGGACATGTTTACCAAGCCGAGAAAAAGAAAAGATAAGGAAGCGAATACATCATACGATGAGCCAAAGCGCCACATAGTTCTTTCAGGGAAAAGAAACATTGTGGGAGTGGAGGACAAGACAGACATGTCAGAAGATTATGAAAAGTTTCATGAAATTGCTCCCTTCACAGTGAATGTTGACCCGAGCATCAAGTTAAACGATGAAGATTGTCCATGGTTACGGCACAAAGGGACACACGCGAAGAAAAAGTTTTATATCCAAAGATCCCACTCTGGGATGTGACCGGCTTCTCTAGTTAGTTTCCGGACTTATATATCTGGAAAGTCCCACTTCGGACAAACCGGAGGGAATCTTTGTAATAGAACTCCGACTTATGTGTTTTGGCATTTGAAACGCGAAGAAATATTATGTCCAAAGCCACGTCATCAATTTTCAACCATTTCTGACTTCATTTGCTATTTTTCATGCATTTACTGATTTTTTTGAGCTAAATGACCCTGAAATTGAAAAGCACTACAAATCACAATCAGAAAAGGTTGAAAGTTGGCATGGTATCATCATTTCACCCACATAGCATGTGCTAAAAAGTTGAGAGGGTTACGGCAAAAACTGGATGCACTTCGTGTACAAAATGGACAATCTCTTTCGAAGTATCAGTGTTTCGGACGAAAACTCGTCTGTTACAAAGGCATTTCATTTTTTAAAATAACCTAAGAATTACCAAATTGAATATAATGATAAAACACGCTAATATTAAACAGCAGAAAAAAGAATCATTGAAAAATCTACTTTTATAATAAAGTTATTCACAAACTAGTGATTCACACAAATTTCAAATAATTCAAATTTAAACTATTCAAATTTGAAAACTACTGGCACTAACAGAAAGTTTATAATTTTTTTTACCTAAAGCAAAAAGATTCACAAAGAAACTCTAAATAAAGCAAAAAAGAACTCAGAAACAAAAGAAAATAAATAAAGCAGAAAAATAATTAAATTAAAAAAAGAGCCCGCCTATTAGGCCGCTACGGCCTGCATACGACTAGAAACCCAACATCTAGTTGGGCCAGGATGCAGGCCCGCATGGCCCAGTAGGCCCAACAGGGCGGCAGAGGTGTGGTAGGCCCAGTAGGCCTGCATTAGAGAGGAGCTCGACACGGTAGCCACGGCGGGGCTTATAAACCGGTGCGAGCTCCCCTCAACTAGCGAGGTGGGACTAAACATATCAATACGGGAAGCCAGGCTTTTAGTCGCGGTTGGTGGCTCCAACCGCGACTAAAGGCCACCTTTAGTCGCGGTTGGAGCCACCAACCGCGACTAAAGGTGAATTTCATCCAGTCCAAGCGGCGGGAAGCGAGACCTTTAGTCGCGGTTGGTGGCTCCAACCGTGACTAAAGACCCCCTTTAGTCGCGGTTGGAGCCACCAACCGCGACTAAAGGGTCCTCTATATATACCACACTTACGAAAATTTCCCCAAATCCAGCCTTTCGTCGTCCGCGCGCGCCCCTACCCTTGCCCCTCGTCGTCGCCGTCGTTCGTCCGTCCGCGCCCCGCCGCACCTCGACGCCGCCGTCCGTCCGTGCCGCCGCACCTCGACGCCGCCGTCCGTCCACGCCGCCGCACCTCGACGTCGTGGCCGCCGCGCCGTGTACCTAGCCGTCGCCGTCCGTCCACGCACCTCGACGCCGCCGTCGCCGTCGCCGTCGCCGCCCTTGCACCTCGCCGTCGCCGTCGCCGCCCCTCCTCGACCTCGCGCGCCGTCGCCCCCTTGTGAGCCCTGCCGCCATGGCCGCCGCCCCCTCCCGTCGATCCCGCACACACACACACGCATGAACACACACACACACATATGTTCTATTTTTTATATGCTTAATTAGTATATATGCTTAATTAGTGTTTCTTTATGTAATGTTGTTTTTCTGTTTTTTATATAATGTTGTTTTTCTATAATTAGTGTTTAATTAGTATATATGATTAATTAGATTTTTTGCTTAATTAGAAGTATATAATGTCCCTAACCTATTAAAATGTTGCTTAGAAGTATATAATGTTGTATATCATATTACAGAAAAAAATTGCATACTAAAATGTTGCATAGGAAATTATAATTGAGAAATTTTTCGGAATTTTTTATTGAGAAAGGAATATTATTAGTGTAGTTATAATGTTGTATTTTTTATTGAGAAAGGAATTTGATCCAATGTATAGCAATTAGTATTTGCAAAAGTTGCATATTTTAATGTTGTATTTGCAATAGATTTTCTTAGTCCTTTAAGGGATTAAATATCAGGAATGCCCCCATTATGGATGTGCACAAGTTGATCCAATTTCTTTTTGATCTCATGCATCTACCTTTCGGATCTCTGAATACTAAATTGTTTTATCTTTCTTCTGGATTAGTTAAATAAAAGCTATGGACAATACCGGCAGAGAAGGAGAAGAGGCTGTGTTCGACATCATACGCTCCACGAGCCCAGATGATCATGATGACGGCTCGCAATATCTGAACCCTTCGGGTGAGGGTATGATGTTTGATGAAGACGAACGAATAGATGAAGGTGACGACAACGATGTTGACGAAGAAAATGTTCTTCAAATAACAATGACCGGCGAGGTATATTTAATATATAAGCCATCCGGTGATCATTACATGTCTTAATTGATTTGTATGTATTAACGAATCGATCTTTCTTCTTTTAGGCCTCCGGATCGAGCAAATCTTGTACAAGCGACAGGGTAGTTCGAGGCCCAGCCAAAAAGTTGGACAAAGGCGTAAAGTTCAACATCGATTCCATCAAAACATCAACTGGCGAACCGCTTGAACCTAAGAAAAATGCGACCACGTTCAAGAATCAATGCGGAGTTATTGTCAGGGACCAAATCCCGATCTCCGTTCAAGAATGGAGAAAGCCAGCAAAGGGAGATCGAGCAGGAGTTACTTTTGTCGACGAAAGAGCAAACGATGTGCTTTGGACTACGCTCATGGAACATTTCACCCTACCAGATAATTTGACAGATGCAGATCTGAAGAAAGTCAGAAACTATGCTCTTAAAAAGATGGCGATCGCATTCAACACCTTCAAGAAAAATGCATGGGCTAAGTACGTGAAATCAAAAAAGAAGACTCCAGAATTCACGGGAGCACTGGTGAAGGCAAAAGATCACTGGGACGCTTTCGTGAAGTTCAAGGAATCGGAAGAAGCTAAGGAACTGTCGAGGAAAAACAAGATTAATGCTGCGAAAAAGAAGTGGCACCATCGTCTGGGGCCAGGTGGCTACCAGGTGGCCCTGCCTAAGTGGCATCAATCTGAGCAAGAGATGATTAGTAAACGGGTCAGTCCAGTTACATTGACATGGCCCCCCAGGTGCAGGACATGGTTTTATGCGCATGGGGGGATGTTGGACCCAGAGACAGGGCTGGTTATGGTGAAGGCAAGTCTTAAAGAAGCGACAGACGAAATACTTATTGCAATAGAAGAAGCTCGATCGGGGGTGTTCACGCCCAACAGAGATAACGACGAGCTTACGCGCGCCCTGAAGAATCCTGAACACCCGGGAAGAACACGAGGCAAAGGCGTTGTTCCGTGGTATGAAGGGTTTGCGGATTGGAACGACGACTATAGAAGCCGTGCGAGAAAGAAGAAGCATGAGGAGCAGAAGAAGAAGGAGGAAGCACTCCGCCTTGAAGGCCTAATATCCTCGCACCTGGAGTTGGAACGATTTGTCAGGCGACAGCAGGAGCAGATCGACTCACTCAGCCAGGAAAGGGCGTCTCAGCGGCAGCATGAGCAGATCGATCCAGCATTGGATAGCACCGTCCCATCTATGCCGAGAAGCAGCGTGGGTTCCGCCCCGGCCGATATCGATAATGCACTGCTAGCTAGCTACCCTGTGGATGATATCAAAGACAGGACTAACTGTGAGCTACACATGAAAGTGAAGAACTTATCCATGAAGGTGGCGGACGGCTATGCTTTAGCAAATCCCCCTGAAGCAACCTTCCATTGTAATCCCATTCCAGCTGGCTATGCTCGTGTCGGGGTTGATGAAGTGATGTCAGCATATCACGAGCTATAACTTGACATTCTTGGAGGTGACGAGGAGAGAACACTGGGAGAGGCCATACATCGTATCATTCTATGGAAAAAGGATTGCATCGTCTTTCCAAGGCCACCGACTCCTCCTCCTCCAAGTCCGCCGCCGCGTCAGTCGACTCCTCCTCCTCCAAGTCCGGCACCGCGTCAGCCGACTCCTCCTCCAAGTCCGCCGCCGCGTCAGTCGACTCCTCCTCCTCCAAGTCCGGCACCGCGTCAGCCGACTCCTCCTCCAAGTCCGGCACGGCGTCAGCCAACTCCTCCTCCTCCAAGTCCTCCGCCGCTTCAGTCGACTCCTCCTCCTCCAAGTCTGGCACCGCGTCAGCCGACTCCTCCTCCAAGTCCGGCACGGCGTCAGCCAACTCCTCCTCCTCCAAGTCAGCCGACTCAGCGTGCTCTGCCTAAGCAACAGCGGAAGAGAGAGGCCGTAGCTACGACGGCTAGCGGTACAACAAGCAAGAAATTCAAATATGGTCCAGACCTCAAGCCTCTTCCGAAGTTGTCTTACCACCTGACTCAGGAGGAACTCGACGACGCATGTGATGCCCAATTGAAGGCCCATTTTGCACCGAAACCGCCCGCGCCGCCAAAGGAGAAAGTACCTGAGCATGTATCACAACACTTTATTGATATGGCTCGACCGGCTGACAATCAGAAGGACTCCGACTATGTGCGGTCTATCAAGAAGTCATATTCTGCAGGGCAAAAGGAGTCGAGCTCGAGCTCGAGCCAAGCAGTTGGCAAAAAAAGCGGGAAAACTGTTCCCCAGCTGGGAGAACAAGCAGTGCAATCGATCCCCCCGCTCATTGTACAAACACATGTGAGTACCGCCGATCGGCCGGCAATAACCGACGATCTTAGAAGGCAGGCTAAAGAGGCCGGTGTCACTGTTTAACAACTCCTAGGCCTTGAGGAAATCCCCAGGATTACAGAGGAGGAAGTAAAATACCAATATGTCCGTGGCAAACCTCTGGTCAAGCCTGACGAAGTCAAGCTTCTACCAACGAGAATGTACGAGTTGCATACGTGGTACATGCAAAAAACAGCAAATACCAATGAAGAGTCCCTCACGGTGAAAGTCAGGAAAAGGCATTACTTCCATAAAAAAGACGTGTGGATTCATTATTCAGAGTTGCTTCAGTTATTCAATCAAGACGCACTCGACAAATCTATCGTCAGTTGCTATTGTCTGTAAGTGATTTCTTTCTGTAATTTAAGTATCTAGCTAGCTAGCTAGATGTGCTCTCGTTCATTAACTGTAATTATCCTCACTATATTCTTTTCTGTGGTATTATGCAGAATGAAGATGTATGAAATGAATAAAAACTAGACGCTATGGAGTTGGGTTCATTGACCCAAATACGATTAATCAGGCGATATGGGAAGATCAATATACGAGAGAAGACACAGAGAGATTCCTGCTAGAGTTTTTGAAGCAACTAAACACCCAACCAAAAATACTACTTCCTTACAACTTCGGGTGAGTGTTACTATATCTTGTACTACAAATTCTATTTTTTGCTTACTAGATGTTAATAAGTGTAGTTGATGAGTTATGCACATGCCAGTTATTTATAAAAAACGTGTGCGCATGCAGTTTCCACTGGATCTTGTTAATCATTGAAGTTGACAAGGGAAAAGTTGAAGTACTGGACTCACTATATAAGGATCCATCCGAATACGCAACCGTGAAGGGGATGTTCGACAGGTAATTTCAATCATTATCACACTATGTCTGCCTCTTTACTTCATTTCCTGATATCAACTAGTTAATAACTCCTTTATTCATTTTCTTTGCCGGCGGGCAGGGCTTGGAAAAAGTTCATCGAAGAGGTCCCCGGCCAATGGAAACAACAGCTGAAATGGGTGCGACCCAAGGTAATTAAGTAGTACTAGCTAGCTACGTCCGTGTATCTCTTTAATTCTAGTTTCAATACCATTATCATGCTTGATTAATTATTACCTGATTGAATTTTATTCTCGTAAAGTGCATGAGGCAAGAGAAGGGGAATAGTTTATGCGCATACTACGTTTGCGAGAATATTCGCATGATCACGTCTGAAAGGAGCATAGATGAAAAAACTCTTTGGGTACGTTTGCCAGAACACTATCCATAATTTTTTTTATCATGATCTAGCTAATATATATACACACAACTAATATATTCATCTTGATCTCCTGATTATAGATGATAGAGATGCGGGGCCAGCTCCTACCAACGGCTCGCGTACGAGCAATTCAAGAGGAAATAGCTGGATTTCTGGTCGACCAGGTCATAGATCCCAAAGGAGAATACCATTACAAGATCAAGCAGTAATGCCCTGCATATGTAATGATCCGCAAATTGTAGGAGAAATTGTATATACCAAATTGTATATATATATGTATGTGAATGGTCGTCGTACGAGAAATTCGATTTATATATATATGCACAACGTGTACAGTATGTAGTAGCGTAATATATGTTTGAAATGAAAAATAATTAAATGGAAAACACAAAATTAAAAGGAAAAATAAACCAAAATTAAAAGAATTAAATACTTTTAGTCCCGGTTGGTGTTACCAACCGGGACTAAAGGCTCCACCTTTAGTCCCGGTTGGTAACACCAACCGGGACTAAAGGTCCCCCAGCGAACGGCCCGGCAGGCGCCACGTGGTGGGCCTTTAGTGCCGGGCCGTGACGAACCGGGACTAAAGGGGGGGGGGCTTTAGTCCCCCCCCTTTAGTGCCGGTTGTAGAACCGGCACTAAAGGGCCTTACAAACCGGGATTAAAGGCCCGTTTTCTACTAGTGATTAGAGGCGTGTGTGGGTTTTGTGTTGATAGCCAGGTTGGCTAGTGGTGACCCTTGGTGGGTTGTTTTGGTTTTTGCCTTGTTTTCCTCGGTTAACCGGGCCACTCACTTCTTCTTTATTAATGTTGCCTCCATTTGAAAAAATAATAATTGACAAATGGAATGTTGTTTGTGCTTCTCTAGATCTTTTGCATTTTATTGTTGTGCTGATGCACAGCCAAAGAATGGCACATGACTAACGGTGTGAGCTGATTAATTAAGAGGGGCCAAATTAATTAGTTAGTTGCAAATCAAGGATTGCATATATGGAGCTTGATCTGTATGCCTCTTGAAGGAATTGATCAATGGTCAATTTGTAGCGAGAGCATCAGTCACCTGGTTGCTAATTTATAGTCAGTCCACGTCAGTTTGTTTGTGCATCCTTTGTAGCTAATTTGCTTCCTACTTTTCTGTGATAAGGACTTGTAGTTAATTTTGGAATACAGAGACCTCAATTGCATATACATAATGGACCTTTTATACCACGGGCAGTTGCTTCTCACATCATCAACTGAATTCATACAGCTGCTTTGGACTCGTCTCTCAGAAAAACAGAGGAGGTAGTAGGTAACTGAATATGTAGTTGTATGAGACAAGGAAAGGTGCAGATGCATTCCTCCTTCTGCACCACTTCAACGAACAAAGATAGATGTTCTCAAGGTCTGGCAGGCACAAATATGGCGATACTTTTATTGACTCGACACACATACATACAAACATCAACAAGTGTGGATGGATGGAATTACATTACAGATGACTTGAACAACAACAACAACACCACCACCTATTCCCAAAAGTGTGCAACAAATTATGAAAAATATTTATTATTATTTCAGATATATCTTTGTCTCTGTGATAATATGTGCGGACAATATCAGTGTACGCGGATAAGTCGCGCTTGATATTCTGATTACTATTCACAATTATTTGCTTTACTATTCGGTACTATTGGCGTTACTATTCGTTACTATTTCAATAATTTGCGCGTGTCTGGTTATTAACACGGCTAATATTTGCTTAACTTATACCAATATGCAGGATCTACTAAGGGCTGGCGAGGCCTGTTTGTGCTGCGGTTGTGAAATTACTACTCGGTACTCACCATATTTATCATTATGTTGCATCAGATGTAGCTAGTTACGTTCACTTGATGGTTTTAATTGCAAACTTATGGGTTAAATTCTTATCGTCTTCCCAGGCAGTTTCACCCGAAGGGAACACTTCTCTACGGCCACAAGGTTCTCATTCAAATGCCACTCTGGGCTACACAGAGAACTACACACGCAGAGGTTTCTCCTATAGGATTCCTAGCATAAGAACTCTTCCCATAAATTCATAAGTAAAAATATCAAGTGAAACCAAGAAATTACATCATTTCAACAACATAATTTACATATGGTTTTCCCTTTCGGGAAACCCCGAAAGGATTACACACAAACTAAGAAATTACCTTAATATGCTTAGCGATCACAACGTCTTCTTGGCTATTCTACTAAGTGGTGGTGGATAAACTACTAAGGAACTAAGCAAGGAGTCCTCTGGCTCTTGCTCGCTTCGCTGCTTGCTCGTCTGGTGGTGTCTTCGTCTCTCTTCGTCTGTGTTTTCGTCTATTTGAATATCTTCCCAATGCATATATATTCCTGGTTTATTTCCATTAAACATTATATATAGAGGTTCTTCTTTTTCTACCTCTATTTTTGCTGGTGTTGGAATATTCTTGTTCAACATATTAAACATATGGAAATATTCTGCGAGACTATTGAGATTAGATAGGATTAGGGGGAGGCGTTTTGGCTCCCGGGTGCATTTGCACCCGGATGACAGTACCTCGAAAAAAAAATGTTTCCAAAAAATTCTGAAAAAAATTGTAGATGATCATGTTTGTGTCGCAAGCATGCTTGACAATTTTCATGCGGAACGGAGCAGCGGTGATTTGTCGGTGAAAAAAACAAATTTTGGGTGACATTTTGGGGTGACATTTGGTCTTTGATTTGTTTTTTTTTTGCGCAGGCCAAAATGCTTAACCTTTTTGTCTCAAAATTTACAGGTAGCATTTGTATGTGACAAAGATCACAAAAAAAATTTGTCTCAATTTTTTCGACATTTGAAAAAAAAAATGGCCCCGGGAGCATATGCACCCGGGAGCCAAATTGACTTTCCGGATTAGATAGCGTATATCCTTTTTCTTCCCTTTTTACCGCATATTGAAACCACATATTATCCAATATGCATCTTTGGATTTCATCCAGACAGATATGACTTTTTGGCTTGAAATTGAATGTATTTGGAGAAAATATTTTTAATTTATTGTCATCTCCAAATATGAAACATTCATTTCCGCCTGCGAGAGTTCCTCTCTTCATTTCTGTTCTCTCCATTTCTGTAAAATTGATGAGCGGGAAAATATGTCAGACAAACTATTATCCTTTCCCTTGATATGCGCAAATATTACTTTATATCCATTCCCAGCTATGGTGTCTTCAAATAAGACCCATCTTCTGGTCGAGCTTTTATTACTATTTATTTGGTTGTAATATCGACATATTGCTTCACAATCTGTTCGTACTGTAAATTCTTTAAATCCTAAATATAGCCTGAAGGCATTTATTGCATTTACTACTGCCAATATTTCCCTGTCGATATTATTTACTGTCTTTAATTTATAACTTCCTGAAGCATATCTACATATTTTTTCTTCTGTTTTAGGGGAATATTTATTAGGCTTCTATTTTAATATAGCACCCCATCGTATCTTAGATGCATATGTTTCAATTATAAAATATTTATCTTCTAAAGGCAAATCTAGGGGTTTTAAGTTCTTGACTCTTTCCTTGATAGCTCTTACTAGTCTTATATCTTTAGAATTGAAGTATTTTTGTCCATTCTTTCTTAGTTTTGCATATAATGGACCAGCTAGCTTTGCTAAATTGTCTATATAATTCCTAGCATAATTTACAATTCCTAGGAATTGTTGCAAAACCTTTTTATCACTCATATTGTCAGGAAATTCCAATATTTTCTTTGCAATATGATCTTGTAAATATATTTTTTCCTTCTCCTATTTCATGACCAAGAAAATTTATTCTTTCTTTGCATATTTCCATCTTCTTTTTGGATAATATGAACCCATTTTGTTCTACCTTTCGAAAGAACACTTCAAGGTGGGCAATATGCTCTTTATATGATTTGGAAATTATTAATAGGTCATCAACGTAGACCAATATAAATGCTTGATTCTCATTAAATATATTTTGCATTTTTCTTTGAAATAATGCGGGTGCATTCTTTAGACCTAATGGCATAACTAGCCATTCATAATGGCCTTGTGGACAAGTAAAGGCTATCCAAGGAATAGATTCCTCTGCCATTTTCACTTGCCAAAATCCTGATTTTAAATCGAATTTAGAGAAATATTTGCTTCCTTGTATTCTATTGATCCATTCCTGCTTATTAGGTATATTGTATGCATCATCTATCGTATTATCATTAAGCCTTTTAAAATTAATTACCATTCTGGATTTACCTCTTACCTCTTCAGCATGATTCCTAACTATAAAAGCAGCAGATCTATGAGGACTTCTGCTTTCTCTAATTGCTTTTAGCTTTAGTAATTCTTCAATATGCATTTTGAATTCTTCAATATCTTTGGGAGTAGCTTCTATTGGTCCTGACTTAATTATATAATCTGGGTTTATAATATTTAATTTACAAATTATTGAGTTCTTATCCCAATGTTTCATTGGTATTTCCCCAATAATTTGTATATTTTCTAATCTTTGCACAATCTTGTCTATATCTTTCTTGGATTTTATATCTTTATACCAATTTGGAGAGAAAGATTGTAACCCTATGCATTCTGTACATGTATTTTCTATATGATATTCTTCTATTGTCTCACTGAGTTCTTCATCTTTGCAAAATTCAAGGGGATCTAAACTTGCGCTATATTCATCATCTATATTAGATATTTCTATATTTTGCAAAGCCTTTCTTTGTTTCCGTACTTCAGATAAGTATGGAACATTATCTTGATGAGGGATAAATGTAACCCCATCTTCATGTATAATTGTGGTTTGTAAAGATTGTTGTAAAAATCTTAATCCTATTATCATATCATCATTTATAACTGACAAATCTCTTATTGTAATTTCATCTATTATATATTTTGTGCCATTTATGTAGGCTTCTGTATTATATGCCAACTGGTTATGAATTTTCTTTATTCCTGACATGTCGGTAGATACTTCGGCTTTATTATTATCTATAGTTTTGACTATTTCGGGATATCTCACAAAGTATTTGTCATGGATGATGTTCTTTGTGCAACCAGTATCTAATAGTGCCAATATTTTATAGGAAATATTTGGTGTTAAATTTACTCTAACTGGAATTCTTATTCCTAGAACTTCTTTAAATGGCAATCGCACTATATATTTGTTTTCAAAACTAGTTATAGCATCTTTTAATTGTATTAACTTATCTCCTTATTTATCTCTTACAGTTACCATTTGTTCCTTCATTTCCGTGCTTCCAGCAACAACATTTTCCTGTTCTTCATTATCTTCTACCTTATCTTTTAGTTTTTGTTCTTTATTATCTTCTAACTTATCTTTTAGTTTTTCTAGCTCTGCTTCTAGTTTATTTATTCTATTTTCTAGATTTCTAACCCTACTATATAATATTCTTTCTTTTGGTTCGAATTCTATTTCTTGTCTCCATATTTGATTTTTGGCTTTTAGACAGGAGGCACAAGCTTGTTTTAGGCAAATGCTGCATGTGGACCTATTATCTTGGCTTGGATAATATATGCAGAAAGCACATTTGATATTATAATCATCTTTTCCTTTAATGCAATCATGTTCACAATCTACTTGATTCATCATTTCTTTTATTAAATCTACCTCTTCTTCTTCCTCTTCGTAACTTTCTAGTAATAGCTTATTATTTATATCCCCTTGCTCTTCTTTATCCAGAATTTCATCTTGGTGGCTTTGAGCAATATTCTTATTTTTATCATTATTATTGGTGGTAACAATATTATTACTATTATTATTGTCTCTCTTTTCTCCTGATGCTTTAGTATTATTTATTATGCGAGGGCTACTAATGGCTGACTTTTTCTCGCTTTTTAATCTTTTTAATCTAGCAATCTTTCTAATGATAAAAAATTCTTTCTCTCTTATTTTAGTCCAATCTGTTGTCATAGAATGACTATATTCCCATTCTATATGCTTTAATTTCTTTTCCCAATGTATAATTTCATCATCTAAATTAGCTTTTTCCATGTATTCAATTACACCTTTATTCTTATTATTGCTAATTTATGTTTCTGCCATAAAAGATTCTATGTCTATTTCTTCAACTATTTCTTGTCTTGTTATTATTTTAGAGTCTTCTTTTGGTGAGTTGTGATCAGAAAATCCGACAGAGGGTGATAAATATTTAGCTACTTCGTTTAATGCTTGGCTATATTCACTCATAAAACTATGAGAGGATAAGAGTTTTTACCTCTTGTACCAACCTTTTTATTTCAGGAATAACATGTCTTGATTCGGAGTGTGGAAGCGAGTCTTTGCCTTTACTTAGGTAACGGCCTATTGTCAACACTTCTTCTTTAATATAGTCGTTATTCTTGCAAATTATATTCTGTCTTGCTTTTGCTTCTTCAAGCTTATGTAGAATGATATCTATTTTGCTATTTAACCCGGAGCACTTGTCTGCGAGTTTTTGATATTCTTTTAATAAGCTTTCAAATTTTTGGTCAAGTATATCTTGCCTTTTTCCCCAAGATATATAAAAGTTATATATCAAATCGACCACTATATTTAGCTGGCTATGAGATATATGCCAAATATGCTCTTCAGAGGGATTTATTCTGCACCTTATATTAATATTCTCTTTAGTATTATATTTATATATATATATACACACACACACACACACACATTAGGGCATCTCCAATGGGCGGCGCTAGCTGGAGGTGCTAGGATTGAATTCCTGGCCAGACAAGCAGTTGCGTCTGATAATCCTGGAGTCCAGCGCTTATATTTTGGCATCGGCGCAAGAGTAGGAGTCCAGCGCTTCGGTAGTTTGGTTGCCGTACACTAGTAGAAAACAAGGTTTTGGTTCAAGCTCGATCTACACATTTGTCCCGGTCACATTACGAACCGGGACTAATGTGAGCATTAGTCCCGGTTCGAGCGGCTAGGGCGCCGGTCGGGGCTCGGCAGGCAGCTGTCCTGGTTCAAATGGGACATTTAGTCCCGGTTGGAGACACCAACCGAGACTAAAGGGGTGCGATGCCCTTTAGTCCCGGTTGGTGTCTCCAACCGAGACTAAAGGTCTGTCTTCAGTCCCGGTTTTAGACACCAACCGGGACTAAAAAAATGCCTATATATATCCTCGCCCCTGCCCGCCCTCACCTCTGTTTTTGGCTCATGGAAGGTGGGAGGTGTGTGCTACTTTGTTCTCTCTTCCTATGCACATGAGGTGTTCGATCAAATGCCTGAGAGCATGAGTTCACACAAAACAAACATGATATGAGGTGTCCGAGCCAAACTTAAGCTTTCTCCTCTTTCTTCTCCTCTGTTCTTCCTCCAAGCCCGTCCCCGTCCCCGTCCTCACCGCCGTCGATCGCCCGCGCCGATCTCATCGCTGGCACCACCGTGGTGAGCCTCTTGTTCTTATCTTTTTTTAAAAAGAAAAAAATTCTTACTTGTATGATTTAGATAGCTACTTGTATAATTTTCTTACTTGTATTATTGTTTGTTATTATATAGTGCCATGGTTTTGATATCCGCCCCCGTCGCCTCTCGTCCGGTCTATGATTCGGATGTGGTATATTATCTTTTATAACTATTTGTTTCATTTACTGGTTATGACAATTATGCCGACCAACTTGACATAGATGTTTTTATCTAGGAGGTATGTGAATCGGAAATTCCAACCGACCCTCTTGTCGAGAGGTTAAATTTAGTTGAAAAAGAAAACAATTATTTGAAAGAAAAATTGAAAAGAATTGAAGAAGAGAAGATGAAATTGGAGTTGCATGTTGCCGATGTCGTCGATCTACAAAAGATCCAGATGGATGCAATGCGCTTGAAGATTAGAAAGATTAGAAAATATGCCATTGATAAAGAGGCTTGGTATCATTATGCTGTTGGATCAATTGTTACCTTAGTTGCGATTTTGATCGCATTTGTTGTTGCATTTAAATGTTTTACATAGTTGTATGTTGTTTTATGAGAACTATGTATGAACTTTATGTATTTATTTTTGCAGTAATAACATTTGATCAGTACTGTACTTTGGTTTTAATGGGATGATGAACTTGTATTAATTTGGTCATTTCTCTATTCATGATGTTCTGTAATGGTTTTTGATATACTTAATTATATAATGCAGATGAACCGGCAATGGATGTACGGTGACCGACGCACTTCCAAGTACATTACGAGCCTGCATAATTTTATCGATGTGGCTGAGGCAAACAGTCAGAATGGTTTTATGTATTGTCCATGTGTTGTCTGTGAGAATGCGAAGGATTACTCTTCCTCGAAAACCCTTCACTTCCACCTGCTTAAGAAGGGTTTCATGCCCCACTATAATTGTTGGACCAAGCACGGAGAAAGAGTGGTTATGATGGAAGCCAATGAAGAAGAAGAGGATTATGACAACTATCCTATGTTCCCTGAATACGGTGATACTGCAACGGGGGAAGCTGAAGATCAAGAGGCACCAGATGTGCCCGCTGATGATCTTCGCCGGGTCATTATTGATGCACAGAGAGAATGCGAAAGTGAAAGGGAGAAGTTGAAGTTCGATCGCATGTTAGAGGATCACAAAAAACGGTTGTACCCAAATTGCGAAGATGGCAACACAAAGCTCGGTACCACACTGGAATTGCTGCAATGGAAGGCATAGAATGGTTTATCTGACAAGGGATTTGAGAAGTTACTGAAAATAATGAAGAAGAAGCTTCCAAAGGATAACGAATTGCCTGACAGTACGTACGAAGCAAAGAAGGTTCTCTGCCCTCTAGGATTAGAGGTGCAGAAGATACATGCATGCCATAATGACTGCATCCTCTATCGCGGTGAGGAGTACGAGAATTTGAATGGATGCCCGGTATGCGGTGCATTGCGGTATAAGATCAGACGAGATGACCCTGGTGATGTTGAGGGCGTGCGCCCCAGGAAGAGGGTTCCTGCCAAGGTGATGTGGTATGCTCCTATAATACCACGGTTGAAACGTCTGTTCAGAAACAAAGAGCATGCCAACTTGTTGCGATGGCACAAAGAAGACCGTAAGAAAGACGGGATGTTGAGAGTACCCGCTGATGGGTCGCAGTGGAGAAAAATCGAGAGAAAGTGGCCGGAGTTTGCAGAGGACGCAAGATACTTTTGGTTTGGTATAAGTGCAAATGGCATTAATCCTTTTGGGTAGCAGAACAGCAATCATAGCACCTGGCATGTGACTCTATGTATCTATAACCTTCCTCCTTGGTTGTGCATGAAGCGGAAGTTCATTATGATGCTAGTGCTCATCCAAGGCCCTAAGCAACCCGGCAACAACATTGATGTGTACCTAAGGCCATTAGTTGAAGAACTTTTACAGTTGTGGGATATCAAAGGTGTACGTGTGTGGGATGAGCACAAACAGCAGGAATTTGACCTACGAGCGTTGCTGTTTGTAACCATCAATGATTGGCCTGCTCTTAGTAACCTTTCAGGACAGACAAACAAGGGATACAATGCATGCACGCACTGTTTAGATGAGACTGAAAGTATATATTTGGACAAATGTAAGAAGAATGTGTACCTGGGACATCGTCGATTTCTTCCGACCAAGCATGCCTTAAGAAAGAAAGGCAAGCATTTCAAAGGTGAGGCAGATCACCGAAAGAAGACTGTCCCCCGTATTGGTGATGATATATTTGATATGGTCAAGGATTTAAAAGCAATCTTTGGAAAGGGTCCTGGCGGACAATCTGTTCCGAATGACGCTGATGGACACGCACCCATGTGGAAGAAGAAATCTATATTTTGGGAGCTACCCTATTGGAAAGTCCTAGAGGTCCGCTCTGCAATCTACGTGATGCACGTGACGAAGAATCTTTGCGTGAACCTGCTAGGCTTTTTGGGCGTGTATGGGAAGAAAAAAGATACACCGGATGCACGGGAGGACCAGCAACGTATGAACGAAAAAGACAGCATGCCTCCAAAGCAGTATCAAGGTCCTGCCAGCTACGCTCTTACCAAAGCAGAGAAGGAAATCTTTTTTGAATGCCTGCTCAGTATCAAGGTCCTGTCTGGCTTCTCGTCGAATATAAAGGGAATAATAAATATGGCAGAGAAAAAATTCCAGAACCTAAAGTCTCATGACTGCCACGTGATTATGATGCAATTGCTTCCGGTTGCATTGAGGGGGCTTCTACCAGAAAATGTTCGATTAGCCATTGTGAAGCTATGTGCATTCCTCAATGCAATTTCTTAGAAGGTAATCGATCCAGAAATCCTACCAAGGTTACAGAATGATTTGGTCCAATGTCTTGTAAGTTTCGAGTTGGTGTTCCCACCATCCTTCTTCAATATTATGACGCACGTCCTAGTTCACCTAGTCGACGAGATTGCCATTCTGGGTCCTGTATTTCTACACAATATGATTGCCATTCTGGGTCCTGTATTTCTACACAATATGTTCCCCTTTGAGAGGTTCATGGGAGTCTTAAAGAAATATGTTCATAACCGTGCCAGGCCAGAAGGAAGCATCTCCAAGGGCCATGAAACAGAGGAGGTTATTGAGTTTTGTGTTGACTTTATTCCTGACCTTAAGCCGATTGGTGTTCCTCAATCGCGGCATGAGGGGAGACTGAGTGGAAAAGGCACGCTAGCACCAAAAGCAATAATATGTAGGGACATGCATTCTTGGGCGCAAGCACACTACACAGTTCTACAAAATTCTACCTTGGTGGCATCGTATATCAATGAACACAAGAATATTGTACGCTCCCAACAGCTGGGGCAGTCTGACGACTGGATTACATGTGCACACATGTCGACTTTCGACGGTTGGTTACAAACACATCTCATGAGTAACAACACTGTTGGAGATGAGCTGTACTTGTTGGCCAGGACACCATCTTCGACTGTATTGACTTTTCAAGGGTACGAGATAAATGTGAATACATTTTACACAATCGCCCAAGATAAAAAGAGCACCAACCAAAACAGTGGTGTCCGCTTTGATGCAGCAAACACCAATAGGGCAAAGGACACATATTATGGTTACATAGAGGAGATATGGGAACTTGACTATGGACGTGATTTTAAGGTCCCTTTGTTTCGGTGCAAATGGGTCAATCTGACAGGAGGCGGGGTACAGGTAGACCCGCAGTATGGAATGACAACAGTGGATCTCAACAATCTTGGGTACACAGACGAACCATTCGTCCTAGCCAATGATGTGGCGCAGGTTTTCCATGTGAAGGACATGTCTACCAAACCGAGAAAAAGAAAAGATAAGGAAGCGAATACATCATACGATGAGCCAAAGCGCCACATAGTTCTTTCAGGGAAAAGAAACATCATGGGAGTGGAGGACAAGACAGACATGTCAGAAGATTATGAAAAGTTTCATGAAATTCCTCCCATCACAGTGAAGACTGACCCAAGCATCTTGTTAAATGACGAAGATTATCCATGGTTACGGCGCAATAAGCAAGGGACACACGCGAAAAAAAAGTGAAGACTTTCTCTCTAGTGATTTTCCGGACTTATAGCTGAAAAATCCCAAGTTTTGCAAGATTCCACCCCTACTATGTGGTTTCTCTGATCCGAGGACCCCTTATGCCGAGCCAAGTCCAGATGAGAGGAGTTCTGGTTCCTTTCTGGTGAAACTGAGGACAACATATCAGATGGTAGGATTGTTCAAGTAACTGTTCGGCATATACAAGATAACCGAATAATTTGCACCTTTGATTCTGGGTTGAAAGCCATAGTTATGCTCCACAACTATTCTGATGATGGCTTTGATCTAGAATCACTACAGTTACATGAAGGCGATGTATTAACTGGCAATGGTACCTATGAAAAATAACTTGATAGAACTATTTGTCACTATCTGATGAAAATCTATATAATCAAACATTGCATTCATATAAGCATTCACTCTAGCAAGCATTCTAGCAATCAAAAATACAATCAATGAATAAAGCAATAAAGAAAACAATAAGAAAAAGCAAATAGAAAACAAAACACAATACTAAACTAATAACTTAACAGAAAAGAAAATACACCATTATTACATTAACAAAAAGTATTTCATAATATTCTTCAATAGAAAAAAGAATCAACTAAAAAGCTTTTATAAAACTCTAGTTATGATCAAAATAATATTAACTTAGAATTAACATAATATAATTTGATCTCTAGTGAGTTTCCGCGCGCGAAGAAAAAGTGAAGACTTTCTCTCTAGTGAGTTTCCGCGCGCCGGCTACAAAGATTTCCTCATTCCGCGAGCGCGAGAGGTAGGAGTAGGAGGAGAATGCGATGCGACGACCCCGATCCGTCCATGGCGCCGCTCCGGCTATGCTGCATGCGCGTACCGAGGCGCCTGTCGCTTCGGGTCCCTGACACGCGGGCTCGTGCGTGCCTGGCCCCACATGCCATCGGCATTTTTCTTTCCCACGAGCCCGTCGCTCAGTCTTTCTATATAGCATCGTCCAAGCCGCTTCAGCTCCAAAGAGGCTTCGCTCTCCACTGCCAACTCCTTACGTAGGGTATGGACTACGGACCTAGCTTGTCCATGTCTGCGCGAGGCGGAGGTGGCAGGCGGGGCGGCCACGGCCGCGGCGGCGAGTCCTCCGAGGTGCAGGAAGGTGGCCGCGGTCGGGGCTGTGGTGGTGGTGGCGGCGTCGGCCGAGGGAGGGGCCCGGGCGGGATTCGGGACCATTGGGAAGAGGTGCCGCGTCTGCGCCAACCATTTCCTCGTGCAGGTCGCCGACAAGGAGATCTACCATTACGATGTACGTATGCTTGAACCCGTTCAGTTAACAAAAACAAAACAAAATACTAAACTAATAACTTAACAGAAAAGAAAATATAACATTATTAGGTTAACAAAAAGTATTTCATAATATTCTTCAATAGCAAAAAGAATCAATTAAAAAGCTTTTATAAAACTCTAGTTATGATCAAAATAATATTAACTTAGAATTAACATAATATAATTTGGCAAAAGATTAAAGAAAACATAAACTAAAATAATTAAAACAAAGGAAAAAGGTATAAAACTAAAAGATCTAAACATAATCTAGTCCCGGTTCGTGCCCCCAACCGGGACTAAAGGCATACCTTTAGTCCCGGTCCGAGCCACCAACCGGGACTAAAGGCCTGGGTTTCGCGCCCTTTGGGCTGCTGAAATTTAGCTTTAGTCCCGGTTGGTGGCTCGGACCGGGACTAAAGGTATGCCTTTAGTCCCGGTTGGGGGCACCAACCGGGACTAAAGCTGTGGGTATTTAACCCCCGACGCCGAACCCCTCCTTCTTCCTCTCCACTCCAACCCCCGATGCCGAACCACACCAAGACGCCGCCAGGCTGCCGGAGATCGCCGTCGCCTCCGAGCCGTCCCCGAGCCCGCTGACCGTTGCCGGACCTCCTCGCCCTCCTCCCCGAGCATCGCCGCCCCCGAGCCCGCTCCTCGTCGCCGCCCCTGAGCCCGTCCGCTCCTCGTCACCGCCCCCGCGCGAGCCCGTCCTCGTCGTCGCCGCCCCCGCTCACCGGACCTCCTCGATCGCCCTCCTCCCCGAGCCTGCCCTCCCCCGTGCCTGCCCTCCCCCGTGCCTGCCCTCCCCCGCGCCGGCCTTCCCCCACGGTGAGCACATCCCCCTCCCCTATCCATCTTTCTGTAGCAATAGGTTTTTTTTTAATTTTGTTGTTGTTGATAGTTATGTAATTAGATGGATGGTTAGATGGATGGATGCAGCACGGATTGATGCATATGGTTTCACTTTAAAAAATGCAAAAAAAAAAATTAACAAGAATGCAAGAAATGCAAATGTATGATGATAGTTACATAATTAGATGGATGCATCATGTATTGCTATGGATTTAGAATTTAGGTATTGTATGGATAATGTGACGGTATGATGATGATCTTGATCTTGCTCTTGCTCTTGCTATGGATTACAATGTGAAGGTATGATGATAATGTAACAAAAATGCAAAAGAAATTAACACTTGAGAAAATTTAGGATTTGAAGTATGGATAATGTGTCAATGTTGTATGTGATGTGATGATCCAATTTTTTTTCACTCGGTGGAATTTGCAGACTTTGTGATGTCGCATCTCCCCGGAGTGACCCGCTGCACCCACGCCCACGACGCCCCTCTTCCGACCCCCGACCGGTGAGCATTCTTCATTTTTTTTCATTTTTTTTCAGTTTCTTGCTACTGTTAACTACTGTTTGTTAGGTGGATGGATGCATGGATGAATTTGTGTTAGATGGATGCATGGATGTTGTTAGATTCATAGATAGATGGATGGATGTGGAATGTTGGTCAATTTTTTTTGAAACTTAGTTTGTAAAATATTGATGAATGGATGTTGGTCAAGTTAATGATGGATGGATGGATGTTGATCAAGTTAGTGTTAGGTCATGTTGATTCATAAGATACATTATTTGCCATTTTGTAATTTGAGAAGATATTTTTGGAGCTATTTTTCTCATGCGAATATGTAGTAAATAATTGATGAAGCTTATTTTGCAATTTGAGATGATGTTAAAAGCTATATGATATGTGATGGTCTAAATTTTTAAATCGGTGCAATTTACAGATTTGTGGTGTTGCATCTCCGAGGAGTGTTTATCGACGTCGGAGCTGTTGGTCCCCGATCTTCCCTCCGCTGATCAACTACTTCCTCTACAGCCGAGGGTGAGCTACGAATCCCCCTTCACCTCCTCTTCTTTTTTTTTGTCACTAGAAGAAATTCAATGATATTTATTTGAAAAAAGTTAATCACTTAGATGTGTATAAAATGTTTTAGATGTATACAAAAATGTACAATGTGTATGAATAAAAATTGGTATTAAAACATATATTATAAAAAATGTGAATCGTGTATTTGATAGGTGTATAAAAAATATAGACATGTGGTGAGAGAAAAAAAATAAACAAATCTGATGCAAACAATGAAATAAAGGCGAGCTGGAGCAACGTCTCACAATGAACGAGAAATAGACCTGATTTCTTTTCATAGGAATTTGTTCTCGGCGACGATGCCCGGCCCGCATCCTCGTCGTCGACTCGGCGGCGACAACCAGTTTGAGAGGCGCCATGTCCGGTACTGGGCTCCGCCGGGCTGGCACTGGGAGGTGCTACCTTCCGGGGCGCGCAGCTTGGTGAGGAATCGGAGTCTCGTCGTCGACCTGGAGCTTCTTTGGTGGCGGTCGCGTGGGCCACTATCGGTGCAGAGGGAGCCGGCCCCCGAGAGGGTGGTACGTCGCCGTGTCAGGGAGGAGGACGAGCACGTCCGTCGCTACATGGTTGCATTGGACGACAACTTCTCCAATACCTGGCAGTTTCTTCAGGGATCTCACCCGAGCTATGATCCTGTGATGGTTCCTTCTCTTTGGGTGTTCATCGTCCGTGGCTCAGGAACCGGGAGTCGACGTCCAGTTTGATTGGGCGAGATGTTTAGTGATATTATGTGATATTATTGTTGCATTAACTGGATTATTCGAGATGTATTAGTGATATTATATGATAATATTATTGCGTTAACTGGATTATTCGAGATGTATTAGTGATATTATGTTAATTTGTTTTAATAATGTGATTTTTTTAATCGAGATGCAAATAGACATGGAAATGTGAATTTGTTTTAATAATTTGTTTATAGCATTGAAATAACTTGCAAGTCTTTGTAGAAACTATGGAACACGACAGAGACTTAGAACAAGAAGAGATGTTGGGGGAAATAATCCACGACGGAGATGATGATATCACCTCACAGTTTCTCAACGACGACTCCGATGGTGAGGGAAGAGAAGATGACGGCACCGGTGATCGAATGGAGGGAGAAGATGACGGCTCCGGCGGTGTTGGAGCCTTAACTGTTGCAAAGTCCGGCGAGGTATATTAATTAAGCTTCTGCTGACTAGATGCATTAATTGATTTGTATGTACATATATTAACGCTTCTTTCTTCTTTTAGCCCTCCGGATCGAGCCAAACTTCTATAAAGAGACGAGACCCGAAGAAAAGGTTGGGCGAGAATGAAAGGTTCACGATCGAAGAACTCGCTACAGATGGCAAACCGACTGCTCCCAAGCGGACCGCAGACCGATTTATAAGTCAGTGCGGAGTTGTTGTTAGGGATAGCATCCCGATCAGCATTCAAGAATGGAATAAGCCAAAGGCGGATGGAGTTTCTTATGTTGATGATAGATCAAAAGATGAGCTTTGGAATATGCTCATGACAAATTTCACCCTACCACCAGAGGTGGAGCAAAAAGTCAAGGCGTGGGCTCTTAAGAAGATGGCCCAACAATTCTACAACTGGAAGAAAAGATTGCACGAAAAGTATGTCCTGAAAGGGAAGACTCCAACATTCACCGGAGCAGATGAGAAGTTAAAAGATCACTGGCCCGCATTTGTGGAGTACAAGACATCGGAGGCAGGTAAGAAAAGGTCAAATATAAATAAGCAAAATGCTGCAAAGAAGGAATATCACCACGTTACGGGGTCAAGTGGCTACAAGGCTGCCCGGCCTAAGTGGGAGAAAGTTGAGAACGACCTGCTTGATAAAGGGATACATCCAGAGACATTGGACTGGACCGAACGGGCAAGGACTTGGTTCTTCGGGCATGGGGGAACTTTGAACCCAGAAACAGGGAAGTGTGTTTATACGAAAGCTCAACTTGCAACACCCGTCAAAGCCATTCAAGCTGCAATGAAGGATGTGCAGGAGGGGAAGTTCCATGCCGACAGAGAGAAGGACGAGCTGACACGCGCCCTCGGGAATCCTGAACACCCTGGACGAACACGAGGCACATCAGGCTTCGTTCCATGGAAGGTTGGGTTTCCCGACAGCAGTGACACTTATAGAAGCCGAGGGAGAAAGAAGAAAGAGGATGCAGACCGGCTGCAGAAGGTAGAAGAAATAGTAGCGTTGCAGCAGAAGCAAATAGAGGCACTTACCAGCCAGCGAGCTACCGGCCCATCATCTCAGCGGCACGAAGATCCTTCATTCGATACTTCCCACGGAGCTACCCCACCATCTCAGCGGAAAAGCAGCGTGGCTTCCACGGAGCTCATTCGGCCTGATATCACGGCTCCTGATCGCTACCCCGTGGATGATATCACGGAGAGGGAACATTGTGATCTACGTGCGAAATGCATGAACATAACCTTGAAGGTGGCGGTCGGCTATGCCTTACCTCGTGTACCTGATGGAACTTACCATTGCTCTCCGATTCCAGATGGCTATGCTGTTGTCGGGGTGGATGAAGTTACCAACGGATTTGAGCAGCTGGAGCTTGAGTACCCTACAGGTGAAGGGGAGACTCATCTGGGAGATGCCATAAGGACTACCATTCTATGGAGAAAGGAACACATCGTGCTTCCATACTGGACGCCGCGTCAGCAGACTCAGCCGGAGGAGGCCCCTCAGCAGACTCCTCACAGTCCAGCTCTATCTCCGCTGCCTCAGCCGTCTCCGCTGCCTCAGCCATCTCCGCCGCGTCAGCACAATCCGTCGCCTTAGCTGTCTCCGCCGCGTCAGCGGACTCCGCCGGAGGAGGCCCCTCAGCAGAATCCGCCGCGTCAGCTGACTCCGCCTCCTCCGCCGCCTCAGCAACGGCGACAGAGATCCGCCACCGCTCTGGCGGCTAGTAGTACAATAGCGAAGAAATCCAGAGCAGGTAGCATCAAGAAGGCTCATGCCAAGTTACCATACGACATGACTAAGGAGGAAACCAAGGAGATCGTGGCTGCCGACGTGAAACGCCAGCTTGCACTGACCCGTCCAGATCCAACGGAGAAAATAGATTCGGTAAAAGCGAGGCGCTTGCTGGAAAACCTTACAAAACCACTGCCGTCTCCGCTGTTATCAAACTATGACCGCTTTGTTGTAAAGTCATATAGAGATCCACAGCAGCGGTCGGGAAGTAGCAGTAGGGCAAAGGGGAAAACAATTCCCCAGCTCGGCGAACAGAAAAACCAATCGTGGCCCCCGCTCAAGGTGTTTACCGATATCGCTAATGATCCGGGGGTAGCGGCCGCTGATCCTGGTTTCACTCTTGGTGATTACTTAGGCGATGAGGTACAGTTCGAAATGGCTGAGTTAGCCTTTAAATTCGAGCACGGGAAGCCTCTCGTCAGACCTGAGGAGCTCCCGCATTAGCAACGATGAAGCGAAGATTGCATGACTGGTACTTGGAAGCCTCAAAGCAAGGGAGCAACTATATCATTATGGGAATTAAAGATGAGCATTACTTCAATGGAGACGAGCAGATTTTCATTGAATTTGAAGAATTATTTCAGTTATACAATCAAGACGCCATCGACAAATCTATCGTCAGTTGCTATTGTTTGTAAGTATCATTTCTGTAATTAAGTCTCTAGCTCAGCTCGTTCATTGCATGTATAATTATCCTCACTATATATATTATGCAGAAAGAAGATCCTCGAATGCAAAAGAGGACAAATCTATGACATTGGGTTCATTAACCCAAATAATATTCATGAAGCTACGGTAAAATGGAACGCCAAGGAAACAGAGAAGATCTTGCTAAGGGCGTTAATTAAACAACAAACCAAAAGGGAAATATTATTTCCTTACAACTTCCAGTGAGTGTTATACTGTCTTGTACACATCATTTTGTTTCGCTTACTCGATGTTAAGTGTAATTGATGAGCTATGCGTGCGCAGGTTCCACTTTATTCTGCTAGTCATTCAGTTTGACGCAGGAAAAGTACTTGTCATGGACTCGCTACGTAAAGACCCTAAGATGTGGGCGGACCTGAAAAAAATTCTCCAGAGGTAATTTCAATCATTATCGTACTATATCGGCAACTATCGTTCATTTCCTGATATCTAGTAATTAATAACTCCTTTATTCATTTTCTTTGCCGGGCAGGGTTTGAAAAGAGTTCACCAAGCAGGTTAGGGGTGAATGGAGAGAGGAGCTGCGATTTGAACAACTCAGTATAAATAGTACTAGCTAGGTCCGCGCATCTCTTTGATTCTAGTTTCAATACCACTATCATGCTTGATTATTATTTTGATTGAACTCTATTCTCGTAAAGTGCTCGAGGCAGGGATTCTGGAAAAACTTATGTGGATACTACGTTTGCGAGTTCATTCGCCAGACGACCTCTGAGACGGGCAGATTTTTAGAAAAACTTGAAGTACGTAAACAATATTCACAAATTTATTTTATTACCATCAATTGTGTTGAGTTTCATTCATATATATATATATATATATTGACCCCTTTCTTTAAATTAGATCCAACGGAAGCGGGACGAACTCGTACCAAAGGCTCACATATAAGCAATTCAAGAGGAATTGGTGGGATTCTTCCTTGAAGAGATCATAGCTAAAACCGGAGTATACCATCGAGAATTGGAAGTGAATGTTGGTAATTAGATATTAGGGATCGTAAGAGATGTTACATTGTATATATGCATGAACATGTACTATACGTAGTAGCGTCGAATAGATATACGAAAACTTGTTGTTCGACCAAGCACGGAGAAAGAGAGGTCACTTCTCTCTATATTCATTACGATTTGTGTAATGGTTCCTTCATTGCTATATGTAGTAGGTAGCGTCGAGTTGAATGGAAAACGTAAAATAAAAACAAAAACCCTAAATGTAAAAGAATTGAATGATAAATACAAAAAGAAAAGGGGGAAACACAATATGAAACCCCTAAACCCTCCAAAACCCTAAACCCCTCATTTAAAAAAAAAACTCCAGCGCTAGGCTGCCTTTTAGTCCCGGTCGGTGTTACCAACCGGGACTAAAGGTCCTCCTGCCTGGGCGCCCCACAGCGGCCACGTGGAGCTCCTTCAGTCCCGGTTCGTAACACAACCGGGACTAAAAGTGGGGGCCTTTAGTCCCGATTGCGTAGTCCCGGTTGCAAAACCGGGACTAAAGACCCTTAGGAACCGGGACTGATGCCCTGTTTTTAGAAGTGCTCGTGCCCCCGTAAGCCATATGAACGGTAGCAATCCGAATGTCGGGACTCGGATAACGTGTGGGAGAAGGTGCCAAAGGATCAATACGTCCATATCTGAGCGGGTTAGAACCCGGCTCGTGCCCCCGGAAGGAACGTATCAATCGCTGATCTTGACACGTCCATGCTTGAGCGAGTCAAAGCCTGGCTCGTGACCCCGGAGGGCACGTGTCCCAAGTGATGTTATTCGGACGATCTTTCCTGAGTCGCGATTTAGGTCGTGCTTGGTGAATGTCAGCGATCAGGAGCCTACTGACGAACAGGTGACGCGGGAAGTGGAGGTTCAAGCCACGGCCAGGCCTCGTCGCAAGCCCCAGCGGCCCGCTAGGCTTGCTGGGCCTGAGTGGGCCACATAACTGTGTTGATACTTAAGCAAGTGGTGTGCGTGTGTAGAAGGCAGGCTGGCAGAACGGCTAAGAGCCGGGCACGGCTTGTGCGTGTGGCTAGAGAGAGAAACTCAATTCCTCCTTCCTGGATCCCCAATCTGTAGCTCGAATTGCTTGTAATCCACCATGATTCCTTAATAGCGAGGTGTAGTGTTGACAATCTGGCATCAGAGCCCTTCGATCCGTCGGCCCTTCCGACTCACCACCGGAACACGCGGCTCGCCGACCGGCTGCGTGCGGCGGCGATGGATCGCATCCCGCCGGAGACCAAGGCCATCTACGACCTTCTGCGCGCCGACTTCGACAAGGTCAACCGCGAGCGCGACGACTCCACAACCCAGGCCATCGCATGGCTGGACGCCAAGCTCGACCTCCTCTCCAGCCGCCTCGACGAAGTCAAGGTCTCGATCGGAGTCGACATCGATGAACTGCGGCAAGGGCTTGACAAGCCGGCACCATCGACGCCACCTGCGGCTACTCATCGCGGCGCGCCTGCAACGCCGACCCGGGTGCAGAACAACCACTCGTCAGGTCCTGATGAGCACCGCTCCGACTCTGAAAATCGGGGACCAGCCCAGCGGGCGTACGTTCCGCCGCCGATCAGAGGTATGCATCTCGAACAAGCGTTACAACGCGTTCCCCTTGCTTCTCTGGATTCGAGGCAGAACTCTTCTGATGTGTACGGCGTTGGTCCTCGGATTGAGATGCCGCGTTTCGATGGATCCAACCCGAAACTCTGGCAAACCCGATGCGAGGATTATTTCAGGTTTTGGGGCACACCGCAGGGTCAATGGATTTCTCTGGCCACATCCTTGTTTGAATCATCTGCTGCGAGATGACTTGAGTCAGTTCGTCGTCGAGCACCGCATGCTACCTGGGATGAATTCTGTAGACTGCTCCAAAACAGGTTTGGCCGCAACCTGCATCAGACTGTTCTGCGAATTTTTTTTCACATCTCTCAGACTGGAACTGTGGAAGATTATGTTGAACGGTTTTCTGAGTTGTTTGATCAGTTATCTGCTTATGAGAGTAACCCAAATACAGTGCACTATGTTACTCGTTTCATGGAGGGATTGAAACCTGCAATCAGGTTAGCTGTCGGCATTCAGCAACCGGCAGATTTGGATACAGCTTATCAGTTGGCCATTTTGCACGAAGAATTGGGTACAGGCTCTGTCACTTCCTCCTTTGCTAGTACCAACCGTAGAGCTTCAGCGTTTGCCCTTGCCACCTCCAGCTCTCATCTCACCTACCAATACTGTGTCTACTCGTTTGGCTGACGATAAGAAAACAACTGAGGTATTCAGAAAAACTGCTACTGATGATAAGTGGGCTGCTCTGCGTGCTTACAGGAAAGCTAAGGGGTTGTGTTTCGTCTGTGGTTAACGGTGGAGGAAGGATCATGTGTGTAAACAAGAAGTCCAGCTACATGTAGTGCAGGAAATGTTGGATTATGTGCAACATCTTCCATCAGATTTTGCAGACTACCCGGAGAATGATCAGGCTTCTGAAGCCAATGCCACGTTCCTGTCTGCAGCTGCAGTGGGCGACACTTCTGAGGCTCCAGTTATGACAATGAAAATGAAGGTTCAGTTACAGGGCCGAACTCTGACATTTTTGGTGGATTCAGGCAGCACTAACACTTTCTTGAACTGTGATGTGGCTGAGTTATTGTCTTGGGTGTCAGACATACCTGTTTCTATGGTCAGAGTTGCAAATGGTAAATTGATTCCGTGTTCTCAACAGCTTTTGCATTGCAAATGGTCTTGTCGTGGCCATAAGTTTGTCAGTAACTTCAGAATTTTTCCATTGGGCTCCTATGATGGGATTTTGGGCATTGATTGGTTAGCTGCTCACAGCCCTATGCACGTGGATTGGTCTGCTCATTGGCTTACTTTTCAGCATGAAGGTGCTCTGGTTACACTGCTAGGAGAGAATGCTGCTCCTCCTGCCTGTACAGTGTTGAGTCTGTATGTAGTAACCACTCTTGCAGACAATAAACCATCTGAAGTACCTCCTGAAGTTCAAGCTCTATTGGAAAAGTTTGCTTCAGTTTTTGCAGCTCCAACTGGCCTACCCCCTAGAAGGCAGTATGATCATACCATTCCCCTTGTTCCAGGTGCTGCTCCTGTGTCATTGAGACCATATAGAATTGCTCCTGCACTGAAAAATGAGATGGAACGACAAGTGCAAGAGATGTTGGACAATGGAATTATCAGATACAGCAACAGTCCCTTCTCATCACCTATGATAATGGTACAGAAGAAGGATACCACTTGGAGGCCAGTGATTGACTATAGACATTTGAATGCCATCACTGCAAAAAGCAAATACCCAATACCAGTCATAGATGAACTCTTGGATGAATTAGCAGGGTCTCATTGGTTTTCTAAACTGGATCTTCGAGATGGTTACCACCAGATCAGAATGGCACCTGGAGAGGAGTATAAGACAGCATTCCAAACACACATGGGCCATTATGAGTTCCTAGTTATGTCCTTTGGCCTTACTGGAGCTCCAAATACGTTCCAGTTTGCCATGAACAGTTACCTGAAACCAGTCCTTAAACGCCATGAGGGAAAGAAGTTTGTTATTGTCTTTTTTGATGATATTCTGGTCTTTAGTGTCACCTATGCTCAGCATTTGCAACACCTGGAAGAGGTCTTACAGCTTCTCCAGAAACAACAATGGCAAGTCAAGCTCTCTAAGTGTGCCTTTGCACAACAGCAAATTGATTACCTGGGGCATGTTATCAGTGGGCAAGGAGTAGCTACAGATCCTACTAAAATTGAGACCATTCAGAGTTGGCCTGTTCCTGTTTCTGCCAAGGAAGTCAGAGGATTTCTTGGGTTAGCTGGATATTACAGGAAGTTTATCAGACTCTTTGGGGTGATCAGCAGGCCTCTCAATAATTTACTTAAAAAGGGTGTGTTCTTTCATTGGACAGATGTTGAACAACAATCCTTTGCAGCACTCAAGCAAGCTCTTGTTTCTGCACCTGTCCTGGCTCTTCCAGACTTTTCTAAGAAGTTTGTAATTGAAACAGATGCTTGTGATGTGGGAATTGGAGCAGTTCTCATGCAAGATGGGCATCCACTGGCTTATGTGAGCAAGGCCTTGGGCCCTAGGAACCAGACCTTGTCTGTTTATGAGAAGGAGTACCTAGCTATATTGCTTGCAGTTGACCACTGGCGCCAGTATTTACAGTTGTCTGAATTTGTAATCAAAACGGACCAGCGCAGTTTGTCTAGTCTATCTGAACAACGACTACATACAGTGTGGTAGCAAAAAGCACTCACCAAGCTTTTGGGGCCTAGTTACACCATTTGTTACAAGAAAGGTACTGATAATGGTGCTGCTGACTCTTTGTCACGCAGACCACACACTCCTTCTGAAACCCTACCTGAAGTCCTAGATGTGTCTTCAGCTCAGCCCCTTTGGCTTGAAGAGATTCTGCACAGTTACTCACACGATTCCTTTTGCGCTAGGTTGTTACAACGCTTGGCCACTGATTCTGAAGCTGACAGGAAGTTTTCACTTAAAGCTGGATTGCTTCGTCTGGATAAGTGCATATGGATTGGCAATGCACCCTCCTTGCATCAGAAGATTGTCAGTGCTTTCCATGATAGTCCGGTGGGTGGCCATTCAGGTTTTCCGGTGACCTACAGAAGGGTTCGTCAGCTTTTCCGTTGGGCAGGCATGCGGGGATTCATTAAACAGTTCGTGCGCAACTGTGTGACTTGTCAGCAGTCTAAACCCGAGCGCATTTCCTACCCAGGGCTTCTTCAACCTTTGCCTGTTCCCAACATGCCATGGGAAATGGTTACTATGGACTTTGTTGAAGGACTGCCTACCTCCGGCCGGTATAATTGTCTTCTGGTGGTCATCGATAAGTTGTCCAAGTACGGTCACTTTATCCCCTTGCATCATCCCTTCACTGCTCCAACTGTGGCTGAGGCTTTCCTGAATTCAGTTTATAAACTACATGGCATGCCACTATCTATTGTGTCTGATCGCGATCGCATCTTCACCAGCCTTTTCTGGAAAAAACTCTTTCATAAGTCTGGTATATTGCTTCGCATGAGCTCTGCTCCCCACCCTCAATCAGACGGACAAACAGAGCGTGTCAATCAGCAAGTGGAGTGTTTCCTTCGATGTTTTGTCAGTGCTCACCCTTCTAGATGGGCTCAGTGGATACCGCTGTGTGAGTTTTGCTATAACACTAACTGGCACTCTGCTACAGGTTCTACCCCTTTTGAAATCATATATGGCCACCCCCCTCGCCACTTTGGTCTGACAACTGATGACACGATTCAGTCTGAAGATCTTCAGCAATGGCTTTGTCAACGCCAGGTCGTCATTGATTCAGTCCGTCAGCACCTGCTCCGTGCTCAACAGCGCATGAAGGCTCAAGCTGACAAACATCGCACGGAGCGCACATTTGCTGTTGGTGATTCTGTATTCTTGAAGCTCCAGCCCTACCTCCAATCGTCAGTTGCCCCCCGAGCAAATCACAAATTGGCCTTCAAGTATTATGGCCCTTTCAAAATTGTTGCTCGCGTGGGCGAGGTTGCTTATCAGTTGGACTTGCCTGCTACCAGCCGGGTGCACCCAGTTTTTCACGTCTCTCTGCTGAAGCGAGTTCTGGCGCCGGACTGTCAGGTTCGTCCTCAGTTGCCATCCCCTGATACTCACCTGCAAATCCCTGAACAGGTGCTACAACAAAGGGTGATCCGTCGCGGCAATGATTCAATAGTCCAAGTGTTGATCCGGTGGAGTGATTCTACCGATGACTTGGCTACTTGGGAAGACAAAGAAACCCTCAAACAAATGTTTCCTCGTGCGTCGGCTTGGGGACAAGCCGTTTCTAAGGGAGGAGGAGTTGTCAGCAATCAGGAGCCTACTGACGAACAGGTGACGCGGGAAGTGGAGGTTCAAGCCACGGCCAGGCCTCGTCGCAAGCCCCAGCGGCCCGCTAGGCTTGCTGGGCCTGAGTGGGCCACATATCTGTGTTGATACTTAAGCAAGTGGTGTGCGTGTGTAGAAGGCAGGCTGGCAGAACGGCTAAGAGCCGGGCACGGCTTGTGCGTGTGGCTAGAGAGAGAAACTCGATTCCTCCTTCCTGGATCCCCAATCTGTAGCTCGAATTGCTTGTAATCCGCCATGATTCCTTAATAGCGAGGTGTAGTGTTGACAGTGAATAAGCCTTCTCGGCCTAGGTTCGGCTGAGTCGAATTGCTGAGTCAGCGGAAAGCCATCCGCGTTCCTGATCGAGTCTACGAGACGTGAAGCTGAACCGAATTGCGGCTCGGGATTGGTAGAGACGATGTGACGATAAGCCCCCGAGCTAACTGCGCTGTGATTCGTGTTGAATATTGCTTGTTATCCGTATATCTAGCCCCCGACTGTTTGTGCGAGTTGATAAACTCAGATGGACAGTTTGAAGAAGTCAAAAATTGAGACAACTTATTAGCAGGGTTAGTAATCATAAAGTAGATATGAGAAGCTGAATTTGAACTTTGAGCAGAGTTAACTGTATGCTAGAAAATTTTGAGACGTATGTCCGATTGCCATATACTCGAGGGCGGGTAACTTGAGGGATTCGTGCCTCACTAGCCCCGAGCATATATGAAGTAAGAAAAGACGTGCAGTGCTCGTGAAGGCACGTAATTTTAATCTGAGTTTAGACAAACCAGGTGGTCTGAAGGCGAGATGGATGAGTCGAGGTCATTGCCATGTATATCATCGCGACCTGAAACGGATCTAGCAATCCAATCTGACCCTCCCACGTCACTCCCGTGGGCGACGGGGAGGGCACTCTCACCGCCGCCGCCAGCACCCTCCTCTTCCTCTCTCCTCCCTCGCCGCCGCCAGAGGACGCGGCCGGGCAAAGCCTGGCCGGCGTCGGTGGCGGCGGGGCGTTTTGCCTTCTCGTGCACGGCCTCCGCTGCGCCGCCCGCGGCGCGGCTGGGCCGGCACACCGTGATGGCGAGGGTCGCGGTGGTGCGGCGGCGGATCCCACGGCGGAGGCGCTCGGGACCGGCGGCGCACGGCGGGCTTCGGGGTGGCAGATCGTGCAGGCGAGGGGGTGGCGGCGGATCAGGATCCGCCTCGATCTGGCGTCCGTCTTCAGCCGGCGGCGCGGGCTGTGGGCAGCGCGGGCCGGTGTTCTTCGCCATGGCGGCGATGGCATCGGCGTGGTGGAGGCAGCGGTGTGGTGGCGGTCCTAGTGCTCTTCTCGCATCATGGGAACAATCTGCATGATCGGTCCTCCTCGATCTGGCCGTCGACGTGTTCCGGAACTGCTACCGGAGATTTTGCCCAAGGATATCTGGATTGGATAGAATCCGGTCGTGCGCATCCATATCAGCCTACGCGGCTCCATGAGGGCGCGGCGCGAAGCTCTGTTGTTTGTTGACACCATGGGACATGTCGGTATCTCGATTTCCATGGCGTAGACGACAGCGATGGAGAAAGTCATGGTGGCTGAGATCGGAGGATCAGTAAGGCGGAGGGGGCCTTGGAGGCGAGTGAGCCAGCCATGTTTTTGATAACTTTCAGAAGCAGCAATGAGAAGTGAGGGCGGCAACACTGGAGAATTTCATTTTTGGTGGTGCTCCTCGGGTGCCGAGTCATGACTTTCAGGATGAAAACGTAAGGTCTGACCTTCATTGGTTGTGCCTGGCAATTGCCTTGCTGAAGGTATTGTTTCGAGAGCTCAGACTTTCTCCAGGGTGAAAACCTAAGATCTTGGATCGGGCGACGACGGCGTTTGTGCACTGTTTCCTTCTTGAAGGCGTCGTTTTTGGAGACCTTTTATATTTTTCGGATGTTGTCTTTGTTGGTGGTTTGTGTGCTGCTCCAGAGAGGAGTTGATCAATGTGGCGAGGCCATTTTTTTTTCCATTTTTTTTTGGCTGTGTGCATACCCAATGTCTTTGTGACATCTTATTGGTGCAGAGTCCGGTTGTAATTGATATCTTCGCGATATTAATATATTCCTTTTTAAAAAAAATTATATATTATCGTAGCCACGGACACAGTCGTATGCATTGTCCCATATCTCGTCACGAGACTTGCGCTGCCGGGGATGTGGACGAAGTCGTGGACGTTGTCGTATGTGTTGTTGTGGACGTGGTCCGGATGTAAGCGCTGCTGCATGTCATGATTCCTTGATGCAACCCCGGGACGATCATAGAGCCTCCCGTGAGCTGCCGCTGTTGTCGACACTTCGACGCAGTTCGGGGCCGCCCTCGTGAGAGCCACCAGATGGTCTTAGTAGCCAAGATGATGCTATTCTTGCCCACCGTCGAGTCGTCATGTAAACTGCAGTCCTCCCCGAATTGGTGCATGACCACCTGGCCAAGTCATGTAGCCCACGTGCTCTATACCGGAATAAGTAATTTTACCGGAGCCGGGATGTACCGGTGTTGGATCCACCCTTCGTCCATTTCGTCAAGATCCGTGCGGTCTCCGTCCGTATAAACAAGTAATTGCAGCCTCAACTCTATACACTGGTAATATAAATGTGGGTCCCATTGCATGCAACAGCTTTTATCATGGAAAAGGACACTTGCATGCATGGTAGTACATATATTATCCCTCTTTCTCTCCCCACGCAAGACATCTATTTAATTTCTTTGGGAAAATTTTGGATGATAAATATGCTTTGAATCTAAACTCTGTTTTTGAAAAAAATTATATATTTGAATTCAGGGCGACAAGACCTTTGAAACGAGACCGATCTTGGATATATTTTGAACAATTTGAATTTTATAGTTTTCATATTTCAGTTCTAATTGTATTTCACAAACATCAGTTTCGCACATTGAATAAACAACTTGACAAACACTTTAAAATATGTTTCATGTATTTCATAAATACCAGTTTCATATATTTTAAATAATCATTTGAACGTATTTGAAATAACCCATTTAACATATTTCCACACACAAATTTTTTTTCAGAAAAATGATTTCACTCATTTAAAAAAATATCAGTTAAGAAACAAATTTCACTCGTTCCAAAAATAGATTTCAGTAATTTCAAAAAACAAATTACACTAATTTCCAAAAGATATATTTCACTCATTTCAGAAAACACATTACACTCACTCAATTGAAATATTATACTATATTTCACTCGTTTAAAAAAATTGATTTCACTCATTAAAAAATATAGATCTCAAAACTAATTTCACTCATTTTAGAAAACACATTACGCTCAATTACATAATTAGATTTCACTCAATTTAGAGAAACACATTACACTCAATTGTAATATTATGTTTCACTCGTTTCAAAAAACTGATTTCACTCATTCCAAAAGATAGATTTCACTCATTTCACTAGTTTCAGAAAACAAATTACACTCATTTACAAAGGATAGATTTCACTCATTTCAAAGAATATAATTTCACTCATTCCAAAATCAGAATTTCACTAGTTTGAAAAAACACATTTCACTGATTTCCGGGACATGATATCCAAGAAATTAACCCCTCGTGTCATCACCAGCCCAGGATTACTGTTACTGGTGGACACGTCCTTGTTACAGATTACCAATCAATTACAAGAATTGGATACAAGACCATAATGGTCTAATGATACAACAATGATTTCTAGTTACGGGTGACGGAAGCGACTCGTGGTTCTCCAACGTCGAAGGGGCTCAATTCCCACAGGAACGACTGACCAGGATAATTCCTATCCCGCGTGGCTGCTATCCTAGGCTCCGCTTGGACGTCGTGGTGATACTCCTTGTCGAAATCCTGACCTGACCAATTAAATAGCCAGGGACAAGCCTGTGAGTACGTTTGAATGTAC
The DNA here is from genome assembly GCA_039707655.1 of Elymus sibiricus. NCBI lineage: Eukaryota > Viridiplantae > Streptophyta > Magnoliopsida > Poales > Poaceae > Elymus > Elymus sibiricus. Next base: position 17,571,582 of record CM077672.1, on the reverse strand, counting down.
TCGCAAACATAATGAACAAAAGATATACCGAATGCATATGATCATGATGGGTTAAATTATATGCAAATGCTGAACAAAAATTTAAAGCATGGTATGATGAATATTAGCATGTGCAGAAAAATTAAATTGTTAGTGACAAACCAAGAAAGTTAAAAGTGGACAATCGGGCAAGACTGAACCGGCCGAGAATCCAAAAAAATGGCAAACGGGTGTCTAAAAGAGAATCGGGCGAGACAGACCGCCCGAGAACTCAAGCGACGCCACGAGAGGTCTTGAAAAGAAATGCCAAACGGGTGTCTAAAAGAGAATCGGGCGAGACAGACCGCCCGAGAACTCAAGCGACGCCACGAGAGGTCTTGAAAATAAATGAATATCCCGGGTAGTCTAGCCAGCCCATGAGATACTCAGAAAATAAAAATAATAGAAACGGTTAGTCCATAATAATAACAATAATATTGATGACAATAATAATATTCGTATCATCAAAAACTCATGATAATATCAGTAGTGGCAATAATCATTCTGCAAAATAATTCATGCTCAATTTAATTATTTTCCTCCGGAGACCGACACTAAGACCGACACTTGACCAACCCAGACTGTAGTCCTTAACCGCGGACACGGCTATTCGAATAGATATAACTCTGCAGAGGGTGTACTCTTTACCCACAAGTAAAGGATTTCCTTAGCCAGTACCGAGATGCTGACTAATTCCCATTACGGTCTTTGGGTTGAAAACACACCTGACCAGCACACACCAGTTCAACTTTCCAGATGCCAGGAATCACCCAAAGCATCATTCAAGAAAAACTCTAAGTCGGGGAGACTACAATCTCGGATAGCATGGGATCACTATTCATACGCGCGGATTACAAGGGGTGCCCCCCTCTCGGCCCAGCCGGATACACCCATGCCCCCTGACCCGATGACTGGCATTATAACCGGTACCTGGAAACCTTCATCGCGGCCTCTCTGTATGGTGTGTGTAGGGAAAGGGGTTAACAACTTATTGAACCGTACCCTACCTGCGGAAGGGACAAGTGGCAGCATGAAACAAGTATGGGGGTTACCGGAACAAGACTCGATATACAGTCGACTCAGGAGATTAATTTTTTCCTGCAGTGGTTAGCACAACATATTTCCTCGGCAATACCCAACAGCCTCACCATCTGGCATGTCCCAACATGCCCTCACTGATCATTCTCGTCACAACGAGATTTCAGTTTCACGGTCACGTTTCTCGTGACTGATTCTTTCCTGCAGATTAGTCCGGACCAACATGGGCATGTGAAAATAACCATGCTCACTCATACTTCATATTTAAATGGAGATAAAATATTTTCAAGGGATCATGCATGCATAACTAGCAATATGCAAATTTTTATTTGAATTCAACATATTCATAATTCAATTATTTGAGCAAATATTTAACCATGCAAACACCATATCAAGTGTTCAAGATGCTTGCCTTGTTCATGCAGAAATATTGGGTGCACTCCAAAACTTTGAAAAAAAAATTATCTTCCCTCCATTTCCTATTTTCAAAAATATTGCTATTACCTCATAAAGCAAAAACAGCACTAAAAAGTTGTTTGGAATTTTTTTTAAAATAAATCATAAAATAAACTAGATGAAAAATGATGAATTACAGAAAAAGAATCAAATTCTTTGGAGTTCATATGATTATCCTAGGAATTTTCTAAGTTGGGATAATTAAGAAAATGGACTATTTAAAAGATCCAGTAGAGACAAAGCTTAGGAAAAATGTTCACCATAGCTAGAATAATAGAGCATGATTTTATGAGCATGTAGAAATTTGAATCATTAGATTTGGATTTGAAATGGACCCTGTGGAAATATTTGAAATCTGCTGGAATTTGAAAAAGGAAAGAGGCAGAAGCGCGCCCTGAGCGCAGTTTAGTCGCATGGCGCTACTGGGCCGGGCCCAGCCGCCTGGCCGCGCGGAAGGCTGATGACGTCGAAGACGTACTCGGGGAATACGTTTCCCTCGCGCGGAAACGGCTCCGAGGAACCCCGTCTCCACTTACAGACGCGCTGGCTCGCGCTGGTCACTGACAGTGGGCCCGTCTGGCCCACTGGTCAGGTTTGATCGATCGCCGCGCGCGCCCTTTCCTCTGGCCGAACAGAGGCGGCGTTCCGGCGAGGCTCGCCGGCGAACGGCGACGACGTTCGGAAAACCGAGGCCACCGTCGTGCTCAGAAGAGAGAGGTGGTCCTTCCGGTACCCGTCACGGTAGCCGGGTTGGAGGGAGTCGCCGGCGGCGAGGTCCTCGGCAGACGGCGGCGTCGGGCAGGATGAGGCTCTCGTCTACGGCGGCTCCCGAGCAAAATCAAGAGGGGGAAAGGGTTCGTGGGATCAAGAGGAGTCCGTTGGTTGAGAGAGTGGAGAGGGGGAGGCCGCGGCTGGCTCGGAATCATCGGAGGGGTGGCGGCGGCAGAAGTTGCCGGAGACGAGGGGGACGGCTATCTCCGGCCGGGTGGCTGCTTGGGGAGGTGCCTAGGGGTGGGAGAGATGATCTGGTGTCGTGATACGAGCTCGGGGAGGCCTTTTTATAGCCGTGCGACGTCGGTTCCGTGGCTTACCGAGGAAGGTTCATGGCGGCGGCCATTCATGGCGCCGTCGAAGTAGTTGTGGGCGGTGGCGAGGCCGTTGGGGTCGGTGGGTGGTCGGTGGGCTGTGGATATGCTCAGGTAGGTGAGGGTTAAGGCGAGGGCGAGCTGGCGGCTTCGGTTGACTCGAGCGGTGGCGTGACAGAGAAGGCGGCGTCGGCGGCGGTGATAGCGACGGCTGGCCGACGCTAGAGGCCAGGATGGGGTGTCGGCGAGGTGTAGGAATGACTGGTTGTCCAGGAAAGGACAGGGGTGAGCAGGAGAGGCAGCAGAGGTGCGGCGGTGGCTCGATGCCAGTGACTGCCATACTCGCGCTCTGTGCATGCCCTCGAGGTGCTCGATGAATTGCCACAGTGGCCAAATGATTTTATTTGAATTTTGAAGTTTGACATGATGATGATTCACTCTGTAATAGAGCTACTAGTGAAAGTACATGTAGTCCCCATGTATGGTTTTGGTAATTAAATGACAATCCTAATGGACTAATGTTTGCATTGAAATATACATTTGAAGGACAATTCCATTTGCAATGCATGAAGAATACTGGATGAATTGATGGATGAAATCCATCAACATAAATATATGCATTGAGACTTGATAATGAATGACAATTCCTATGTAGAAACAATGACATCAAGTTATATAGGAATGTTTGTTCCATGGGTGATGCAAGAAGGAGATTGAATGGATTCGGAATGAATGCCATATACATATAGTTGTGCATCAAGATTAATCATGGAGCAAAGATAAATATTGACCAAGATGAAGATCAAAGATTGAATTCAAAGACGGTCAACACACAAGCGCAAATCATGTGCCACATGAGATTTTGTGGTATGGTAAGAATTTGTCAATTGCGCTTTGTGTACTAACCCATACTATGTGTTGTCTATGTTTTTGAGGGTTAGGTGATTCTCATGGGCTCGCATCGAGAGAGAGATTTCAAGTGTCTATGAGAGGATGACATCAAGTGTTGATGATCATGGTTGACAAGGGCAAGTTCAAGATAACCATTCCGAAGGATTACATGCTTGAAGCTTGTGGATGATCACATGATGGACAAGTGAAGATGAATACAAAGCAAAGCTTCCCACATTGTGCATGGGGGAGCTACTTGAATACTTCACCAATGTCTTGCCTTCAACTTGAGCCAAGAAGAAACATCAACATCAAGCTCAAGTGAAAGGCTCGTGTCAAAGGTATTAGTTCCTTTGGCGTTAGTGTTGTGGAGTGATGACCACCGAAGAAACATATACACTCAAGGATGGATTCTCGATAGCTATGTAGTGTAGCTCTTTTATGATTCTTGAGTTATAGGGATCCCGCACTATTAAGATGGGATCAAAGGGGTTCGTGATGGATTTTCTCAAGTCAACATCTTCTATACACAATTCCACTCCTATCCTATATACCAATGAAAATCCAAAGCCAAATTGGTTTCCTAAATATATGATAAAACCTTTGCATATTTGGCATCCTCCATTTTGGGTGATCTTTGGTGGTTCTCTATGTGAGGACCTGGGGTTTTTCCATAGCTTCAAAACGAGCCCAAGATCATCAAAATCGGAGTCTGTATGAAAAAGTTATGCTTGTTTTAGTTTTGGAGTTCCTGCTGTTTTTTAATGGCCGGACGTCTGGTAGCGTCCGGAAATCCGGTGCGCCGTATCGAGAAGCAAAGGATTAACATCACATGCAATTCAATATATGTGACATGATAAGGCCATCATCGTCTTGTGCTTTTGATCTCCATCAGCAAAGCACCGTCATGATCTCCATCGTCACCGGGTTGACACCTTGATCTCCATCGTAGCGTCGTGACACCTTGATCTCCATCGTAGCGTCGTGGTTGTCTCGCCGGCTATTGCTACTACTACTACTGCTAACTTATAGCGGTAAAGTAAAGCAATTACACAGCGTTGGCATTGCATACAATAAAGAGACAACCATAAGGCTCCTGCCGGTTGCCTGATAACTTACAAAACATGATCATCTCATACAACAACTTATATCACATCATGTCTTGGCCATATCACATCACCAGCATACCCTGCAAAAACAAGTTAGACGTCCTCTACTTTGTTGTTGCAAGTTTTACGTGGCTGCTACGGGTTTGCAAGAACCATTCTTACCTACGCAAAACCACAACGTGGTGTAGTGATTGCTTTTTGATCTTCTAAAAGAACCCTCTTCATTGAAACCGATTCAACTAAAGTCAGAGAGACAGACACCCGCCAGTCACCTTTATGCAACGAGTGCACGTAGCGGTGAAACCTGTCTCGCGTAAGCGTACGCGTAATGTCGGTCCGGGCCGCTTCATCTCACAATACCGCCGAATCAAGTAACAACTAGTAACGGCAAGCAATATGTATACACCCACGCCCACAACTCACTTGTGTTCTACTCGTGCAAATCACATCTACGCATAAACCTGGCTCTGATACCACTGTTGGGGAACGGAGCATGAATTTCAAAAAAATTCCTACGCTCACGCAAGATCTATCCATGGAGATGCATCGCTACGAGAGGGGAGAGTGTGTCTATGTACCCTCGTAGACCGTTAGCGGAAGCGTCTCACAACGCGGTTGATGTAGTCGTACATTCCTTCGAGCTCCACTGATCGAGTACAGAACGTACGGCACCTCCGAGTTCTACACACGTGCAGCTCGGTGATGATCCTCGCCTTCTTGATCCAGCAAGACGTCGAGGAAGTAGATGAGTTCCGTCAGCACGACGGCGTGGCGACGGTGACGGTGAAGTGATTCCAGCAGGGCTTCGCCTAAGCTCTCCGAAAATATGACCGAGGTGGAAAACGGAGATCGGGGCACCGCACACGGCTATGGGACAATTGTGTGTTTTGGGGTGCCCCCTTGCCACCGTATATAAAGGATGAGAGGGAGGAGGCCGGTTCCCTAGGGGTGCGCCAAGTGTGGGGAGTCCTACTAGGACTCCTTAGTCCTAGTAGGATTCCACCTCCCATACGGAGTAGGAAAGGGGGAAGGGAGAGGGAAAGGAAAGAGGGGGCTGCGCCCCCTCCCCTAGTCCAATTCGGTTTGGGCAAGGGGGGGCGCGCGCCTCCTCACGTGGCCTGCCTCTCCTTTTCTCGTATGGCCCAAAAAGGCCCATTACCTCTCCCGGTGAATTCCCGTAACTCCCCGGTACTCCGAAAAATACCCGAATCACTCGGAACCTTTCCGACGTCCGAATATAGCCTTCCAATATATGAATCTTTACCTCTCGACCATTTCGAGACTCCTCGTCATGTCCGTGATCTCAGCCGGGACTCCGAACAAACTTCGGTCACCAATCACATAACTCATATAATACTAAATCGTCATCGAACCTTAAGTGTGCGGACCCTACGGGTTTGGGAATGATGTAGACATGACCGAGACGACTTTCCGGTCAATAACCAACAGCGGAACCTAGATGCTCATATTAGTTCTACATATTCCACGAAGATCTTTATCGGTGAACCTCATATGACAACATACGTTGTTCCCTTTTGTCCGGCGGTATGTTACTTGCCCGAGATTCGATCGTCGGTATCTAATACCTAGTTCAATCTCGTTACCGGCAAGTCTCTTTACTCGTTCCGTAATACATCATCTTGCAACTAACTCTTTAGTCACGGTGCTTGCAAGGCTTCTGTGATGTTGTATTACCGAGAGGGCCCAGAGATACCTCTCCGATAGTCGGAGTGACAAATCCCAATCTCGATCCATGCCAACTCAACAAACACTTTCGGAAATACCTGTTAATCACCCAGTTACGTTGTGATGTTTGATACACCCAAAGTATTCCTACGGTATCCGGGAGTTGCATGATCTCATGGTCAGAGGAACGTGTATTTGACATAGTGAAAGCAATAGCAATAAACTGAACGATCATTTGCTATGCTAACGGTTGGGTCAAGTCCATCACATCATTCTCCTAATGATGTGATCCCGTTATCAAATGACAACTCATATCCATGGTCAGGAAATCTTGATCAACGAGCTAGTCTAGTAGAGGCTTACTAGGGACTCAGTATTTGTCTATTATCCACACATGTATTAAGTTTCCGGTTAATACAATTCTAGCATGAATAATAAACCATTATCATGAACGGAGAAATATGATAATAAACACTTTATTAATTGCCTCTAGGGCATATTTCCAACAACCAGACGTCCGGTGCCTCCCAGGACACCGGATGTCCGGCAAGTGTCAGATGTCCGACAAACCTGTTTCGCAAATATCACACTGCATTCATCCGTTGGCATGCTACAGCCGTCGGACGTCCGGTGATCCACCGGACGTCCGGTGCTTGTTTTGCCACCGGACGTCCGGTAATCCACCGGACGTCCGACACGTAGCTGGGCAGAATTTCCCCAACGGCCACATTTGGGGCCACACTATAAATACCCCTTCACCACTTCATGGAGGGGATGAGCACCACAAACATCTTGACCCACACTTGAAGAAAAGCTCCCTCTCCTTTCTCCTACCTCAAATCTTAGATCCCGGAGAGATTTGTGAGAGTTCTTGAGAGAGATTTCACCCAAGGATAGATCCACTCCCTCCCCCCCTCTTGACCAAAGGAATTCGTGATTTGAGCAAGTCTTGAGCATTTCCCCTTTGTTCTTGTTACTCTTGGAGGTTGGAGACTCCTAGGCGGTAGGAGTGCTCTGGTGAGGAATCAACTTGTGATTTGTCCCCCGGAAAGTTTGTGAAGGTTTGGAGGCCGCCTCAAGATCTACCACTAGTGGTTGGGAATCGCCTTCGTGGTGATATCTCAAGGAGAATAGGGTGAGCCTTCGTGGCGTTGGTGTGCCTTCGTGGTAACATCCACCTCTCTAACGGTGACTAGCTTCCCTCCAAGGAAGTGAACATCGGGATACATCCTCGTCTCCGTGACTTCGGTTATCCCTAACCCTAACTCCTTACTTGTGGTTTACTTTGGTCACTTGACCGTGCATTCACTATATCTTGTTATCCTCATTGTATTGTGTTAGCTATTCCCTTGTAGAGATTATTTAGGCCTTCACTTTATATTCCGCAATTCATACTTGCTACTATTGATATATCTTGTGCTTAGTGTGAATTGCTAGCTTGTAACATTCATTTCCATATCTTGTGACATAACTTGTGTAAGCTTGTAGTGCTTACTTGAGTTTGCTTGTATCATTCAATTCCATATATTGTGATACAATTTGTGTAAGCTTGTATTGCTTACTTGTGGTTGTGTGTATTATTCATTTCCATATCTCGTGATATACATTGAGTAAGTTTGTGTGACTTACTTGTGCTTACTCATATCCTCGTTGTTCTCATCTTGTTTATCCTAAGTTGTTGGTGCACTTAGTGAGCCTAGTATATTTAGGATTTGTGCTTGAAAAGTATCCGCTTAGTTTATTTCCGCATTAGGATATAGCCAAATCCGTAAAAGATTTTAAAACGCCTATTCACCCCCCCTCTAGGCGACATCGTGGTCCTTTCAATTGGTATCAGAGCTAGGTCTCTCCTTATTAGGCTTCACCGCCTAGAGAGTAACGATGTCGACTAGTGATTTAGTGCACAATGACACTTTTGATTTTGATGGCACAAATTATCACTTATGGAGAATTCGCATGCTCTATCACTTTCGGGCCATGGGTCCAAATGCTTTGCGAATTGTTCTTGTAGGAATTTCTATTGCAAAGGATGGTCCTTCTCCATCTATTGAGGATATGTATGTTGATTGTGATGCTTCTCTTATCATTCATCAAGCTATATCCTTTGAAGTGTTTAAGGTAGTCACGACTTGCAAGTCGGCTCATGAGACTTGGACCAAACTTGAAGATATATATGGTGGGTCCAATCTTGATGAAGATAATATTCTTTGGAAGGAGTTAATGGAGGAGTTCTACACATTTTTAAATCATGCAGAGCTCTCTATTGCTTCCACCTCCAATTACTTGGACACTTCAATATCTTCCACTTCACCAACATGTGGCGTGCCACAAGGTAATGACATGGTGAGTGAAGAAATATCTTGTGATGATGGTGTTAAGCTCATTTGTGATGATATGCTTGATCTCCCGTGTTGCCATGGTAGAAATGCTTTGGTTTCCTCTAGTTGTTCTATGACTAACCATGTAGAGGAAATCAAGAAAGATGAGGCATGCTTGATTGATGAAGAACCCTCTTCTCCAAAAGAATCATCATCAACCCCCTTTGTTCACATGTGCCTCATGGCAAGAGGTAATGACGAGGTATCATCTTCTCTTAGTGATAATGATGATAGTTGCAATGAGGATGATGATGATGACTTGACTCAAAATCTCTATGAGATTGGGAAAACTCTTCATAGAGCTAAAAATAACACTTATAAAAGGTTTCAAGATGTTCTTGCTTGCTTTCAAAAACGTAATGACTTATTTCTTAACGAGCAAGCGAAAAGTGAACAACTTGAACATGAACTTGCTAAGGCTCATCAATGTCTTAGTGACTTGAGGTCTTTAAAAGAAGAGATTGAAGTTACTCATTGTAAACTTAAAGAGGATTTTGAGCACCTTGACCTTGGCTACAAGAATGTCAAAGGAGAGCTCACCAAACTCTCTAAGTCTCATGAGGAACTTCAAGCTACTCATGCGGAGTCTCTAGTTTCTACATGCTCATCTCATATTGATAATGATGCTTGTGCTACTAACTCTATCTTGTGTGAAGCATCAATATTGAAAGAAAATGTTGAGCTGAGGACTCAACTTGATTTGCTAAATAGCAATTATGGGAAATTGGAAGAAAGTCATGAAAAGCTCTCGGGCACTCACGAGGATCTTCTAATCTCTCATGATGGGCTAAAGTTAGCTCATGAGGCTATGGTCACCAAGGTAAAATCGTGTGAGTCTCATGTGGATATTAGCACATCTTCTACTCGAAATGCCTTATTGCCATGTGCTAGTCCTTGCAATTCCTCTCTACATGATATTGATACATCTTGTGATGAATTGCTCACTATCCCGTGTTGCTCTAACAATGAAGCTTCTACTTCTTCTAGTTCTTTTGTTAATACTAACCTTGTAGAGGAAAATAAAGAGCTCAAGGCCCAAGTCACTAGTTTGAAGAAAGACTTGGAAAATTGTTGTGATAATATCTTGAGTGTGGAAAAGGACCCTCAAGACAAAATAGGACTTGATTTCATCTCCAACAAGAAGAAGGGACAAGATGAAGTCAAGAATTCGGCCAACATTATTTGCTTCAAGTGCAAGAATATTGGACACCATGTGAGATCTTGTCCATTGAAGAAGAAGGCTTCAAGTGTGAAGCATCAAGGGAAGTGGCCTCAAGTTCAATCTCAAGATAATGAAAGGCCTCTTCCCATGCTTAACCAAGATAATGTTCTCCAAGTTGAGAAGGTAAAGAAGAAGAGAAAGGGGAGCACATGTTGCTATATTTGTCGTGAGAAGGGACACATATCTTCATCATGTCCCAACGGTAACATCTCTAAGCCTCTTATGGTCAATAATCATTATTCGCTAAGGAAGGATATTTATGGCAATGTGTTTGCCAAGTTTGTTGGTGCCCAAAGTGGTTTGAAAGTAGATAAGACCATTTGGGTTGCCAAACCTATTGTGACTAACTTCTTAGGACCCAACTTGGTTGGGGACCATCAAGCTCAAACGTGATCAATAGGTATGTGGAGGGCATTGGAAACTTGGCTAGTTCATGAAGAAAAATGATTCTCACTATTCATTATGGTTCAAACCAAGTCAAGTGAATTATCATCATATTTGTCATTCCAATGACCCTCGTGGCGGTAACTTGTATTTATATTGTCTACATTGAAAGTTACTAGCCCCATGCATGTCTAGGTTTTGTACCTAGCATGTGTTTGTATATGTTGTGCCTCCAAATATGCTTGATTTGTGTTATCTAGCATGTGTAGGTTGGAATGCACGTCATATATTTGTGTGTGTAGTCTCGAGCCTTCATTGCATCTTATTGGGCTCCTTTGAGATATTAATGGATTATCACATTATGGGGGAGTGATATGCTCTGTGCATATCACAATCCTTGTTAATGTGAACAATTGCGGGATGCCACTTAGAATATATATTTGAGAATATCTTATATCTCTGTGGCATGCAATGACTTGTTTACATATGGCATTCTTGTGCGGTTTTGCCCATGGTTATCTTCAAAATCGTATTTGGGAAATCATTTGATTAAAGCTATTCCAATTGTTGCTTTGCATGATGATCTATCTAATTGGAATGTTAATAATATGCTATCCAAGCATTGTGTTTATTTCTAAACTCTCATGTTATGCTTGTGTTAGTATAGATGATCATGTAGTTATTTGGTTTCTACACCGAATGATAACCCGAAATACCATTTTGTTCGAATTCATCTTATTGGTTTGTATGGAGTTATGGGAGTTTGTTATCTCATTGCTTGCAATATATTATACCCATTTGAGTGAGATTTTCCTATGAGAATGTGTGGAATGCATATCGTTTATGCTCATTGGTTTTGCTTAAGTTCATATGTTGAACTTTGTGTGCAATCATGTGTTTATTTGTCTCATTGATGCAATTTGGTAGATTTCAATGATTTGTGGTGATATTGGAAGTATTCATGATGTATGTGATCTTTTGTCCAAGTTGTATCTCCTTGGATCTTGATTGGCTTGTGCATGCATGTTAATATATGTATATCTTTATGCCTTGCTTAAATGATCCAATATATAAGGGCAACTCCATCATGTCCTTAATGGTTAATATGTGCACGATATTCAAAGTCATATCTATATGCACATAGTTAAGTGGAGTTTGCACTTTGTATTGTAGTTGTGCTAACTACTTTGGACCCAATAAGTTTGGGGACCATATTGTACTTAAAAGTGATTTAGGTACATTGAAGAAGCATCGTGTGCTTGGCTTATGCATGAAGAAGGTGGTGTCACCATGAGGGAATTAGAGCCAAGTTTGGGTGACTCATTGATCTGCTACTTCATGCCAATGCTTTCTCGGTAACAAGTATTTACTTCATGCATACATTTCTTGCATTCAACCTTGTGTAGGTTGCATCATGGCATGAATTTCTTAACTCGTTCTTGTGATACTTGTTTCCATTCTCAAAGCATCCCAATAATGATCTCTTGTTGCTAGTTGTGATGTCTTTGATGGTTGTGTGTTTGGGGCTCATTAATATTCAATAAGATAATATTAAGCCATGTGCTATACTTTCAAGCAAAGATCTCATTGGTATATTTTATGTCTCCTGTTTGGATATCTTATTCTTTCCTTTTGTAACTATGTCATGTGTACATCCTTCTTTGTGGATATATATCATCATGATTCTCATCTACCTAGAATCTTATACACGTGAGAGAAGTTACATCTCTAGTTGATATACCTATTCTTTCATGTCCACCGTTTCATCCTTTTTTTTATCTTTGGTGGCTCCGTGGAAGCATTTGTCGTATGAGTGCGTGTCTTACCTCTTTGCATCTTAGTGCACTAATGTTTGGTGAAGATTGTTGTCCTCGTGCTTGTCTTGACAAGCCTATTATTTTCTATCTTCACCATGGGTTGTCACAAGCTTTGAGTTTTAATTTGCATAATAGTGAGCGTGTGAACCCATTTGCTTGATGTGTGTGTGACCTGCTTAACTTCGTGTGTGTGGGAAGGATATGTCTTGCACCTTGTATCTCATTTACTCAAGACTATGTTGATGCTTAATTCTCATCCTTATATTAGTCTTCTCAAGTGCTTTGACGTGACTCATACACATCATTTTCGTTGTGCCTATTCTTAGGTTGCCTCATTTACATGTTGCTCAACCATATGTTTGTTGCAAATGCTAGGCTTCTTTTCTTAGCTATGCTTGCTTACAATTGTTGTGTGTTCCTATTGATTTTGGGGGAGTGATGATCCTATTTTGTGCACTTGTATACAAATACAAAAATTCTAAATAGTGCACAAATCATGGGGAGCTTCTCTATTTTCCTTAGAACACTCCTTAGCCCAAATCATAATATTCTTTTATCCTTTTGGCTCGTCGGATCTTTTGATTGCTTGCTTCACTTTGTGTTATGCAAATGAGATCAATTTGTGCCATGTGCTTTGTGCCATATGACTTGCTCTTATGCTAGGCTCAAAGTTGTATAATAGTGGATTCACCTGTGGATATCATGTTCTTATCTATTACAACTATTTTGTGTATGCGAGTTTCTTTGTGGATGCATATCATGCTGACTATTGGCCACTTAGAACCTTTTATACACAAGAAAGTTCATATGCTTCTGTGGTATCATTTATTCCTTGCCGGCCACTTGGTTTGGTCCTTTCAATTGGTTTGGTTCTTTTTGACTCTTTGGTGGTTTCGGTAAGAGGTTGAAAGTGAGTGCTTGTATGCATTGCATATATCCTTGCGCACTCATGTATTTTGGATGTATTTTTGACCCATACTTGACATGATGATCACATTGGATATTCCTATTTTATCTTGTCCAAAATATGTTCTTTGGATCTTTTGAATGTTTTCCTCCCATGTCTAATCTTATTTTCATATCATACTATCTTGTTGCATTCTATAGATCCTAAATATGGGTTGAGCTCCTCAAATTTTTCATCATTGAATATGTGCATTTGATTTCACTCACATTTTCGCGATATGCACACATTAAGGAGGAACTCATACTATATTGGTCTTCTAGATTTTTCCGTCCATTTTGGCATTTGTTGCCAATGGGGGAGAAGTTTAGAGGGTTTAAGATAAGTATTTTTGTAGTGTTTGTTGTCACTCATGCATATCTACCCTAGTTATATATTCTTGTTGCATGGATGAGTATTGTATATAGAGAAATCTTCTCCTAGTTTATGTCAACCAATATATGCAATGACATTCAAAGTTCATTCACACATGCATATATTGTGGGGGAGTTTGCTCTATATACTATGGGTGTACTATCATCAAATGCTTGTGTAGTGTCTTGATGCTAGTACAACCATTCCAAGTATACAATTTATCCAAGGATAAATTGCATGCTTGTTTAAAATTCATTATACAAACCCTCTTGTTGAGATTGTCATCAATTACCAAAATGGGGGAGATTGAAAGTACATGTAGTCCCCATGTGTGGTTTTGGTAATTAAATGACAATCCTAATGGACTAATGTTTGCATTGAAATATACATTTGAAGGACAGTTCCATTTGCAATGCATGAAGAATACTGGATGAATTGATGGATGAAATCCATCAACATAAATATATGCATTGAGACTTGATAATGAATGACAATTCCTATGAAGAAATAATGACATCAAGTTATATAGGAATGTTTGTTCCATGGGTGATGCAAGAAGGAGATTGAATGGATTCGGAATGAATGCCATATACATATAGTTGTGCATCAAGATTAATCATGGAGCAAAGATAAATATTGACCAAGATGAAGATCAAAGATTGAATTCAAAGACGGTCAACACACAAGCGCAAATCATGTGCCACATGGGATTTTGTGGTATGGTAAGAATTTGTCAATTGCGCTTTGTGTACTAACCCATACTATGTGTTGACTATGTTTTTGAGGGTTAGGTGATTCTCATGGGCTCGCATCGAGAGAGAGATTTCAAGTGTCTATGAGAGGATGACATCAAGTATTGATGATCATGGTTGACAAGGGCAAGTTCAAGATAACCATCCCGAAGGATTACATGCTTGAAGCTTGTGGATGATCACATGATGGACAAGTGAAGATGAATACAAAGAAAAACTTCCCACATTGTGCATGGGGGAGCTACTTGAATACTTCACCAATGTCTTGCCTTCAACTTAAGCCAAGAAGAAACATCAACATCAAGCTCAAGTGAAAGGCCCGTGTCAAAGGTATTAGTTCCTTTGGCGTTAGTGTTGTGGAGTGATGACCACCGAAGAAACATATACACTCAAGGATGGATTCTCGATAGCTATGTAGTGTAGCTCTTTTATGATTCTTGAGTTATAGGGATCCCGCACTATTAAGAGGGGATCAAAGGGGTTCGTGATGGATTTTCTCAAGTCAACATCTTCTATACACAATTCCACTCCTATCCTATATACCAATGAAAATCCAAAGCCAAATTGGTTTCCTAAATATATGATAAAACCTTTGCATATTTGGCATCCTACATTTTGGGTGATCTTGGGTGGTTCTCTATGTGAGGACCTGGGGTTTTTCCATAGCTTCAAAATGAGCCCAAGATCATCAAAATCGGAGTCCGTATGAAAAAGTTGTGCCTGTTTTAGTTTTGGAGTTCCTGCTGTTTTTTAATGGCCGGACGTCCGGTAGCGTCCGGAAATCCGGTGCGCCGTATCCAGAAGCAAACGGTCGGATTTCCGGTACTTACCAGACGTCCGGTGCCTCCCAGGACACCGGATGTCCGGCAAGTGTCAGACGTCCGACAAACCTGTTTCGCAAATATCACACTGCATTCATCCGTTGGCATGCTACAGCCGTCGGACGTCCGGTGATCCACCGGACGTCCGGTGCTTGTTTTGCCACCGGACGTCCGACACGTAGCTGGGCAGAATTTCCCCAACGGCCACATTTGGGGCCACACTATAAATACCCCTTCACCACTTCGTGGAGGGGTTGAGCACCACAAACATCTTGACCCACACTTGAAGAAAAGCTCCCTCTCCTTTCTCCTACCTCAAATCTTAGATCCCGGAGAGATTTGTGAGAGTTTTTGAGAGAGATTTCACCCAAGGATAGATCCACTCCCTCCCCCCCCCCCCCTCTTGACCAAAGGAATTCGTGATTTGAGCAAGTCTTGAGCATTTCCCCTTTGTTCTTGTTACTCTTGGAGGTTGGAGACTCCTAGGCGGTAGGAGTGCTCCGGTGAGGAATCAACTTGAGATTTGTCCCCCGAAAAGTTTGTGAAGGTTTGGAGGCCGCCTCAAGGTCTACCACTAGTGGTTGGGAATCGCCTTCGTGGTGATATCTCAAGGAGAATAGGGTGAGCCTTCGTGGCGTTGGTGTGCCTTCGTGGTAACATCCACCTCTCTAACGGTGACTAGCTTCCCTCCAAGGAAGTGAACATCGGGATACATCCTCGTCTCCGTGACTTCGGTTATCTCTAACCCTAACTCCTTACTTGTGGTTTACTTTGGTCACTTGACCGTGCATTCACTATATCTTGTTATCCTCATTGTATTGTGTTGGCTATTCCCTTGTAGAGATTATTTAGGCCTTCACTTTATATTCCGCAATTCATACTTGCTACTATTGATATATCTTGTGCTTAGTGTGAATTGCTAGCTTGTAACATTCATTTCCATATCTTGTGACATAACTTGTGTAAGCTTGTAGTGCTTACTTGAGTTTGCTTGTATCATTCAATTCCATATATTGTGATACAATTTGTGTAAGCTTGTATTGCTTACTTGTGGTTGTGTGTATTATTCATTTCCATATCTCCTGATATACATTGAGTAAGTTTGTGTGACTTAATTGTGCTTACTCATATCCTCGTTGTTCTCATCTTGTTTATCCTAAGTTGTTGGTGCACTTAGTGAGCCTAGTATATTTAGGATTTGTGCTTGAAAAGTATCCGCTTAGTTTATTTCCGCATTAGGATATAGCCAAATCCGTAAAAGATTTTAAAATGCCTATTCAGCCCCCCTCTAGGCGACATCGTGGTCCTTTCAACTAGACATGGTGGTTTGGCCAGAAGAGCAAGTGTGCAATGCATGTTTAAAACCTTTGCCAAATTCTGCCATGCACCTCACCTGTTTGACAAAATGCTAAGGCAATCTAGGAGACTTTTTTGAAAGTGAGATTTGGCAGTATGGTGTTTCTTTAGATGATAAAGAAGATTGTGGAGTTGGATGGACCAAATGAAAAACTTGATAGTGCAAGATTTGGAGAAATACAATTCTGGACAGAAACTTGGAGGCTTTATTTGGTGAACTAGAATGAGGAAATTGGGGTTGATCTTTTGGACTTAAGGGTTTGGTTGGAAGGACTATAAGTGGGAATAATTTCAGAATTTTTGGAGCAAGGAAAAATAGGGCTGTAGTTCAAAGCTGGATCTGGACCAGAAAAGAAAAGAGGATGTTTCACTCAAAATTTTCAAAAGACCCAGGATGGGTTTTTGCACAAAAGTGATCTATAGGCATCACATGAGTCCTCATAATTTTTGTGGAATTTTTAAAGAATTATTTAAAATGGTTGTAGTGGAACAGAAGCATTTAAAGTATTGAAAAAGCCTTTAAAAGAGTTATCTTGTGCAAAATTTGATTATGAAAATATTTCCTATTGTTATTAAAATATAATTAAAACTATTAAAGAAAACTACCACAGCCCACAATATTTTACAAAAATTTCTAAATGGAGGGAAGAATTTTAGAAAACAGGAAACGGAAAAGACTCTGAAAATAATAAATTAACTAATATAATTAAAAAAATTATTTCTGGCCAAATCTTACTTAATAAAAACATGGTTAAATTTTTGGGGTGTTACAAACTCTACCCCCCTTAAGAAAATCTCGTCCTCGAGATTTGTTAAGGGCGGAAGAATTAAATGCATACCACAACAAACAATATTATGCAGAAATGCAAACATAGCAATGCACTTATGACATATGCCCTAAAACACATCGCAAAAATTGCGTCACGCAAATATGTGCTGGATGCAGCAGCAACCATGCTCATAACCGTCTATGTTTCGAAGGTAAGATCTACGGGGTCTTGCGGAAGGGTTTCGGGTGCTGGAGCACATTCTTCTTCTTCCGGAGGGATTGGAGGAAGTGGAGGGAGCAAACGAAGAACGTGTCCCTCCTGAGTTGGCAGAGGGGGTCCGCCAATGGCGATCCGGGGATTCAGAACAGCAAGATAGTGGAGATACTCCAGTAGTTGCTGGGTGAAACGCTCCTGGGCCATCACATACTAAATGAGATAGACTAGATCGAGCTGGATCGCTTTCATTACGTTCACAGCGGAACGTAGCTTCTGCTCCAAAAGCTGCGCGGCTCGGAAAATAGCAATATTCCCTTCCGCTGGCACAGGGTACCATGGATCGAAGACGGGTAATTGCTTCATAAGCAGCAGACTCAATGGCCATGCCCGAGGTTGGCATGGATCTCCCGATGAAGATAACATATGGAGGGCCTTGGTTTAAATCTGCTGGTGGGATGTGCACAGCTACCCAGTATTTCGAGAGACCAGGAGTGATCCTCGATTTGAACAGCTCATACTGGGGTGGGTGGGTGGAACCAAGGGTATTGCGGGTAAAATCCCACAATATCTTAACAAAACTACCAGGGCTTGCATCGGGGGTCCTCAGGTAAGCTCCGGGGTGAGACATGGGTGGATGGATGGAGAAAAGTAGTGCTCAAGGTGATGATGGCTGGTGTTGTTTGCGGATATGGCCTCTTATAGAATGCCTGGGTGAGGAAACATGAAGCGGCGCCAGTACGACTTGTGCACCAGTTCCGGCGCAGGGTTGTCTGGTCAAAAACTCAGACCTCGATCCCAACAAGGAATGTGACGTA
The DNA here is from genome assembly GCA_039707655.1 of Elymus sibiricus. Lineage (NCBI taxonomy): Eukaryota > Viridiplantae > Streptophyta > Magnoliopsida > Poales > Poaceae > Elymus > Elymus sibiricus. The sequence continues at coordinate 17,553,450 of CM077672.1, read as the reverse complement.
TTACTGTGCGTGTCGGTTAGGGGGGGGGGTTCAACAGTCACGTCCAGAATTTACTCAGTCACCACCCGTCAACAATTTATGCCAGAGCACGCATACTACTATTGAGACGATGTCACACAGGTGGTTTACAAACTTATTACGCCACACAACCGCTACTACAAAAATACAGGGAAACCGGGCCACTAAGGCTCGACAACAATTCTGGTGGACTCAGTCCACCTCGTCGACATCTAGCCGGGCGCGTCTTGTAGATGTCGAGGCCTCTCTGCGAGCTTCAGTGTCGGAGTTAACCGGGGTCGGATGGGGAGCTATAGGGCTGGGGTAGCGGTGGTGCCCTTCGCGGGGTGCCGAGGTCACCGTCCCGTTGGAGTGGGTCTCCAAGAGACGACGGAGTTCCTCGGGGGAGGCGAAGGCACTGCCCGGGTAGATAACAGGGGCGGAACTTGGGGGCTCAACAGGCCTCCCAAGCAACACTATCGGGGTGTCGGTGGCGGGTGCAGCTTCACTTCTCACCGGGGTCAGGAGAGCGAGCGTCGCGGGTCGCAATCAGATCAATGGTGACCTGATCGAATAGTGCCTCTTGCGCTCTCAGGTAGCGCACCAGATGCACCAGGGCAGGATCCGACTCATGGTCTCCGCTGGCAACCTGGGTCGGGCTACCATAGCCTTCACGGCTAGGGTAGTAGTAGAAGGGGCGGATGTTAACTCTCGGCGACAGATGCCGGAGTTGAACGATAGCCTCTCGGGCTGCAAGTTGGATGGCTTGGGGCTCGTCGGAGGTCGTCCTCCCGGTGAACCGGTAGGGGCGCTCCGATGCGGTGCCCCTCCCGTAGATGTGCACCGTGGCCCAGAAGTGGTGGATGGCATCACTCGTGTGCTCCTGGTACACAACATACTCAGGCGGCTCCTCGATGCCGAAAGCACGACGGGTGAGATTGGCGAGGATGACCACGAAGTCACCAAACTCGACTGCGGTGGTCTCGTTGTGAACGATGGGGCCAGGCATATTGGTGGTTGGATCTCGAACTGAGAGTGAGGCTGTGATGTGCTGAGTTGGGGCAAGGCTTGCTTTATAAGCCAGCAGAGTCTTCCATCGCATGCTTGTGGATGGGACAACTCAGGTGTCGGCCACAGGCACACGGCCTACGGGCATGACTGATAGGTTGGTCACCGACGGTCAAAAGGTGTCGGCTGGTCACTGTGTAGGCTTACCAGATGAGATGGGCTTGGCTACGGACAGGAAAGATTTGGACGGTGTGGAAACCTAAGGATAATGACCAGGCTAAGATAGGATTAGCCAGTGGTCAGCCTGGCTCTGATACCAAGGCTGTCGGGGCCGGATTTCCGGGACATGATATCCCAGAAATTAACCCCTCGTGTCATCACCAGCCCAGGATTACTGTTACTGGTGGACACGTCCTTGTTACAGATTACCAAGAAATTACAAGAATTGGATACAAGACCATAATGGTCTAATGATACAACAATGATTTCTAGTGACGGGTGACGGAAGCGACTCGTGGTTCTCCAACGTCGAAGGGGCTCCATTCCCACAGGAACGACTGACCAGGATAATTCATATCCCGCGTGGCTGCTATCCTAGGCTCCGCATGGACGTCGTGGTGATACTCCTTGCCGAAATCCTGACCTGACCAATTAAATAGCCAGGGACAAGCCTATGAGTACGTTTGAATGTACTCGCAAACATAATGAACAAAAGATATACCGAATGCATATGATCATGATGGGTTAAATTATATGCAAATGCTGAACAAAAATTTAAAGCATGGTATGATGAATATTAGCATGTGCAGAAAAATTAAATTGTTAGTGACAAACCAAGAAAGTTAAAAGTGGACAATCGGGCGAGACTGAACCGCCCGAGAATCCAAAAGAAATGCCAAACGGGTGTCTAAAAGAGAATCGGGCGAGACAGACCGCCGGAGAACTCAAGCGACGCCACGAGAGGTCTTGAAAATAAATGCCAAACGGGTGTCTAAAAGAGAATCGGGCGAGACAGACCGCCCGAGAACTCAAGCGACGCCACGAGAGGTCTTGAAAAGAAATGTCAAACGGGTGTCTAAAAGAGAATCGGGCGAGACAGACCGCCCGAGAACTCAAGCGACGCCACGAGAGGTCTTGAAAAGAAATGCCAAATGGGTGTCTAAAAGAGAATCGGGCGAGACAGACCGCCCGAGAACTCAAGCGACGCCACGAGAGGTCTTGAAAATAAATGAGTATCCCGGGTAGTCTTGCCAGCCCATGACATAGTCAGAAAATAAAAATAAGAGAAATGGTTAGTCCATAATAATAACAATACTATTCATGACAACTATAATATTCGTATCATCAAAAATTCATGATAATATCAGTAGTGGCAATAATCATTCTGCAAAATAATTCATGCTCAATTTAATTATTTTCCTCCGGAGACCGACACTAAGACCGACACTTGACCAACCCAGACTGTAGTCCTTAACCGCGGACACGGCTATTCGAATAGATATAACTCTGCAGAGGGTGTACTCTTTACCCACAAGTAAAGGATTTCCTTAGCCAGTACCGAGATGCTGACTAATTCCCATTACGGTCTTTGGGTTGAAAACACACCTGACTAGCACACACCAGTTCAACTTTCCAGATGCCAGGAATCACCCAAAGCATCATTCAAGAAAAACTCTAAGTCGGGAAGACTACAATCTCGGATAGCATGGGATCACTATTCATACGCGCGGATTACAAGGGGTGCCCCCCTCTCGGCCCAGCCGGATACACCCATGCCCCCTGACCCGATGACTGGCATTATAACCGATACCTGGAAACCTTCATCGCGGCCTCTCTGTACGGTGTGTGCAGGGAAAGGGGTTAACAACTTACTGAACCGTACCCTACCTGCGGCAGGGACAAGTGGCAGCACGAAACAAGAATGGGGGTTACCGGAACAAGACTCGATCTACGGTCGACTCAGGAGGTTAATTCTTTCCTGCAGTGGTTAGCACAACATATTTCCTCGTTAATACCCAACAGCGTCACCATCTGGCATGTCCCAACATGCCCTCACTGATCATTCTCGTCACAACGAGATTTCAGTTTCACGGTCACGTTTCTCGTGACTGATTCTTTCCTGCAGATTAGTCCGGACCAACATGGGCATGTGAAAATAACCATGCTCACTCATACTTCATATTTAAATGGAGATAAAATATTTTCAAGGGATCATGCATGCATAACTAGCAATATGCAAATTTTTATTTGAATTCAACATATTCATAATTCAATTATTCGAGCAAATATTTAACCATGCAAACACCATATCTAGTGTTCAAGATGCTTGCCTTGTTCATGCAGAAATATTGGGTGCACTCCAAAACTTTGAATTTTTTTTATCTTCCCTCCATTTCCTATTTTCAAAAATATTGCTATTACCTCATAAAGCAAAAACACCACTAAAAAGTTGTTTGGAATTTTTTTTAAATAAATCCTAAAATAAACTAGATGAAAAATGATGAATTACAGAAAACAAAATCAAATTCTTTGGAGTTCATATGATTATCCTAGGAATTTTCTAAGTTGGGATAATTAAGAAAATGGACTATTTAAAAGATCCAGTAGAGACAAAGCTTAGGAAAAATGTTCACCATAGCTAGAATAATAGAGCATGATTTTATGAGCATGTAGAAATTTGAATCATTAGATTGGATTTGAAATGGACCCTGTGGAAATATTTGAAATCTGCTGGAATTTGAAAAAGGAAAGAGGCAGAAGCGCGCCCTGAGCGCAGTTTAGTCGCACGGCGCTACTGGGCCGGGCCCAGCCGTCTGGCCGCGCGGAAGGCTGATGATGTCGAAGACGTACTCGGGGAATACATTTCCCTCGCGCGGAAACGGCTCCGAGGAGACCCCGTCTCCACTTACAGACGCGCTGGCTCGCGCTGGTCACTGACAGTGGGCCCGCCTGGCCCACTGGTCAGGTTTGACCAGTCGCCGCGCTCGCCCTCTCCTCTGGCCGAACAGAGGCGGCGTTCCGGCGAGGCTCGCCGGCGAACGGCGACGACGTTCGGAAAACTGAGGCCACCATCGTGCTCAGAAGAGAGAGGCGGTCCTTCCGGTACCCGTCACGGTAGCCGGGGTGGAGGGAGTCGCCGGCGGCGAGGTCCTCGGCGGACGGCGGCATCGGGTAGGATGAGGCTCTCGTCTACGGCGGCTCCCGAGAAAAATCAAGAGGGGGAAAGGGTTCGTGGGATCAAGAGGAGTCCGTTGGTGGAGAGAGTGGAGAGGGGGAGGCCGTGGCTGGCTCGGAATCATCCGAGGGGTGGCGGCGGCAGAAGTTGCCGGAGACGAGGGGGACGGCTATCTCCGGCCGGGTGGCTGCTTGGGGAGGTGCCTAGGGGTGGGAGAGGTGATCTGGTGTCGTGATACGAGCTCGGGGAGGCCTTTTTATAGCCGTGCGACGTCGGTTCCGTGGCTTACCGAGGAAGGTTCATGGCGGCGGCCATTCATGGCGGCGGCCATTCATGGCGCCGTCGAAGTAGTTGTGGGCGGTGGCGAGGCCGTTGGGGTCGGTGGGTGGTCGGTGGGCTGCGGATATGCTTAGGTAGGTGAGGTTTAAGGCGAGGGCGAGCTGGCGGCTTCGGTTGACTCGAGCGGTGGCGTGACAGACAAGGCAGCGTCGGCGGCGGTGATAGCGACGGCTGGCCGGCGCTAGAGGCCGGGATGGGGTGTCGGCGAGGTGTAGGAATGACTGGTTGATCCAGGAGAGGCAGCAGAGGTGCGGCGGTGGCTCGATGCCAGTGACTGCCATACTCGCGCTCTGTGCATGCCCTCGAGGTGCTCGATGAATTGCCACAGTGGCCAGATGATTTTATTTGAATTTTGAAGTTTGACATGATGATGATTCACTCTGTAATAGAGCTACTAGACATGGTGGTTTGGCCAGAAGAGCAAGTGTGCAATGCATGTTTAAAACCTTTGCCAAATTCTGCCATGCACCTCACCTGTTTGACAAAATGCTAAGGCAATCTAGGAGACTTTGTTGGAAGTGATATTTGGCAGTATGGTGTCTCTTTAGATGATAAAGAAGATTGTGGAGTTGGATGGACCAAATGAAAAACTTGATAGTGCAAGTTTTGGAGAAATACAATTCTGGACAGAAACTTGGAGGTTTTATTTGGTGAACTAGAATGAGGAAATTGGGGTTGATCTTCTGTACTTAAGGGTTTGGTTGGAAGGACTATAAGTGGGAACAATTTCAGAATTTTTGGAGCAAGGAAAGATAGGGCTGTAGTTCAAAGCTGAATCTGGACCAGAAAAGAAAAGAGGATGTTTCACTCAAAATTTTCCAAAGACCCAGGATGGGTTTTTGCACAAAAGTGATCTATAGGCATCACATGAGTCCTCATAATTTTTGTGGATTTTTTAAAGAATTATTTAAAATGGTTGTAGTGCAACAGAAGCATTTAAAGTATTGAAAAAGCCTTTAAAAGAGTTATCTTGTGCAAAATTTTATTATGAAAATATTTCCTATTGTTATTAAAATATAATTAAAATGATTAAAGAAAACTACCAAAGCCCACAATATTTTACAAAAATTTCTAAATGGAGGGAAGAATTTTAGAAAACAGGAAACGGAAAAGACTCTGAAAATAATAAATTAACTAATATAATTAAAAAAATTATTTCTGGCCAAATCTTACTTAATAAAAATATGGTTAAATTTTTTGGGTGTTACATCACATTTCACTCATTTCAGAAAACGCATTACACTCACTCAATTAAAATACTATATTCCACTTGTTTCAAAAAACAATGGATATATTTCATTTTTTTCAAGTATCTTTTTTAAATAACAAGTTTCACATATTTTGCACTGAAATATGTTTCATATACATGAAAAACAAAAAATTTCCCATTTCAAAAAAATTGGTTTCACTCAATTCAAAGAACTTATTTCACTTATTTCAGAAAACTGATTTCACTCATTTGAAACGTTGAACTTTAATCGTGTTTAAATGTATTCAAGATTGATCTTGTTCTAAAGGTCTTGGCGCCAAGAGTTCAAATATATAAAATGTTTCTAAAATGGGATTATATTTTTAAAGATATGAATGAATGAAATTGCTAAAGAGAAAAATAAAAGGCATGATTTAATCTCGCATGCGGATGCACCTCTACGTGAACCAGAAGAGAGAATGAATCAGGCATGCATCAAGTACTACTTTATCACTGACATGGACCTACCATCTGATGTGACACAATGTTGAATACGCCATGCTCTTTGGAAATACACTAATATACGTGAGATGTGGGCCAGCAAAGCGCACGAATCGCAAAGTGAATGAACGGCAGATGGTTAGCCGGTACCTCCCGGCACCGGTAAAAAGGAGTTTGCGGCTCTATACCTTTGTGTGCATTTGATGATGTAGGCAGCAGAGAGGAGCTGGCGTCCGGAAGTTCCATAGTAGAGATGTCACGGGAGCCGCTATAGAGTTTCATGATGCTCCTCGTCACGTGCGCGGCGGTGAGGCGAGTCCGTCACTAAGAGCTGGGCGGCAGCCTCCTGTTCCGCAACGGGAGCCGATGTTCCTTGGAGCAGAGCCGCGTGAAGCAGCTTCGGAGCGTACGAGTTGCAGAGCCGCGAGCAGGTAGCCGAATTGAGCTGAGGAGCACCTGGAGTGCGGTTGAGCAGGGGGCCGCGTCGACGCCGCGGTGTTCTCTGGGAGTTCATGGGTGGACGTTGAGTTCACCTCACACGGGGCTGATGTGGAGCGCTATGTGTGGAGTTGATCCGGGAGGCCGAAGACCGGGGCGGCTGAGCGGCGTTGGACGAAGTTCCGCCGTGTGCTGATCCACGGGAGTCGGGGCTCGGGCGACTAGTGTCCGCGAGTCGGTGACGTCCTCGCGAGCGCAGTCAGAGAGACACCTCCGGGAGCCGCGAGTAAGAAGTAGGGACGAGGACCCGTGTGCGGCGTCTGACTGAACGACATTCGCCTTTGCTGATTCTGTGATAGATCGCGTGGGACGACGAGCAAGCTTGGAGGCCGCGGAGTGGAGTTCCGTCTTCATGCACGGTTTGCATGGGCTCCTCGGTTGCCGCGACGAAAGGCGTCCAGGCACTGATGAGCCGCGACCGGGAGCAGCTTGCCGCCGTGTTCGTGGTAGTATCAAGAACAAGGATTCCGGCCGCCTGCCAGTCAAAGGACAATGTCGACATAGAGCCTCCATCAGGCGATTGGAGGTTGTCGGCGTAACCGGAGGTCGTTGGCAATAGCGTCGCCGGAGTTGCTGAAGATGAGATCCACCGAAGAACTCGTCGAGACAGATTCGAGCGCACCTCCCCTACCTGGCGCGCCAACTGTCGGTGTTTTGTACCGGCAATATTTATACTGGGTGGCTGTAACAACCGAAAATCACTAAGCATGACTAAGCATTAATCATCATCATTAACATTACATGACATCATCGTTGCATCACCATTAGCTCCGAATTAAAACTTTTCAGTTCATGTTAATGATGCATTGCATTAGGGCTTAATTTAAATTTCCCATTGAGTTTGTAATTCAACTTGGTGTAACACCTTGTTGATAATTTATTATAGTGCTACTTAGTACCCTTGATATGATTAATAATATTTGGGAATTATTTTAAACCCTAAAAAGATTAAAAAAATACTATTTGATCAATTGGAAAACTAAGTTGTCTGTAAAACTTTTATGAAATTGTGTGAAGCTTTTATGGTAACTTGCTAAAATTATTTTATCATCCCTAAATTTTTGTGGAATTTTATAATGTATAAACTATACTTGTAGTTCAAACAAAACAGAAAGAGAAAAAGACACGGCCCATTAGATCATCTCTCCATTACATGATCGATAACTTTAGTCTAGAGCTACTCCTTGTTGGCAGGGTTTAATCTAGAGCTACTCCTTGTCGGCAGGGTCGCAACTTTCTTTATTGGCAGGGTCGCAGTGCTGCCGGCGTAGAACTCTCCCGATGGCTTCACCACCATGTTGTTCACGGCCCAGGCAAAGTCATTCTGCATCCGTATGATGTCCTTCTTAAAATCATAATTCTCGGAGCAAAGGTCGGTCCACTTTTGCCTCAAGAATTGCTCGCTCTCGGATTTCCATCTTGAGTTCGAGTGCGGGACCCAATAGTCCATGTGTGCCATGACGTAGAATCCACACAGATTACTGTTTGCTGGTTGCTGCGGGCTTGCGAATTTGAAGTCATGCACAAGTTTGCACTTCTTATATATGATGCCGTTGTTCGCCAACGCAATCCGATAGGCCTCGTCGATGGTCCTTCGAATTATGGTGTAGTCTCGTTGCTCCTGGTCCTCCGAGCGAGCAAGGGAATCATGATAGTAGATCCTACCCCGAATATGTGCATATAGAAATCAAAATCCAGTGACCGCTGCACAAACCGAACCAAAGTACGTTTATATAACTATGATAAACATCATGGATTAGTACGATAGAGAGTGAAAGTATAACTTACGGATAGTTATACGGAATGAGGATGATATCCTTGTCATCTTTGTAACGCGTCAGAACTTCCGCGAGATACTGGGTGCCTTGCTTTCTAATAAGGTCACTCGATGACGGCATTCCATGAGACAATCAGTAAGGGTCCACTACGCCCACTTCCTTCCTCCCCAAGCGGTCTAGCTCAAACATCTGATAGAGCGCCCAGAACTAGATCTGGTTGTCGTACAGTTGGCTAAAGTTGAAGAACGACCATAACTCCAAGTACGTCAATTCGATTTTGATAGGCTCCTCCTGAATTTTGCCGAGGGCCATGTCAAAGAATCCGTACTTTGCTGGCACCTCTACTGTGATCCCATCATGGTTGAAGCTGGGATCGTTTGTGATCTTCATATAGTAATCATGAAGAATCTTCATCTCCGGCTTGAGTACCTCCGACTCCCAATCTTCAACCAAGGGCCTACCGCATTGGTACACAACACTGACAGGCATGCCCTTGTGGAGGGCGGCCTCTTCGTCGTATTGAATAAGTGGGTCCTTGCTGACGGTGTCCTGAACTAGGGGTACTCACCACGTCGTCTCTCGACCAGTGGATCGGGCCGAGAACCCCATGACGGTTCACTCATGGGCCACTTCGGGCAGTCCATGACGAATACAAGGAAGATTCCACAAGACTTGACGCCCAAGCCGAGGACTCTCCTAAACCCTAGGCCTCCGGTGCATATATAAACCAAGGCCAGGCTAGTCAATAGATGAACTCATATTCATTAGAACGATCTCGTGGTAGATACATGTACTCTGTACTACACCCCATATGAATACAATCAAAAGCAGGACGTAGGGTATTATCTCTTCGAGAGAGCCCGAACCTGGGTAAAATCCTGTGTCCATGTTACCATCGCTCCAAGACGCCTAGTTTAGGACCCCTACTACGAGATATGCCGGATTTGACACCGACATTGGTGCTTTCATTGAGAGCCTGCTGGCAGTCGCCAATGTGCGATGGGAATTCAGATCGTCTCCGGCGCGATCTACACGTCGGAACCGAGCTTTATTGTCGATGTCGGCATCTTCGTCGCCGGCTCGACTAGTCACCTCGGCTGGGCCGAGGACCAGACTCCTCTTCGGATCGTCAAGATCGGACGGATGTCTTCATCATCATCAACTCTGATCTCATCCGGGATCATGAAAAAAATCATCCATGGTGCTCGGGGGCTCAACGTCAACATTGCCCTCGCGCGATCATGCAGTTTTTGTGGACAGCGGGTTCGCGTCCACCGTCACCGCCTCCTCGAGCGTCGTTTTGATGAATCCTTTGGTGGAATTATGTGGAATTGAGTCTATAATGACCTCGTAAAATTTTGTCATACTCTGATGGAGGAATCTCCGGCGATCTACGATATACCGGTGCCCTGTCAAATCTGGACGTGAATCTGGACGAGTTTAGGGCGAGGAGTCTAGCGTCTAGCTCGGACATCCTTTGGAAGATCCAACCGTTGATCGGCTGCGAAATTCCTATATCTACCATCCCTCAAAATTTCAGCTTGATCCGACCGTTCAAACTCCGGGAACAGCCCGAGGAGTGCTCTAATTTCCGGATCTGTTTTCTGCGTGAAAACGAATCCGACCCGAGTTCATTTTTTTCATGAACAGATTATCGGACATCCTTTTTGAAGGGAATTTTTTATAGGGTATTGTGTTTTGTTTTCAAGCACGTGCCTGCAAATTTTAAGCCTTTTCCGATACGATCTTCGTCGTCGCGCCGGTGTCAAACCAGCCCGGCCACGTTGCTCCATGGCAGCCGACCTGCGCCAGCATCGACTGCGCCGTCGCTTCATCGAGCCGACGACAGCCACCTCGGATCATCACCTCGGTGAGCCGACCAAGAGTTCGGCACCGCTCTCCCTAATGATCATTAAGATAACATTGTCACCTTACGAAATGCACGGGTCGGGCGCGCCAGCATCGCCGTGCGGTCACTTCTCAAGGCGGCATTGACCGCGTCACAAAGTTTTGACCTGCGTCGGCATCGCCGCGCCGTTGCTTTTTCGATCCGATGTCCATCTCGCCGACCTGCTTCGACACCTCGGTTGGCATGGGGGTTGCAACGTCACATTACCGATCTACTCCGACACCTCGGCTAGACCGGGGGCTTCGCCATCTCTTCATCAACCTCGTCATCCTCGTCCCGCCACAAGCCCGCACCACGTCATCAACGCCGAGCACATTAACCAGGTAAGTCGCTTTCATGCTTAAATTTTCTAAATTCTTAATTTTTTGTTCGGTTCGACCAAACATTATATTTATGTTAAAATCTGTTTGTTAAAAACGAGGTTCGTTAAAAACCGCTTCTTTTTCCCATGTTAACTGGGGGCTCTTAAATTTATATGAGCTGTTATAATAAGTGTTTTCTTCTTAGTCGTTGCAAAGTCTTTTTCTACTACTCCTTTTTCTGACGCGAGTGTGTGGTCAATAGCCGGATAGCCTGATTTCTCTCTAAAGCCGCTCGAGTTTAGTTCGCTAAACTGGTCTGAGAAGCACTCCACCTTCGGGATAGGAGGTTGAAGCCGAAGGCTGACCTACTTGAAGTCTGGAGATCGGATGTATCATGTTAAAGCACGACGAAAGCACAATCTAATTTTAAGACCAATCTTCGGATTGGCACCAAAACTTGATCGTAAAGTTGTTACTAAAGTTTTTTGGTTTTCTGAGCTTATGACACCTTTAACCTATTTATATGTTTTCCTTTCCAGGAGGCGGGACATCCTCTTGACCGAGGTGCCGTGCATAATAATTTGACTCGGGAAATCTTTTCCGACCCGTAGTTCGGCCACTTCTCTGCCGAGCTACACCTCGGCACACCCGAACACTCCAAACACTGGGGGCTAGTTGCTTGCCCCCGCAGTTAAGCTCCTATGACTAAGTGAAAGTTATAAAGCCTACATATCTGATTGCCTCGTTTCCGCTAACACAACCGCCTCCGGGCACCGAGACGTCGGCTCAGGGTTGTCTTGTTATTACGGAAACACTCTGCATAGCATCTACAAAGGGGTGGAAGCCGACGATAGGCCACTTTCAAATTATAAATAGTCGCAACGGAGTCAAAAAAACATATAGCATAAAGCTGCAAAATACAGCTTAAAAGCTGACTACCACAAACATGCGCAAATTCAATCGGCCGATCAGCTTGCTTTCATAAAAGTGTTTGGCTTATCCGAGGTCACTAATCGAAAAGCAGTTCGGCCGTCTTTGAAAAAACCGTGCAATTCTAACATCGAGTTTTTGGTATAAAACACTTCGGACATATAAAAGAGTCCAATAAACCATACCAGGGGTTCCTTGAGGCACCTCGGCGCGGTTACTTTGGGACTCCTGGAGAGTCCGACGTATTGTCAGCATTTGTATTAAATATACGAGCGCTGCCTTCCCATAAATCGTTATAAAGCAATAATATGCATCAATTTGACTTGAGATCTGGCCAAGCTAAGTTGCCTGGCTCCTATGCTTACCCCTACGTTCCCGATTGTTCGGCTAGGGGGTAAAGGGAGCACCTATGTGATTGATACTACCGGGTTATCCGGATTAGTACCTCAGACTGGGTGAAGCCGAAAGCTAGCAATCTCAAGAACATAATTGGTCGGCAACGACGGAAGTAAAAATCTCAGTTTTTTAAAGCCAAATACTTCGGGAATTTTCCCCGAATTATTATTCACTATTTTCTCCCACTTACATCGGAGGTGAAGTTACATAATCATGGTTAGCATGATAACCTGCGAAAAGGAACCTATAAAGGAACTATTTTTACCAGAAGATGTTTCTTACGTTAAATAGTAATATAACATATCTCTCCGCGTACCTTTGTTTATAAAACCATATGGCCGGATTGCCTTATTTGCCGTAAATCTTTGCCCTTATAAAAGCTTTATAAAGTAGGACAAACACTCCTCAGCTACTTGCCGAGGAGGTTGAAGCCGATGGTCGGCCAACAAAGTTTTGTGCAATGCGGATCCGAGCATTAATGATGTAAAGTACTTGGATACGTAGAATCATTACATATAAATTGTGATTAAAGTCAATTTACCCCGGATATCGATCCTTAATTCGGCCACCCTTGCCCAACTTAAGGCTCGGGGGCTACTGGGTTTTGCGCTTCTCACTTAAAAGTCATTAACGGGTTACATCAATCCCCTGATCTGCTATTGTCACCCGGCCAGTGGCTCGGGGGCTACTGCATTGATGATTCAATGCAGAAAATTCAAAGTGCAAAACAGTTTCTGAGGAGATTACGATCCTCGGGTTGGTTGACCGCACCCAACCTGAGTCTCGAGGACTATGCACACCGTGTTTCTGTTCCTAAATATGCTGCCGAGCTAGGAATTGATCCTCAGGCCGATTTCGCGAATCGACCTGAGTCTCAGGGGCTACTGGGATCAGCGATTTTATGTTTTCCTTCAGGTGCATCTCAGATTTTAGGCCGACACACACACCTTGAGGGCTACTTGTTATATATCTCGGCAGAGAATAAATTGCACCAATTGAAAATATATCCGCAAAAAATCAGCCCAAGACCGAGGTGGTGCACCACCTCGGAAGCAGTTCGGCATAAAGCTCGGCTGCGAGTGGCTGGCTCCATAGAGAACTTTTTCGGCGTTAAGCTCGGATAAACTCCTTCAAACTTTTTCAAAGACGGGGTACTCTATGCCACCTCGGATGCAGTCCGGCGTTGGAGCTCGGCTGCAAGAAGACATCTCGGATGCAGTCCGGCGCTGGAGCTCGAATACAGACCGGCGTTTGAGCTCGGCTGCTAAAATATACCTCGGATGCAGACCGGCATTGGAGCTCGGCTGCAAAAGACACCTCGGATGTAGTAAGGCGTTGGAGCCCGGATGCAAAGAGGACACTGCCGCACTGGAAACACTTCGAACCCGAAGTGTGGCGTAAAAAATAACAAGGCATTGATAAAGGCCGAGAACTTAAAGGACTCCTCGGATACCCGACGTATGAACTCTTCGGATACACCTCGGTGATCCTCAAGATCGGAGATGGGAAGATTTAATGAACCAGTTTTCAAGACAGACGACCGAAGACGAAGAACAGTTCGGAAGAACCGGGAAGGGTCCCCAACTTGAAGACCGGTTCAGGGAGCTACTGACGGTGTCCTGGACTAGGGGATACTCACCATGTCGTCTCTCGACCAGTGGATCGGGCCGAGGACCCCCATGGCGGTTCACTCATGGGCCACTTCGGGCAGTCCATGACGAATACAAGGAAGATTCCACAAGACTTGGCGCCCAAGCCGAGGACTCTCCTAAACCCTAGGCCTTCGGTGCATATATAAATCAAGGTCAGGCTAGTCAATAGATGAACTCATATTCATTAGAACGATCTCGTGGTAGATACATGTACTCTGTACTACACCCCATATGAATACAATCAAAAGCAGGACGTAGGGTATTATCTCTTCGAGAGAGTCCGAACCTGGGTAAAATCCTGTGTCCATGTTACCATCGCTCCAAGACACCTAGTTTAGGATCCCTACTACGAGATATGCCGGATTTGACACCGACACTTGCCTTTGATCTTCTTGCTGGTCTGCTTGCTGGTCTTGCTGCTGCCTCCTCTCTTTGTCCCTCTTTTCTTGTGCACCGTAGGAACTACCTCATATTTGCTCACCTGCGCAGACGACACTTGCACGAACGGTGGGGGCGGCTGTCGCACGACCTGCGGCACAGACCCTGGCTGATGAGTTAGGAATGTTTGGCGGAGCGCTTCTTGCGGTAGGGGAGGCCTGTCGCCGGATCGTGCCTGGCGATCCCTTTGGTGGGCGGGGGAGGCATCGTCGAGAACGACCGTCTCCGGCGCGTTCGTGTGCCCGCCGCCCTCATCAAGATCTTCAGGGCCGTAATCCGCGTCTTGGCCGTGATCCGGTTCATACCCCGTCTGTGGTTGGCTGCGGATCTCTAGGGGAGACTTTCCGACGGTTGGGGGGTTCCACGGGTCAACGGGGCAGAAGCAGGGCCAACAGACAACCCGGGCACATTAATATTCTCCGTCGGCCACATGATGAAGTTGCCCTTGCACTCCGCTAGCGTGGTGGCATCCTCCTCCGGCGGGACAGGGACCTTAAAGCCCTCGAATCTCGCGGTGACATCGTCCACCTGCACCCTCGCCATCTCAGCTGGCAGCGTGAGCCGTGACGCCATGCACGCTGGCCCCCGCCGTCATTGGGTACACTTGTCCAAATGCCACGCACGTTTTCATGCCCGGAAGGGCATACATGAGTTAACATGCGTGTGGCACCTGCGAGTCAAAACAAATTAACCAACAATAAGTTAAAGGACACCACTAAGCACTGGTAGAACGCCCGCGCGTTGCTACGGGCTACAATACGTGTAAATGAATCAAACAAATGATTAAGATCATTTCGTAGGTTGAAGCTCATTTCTTCCTCATATGTCCGATTGTGTTTGGACATCAAACGGGCACCCAGCGGGCTCCCCAAAATCCAACCGTCTGGACAGTCCGGTCTCCCTCAAATCCAGCACATATGTGGGGGAGAAATGTGGTTGTCCGAACTATCCGACATGTTATCTCCTACACGTGGTCCCAACACAAAAACCCCACCCCACGACGCATTGTTCCCTTTTTCTGTCGGACCCTCCCTCTCCCGCCCGGTTTCCCGCGATAACGGGACATTTCTCGCTGGAGCTCTCTCCTTTAAAATTGGATGATGCCCACCTCACCTTCACCATGGCGACCTCTCTTGTTCACACCGTACTTCCCCACGGACCGCCAAAGAGGAGTCCCTCGCCAACCGCCCCGCTCTCCGCCCTGATCGCCTCCTCTAGTGTTCGTGTCGATCCGCCACCTCCATAAAGGGGGCGAGCCATGCGCCGCCCGTGATCCCCCCCCCCCCCCACCTCCCCCCGCGCCAAGAAGGCAGATCCGATGTCTCCTGAGCCATTGCCACGTTATAACATACATTTGAATGCCGTGCATTACCAAAAACAAAAATATGATGTCCATTGTTGGGCATGCAACTGATATGCCACCGTGTCCATTATCAACTCCAACTATGAGAATCCGCATAATAATTGTTTTCTCCAACTATGTGAATCATCATCGTTGATTCATGTCATATATGATGATAATTGGCCTTATGATTAATAAAAGGACAAGGTAATTCAACTATTCAACCCAGTGCATCTGAGTGAAAGCACATCTTTCTTTTCCCTCTCTAGTTTCATTCATGTGTTCTGCTCTCTTCTTCCAACCAACCAGCCGATCCAGATCTGCAAAAAGGAATAAAATTGCAAAGCAATTTAGCATAGCAACGCATCACTCATATACTATATATTGGCAAAAACATGCGAACATCTGCCTACCAAATACTTTTCATTGAGATACTAATTATTACATGTGCATTGTATTCCATTCACTCAGCGGTAACAATGGATGATTTTTTCGATGAAAAATGCAAGATGTGAAATACAAAGTGATCAAAGATCACATTGGATGGAGATAGTGCTACTAACTCAGCAGACTGAACTACTATGAATACTAATATTAGTCTTGGCACTTGTCTATAGCTAAATAATGGGATCACATTTGTCTTCTTTTTAAGAATATGTAAGATCAGTTCCATGTTATTTGGAATAAATTGGAGATGTTCCTCAATTAAAGTTCAGCATAAGGTCTTTAATTGAAGTTGGTCCTCAGTTCTTGTTTTATGCTCATTTTTATTTGGACCAACACAAAAGCTTTGTGTGAGTTTAATAAAGAACTCCAAGCTAACTCAACTTTACAAATAAACTCAAAATCACAAGGAAAAAATGGACAAATATAGTTGTGCCATGTTCAAAAGGTTTCTTTTGCACACTTAGCTGCTGCCAATGGTTATCCAACTTACATGCATTCTAGCTAAGTGTTGGTGTGTTGCCACGGGATAATAAAGAAATATATACACACTAATCAAACCACCCTCCTTGGCAGTCATCATGTCTCCTTGACCACCATCCATGCAATATGGATCGCAGACTGGTCGTGCCTTGAAAGACGCGTGTATGAGTTTCATCATGGCTTGGTTGGTGAGAAAACAGAAAATGCAAAAAGATATTTATTTATTTTGAATCAAGAAAATGCAAAAAGGTAATATACAACAAGATTAAATTGTCACATAACTTTATTCGGGGAATAACTTTTATCGGCCACATAGTTTTCATATAACTTTATGTTGAAGCAGGCTTGATATGAGAGCACAAAAGTATCTCACAAAACTGTAAGAAAAATATGGAGTATAATATGATGGAATATGAGATGCCAAAAGGAGGCCACATTTTCTCCTCGAAGATGATACCAGCTACAAAATCATATCAAACTTTGCTAAAAAATCATATCATACAGAATAACGCAATAGAGTTCTGCCTATAGCTAGCTGGCCATGAACAACATTATTGATTTTGTTTTCCATTTTAAATCTTCAAAATCTGACTCTGGAATGTGCCACCATTTAAGAATCAACGAGTACACAGTTTAGAAAGTAAGATATTATTGTTCAAGAGTAAGCACCCATGCTTGTAGTCGTCGCTAGGTGGTTTACGAACCCGGATGCAATTTTTTTACTTCTGGTGTCCTTTGTACTACCTTGACAGTTGATGAATAGATCGGAAGATTTCTTGCAAAAAAAAAAAAAAAAGCATGAACGTGGTAGAAGTAGTAACACCAGGAGTACAGTGTCATTAACGCAACGAACTATATCAAAGAATCTAGGTGCAAATGTTCATTTATAAATCACTTAATCGCATATTATTTGGAGTGCCAGTACGTCTATAATTAGTGTTCAGTACTCGATAGTCTGCTCTGGGAGGTTTATTGAAGAAGCATGTTGCTCCAACTCCAATCTTCCTTGGCTGCTGCCGGTAGGAGTTGAGCGCCGACATCTTGGCATCCGATCGGGCCAGCGTCCGCCTCACCGTGTTGGGCTGGAAACACTCGCCGCCGGGCTGGACAACGTCGCACGTCCAGCGGGTATGCATATAGCAGCCGCGGCAGCGCCACCTGGTGAGGTGAACGTAGTATACTGCCAAGCCGTTAGGATAGTACAGGCCAGTGGCGCTCCGTGCTTGAAACGGGCTTCTCATTGTAGGGAGAGAAGACGAAAACCGGCATCTTGGCACGCGATCGTGACGGCTTGCCGTGGTTCTTGGCCATTCACTGCCACTTGGCGTGCATGCTTTCTTGTATTGAATTGCTCCCAGATAGATGATGAGATCGTCTCAGGGAACAAACTCCAGCTCGAGCACCATCCTCGACGAGTACTTTCTCCACATGCTCAACGGAGACGAAGCCAAGGCCCTCCAAGTAGGACGACGTGCAGAAGGGGCCGTTCACTGCGACCGGCATGACTACGGCCAGCATCGACTATCGGCCGCTGCTTCCGTCGACGTCGTATAAAGGTATCAGGCTGCCCTCCTGTGGGTCGCCGAGTGGGACGTGCCCCTGGTACTGGCGGCCGTGCTCGGCGAGCAGGTCAAGGGGGAGACGAAGAGAGTGGTGGACTCTGTGTCCGTGTGCAGGTATAAGAGCGCCAGAGGTGCGTGCCCCTGACATGGAGGGACGTTGGCCGGGAGCAAGAAAACGTCCAGGACGAACATGGCCCCCGCCAATCTGCGGGACGCGGCCAGGCTATAGCACGTCTGAGTCCCGGCCGCCTTCGCCTCGGAAGCGAGCCACGAAGCAGCGGTGGGGTGGATCGTGGTGCGGTCCCTGAGATCCAGCGTAGGGTGCGGATGCAAGGTTGACGGCCGTGAGAATATTTGATTCAGTTGTTGGAAAGTATTTATTCGGTGGAGATAATTTGATTCGGTTGTTTGAGAAAGTATTGAATCGGGAGATATGCTGGGAGAGAATGGATGCATCTACGAATAAAATCGGCAACTTTTGGATGACAGGAAAATCGGAGAGGAGGGGGCAAACAAGGAAGGTGGAGAGGCCTATCGATCGATCGGTGGGGCAGGAGATCGAGGGGGGAGTACCAACGAACGACGTACGGACTCCCTCTTTAGGAGTAGAGATCAGACTACTGATGATATGCATCCATCAGACTAATAGTACACCGTTAGATCAGAAGCACGATGGACGTCCGATGCGCTGCATGCGTGGTGATGCTTGCAAGTAAAAGAAACACCTATGCAGTTTGTTTGGATAGACGCTAATTGCGTTCTCTTTCCATAACTGCTTCCGTAATCTGTCAAGAAAACTGCCTCCGTAAATCACGTCCATTTAAGGGCATGTACAATGGTTGATAAGATAGTCTTATCTTAAGTCTTGCATGTAATTTAGAGATGACAAATTTTTTTGTCTACAATGGGTTATCTCTTAGCCTTATCTTTGATAACTAGCTATTCCTAAAAACGTGGTGGGACAAATTGTGCTAAGAGATCACCTCTTGTCTTCTCTTAAATAAGAGAAGACAAAGCTTTTTTCTGAGTTCTCTCTCCTCCACCTCATCATTTATCCTACATGGCATTTTTAAGATAGCACCATTGTACATGCCCTAATTATTAACCGCATTTCATGGAATTGGCTGCCGATTTAAGCTCTTTGTTAGCAGGTGGTCCGCTTCCTAAGAAAGCAAATATTGCTTCCATTATTAGTCAAATTTGCTTTCTGAACAAAAAGGAGTTTCCAAAATACTTTCCATACGCGATGAATTGAACTGCTGTCTACTGGTGAATTGGCTTCCATGGTGAATTAAACTTGGTATATTTTTTTTAGATGAACTTGCTACAATTTAATTGGAATGTACTTATGGGACAGACCTTTGTTTTTGCTTCAAAAATATCAAAATAATATTTCCATCGACTAGATAATTGCTCTAACCAAATAAGATCTTTACGTAGAAATCAACAATTATGATGAGTACGCATGCTTCAAACACATCAGGGATGTGTTTCCAAGAAAAATACAGATGTGATCCATTTGCTTCCATGGACAAAAATAATGTTACTCCACAGTTCCATGGAGAACCAATTTAAATCGTATACATGCATGCTTCAAACAATATGCCAACAGCTCCTACCGGCTTCCTGCTTTGCTCTTGCACAGGATCTTACAAACACGGCCATCAAGTGCAGCCTTAGGAGAAGCCCCTCAAGGGGGGCATTATTTTGGAGCCAGTGACGACTAGGAGCAGCACATCGGTCTGCATAAGCCCGCTTGAAGAAGTCAGTCGTCCCTCTGGTGGTGCTTCAACAGGCAGTACAAGCTTCCAACGCTGTCCAAATCACCAACGAAATGCTTGAAGCAAACATCATTCCAAATGAAGCAAAAAAATGTTTGATTGGAAGCATTTAATCAAGATATGTTCGGTGAATTAGTGTCGAAGAACAGTTGTATGGCCGAAGCATACAATTTGGCATTTTGAAGCAAAAATATAGTAGGATGGAAACATACAATTGCATACACTAGCAAATGGCTTGGCAATCATGTCGTCTCAATTTTTGTAGGCATGGAAGCATATGGTCACAATCAACATAGGAGAGGACGCACCAATAGAGGTATGGAATGAAAACAAATATGCAAGCATGACATAATGCAGGGTCAACAATGGAATATATATGCATTAATACCAGAATGAAAAGGCTAAATTACACAACCCGAAGGGACCATTTCAATAAAGAAAAATCACATATATAGGTGATGAGAAATATAATGAAACATGTTTGCTTTGGAAATAGAAAAAACTCCATACGCTAGATACAAATGTACTAAGTTAAGAAGCATGATTGTAGTTATATCTGCACCTATATAAAAACATGGAGGAATTCACCTAGGAAGTATGGATGCTCTAAAGAAAATGATCTTTAGGGGTATTGGATCCACATAAATTTGAAGTACATTTAAAATATCTTTAGGGGTTGTGAATAAAGCACATGGGTAATGTATACATAAAAATGGCGGGGTCAAATGGTTGTGAGCTAGATGTATAGAAGCAAAGCACCTACAACAAAGACATAGATGGCTATAGTACTACTATATGGGAGCATTGAAATTTTTCCATGGATATAAGTAGGAGAAGCAAAAAAATAAATGAAGAATTTAGTACAAGCAAGCAAGGAAGCTTTATGCAGAAATCTTAGAAGCAAATGTATTGTCATATTTGAAGTTCCAGTTGCTAGTTGGATGAAAATATGCTATATACAAGATACATAAAAGATATGCTATACTCATGAGTTCAAATTGAAGCATAGAACAATGAATATTGAAGCAAAACTAAAAATGTGTGGCTCAAGGGGATTGATGTTTTGACTTTTGACTCACCAACATATAGATTGACTTCTTTTTTGGGCATCTGGAAGCAAAAATTATAGATTCTAGAAGCATTTGTATAGCAATTCAGATGCTACAGACTTAGAAGAGCAATTCAGATGCTACAGACTTACAAGCAGAAATATATTGGTTGGGGATCAGATTTAAACTTGGATGGAAGCATGAAAATTTGAAATCATGTCGAAAACAAATATTACCGCCAACATTGGGAATCATATTATCATGAAATCTATAAGAAATTAACCAAGAGTGGTAGATGACATTGTGATCCATTACGCATCGGATGTATCCTAGATACACTCAACAAAACTCATCGAAGCAAGCATTGCATCCGAAGCAAAGCAAATCAAATCAAGTAATTAAAAATGAATCAAACATGAGATGAATCAGACCCTTGTTCGGGTGATTACATACCAGGGGGACGACGACACCTGGGATGTGCGTGCAACTTCTTTGCCGAGCCAAAACGACACACCAGCGCGGTGGCAGGGATGGTGACGGAGCAGGGTCTGGCGGGGAAGCGGCCCGGCGATGGGGGTGACGCGATCGGCGGTGAGCGCACGGCTTGGCTGAGCAGGCGGGGGGCGGGACGCGCACCGACGACGTGGAGCAGCTGTAGCCGTCGAGGAGTTGACGGTGCAGAGCTGGTTGGTGGCGGAGGTAGCCGTCGCGGTGAGAAGCTCTGCGTAGGGCGACATTGGGGATGCACTTGGCCAGGGGAGGCGAGACGGGGTGGCGTGGTAGGGACGGGGCGGGCGAGATTTACTCGGATTGGATCAGGATTCATTCGGCTGATTCGTTTAGAAACATTAGCCGTCGGATCAAAGAAGCATCAGCGGCGTAGGATCGGTCTGAGAAAAGTTCCCTAACAGACTACTGAATAGAAGTGTTTCCCAAAGTTAAATTACATAAAAACTAGCCACAAGTGTGAGTCATCATACCGCAATTGCAGCAAGCTTTGGATCCAAGGGTTCCTCACCCGCCCACTGCCTCTCGGTCATGCGCGACCTAATCCAAACCCTAGCGTGGGGCTCGGTGATGTGCGGGAAGGGTTCAGGCTTCCCTTGAGCACACATTTCTGTGTTTTGCTTGTCCCAGGCGTCCTGCTTCCCTACCTTGCCAGCGCTGCCAAGCTTGTGGTTGTGCTCGTTCCTCTCGCGTAGAGCCTTCGCTAACTTTGACTTACTGATGAATGCCTCGGTCGAGGCTTCAGCCAGCACGGCTTCCCAGTCTTCCAAACGGATCTTCGGCCATAGGCGTTTGGCTTTTTCCCAACTCCCAAGCATTGTTCTCGAGCCTCCTCCTCAATTCCCGCGCCCGATGTTTCCAGTTGCGCAGGGAGGTGCCCATGATCAATTCTGCCTTGGCCCTCATCCGGGCTTTATCTTCTTTTTGTTCTTCTCCTATTCCTTGCGTTTTAAAATGGTCAAAGAGCTTCTCCACCAATGATGATCTTGTTCATTTAGGCACTTTGTCCCATTCATCGTTGATCCGCAGAAAGTTCTTTACCAACGCCCCACATTGTAGGCTGAACGATGAATAAGCCTCACGAGGCTTACATGGGTGGCCGATTGTGTCGAGCTCCGTGACATGCCATACCGCGGTCGTCAGCTTCGTGCCCCCCCCTAGGCGCTCTCTGCTTCACACCCGAAGAAGAGGGCTCTTCAACGCCCTCCTCCTCTTCTTCGGCGCCATCACCCTCCTCCTCTTCTCCAGCGCCATCACCCTTTTCCTCTTCTTCGGCGCATCTGCTACTTGTTCCTGACCTCCCAGATTGAGAAGCGGCGGTGGCGTCCGCAGGCTGAGAAACAGCGGCGGCGTCCGTAGGCTGAGAAGCGGCGGCGGCGTCCTCCTCTGGTTGCGTTGGCACCAAGGGTTGAGCAGGGACGGCGGCATCAGCTGCTTGAGAAGTGCCGATCGTGGACGGCGTGGGGTCAGGGGTCCCCGACTTGTCCGTTTGTCGGCCCCCCGACATAGCACCGCTTTTCGATGTCATTTTAACTGCAGTATAACAATTAAGTTCTCAATATACAAAAGTGCTAATGTCTAGGCAGGGTCAAACGAACACTAATATATCAATGATATGATAGTGTACGAATTATATGCATAAGAAAGTATGACTTAAGCATCTCAATGATATGATATGATAGTGTACGAATTAAAAGGTTGTTATACAAATCAGAACTCCTACTTACTCATGTGAAGTCATAGATTCCTTAACTAAAAGTGTTACATACAATGTTACAAGTGTATATCTTTATCATTTTGAAGTACATTTCTTCTGTATTCCTTCCTAGCATCACTGTCATCAAAGTCGAATGCACTGGTATATTGGCATCTCTATATCGGCAGAGACTTGATACGAATTAACATGATATATCCTTCTACCGAAACTTAATGGACACCCCTATTAAGTTAGGAATACCATGTAGGTCTAAACAGCAAAAGATAACTCAAGAATAGTGGGGTAGTGCAGAATTTCAGAGACAAGGTCTTGGGCATTCCTATTTACTCATATCTTCCCGGTTCCATATTTACACAAACAATAACTCATTTGCATAACACAAACAATAACCCTAAAAACAGAGTCAATAAGTTTGCAGGAAAATCAATGTCACTGAAGGGAAAAGCCAGAGTAACCTTTCAGGAAAACAGAGTCAATTTGGAGAAGTCAATGTTCTATTTCAGCCCTGTGATGCAGAAGTAATCCTTGGACCCAACCCTTTAGCTGCAAATGGAGAAAACTTCACAGTCTAGTATTGCAAAAATATGGAGTTTTCTAAAAATTTCCAAACCAGTATTGGTAGTCAGGCAATGATCTACTGACAAATAAAAGAAAAAGCCAACCAGTATTATCATGTGAAACATCCTTAATCAATCCATGCAAGTAAGAAAATCTTTCAGCAATAAATAACTTTCGGACGTGTTTGTTTTAGGTACGGTTTTGGATTCATACTCTGTATCGGATTGCCCCGGTGTCGATTACAGTATGGAAAACCACCGTTTTGTTTGTTTTTTGCTGTTTGGTTCCCCACAGTTTAACGATTACGTAAGTGAGAAATTGCATCCCGCACTGTTTGCTGAGGTGTGAATTCATGGTGTGGTACTATTCGACCGTAGTTTGTCCACATAAGAATACGGTCAGAAACTTCAGATTGCCACACGTTAACATTTTTGAACTGCAGAAACAACAGGTTTCACAATTAAACTATCAACAGCAGGATTCACCAGCAGAAATCTAACAAGTAAATCAGACAAGTACATATTCATATCAGAAATAACAGATGAACTGTCGATAAGTATCACAAGCAGAAATTGTGTTACTATTCAGACCAAAAGCAACAACATCAACAGGCACACCATATTCAGTCTAGAAACACAACATTCAGACCACATAAACAACAGAATCACAATCAGACAGTTAGATGCATCACAACAACATAAAAATCTTGTCTTTACCAATGAACTGAAACAAAAAAAAAATTGCCTTTTAGCTGATTATTCATTCCTCCCTCCATTCATCACAGTTGTATCCACGTCATTCTTCATTGTTGTTTTGCTGCTTCAGCTGCATTTGTAAAAAAGAAACATAAACTTCATCTTTAGTAAGAGATTATCAAATAGTAATTGATCTGTCTAAACCATGGCAGTTTATGCATGCGTTATTCACAATACCCCAAATTCAGTTAGAACAGGATGCAGTAATAACAGATACCAACCAAAGTACATTACACATGAATCAGAAGGGTACTAAAAATATAGACTAAAAGAACTACCATTGGTAGTCGCTGATTGCCATTGACGTTGCAAATGATGTGCCTGTGACTTTATCATACTAAAAATAACTGACAGCCATTTAGAGAGAGCTAGAGAGAAAGGCCAGAAAACTTTGCTAAACCCGTTCCTGGCGTCACCAAGCCAAACCAACGATGGTCCACGCCTTGCCTCATCATTCACCCCACCCAACTAAAAAGGCATTGCGATCATTCATCCCAAAGCCAAATCAGCTAGCCTTTTTATCTATGGACCATCGGTGACTAAAAATAACTGTTCAGGTAATGACTAAAAATAACTGTATCACTAACACAAGATAGCAATGCCTCGTTGAATGGCCATAATAAAGCTAAAGCAAAGACAATATTATTTATGTGATGGCTCTCAATGGCACTATCAAACATGCACAGCAATGTGGGTAAGAAATTGTCTAACAAAGCTGTTCACGTAATGGAACCACAGCACTGCACAAAGCAATCAACCACAGCACCCTATCTTTAAGACCACAAAGCAATCGACACGCACTGCACAAAGCAATCAACGCACACATGGAGGAAGAAATGCTCTGCTTTAAGACCACAAAACACGGGTAACGCAATCGCAATGCTCTGCTTCTTTCCTAATCGGGAGAAAACGGACTCAACCAAACAGGCAAACACCTCCTTAGTTTATCTATATCTATATATCTTTACCTACCTACTAATAAAGAACGCATTGCGGCTCACCGTCACGGCGTTTTTACAAAAAGGTCCCTGTGTTTTTTAGTATTCAACCCGCGGTCCTCGTAATAAGTCAACCGAACCAGTATACGCGAGAGGAAAGAAAGAAAAACACCCGCAGGACCGTGCTCCCAATCCTATCTCCCCCCAGCGCGCCGCCACCTCCTGCCATGTGTAGGGGGACGCAGCAGAAAACAAAAAAATTCCGACCTACGCACCAGCCCAGGACCACTATGGAGACTGCATACAAGGTTTGATCATTTTCGTTACCGACTCGTAGCGCAGCGGAAGTAGAGTCGATGACGAACGGCGGTGCAGATCCCCGCAGCTAGGATTTTACAACCTCCCAACCGCGAGGATGTATACCCTCATCTGCCCCGCGGACAGCCCTCCGGGAGGCGGTCGCACAGTCCCCCGGACGGTGTCGCAGACAGCCCTTCGGGAGGACCTCCGAAACTCGGACTGTCACTCGGACAGCCCTTCGGGAGGACCTCCAAAACTCGGACGGTCACACGGACAGCCCTTCGGGAGGCACTCTCGAACTAAGACCGAAACTACGATCTCTCTACAGAGTTGCACACATACGGTGTCATCTATCCGGCAGGGCTTCGCCGTCCAGAACTAGTTCCCACCGGAACCCAGACAGCCTTTCGGCTCTACGAAACTATTTCGCTGGGAGGGAGAGAGAAGCCAGAAATGTCATGGCATGTGTATGTGAGAGCAAGGATGAAGCATATGGGGCTGCCTCCTCCCCTCTATTTATAGGAAAAACAAGGGGTAGGATGGGCATATCCAAAATGCCATGTCATCCCAAAATATCTTGGGAAGATATTTGTGGAAAGCCAACTTCCAACCATATCCATAAATCTGATTTCACTATTCACGACGACATTTTTCAGCGTCTGATCGAACTGAAAATATTCATGTAGGCTTAGAACATTTCCAGTACCCACCAAAATAATTTTCAACGCGAGCCGGAACAATTCCGGTTTAGTGATTTTCATCTGCGAAAAGCATCTGAAGCGGTTTCGGCAGCTCCGGAACATTTCCGGTTTTCATTCCGGAAAATTCCAGAAAGTTTCCAGAATGATTCTGGCACCCTCCAAGAATTATCAGGCATGTGCCGAAACCAATTTGACTTTATGGTGTACTCCGAAACAACTTTTCGGTTTAGTGATTTTCATCTGTGAAAAGCAACTAAAGCGGTTCCGGCAGTCCGGAACATTTCCGGTTTTTGTCTCTGAAAAATCTCAGAAGTTACCGGAACAATTCTGGTACCTTCCAATAATTTCCAGGCATGTGCCGAAACCAATTTGACTTTATGGAATACCCTGAAACAACTTTTCAGTTTCACCAGAACTATTCCGATATCCTCTCCGGAACGTTTCCGTTTCGTCCGAAACTTTTTCGGTGAATTTCTGTCAGACTCCCCGTCTAGTATTCAGCAGATAGATGACCCTGAAGCGTGTGACCCTATAGGTTCGGTGAAGTATAGACATGACCCGGAACACTTTCCGATCAATGATCAACATCGGAGCCGTGGACACCCATATTGACCCCTATACCCACACGAATGAATATTCGAGTGAACCTCCAGTTGCCGTGTGCTATTCCTGTTGCTTCGCGATATGTTACAAATACCCGAGGTGAGACATGTAGGCATCCCCGTGGATCAACAACTTGTCCACTATGCCAGTTACCTCGTTACCGGTATTGTTCTCTTTTCTCGTTCCCGTGTTCCGGCATCCCCGTGATCAAATCACAAAGTGTCTGGCCAGACGATGATGGATACCGTAACACCGAGAGGGCCCAGAGATATCTCTCCATCGTCGGAGGAGCAAATCCCAATCTTGAGCTATCAAGTTACTTGACATACTTTTCCATGAACCCGCAAGCCGCCGTAATAGCCACCCATTTACGGATGACGTTTAACAAACCCCAAAGTTCATGAAGCAAGCATGAAGAAACTCGATACTCTCATGGTCTAAGGAATCATGCAAACATTAACCATCTCTGTGTTATTAACCATTAACTAATGACGAATGTATCTCATAGCATAACATCAATTCGGGTCGATTCAACACAAGTGTTCTACCAACAATTGTGCCCTCAAAATTGCCGGCATAGTCATGCCCATGATCAGGAAAACAGGATCATCATGCAATACTTGAGCCAGTCATAGAGGCTTGACTAGGAATACTTTTTACCGTTTATTATCCCACACGTGCACATGAGTTTCCCTCCAAGCCTCGTTTTATTTGCAGACTCGAGAATCATTGCAGTTATAGCATGGAACATAAACATAATTATGAACAGGGAGATAATCAATAACATTTATTATTGCCTCTAGGGCATATCTCCTACAGACTCCCACTTGCACTAGAGTCAATAATCTAGTCAATGCTAATGCACTTTACACCTATGGCATACTGGTGTAAAATATGCTTCGCATGTGGTATAGCCTGATGTCCAACGGATCTGACGACTTCAGCTCCGTGTGTAACTTTGCATATCCCCGCGTTTTCACGCTTTCACAAAATTCATATTTTGTGTGGACTTGGCTTTGCATATGTGTGAATCATTGGTCGAAACCTGATTCCTCAGACTGAGCTATGGAGCAGCTATCTGCAATAGTGTCCCATAGACCAAAGCCATCTTGGAACCATACTAAGTTCATGAATGAACTATATGATTCAACAACTTCTTTGTCACTTCTTAAGTGTCAACATACTTAGCCTTTGTTATAGAATTCGCCACAATATCTTGTTTGGAACAATTTCCAACTACCGTGCCACCATGATGTGTATCACAAAACCCTCAACTTAAATCAAAAATCGCATGGAGCATCGATGAAGACTGTTTCGATGTTACCTTTTACAACGAACTCTTCATGATCTCCACTTGCGAGAAACCATGTCATCGGTACTGCTCTAGTACTTAATGACATCTTTCACTGTTGTCCCATGATCAGTACTTTGATCACTATGGTATCTATACTCGCAACAACTTTGGAGTATTGGACATATCTGGTTGTTTTTACATACCATGGAATACATGATTAATCCAAACACAAGAGTGTGTGGAATCACCATCATGTATTTTGCTCATCAGTGTTTTGAGACACCGAGTCTTGCAAAACCCTTTCCATGTGACTTCGGCAAGAATCACTCCTTGGCGTTTTAAATGCTAAAAGGTTTTAGCACCTTGTCAATATGTATTCATAGCTTAGCCCCATTAGGTAAATCTATCTCCATAGATCATCATGCCTAATATTAAGGCTATTTAGCCCAAGCACTTCATCGAAAAACTATTTTCAAATGAAGTCCTAATTCGTGTCAAGAAATTTATTTCCAATTAACAATGTGTTAAGTACACAAGGTTTTTAGAAATATTATTATGCTCCCACTTACTTTCTTGAATCACAAGCATCTTCGATACCCATTTGATGATGTCAAAACCCTTTTGACCATTCCATCAAAAACGAAGATTCCAACTCCACTTTGCTCTCTTCTGTCCATCGCTGGAACTCTGAAGTTTGCATACTTACTAGCATCCTCTGGATCGACAAATTACTTTGGACTGTATCACATACAAGTCCTAGGTTTCATTTCCATCACATGGAAATCCTTTTGTCATCCATGTTTCATATCTCATGATTGAAATATGTATTAATTGCTAGTTCAACCCGAACCGACTTTAAGCATCGCCACGGTGAGACAATCTCATCGTAGTCAACTCCTTGAACTTGTTATTGCAACAAGTCGAGCTTTATGGATAAAACATTTTATCCGTATCAGGTTTTAGTTCCATAAATATTCGTTAGACTCTAAGTCTTCCGAAAGGTGTATCAAGATCTTAATCTTGAATCACATATATGGAAACTATCTCGGATTGTATTGGCATTTAGCCAATTCCGGAGTCAGGGCCCATCAACGCTTCCTTGTGAATCGTAGGTATACTGTTGTCTAACAACAATATCTCGTTTGCGCACCTGATAGGTTTGCACGAGCTTTGCCTACGTGGTTCAGCTGCAAGATCGACCGAAGTCCATACATTTTATTGTAGAGACTTCCGTATCAGTCGCAGTAGGAAACTCCGGAATTACTTCCAAGTCTCTTTCCTTTGATCTGATGACGATGATACTGTTTATCTCGTCGAGTTGCACTGTTCTCCCACTCACCTTTTTGAAAGAACCATTTTCTTCAAAAAAGCATACCGTTCTTTGTGGCAAACCTATTTGCCTTGGTATTGTGGTGGGGAAATACCCAATGACTTGGGATAACCTACAAAGTAGCACTTGCCTGATTTGAAATAGGTTTGTAACCTTTTACACAAGCCCCATATTCCAAATGTTAAGAAAAGATATAACATGGTTGGGCGTACCATACCATGGCATCATTTCAACAGACCCGATGGAGCTCTTTTCAGTATAAAAGCCGCAGTCTCTAAAGCATCACCCTTTTAAAGGGGTAATGGCAAATTTATTTATGTCATCTTTGATCTTACCATGTCATGAATGGTTTGATTACATCTACACAGACTCTCCACTTGCAGTGGTGTTCCTGGAGGTGCAAGTTTTGAAACCCCTTTCACAACTCATCAGACATTCGCTAAACTTGTAACTCAAATATTCCTTTCTGCAATCGAATTGTAGAAACATAATTTTCTTGTTACAATAACTTCTACTTCATTTTTGAAAACCTTCTGAATGAATTCAAAAGATCCAGACTTACGTCTCAACAAGTAAATATCCATATATCTACTTGAGTCATTTCTGAAGATAGATAAATCCACTACTTGCAACAACATTTATTGGACTACACACATCATGATGTATGATCACCAATATGTTCTTTGCTCGTTCCTTATGGCCTGTGAACGGTATTTCAGTCACTTCACTTTTCGGAGGAAAGTTGCAAGTGTCAGATGATTCAAAATCAAATGACTTTAAAATCCATCATAATGGAATTTTCCATGCGGGTTTCTCCAAAGTGACCAAATGCAGTGCCACACATATGTGGTATTCTTTTAGTCTTGCGACATTTAGCGTCAGTGTTATGGATGTATCATATTACCATCAATATTCATAACATACATCCCATCCTGGATGGAAGCATGGCCCTTCATGTTATTCATAACACCGAACATCAAAAGTTCTCTTATGAATAACCTCCTTGCAAGATACCTTATGCAAAGGGCTAGAGTGTATTGAAACTCTAAATGAATTATGAAAGTAAATACAGAGGTAATGTATTATTATCAATATTCATAACATACTTCTCATTCATAATGAAAGTATGGCCCTTTTGTTATTCATAACTCCGAACATTAAAAGTTCTCTTATGAACAACCTTCTTGCAAGATACTTTATGCAATGGGCTAGAGTGTGTAAAACTCTAAAATGATTTATGAAAGTAAATACATAGGGAATACACCTATGGAAGGTATAGTAACATTTACTATGTTCCCTGCGTGTATCTAAACCTCATTCCTGACTAGTCTTTCAAGCCATAGTAGTTCTTACATCGAGTTGCAACAGAATGCAATCGAGCGGGTATCTTTGTGATTAACTCACAATACCCAAGAATTAGTGATTAACATGTTTAACCATAATTCCAAAGAACTATATCTCTGACCAGCCTTCTATACATCAAAAACTTGTATGACATTCATACATGAGCTGGATATTCCAGTCTTCTTTCCTTTTGCCATTATACTTCTAACAGTTTCACTTTCAGTATTTCTCCTACTCTCAGAAGAAGCACCCAACTTAAGAGTGGTGTTAGCCCCGGATTTCCTAGGCGTGAAAGTTTCACTAACACCCTTCGGACACTTCCTTTCTCTTTAAGTTGTTGTTTTATTCACCTTTCATCATATGACAGGCGTTCTCCTGGATCCCTCTCTTATCAGTCTAATGCATAGTAAACTCCTTTACTAATAGTTTACAAACAAACATTGCTTTGGATATCTCATATCTTTTAGCCTTTGTCTGTCTCTGAAAATGATTTTCAGATTCCATGAATATCACATAACTATCCAAACTTTCGAAGTTCGGGTCTCATGGAAGCAAACATATTGCACTTGACTGAAAACGGAATTCTAGCTTTTTGGATCGAAGGACGAGTGTCACATGATCCATAGCATTAGCGGGAGAATACCGAAAGCATGCGATAGGACAAAATCCTTCTCGGCACTCTTGAGGACAATCCTCACATTACGTTACCAACCGTAAAGTTTTAACCAGATATTTAACAGCTATTCAATTTTAATAGGGAAGGTGGAAACGCGAGCCATTATTCTACAACTTTTATGCAAATCACACTTTAGACAGTGTTCAGAATTAATTGCACCAAGAATTAAACAAGTTAATTCTACAGTGCGCTCCCACTCAAATCAATATCTCTCAAAATTGATTATGAGTGATACAAGACCCGATTTTTGATTGTTCTCCACGATGGTAGCATCACAGATGACGAAAAATCTCAACCGGTAGGCCAACTTGCCAATCACATCTCTATGTGACTCTTGTTCATCTTTCGATGCGTGTGTTCCGAGCTCATGACTTTCATGCCTGAACGTCAAGACAACCAAGTGATCTCGCTGCGAGGTCTCAACTCACCCGCCTCACACTTCTCTAATCGTTCGTGCCCATGTTAGCATGTGACACCCCGAAAAGTTAGGTGCCGTGACGGTGCTACACTTGGGAGAACACTAACTACTTGATATTTGTTGTGAGAGATCACCCTAATAAAAGCGACTACCGCGCAATCAAAAGGGTGCATCATAAGGGATAAACATCTCAGACAATTCATAATAGCAAGATATGGTATAGCCCTTTCTGACGGAGAAGTCTTTCATTTCTTCGTCTTCGGCATTCGCGTCGGTGTTCACCTTCGCGAAGATTGCCACCACCTTGTCGATGCACCAGATAATATTGCTATCTCTATAGCTAATAAAATAAGTGCATTACTGAAGGTTGACACGCAGGTCATTAAAGTGACAATCATATGGCTCCAGCCATCATGCCGAATCATGACACGCAGGTCATGTTAATCAATTTACATTATATAGTCATCTCATACATAATCAAATTATAATGAGCACTGCTATACCACATCACATGCACATGCAAACCATCCTGCAAAACCAAGTTAGACGCCTCTAATCGGTTTATACAAAATTTTATTTTACGTGGCTTCTAAGGTTTCGAAACAAACCGAAGCTACCAACGTCCATCATCAAGCATGATAATCCAAGTCGCTAGATTAACATTGCGGGGTGTATGAAACACGAGATAATAAAATCTCGAGCCCCATACTAAACTTCGTCATACGCGTGACCCCCGTGCAGATCATATCTGCATTGCCCTTTCGTCTGCGAAATTTCATCTTTCTTTTTAACTACGGTGGAATTCAATGAACTGTTAGCACTTCGTTGATCAATCAGGATCGCGGATTGCCAGAACATTGAAACTCCACCATACTGTTATCAAGATCAGAAATATGCAAATTCCAGGGAAGCAACAAGAACATCGGGTAACAGATTTCATCTGCTACCCGCACAAATAATTTTCAGTAATAGAACTCATCTACTACCTAATTATATTGTGCAATACCCATACATCTCTATGTATTCTAGATCGCAACCTGCATCTACGCATAGCACGGCTCTTGATGCCACTGTAGGGGAACGCAGCAGAAAACAAAAAATTTCCGACCTACGCACCAGCCCAGGACCACTATGGAGACTGCATACAAGGTTTGATCATTTTCGTTACCGACTCGTAGCGCATCGGAAGTAGAGTCGATGACGAACGACGGTGCAGATCCCCGCAGCTAGGATTTTACAACCTCCCAACCGCGAGGATGTATACCCTCATCTGCCCCGCAGACAGCCCTCCGGGAGGCGGTCGCACAGTCCCCCGGACGGTGTCGCGGACAGCCCTTCGGGAGGACCTCCGAAACTCGGACTGTCACTCGGACAGCCCTTCGGGAGGACCTCCAAAACTCGGACGGTCACACGGACAGCCCTTCGGGAGGCACTCTCGAACTAAGACCGAAACTACGATCTCTCTACAGAGTTGCACACATACGGTGTCATCTATCCGGCAGGGCTTCGCCGTCCAGAACTAGTTCCCACCGGAACCCAGACAGCCTTTCGGCTCTACGAAACTATTTCGCTGGGAGGGAGAGAGAAGCCAGAAATGTCATGGCATGTGTATGTGAGAGCAAGGATGAAGCATATGGGGCTGCCTCCTCCCCTCTATTTATAGGAAAAACAAGGGGTAGGATGGGCATATCCAAAATGCCATGTCATCCCAAAATATCTTGGGAAGATATTTGTGGAAAGCCAACTTCCAACCATATCCATAAATCTGATTTCAGTATTCACGACGATATTTTTCAGCGTCTGATCGAACTGAAAATATTCATGTGGGCTTAGAACATTTCCAGTACCCACCAAAATAATTTTCAACGCGAGCCGGAACAATTCCGGTTTAGTGATTTTCATCTGCGAAAAGCATCTGAAGCGGTTTCGGCAGCTCCGGAACATTTCCGGTTTTCATTCCGGAAAATTCCAGAAAGTTTCCAGAATGATTCTGGCACCCTCCAAGAATTATCAGGCATGTGCCGAAACCAATTTGACTTTATGGTGTACTCCGAAACAACTTTTCGGTTTAGTGATTTTCATCTGTGAAAAGCAACTAAAGCGGTTCCGGCAGTCCGGAACATTTCCGGTTTTTGTCTCTGAAAAATCTCAGAAGTTACCGGAACAATTCTGGTACCTTCCAATAATTTCCAGGCATGTGCCGAAACCAATTTGACTTTATGGAATACCCTGAAACAACTTTTCAGTTTCACCGGAACTATTCCGATATCCTCTCCGGAACGTTTCCGTTTCGTCCGAAACTTTTTCGGTGAATTTCTGTCAGACTCCCCGTCTAGTATTCAGCAGATAGATGACCCTTAAGCGTGTGACCCTATAGGTTCGGTGAAGTATAGACATGACCCGGAACACTTTCCGATCAATGATCAACATCGGAGCCGTGGACACCCATATTGACCCCTATACCCACACGAATGAATATTCGAGTGAACCTCCAGTTGCCGTGTGCTATTCCTGTTGCTTCGCGATATGTTACAAATACCCGAGGTGAGACATGTAGGCATCCCCGTGGATCAACAACTTGTCCACTATGCCAGTTACCTCGTTACCGGTATTGTTCTCTTTTCTCGTTCCCGTGTTCCGGCATCCCCGTGATCAAATCACAAAGTGTCTGGCCAGACGATGATGGATACCGTAACACCGAGAGGGCCCAGAGATATCTCTCCATCGTCGGAGGAGCAAATCCCAATCTTGAGCTATCAAGTTACTTGACATACTTTTCCATGAACCCGCAAGCCGCCGTAATAGCCACCCATTTACGGATGACGTTTAACAAACCCCAAAGTTCATGAAGCAAGCATGAAGAAACTCGATACTCTCATGGTCTAAGGAATCATGCAAACATTAACCATCTCTGTATTATTAACCATTAACTAATGACGAATGTATCTCATAGCATAACATCAATTCGGGTCGATTCAACACAAGTGTTCTACCAACAATTGTGCCCTCAAAATTGCCGGCATAGTCATGCCCATGATCAGGAAAACAGGATCATCATGCAATACTTGAGCCAGTCATAGAGGCTTGACTAGGAATACTTTTTACCGTTTATTATCCCACACGTGCACATGAGTTTCCCTCCAAGCCTCGTTTTATTTGCAGACTCGAGAATCATTGCAGTTATAGCATGGAACATAAACATAATTATGAACAGGGAGATAATCAATAACATTTATTATTGCCTCTAGGGCATATCTCCTACACCATGCCCCGCCCCGACTCACCGCGCGCCGCCACCTCCAACCCTCCTCCTACCTTCAATCCTCCTCCGTTCAGCGTGGTCGCGGCCGACGACGCGCGCCTCCTCTGGGAAGAGGCCGTGGGAAACCAGAGGCCGCAGAGGCAAGGCGACGCTCCTCCCAGATCAGACCCACCCCGCGCGCCACCTGGGGCCCTCCCCTATGCCATTGCAGAATCCCATATGTGGGGACGAGGCAGCCCACAGTCGGGAGCACCGTCAGATCCAGCCGGTCGACCACGACGCCCATGGAGCGCGGGGGAGCAACACGGCCTGACCTGGCAGGGTGGACGCGACGGTGGTGGTGGCTAGGAGGCAGAGGCAGTCGTCGTCGACGGGCCAGGTGGTGGGCTGGCCGCGGCGACGTGGTGCCTGATGGGGGAGGGGAGTGTCGCACCGCGAACCTCGCGCCGGCGGGCTGGGTGCTCCTCGCGCCGGTACCTGCTCTGGGAAGAGCAGGAGGGGTGGTGGTAGGGCAGTAGTCGCCGCGTCCCCGGGTGCCCGCCGCCCTCCCCGCGCACATGGTCGCCATCAACCCCTAGCGTTGGACTCTGGTAGTCGCCATCGCTGACGGAGTAGGAGGGGATACGGAGGTCGGCGAGGGGCATGGTCTTGCAGGTCTGACATGGCGTGTGTGTGCTCTCGCAACACCGCTGCGTCAGCTAGCACATAAACTGATTGATGAGATGAATTAAAATGCTTCTGATTTGTTAGGCCGGTCATCCTCTCTTCTTCCGCCTGTTCAAGTCCTAGGATCCTTCACATGCCACAGTATTCATTCACTGACATGCTGTATGGGTGAACAACTGTGAGATCCGGTCACAATGCATGTACAATCGCCGCACAGCACCGCGGGCGCGCGCATGGCGCTCAACGAGCTGCAGAAGGAAATGGGAACGTGAAACTGTGGGGTGAATTGGGTGTGAGCTTTGAAGCGTTTGTCCGCTAGCAGAGGAGGGGCATCGTGGCGCAGTTTCCGGCTTTTGCAGGTCATCGGTCTCAGTTGCATCCAGCTGACAGCAGAGTTCCTGTTCGTCTCAATGCCTTTCTGAACCCACTTGGTAAGCAATTGTTGTTGCTTTGGCTCTTTCTGAACCTTGCAACATTGCCGTCAGGTAGAGTCGTAGAGAGGATCCAGTGCCTAGACTGCACTTTTTAAACAAAAATATAGTGCTCAAGTTCAGGAGGTGTTGTGCATATGGAAAAGAAAAGCAAATTTGTTACCAGAATTATCACATTATGCCATCTTTCATTAAAATTACTTAAAGGTCGATTACCCATGGGTTCTGCACTTCACTAGAAGTCATTTGTATCCTTGACCTGATAAGCTGTTGTTGTCGTATTGTGAATTATCCATAGTATGGGACCAAATTTATTTTTTTAGTTTTGCACCATTCCTTGTTCTTTGATAAATGGAGACTTCCATCGTTTTGTGTTTTGCTTGATTTTTGCTATAATATAGGCATTGTAGGATTTGGCTTGTTCATTGTGAAACATTTTCAGTCTGAAATTTTATTATTTTTTCTCCCGTTGCAACGCACGGGCGAGTTAAAAAAAATATGGTTCGAGATTCTTTTTGGGCTGCAGATCGAGCGGCGGCGCTGCCGATCCGA
Organism: Elymus sibiricus; assembly: GCA_039707655.1. NCBI lineage: Eukaryota > Viridiplantae > Streptophyta > Magnoliopsida > Poales > Poaceae > Elymus > Elymus sibiricus. Next base: position 17,516,625 of record CM077672.1, on the reverse strand, counting down.
TCGGGAGCAGGACGACAGCGGCGAGCACATGAAGGGCGCGGGCGACACGCTGCCCGGGCGAGAGGAGGAGCAGGAGGGGAGGCGCGGAGGCGGGGCCGTATGCGTACGCAGCGGCTGTCCATGGCGGTTCGGGTCGATGCAAGAGAACGAGGGGAGGAGCTCGCGAGGGCCGGCACCGGGAATGGAACGGAGGCGGGTGGATCTGGCGATTCCGAAGGGGCTGTGGCGACGAGCGGCTCCGTGGGCGGCGACCTGCGGGGTTCAAGCGGCGGCTGCCATGAAGGTTTGTCAGATATACTTGCAGTTTATGCATGGGTTGATCCTTCCACTGGATACTGTCAAGGTTTGCATTTCAATGGAGCATTGCATCGTTTTGCTTCAATTATTTAAACTGCCTAAATGGTATAAGTTGATTGTAGGTATGAGCGATCTGCTTTCCCCTTTTGTTGTTCTATACAAGGATGATGCAGATGCCTTTTGGTGTTTTGAGATGCTACTGAGAAGGATGGTAATTTGTATCTATGTCAAACTATACTGGCATATGTTAGGTTTGTATTTTTGCATGACTTAATGCATGATATAAATTTTGTTGCATCTCAGCGTGAAAATTTGCAGCTCGAGGGACCGACAGGAGCTATGAAGCAGTTGGAAGCATTGTGGAAGATCATGGAATTGACAGAAACGGAAGTAATAAACTGGTAAGGATCAAACAGGCAAATGGAGTCCTAATTTTCTGTTGGAAATTCACATGATATGGTTCTATGTTTGAGGCTTTAACAGACTGCGTATGCCCCAACATTTGAGGTGTGAGTGTGTGACTTGATTTTTTGTGCTGTTACAGTTAATCGGTAATGGATAAATCAAATTTTGTTATGTAGATTGGTAAGACTAATTAAGTTAAAATTTTCTTATTTATGAGTTATAATTTCTTACACCAAAACCAGATTTGTGGATGTTTAATAGATTTTCAGAGGGATATAAGACTAGAAGTGTGGATGTTTGTCAATTTTCAGAGGGAAATAAGCCAACAGAAAGCACATAAAAACATGGCTGCTTTGGGAAATTTTGGATGTTACCCATGCTCATGCATGATGGTAGTTGTTGCGAAGCTCATCTTATCAATCCATCATGAATCATCCCAGCACCACAAATTGTCTATTTAGTTCATCACAAACACCAGTATCACGGGGATAATGGAGGTAAATCAAAGCTCAATGCTGAACCCTTGGTACCTCCTCCATGTTATGTTAGGACAAGAAAACAACCCAAGGGGCACCAAACCATTTATGCTCAGCTAGCTTCAGATTTTTGTTTTTGCATAATTAAGATGACAAGATTGCAGACATACGATACTAGCTAGCTAATTTTAATCCCATTACAATGTTATAAATAGCTTCCTGAGCATACATGCGTCATTGCTCCATGTTTTTACACCAGCAAGTGGCACATATTGAACTAACCTGGCACCTTTTGCCAGGCTGATAAAGTTGAGTTTTTTTCCCATTTTTGCTGAGGAGTCTGCCTATGCTGCGTGCGTGCGCTCGTCCTCTGCTCAGACACCGTCAAGGCTCTCGACCTCAACCAACGATATGCTGAGATAACGTGGCAGCCACCAACTTGTGGTCGCTGAGCGTGCGCTCCTTCTTCCGGTTACACAGCGACCATGACAAGATGACGGTGGTGGTCTCGGCTTTTAGGATGGAGGCCTTCTGCTGCATTTTCTCATGGACGAACCGACCAACGCAGCATTCCTAGCTACAATTTCTTTGTCGTAGAAGCTGAAAGTATATGGTCTGGATTTATATTATAGTGTATGTATGAGAACTGATTCAGAGTATGTTGGTCATTTGCGTTCTGAATCTTTTTGCTGTATATATGATTTCTATGGGAGAGAATGATACATGAGCCAGTAATAATACAACTAAAGTTTGTGAACATATCATTATAAAATGGTTGGCTAGATAATGTATGCATTCTGCTATGGTCATTTCGTTTGTAGCTATACACTTTTTTAGAATACTGTACAATTTTATCTATAGCTCATTTTGTTAGGAATGATAGTAAAACGAGGAATATTTTTCTACTTGTCGATCTTCTATCCCCTATCCACCCCGTTTCGCTCATGCTTCCACTTTCAAAAAACGGAAGTGGACCTGTGGGGTCTTGAACATGTTTATTGGGGGGCATTTGGATTTTTTTTCCTCCCGTTGCAACGCACGGGCATGTATGCTAGTACCACTTATAAACGCAGCAGTTTTTGGTTTTGTCCGCTCCCCTCTAAGGGATGGTTAGTCCAAGACGCGGAACAACAGAGTTTTCTTTTGGAGAAACACTATTATTATGGGGCTGTACACGCGGTAGAAAAATTACGCCAATCTGTTGAGATATGGTATGCGACAAGTGAATATTTGAAACAAGAAATGAATTCAAATTTTCGGATAACGGATCCTTCTAATCCAGTCTATCTAATGTCTTTTTCAGGAGCCAGAGGAAATGCATCTCAAGTACACCAATTAGTAGGTATGAGAGGATTAATGTCGGACCCTCAAGGACAAATGATTGATTTACCTATTCAAAGCAATTTACGAAACGAAAAATCGTCCGGCCGTGCGCGAGGGTCTTCCTCCGTCCGTGATTAGTGCCTTCGAAAAAGTCTTCTTCCATATACGTTGCCCCCATATCAACGCGAGAGCCCACCTGACTTCACCTCATCGATTGCGATGATGGCCGAATCCAAAAATGCTGCGCAGCAACTCCTCCAAGAAGATCGCGGCGGCCAGCGACCTCGACAGTGCGATCCTCCTCGACGCATGGGACCCGTCGCGCATCGTGCTGGCCAAGCCGGCCGATCTGGCCTGCTCCATGAGCCCCCGGCGCGAGCAACTCGACGAGGCGGCGACCAAGGTGCAGAAGCTCTTCAAGGGCCACCGCACGCGCCGGAGCCGACGGGTACGTCGAAGGCCGCTGCGGCGGCGGGGATGGGATCGGCAGCGGGCGGCAAGGCCGCGCCGGGGCCGGGGAGCCTGCGCAAGTCGTCGTCGCTGAACGCGGCGGCGTCGTTCACGCGTGTGTGCCTGTGCGCGCCCATCTCCTCCTACAACGAGCCGTCGCTCTACTTTCAAGAGGGCATGGCGCCGCGGTGGAGCTACAGCTACCCGCGCGCGTCGTCGGCGTCCGTCCATCCAGTATGAAGATGACTTTAGACCAAAACGAAACACTTCTGGATTCGCTTGAAGTCTGAAAGGCTGAAGTATCTTAGTGCGGACAACAATTACCTAGAATTGCTGAGGATGAAGACCTTGAGCCAACTTGAGTCAATGAATACTTGGAATAGTATCCCATCACATTGTTAGAGTCTGGAGCGGTAGCGAGCCTCCTCAGGGCGTCACGATTCTCAGCCGTCGGATTCAATTTCCAAAACGATCCGGGCCGTCGGATCTTCGGGCGAGATGATCCTGGCCGTTGGATCCGCTGTGATTTGACTAGCAATGAATAGTGCGCATATGTTCACACCCGTTCCACCGTCCTAACTCTCGCTGACAGGCGGGGCCCAAGCGGGGTGGGCCACCTGTGTCATTCACTGTGGAGGCGGGTTTGCCCGGTGCTGCTGTGGACACGCGCGGGGTCGTGCCACCGCCTATAATTTTGTGTGGCCGCCGAGGGTACTTTCGAGATTTCACCCCGTGGGCCTTGCGTGGCGTTTCGTGGATGGCTGGGCTGCGCGTAAGGGCGAAGCGAGCGACGGATTCGGTGAGAAGTGAGAACCCTAGACGCCCACCTTGCACGCGCGCGCGATGCGTCTTCCCGCCTCCGTCGCCGCCCTCCTGCACCCCCTTGCCCCGCCGTCTCCTCCGCACAGCTAACCACCGCTCCTTCGCGCTGCTGCCCTCCTCCTCCGCGTCGGGGCCGGGTAGGATTGAGCACGGGCCGCGGAGATAGCGAGGTGGCCGAGCTGTCGGCAACAGCAGCCGCCAGGGACGCCGTCGCGCCGCCTTGCCTCCACTCCCGCGACCCCGCGCCGGTCAGCAGCAGCAGGTCGCCAAGCCTCTCCTTTCCTTCTCTTTCTCGGCTTCCTCTCTTTTCCTCTACTCTGAACTTCTCTCTGTTTCTCTGAACAGGAGCACCACGCCATGGCCGCCGCCCTGTCAAGACCCGTCGCCGGACCCCGCGGGTCTCTGTCCGGCCGGATCTGCCCCGTTCGCCCGCGCCGGAGCTCCCCACGCCTCGCAAGTCTCACCTCTCCGCCGCCAGCGAGCTCGCCATCATCTGGCTCCTCCGCATCCATGCTTTACGACGCCTCCTCGACGCTCTGCTCCCTCCGCACTCGTCCGACGCCGGTCTCCTTCTCCTCCATGACCCACTGCAGCCGCCGTCCTCCTCCTCGCCAGTGCCTCCTCTTCCTCCCCACCGGCGGTTGCGGAGCATCCCAGTGCGGCCTCAGAGTTCCACGGATGGAGGCTCGCTTATGTGGTGACGAGGTACGGACAAGGAAGGGGAGTAGAAGGCTGGTACGAACATTTCATTGGTAAGCTGCAAGGGATGCCTAATCCATGAACAGAGCATTTTCATTCCCTTTCTTTTTATTGTCATCTTGCTATTTCAGAAATTCTTACATGTACCATGGTTCATGGCTGCATTTTTTAATATTGTAGGCATGGCTGCAACCTAGAAGCTCGAACACTAGGGAAGTCAAGAAGGAATCATAGCAATGAGACTAGAAGGTCAAGCCCTATCCCCAACCAGTTTTAGGCATCCTCCTATAATTAGCTGTGTTTTCATGCTTTACCGATTGGGCAGCTATTTATTTTCTCAGTATGATGTTGCATTCACTCCTTGTATAGGTATGTTTTTTCAAGAAAGTTGATGATTGTTTTTTCTTGCAAATTTATTTGCTAATGTGATGAATATGCGCATAAAAGGTGCCTGTACTGCACATAAAAGAAAATCCTGTGCTGCTCACTTACTTTGCTTTACCAGTCATTCATTTATTTCATTGATAATGGAGTATTTGTTGAGTATATTTTTTGGAGCTAATCTTATATTTTTATTCAGATTGCCACTGATGGGAATAGAGCCAATGGACTGGTTTGCTTGTCAGCGACCATAACAAGTACAAGTCAGTGCTTATCCGTACATATTCAACTATGTGGATGATTGGAGGCTCTGTGTTCGTAGTTTATATGGGTCATCTTTATATCTGGGCCATGGTAGTTATGATTCAAATATTTATGGCAAACAGAGCTTTTTAACCTACTCAGAAGATCCAGTGAAGAGAAAGAACTGCCAGGATTCAGGCTGCTGAATTGGTAGGTCATAGGCCATTCTGATTATACTATTATTCTGAACCAGAAAATTGTCAATGAATTAGCTGCCACCAATTTAATATATTTCAAAAGTACATATATTCTTGCCTGAACAAGTCCTATCACTTCTTCACAGGCACTTATTCTTCATGGCAGTGTGATTACTTATGGGTGTTTTCTTACTCGGGATATTGTTAACACAGTAACTTCAGATCACTTGCTGTATAAGGTCATCAGCGGCCTAATAAAGTATCAGATGTTTATTTGCTATTTTCTTTATATTGCAGGTAAGGCTCGATATATTTTGCAATATGCAAATAATTTCCATTGATGACGATTTGTTTAAAAACTTCATGTCATTTTAATAATATTTCTGGCTTATTACATTATTGTAACATACTAATATATGTAAAGAGGTTATTAAAACAGAGTTTGTGTTGGTGTGCAGATTTTCTGGTGGTAGTGTGTTGTTTTCAGTGGAGTATAGGTCTATAGGTATATGCTTTTTGTTTCATGTCTTCTTCCTGGTAGAGCCTATGACTGTTGTTCCCTTTCGCATGGATTTTTTGTGTTTCGTTCTCTTCCTTTGTGTGTTGCTTCTCTTTTACTATGACCGTCATAGGAGCTTGCCGGTTCATTTTGTTTTCCTGTTTACTCATGTCTTATTGTTGTGGTTACCAAGAAAACAATGGTATGGCAGGTAGGGTCTATAGAATATGGTAGTTATCATACAACTTGGATGGATGTGTTGTCAGGAAGGTCCATTCCTTTGTGAAATGTGGCTTCTATGTATGATTTATGAATTGTTTGATTATTACTGCTGTTGTACTTGGTCTGGTTCACTTGATTTATTCCTCGTTTTGTTTATTTAGTGTCTTACATGGCTAATTTAGTTCTTGTGGCTGCTTTGTGGTTTTAGGTTACTGGCCAGGTTTTGAGCCACCTAGAACAATGGTTAGGGATGTCCAGCTTGGCAGGTATATTGCATGTTCTATATGTTCTCTTCCTTGTGTTTACCCATGGACAGTTGTATGTTGTATGTGTGGTGGGTCATGTCGAGAAAATCCCTAAAATTACTTATCGAATATAACGATGGAAAATGTACATCGAAGACTCAGAACATCGTCTACCCTGAGGTTTATCTCCCTTTTGAAGTTTATAGACATGTCCCTACAAAAATTAGTAGTAGCCTGCGCCTTTGCTCGTATTATATTTAACGATATATACTTGAATGATTTCCTTCTTTCTTTTCTCATTGCCTACTGAATCTTACTCTATTCTTCTGCGCATATATGTACATTGTCTATTTTGCATTCTCTATTATTTGTCATCAATAGATATTGTGTCTTCTAGACTGTTTTCCATATGTTTATTTTAATCTGGTCTTTTTGTTTCCACAGATGGAGTTAAGCCCTTTATCTGTGGTACCACCATGGTGAACTGACAATGGACCCATTAAACATACATGTAGCTCAATATGTTAGTGCAAGCAGGCCTGAACACTCTACTAAGAGGGTTATCTACATGAAGATACCACGTATGATCCTGATGCCTTTTCCCCTTCTTGGTTACAGCCTTCTTGGTTACAGCCGGTCTGCCGTGATTTATTTTATATTTGAACTTTGTCTATTTATTTGACACGGGGGTCACCAAATCACTGTTATACTATGGAATGATGCAGCTTTGAATTTTGAGGCAGGTGAGATTTTGGAGCTTAGTAACAAACCTGTCAATAGTTATATTTGTTGGTACATTGGTGAAGACTTGTGACGGCGAGGGCGCTTTATACTTATAAGGCTACACATGTATAGCCTTATATGTTCCTCCATTTTATTAGATGCATATATGTGGCCATCTCCTTTTTGGCCAGATTGCTATTTGAAGTTTTCAACCTTATAGATTGCTGTATATATGGCAGTAAATAGTTTGTATTTTAGTGCCTTAGTTGTGAATTCGTTATAAAAATATTCTAACTGATATTCTAACGTCGTCATATAGAATGGACATGATCTCGCCCCCTGGGAATTGCATGCTGCAGTAAAGCAATTTGATGAACCACTATTGGGAGCATATTCTAATAATTCATTTGGCGATATTCAGTGTTCGGTGGGGGGACGGAAGAGGGCAACCGTGGTCAACGATGTTCAGTGTTTGGCATGGAGCTGGAAGAGGACGTCCGTGTGGTGGGGACGGAAGAAGGCATCCATGTGTAACGACCCGGATATGGTAGTATCTGAAATCTCTGTGCTTACTCTTTCAGTAACTGTCAACTCGTGGACATCACTTGGGACACGCTGCAGAGGTAAAGTCTGGATTGTTGACTTGCTATGTCACTCAATGTTCATGATCTTTCATGAAATTGCCATATGTGAGGTGACCTATTTTACACGTTTCTTTTTGTCACAAAGAAGATTTTAATTTTATGGAGTAACCGTATCTAATCATTGATTTGGTCCAGTATATATAGGCCTTTGATATATTTTATTGTTTTGACCATGCAGATTTAGGAAAATAAATGCAACTCTACAAAATTTATATGCTGGCTATGTAAAGAATGTCTATTATCCAAAAATATTTGCACTTTGTTATCCATGTTGACTATTTCCTATAGCTTAACGAAATAGAAATGGTATAACACTGCTCCCCCTATAAAAAAATCTGTCCAACAGCCTGGCCTTGAATTGCCTTTTTTAGAACATATTTCGTTTGGCTTAAAAATATATCTTCAGTGACATGCTATTGTTAGCAATCATCTAAATGCTCCACATTTCCTATGATAAATTAATTAGCCTATCAAACATGCACTGCTTTATGTGTTGTCTGCCCCTCTTCGATTACGCCATTCTGTTGCACTGAATAAATTTTCGCCTGTTGTAATGGCGTGTCTGAATTATTCATATCCTTTCCTAAGGTTAACTCATGTTTAGTCTGCTTCGATTGATAGGAACATTATATGACAAGCAATAACCAAGCGATCGTGTTTTTTTAGCAGGTCGTACGACATTGTTTGATCGCTCATGAAAAGGATCTCCAACCAGGATATGCATCAAGGCATATTCTGGCGCCGTGGGGAAACAAATCGCGAGCAAGCTTTGTGAACTCACCACGGAGGAGGCCTCCCGGCAGTGGAGGTTCAAAGACGATGTTGATGCCATGGTGGACAAGATGCAAGATCTGGAGGCCTTGTTGCACGATGCGGATGATAGGCTGCGCCGAGGAGGAAGAGACAGGGAAGTTGTTGGGCGGTGGCTCACCAAATTCAAGTCTGTCACCTACGATGCCAAGGACGTGCTGGACGATCTGGACGCTACGGAGCTCTTAAAGAAGAGCCAACCAAAGGTACTTGCTTATTGCACTCTCCGGCTCAAAAGATCTGGTCTACCAACAATTGATTCACGTGGACATGGACTTTTCACTTTCCAAAGTCTTGCATCTTAGGATTATTAATGGATGCTCAAAGCATAAGAGGCGCTTTGAATCTCAACAATTGTTCGTAATTTGTATTTATATCATTTTTGCTATTTCTCGATTGCTTGAAATTTTGCATTTCTCATCCACCAAATGCGGAGTATTTCCCGACATCTTTAAGGCTACAGAGTGACTATTAAGTTCAAATTATCTCTATCTATTATAATTAACTATGTAGTTTGCTCCTGTGCTTTATATAAAAGCATTGTAAATAAGTTATTTTGAATTGTGATCGTGCTTTACTTTTGTTGTAAGGTCGTGAGCGTTTGCACTACTGCATTTCATCTTGTGAACCTATGGAGTGTGTCCTACCTATTGGATATGTCCAGGGGGAGTGTGGCATGCCGCAATCTTGATGCTCTTGGTAGTTCCTGCTGCATTTTCTACAAAAATATATCATTAGCATGTAATGGAACTTTGTGTGTTGTGATGACCATCACTCATCCAAAATATTATGTACTACCGGGTTATTGATATGAACAGCCGTAAGTTCAATTGTCGTAATACATGATATCACTGTGTATATTCTTCATTAAAAACTTAGGATCTTAGTACCAGTGTAATGTGTTGTGAGCTGCTATATAGGCTCTTGGTTCCCAACTGTTTTCATATACAAATATCTGCTTGTCCTTACAAACATGCCAAGGCTGAATTACTTACTGCTGAATTCTTTTATATTACTGTTTAGATTACCTGAAACAAACCTTGATCGTTGAACTTCTTTTATCTTTCTACCTCTTATCTACATTGTCATCCTTAGATATACATTTTCTATTACTGGGTTAGCTAAAACGGGACCATGCGGGGTATACAACAGTCCTGATAGAAGCTTGGCTGTTTATATTTTTAGAAAACTGGATCAAGCACGATTAAGATATGGTAAACATGTATACATTCGGTTCTACTATGCCCTCCAGTTTTGGTTACCAATGTGATTGCTTCACGATTACTATGACAGATCTTGCTAGGTCCATGCTGACAACAATCCAACTTAAAAAAAAGCATTTGCGGTTTGGAGCTATGACACTGAAAAATTCCCATTGTCTGTCTACTACAGCTGTGGTATTTCCTTCCCTCGTGCAACTGGGCCATGGGATCAGCAACTTCGACGACCGGAGGCAGAGGAATGTTTGCTCGGAGAAGTACAGGAGGAGAGACAAGGCAGAGGAGAGCAAGAGGCCGCTCTCCATGATCGACGCTGAAATAGATGAAGGATCTTCATTGAGCTGAACAGCAAGGTTGTGCTGCCCAACTGCAGCCATAACATGTGCATCAAGTGCTACCGTCAATGGTGAGTAAGAACACAACGCCTGATCCCGCTTATTATTTTTCCTCCCATGTTCATTCAACCAGAGCAAACATGTTTGGTGTTTGGTTTAATGTGAGCTTCAGAGGTATCTTAGTCGACACTTCATTCTGGTGTTATTAAGTGCTTCAGCGGATGCCAATGTAGGATTTTTGTTCAGATAGCAATGCACTATGAGTAATTATGTAACATGACCATTTATGGAAAATATGCTACAGAAAAGAAAATTACAACGGATTTCGTGTTTGTTCTAGAATAAATAGAAGTACATTAGATCGTTTATATAATGTGGCGTCCTAGAAATCCTACTGTTTTCCAGTACAATATTTTTCAGCACCATGTTGCCTTGTTTCCCTCATGAAGAAGCCATGTACGAAGCAATATCATAGTTGGTCTCACCTACAATATCATAGTAAAACCAACGCACGACTAAGGACAACAAGTTTTTCAAGCATATTTTGCAAATTTCCATGTGAATATATAATGTAGAGGCATGATAGTAGAAGTATAATTCAATGTAAAAGCTTAGTCTTCCTGTAGTTCTCATTCTCACCTCTGAAACTTTCAATTTGGTTTTTGACTTGATATGCTCCACTTAACCATGTACACGAGGTTGTGCTTCAAGGTATGGGCATTCCGGAGACATACTAACATCAGCACGCCAGGCAAGGAATTGCATTGGGAAAAAAACCCAACAAAACTATGAACATGTTTGTTTTTCTGTTGACAAAGAAACTATGATTATCCGAACATAAGAAGAAGGTAATAACAAGAAGATGAGTTTATCTACCTGACTCCCTTGGCACCGATGGCAAAGGTGGTGATGGTGAGTTGGTGCTTGTGAAGACGCACTTCCACCCAGGGGGCTTACCCCACCCACTCCTCCAGCTCTGCACCCTGCCGCCTAATATTCTTCAGTTTGTTTCCGTTAAGAAAAATATAGTAAGCAGGAGACGGCTCGACTATGAATCAATCAATCCATGTGCCCCCTTACCGAGGTGGAACCCATGGTCACCCTCACAGCCTCGTCATCATGGACGTCTCCGTGCCGGTCCTCACCTGATGATTCTCTGTCATCCTTATCTCTTCTCTTGCCAGCGAAAACATCCAGCAATTTATATCAATAATTACAAAAAAACAAATTGTTGAAAAAGAATAACAATCGACAAACTTATCAGTTATGAATTATGACACCGGGAAAATGAATATTGGACCGCCCTTATGGCTCCCTTTGTCCATATAATGAATGAACTACTGTATCTAATTTGTGATGACTCATCATGTTGGTTTACTTTTGGAACCATAATGCTGCTAAGCCTTTGCTGTAACAGATTGCATTCTCGTGTTTCTATGCATTAAACCGATCCATTCCGAGCAACTACTCTCGCAACAATATGTACTTTGTTTACAGGTCTGGCAACGTGTTGAGCCAGGCACCGCGCGCCAAGGTGCGTTTCCTACCGCGCGCCAACGTGTTGAGCTAGGCACCGCGCGCCAAGGCGCCTTTTGACCAGATGCTCCTTAAAGAGATGACCATTTTGATGGCTTCTTTTGCGTATGTTTACAGATAAATACACATTGTTAGATATTAATTTTGTGTTTAGTTGTGTCTGCTCGATGCGGTCTGTTCATACTGTTGTTGATAATTGCCTTGATGATTTTCCCGAGTTGCGCATATGGCTATTTTTGTATGTGTTAGGCAAGCTTTATGTATAGACCTTTGTAAAATGTATATCGGTGTCATCTTTTATGTGAGTGAAATATCCATCAACATTGTACCGGATCATATTATGCTTTGTACTAAATTTGATGCCTTCTACTGAACCATATTTTGCTTTGTATTGGACTTTGATGCTTTGTATTGGACTGCACCCTTCCTTGAGAAATACCAGAGTCTGGATCACTGCCTTAGACAGGCACCGACAGAGTGAAACTATCAAATAGTATGCTTTGGTGAAATTGTATTTGTTTCTTATCTCACGCCACAGTTGTGGCTTGCATTACTTCAGATATAACCTTGCTGTACTGAGTTGATTCATTCTTAGGGATCACTCTAATTCCCTCTCGCCGTCCTCCCTCTCTCTCTCTCTCTCCCTCCCTTCCTCTATCTCTCTCGCCATCCTCCCTTTCTTCTCTTGCATCCGGGCGCCGTCGTCTCGCTTTGCCTTTATTTGGACTATATTACACTATCTGTCCTGGTAAAACTATCTTCTCTATAGGTACAAGCCTGAATTTGTGCTCTCTTTTGGTAGACGCGTTATGTAATAACGAATCACGTTGACATCTGTCTAAATGAATGGAACTTGGTTCTGAGTTATCTGAATTGCTGCCCAGGATTCAGTTCGTACTTTATTTACCTATAATATGGTATGTAATGACAAGTCGAGGACCTTTTTTGTGTTTGCAATTTTTTATACTTGAAATGCTTCAGTGGTTGTATAAATAGATTGAACATAAATATACCCGGCAGCATTTATGCTGCCGGGTGCGGCAAGCCGCACTTCCTACCTAGTAAGACTAGTAGAATGCCCGTGCGTTGCCACGGGCTTCTGAAATATTTTGCTGAATTTATATAAAGATAATGCATGTTAAATTTCACAGGTAGAAACAATATAACACAGACACAATTGCATAATAATTGAAGTCCACTTCACTTGTAATGTAAACTAATAACAAAAAGGCAAATTGACGCGCGATGATCCAACTAAAAATCTATTACAAATTATTAAGATCTACTTGATGCACGTAAGAAACTCTCGCACAATATAAGAAAAATTGTCTTTAGATTCATTCGCACGATGTTTTTTCAAGTATAATAAAAACTGCTTCCTCAACTCATACCCATCCTGCAAAAGCAATATATGTAGTTAGCGCGAATACTGCACGTGGAAGGTCTTAAAACGTGTAACGGACAATACTCACCGCGCAAACCGGCTTCACCAATTCTTTACCATTCCACGAGAGCATAAAATGAAAAACAAAATAGCCAGACACATCCCTGCAATTTCCTAAATTATTATTATATTAAATAGAGTGGTAACAAATAAATGTTTGTATTTTGAATTTATTACCCGTCTATGCTCGTTGAAATACCAGACGGAAATAAACGTTGTCATCTAGATATATCAAATCCAGCCGGATTACTTTATTTCGAGTGCTTCTTTGAATTCACTCGCAAAACTTTTTAGTTTCACTAAATGCCTCGGAGTTTAACCTCTGACGACTGTGATGTATGAATAGGGTCAAGAACAGATACACGACGTGCCTATTTGTCAATGACGTACAAGATGTATCGACCGATGAATGCATATGGAAGATAAATCTACAAGTGGTAGCTATTAGAAACAATAATAAATCATGACAACAATGGACAAAAAACCTTACTTAACATGTTGCACGATGAGATGTTGTTGTCTATCCCAGGCCACCCATCAAACAAAGTTGCTAACATCTGAATAGTTTCCTTCACGTAGAACTTTTGATCTCTTGTTGAATCTAGCATCATGGACTGAGTAAAAAAAACTATTTAGAAACATGTTGATACTAATGATATTGAATGAAAAATTATGACAACTTACACAAAATGGTAGATCCATGTAGTGTATAGGAGGGTATGTGAACAATACTCCCTCATCACATGCCAGTATACGCACGACTATGAAAAACAATCATTGTCCATAGACCGCTCCATGTTATGTATGCCATGAAGTTTTTTCAGACTTAAGCCCATTGGATGGGGTGTCGAGCTTCGGACTCATTCATTTCTGAAAAAATGGATGGTAAGGTTAATAATAATGTATACTGGCACATTACATATTGATAAATGATGCTTACTCCAAACACTCAGCATCATCGATCAACAAGATGTAGTTGCAGAGCCCGGCAAGTAATTCACATTGATCCGTGGGCATGATGGGGATTGGGGTAGGACGTCTATCTGTGACTCCGTCAGGTGGATTCTCCAGGAGCTCAAGATCAGAATTTAGCATAAGCAGTCCACATGATACACTTTAATATTATAAAATAATGCTTTAGAATATCACACAGAGGAATCAAATAAACAGACTATTTGAACAAATAATAGTGTTCATTATACCCACCTACTTGCATCAGCTAATAGATACACTACACATTTGTTATCAATATTTTCTATTAGATGATATCTTTGTGTTCATGAGTACCAAACACAATAATTTTTAATTTGTGACAAGTGCTTACCCATCCATTTGTATTGCCTCCTTGAAATGTTCTATGACCCTCCATTTTGTAACATTGAGAATGAGCCACTTACGAGCTCTGTTAAACTCCGAACTCTGTTCTCCAAGTTTCAGACGCTTCATAGGTCCCTGTAACTGTTTTATATATGGAAAATAGTTGGGAATAAGGCAAACAATGCATATGTCAAGAGGACCAAAAACAATAGATATTTACCGTAGTAGCAAGGTCACTCTGTTTGACCCGAGCACCAAGTGAGTCCAATACATGAATCTCATGGTTTTTGGCATTGACGACTGCTAGATACCAATGGTACCCAGGAATGTTAATCGGAATGAATAGTTGGTGTATATATAATATAAGTCATAGTCACAATTAGATATAAATAATAATAAATTATTATACACATGGATTAATTAAAAACAATACATCATTATATGCATGGATAATGAGGCGAGACTAACCATATCTTGTTGTAGATACGTATTAACATGTTGTATGATGACGATATTTTGATGGTTCTATGTCTTTTTCTTCGTCTTCTTTTATCTGACCAGATACGAACATGCTAATAATATGTAGCTTTTCACTCGCCCTGTCTTGTAGATAGTCGTGAGCAAGCATACAATATATGAAAGCATTTTTCACCTGTAATTCCATGTTTAGAATATATTTATGTTATTAGATATTATATATGATATATATTATTAAGTACAAAGTTTATGCAATTGGCCTTACACCATCGTGCAAGACCATATCATCTTTCATAAGGCATTCCAAATCATCATTTGATAACAGGGCATCTCCAATGTCCATGAACTTGGTTTTCTTTGGGGCAGACATGATTGATTCGATGACTGTAATATCTCTAGGGGTACAAACATAGTCTGTCGTCACGATATAAAAATGAGCCAAATCAGTATACAAAATGAGGCAAAATAGTTCAATACAAAAAAAAATATGGCGAAGGAAAGACCGATAATAACATTGAAAAAAAATACCTTGTGCGATGACAATTGTATTTGCTTTTTTGGTTTGTTATGAGATAACACCGTTTGCACATCATTATGTTGTAAAAAACTTTGAAAACTTTCGGCCCCTTCCAACGACGTCGTCTCGAAACCCTTGTCGATGGATTCTTTTTGAACGTCGCCAAAATACATCTCTATCTCTCCCATGTTCTGGAACAATAATCATATAAAAATGCACCTTTTGTGTAACATACATACAAAGAAGGATTAGTTGTATGCACCTCTTCTCGTGGTGTTTTAGTTCGCCCGTCATCGTTACGTCAGTGCCTATGAGATGATATTTCTAAAACATCATTCGAATCCATCACTTTATATCTCTGATGAACAAAAGTGGAACATATGAAAATATAAAGAATATTTTATACTGCATTATATAAACATATATAATATATTTAAACAAAAGTCAGACTAACACATTTTTTTATTTGCAATAAAAAACCCGGATATTGCTAATTACATATAAATATATAAAATATACAAATGATATTTTATATTAATAAACATTAGTTACACAAACCAAATTTTGAGGGTTTCACCTACCCAGTCATATCCCCCCACTACCCAAAAAAAACCTTATCCTCCCACTCTTTCCCACTCGTCCTCACTCTCTCCACCGCCCTCCCGACTCACTCTCCCTCCGCCTCTGCATCTCCTTCTCAATCCTCACTCACTCTCCGACGCGGCGGCCTCGTTTGCAGAGGAAGACGGTCGTCGATAGCAATTGGAGGCGAGACAAGAGGCGGCGGCGACGGATCCCGACCGATCTCGCCGGATCCGGTCGCGGGCGATAGAGGACAGGGGCTCCTGCGCGTGGCATGCTGATGCGGAGACGGGTGCGGGTTGGCGGTAGGAGACGATGTGGCGCGGTCTCATGCGGCGGTGGAGTTGCGGCTTGCCGGTCAGTGAACTACGACATAAGCCTTGAGCTGTTGCGGCTGGCACACTGGTCGTGCCGTGGCTTCTGCAGGCAGCCAGCCTAGGTGCGGAGTGGGACGCCAACTCGCCAGCGATGTACAACGGCTACGGCAGCTGCCTCGGCACCACCAACGATGGGCTGCTCGACTGGGGCGTCTACTACTTCCGTCGATCAAGAAGGCCACAACAAGTGGCCGTCCCTTCCCATTCACCCTTCAGTACGCACATAGACGCATATATGCACCCTCGAAGGTGTCGTTCGTTGTGGTCATCAGAGGCATAGCTTCCCGTACTCAACAGAATTTGTTGTTACTGGATTAATTTGTACTCCTTCCGTTCCTAAATATAAGTCTTTTTAGAGATTCTAATATGGACTACATACGGAGCAAAATGAGTGAATCTACACTCTTAAATACGTCTATATTCATCCTTATGCAGTCCATATTCAAATCTCTAGAAAGACTTATATTTAGGAACGGAGGGAGTATATTTCAACATTGATGTCTTAACAGATTAAATTAGTTATAGTTTGATGTGTTTGCTGCCGCTGTTGGTGTGTGTGCGTCTGTACTTGTTGCTGCTGCTGCGCGTGCAAGATAAAACGGAGCAAGAGTTTGTACTGACAGTAACCAAGGTTTTGGTTACCGAATGGGGCATTTTTACCGAGGGGGACCGGTAAACGTGGTTACCACGGTTACCATGAAATTTCGAGCAAATTTTGAACGAATTTCAAACGAAATTTATAATTGAATTTTGAATTCAAATTCTTTCAAAATAGATATAGATGGCACTTGAACTTTTATTTGTCATAAAAGAGCTATAGCTCAGTGGAAAGTTGTCTACGGGAGTGCTGTGAGGTGCTGCCATACTTTACTGTTTGAATTCAAAAAATTCAAAAAATTCGATTTTTTTTGCTGGAAATGCCATTTACCGAGGGGGACCGAAATATGTGGTAACCATGGTAAATCTCGAAATTTCGAGCGGTAACCAAAACCTTGACAGTAACACATCTATTTTTTTATTTGGTTTAGTAAATTAGCGATACATTTTTTTGTAACAACGCGGTAGCGGTGGCGGCAGCAGTTCAGTCCGGCGAGACGGTCGGTGTGCGCGCTGGGCCACCGGTGAGATTCCTTGACAGGCATATTCTCGTGACTGCCTGTGTTCTCTCAAAATCTAGCCTCTGATTCCATTCTTTCTGCAGGTTTAATTATGTGGAAGGAACCAATACCATGTCCACCCACAAATGGAAAGCCAACATCAGGGAGTTCTACGGTAACTAAACAAACGACCTGCAGAATGCAGAAACTTAAAAAAAAGCATTTGCGGTTTGGAGCTATGACACTGAAAAATTCCCATTGTCTGTCTACTACAGCTGTGGTATTTCCTTCCCTCGTGCAACTGGGCCATGGGATCAGCAACTTCGACGACCGGAGGCAGAGGAATGTTTGCTCGGAGAAGTACAGGAGGAGAGACAAGGCAGAGGAGAGCAAGAGGCCGCTCTCCATGATCGACGCTGAAATAGATGAAGGATCTTCATTGAGCTGAACAGCAAGGTTGTGCTGCCCAACTGCAGCCATAACATGTGCATCAAGTGCTACCGTCAATGGTGAGTAAGAACACAACGCCTGATCCCGCTTATTATTTTTCCTCCCATGTTCATTCAACCAGAGCAAACATGTTTGGTGTTTGGTTTAATGTGAGCTTCAGAGGTATCTTAGTCGACACTTCATTCTGGTGTTATTAAGTGCTTCAGCGGATGCCAATGTAGGATTTTTGTTCAGATAGCAATGCACTATGAGTAATTATGTAACATGACCATTTATGGAAAATATGCTACAGAAAAGAAAATTACAACGGATTTCGTGTTTGTTCTAGAATAAATAGAAGTACATTAGATCGTTTATATAATGTGGCGTCCTAGAAATCCTACTGTTTTCCAGTACAATATTTTTCAGCACCATGTTGCCTTGTTTCCCTCATGAAGAAGCCATGTACGAAGCAATATCATAGTTGGTCTCACCTACAATATCATAGTAAAACCAACGCACGACTAAGGACAACAAGTTTTTCAAGCATATTTTGCAAATTTCCATGTGAATATATAATGTAGAGGCATGATAGTAGAAGTATAATTCAATGTAAAAGCTTAGTCTTCCTGTAGTTCTCATTCTCACCTCTGAAACTTTCAATTTGGTTTTTGACTTGATATGCTCCACTTAACCATGTACACGAGGTTGTGCTTCAAGGTATGGGCATTCCGGAGACATACTAACATCAGCACGCCAGGCAAGGAATTGCATTGGGAAAAAAACCCAACAAAACTATGAACATGTTTGTTTTTCTGTTGACAAAGAAACTATGATTATCCGAACATAAGAAGAAGGTAATAACAAGAAGATGAGTTTATCTACCTGACTCCCTTGGCACCGATGGCAAAGGTGGTGATGGTGAGTTGGTGCTTGTGAAGACGCACTTCCACCCAGGGGGCTTACCCCACCCACTCCTCCAGCTCTGCACCCTGCCGCCTAATATTCTTCAGTTTGTTTCCGTTAAGAAAAATATAGTAAGCAGGAGACGGCTCGACTATGAATCAATCAATCCATGTGCCCCCTTACCGAGGTGGAACCCATGGTCACCCTCACAGCCTCGTCATCATGGACGTCTCCGTGCCGGTCCTCACCTGATGATTCTCTGTCATCCTTATCTCTTCTCTTGCCAGCGAAAACATCCAGCAATTTATATCAATAATTACAAAAAAACAAATTGTTGAAAAAGAATAACAATCGACAAACTTATCAGTTATGAATTATGACACCGGGAAAATGAATATTGGACCGCCCTTATGGCTCCCTTTGTCCATATAATGAATGAACTACTGTATCTAATTTGTGATGACTCATCATGTTGGTTTACTTTTGGAACCATAATGCTGCTAAGCCTTTGCTGTAACAGATTGCATTCTCGTGTTTCTATGCATTAAACCGATCCATTCCGAGCAACTACTCTCGCAACAATATGTACTTTGTTTACAGGTCTGGCAACGTGTTGAGCCAGGCACCGCGCGCCAAGGTGCGTTTCCTACCGCGCGCCAACGTGTTGAGCTAGGCACCGCGCGCCAAGGCGCCTTTTGACCAGATGCTCCTTAAAGAGATGACCATTTTGATGGCTTCTTTTGCGTATGTTTACAGATAAATACACATTGTTAGATATTAATTTTGTGTTTAGTTGTGTCTGCTCGATGCGGTCTGTTCATACTGTTGTTGATAATTGCCTTGATGATTTTCCCGAGTTGCGCATATGGCTATTTTTGTATGTGTTAGGCAAGCTTTATGTATAGACCTTTGTAAAATGTATATCGGTGTCATCTTTTATGTGAGTGAAATATCCATCAACATTGTACCGGATCATATTATGCTTTGTACTAAATTTGATGCCTTCTACTGAACCATATTTTGCTTTGTATTGGACTTTGATGCTTTGTATTGGACTGCACCCTTCCTTGAGAAATACCAGAGTCTGGATCACTGCCTTAGACAGGCACCGACAGAGTGAAACTATCAAATAGTATGCTTTGGTGAAATTGTATTTGTTTCTTATCTCACGCCACAGTTGTGGCTTGCATTACTTCAGATATAACCTTGCTGTACTGAGTTGATTCATTCTTAGGGATCACTCTAATTCCCTCTCGCCGTCCTCCCTCTCTCTCTCTCTCTCCCTCCCTTCCTCTATCTCTCTCGCCATCCTCCCTTTCTTCTCTTGCATCCGGGCGCCGTCGTCTCGCTTTGCCTTTATTTGGACTATATTACACTATCTGTCCTGGTAAAACTATCTTCTCTATAGGTACAAGCCTGAATTTGTGCTCTCTTTTGGTAGACGCGTTATGTAATAACGAATCACGTTGACATCTGTCTAAATGAATGGAACTTGGTTCTGAGTTATCTGAATTGCTGCCCAGGATTCAGTTCGTACTTTATTTACCTATAATATGGTATGTAATGACAAGTCGAGGACCTTTTTTGTGTTTGCAATTTTTTATACTTGAAATGCTTCAGTGGTTGTATAAATAGATTGAACATAAATATACCCGGCAGCATTTATGCTGCCGGGTGCGGCAAGCCGCACTTCCTACCTAGTAAGACTAGTAGAATGCCCGTGCGTTGCCACGGGCTTCTGAAATATTTTGCTGAATTTATATAAAGATAATGCATGTTAAATTTCACAGGTAGAAACAATATAACACAGACACAATTGCATAATAATTGAAGTCCACTTCACTTGTAATGTAAACTAATAACAAAAAGGCAAATTGACGCGCGATGATCCAACTAAAAATCTATTACAAATTATTAAGATCTACTTGATGCACGTAAGAAACTCTCGCACAATATAAGAAAAATTGTCTTTAGATTCATTCGCACGATGTTTTTTCAAGTATAATAAAAACTGCTTCCTCAACTCATACCCATCCTGCAAAAGCAATATATGTAGTTAGCGCGAATACTGCACGTGGAAGGTCTTAAAACGTGTAACGGACAATACTCACCGCGCAAACCGGCTTCACCAATTCTTTACCATTCCACGAGAGCATAAAATGAAAAACAAAATAGCCAGACACATCCCTGCAATTTCCTAAATTATTATTATATTAAATAGAGTGGTAACAAATAAATGTTTGTATTTTGAATTTATTACCCGTCTATGCTCGTTGGAATACCAGACGGAAATAAACGTTGTCATCTAGATATATCAAATCCAGCCGGATTACTTTATTTCGAGTGCTTCTTTGAATTCACTCGCAAAACTTTTTAGTTTCACTAAATGCCTCGGAGTTTAACCTCTGACGACTGTGATGTATGAATAGGGTCAAGAACAGATACACGACGTGCCTATTTGTCAATGACGTACAAGATGTATCGACCGATGAATGCATATGGAAGATAAATCTACAAGTGGTAGCTATTAGAAACAATAATAAATCATGACAACAATGGACAAAAAACCTTACTTAACATGTTGCACGATGAGATGTTGTTGTCTATCCCAGGCCACCCATCAAACAAAGTTGCTAACATCTGAATAGTTTCCTTCACGTGGAACTTTTGATCTCTTGTTGAATCTAGCATCATGGACTGAGTAAAAAAACTATTTAGAAACATGTTGATACTAATGATATTGAATGAAAAATTATGACAACTTACACAAAATGGTAGATCCATGTAGTGTATAGGAGGGTATGTGAACAATACTCCCTCATCACATGCCAGTATACGCACGACTATGAAAAACAATCATTGTCCATAGACCGCTCCATGTTATGTATGCCATGAAGTTTTTTCAGACTTAAGCCCATTGGATGGGGTGTCGAGCTTCGGACTCATTCATTTCTGAAAAAATGGATGGTAAGGTTAATAATAATGTATAATGGCACATTACATATTGATAAATGATGCTTACTCCAAACACTCAGCATCATCGATCAACAAGATGTAGTTGCAGAGCCCGGCAAGTAATTCACATTGATCCGTGGGCATGATGGGGATTGGGGTAGGACGTCTATCTGTGACTCCGTCAGGTGGATTCTCCAGGAGCTCAAGATCAGAATTTAGCATAAGCAGTCCACATGATACACTTTAATATTATAAAATAATGCTTTAGAATATCACACAGAGGAATCAAATAAACAGACTATTTGAACAAATAATAGTGTTCATTATACCCACCTACTTGCATCAGCTAATAGATACACTACACATTTGTTATCAATATTTTCTATTAGATGATATCTTTGTGTTCATGAGTACCAAACACAATAATTTTTAATTTGTGACAAGTGCTTACCCATCCATTTGTATTGCCTCCTTGAAATGTTCTATGACCCTCCATTTTGTAACATTGAGAATGAGCCACTTACGAGCTCTGTTAAACTCCGAACTCTGTTCTCCAAGTTTCAGACGCTTCATAGGTCCCTGTAACTGTTTTATATATGGAAAATAGTTGGGAATAAGGCAAACAATGCATATGTCAAGAGGACCAAAAACAATAGATATTTACCGTAGTAGCAAGGTCACTCCGTTTGACCCGAGCACCAAGTGAGTCCAATACATGAATCTCATGGTTTTTGGCATTGACGACTGCTAGATACCAATGGTACCCAGGAATGTTAATCGGAATGAATAGTTGGTGTATATATAATATAAGTCATAGTCACAATTAGATATAAATAATAATAAATTATTATACACATGGATTAATTAAAAACAATACATCATTATATGCATGGATAATGAGGCGAGACTAACCATATCTTGTTGTAGATACGTATTAACATGTTGTATGATGACGATATTTTGATGGTTCTATGTCTTTTTCTTCGTCTTCTTTTATCTGACCAGATACGAACATGCTAATAATATGTAGCTTTTCACTCGCCCTGTCTTGTAGATAGTCGTGAGCAAGCATACAATATATGAAAGCATTTTTCACCTGTAATTCCATGTTTAGAATATATTTATGTTATTAGATATTATATATGATATATATTATTAAGTACAAAGTTTATGCAATTGGCCTTACACCATCGTGCAAGACCATATCATCTTTCATAAGGCATTCCAAATCATCATTTGATAACAGGGCATCTCCAATGTCCATGAACTTGGTTTTCTTTGGGGCAGACATGATTGATTCGATGACTGTAATATCTCTAGGGGTACAAACATAGTCTGTCGTCACGATATAAAAATGAGCCAAATCAGTATACAAAATGAGGCAAAATAGTTCAATACAAAAAAAAATATGGCGAAGGAAAGACCGATAATAACATTGAAAAAAAATACCTTGTGCGATGACAATTGTATTTGCTTTTTTGGTTTGTTATGAGATAACACCGTTTGCACATCATTATGTTGTAAAAAACTTTGAAAACTTTCGGCCCCTTCCAACGACGTCGTCTCGAAACCCTTGTCGATGGATTCTTTTTGAACGTCGCCAAAATACATCTCTATCTCTCCCATGTTCTGGAACAATAATCATATAAAAATGCACCTTTTGTGTAACATACATACAAAGAAGGATTAGTTGTATGCACCTCTTCTCGTGGTGTTTTAGTTCGCCCGTCATCGTTACGTCAGTGCCTATGAGATGATATTTCTAAAACATCATTCGAATCCATCACTTTATATCTCTGATGAACAAAAGTGGAACATATGAAAATATAAAGAATATTTTATACTGCATTATATAAACATATATAATATATTTAAACAAAAGTCAGACTAACACATTTTTTTATTTGCAATAAAAAACCCGGATATTGCTAATTACATATAAATATATAAAATATACAAATGATATTTTATATTAATAAACATTAGTTACACAAACCAAATTTTGAGGGTTTCACCTACCCAGTCATATCCCCCCACTACCCCAAAAAAACCTTATCCTCCCACTCTTTCCCACTCGTCCTCACTCTCTCCACCGCCCTCCCGACTCACTCTCCCTCCGCCTCTGCATCTCCTTCTCAATCCTCACTCACTCTCCGACGCGGCGGCCTCGTTTGCAGAGGAAGACGGTCGTCGATAGCAATTGGAGGCGAGACAAGAGGCGGCGGCGACGGATCCCGACCGATCTCGCCGGATCCGGTCGCGGGCGATAGAGGACAGGGGCTCCTGCGCGTGGCATGCTGATGCGGAGACGGGTGCGGGTTGGCGGTAGGAGACGATGTGGCGCGGTCTCATGCGGCGGTGGAGTTGCGGCTTGCCGGTCAGTGAACTACGACATAAGCCTTGAGCTGTTGCGGCTGGCACACTGGTCGTGCCGTGGCTTCTGCAGGCAGCCAGCCTAGGTGCGGAGTGGGACGCCAACTCGCCAGCGATGTACAACGGCTACGGCAGCTGCCTCGGCACCACCAACGGTGGGCTGCTCGACTGGGGCGTCTACTACTTCCGTCGATCAAGAAGGCCACAACAAGTGGCCGTCCCTTCCCATTCACCCTTCAGTACGCACATAGACGCATATATGCACCCTCGAAGGTGTCGTTCGTTGTGGTCATCAGAGGCATAGCTTCCCGTACTCAACAGAATTTGTTGTTACTGGATTAATTTGTACTCCTTCCGTTCCTAAATATAAGTCTTTTTAGAGATTCTAATATGGACTACATACGGAGCAAAATGAGTGAATCTACACTCTTAAATACGTCTATATTCATCCTTATGCAGTCCATATTCAAATCTCTAGAAAGACTTATATTTAGGAACGGAGGGAGTATATTTCAACATTGATGTCTTAACAGATTAAATTAGTTATAGTTTGATGTGTTTGCTGCCGCTGTTGGTGTGTGTGCGTCTGCACTTGTTGCTGCTGCTGCGCGTGCAAGATAAAACGGAGCAAGAGTTTGTACTGACAGTAACCAAGGTTTTGGTTACCGAATGGGGCATTTTTACCGAGGGGGACCGGTAAACGTGGTTACCACGGTTACCATGAAATTTCGAGCAAATTTTGAACGAATTTCAAACGAAATTTATAATTGAATTTTGAATTCAAATTCTTTCAAAATAGATATAGACGGCACTTGAACTTTTATTTGTCATAAAAGAGCTATAGCTCAGTGGAAAGTTGTCTACGGGAGTGCTGTGAGGTGCTGCCATACTTTACTGTTTGAATTCAACAAATTCAAAAAATTCGATTTTTTTTGCTGGAAATGCCATTTACCGAGGGGGACCGAAATATGTGGTAACCATGGTAAATCTCGAAATTTCGAGCGGTAACCAAAACCTTGCCAATGATCCACCTTGTCAGCTGACTTTGATCCTCGGCGAGGGCCCCACACGACGGGATGATGCTCAGGTCTCTCGTGCTCGAAAGGATCCATGCCTGGACCCTTCAATACTAATAAGCACATAAACAGGTGAGCCTGCATGTTTTAGACAGTCACATCAGCGTAAGTTCAGCAAGATGCTTAATTGCTTATACCTGAAAAAATTCTGAATAATGTTTATAAGCACCATTGTTTCTATCTTGATAAAATAGCAGTGTTCCACTGTACCAATCATTTTCTGCATCCGGACTGCCAACTGAATGTGGCGCTGCACGATCTGGTTCTTGTTGTCCCGCACCGCGTTGCCGGCGAGCTCCATGGTCTGAAGGGAAAGAAACAAAACCATGAGGAAAACAGTGCGTGGTGAAGCAGACACTGGGAGAGGAGACACTCAACCTTAAGTTACTTGAGGACGACGGAGAGGTATACGGGAGCGCCGACGCCGAAGCGCTGGGCGTACGTGTCGACCTTCAGGTACCTGGCGACACGGCTGGCGGGAACTGGAGGCTGGCCTCAGACGACTGGGAGTCTGGGTCTCTGGGACACGGCCTTCGAGTTGAAGGCCTTCGGATTTTCCCTACCGCCGCCGGCAGAGGCCATATTCAGATCACGACGAAGGGTGGGCACGTTGGTACGGTGGTCGCTGCCTCGCCGGAGTCAGTAAGATTGTAGAGGGCCGCTCTGGACCCGGAGCGTGCGTTCCGCGGCCAGGCGCCTCTCCGTGCCTCGTCTTCCTCTTGTTGAGATGAGGACAGGGATAAGAGGAGGCAATCAGCAGGCTGACGAGGACATCGACGAGCCGGGAGCGGAGGAGGCCAAGTAGGCGGCCGATGTGCCTCGGTGCGGTACGAGGAAATGGGTGAGAGGATAGCTGGGATCGGTGGTGGTGGTCTGGTCTGGTATAGCTTCCGGGAGAAGCGATCCGGTTTCCAGCGTGGAGTTGGGATTCATCAGGAAAGAAACCAGAATTCCGGGAACGATGTGGGGTTAGGAAGGAAGTGGACGTGCTGTCAAAAAAAAGAAGAAAGTAGGTGAACGACGTGGTGATTTGTTTACCAAGTTTAGGAATATAGAAAAAAGAAGAAAGTGGGCGAACGACGTGGTGATTTGTTTACCAAGTTTAGGAATAGAGAACTAAGGAGATTGATTACCAAGTTTAATATAAAGAGATTGATTGGCAGAAGAAATGAGATTGATTACCGTCCAAAACTACTCTTGCGTTATCAAAGAAGAAGATATTGATTACCATACGTGAATTGATTGTGTTTGTATTGATTGCGTTTGTATATTGATTGCTTTTGTATTACAAAGAAGAGATTTGTTACCATATGTGAATTACTTGATTACCAAAGATAGAGTGAAAGGAGAGACGAAAAAAAACCAACACGAATGGTGGTGGGAAGCGAGACGGAAAAAAAACCAGACGAAAGTGAGAGGCGAAAATAAACCGTGGAACGAAGACTACCAAGTCCCCGAGCAGAGATGGTGGTGGGAGGAGAGACGAAAAAAAACCAGACGAAGGTGGGACGAAAAAAACCCAGAACGGAGACTACCAACTGCTCCATTAGGATAGAGATACATAGTGGGAGAACATGAGGCTTCTCAGAGCTCAAGCTTTCTCGGCCGTCGGATCTGGTTTTTGATGCGTTTTCGGCCGTCCGATCGAGCCCCTAGAGGACCCTGGCCGTTGGATCAAAATGTGTGCCTGTAGATCGAAACAGTGTCGCAGCGGCCGTGCCACCGCCTGTAAATTCGGTGCCCCACCGAGGGCATTATCGTCATTTTGCGTACCCCTATAAATCAATTAAAAAAGAAAAAAAAAGAAGAGAGAGAGAGAGCGCCCTCGACCCGAACAGAACCGAACCCACCCCTCTCTCTCTCCCTCCCGCAGGCCCTCGCCGCCACCACCTACGCCGGCCGATCCCGGCCTATTCCGGCGGCTGCCAGCGGCGCGCAGCATTCTCCCGCGACCGCCTCCCTCGGCTCCGTCCTCCCACCAACCAGATTCGTCGCGCACGTCCTCCAGTGGCCACCCGCACCGCTCCCCCGTGGCTAGGGTTTCGGCCTCCGCGTCTCCTCCAGCACCGGCGACCCTCCCCCGTGGCTCCGGCGCCATCAAGGCTCCTCCGACGCCATCAAGGTCAGCCCCCTTCTCCTCTCCTCTTGGATTTTTTCTTCCATCCCCTCGTTGCCTGCCTCACGCACGCAGCAACTCGACTCGATGTAGGGTGAGGAGGACGAGGCCCAGTCATGGAGCAGCAGCAATGCAATTAGGGCAAGGTCAAGGTGCGCCCCACTCCCCTCCCATCTCTGTTTGACTTGACATGTATCAGGATTTTGCTTTGCAACCTATTTGTATTAAATCTCATATTATGCATAGCAGAACAATTGCTCGGTTTGGCGTCTGCCATTTTTTGTGCATCTATTCATTTAGTTCAAATCAACCACAATGTCCTCATTAACTCGATTTTATTTGTGTGCACGAAGTTTAGTAGGCCTGATTTATGATCTAATTTGATGGTGCTTAGCATTATTGGTTCGATCCACACGGAGCTCCTTGCAGTGGTTTCAGCGGCAGGACAAGGCGGCGAGGAGCTGCAGATGCACACATGCGTTGCCGTGGAAGGCCGATGTCCAGTGAATGTGAAGAGGGGCGCCGGGTCTGCGCACCTGCCTCCTCCTCGCGGCGGCCGGCTGGTCAATGTGTCCCTGTGTCCGCCTCCATGCCCACATTCTCTACAGAGGAGCATAAGATGAGGAATGCGATGCTGGGTGAACAATGGTGCATGGTGCAGCAGCAAGGACATGCGACCACGGGCATAGTCTGGGGAGCAGCACATGCATCGAGGGATGGCTGATGCAAAGGTGATCTTCTCCCAGTGACTCTAATGGTAATGAATAACCTCTTTTGGTGCTTCACCTCATTCTTCTATATGATGTACAGAGAGTGCAGTTGGTTTGGCGACATCCTCAAAGGATTAGTAGGAAGTATGTCAATCACAGTACATGAAAAGGTATGCTGTAACCTTGAGCTTGAATAAACGTTCACTGCTTGGTTCATATTTGATTCCATTCATATCATTGGTTTGTCCAAAGTTGATGTTCAGAGATGAGGCTTCAAAGATCATGTTCAGATTTCCTATGAAAAAAGTGTGATTATTGTCCAATTCTAGCTTCATCTACTTTACCTAATATATTATAATTGTTGACAATTTTGATTTAGATCACCTCGGTTCCAGGCAGTGAGTACTAGAAGGCATAATCACATTTTAGGGCATTTTTCTACCTTGTGCAAGCAATTTAATTTGATGGATATGCGACCTGTTTTTTCTCGATTATGTTTGGATTTTAATACAAAACCATTTATGTACAAGGCAACCTGATTGACACTGTTCTGTTATTTCTATGTGCAGAAAATGCGAGCTCGGTCGATGGCTTGCACATTATTTGGCTCAGTTATTTTGTCCTAAAGATACAAGCAAGCTGAAGGGTTAGACTTTTGTATGGAAATTCACTATGGAAATTGAAATAATGGTACCCTTCCCATCCATAGGTTCGTCTCCCTCTCTGTCTGTCTGTCTCTCTCTCTCTCTCTCCCACTGACCGTTGTTCCTCCCATCGTCTTGGCTTGCAGGTCATCAGTCGTCATGGAGCCGGACGAGCTCGCCTTCTAGATCGTGTCAAACTCGGGTTCCTCGAGGACCCGAGACAACAAGCCCAGTTCGCTTCTACACCTCCAAGGTCGTAAGCCAGCCTACCACCTCTACTGCTGCAAGTTTGTGTTAATTTTTCTTTGTTTGTTTCTTCTTTTGGTGAAGTAGGTGAATTGATTCATGCCATTTTTCCGTTGCATTCCTTAATATGTCGGGTGCTTATGGGTTTGGCATAGGCCGTCGTTGTTAGATTCTACTGGTTTAGGATATTTCGCTGGTTTGGCTATTGGTTTGGGTCGGTCCCAGTTTTAGATGTCACTCTTGAGGATTAATTCGTTGAATTACATTAGGTTAAAATATGGCGCAAATTTTTGGCCGTTCTGGTTAGTCCCTGCTTTAGTCTTTTTGTCTTAAAGATTGGTTGTGTCAATCACATGCCTGGTTGATTGTAGGGACTGTGCCTCTATCGTGGTTGTGGTTCAGTGGGTTTAGGAAGCCATTATTAGGTGCTTGATTGGAGCTTACCAGGTGAAGGGGATGAGATGGACTGTGGATGTGCCCTGTTGTTAGAAATTGTCTGCATAAATTGATTGATTAACCCGAGCTCTGCCTGTTCGCTTATCTTTGGGATTGGATTGGTTGGGGAAATAGAGGACCATCTGTGCTGCTGTGGGTGTGGTTCTTTGAGTCAAAGTGCTGGATTTGTTTGCATTGGATTGGGGTTTGCAGAAGAGAGGTGGGGGGCTGGTGCCTGTTGTGGTTCCAGTTGTTTAAATTATGGTGTTGTTCTCAAGTGCTTGGTTTGCTTGGCCATTTCATCGCAGGAATGGATAGGTAGATCAAGGTGTTGTTCTCGAGTGCTAGAGTAGTTTGGTTATCCTGTCAGCTCCCAGCTTCCAGGTTCTAATTATATGTGGTTCCAGTCCCACGGATCAAGATGCTGTTCTTGGGTGCTAGATTAATTTGGTTATCCTGTCGGCTCCCAGCTTCCAGTTTCTAATTATATATGAGGTATTGGTGCTTTACTGTCTGTTGTTTTGTTCGGTTCTCTTCCCAGCTTCCAGTTTCTAATTATCGCAGGAACAGTTTCTCTCTAGGATTACTCGGTGCTCAACAGGAGTAGCTCGTGCTACGTCTGCACCGTCGGAGAGGACGCCAAGATGAGGATGGTAAGCCATCCCCGTGTCCTCTCCTCCCACATTCTCGTTGGTATGATACACGCCGTGATTTCCTGCCACCGCCGCGATTTCGGTGTCCCGCCGAGGGCGATCTCGTTGGTATGATACACGCATTACACAGTGCATGGATAGCCATGCTAGCATCAACTTGGTTTATAATCGGTTCATATGCATGTATATATTTATGTATTTCCTTCTTTATCGGTTTTTTAGTGATGCTTACTGCAGTATTACATAACTGAATGCTACTTTCTGATTTGATTTAGTTTTAGTGATGCTTTCTGCAGTATTACACGACTGAATGTTTCTTTCTGATTTATTTATTCAGGGTGAATGCTTCCTTTGTCCTGTTATTGTCATGTGATGCGCATGAATAAACGAATGTGTTCTAACTGAATGTTCTTTAGCATTTATTCTTAGTGCTTACAGATTGTTGGTACCACATGGATCATATTTCTTTCTAATACAATGTTCTCTTGTGTAGGCCTTTTCTATTTGGTCATTTGATTGCACCAAAGATTTATTATTTTCCACTGCTTTAAGGATACAACCAATGAGGCAATTTCTGAAGGTAAAGAGTTGTATGTGTTTTTCATGTAGTGAGTGCCTTGCTCTATTTTCTTCTTTCGCATTGGTTGAAACTTCTCTACTGCTGAGAAACTTATTGCTTAATGGCCGAGGTAGAATCTCTTTTACTATGTATATTCTTACTAAAATAAACTCATGGGAATATTAAGTAATGTCCATGCTATTTGACAATCAACTATGAACTTAAATAATGCTCTACCATCTGTGGTATTTTGTTTCTCTGATGTGTATAAATTTAGTGATTATGTAAGCTTGTCGTTGAGATTTTACTTTCAAGATGGTTCCATTTGGATATATGAATTAACAAGAGATTACGATTAGTGCAGACCTGTTGGTCAAAATATAAAACTTGAGTTCCTTTTAGTTTACTTAGTGCATATATTCTTGGAGATCCAGTTGAGTTAAAAAGAATCATGACATATGATATTTTCCAACTTACCTCTGGATTAGAAATTACTCCCTCCGGTCCTTTTTAGTCTGCATATAAGTTTTGTCCGAAGTCAAATTATCTCTATTTTGACCAAACTTATAGAAAAAAGTATCAACATTCACGACGCCAAATCAATATTGTTAGATTCATTATGAAATGTAGTTTCATAATATATATATATTTAGTATTGTAGATGTTGATATTTTTTAATATAAATTTGGTCAAACTTTGCCAAGTTTGACTTGACACAAATCTAATACGCGGAGTAAAAAGGACCGGAGGGAGTATATCTCACACATGTTCACTTTGATCTCGCAGTTTGCTTCAGCCATGTTTTACGCATGTTTCCTTTCACACCCCTATGGCCTATCAAGAACTACATGGGAATTTTGTATTGCTGCATTGACATCACCAAACTATTTCTTTTGGTGTCATAATCATGTTTTTTTGCATCATCAGCTTCTGACTTTTGTGGTTTGTTTACACGATTATTCAACATATTCACTTACACAGGTAGTAATAACAAGAATTACTCATTTGCCGGATGACTAAATCTTGCTGTTCATAAGGGCCAGTAAAAGAACCGTGTTCTTGCTGTGATGATGTCCATATGGCAAGCTTAATGGATATGTCCATCAACAGGTTTTTACAACGCAGAGAGGAGTCAGGCGACAAGGCAGTCAGACCAAACTATCTCTATCTATATATATATGTAGTCTGATGTTATGCCATAGCCGAACCATATAAGTTTCTTATACTGCTCTGCTTTTGGTGTATTAGACTTATATCCTTTGTAATAAACTTATTGTCGTGGGTGATCACTATGGCTTGATTATATGGTATGAAGTTTGGGTTTGGTTTTGAGCTCAGCTGTATAAAAATACATGCTTACAACCATAGATACATGTGATAATTCATTGAGTGATTAAGCATAGTTTTGGATTTGGCGTGCTGGACCAATTGGATGGACAGGGCAACTTCAGTTAAATCATCCATTGCATAGCCGTGTAAGCCATGTTGGTGTAAGATATCTTTTCCTATATGTTAATCATGACCTTATGAACCACTCAAAACTTTGTGTTTCTGGGTAAATTTGCTTCTTTTGAGAAAGTTCTCTTAAGGATAGGTCATGATCATGTATAGGGGGCTGGATGAGTTTGGGCCGGGGGGTGCGGCAAGCCGCACTTCCTATCTAGTGAAGTATGATGGCGTGCAGTAATGGTAGTGATCCCAGCTTTATGATAAGGTAGATAAAACAAAGCGATCCCCACTGGAAAGTGGAAACAATTTCTAAAGCAGGTTGTGGATGAGCAGAAATGACTTTGTAATTTCCATGTAGTACATTCTGAATTCCCACAAAAGTTCATAAATTGGCATGCGTCAGTTTTTTTATGTGCACTTCGATCTATAATGGTTGTGCACAACTAGCGTAGAGGTATTCAACCCAAAAAGGTTTTGGCTAGCTTGCACAACTAGCTGTTGATCGTCATGTAACTTTGCACCTCGAGAGTCGACTTAATTAGTGATTAAGAAATTGGCATGCATGCTATGTTATCTACCAGCATCTACCGTCCATCCAGTATTCGGAGAAGGAAACCTCGATGGCCTGTGGGCAGGGTGAGGTCGTCCTTGATTTGGCAGCGGCGACAGGCGATGCGGTGGTCTCTCCGCAACGGCCTGCTCCGGCCGGTCCCGTTTAGAGAAGCCAACAGCCTGCTCCAACCGGTGATGTTGACTCACAACCTGCTTCGGCTGGTGGTGCCGCACCTGCCGGCGAGGAAAGCCAACAGCCTGCTCCGGCCGCTGGTGAGGCACTCGGCTATGCATAGTGATGATGAATGCAATGAAGAAATTTGAGTTGGAAAACTGGCTTAAAATAGAATTTACAAATATAAAATATAAAAGATTGAATCGAAGGAAACAAACTCAGATTGAGTTGTGTTGGTTTCTCACTACATTTTTTAAATCTTAGTGATTTTGCAGCCACAAGCGATAAAAAAAAAAGAGAGAAGGAGTGCACAAAGAACTATTTAAACTAAAGCCACAAACAAAATTCAAAGCTATGGTGAACTTATGAAATAGGCACAAACAATATTTTAAACTATTTTGAACTATATATTTTTTCATGATGAACAATTTAAGTAGTAGACATGAACCAATTAAATTGAAACATGCAACACAACCTGGCATTCCTATAGTATTATGATATCATGAAGCAAAAGTTGCTTCATGGTGAACAATTTGAATTGCAAGCATAAAAAAAATTATAAGCATAAAAAAAAAACGGAGCATGAAAAGAAAAAGGCAGGAGAAGAGAACTCAGAACGCACCGAATGGGCTGATCCTCTGTACAGGAACGTGCTTAATGGGCCGGTCCATATCAGAGAGTTGCTTCAGCAAAATACGAAACGGAAATCGCGCTCGACCGATTTCTAGCCTCTGGTTCGTCAAACTCCTCTGCCATCGCAAACTCCAAACCATAATGTTGCTAGTGGAGTAGCTGGGGAAGCGAAACGGATTGATAGGCTGCAAGTGGGCAGGAAACAGACGAAATACTGACTAACCCAACTCGTCGTTGTTTACGTTAAACAACTCAAATCTGAAGACTGACCACACCGCGTCTCCATGGCAATTGATGCATTAATATTGTCTAGATTCGCTTTGTTGTCCTTTTGTTTTCTTGCGCTAGGTGCATAATATGTTTACATTAATGGCTAAAATATGTTTGCATTATTATTGGAGTAGCAGGTGAAGAATATATAGCAGGTTGTCTAAATTAAATAACTGAAGTCTGAAGACTAATGGGTCGTCGTTCACATGCATGCCATAGCTTCTCTCCTCGCTCCGTGGTTTCTCGACCATGTCTTGGACAGCCACATGCAGATGGACATGATCCACCACAGAAATTCAGTTTTAAGCCGTAACCAATCATCTATCTAGAGGTGACGTGGAGACGATGTAGTGTTATTTCCACTTGAATCGTGTCTATTTTTGATGAAAAACATTGCATGGACGATTGAAATAAGGTAAAGCACAAAATACGGAGGGAACATAAGCAGTCAAGGGAAGCAAGCATCCTTTCCCCTCTGTGAACAGTGCTTCGAGGCGAAAGAGAGGGCGAACCCGGTTTTCCCCCGCGTCCGCCGGCGAGGCCGTGGGTTCCCTCCCCCTCCGCCGGCCGCTCCGGCGGCGGGAGGGTGGGGGAACCCCGAATCTCTGTTTTGGCGTGTACATACGGTGTGGACAGCTAGGTTTCCGGCCGGCAGTGCTCTGGAGGCGGGGGTGTTGCCGGTGTGGAGTTTGGTGCTGCTGCTCTTCCTCCTCCGCGTCGGTGTCCTCGTTGATCTCGACGGTGAGCAGCTTGCTTTTGGTGCTCAGGGCTCTTCAGGCTTGGGGAGTTTCTGTTCCCTCTGCGTGGGCGGCGAGGCGATGTCGTCGTCCAGGCGGGTTGGGGATTTGGTCCTCCGGCTCCGTCTTCGCTGTGTCGTCGTCTCCTCCAACGGCGACGCGGAGCTTGTGGGGTGGTGTGTAGGAGGTGGTGCTCGGCGTTCGCGGGTCTTCTCTGCAGCTGGTGACGAGAAGATGGCGGCGTCCCCTGGATCTTCGGCGGGTTGGGCGGTTCCCATCCCTCTGCTTCTTCGTCGTGCGGCTCGGAAGAGCGAAGGTGACGACTTCCCGTACGCACATAGTGCCGTGGTTCGTGACAAGGCTTCGCCGGCCCGGGAGGGGTGTGGCAGCGGTAGCGTGACGGCGCGTCCTCCCCTCGCGTCGGAGGCGGCAGGGGTGTGGCTCCTCAGGGGCTTCGTTGTAATTTTCTTGTTTTCTGAGGAGTGCTGTACCAACTTTATCTGCTAATAGATCTGGGGTCCTTTTCGCAAAAAAAAGAAAGAAATAAGGTAAAGCACGCATGACCTTTACTTTTGGTATGCATCGCAGGATAAGATGAAGCGTGTAGATTCTTTGGAGCATAAGACCACCGTACGTGTAAAATGGTACGAAGTACTATTCAGTAGCAAACTATGGTTGTGACATCAAACCATGAAAATTCGGTTCTGCAAATTTATGACATCCACAGTTCTTTCCTCGATCGGCGCTTTGCTATTCATGGTTGAGCTTTCCTTTTCCTGCCATTGCAGACTCCAAGCTCCACCTTCGTTTTAAAATCGCTAATGCTAACCACCACGTTTGTTCACATGTCATGTCTTCGCGTAGCGCCATCGTAACCACGGCTGGCCGTTCATAAGTTAAAAGTAGAGTAAGCAGGCCAGCGAAAGATGGGTGCAGAGACCATAATATATGTTGTCAGTGGAGTAGATGGTGGGTGAGTGAATTGCAGAAAACCACCACATTTGAGCTTAGGGTTGCAGAAAACACTCTTTTACGTTTTTGTTGCAGAAAACACTGATTTTTTGCTTAATCTTTTGCAAAAACCACTGACCCGTCTGTTTGGGTATTTTAAGCTGGATTATGACAGGTGGGGCCCAGTTATGATGACGCGGCGTAACGGACAGGAGTAACGACGTCTAACGTCGCTACAGTGCGGACCGATGCGCCGGCTCGGTCAAAACCTGGTCGAATCGGTCTCTTTCCTACTCTGTCGCTGCTCGCCCTCTCTCTCTCTCTCACACTCTGTTCTTCGCAGCCACCGCCGCCCCCACCGCCGGCCGCCGAACGCTGCTCCGCCGCGCCATGGTGTCGTGGAATGACGGTGAGACCAGTGATGATTCGATCGTGAACCTCAGTTCCTCCTGCGACGGCATCATCAAGGTCAGCTTTGTATAGTTAGAGCTAGGGTTAGGGTTTGTGAATTGGGGATTTTGTGAATGAGCTCGATCTGAAGCTGGGTTTGCTATGTTGGGTCCCGCAGCTTCCTGCTACCATGCACGATCCGGATTTCAGCAGCACGGACGCAGATGTGAGTGCTGTTTGCGAGCACGGCAAGCCGGCAGAGCGCTTTGTTGCATTTGAAGGGATGCACACTGGCAGGAGGTTTCTTGGGTGTGGTGAGAAGGTATCCATCCAAACCTGTTTAGTGCAAGCTTCTGGTTGGCTCTGTTTACTGCTAGCTGTCCATTTATTTAATCTGGTCAGTGCATAATGCTTTGTTTATGATGTTGTTTAGCTGTGGTAAGTACTTGTTCTTTGTTTATCATGTTGTCAGTACTGCAATGTAGTAATTGTTTATTGTTGCCAGTGCTTAATTAGTTCCTTGTTTACTGAAATTTGTTTGGTCCTTGTTAATTAAAAAGCTGATGGCAGTGTTCATTGTTTAATGAACTTTGGCAACTGTGATTGTTTATGTGCTAAAAGTGGTTGTGTCATGTGATAGGTGTACAAAACCCTTCATAAACAACTTTAATAATCATGTTGGTCATTGTTTAATATAAGTTCTGAACCTCTTTTTAATACTGCCTACTGTCTACTATCATTGTTGTTTGTTTACTATGTCCTTTACTTTGTGTACTGAACCTCTTTAATAATTAACTTATTCCTCTGTTTATTGTTTATTTAACAGGAAGGCATAAATTGTGGAGTAGTTCAGTGGGTTGACTTTGAATGGCCAGACTCAATGGAGAAGGCATTGGCCAAGTTGTGGGATATGTATGAGGAGAGTAAGGCAGCTAGGACCAATGACAATCTTCAGAGTTCCTTTACAATTCACAACCTGACAGAAGAGAAGAAGAAACTACAGGAGAACTATGATAATTTGTATGCTGATGTGAATGCTCTCTTGGATTCCCAGCAGCAGAGGGCTATGGAGATAGACCATCAGCAGGAGCAGAAGGAGAATGTAGACCAACAGGGGAACTTGAAGGCAGAGCTATCAAAGAAAGAGGAGGAGAATAACAAGCTGCAGCAAAAGTATGACACTCTTAAGAACCTGGCAGCTGCTCAAGCCAATGTGATTAGGAACTTGAAGTTCAATCATTTGAAGGAGAAGGAAAGGCTGACAGAAGAGAGGCATAAACTGCAGTATCACATTGCTGAGCTTCAAAAGTCCGAGGAAAAGATAAAGCTGAAGCTTCAGGGGGTGAAGGCCATCTTAGATGAGTAGGGTGCCTTCTAATATGATAATCATCTATCAGTATATAGATGTTAATCTGCAATTCAGTACCTTAGTATGAAATTGTGAACCAAGTACTTTAAGTATTTTGTGAACTATGGTATTGGATCCAGCAGTGTTGTAATGTAGATGATGATCATCTATTTAGTACTTTAGTTTGAATTTGTGAACCAAGTAATTTAAGTATGTATGTTGTGGTCTATGGTGTTGGATCAAACATTGATGATCTTTATGAATGTGAGTCCAACTTGATGTTATATGGTGCATGTGCTTAATCTAGGGTCAAAATTGACCCTAGGGTCACCTTGACCCTAGATTCATCGATGTTTCGACAAAATGACCCTAGGGTCACCTTTACCCTAGATTCATCGATGTTTCGACAAAATGACCCTAGGGCCAACTTGACCCTACATTCATCGATGTTTCGACAAAATGACCCTAGGGCCAACTTGACCCTAGATTCATCGATGTTTCGACAAAATGACCCTAGGGTCACCTTTACCCTAGATTCATCGATGTTTCGACAAAATGACCCTAGGGCCAACTTGACCCTTGATTCATCGAATGGATCATGATAACAGCAATATCATCAAAATTGACCCTTGACCCTATATTCATCAAATGGATCATGATAACAGCAATATCATCAAATGGATCATGATAACAGCAATATGATCAAATGGATCATCATAACAGCAATATCATCAAATGGATCATGATAACAGCAAGATCAACAAATGGATCATCATAACAGCAAGATCATCAAATGGATCATGATAACAGCAATATCATCAAATGGATCATCATAACAGTGCATAATTATCATGAAAGTGCATAATTATCTTGTAGCAGTTATTACAGTACCATAACAGCAAGATCTTAAGATTAGTTTCTTGCTAGTCACATCAGACCACCAGAAGTTGTTGCCAAAATAGACAGTTTTGCCAGATCACATAATCAACAAGATTTGCCAGATCACATTAGTTCCCTGAAGCATAAAAGTAATCCTTCAGCCTGTTTGGTTTCTTCCTCTGTCTTGGTGGCAAGAAGGGTGCCACTGGGCCAGCTATAGCTGTTGAAGCTCTCCTGGTTGCTGCAGCTGATGAAGCTCTCCTTGCTGCTGCAGCTGATGAAGCTCTCCTTGCTGCTGCAGTTGATGTGCTTGGCCTGGTTGCTGGAGCTTTTGAGCTGCTTGCATTGGTTGCTGGGGCTGCTGAGGCAGCTGCCCTTGGTGGTGCAGCAACAGATGAGGCACCTCCCCTTGATGTGGCTCTACTGGTTGCTGCCCTGCTTCCTTGTGTAGTAGATGATCTCATGGCTGGTGATGCAATAGATGGAGCTGCAGCTGATGAAGTGGTACCCTCCTCTGTCCTGTTTGACTGCATATAAGAATGTAGCAAGTTAATACATTGAAGTGTCACAAAACAGAAATAATGGCAACAAGTAATGCATCAGATACAAACCTGATGCTTGTTCTTCCTCATTGCTAGGCCTGGCTTTAAGGCCTTGTTGCAAGATGTGTATCTGTGACCCACAAGATTGCAATTGCTGCATGTAATTGAGGCCATCCTAGATGTATCTTTAGGTGCTGGTGGCTCATACTGGCTCCTTCTCCTCTTTGTTTGCTTCTTCCCTGGTTTATCCTTGAAAACTGGAGGTTCTATGTCTCTTGTTTTGGTCTTGGGCCAGAGGTCAGGTCCAGGTACAGGAAAAATGATGGGACTGTATGCTGCCAGATACATAGGTTTTTTAAAGAAGTCATGCACAAAATCTTCAGGCATTAATTTGGCTTTGACAATAGCAGAGACTGCATGATTGCATGGCACTGCAGTCATATCCCATTTTCTGCACCCACATGTCCTGTGCTGCAAATTAACTGAATAGGTATTCTCATTGCTTGTCACTTGATAAATATTTGGCCCAGCCATCAATGCTTGACAGTCCCTAGAGTGTTTCTTTGCTTCTTCAAGTAACTCTGCATATGTTGGGCATATATCCCACTTGGCTAACTCTGTGTTAATCCTATTTCCATTGAACCTGACCATCAACTTTGTCCTGATTCCATCTACCATGGTCTTTATTGGTTTACCCCTCACATCTAATATCATCTTGTTAAATACCTCACTAATATTGTTGACAACTAGATCAGTTTTGCAGTTCAAGTCCATGTCATATCTAGCCCAAGCATGTCTAGGGATTTTATTTATGTAGGGTAACGCAGCAGAAAACAAAAATTTTCCGACCTACGTACCAGCCCAGGATCACTATGGAGACTGCATACAAGGTTTGATCCTTTTCGTTACCGACTCGTAGCGCAGCGGAAGTAGAGTCGATGACGATCGGCGGTGCAGATCCCCGCAGCTAGGATTTTACAACCTCCCAACTGCGAGGATGTACTCCCTCGTCAGCTCACCGGACGGATCTCCGGGCAGCCCTTCGAGAGGCCTCGGGACAGTCCCTCGGATAGTCCCACCGGACGGATCCTCGGACAGCCCTCCGGGAGGCCTCTGGACAGTCTTTCGGATAGTCCCACCGGACGGATCCTCGGACAGCCCTCCGGGAGGCCTCACGGACAGCCCTTCGGGAGGACCCCCGAAACTCGGACAGAAACTCGGACAGCCCTTCGGGAGGCACTCTCGAACTAAGACCGAAACTACGATCTCTCTACAGAGTTGCACACATACGGTGTCATCTATCCGGCAGGGCTTCGCCGTCCAGAACTAGTTCCCACCAGAACCCAGACAGCCTTTCGGCTCTACGAAACTATTTCGCTGGGAGGGAGAGAGAAGCCAGAAATGTCATGGCACTTGTATGTGAGAAGGAAGTGAGTGTGGAGGCAGCCCCTCCACCTCTATTTATAGGAAATCCAAGGGGTAGGGTTTCTTGGCCTCCAAGCCTTCTAGAAACCTTTTTGGGAAAATATCCCAAAAGGTGACTTTTCCATAAATATCCCAAAAAGCACTTTCACTATTCACGACGACATTTTTCAGCGTCTGATCGAACTGAAAATATTCATGTGGGCTTAGAACATTTCCAGTACCCACCAAAATAATTTTCAACGCGAGCCGGAACAATTCCGGTTTAGTGATTTTCATCTGCGAAAAGCATCTGAAGCAGTTTCGGCAGCTCCGGAACATTTCCGGTTTTCATTCCGGAAAATTCCAGAAAGTTTCCAGAATGATTCTGGCACCCTCCAAGAATTATCAGGCATGTGCCGAAACCAATTTGACTTAATGGTATCCCCTGAAACAACTTTTCAGTTTTACCGAAACTGTTCCGGTGTTCTCTCTGCGGAACTTTTCCGCTGTCCGAAACTTTTCCGGTGTCCGAAAACTTTTTCGGTGATTTTCTCTCAGACTCCCTGTCTAGTATTCAGCAGATAGATGACCCTTAAGCGTGTGACCCTATAGGTTCAGTGAAGCATAGACATGACCCGGAACCCCTTCCGATCAATGATCAACATCGGAGCCGTGGACACCCATATTGACCCCTATACCCACACGAATGAATATTCGAGTGAACCTCCAGTTGCCGTGTGCTATTCCTGTTGCTTCGCGATATGTTACAAATACCCGAGGTGATACATGTTGGCATCCCCGTGGATCAACAACTTGTCCACTATGCCAGTTACCTCGTTACCGGTATTGTTCTCTTTTCTCGTTTCTGTGTTCCGGTATCCCTGTGATCAAATCACACTTGTGTCTGGCCAGACGATGATGGATACCGTAACACCGAGAGGGCCCAGAGAT
The DNA here is from genome assembly GCA_039707655.1 of Elymus sibiricus. NCBI lineage: Eukaryota > Viridiplantae > Streptophyta > Magnoliopsida > Poales > Poaceae > Elymus > Elymus sibiricus. Next base: position 17,475,904 of record CM077672.1, on the reverse strand, counting down.
ATCTCTCCATCGTCGGAGGAGCAAATCCCAATCTTGAACTATCAAGTTACTTAACATACTTTTCCATGAACCCGTAAGCCGCCGTAATAGCCACCCATTTACGGATGACGTTTAACAAACCCCAAAGTTCATGAAGCAAGCATGAAGAAACTCGACACTCTCATGGTCTAAGGAATTATGCAAACATTAACTATCTCTGTGCTATTAACCATTAACTAGTGACGATTGTATCTCATAGCATAACATCAATTCGGGTCGATTCAACACAAGTGTTCTACCAACATTGCGCCCTCAAAATTGCCGGCATAGCCATGCCCACGATCAGGAAAACAGGATCATCATGCAATACTTGAGCCAGTCTTAGAGGCCAGACTAGGAATACATTTTACTGTTTATTATTCCACACGTGCATATGAGTCTTCCTTCGAGCCTCGTGGTTATTGTAGACTCGAGAACCATAGCAGTTATAGCATGGAACATAAACATAATTATGAACAGGGAGATAATCAATAACATTTATTATTGCCTCTAGGGCATATCTCCTACAGACTCCCACTTGCACTAGAGTCAATAATCTAGTCAATGCTAATGCACTTTACACCTGTGGCATACCGGTGTAAAATATGCTTCGCATGTGGTATAGCCTGATGTCCAACGGATCTGACGACTTCAGCTCCGTGTGTAACTTTGCATATCCTCGCGTTTTCACGCTTTCACAAAATTCATATTTTGTGTGGACTTGGCTTTGCATATGTGTGAATCATTGGTCGAAACCTGATTCCTCAGACTGAGCTATGGAGCAACTATCTGCAATAGTGTCCCATAGACCAAAGCCATCTTGGAACCATACTAAGTTCATGAATGAACTATATGATTCAACAACTTCTTTGTCGCTTCTTAAGCGTCAACATACTTAGCCTTTGTTATAGAATTCGCCACAGTATCTTGTTTGGAACAATTTCCAACTACTGTGCCACCATATTGTGTATTACACAAAAAACCCTTAACTTAAATCGAAAATCGCATGGAGCATTGATGAAGACTGTATCGATGTAATTACTTTACAACGAGCACTTCATAATCTCTGCTTGCGAGAAAACATGTCATCACTACTACTACTCTAGTACTCAATGACATCTTTCACTGTTGTCCTATGATCAGTACTTTGATCACTTTGGTATCTATACTCGCAACAACTTTGGAGTATTGGACATATCTGGTTGTTTTTACATACCATGGAATACATGATTAATCCAAACACAAGAGTGTGTGGAATCACCATCATGTATTTTGCTCATCAGTGTTTTGGGACACCGAGTCTTGCAAAAACTCTTTCCATGTGACTTCGGCAAGAATCACTCCTTGACGTTTTTCAATGCTAAAAAGTTTTAGCATCTTGTCAATATGTATTCATAGCTTAGCCCCATTAGGTAAATCTATCTCCATAGATCATCATGCCTAATATTGAGGCTATTTAGCCTAAGCACTTCATCGAAAAACTATTTTCAAATGAAGTCCTAATTCGTGTCAAGAAATTTATTTCCAATTAACAATGTGTCAAGTACACAAGGTTTTTAGAAATATTATTATGCTCCCACTTACTTTCTTGAATCACAAGTATCTTCGATACCCATTTGATGAAGTCAAACCCCTTTGACCATTCCATCAAAAACGAAGATTCCAACTCCACTTTGCTCTCTTCTGTCCATCGCTGGAACTCTGAAGTTTGCATACTTACTAGCATCCTCTGGATCGACAAATTACTTTGGACTGTATCACATACAAGTCCTAGGTTTCATTTCCATCAGATGGAAATCCTTTTGTCATCCATGTTTCATATCTCATGATTGAAATATGTATTAATTGCTAGTTCAACCCGAACCGACTTCAAGCATCGCTACGGTGAGACAATCTCATCGTAGTCAACTCCTTGAACTTGTTATTGCAACAAGTCGAGCTTTATGGATAAAACATTTTATCCGTATCAGTTTTTAGTTCCATAAATATTCGTTAGACTCTAAGTCTTCCGAAAGGTGTATCAAGATTTTAATCTTGAATCACTTATATGGAAACTATCTTGGATTGTATTGGCATTTAGCCAATTCTGGAGTCAGGGCCCATCAACGCTTCCTTGTGTATTGTAGGTATACTGTTGTCTAACAACAATATCTCGTTTGCGCACCTGATAGGTTTGCACGAGCTTTGCCTACGTGGTTCAGCTGCAAGTTCGACCGAAGTCCATACATTTTATTGTAGAGACTTCCGTATCAGTCACAGTAGGAAACTCCGGAATCACTTCCAAGGTTCCTTTCCTTTGATCTGATGACGAAGATACTGTTTATCTCGTCGAGTTGCACTGTCCTCCCACTCACCTTTTGTAAGAACTATTCTCTTTAAAAGCATACCGTTTTGCAGCAAAATCCTTTGCCTCGGTATAGTGGTGGGGGAATACCCAACGACCTGGGATAACCTTACAACGTAGCACTTGTCTTATTTGAAATAGGTTTGTAACCTTTTACACAAGCCCCATATTCCAAATGTTAAGAAAAGATATAACATGGTTGGGCATACCATACCATGGCGTCATTTCAACAGACCTGATGGAGCTCTTTTCAGTGTAAAAGCCGCAGTCTCTAAAGCATCACTCTATAAAAGGGATAATGGCAAATTTATTTATGTCATCTTTGATCTTACCATGTCATAAATGGTTCGATTACATCTTCACGGACTTTTCACTTGCAGTGGTGTTCCGGGAGGTGCAAGTTATGAAACCCCTTTCATAACTCATCAGACATTCGCTAAACTTGTAACTCAAATATTCCTTTCTGCAATCGAATTGTAGAAACATAATTTTCTTGTTACAATAACTTCTACTTCATTTTTGAAAACCTTATGAATGAATTCAAAAGATCTAGACTTATGTCTCATCAAGTAAATATGAATATATCTACTTGAGTCATTTCTGAAGATAGATAAATCCACTACTTGCAACAACATTTATTGGACTACACACATCACAATGTATGATCACCAATATGTTCTTTGCTCGTTCCTTATGGCCTGTGAACGGTATTTCAGTCACTTCACTTTCCAGAGGAAAGTTGCAAGTGTCAGATGATTCAAAATCAAACGACTTCAAAATGCATCATAATGAAATTTTCCATGCGGGTTTCTCCAATGTGACCAAATGCAGTGCCACACTTGTGTGGTATTCTTTTAGTCTTGCGACATTTAGCGTCAGTGTTATGGATGTATCATATTTTCCATCAATATTCATAACATCCATCCCATCTAGGATGGAAGCATGGCCCTTCATGTTATTCATAATACTGAACAACAATTGTTGTTTTATGACCAACTCTTTTGCAACAAACATTGTGCAATGGGCTAGAGTGTATGAAACTCTAAAATGAATTATGAAAGTAAACCCAGAGGTAATGTATTATTATCAATATTTATAACATACATCTCATTCATAATGAAAGTATGGCCCTCATGTTATTCATAACACCGAACATCAAAAGTTCTCTTATGAACAACCTTCTTGCAAGATACTTTATGCAAAGGGCTAGAGTGTGAAACTCTAAAATGAATTATGAAAATAAATACATAGGGAATACACCGATGGAAGGCATAGTAACATTTACTATGTTCCCTGCGTGTATCTAAACCTCATCCCTGGCTAGTCTTTTAGGCCATAGTAGTTCTTACATCGAGTTGCAACAGAATGCAATCGAGCGGGTATCTTTGTGATTAACTCACAATACCCAAGAATTAGTGATTAACATGTTTAACCATAATTCCCAAGAACTATATCTTTGACCAGCCTTCTATGCATCAAAAACTTGTATGACATTCATACATGAGCTGGATATTCCAGTCTTCTATCCTTTTGCCTTTATACTTCTAACAGTTTAACTTTTAGTATTTCTCCTACTCTCAGAAGAAGCATCCAACTTAAGAGTGACGTTAGCCCCGGACTTCCTAGGCGTGAAAGTCTCACTAACACCCTTCGGACACTTCCTTTCTCTTTAAGTTGTTGTTTTATTCACCTTTCATCATATGATAGGCGTTCTCCTGGATCCCTCTCTTATCAGTCTAATGCATAGTAAACTCCTTTACTAACAGTTTGCAAACAAACATTGCTTTGGATATCTCATATCTTTTAGCCTTTGTCTTTCTCTGAAAATGATTTTCAGATTCCATGAATATCACATAACTATCCAAACTTTCGAAGTTCGGGTCTCATGGAAGCAAACATATTGCACTTTGACTGAAAAGGAATTCTAGCTTTTGGATCGAAGGACGAGAGTCACATGATCCATAGCATTAGCGGGAGAATACCGAAAGCATGCGATAGGACAAAGTCCTTCTCGGCACTCTTGAGGACAATCCTCATATTACGTTACCAATCGTAAAGTTTTAACCAGATATTTAACAGCTTATTCAATATTAATTGGGAAGGTGGAAACGCGAGCCATTCTTCTACAACTTTTATGCAAACCACACTTAGACAGTGTTCAAAATTAATTGCACTGAGATTTAAACAAGTTAATTCTACAGTGCGCTCCCACTCAAATCAATATCTCTCATAATTGATTGTGAGTGATACAAGACCCGCATTGTCATTCAACGCCATTGAACGAGATGAACACTGATGGCGCGAACTTCAATCGGTAGGCAAACTTGCCGATCACATCTCTATGTGATTCTTGTTCATCTTTCGATGCGTGTGTTCCGAGCTCAGGGAGATCCTTCCAGAACGTCAAGACAACCAAGTGATCTCGCTGCGAGGTCTCAACTCACCCGCCTCACAATTCTCTAATCGTTCGTACCCAGGGAGATCCTGTGATACCCCGAAAAGTTAGGTGCCGTGACGGTGCAACACTAACTACTTGATATTTTTGTGAGAGATCACCCTAATAAAAGCGACTACCGCGCAATCAAGAAGGGTGCATCGTAAGGGATAAACATCTCAGGCAATTCATAATAGCATGATATGGTATAGCCCTTTCTGACGGAGAAGTCTTTCATTTCTTCGTCTTCGGCATTCGCGTCGGTGTTCACCTTCGCGAAGATTGCCACCACCTTGTCGATGCACCAGATAATATTGCTATCTCTATAGCTAATAAAATAATGCATTACAACAAGGTTGACACGCAGGTCATTAAAGTGACAATCATATGGCTCCAGCCATCATGCCGAATCATGACACGCAGGTCATGTTAATTTACATTATATAGTCATCTCATACATAATCAAATTAAATATGAGTACTGCTATACCACATCATATGCACATCTCATGTCATCCTGCAAAACCAAGTTAGACGCCTCTAATCGGTTTATACAAGATTTTATTTTACGTGGCTTCTAAGGTTTCGAAACAAACCGAAGCTACCAACGTCCATCATCAAGCATGATAATCCAAGTCGCTAGATTAACATTGCGGGGTGTATGAAACACGAGATAATAAAATCTCGAGCCCCATACTAAACTTCGTCATACGCGTGACCCCCGTGCAGATCATATTTGCATTGCCCTTTCGTCTGCGAAATTTCATCTTTCTTTTTAACTACGGTGGAATTCAATGAACTGTTAGCACTTCGTTGATCAATCAAGATCGCGGATTGCCAGAACATTGAAACTCCACCATACTGTTATCAAGATCAGAAATATGCAAATTCCAGGGAAGCAACAAGAACATCGGGTAACAGATTTCATCTGCTACCCGCACAAATAATTTTCAGTAATAGAACTCATCAACTACCTAATTATATTGTGCAATACCCATACATCTCTATGTATTCTAGATCGCAACCTGCATCTACGCATAGCACGGCTCTTGATGCCACTGTAGGGTAACGCAGCAGAAAACAAAAATTTTCCGACCTACGTACTAGCCCAGGATCACTATGGAGACTGCATACAAGGTTTGATCCTTTTCGTTACCGACTCGTAGCGCAGCGGGAGTAGAGTCGATGACGATCGGCGGTGCAGATCCCCGCAGCTAGGATTTTACAACCTCCCAACTGCGAGGATGTACTCCCTCGTCAGCTCACCGGACGGATCTCCGGGCAGCCCTTCGAGAGGCCTCGGGACAGTCGGCCTCTGGACAGTCTTTCGGATAGTCCCACCGGACGGATCCTCGGACAGCCCTCCGGGAGGCCTCTGGACAGTCTTTCGGATAGTCCCACCGGACGGATCCTCGGACAGCCCTCCGGGAGGCCTCTGGACAGTCTTTCGGATAGTCCCACCGGACGGATCCTCGGACAGCCCTCCGGGAGGCCTCTGGACAGTCTTTCGGATAGTCCCACCGGACGGATCCTCGGACAGCCCTCCGGGAGGCCTCACGGACAGCCCTTCGGGAGGACCCCCGAAACTCGGACAGAAACTCGGACAGCCCTTCGGGAGGCACTCTCGAACTAAGACCGAAACTACGATCTCTCTACAGAGTTGCACACATACGGTGTCATCTATCCGGCAGGGCTTCGCCGTCCAGAACTAGTTCCCACCGGAACCCAGACAGCCTTTCGGCTCTACGAAACTATTTCGTTGGGAGGGAGAGAGAAGCCAGAAATGTCATGGCACTTGTATGTGAGAAGGAAGTGAGTGTGGAGGCAGCCCCTCCACCTCTATTTATAGGAAATCCAAGGGGTAGGGTTTCTTGGCCTCCAAGCCTTCTAGAAACCTTTTTGGGAAAATATCCCAAAAGGTGACTTTTCCATAAATATCCCAAAAAGCACTTTCACTATTCACGACGACATTTTTCAGCGTCTGATCGAACTGAAAATATTCATGTGGGCTTAGAACATTTCCAGTACCCACCAAAATAATTTTCAACGCGAGCCGGAACAATTCCGGTTTAGTGATTTTCATCTGCGAAAAGCATCTGAAGCAGTTTCGGCAGCTCCGGAACATTTCCGGTTTTCATTCCGGAAAATTCCAGAAAGTTTCCAGAATGATTCTGGCACCCTCCAAGAATTATCAGGCATGTGCCGAAACCAATTTGACTTAATGGTATCCCCTGAAACAACTTTTCAGTTTTACCGAAACTGTTCCGGTGTTCTCTCTGCGGAACTTTTCCGCTGTCCGAAACTTTTCCGGTGTCCGAAAACTTTTTCGGTGATTTTCTCTCAGACTCCCTGTCTAGTATTCAGCAGATAGATGACCCTTAAGCGTGTGACCCTATAGGTTCGGTGAAGCATAGACATGACCCGGAACCCCTTCCGATCAATGATCAACATCGGAGCCGTGGACACCCATATTGACCCCTATACCCACACGAATGAATATTCGAGTGAACCTCCAGTTGCCGTGTGCTATTCCTGTTGCTTCGCGATATGTTACAAATACCCGAGGTGAGACATGTTGGCATCCCCGTGGATCAACAACTTGTCCACTATGCCAGTTACCTCGTTACCGGTATTGTTCTCTTTTCTCGTTTCTGTGTTCCGGTATCCCTGTGATCAAATCACACTTGTGTCTGGCCAGACGATGATGGATACCGTAACACCGAGAGGGCCCAGAGATATCTCTCCATCGTCGGAGGAGCAAATCCCAATCTTGAGCTATCAAGTTACTTAACATACTTTTCCATGAACCCGTAAGCCGCCGTAATAGCCACCCATTTACGGATGACGTTTAACAAACCCCAAAGTTCATGAAGCAAGCATGAAGAAACTCGACACTCTCATGGTCTAAGGAATTATGCAAACATTAACTATCTCTGTGCTATTAACCATTAACTAGTGACGATTGTATCTCATTGCATAACATCAATTCGGGCCGATTCAACACAAGTGTTCTACCAACATTGCGCCCTCAAAATTGCCGGCATAGCCATGCCCATGATCAGGAAAACAGGATCATCATGCAATACTTGAGCCAGTCTTAGAGGCCAGACTAGGAATACATTTTACCGTTTATTATTCCACACGTGCATATGAGTCTTCCTTCGAGCCTCGTGGTTATTGTAGACTCGAGAACCATAGCAGTTATAGCATGGAACATAAACATAATTATGAACAGGGAGATAATCAATAACATTTATTATTGCCTCTAGGGCATATCTCCTACAATTTAACCAAGCCCAAGCAGCCTTACACTCTACTTTAAGAGCATCCATTGCAGCAACATGGCCATGTTCAGTATAGGAGTAACTTGCCTTATCCATGTACTTCTTTAATTCTGACCCCCTAAACCCAGCAGTCTGGAAGTTTTGGTAGATGTGTCTAAGGCAGAATCTTTGGGGGCAATTGGGGAAAACTTGGCTCACAGCTTTTAGAAGACCCTATTTGGAAAAATGACCAAACTTACTTATAAGCAATGAATATTAAGTACTACTAAGCAATGAATATCAAGTACTAATAAGAAATGAATATTAACTACCACTAAGCAATGAATATCAACTACTACTAAGCAATGAGTAAGAACAAGGATAATACCTTCTGTCTATCAGAGATTATGGTGTAAAAACCAAATCTCCCTGATTCTCCACCAATAGCTGCCTTCAGTTCTGAAAGAAACCAAGTCCAACTAGGTGTGTCTTCTTTGTCCACAACTCCAAAAGAAATGGGATATATGTTATTATTCCCATCCCTTCCTGTGGCAGCAAGGATTTGTTGGCCAATAGAAAGCTTGATGAAACACCCATCAACACCTGCAATGGCACACAAGACATGTTATAAACTCATTATGTACTACTAAGGCTGCAACACATTTATGTCATAGAAAACACAGTTCAGTAATCACCTATGAATGGTCTGCATCCATTCAGAAATCCTTCCTTGCAAGCATTCAAACAGATGAACAAACCATGGAACCTTGGATTCTTGCTTGGATAGTCTTTTAGGAACTTAGTAGTGACAATGCACCTACTACCTGGATTGGTGTCTAACACAGCCTGCAAGTAATCCCTGATCCTGGTGTATTGCCCCCTCTGATCTCCTTGAACAATCTTAATAGCATTGTTCTTAGCCCTGTAGGCCATATGAGTGCTGATCTCAACTCCATACTTCTTCTTCAGGTTTTGCATTATTGTACTTATAGATGTGTTCAGATCTGTTCTTATTGCTTCTAAAACCTCATTTGTAAGCCACTTTGTAGTCACCTTGGTGCTCTCTGCTACAGCTGGATATGTGTGCACCAAATTGGTTTTCCTAATGCAGAAAGTCCTCTCTTTTCCCACCACAGAAGCTGCAATGAAGAAATGTCAGTCTTCATTTGTGCACACAGCTATAACTCTGTCATTGCAGTTCCTATGAAACTGACAGTTTCTGTTATGTGCTATGTGAAATGTGAGAAGTGCCCTTCTAAATTGGTACACATCATCAAAACAGAGCTTCTTAACAAACTGCAGCTCTGGGCTCTCTCTATCCTCATGATACCATATCCTTGGTTTCTGTTTTTTGGCCCTAGTCTTATTCTCAAGCACAAATGGTAGGGGTGCAGCCCCATCATCTTCCTCCTCCTTCAAATCACCTACATTTGGATCCTCATCAGATGATGGTACCCAAACATCCTCAAACTGTTGCTCCAAACTAGCATGTGATCTTGTGGTGGACCCCTTTCTTACTCTCAACTTCTTCCTCTTTTGCCCATGTGGTACCACCTCCTCTTCAAATTCCTCATCCTCTACATGGTCCTCTTGCTCTGCATGTTCCTCTTGCACTTCATCTTCTGCTAAATCATATGGTTCTTCAACATCAGTGTCACCTTCAAAGTGTAAAAATGGGTCCTCTCTCTGCCTCCTTATCTCAGCCATCCTAGCCATGAAATCTTCATCTTCCTCCAAGTCAGAGTCATCTTCAGTTATTAGGACAGGAAGTTTTCTTTTCACTGCCTGCACCCTCTCAACATTCTTCTGATACTTCTTAAACCTCTGAATTTTTGATCTCCTACTAAGCTCCATACTTCTTTCTAACTCCTCTTGCTCCATATCAACATCTGCTACATTGCCTTGCTCCATATCAAAATCTGCTCCATTGCCTTGCTCCATATCCAGATTGTGGCTCTGCTGTGTGGAGAAACACTGGATTGGTTCAGGCTCCTCAGCTACTGCATCTCTTTTTGATACTTTGGATGGTGACTTGTACACCACCCCAGCATCATTCACCTCATATACAATGCTCTCTCCAACATTTGCTATAGGAACTTGCTGATCACAAACATAACCTATGTTTATATCTGCAGGTCTGGGCTCACTACCCCTAACTACTGTCAGGTTTACTATGTTCTGATCTCTATTGGCAATGTGATCCAGCATCTCATCCACCTTGTCATCATCACATATCTCCTCCAAACCAGCTACTCCCAACCCAGCATCCCTCACATAATACATGTAGTCTTTACTTCCATATCCTGCTGTCTCTATGAGTGCTAACAAATTGTAAAAGGTGATGTCTGAAACACACATAGTCCTTTCCAAGTTATCCCTGTCATGAAAGTGCAGTCTAACTTCCCAAACATCATCAGACAAGCTACAAAACAGAACAATACTTGTACTTATTAATTACACAGTATAGTACTAACTACAAACAATAAAAGTGACCAATTTAAATGTACAGTGCATGCCAATTTAAATAAGAGCAAATTGTAACCCTAATGTCTACTAAATAAACAGTGCATATCTATTTGAATGAACATTGAAATTATGAGTACACTTTGTACTAAATCATACACTAAAATTAGCACTGTCAATATACTGTCTACTAAATAAACAGTGCATAGCAATTTAAATAAACACTAAATGAATACTTAAACAGTGCATACCAATTTGACTGAACAACAAAATTCTCACTATACTGTCTACTAAACAGTGCATAGCAATATCACTACAATCTAATTTACAGGGCATATGAACACTTAGTACTAGGCAAAAGACCCAATTTGATTTACACACCTAACCCTAACTATGTAATCGACAGAAAATGAGGGGAGAAAAAGAGAGGAGATAGCTTACTCCACACCGCCGAATGCAGATGCCCAGTGGTGGCTCCCCGTCGGAGTAGCCTGCACAACACGAGCGAGAGCGCTGGCGGCACGGTACTCCAGCGACGGGGACGGTGGTCTGCTTCTCGGGGCCTGGCTAGGGTTAGAGCTCCCGCAGACCTCCTCGGGTGGCTTTGGATCTCCGCCGCCAAGCAACTCTCCTGCGCCGTCGCCGCCTGCGCCATCCACTCCGCCGCCGGCGTCCGGGCTCGCCATTGCCATGAACGACACAGAGACAGAGGAGAGCGCGCCGTCGCGGGGATGGTGGGGAAATGTCCAGATGCAGATGTAGGGGAGGGAAAAAGAAAGGAACGGGAGAAGTTTTGACCGAGCCGGCGCGTCGGTCCGCACTGTAGCGACGTTAGACGTCGTTACTCCTGTCCGTTACGCCACGTCATCACAACCGGGCCCCACCTGTCATAATCCAGCTTAAAATGCCCAAACAGACGGGTCAGTGGTTTTTGCAAAAGATTAAGCAAAAAATCAGTGTTTTCTGCAACAAAAACGTAGAAGAGTGTTTTCTGCAACCCTAAGCTCAAATGTGGTGGTTTTCTGCAATTCACTCATGGTGGGTTGATTTATACTCCCTCCGGTTGCTTATATAAGGCCTTGTTAGTTCAGCAGAAAAAAATTTAACGTGTGGCCTAATAATACCTCATGACAATTAATACCAATATGACAATTAATTCCTTGTGCATGCACATCAATTAAAAGAGTAAAAACACAGCTCATGCATATGGGTAACTGAACAGTGCCAACAGATTTCCTTGCCGCCAACAACAAAAATTTACAGGGTAATCTAATTTTGTTTCAATCAAGGTAATTAAATGCTTAAGGACTTACGTTTAGCTCAAAAAATCAGTCCTAGAAGGACTTATATTAGCAACTGGAGGGAGTAGGCTGCAAGCGGGGAGCATACGAACAGACGAAAGAATAAACAAAACGCGTGGTTTGTTAACAGGCCATGCCTCTGCGACACGGCATGACGAGACCCCGACGCCGGCGGCCGATGATATGTTAAAGTAGGCAGGCCGGCAAGAGATGAATTGTCCTATTCTTGTTTTTTATGTGCCCTCAATTATTAATATTTTCTTTTCTTGTGGTGGGTGCAGCAACCATAACATACAGATTTGCATTATTAGTGGAGTAGTAGGTGAAGTAAAGCAGGTCCACATGGTGCATATGAGGAGGAAGCCGACGCAAGTTGGCTTCTTTGTTTATTTCGCGCTTGCATGGCAACAATTACTATCTCCGATCCATAATAAGTGTCGTCGATTTAGTACAGACGAAGTGGTTTACTTCAACTGATCCAAAGGGAGCACTGAGAGCAGCTTGCATGGTTGATGAGTCCAGGACCGGCGATTGCCTGACACACGATGACACTTGTTACCTCTGTGGTCAGGAGCTAGAGACGGTCGACCACCTACTGGTTGGGTGCGTCTTTTGGAGACAGGCCTGGACATTTCTGCTTCAAGCCTCAGGCAGAGCGGGGCTTGAACGGTCTGCTACGACTACGTTGAAAGATTGGTGGGGGAAAATTGATGACTCGTGGGCGCCTTGTGAAAGGAGGAATGGAAACACGCTCATAATCCTAGTACTGTGATCGATCTGGCTAGAGAGGAATGTGCGTGCATTCAGAAATGAAGCGGCTACGATCTCGGCGTTCTTGACGTCTGTTTTGGCGAAGCACACCCGCCATCACATTCAGTAACAAGTAGCAGCGGCTAAAGCTTAATATTAGCGAAATTGGATAAAGCAAACCCTGCAGTTTGGTTTGGCTCTATGCTCCTCCCGCTTGTGCAGCCCGGCGCCCCTTCCCTGCGCCCCTGCCTGCGCGGCTGCGCCTCTGCCCCCGGCCGCGTGACGCCCCTGCAAAGCCGGCGGTGGCCGTCCAGTGCCCCAGTGCCCTAGTCCGGCGGCAGCAACTCAGCAAGTCGGCCCAATTTAAGGTATCAAATACCCAATTTCTGATTCATCAATTTCTGATTTAGGGTTAGTTTTTTTGCTGTGCTATGCTATGCTATCTAGTAGATGAACCGAACACATGCATTATTTTGTCAGAGACATAGTCTGTTTGAACTTCTCAAGGTATGTACTATGGTCATGTATTATGTACTATGGAGGCTTCTTTATGCAAAACTTAGACTTAATTGAGAATTTTAGTGTGTTTGTAAGACCATATTGATCTATTTCTATGTGATATTGGTAATTAGTTAGAACGTTCAGATGTCATATTTTTATCAAAATTTATTTTTGGGGGGCAGACCACCCTGTTCTCAAATGCTAGCTCCGCCACTGCAGGTGACAGCGCCCTAGGTGCTGCTAACCATGTGAAGGATAGAATTAACTGGCAAGCTTGAAAAGGAGCAGCAACCTCTCACTGTGTGCCACAGCGCACTGAGTGGGTGAGTGAGCAAGAGCCAGTTCAGATGGGTGTCTCAAGTGCTGTGCATTGGTGGGAGGAGTGGCAGCTGCGCATCCTCGTCCTCGGCAGCCTCTTCGTCCAATTTCTTCTGTTGATCTCTGCCGCCTTGCGTAAGCTTGCTATCCCTTCCTGGTGTAGATCCATGATATGGCTCGCGTACCTAGGTAGTGATGCTTTAGCCATATACGCCCTTGCTACCCTTTTTACCCGCCAGTCGAAGATAGATTGTAGCTCCATCGTCGGGTCACAAAAAGATTGTAGCCTCTCAAAAAGCAATAGTGTCCTAGAGGTGGTGTGGGCACCGGTTCTTCTGATTCACCTTGGTGGGCGGGATCTTATAACCGCCTACAACATTGAGGATAATGAGCTATGGAAGCGGCATGTTGTCACCTCAGTGTCTCAGGTCGCAATAGCCATCTATGTGTTTTGTAAAACATGGAGAGGCAGCGACAAGAGGTTGCTGCAGGCAGCCATCCTGCTCTTCATCCCCGGAGTCCTCAAATGTATAGAGAAGCCAGTGGCTCTTATGAGTGCTAGCATTAATAGTTTAGTGAGCTCTTCTGGCACAGCTCTAAGGACAGGGAGCTCGCTTGAAGGATACGTGATAGAAGCAAGCTCTTTTGTCTCCTCGGTTCCTCCTGAGCAGCCTGAAGCACATGGAGACGGCGATGCAGAAGCACTAAGGCAGGGCAATTTTGTTTTTGTATCACTTCTACAATTGCTCAAGGCCAAGTGGACGTGGACTGCTATCTTCCTCACTTGGAAGCGCAGTTTCCTTCAATGGCTGAGGGCCGAGTGGACTGGATTCTGTCTATTTTGGCGGGACGAACGATCTTTGCTACAACGGCTCAGGGCCTGGTGGACTCGTCTCTTGCTGTTTTGGCAGTGCGATGGATCTTTGCTGCAACGGCTATGGGCCTTGTGGACTACCTTCTTGCTCGCCCGTTTGCCAGGCGATGTAGTAGACTCCCTACCACCACAAATTCTCCGCCCCTCCTCCCTGTTCGTAGATCTTTCATATCCATATCCTGAAAGGCTTAGTCAAGGTTTTGGTTACCGGTCGAAATTTCGAGATTTCCCGTGGTTACCGCGTATTTCGGTACCCCTCGGTAAATCTCCATATCAAGCAAAAAATACCGATTTTTTTGAATTTTTTGAATTTAAGCGGTCGATTTATAGTAAAGTACGTAGGATCTAATTAATGCCATGAAAGTTGGTTCTGGTGTGTTGGTAGCAACCTAGTTCCTGTTTTGAGAGGTCTCTGGTTCGAATGTTCGTTCATTCACTTATTTGAATTCAAAATTCAACTACAAAATTCGTTCGAAATATTCTCGGTAACCGTGGTAACCACGTTTACCGGTCCCCCTCGGTAAAAATGCCCCATTCGGTAACCAAAACACTGCGCTTAGTATCCTCAAATGCTTCTTCGTCCTTGATGGAAAGGGGGCTTGTGACTTGCTCCAAAAGGGACTCTCTAACATGTTTGACCTTCTGTACACCAAGGAATATTCGTCCCTGTTCTGTTCTAATCCTAAAGAACACCCTTACCAATTCCTATTCGGTGCGTTGGTACGTGGTGTATCTATGTACCTACCATTCGCAGCGATTGGCCTTTTCCATCATAGCCACAGAGAAGATTATAATCATGGCGATGTGAAGATTACGTATGTCTTGCTCTGTTGCACTGCCGTGCTGGAGACCAATTCCATTATAGCAAAACAATATCTCCTAGATCATTCTGAGACATCTTTCAAGACCAGATTGTCTACCAAGGTTGCTCAACATAGCCTGATGGGTCTTTTCGCCTGTCACGAAAGGCACCCCCGAATGATGTGCTTGGTGAGTTCCTTCAAATGCAAGAATTACGTGGACCAACATTGGTGCAAGAATTCCTGCTCCTCATCCCACTGGATCACAGAGTTAGTTTTAAAATATGTGAAAGGTTGGTGGAAGGATCACATAGAAGATGCTGCTAGCTACAGGAAGTTCAACAATCACAGGGGCCAATGGACTATTAAATGCGCAGGTCGCTGGGAAGAGCTAGGCTGGCTCTTGGAAAGGCCATTCGATGAGAGTGTCCTTATCTGGCACATGGCGACGGACTTGTGCTTTCACTTCATGGGCGCATCAAATCAGCATAGATGTGCCGCTGACCGATGTGCCCACCAGACCTCTGATGATGGCTGTGCCACTTGGTGCCAAGGATCTCCGCACCACGAAAGAGCCAAGTTATGCACTGAAATGTCCAACTACATGATTTACCTGCTATTTGTCAATCCTGAGATGCTATTGGCTGGCACAAGACGGAATCTGTTCACAACTGCCTATGGAGAACTCAAGGAGATGCTCAAGGCAGAAGAGTTGATTCTGAAGAAGAGAGCCGTTGCGCAGAAAATCATCACCAAGATGCAGCCACCTCAAGTCCCACAAGAAGGTTTTATCATAGAACCAGAAGGCCCCCAAGAAGGTTTTATCCAAGATGCTTGCAAGCTCACTGAAGCATTGTTGAGATTCAGTGATGAGCAGATGTGGGAGGTTATCGAAGGTGTTTGGGTCGAGATGCTCTGCTTCTCTGCTAGTAGGTGCCGTGGGTATCTACACGCCAAGAGTCTGGGCACTGGCGGGGAGTTACTCACCCATGTCTGGCTCCTGCTATCTCACATGGGGATGGAGACCTTGTCAGAGAGGCTACAGATGATGGACTTAGAGCTTCCAAGGTCCGGTGAAAACAACGTGTGAGGAAGATAATATTGGATACCATGGCGTCCCTATTTGTTTTCATTCTTAGATGCATGTTTCTTATTTCCTTGTGTTCAATGTTTTCACTCTATGTGCTTTTTATTTTCTTATGTTTAATTGTTGGGCAGTGTGTCACGGGTGATTGTTTGGTGCCTGCCCTTGTACTTGGCCTAAAAAGCACTATGTAATGTCTCTGTGTTTCTTGTTATAATTTATTCCAGTCATGTGCAATGTCATTTCAGTAAGATTTGCGACTCAAGTGTAGTCTACACATAATCTCCTCGGGGATCTTATTTACTTATTTTGGCCTGTCTATGTATGTAATGTCATCAGAATATATATCTGATCACCTTGTTGATATATGCGCCGATGGACTAAATTTCGTTGCTTTTGCGTCCCCTTCGATCAGTTTGTTAATTTGTCCAAATCATTGTGGTCACCCTGGAGCTCCTAAATTGTGTTTATGTTATACCTGTTGCAGGCATACAACTTATTGATGATGTGCCTATATTTCACTATTCAGTTGAGAGTGTCCCCATCCTCTTCCTGAGAGATGGAGATAGACCGATCAAGAGTTGATACGAAATTATCATTAGTTGCAGCAGAATGGATAATGCAGTTCATCTGTTGTCCCTAGTTATTTTTTCTGTTGCATTCTACTCCCTCTGTTCCATTAAACATGTCGCAGATTCGAACTATCTGCGACATGTTTAACGGAGCAGAGGGAGTACCTGTCTATCATCTATTGTGGTGTTTGGTTTTCAAGAACCGGTTGATTATGTTGAACAGCGTGATCTCGTCTGAAGAGATCATGCCCGACCCGTCCCTCCGATCCTGAGCCTCTCTGTTGTTCTGATGAGGCGGAGGGAGCGTCGGTCCTGCACTCGAGGTCCTTGGCGATACGCCATTGTGGAGTCCCATCGTTTGCTGACCCAACGGGCACACTTAATTGAGCGGCCATCAAATAGAGGATCATTTTTTTAGGGTTACACTAGTAACTGCTCATGCAGCAACAGATTAATACGGCCATCGTCTCCCTCCCGATCCCCTTTTCTCTGCGGTGAGCAGCCCCGAATTTGCTACTGATGTCTCTGAACAAGTTGTTCCAGTTATATTGCTTAAAAAAAGAGGGCTTTGTTATCGGGAGACAACCACCACCAGAAACAAACAAAGTGCGGAATCAGCTAAGAATTTTCCGATGATCCGATCAAATTTCTGAGTGGAGTGCAAACCGGATTTGGGCTTGCCACTTCGATGTGGGCATCCCAGTTTATTTATTTTAAGGTGGGCCTTTACTCGAACTCACCATGGCCTCACCGAAGCTTGCTGCCCCTAAGCTGCCAATCCAGCTAACTTAGCAAATGGCAAATAATACCTTTTGTTTTATTCTAGTTTTTACTTTGCTTAGAATAGTTAGATGTTGGAAAATTATTCCTTCACGTTCCATAAATTTTTTCATTGTTTTCAAACATCAGAAAATTGTTCCTTTAGTTCCCAAAATTATTTCTTCCCCACAAAAACTTGTTCCTTGCCACAGAAAATTGTTCTTTAATACCAAAATAATTGTTCTTTACCCCCAAAAAATGGCACTTTTTTCTATAAAATTGTTAATATTTCCCAAAAAGGTGTTATTACTTAGTACCAAAAACTGTAAAAAAATCAGAAACAATTGTTCCCCAAGAACATGTTCCATTTTCATAAAAATTGGTCACTGTTCTTGTTCTTACAAAAAAGATTAAATGTTATTTTTATTTCAAAATTGGTTTGCTGCTTGAAGTAGATAATTATTTATTACTCATACAAAATATGGCTTCATTTGATCTAAGAATTTTTTTGGAATGGTTAACACTGCAAAAATGCATGAACAAAAATCATTTACGATGTGGGATTTTATCTTGGACAACATGGACCAAATCTGATTATCTGAGGAAAATCTAATTGTTTCATAGTAGAACATATCATAGCAGCTATTGTGATTCGGCTATTAGTTTACAAATCTGGTTGCTCGTCATATTAAAACTACAAATTATTATAGAAAGCATTTCCAGTTTTATTTTTATCAGCATTTCAGCAGCTAATTAAAATACTGGAAATCAACAATGTAGTGCTTCATGAAATTAACAGCCACATACACTAACCGAATCAATGTTGTCATCTAGGCGCAACCAGGCCATATTTAGCACTATTGCTTCTACTGAAATACCGAACTACCCAATACATAAGAGGGAACACAAAAGCATAAGCCCTGATGAACGCAGCCCTACTCACATCTCCGGTGCCACATCGTCTAGCGACGCTCCTTGCAACCTGTAGAATCCAATCAACAAAGTATAACTCCACAACTTCGGGTTCGGATCTGGAAATCTGAACGAGGAACAACTGATTGTTATTGGGACGGTTGTTCTGATGCTCCCTGACATCATTATGCTTCAGCAAGGCGTCCCTGCTAATATTGAAGACAGACTAGAACACCACGGAATAGCCAAGAAGGCGAAACCTTCGGCCAGTCTACCTGATGTTGATGTCGTCTACTTCAGACAAAAGAACTAAAGCCCTTGTTTTCCATCTTTGTACCTCTGGAGAGGTGGTCCTTCCCTGGCTCTGGCCTGATTCGATATTACTTTCCACTGTGCCTACGTAGGCTCTTAGGTCATGCGCAGCTTCATCCAAGTTCCTCACATTGTTTTCTGCCTCCAGGCAGTTGCTCACAAGCTTCTTCACCAGCTTCAATGCCTCAACTAACTAGTAGAAAACAGGGCATCAATCCCGGTTCCAGAGGGCCTTTAGTCCCGGTTCTGCAACCGGGACTAAACAATCGGGACTAAAGGCCCCCATTTTTAGTCACGGTTGGGTTACGAACCGGGACTAAAGGAGCTCCACGTGGCCGCTGTGGGCGCCCAGGCAGGAGGACCTCTAGTCCCGGTTGGTAACACCAACCGGGACTAGAAGGCAGCCACGCGTCAGCACCTGCCAGGCGCTGGGGTTTTTTTTTTTTGAAAGAAGGGGTTTAGGGGTTTTGGAGGGTTTAGGGGTTTCATATTGTGTTTCCCCTTTTCTTTTTGTATTTACCATTCAATTCCTTTACATTTAGGGTTTTCATTTTTATTTTATGCTTTTCATTCAACTCGACGCTAGCTACTACATATAGCAATGAAGGAACCATTACACAACATCGTCATGATCAATATATAGAGAGAAGTGACCTCTCTTTCTCCGTGCTTGGTCGAACAACAAGTTTTCGTATATCTATTCGACGCTACTACATATAGTACACGTTCATGCATATATACAATATAACATCTCTTACGATCCCTAATATCTAATTACCAATATCGCATTGCAAATCCTGATGGTATTCTCCGTCTGTAGGTATGACATGCTCAACAAAGAATCCCGCCAATTCCTCTTGAATTGCTCGTATGCGATCAGTTGGTAGGAGTTCGTCCCGCTTCCGCCAGATCTAATTTAAAGAAGGGGGTCAATATATATATATATATGAATGAAACTCAACACAATTGATGGTAATAAAATAAAAATGTGAATATTGTTTACGTACTTTAAATTATTCTGAAGATCTGCCCCGCTCAGAGGTCTTGTGGCGAATGAACTCGCAAACGTAGTATCCACATAAATTATTCCCGGGTGCCTGCCACAAACACTTTACGAGAATAGAGTTCAATCAAAATGATAATCAATCATGATAATGGTATTGAAACTAGAATCAATGAGAGATGCGTGGAACTAGCTAGTAGTACTTACTTTGGGGTGTGAAAATCGCAGCTCCTTTTTCCATTCACCCCTAACCTGGTTGGTGAACTTTTTTCAAACCCTGCCCGGCAAAGAAAATGATTACTTGATATCAGGAAATGAACGAAAGTTGCCGATATGGTGCGATAATGATTGAACTTACTTCTGGAGCATTTGACTCATGTCCGCCCACTCCTTAGGCTCTTTACGTCTCGAGTCCAAGACAATTACTAGTCCCGCGTCAAGCTGAATGGCTAGCAGAATAAAGTGGAACCTGCGCACGCATAACTCATCAATTACACTTAACCTCGAGTAAGCGAAACAGAATGTGCACAAGACAGTAACACTCACTTGAAGTTGTAAGGAAATAGTATTTTCCTTTTGTTTTGTTGTCCAAGTAACGCCTTTAGCAAGTTTTTCTCTGTATCATCGGGGTTTTTTGTACCGTATTTGGGTTAATGAACCCAATGTCATAGATTTGTCCTCTGCATTCGAGGATCTTCAATCTGCATAATATAGTGTGAGGATAATTATACATGCAATGAACGAGCTGAGCTAGAGACTTAATTACAGAAAAAATACTTACAGACAATAGCAACTGACGATAGTTTTGTCGAGGGCGTCTTGATTGTATAACTGAAATAATTCTTCAAAATAAATGTACAACGCCTCGACTCCATTGAAGTAGTGCTCATCTTTAATTCCCACGTAGATACTATCGGTCCCTTCCTTGCAGGCTTTCAAGTACCAGTCATGCAATCTTCGCATCATCGTTGATAGATGCGGGAGCTGCTCAGGCCTGACGAGTGGCTTCCCGTGCTCGTATCTAAAGGCTACCTCAGCCATTTCGAACTGTACCTCATCGCCTAAGTAATCACCAAGAGTGTAACCAGGATGAGCGGCCGCTACCCCTGAATCATTAGCGATATCGGGAAACACCTTGAGCGGGGGGCACGATTGTTTTTCCTGTTCGCCGAGCTGGGGAATTGTTTTCCCACTTCTTGCAGCACTGCTACTTCCCGACCTTTTCACTTCATGAAATGTCTTTACAATACAACGGTCATAGTGTGAGAGCGGCGGAGGAGGTGGTGGTCGCTTAAGGGCATCCAGACAGCGCTTCGCTTTTACCAAATCTATTTTCTCCTTTGGATCTGGACGTTTCGGTGCAAGCTGGCGTTTCACATCGGCAGCCACGAACTCGTTGTTTTACTCCTCAGTCATGTCGTATGGTAACTTGGCATGAGCCTTCTTGACGCTTGGACCTGCTCTGGATTTCTTCGTTGTTGTACTGCTAGCCGCCGGAGCGGCGGCGGGTCTCTTCCGCCGTTGTTAAGGCGGCGGAGGAGGTGGAGTCAGCTGACGCGACGGAGGAGGCAGAGTCCGCTGACGCGGCGGAGACAGTTGAGGCGGCGGAGGATTCTGCTGAGGGGCCTCCTCCGGCGGAGTCCGCTGACGCGGCGGAGACAGCTAAGGCGGCGGAGTGTGCTGACACAGCGGAGACGACTGAGGCAGCGGAGATAGAGCTGGACTGTGAGGAGTCTGCTGAGGGGCCTCCTCCGGCTGAGTCTGCTGACGCGGCGTCCATTGTGGAAGCACGATGTTTTCCTTTCTCCATAGAATGGTAGTCCTTACGGCATCTACCAGATGAGTCTCCCCTTCACCTGTAGGGTATTCAAGGTCCAGCCCCTCGAATCCGTTGGTAACTTCATCCACCCCGACAATACCATAGCCATCTGGAATCGGATTGCAATGGAAAGTTCCATCAGGTCCAGGAGGTAAGACATAGCCGACCGCCACCTTCAAGGTTAGGTTGCTGCATTTCGCCATTAGCTCACAATGTTCCCTCTCCGTGATATCATCCATGGGGTAGCGACGAGCTGTGATATCAGGCCGAACGAGCTCCGTGGAAGCCACGCTGCTTTTCCGCTGAGATGGTGGGGTAGCTTCATGGGCAGTATCGAATGAAGGATCTTCGTGCTGCTGAGATGGTGGGCCGGTAGCTCACTGACTGGTAAGTGCCTCTAGTTTCTTCTCCTGCAACGCTAATCTTTCTTCTACCTTCTGCATCCGGTCTGCATCCTCTTTCTTCTTTCTCCCTCGGCTTCTATAACCAGTGCTGTCGGGAAACCCATGCACCCACGGAACGGAGCCTGATGTGCCTCGTGTTCGTCCAGGGTGTTCAGGATTCCCGAGGGCACGTGACAGCTCGTCCTTCTCTCTGTCGGGATGGAACCTCCCTTCCTGCACGCCCTTGATTGCTTCCTGAATCTTTATGACGGGTGTTTCAAGTTGTTCTTTCGTGTAAACACACTTCCCTGTTTCTGGGTCCAAAGTTCCCCCATGCCCGAAGAACCAAGTCCTTGCCCGTTCGGGCCAGTTCAATGTCGCTGGTTGGATCCCTTTAGCAAGCAGGTCGTTCTCAGCTTTGTCCCACGTAGGCCGGGCAATCTTGTAGCCACCTGACCCCGTAACATGGCGATACAGCTTCTTTGCAGCATTTAGCTTATTTGTCTGTGACCTGTTCTTAGCTTTCTCCGATTTCTTGTACGCCACAAATGCGGGCCAGTGATCTTTTATCTTCGCATATTGACCAGTGAATTCTGGAGTCTCGTCTTTCTCGACAAACTGTTCGTTCAATCTTTTCTTCCAGTTCTTGAATTGTTCTGCCATCTTCTTAAGAGCCCATTTTTTACTTTTCGCTGTATAACTGGGTTATTTGGATCCTCCTCTGGCGGTAGGCTGAAATTTATCATGAGCGAGTTAAGCTCATCTTTGCATCTATCGTCGACATAAGAAACTCCATCGTCCTTCTTCTTATTCCATTCTTGGATGCTGATCGGGACGCTGTCCCTAACAATAACTCCGCACTGATGTATAAATCGGTCTTGGGTCCGCTTGGGAACAGTCGGTTTGCCATCTGGATCGACTTCTTCGATCGTGAACCTTTCATTCTCGCCCAACCTTTTCTTCGGGTCTCGTCTCCTTATAGAAGTTTGGCTCGATCCGGAGGGCTAAAAGAAGAAAGAAGCGTTAATATATGTACATACAAAACAATTAATGCATCTAGTCAGCAGAGGCTTAATTAATATATATACCTCGCCGGACTTTGCAACAGTTAAGGCTCCAACACCGGCGGAGCTGTCATCTTCTCCCTCCTCCATTCGATCACCGGAGCCGTCATCTTCTCTTCCCTCACCATCGGAGTCGTTGAGAAACTGTGAGGTGATGATATCATCAACTCCGTCGCGGATTATTTCCTCCAACGCCTCTTCTTGTTCTAAGTCTCTGTCGTGTTCCATAGTTTCTGCAAATATTACAACATGGCAATATACAACCATGAGAGATGGATTAGTGGCAAACATAGACCTAATCACAACAAGGAATCATATGCATATGAGCAATGGATTAGTGGATTATCGGGATTATGTTTTAACGACCCCCTCCCCCCCTCATGTCGAAGTTATACCGAAATTATCGGGGTTATGTTTTAACGACCCCCCCTCATGTCGAAGTCAATGAACAACATGAAAATTTGTAAGTGATTGCTAAACTTTTATGCTTCATTTATATGAAGATCAATTATCCAATATAACTATGTTCGCGATATGAGGCATTGGACATTATCTAGAATCATATCTGATGAGTCGTCCTATCTTTCGGGAGAGGATACTTTGCGGACCGCCTCTCTCATGCCTGTCCGACGTGCAAATCAGGTTTTCATATGCCTCAAAATCAAAGTTATCGGGGTTATGTTTTAATGACCCCCCCCTCATGTCGAAGTTATGACGATATTTGTACAAGATGAATACAAGATTTATACACAAGATGAATACAAGATTTATACACGAGATGAATACACAACTCAACAAATGAACCAACCATCATCCTATGAACAAAACTCAACATACAACAAATGGACACCTTTTGTCGAACAGCGGAGGGACGATCAGGGACCAACTCCACGGAGATGCAACACCACAACCTGTAATTCCACGGAGATGTAACACATGGCAAAACATGCTTACCGAACTAATTCAAATGACCCCTAGATCAATGGCAATCATCATGATCAAGTTGACAAGTATTAACAGATTTTCAGACTTAGTGATATTTGCATAGTGGCAGAAAACAGATTCATGATGCAACCTTTGAGGCAAGTAAAATATATGCTACAGCAGTTTTTCATGGCAACAAAGAGCATGGCAATCATGTACTAATTACCCTCAACAAAACACCCTTACTGATCATGATCCAAAGATGCACAGATTTGTTGCAAACCTCAAGGCAAAATGCAAAGTATTAATACTGCCAGTTTCAGAAATGAATAGATAGCAAGTTTAAAAGCTTGTAGCACTCACTACAGGTCCTAACATGGCATGAACTAAAATCTACTAGCAAGATGACATCAAAATGCACCTACTTCATGTTCAAAGATTGCCCAAAAGATGCTTGCATTAAAACATACAAAAAAGACAAAATGAACTCTAATGCAAAAAATTTGTTCTTCAATTTGCATTAGAAGGCGGCGTCGGGGCGCGGGGGGGAAGGAGGAGGAGGGGAACGGCGCGGCGGCTCACAGTGTGTTGTAGGGGAGCGGGGGACGGCGTCGGGGCAGGGCTCGGCGACGGCGACGTCGGGGCAGGGCGCGGCGACGGCGACGTCGGGGCAGGGCACGGTGAGGGCGTCGGCGAGGGGGGGGGGGGACGGCTCGGAGGCGACGGCGATCTCCGGCGCAGCAGCCTGGCGGTGTCGTGCTGTGGATCGGCGTCGGGGGAGAGAATGGGAGAAAAATTCTTAAGTGCTGCTTATATACGCAAACCTTTAGTCCCGGTTGGTGGCTCCAACTGGGACTAAAGGCCCCCCTGTAGTCCCGGTCCGAGCCACCAACCGGGACTAAAGGTGAGGGCTGGTGAAATTCACCTTTAGTCTCGGTTGGTGGCTCGGACCGGGACTAAAGGGGGCCTTTAGTCCCGGTTGGAGCCACCAGCCGTCCTGGCACAGCCGAGGGGCGGTGGGAGTTTTGTCCCACCTCGCCAAGCGAGAGGCGCTCGCAGCGGTTTATAAGCTCGCCTGCGGCTACCGTTGCAAGTTCCTCTCAAAGCACAGACAGCTCATCGTCTGACCTGTCCCCTCTCTGCCCTGTGGGTCCTACTGACAGCAGAAATTCGTGCCCCGCGGGCCTGCATCCTGGCCCATATATAGTTGGGTTTCTAGTCGTATGTAGGCCGTGGTGTGTGAATTCTCCAGCTAGTAGGCGGGCATTTTTTTATTTTTTGCATATGTTATGTCAATTTTTTGACCTTCTTCAAATCACATCCTAATTTTTATACATACTCACTTATGTGTAATACACATGATTATCAAATAATTTCAACAAAATATATGAAATTCTAAAAAATGCAAAACTTTCATATTCTTTCTGTGTTAATGAAAGAGATCATGCCTATTTTTGGTTTTAATTCTAAAGTTTTCTTTTAAACAGATGCATACATGCCTAGTTTTCATTTAATTCTTTTTGCTATTAAAGTTTTTAACAAAAAATACTTTATGAAAATTTTAGTTGCATAAATTTTATATAATTTTAAGTTAATATTATTTTGATCATAACTAAAGTTTTATAAAAGCTTTTTAGTTGATTCTTTTTGCTATTGAAGAATATTATAGTTTTGTTTTAGTTGATCATAACTAGAATTTTATATAACTTTATTTCATGATATAGATTTTCATCAGATAGTGACAAAATAGCTAGTTCTATCAACTTTATGTCATACAATGTTTCTCTCTTATCATCTCCGATGCTTCTGCTGTATTCATCTATGTCAAGACGTTTAAGTCATGTCTATATTAACCTTGTTATTTTATATGGAGCCACCAACCGGGACTAACCGCGTATGATCAACCTTGCAAAACATGGGACTGAAAGGATAGGAATAATTGAAATTTCATAACTTAATAAATAATTATTCTAAAACCATGTTTCAAATGCCAAAATGCCCTAGCTAGCTCTTACAAAGATTCCCTCCGGTTTGTCCGAAGTGGCACTTTCCAGCTATAAGTCCGGAAACTCACACTAGAGAGAAAGTGATGGCGGTGAAGCCGGTCACATCCCAGAGTGGGATCTTGGGGTATAAAACTATTTCTTCGCGTGTGTCTCTTGCTTATTGCGTCGTAACCATGGATAATCTTCATCATTTAACAGGATGCTTGGGTCAGGCTTCACTCTGAAGGGAGAAATTTCATGAAACTTTTCATAATCTTCTGACATGTCTGTCTTGTCCTCCACTCTCACGATGTTTCTTTTCCCTGAAAGAACTATGTGGCGCTTTGTCTCATCGTATGATGTATTCGCTTCCTTATCTTTTCTTTTTCTCGGTTTGGTAGACATATCCTTCACATAGAAAACCTGCGCCACATCATTGGCTAGGACGAATGGTTCGTCTGTGTACCCAAGATTGTTGAGATCCACTGTTGTCATTCCGTACTGCGGGTCTACCTGTACCCCGCCTCCTGACAGATTGACCCATTTGCACCGAAACAAAGGGACCTTAAAATCACGTCCATAGTCAAGTTCCCATATGTTCTCTATGTAACCATATTATGTGTCCTTTGCCCTATTGGTGTTTGCTGCATCAAAGCGGACACCACTGTTTTGGTTGGTGCTCTTTTTATCTTGGGCGGTCGTGTAAAATGTATTGCCATTTATCTCGTACCCTTGGAAAGTCAATACAGTCAAAGATGGTGTCCTGGCCAAGAAGTACAGGTCATCTCCAACAGTGGTGTTACCCATGAGATGTGTTTGCAACCAACCGCCGAAAGTCCCCATGTGTTCACGTGTAATCCAGTCGTCAGACTGCTCCGGGTGTTTGGAGCGTAGAATATTCT
Organism: Elymus sibiricus; assembly: GCA_039707655.1. Classification (NCBI taxonomy): domain Eukaryota; kingdom Viridiplantae; phylum Streptophyta; class Magnoliopsida; order Poales; family Poaceae; genus Elymus; species Elymus sibiricus. The sequence continues at coordinate 17,449,120 of CM077672.1, read as the reverse complement.
TGTGTTTATTGATATACGGGGCCACCAAGGTAGAATTCTGTAGAACTCTGTAGTGTGCTTGCACCCAAGAATGCCCGTCCCTACATATTATTGAGTTCGGTCCTAGCGTGCCTTGTCCACCCAGTCTCCCCTCATGCCGCGATTCAGGAACACCAATCGGCTTAAGGTCAGGAATAAAGTCAACACAAAACTCAATGACCTCCTCTGTTTGATGGCCCATGGAGATGCTTCCTTCTGGCCTAGCACGGTTACGAACATATTTCTTTAAGACTCCCATGAACCTCTCAAAGGGGAACATATTGTGTAGAAATACAGGACCCAAAATTGCAATCTCGTCGACTAGGTGAACTAGGACGTGCGTCATAATATTGAAGAAGGATGGTGGGAACACCAACTCGAAACTGACAACACATTGGACCAAATCATTCTGTAACCTTGGTAGGATTTCTGGATCGATTACCTTCTGAGAAATTGCATTGAGGAATGCACATAGCTTCACAATGGCTAATCGAACATTTTCTAGTAGAAGCCCCCTCAATGCAACCGGAAGCAGTAGCGTCATAATCACGTGGCAGTCATGAGACTTTCGGTTCAGGAATTTTTTCTCTGCCATATTTATTATTCCCTTTATATTCGACGAGAAGCCAGACGGGACCTTGATACTGTGCAGACATTCAAAAAAGATTTCCTTCTTTGCTTTGGTAAGAGCGTAGCTGGCAGGACCTTGATACTGCTTTGGATGCATGCCGTCTTTTTCGTTCATACGTTGCTGGTCCTCCCGTGCCTCCGGTGTATCTTTTGTCTTCCCATACACGCCCAAGAAGCCTAGCAGGTTCACGCAAAGATTCTTCGTCACGTGCATCACGTCGATTGCAGAGCGGACCTCTAGGTCTTTCCAATAGGGTAGGTCCCAAAATATAGATTTCTTCTTCCACATGGGTGCGTGTCCGTCAGCGTCATTCGGAACAGATTGTCCGCCAGGACCCTTTCCAAAGATTACTTGTAAATGCTTGACCATATCAAGTATATCATCACCAGTACGGAGGACATGCTTCTTCCGGTGATCTGCCTCACCTTTGAAATGCTTGCCTTTCTTTCTTAAGGCATGCTTGGTCGGAAGAAATCGACGATGTCCCAGGTACACATTTTTCTTGCATTTGTCCAAATATATACTTTCAGTCTCATGTAAACAGTGCGTGCATGCGTTGTATCCCTTGTTTGTCTATCCTGAAAGGTTACTAAGAGCAGGCCAATCATTGATGGTTACAAACAGCAACGCTCGTAGGTCAAATTCCTGCTGTTTGTGCTCATCCCACACACGTGCACCTTTTTTATCCCACAGCTGTAAAAGTTCTTCAACTAATGGCCTTAGGTACACATCAATGTCGTTGCCGGGTTGCTTAGGGCCTTGGATGAGCACTGGCATCATAATGAACTTCCGCTTCATGCACAACCAAGGAGGAAGGTTATAGATACATAGAGTCACGGGCCAGGTGCTATGATTGCTGCTCTGCTCCCCAACAGGATTAATGCCATCTGCACTTAAACCAAACCATAAGTTCCTTGCGTCACCTGCAAAGTCCGGCCACTTTCTCTTGATTTTTCTCCACTGCGAGCCATCAGCGGGTACTCTCAACTTCCTGTCTTTCTTACGGTCTTCTTTGTGCCATCGCAACAACTTGGCATGCTCTTTGTTTCTGAACAGACGTTTCAACCGTGGTATTATAGGAGCATACCACATCACCTTGGCAGGAACCCTCTTCCTGGGGCACTCGCCCTCAACATCACCAGGGTCATCCCGTCTGATCTTATACCGCAATGCACCGCATACCGGGCATGCATTCAAATTCTCGTACTCCTCACCGTGGTAGAGGATGCAGTCATTAGGGCATGCATGTATCTTCTGCACTTCTAATCCTAGAGGGCAGAGAACCTTCTTTGCTTCGTACGTACTGTCAGGCAATTCGTTATCCTTTGAAAGCTTCTTCTTCATTATTTTCAGTAGCTTCCCAAATCCCTTGTTAGATACACCATTCTCTGCCTTCCATTGCAGCAATTCCAGTACGGTACCGAGCTTTGTGTTGCCATCTTCGCAATTTGGGTACAACCCTTTTTTGTGATCCTCTAACATGCGATCGAACTTCAACTTCTCCCTTTCACTTTTGCATCCTCTCTGTGCATCAACAATGACCCGGCAAAGATCATCATCGGGCACATCTGGTGCCTCTTGATCTTCAGCTTTCCCCGTTGCAGTATCACCGTATTCAGGGAACATAGGATAGTTGTCATCATCCTCTTCTTCTTCGTTGTCTTCCATCATAACCCCTCTTTCTCCGTGCTTGGTCCAAACATTATAGTGTGGCATGAAACCCTTCTCAAGCAGGTGGAAGTGAAGGGTTTTCGAGGAAGAGTAATCCTTCGTATTCTCACAGACAGTACATGGACAATACATAAAACCATTCTGCTTGTTTGCCTCAGCCACATCGAGAAAATTATGCAGGCCCGTAATGTAGTCGGAGGTGCGTCGGTCACCGTACATCCATTGCCGGTTCATCTGCGTGCATTATATAATTAAGTATATCAAAAACCATTACAGAACATCATGAATAGAGAAATGACCAAATTAATACAAGTTCATCATCACATTAAAACCAAAGTACAGTAGTGATCAAATGTTATTACTGAAAAAATAAATACAAAAAGTTCATACATAGTTCTCATAGAACAACATACAGCTCTCTAGAGCATCTAATTAAAACATACATTGAAACTAACATACAACTATGTAAAACATTTAAATGCACCAACAAATGCGATCAAAATCGCAACTAAGGTAACAATTGATCCAACAGCATAATGATACCAAGCCTCATTATCAATGGCATATTTTCTAATCTTTCTAATCTTCAAGCGCATTGCATCCATCTGGATCTTGTGTAGATCGACGACATCGGCAACATGCAACTCCAATTTCATCTTCTCTTCTTCAACTCTTTTCAATTTTTCTTTCAAATAATTGTTTTCTTTTTCAACTAAATTTAACCTCTCGATAAGAGGGTCGGTTGGAATTTCCGGTTCACATACCTCCTAGATAAAGACATCAATGTCAAGTTGGTCGGCATAATTGTCATAAACACTAAATGAAGCAAATAGTTATAAAAGATAATATACCACATCCGAATCATAGACCGGACGAGAGCCGACGGGTGCGGATACCAAAACCATGACACTATTTTTTCTTAAAAAAAAAGATAAGAACAAGAGGCTCAACACGGTGGTGCCGGCGACGAGATCGGCGCGGGCGATCGACGGCGGTGAGGACGGGGACGGGGACGGGACGGCACCCTACACATGTGCAAACTAAGAAGTTAATTTGAGCTCAAATTGTGCATCTAAATCAAATAAACTCACACATACACTCCTCCATTAAAACCCACAAACCACACTACTTCTAGAGCATTTGAAATGAGCTAAACTAGCAGTGAGAGATGAAAGGACAAAGTTGCTAACCTTTTTAGAACACTTGGATAGTTGGTGCACCGCCAAACCTAGACAAATCTTGGGAAAAATGGAGCTTGGAGGAAGAACAGAGGAGAAAGCTTAAGTGTGGCTCCGGCATTTCATTGAACACCTCATGTGCATATATAGGCAAAAAATAGAGTAGCCCACACCTCCACCCTTCCATGGCCAAAAATAGAGGAGATGGGGGGGGGGGGGGGCGTGGATATATATAGGCAAAACTTCAGTCCCGGTTTGTGTCTAAAACCGGGACTAATCGCCTACCCTTTAGTCCCGGTTCCAGACACCAACCAGGACTAAATGGCAGCAACCCCTTTAGTCCCGGTTGGTGGATGGAACCGGGACTAAAGGTCCCAGCCGAACCGGGACTGATGCCTGCCGAGGCCCGGCCGGCGTCCTAGCCTCTCGAACCGGGACTGATGCTCCCATTAGTCCCGGTTCGTAACATGACCGGGACTAATGCTCTGATCTGGCCAGGACCAAAGCCATGTTTTCTACTAGTGTCTGCACCCACGTTAACTAGAGGGGCAACTAAGCTGTACTGAGCCATGAGTACATTACACCTGTATAAAACAAAGTAGTACAAGTTAGAACGTGTTGTATTCTGATATGTCAAGGTACAATCTATTGCTCCAGATGCACAATAGCCAAGAATGCTATTTTTTGTTTTTTCGAGAAGCAGAGGCTTTTGTGCCTGACTTTATCTTAATAAAGCCATAAACAGCAACCACTACAAGATCGGTTTGACGATGGGGTATTCAGCTTCAAAATATAACTGAACGAAGCAGAAATGAAACAAATGGAGGGGAGCTGATGGTCTGCAATGCCAAAACCACCTTTAAAATGGCTAAGGTTGAAAACTTAACAGCTCATGTATGGTATGTTAAAACCAAGTTCTGGAAATATGTACTTCACGCGATGTCCAGAGATCTAATGTTATTTTTTTTACTTGGTTCTACAATCATATAATATGTGTTATTCTTTTAGGTCTTTAGAAGGACGGCATGAAGGCTTCAGCTATGGATTAGAAAAAGGAAAGCAAAAGGAAATCAATGACCTGTATGTTTGATGATGATTGTGAGATGGGATGCTTGTCTTCCTCTATCCTGTATGCCAAATGGCCTGTAGATGCACAAATAGCACTTCACTCCATTGGATTACTGAACTGGGGCTGGAATCCTATAATGGATGTTGTCGAGTTAGAGTGGTCGTCGTTCTGCTTCCACTTGCGACTGGAACTAGCAAGAGTTTTCTGGAAACTGAAACTCACATTTCCTTCATTCACCCCCTTTCAGTATACTAGTAAGTTTGCCCGTGCAACGCACGTGTAATCTTCTTAGAAATAATTCTAAGCCTCCCATCTTGCATCAAGATGCCCTTTGTCCCTCGGAGAACACATCTCTAATAGTTTACTCATGTCGTTCTCCACCCCATGTATCTCCAAGATTAATTTCTTGCCTTTTGTAATCCAAGAGAAAATTCGTGAAAAAATGTCCTGTCCATCTATAAAATTTTCTTGACAACATGTGAAAGAAATAATGTCGACTTAATCTTTCAGTAACTCTAGTATGAATGGAGAAGCATGAAGATATTTTACTGACCATGATGCCTAGTAGAAGGAAAGTAAACAGAGCACAGAGACTTACCAATGGCTAGTTGTCACGATGCATTTTTTTTCAGATTACCATAAGTTACATACGATACATATGCCATCTCTGAAATTATTGGACTCACATCGCTGACAAATTTCTAAAAAGCATGAGACCTGAGCAATGAGCTATCAATTTTCCTTCACCAATATGATGGACCTCTCAAATGGGGCTGGTTGCAACCAGACCAGCAAAGATCCTACATCCTGTCACCTTAGGTTCAGAATATTAGCTTCAACATAGCAACAACTTCAAGATTTGCAGTACTACTATCTACGCTACTTTTGTGCCTTTTCATATAAGTAACAACATCTATAAGATCATCAGTATACACCTTTACAGTAAGGCAAAATGACATAGTAAGTATCTACATGATAATAGGAAGTTCAGTTTTATACCAGACTGCTTGTGAATGTACTTGATTAATCACATTGACTTGGTTTTTTCATATGGACAACACTCTGCAGTTCCCTTCATCTTGGTGAGAACAAATGCACAGGTAGACGATCTACACCTCTTAATTTGCTAATTAGCTGAAAACGCTAGTCTGATCAGATTTAGATCACACAACAGAACAGAAAAATACATCAGATCAATATGATAGCACATGGAGGGGGGGGGGGGTGTTAGTGGCACCTGGCACCTGGCGCGTGGCAAGGGCATGTAACTGGCCAAACTTCACGCAATGAGAGATCCAATGGCCATGGTCATCGCTTGAGCCTGGGTTGGTTCCTGGCCGGGCGGATGCAGCATGTGGAAGCTGAGAACCCGTAGGGACGGCGTCGGCCAGCATCTACCCGATGTCGACCTCTGAAGGGCACCGAGCATGACAGATAGAGTGAGAGCCGAACAGGGAGACCACTGCTGCCGCTGTTGCTCGCCATTCTCCGTGCCGAGAAGGAGATCAAAGGATCCGGTTGGAGGATGTTCAGGACGCGAAGCTAGTGAGGCAGTTGTCCGCGGCGCCGCACGGATGGACGGCAAATAACACCGAGGAATATGAGGCGTCCCCGACGACCGGCTAGGCGGTGTAGGAGGCGGCTTCCTGATGGCCGGCTGTAGGAGGATGCGCCGTCCCCAACGGCCGGCCATGAGGTGTAGGAGGAGGCGCCGTCCCAGACGGCCGGCCAGGCGGTGTTGGGAGGCGGCGTCGCCGACGGCCGAGGCGAGGCGATGGGTTGGGTCAACACGGAGATGTGAGGGGTGGCGTCCTTCAAGGTGCGGTGGCTCGAGGCGATGGGGGCGGAGCGACGGTGCGGTAGTTCCTTTCCTTTCGTGTGCGGCAGTTCCTTTCCTTTCTTTCTTTTTGACGTGGTCAGTTCCTTTCCTTTCGTGCCAAAGGAAGGAGATCATCAGGAAGATAATTGTTTAGCGCTAAACGTGTTTAGTCGCTCACCATTAGGACAATAAAGACTGTTGGATTAACGCGAATGGATGGCCGAGATCTGTTGGATCTGCCCCTGTGGGTCTTTTTATATTGGTATAGATACATCAGGAAGCTTACAGTTTAAACCCTCTAACTCCATACTATTACAACTAAGGACTAACCCCAATACTCTTCCTCAAGATGGGGTAAATATGTCAATAAGCCCCATCTTGTTACAAGCTCTACTGAAAGATACAACATTAATACCCTTTGTTAACACATCAGCTAATTGATCACCTGACTTGACAAAAGAAACCTAAAGTACTCCCTCATCTAGCTTTTCCTTGATGAAATGCCTATCAATTTCTATATGCTTAGTCCTATCATGATGGACTGGATTATGCACTATGCTGATTGCAGCCTGATTATCACAATATAACAGCAGAGGTGCACCCTTATATAGCCTGAGGTCCATCAATAACATTTTTACCCACATTATCGTACATAAACCTGATGCCATTGATCTAAATTCTGCTTCTGCTGTAGACCTTGCAACCACACTCTGTTTCTTACTCCTCCAACTAACTTGATTTCCACCAACAAATACATAGTAGCCTGAGGTAGACCTCCTGTTATCTATATTCCCTGCCCAATCAGCATCAGTATATCCCTCTATCCCTAGATGTCCATGAGAAGAAAAAAGAATCCCCTTATCAGGACAACTTTTAAGATATCTAAGGATTCTATTCACCGCATCCATGTGACCAGATCGAGGATCATGCATTAATCTACTTACTACGCTAATAGTATAGGCAATATCAGGTATAGGGTGTGATAAATATATGTCTCCCCACCAGCCTTTGGTATTGGTGTTTGTCCATCAGATCACCCAGATCCGCTACTATCCGATGATTTTGCTCTACTGGTGTGACTGCTGGTTTACACCCCAACATCCTAGTTTCCTTAAGCAAGTCTAGCACATATTTTCTTTGTGAGAGATAAATACCTTGTGCACCATAAACAACCTCGATCCCAAGAAAGTAGTGGAGATATCCCAGGTCTTTGACTTCAAATGAACATGCCAATGCCTTCTTTAACCTCGATATCTCTTCACCATCATCACTTGTAATCACAATGTCATCAACATATACAACCAGAATGGTGATTTTGCCCTGATGATCCTTAAAAAATAAAGTATGGTCAGCATTGCTTTGTTTAAAACTCATTGAACATATCTCCATTCGGAATCACCCAAACCATGCTCTAGGTGATTGCTTAAACCCATACAAAGATTTCCTCAGTTTGCGCACCTTGCCCTCTGTCTCTTTTGTACTAAACCTAGGAGGAATCTCCATGTACACCTCCTCATGTAAATCCCCATGCAGAAAGGCATTTTTAACATCCATTTGGAATAGTTTCCACTTCTGATTTGCTGCTATTGAAATCAAAGTCCTAACAGTATTCATCTTTGCTACCGAAGCAAACATTTCATCATAATCTATTCCATAGGTTTGACTATACCCTTTAGCTACTAACCTCGCTTTGTATCTCTCCACTTTACCCTCTGAATTTTGTTTCATAGTAAATACCCATTCACTACTAGGGAAAACCTTATACACAGAAGCTTATCAGTAGCGCTGGTTAAAAGGAGGCGCTACTGCTAATTAGCAGTAGCGCGTTGTCACCAAGGGCGCTACTGCTATCCAAATAGCAGTAGCGCGGCTACAAGAAAACGCGCTACTACTATAATTGCCACACCGTTGCCGACAGGCTAGGTATAGTAGTAGCGCCCTTCTACAAACCGCGCTACTGCTAAGAAAATATTAGTAGCGCGTTTTTAGTGTAGGGCGCTATTGCTAAGTTTGAACTTGGCCACATGGCGGACCCCACTTAGCAGTAGCGCGTCTTCCAGGAACGCGCTACTGCTACTTTTTTAGTAGCAGCGCGTTTTCCCATCCCACGCTACTGCTAAAGCGCAGCCACCTTTTCCTCCCCTCCCCTTCCCCCATCCTCTCTTCCTTTTACTTTCCCCTAGCTCCCACCTCCTCTCTCCCTCACTTTGCTTCTTCCTCACTACTTCTCCCCCCCCATTACTCTCTTTCTTCTACCTCTCTTTCTCTCTCTTTATTGCTCCTAGCTAACTACACCACCTCCATTAATGCAACTCCTTTCTCTTTTTCCTCCCCCTCCACTAGTTAGAGTCATCTCCTTCCCCAACTAGCTAGGTAGATCTACCCATTTAATGAAGTGACCTATGTACCTCCCTAACTAGATCTAGCCATGTCAAGAAGTAAGCTTTGTCCACTTTTGATCATTCCCTACGTGTGTGGCAACACCGATCGACATCATCATCACCGTGCTCGATCTCGAGATAGGTGATTAAAAATTTGTTCTTTTGCAAGAATGGAAATATGTGTATGTGTGCGATATGACATAATCGGGCGATATGATGGAAATTGTGTGTGTGGCATGAGTTGCCGCCGAATTGTGCTTGAGTTGCTTATGTTTCGGCGAATTTCGGGCAAACTCTATATGTCCTTTTTTTAGGGAAGGTCATGTCAAATTTTTGTATGACTTTGATGCATGCATGCATGGATGCGTTTATAATCCTTTTGCTTATTAATTATACCACACAGGCGATCATGAAGGTCAGTGGAACGATGGTGGAAAGATGGTTGCGATCCGCGGTGCACGACATGTATGAAAATAACCGGAAGGAGATTTTCTGTCCGTGTCGAAGATGCAAAGGAGGAGTCTTGCTCGACCCCTTTAAGGAAGGCCGTTTGAAAGCGCACCTGCTCATGACTGGTTTCATGGATGGCTATACTCGGTGTATAAGTGAAGATGATGACGTCTATGGGGCAGCCAATGACGACATTGGACCAGACGAAGAGATGACCGATAATGGTGGCGGAGAAGAGGCCGGACATGGCGGCGGAGAAGAGGCCGGACATGGGGGGCGGAGAAGAGGCCGGACATGGGGGCGGAGAAGTGGCCGGACATGACAGAGAAGACGCGGACACGCCGGAGCATTCGTCGCTACTAAGTTCAGTCGTGCGGGACCCTCATGTTCGAGACCTGCTTCGCAAGAAGATGACTAACGACAAAGCTGCTTGTAGAGAGGAGGCCAAGCTGGAGCAACTGGAGGTAGACTCTCATACTCCATTGTATGATGGTTGCGATCCCAAGGTGACCCGTTTGAGTTTCACGCTCGAACTTCTAAAGACAAAGGCTAAAAACAAATGGACCGACAGAAGCCTCGATGAGCTTCTCAAGTATCTAAAGAAGGTTCTTCCCGCGGGGAACCTGTGTCCTACTAGTGTCGATGAGGCCAAGAAGATCGTGTGCCATCTTGATCTGCCGCACATTAGATACCATGCATGCATCAATGATTGCATCATTTATCGGAAGGAGCACACGGAAAAAAACAACTGTCCGGTGTGCAATGCTTCTCGATACAAGAAGGCCAGAAAGAAATCTCCCCAGAAAGTTGTATGGTACCTACCGATCACTCCCCGTCTGCAGCGTTATTTCGTAGATCCTAAGGAAGCAAAGCTCATGCGCTGGCACGCGGAGAGGGTGAAGCCCGACGATGGAGATGATCCGAAGCTGAGACACCTCGCGGATGCAAGCCAGTGGAGAGCGTTCAACGCCGAATATCGATTTTTCGCAGGTGATCCAAGGAACATCGTGCTTGGCGCGAGTACCGATGGCATGAATCCGTTTGGCAACCAGAACACCAACCATAGCACATGGCCCGTGTTTGTATGGATGTACAACCTTCCTCCCTGGAAGTGCATGGAGACAAAGTACATACACATGAGCATGCTGATTCAAAGGCCGAAACAACCGGGAAATAATATTAATCTGTATCTGGGGCTACTTCAAGAGGAGTTAGACACGTTATGGAAAACACCGGCCAAGACATGGGACGCCAGCAAAGGCGAGTATTTCTATATGAGAGCCGCGCTGATGACGACGGTGCACGACTATCTCGGTTACGGATATGTCGCAGGCCAGGTGTGCCACAAATATTGTGGATGCACGCGGTGCATGGATGATACAATGTCTCAGCAGCTAACGAAAGATGGCGGGTCTGGGAAAATCGTGTACATGGGTCATCGAAGATGGCTCGCGAAGGACGACCCGTGGAGAAACCGTGGAGATCTATTCAATGGTGAGGCTGAGCATCGAGGACCTCCATGTAAGAGGAGCGGCGCCGAAATCTATGAGCTATTGAAAAACTGGGAACAGTGCCCCGCGTCGGGAAAGATGAAAAAGGTGTCGGAGCCGCTGCTGAAGGTATGGAAAACGAGGTCTGTTTTCTGGGACTTGGAGTACTGGCCCAAACTCGACACGCCTCATTGCCTTGATCAAATGCATATCACGAAGAATGTCCTTGAGAGCTTGCTTGCAACACTGATGAACATGCCGGATAAGACCAAGGATGGGCCGAAGGCAAGAAGAGACTTGGAAGATTTGAACATCAGGGCAGATCTCCACATGCCGCCCCGTAAAAAGTCGGAGGAGACGGAGACGGAGGCGCGGGACCAGGGCAAAAAAGTCAACAAGAAGGAAGAGAATTATTGCCCCCCTTCTTGCTTTACCTTAAGTTCGAAGGAGATCGATCAATTCTTCAAGTGCCTTACCGGAATCAAAGTTAGTTCCGGTTACGGTGGGAAGATAAGCAGATTTCTAGACACCAAGAAGAAAAGGTTCAGCGGGATGAAGTCTCATGACTGTCATGCGATGATGACGCAGATACTTCCTGTTGCCCTTAGAGGGATAATGGACAAGCACGTCCGTGACACGCTTATTAGTCTCTGCAACTTTTTCGACGTTATCTCTCGAAAGTCGATCAGTGTGAAGCAGCTCCGAAGGCTACTGGAAGAGATCGTTGTGATACTAAATGAGCTTGAGATGTACTTCCCGCCCGCGTTCTTTGACGTCATGGTGCATCTGTGTGTCCACATTGTGGATGGCATCATAGACCTCGGGCCGACATTCCTGCACAACATGATGCCGTTTGAGAGGATGAATGGGGTCATCAAAGGATTCGTTCGTAACATGTCCCGTCCGGATGGAAGCATCATCCAGGGCTATCTGACCCAAGAGTGCACCTCTTTCTGCGAGAATTATCTATATGGCGGAGACCCTGTTGTTGGTTTGCCTGTTAACAAGCACCTTGGGAGGCTCGGAGGAGAAGGTCACACCAACGGCCGGAGGGAACTGCATGTGGACCACTCGGGTCGACGCAATGACTTTGACAGAGCAAACTTAGTAGTGCTATAACACCTAGACGTGGTAGATCCTTTCGCGACACTGCACAAAGAAACCATCGCAAAGAAGTACCGTGACCGGGGGCTATGCAAAACGAACGCCGAAGTTATTAGAGAGCACAACTCCACTTTCCTGCCTTGGTTCAAAGAGCATGTTCTTGCTAATACCCCGGAAGAGGGCTCTACGGATGGATTGCTCATATACGCCTTAGCACATGGCCCCGCGGCCAACCTCGCGACCTATCAGGCATACGATATCAACGGATACACGTTCTACATGGAGGCCAAAGATATAAACAGTGATTTTCAGAACTCAGGGGTGACGATGGAATGCATGACCGGCGACAACGCCGCAACTGAAAGATTCTACGGAAGGGTCGAAGAGATCTGGGAGCTTGACTACTCTGGACTGCACGATGCGATGATGTTCCGTGTCAGATGGGCTAAGAACGTCGAAAGAGAAAACTGGTATTTCACTACCATGTCTACACCCGACGCCAAGAGCGCTACCATGAACGCCATCGCAAAAAACGAGCCATGGGTACACGCTAAGCACGTGACACAATGCTTCTTCATAACCGACCCGAGCAATTCCAGCCGTGTTGTCATGAAGAGAGGCAAAAGGAACATCATCGGAATGGATGGAGTCGCCAACGAGGAAGACTACGACCAGTACGGAAACCCGATGAGGGAAGATGACGATGACGATGAAGCATACGTCAAAAGAAGAATCAATACTACATTACCCAAGAAAGATCGTACTCCATGGAAAAGGAAAAGTCACAACGAGGGGCTCAATTATTCGGCAACAAACAAGAAGGGAAAGAAGTTCACTCAGAAACGAAAACGTCGACGCTGAGAAACCATCATTTATATATATGTATTTATTTTGTGTACGTACTTAATCATTATCGGTCAAATGATGTGTAATATATATCATCGCCTGAGTTATATACATTGTATCCGATCCCCTTCTTCTCGGCTCGGTCGTCTTTCGGAAAAGAAAAGAAAATGAAAAGAAATAGAAAAATGAGAAAGGAAAGAAGAAAATGAAAGGATTAGAAAAGGAAATGAAAAGAAAAAGAAAAAGGAGAAAGGAAATAAGAAAAATAAAATGAAAAGAAAAAGCAAAAGGAGAAAATGAAAAGAAAAATCAAAGGAATAGCAGTAGCGTGGGTGTGGACCCGCGCTATAGCTAAGTTAGCTGTAGCGCCGGTTTGGGTACCCCGCGCTACAGCTAAGTTAGCTATAGCGCGGGTCCACACCCGCGCTACTGCTATGTTTGAGTTAACCGCACCGCGCGGGCCTTTCTTCCCCAATTCCCCCCATTCCATCCCCTTGCCCTCCTCCACGCCGTCGCCGGAGCCCTCGTCGCCCTTGCCTCCTCGCGCCGTCGCCGGAGCCCGTCCTCGCCGCGCCTGCCTCCTCCTCCTCGACGTCGCCGCGCCTGCCTCCTCCTCGACGTCGCCCCCTCCGGTGCGCCAGCCTCGTCGCCGCCTCGCCACCGTCTCCCCCGACCTCCACCTCCCCGCTGCCGTCTCCCCCGACAACCGCTGTAAGTCCCCGCCCCTCCTCTCTCTCATTTTAGTATACTGAATTCTAGGGTTAGGTGTTTTAGTTAACTGAATTTTAGGTGTTTAGTTAACTGAATTCTAGGGTTAGGTATTTTAGGTGTTTAGGTGTTTTAGTTAACTGAATTCTAGGGTTAGCTGTTTTAGTGAACTGAATTTTAGGTGCTTAGTTAATTTAATTCTAGGGTTAGGTATTTTAGGTGTTTAGTTAAGTTAATTCTAGGGTTAGGGTTTTTAGTTCCTGTTAAATGAATTCTAGGTATTTTAGGTGTTTAGTTAACAGAATTCTAGTGTAATATTAGTAAGTGAGTGAGAGTGTGCTTGCTTTTTAAAGATTGGGGGAAAAGATGCAAAATTAGTTAACCCTAGTAGATAGGAATTTAGCTAGGTTTTTTTTATTAGGATAGTAGCTGTTTTATATTAGGACAGTACCTAGGAATTTAAAACATATTTTGATGGTGAATTTCTTTATGGTGAATTTCTTTGAATAATTAAAGTGCATGAATTTCTTTGATATACATGATGTTGGCTGTTGATGGTGAACATATTTTGAATAATTGAAGTGCCAAATGATGTTGGCTGCTGTTGTTGCCATATGATGTGCCAAATGATGGAGATTATGTGCTATTGTTGCCTATGTTGGCTTTTCTTGTTTGCAGGGAAATGATCCGAGTGGCCTATGTTTTGCCGGAATGTTGATTCATTTCCGTTCCGGCGAATTTCAGGCGCTCGATATGTCCACTTTTTAGCAAAGGTCATGCCGAAATTTCCCGTGAATTTCGGCATGACTTGTGCTAGAAACTAGGCATATCGAGTGCCCGGCATTTGCTTGGACGGGAATGAAACGGCATTCCGGCAAACCATAGGCCTTTTTTTATGTCATTACTCATTTTATTATAGTTTAAGAATTAAACGAGCAGACTTAATCGTAGGAAACATGTCGAACAACGACGAGACCGGGCCTTCTGACCACGCTGCCGACGACATACAATATGACCGTGAACATGATTACCTCGACTTTTTGTCTAGTCAGCAAACAGAAGGTTTGCAGGGCGACCTGGTCATAGCGGACGATGGTACTGCCGCCGACATCAACACCGATGGCACCGGCACCGATGGCGGCGCCGAGACCGGCGCCGAAGGTACCGGCGCCGAAGCCGGTAACGAAAAGAAGAAGCAGAAGAAGCAGAGGACACGACGCCCTAACAAACTCGGCATCGGAAGAATCCTGGTCACAGAGATGCACCCCAGCAAATTCGAGCCAGTAGCGCCGGATGAAGCTCGCAAGTGCTACGGCAACCAAGTCGGATGCATCCTACGGGAAACCGCGAGCATCAACGACAATGACTTAAGGAAGAAACCACATCTGGAGCACTTGCTCCTATCGAAGCTGCACAAGAGATTCCAGTTCCCCGGCCGGGATGACCGCATAGAAAACCCGTGGGATGATGCTGCCATGAAAGGTATCAATAACCACGCCATGGGCATGTTCAGCAACGATTTGGCCGCCTGGAAAGGGAGGGTGAAACGAGCGATTTATGCTAATGAACCCCTGTCCAAGATTTTGGCGGACAATCCGACACTGACGGCAGAGGAGTTCGAAAAGTTCAAGGACACTTCCGCTACCGAGGCAGCCAAGATTAAGTCTGAGAAATACAAGTCAATGCAGCAAAGGAACACGGGGAACCAACGCCTCAGAAGCCGTGGCTACATTGGCAAGAGGCCCATATGGGATAAGGAGGACGCGGAACGTGAAGCCGCTGGGATCCCATGTAGGGGAACGCGACAGAAAACAAAAAATTTCGGTATAGCGAGCACGCCCAGGATCACTATGGAGACAGCATACAAGGTTTGATCTGATCCGTACTGACTCGAAGCGCAGCGGAAGAAGAGTCGGTGTAGATCGTCAGTGCAGATCCCTGCAGCTAGGATTTACAACCTCCCAACCGCAAGGATGTACTCCCTCGCCAGACAGCCCTTCGGGAGGCGGTCGGACAGTCCCCCGGACGATGTCGCGGACAGCCCTTCGGGAGGACCCTCGAAACCCGAACAGTAACCCGGACAGCCCTACGGGAGGACGCCGAAAACTCAAACGGTAACTCGGACAGCCCTTCGGGAGGACACTCGAATAGCCCCTCGGGCAAAAGATCGAAACTACAATCTCTCTACGGGGTTGCACACATACGGTGTCAGCTATCCGGCAGGGCTTCGCCGTCCAGAGCTAGTTCCTGCCGGAACCCAGACAGCCTTTCGGCTCTACGAAACTATTTCGCTGGGAGGGAGAGAGAGCCAGACGAGCTTGGCATGTGTATGTGAGAGCAAGGATGAGTTTTGGGGCAGCCCACTCTCCTCTATTTATAAGATAGCCAAGGGGTAAAGATGTCATACAAAAAACCCCAAAGTACCCCCACTTTATGCCTTTTCATAAAAGAATAAAGATAAAAGGGGTGCCATGTGGAGCTCCACCATGCTTGGCCGGCCACACTTGCCCCCCCCCCCACATGGGGGTGCCTTGGCTCCCAAGTCCTTCTAGAAGGCCTTTTGGAAATATCCCAAAAGGTGCTTTCCCAAAAATATCCAAAAAGCACTTTCACTATTCACAAAGACATTTTTTTGCGTCCGTTAAATCCCAAATTATTTTGTGTGCCTAGAATAATTCTAGCACCCACCAAAATAATTTTGAACGCATTCCGAAACAATTTCGGAACAATGTTTCTTCAGTGAAAAGCAACCAAAGCGGTTCCGGCTGCTCTGGAACATTTCCGGTTTTTGTCCCGAAAAATTCCTAGAACTTTCCAGAACACTTCTGGCATCCTCCAAGAATTTCCAGGCGTGTGCCAGAACCAATTTGACTTAATGGAATACCCTGAAACAACTTTTCAGTTTCACCGGAACTATTCCGGTGTTCTCTCCGGAACGTTTCCGTTTCGTTCGAAACTTTTTCGGTGATTTTCTCTCAGACTCCCCATCTAGTATTCAGCAGACAGATGACCCTTAAGCGTGTGACCCTATAGGTTCAGTGAAGTATAGACATGACCCGGAACTCTTTCCGATCAATGATCAACATCGGAGCCGTGGACACCCATATTGACCCCTATACCCACACGAATGAATATTCGAGTGAACCTCCAGTTGCCGTGTCCTATTCCTGTTGCTTCACGATATATTACAAATACCTGAGGTGAGATTTATTGCATCCCCGTGGATCAACAACTTGTCCACTATGCAAGTTACCTCGTTACCGGTTTTGTTCTCTTTACTCGTTTCCGTGTTCCGGCATCCTAGTGATCAAATCACAATGTGTCTGGCCAGACGATGATGGATACCATAACACCGAGAGGGCCCGAGAATATCTCTCCATCGTCGGAGGAGCAAATCCCAATCTTGAGCTATCTCGTTTCTTGTCATACTTTTCCGTGAACCCGTAAGCCGCCGTAATAGCCACCCATTTACGGATGACGTTTAACAAACCCCAAAGTTCACGAAGCAAGCACGTAGGAACTCGATACTCTCATGGTCTAACAAATTATGCAAACATTAACTATCTCCGTGTTATTTA
The DNA here is from genome assembly GCA_039707655.1 of Elymus sibiricus. Taxonomy (NCBI): domain Eukaryota; kingdom Viridiplantae; phylum Streptophyta; class Magnoliopsida; order Poales; family Poaceae; genus Elymus; species Elymus sibiricus. The sequence goes on along the minus strand of CM077672.1, from coordinate 17,432,177 downwards.
CCATTAACTATGACGAATGTATCTCATAGCATAACATCAATTCGGGTCGATTCAACACAAGTGTTCTACTAACATTGTGCCCTCAAAATTGCCGGCATAGCCATGCCCATGATCAGGAAAACATGATCATCATGCAATACTTGAGCCAGTCATAGAGGCATGACTAGGAATACATTTTCCGTTTATTATACCACACGTGCACATGGGTTTCCCTCCAAGCCTCGTGGTTATTGTAGACTCGAGAATCATTGCAGTTATAGCATGGAACATAAACATTCATTACAAACTCGGAGATACAAAGTAACTTTTATATATTACTGCCTCTAGGGCATATCTCCTAAAGAATCCCACTTGCACTAGAGTCATAATCTAGTTACATGGCTTCCCTAACACCAATGGCTGTCCGGTGCTGCTCATGCTTTGCTCGTGGTAGAGGCTTCGTCATCGGGTCTGACACGTTCAGATCCGTGTGAACCTTGCGTACTTTCACTAAACCCGCTTCGACATGATGTCGAATGAGTTTATATTTGCGTTCAATATCTCTTGTCTTATGGTGTGAACTTGGCTCCCTTGCCTGAGCCACGGTGCCACTATTATCACAATAGATCTCCACCGGGTCCAAAGCACTTGGAACCACACCAAGGTCTTCAAGAAATTGCTTGATCCATACCGCCTCCTTGGAGGCTTCTGATGCAGCAACATATTCCGCCTCCGTCGTAGAATCCGCTACAGTCTTTTGTTTGGAACTTTTCCAATCAACTGCGCCGCCGTTCAATATGAAAACATAGCCTGATTGAGATTTGAAGTCATCTGGGTCAGTCATGAAGCCTGCATCAGTGTAACCATTTACAATGAGCTCTTCATCACCTCCGTACACAAGGAGTAAATCCTTGGTCCTTCTGAGGTACTTAAGAATACCCTTGACTGTGGCCCAGTGTTCCAATCCTGGATCACTTTGGTACCGGCTGCTAACACTTAGCGCATAGGAAACGTTCGGTCTTGTACATAGCATGGCATACATAATAGAACCAACTGCCGAGGCATATGGAACATCATTCATTTGTACTCGCTCATCGAGAGTCTGAGGACACTGATTCTTGCAAAGCACTGTGCCAGGTGACATGGGGAGTAGCCCTTTCTTGGAGTTCTCCATGTTGAACCTCTTCAACACCTTGTCAATGTACGTGCTTTGGCTAAGCGCTATTAGGCGTCTTGATCTATCTCTATAGATCCTGATGCCCAATACATATGCCGCTTCGTCTAAGTCTTTCATTGAAAAACTCTTTTTCAATGAGTCTTTTATTTCGTTAAGAAAATTCACGTCATTTCCAATAAATAATATGTCATCCACATACAAGATTAGAAATGCTTTTGCGCTCCCACTAAACTTCTTGTAAACACAAGATTCTTCGTCATTCCTGATGAAGCCAAACTGTTTGACTACTTCATCAAAATGAATGTTCCAGCTCCTTGACGCTTGCTTCAGACCATAAATGGCTTTCTGAAGTTTGCATACCTTTCTAGCACCCTTATGGACGACAAAACCTTCTGGCTGTATCATGTATACATCCTCTTTGAGGTTTCCATTTAGGAAAGCCGTTTTGACGTCCATCTGCCATATTTCATAATCGAAATAAGCAGCAAATGCTAGTAATATCCGAACGGACCTAAGCATAGCTACGGGCGAGAAAGTCTCGTCGTAGTCCACTCCTGGAACTTGCGTGAACCCTTTCGCAACAAGTCTAGCTTTGTGGATAGTAATGTTACCATCCGCGTCCGTCTTTCTTTTGAAAATCCATTTACAACCAATGGGCTTTACGCCTTCTGGAAGTTCTTCCAAGTTCCAAACTTGGTTTTCGTACATGGATTTCATCTCGGATTTCATGGCCTTGTGCCATTCCTTTGAGCCGGGCCCTGCCATCGCTTCCTTGTAGTGCGCAGGTTCATCATTTTCAAGAATGAAGATTTCATTATGAAACCATTCAGGTGGCTGGATAGCCCTACCTGATCTGCGCGGTTCAGTTACAACATGGTCTGAAGTTTCCGCATCACATGCGACAACTTCCGGCTCGGTTGTAGGGATAATTAGCGGAATTTCTTCCGGTTCCTTAGCCATATCAACGGTTGCCGAAGATTCACTAATCTCATTAAGTTGTACTGTCCTCCCACTTCTTTAGCGAGAAACTCTTTCTCGAGAAAGACTCCATTTCTAGCGACAAACACTTTGTGCTCGGAGGGAAGATAGAAGGAATAACCAATAGTCTCATTTGGATAACCTACAAAGTAGCATTTATCTGCTTTGGGATCGAGTTTGCTAGGTTGTAAATGTTTTACATAAGCTTCACAACCCCAAATTTTGAGATGCGACACAATGGGTTTCTTCCCATACCATAATTCAAATGGCGTCGTCTCAACAGATTTAGACGGTGCTCTGTTTAATGTATAAGCGGCAGTTTGTAGTGCATGACCCCAAAAAGATATCGGCAGATCTATAAGAGACATCATCGACCTAACCATGTCTAACAGGGTTCGGTTACGTCTTTCCGATACTCCGTTTCTCTGTGGAGTTCCGGGAGGCGTAAGCTGTGAAACGATTCCACGATCACTCAGATGTTGGCTAAACTCATGACTAAGATATTCGCCCCCGCGATCAGACCGCAGAAACTAAATCTTTTTGTTACGATGATTTTCTACCTCATTCTGAAATTCTTTGAACTTTTCAAAAGTTTCCGACTTATGCTTCATCAAGTAGATATATCCATACCTACTTAAATCATCAGTAAAAGTCACGAAGTAGAAATAACCACTCCGTGCGGCCGTGCTCATTGGACCACATACATCACTATGTATTATTTCCAACAATTCACCCGCCCGTTCAGGGTGACCCGTGAACGGCGTCTTGGTCATTTTCCCCATCAAGCAAGCTTCACATGTGTCAAATGATTCGAAATCAAAGGACAGTAAAACTCCATCTTTATGGAGTCTTTGCATGCGTTTCTTTCCGATGTGGCCAAGCCGACAGTGCCACAAGAAAGTGGTGGTGGTATCAGCCTTCTTAAGGCGTTTAGCATTCACGTTAAAGACATCATTTCCACATTCAAGATTTAATATGAAAAGGCCCCCAACAATGGGTGCAAATCCATAAAACATATCCTTACAATAAAGTGAACAACCATTGTTCTCAGACTTGTACGAATACCCATCGTGTACTAAACATGATCCGGAGATAATGTTTCTACACAATACCGGAACAAAATAACAGTTATTTAGTTCTAAGGTAAATCCTGACGGGAGACGTAGAGGCCTAATGCCGACGGCTTGAGCGGTGATCCCAGCGCCGTTCCCGACGCGCATCACAACTTCATTCTTTGCTAGCTTGCGCACCTTCTGAAGTCCCTGTATCGAGTTGCAAATGTGAGCAACCGATCCGGTATCAAATACCCAAGACTTAGAATTTTCGCTAGCAAGCAAAACGTCAATGACATTAACTTGTATAACAATTATACCTTTTCCGGTTTTCCCGGACTTCTTATCTTCCAGATACTTCTTGCAGTTTCTCTTCCAGTGTCCTGTGCCCTTGCAGTAGAAGCACTCAGTTTCATTCTTGGCTCCGCCCTTAGAGTTGCTTTGGGAGCCGGTCTTACCGGCGCCCTTGCCTTTCTTTGGCTTGCCTTTCTTTTTGAAACTGACGGTTTTATTCACAAGCAACACTTGCTTGCGATTTTTCCGCAGTCCTCCTTCCGTAGTTTTTAGCATGGCGAGCACCTCTTCCGGTGTCTTCTCCATCCCACTCATGTTGTAGTTCATGATAAAACCGTCGTAAGACGGGGGGAGTGAAGAAAGCAGCATGTCCATCATATGGTCAGGTGGAAGTGGAAACTCCAGGGTTTTAAGCCTTGCAGCATAGCCAATCATTTTGACTACGTGTTCGCCAACTGAACTACCCTCAGCCATCTTGCAATCCATCAAGGCCTTCATGACATCAAATCGTTCAGACCTTGCGGTTTCCTTGTACAGGGCATCCAAATCCCGGATCATATCGCGGGGTTTATGGAATTCAAAATGTTTTTGAAGCCCTGCACTCATGCAAGCTAACATGAGGCACTGCACTAAGTTGTGATCATCATCCTTAGTGGCCTAGACATTCTGCTCAACTTCCGGGGCATCTGCCGCCGGTTTAGCTGGAAGAGCAGTTTCAAGCACATACATTTTCCTAGCGCTCCTGAGGACAATCCTCAGGTTACCGACCCAGTCCGCATAGTTGTTTCCAGTCGCAGCTAACTTCTCTTTCTCTAACATCGGGCCTAAGTTGAACGCGGTGTTGCGAGCCATTTGATCTACAACGGAAAACACAAGTTTCACTTAGACTTTGTTTATAATGATTTTGGCACTAATGAATAAACAATTTTATTCTAAAGTGCGCTCCCACTCAAATCAATATCTCTCAAAATTGATTATGAGTGATTCAAGATCCAAATTGTAATTCAACGTCATTGTTCGAGATGAACACTGATGGCGCGAACTATAATTGGTAGGCAAACTTGCCGATCACATCTCTATGTGACTCTTGTTCATCTTTCGATGCGTGTGTTCCGAGCTCAGGACGATCCTGCCATGAACGTCAAGACAACCAAGTGATCTTGTTGCGAGGTCTGACCTCACCCGCCTTACATCCGTACAACCGTTCGTACCCATGTAGATCATGGCGCACCCCGAAAGGAAAGATGCTGTGACGGTGCTACATTTGGGAGAACACTAACTACTTGATATTTTTAGTGAGAGATCACCCTAATAAAAAGTGACTACCGCGCAATCAAGAAGGGTGCATCATAAGGGATAAACATCTCAGGCAATTCATAATTAGCATGATATGGTATAGCCCTTTCTGACGGAGAAGTCAAGTATTTCTTCGTCTTCGGCATTTGCGTCGGTGTTCACCTTCGAGAAGATTGCCACCACCTTGTCGATGCACCAGATAATATTGCTATCTCTATAGCTAATAAAATAAGTGCATTACATAAGGTTGACACGCAGGTCATTAAAGTGACAATCATATGGCTCCAGCCATCATGCCGAATCATGACACGCAGGTCATGTTACCAAATTTACATCATATAGTCATCTCATACATAATCGAATTAATATGAGCTTTGCTATACCACATCACATGCACATCCTGCAAAACCAAGTTAGACGCCTCTAATCGGTTTATGCAAAATTTTATTTTACGTGGCTTCTAAGGTTTTGACTTAAACCGCAGCTACCAACGTTTTATCATCAAGTATGATTATTCAAGTCGCTAGATTAACATCTCGGGGTGTATGAAACACGAGATAATTAAATCTCGAGCCCCATACTAAACTTCGTCATACGCATGACCCCCGTGCAGATCATATCTGCATTGCCCTTTCATCTGCGAATTTCATCTTTCTTTTGACTATGGCGGAACCCAAAGAACTGATAGCACTTCGTTGATCAATTCGTCATACGCATGACCCCCGTGCAGAACTTTGTGAAATTCCACCATGCTGTCTCGAGATTGAGCAAACGCAAATTCTAGGGAAGCAACAAGAACATCGGGTAACAGATTTCATCTGTCACCCGCATAAATAATTTTCAGCAATAGATCTTATCTACTCCAAAATTATCTTATGCAATACCCATACATCTCCATGTATTCTAGATCGTAACCTGCATCTACGCATAGCACGGCTCATGATGCCACTGTAGGGGAACGCGACAGAAAACAATATTTTTTGGTATAGCGATCACGCCCAGGATCACTATGGAGACTGCATACAAGGTTTGATCTGATCCGTACCGACTCGAAGCGCAGCGGAAGAAGAGTCGGTGTAGATCGTCAGTGCAGATCCCTGCAGCTAGGATTTACAACCTCCCAACCGCAAGGATGTACTCCCTCGCCGGACAGCCCTTCGGGAGGCTGTCGGACAGTCCCCCGGACGATGTCGCGGACAGCCCTTCGGGAGGACCCTCGAAACCCGAACAGTAACCCGGACAGCCCTTCGGGAGGACGCCGGAAACTCGAACGGTAACTCGGACAGCCCTTCGGGAGGACACTCGAACAGCCCCTCGGGCAAAAGATCGAAACTACAATCTCTCTACGGGGTTGCACACATACGGTGTCAGCTATCCGGCAGGGCTTCGCCGTCCAGAGCTAGTTCCTGCCGGAACCCAGACAGCCTTTCGGCTCTACGAAACTATTTCGCTGGGAGGGAGAGAGAGAGCCAGACGAGCTTGGCATGTGTATGTGAGAGCAAGGATGAGTTTTGGGGCAGCCCACTCTCCTCTATTTATAGGATAGCCAAGGGGTAAAGATGTCATACAAAAAACCCCAAAGTACCCCCACTTTATGCCTTTTCATAAAAGAATAAAGATAAAAGGGGTGCCATGTGGAGCTCCAAGGAGCTCCACCATGCTTGGCCGGCCACACTTGCCCCCCCCCACATGGGGGTGCCTTGGCTCCCAAGTCCTTCTAGAAGGCCTTTTGGAAATATCCCAAAAGGTGCTTTCCCAAAAATATCCAAAAAGCACTTTCACTATTCACAAAGACATTTTTCTGCATCCGTTAAATCCCAAATTATTTTTGTGTGCCTAGAATAATTCTAGCACCCACCAAAATAATTTTGAACGTATTCCGAAACAATTTCGGAACAATGTTTCTTCAGCGAAAAGCAACCAAAGCGGTTCCGGCTGCTCATTCCTGTTGACACCCATATTGACCCCTATACCCACACGAATGAATATTCGAGTGAACCTCCAGTTGCCGTGTGCTATTCCTGTTGCTTGATATATTACAAATACCCGAGGTGAGATTTATTGCATCCCCGTGGATCAACAACTTGTCCACCATGCAAGTTAACTCATTACCGGTTTTGTTCTCTTTACTCGTTTCCGTGTTCCGGCATCCCAGTGATCAAATCACAATGTGTCTGGCCAGACGATGATGGATACCGTAACACCGAGAGGGCCCAAGAATATCTCTCCATCGTCGGAGGAGCAAATCCCAATCTTGAGCTATCTCGTTTCTTGTCATACTTTTCCGTGAACCCGTAAGCCGCCGTAATAGCCACCCATTTACGGATGACGTTTAACAAACCCCAAAGTTCACGAAGCAAGCATGAAGGAACTCGATACTCTCATGGTCTAAGGAATTATGCAAACATTAACTATCTCTGTGTTATTTACCATTAACTGTGACGAATGTATCTCATAGCATAACATCAATTCGGGTCGATTCAACACAAGTGTTCTACTAACATTGTGCCCTCAAAATTGCCGGCATAGCCATGCCCATGATCAGGAAAACAGGATCATCATGCAATACTTGAGCCAGTCATAGAGGCATGACTAGGAATACATTTTCCGTTTATTATACCACACGTGCACATGAGTTTCCCTCCGAGCCTCGTGGTTATTGTAGACTCGAGAATCATTGCAGTTATAGCATGGAACATAAACATTCATTACAAACTCGGAGATACAAAGTAACTTTTATTACTGCCTCTAGGGCATATCTCCTACATCCCAGACCTCTACGCGGAGTTCACCGACCCGCAGGAGCGTGACTTCATTAGGGTCCGGTACAAGTGGGACAAGGAAAAGAAGGTTTGGTACACGGACCCGATCACGAGGAAATTGATTAGATTACTGGTAATTATTCTTTTACCACCTTACATTTAGCTTCTAATCAAGTGGACTACACGTTGTAGTAACATTCGTAAACGGTTCACGTTCCTTTTGCAGAAGGAGAAACACAGGCTTGCGGCCCAAAGCGACTCGTCGTCTCAGTCGTCGATGAGGCCCAAGTGGGACACCCCTCTCAACCGGGCCTTGAACCAACTAAAGGGACTACCTTTGGACCAGCGGCCGCAATATGGACGTGTGCACGGCGTCGGAGACGGCGCCACGTGGAAGTACTACTACAACGAGGGCCCGGAGGCCAAAAAGCAGAAAAAGAAGTTCAGTCAGTTGAACATCGACGAGAAGGTGAAGCTTGCGGTCGAGAAAAAAGCAGTTGAGGCCGAGAAAAAAGCAGCCGAGGCCGCAGAAGCGAACAAAAATGAGTTGGTCCAGTAGGCAGTCAATGCAGCTGTAGCTGCCTGTAGAAATGATTTCGCTACTAACTTGATTCCGGCTATTATCGACTGGACGAAGCAAAATCCAGACAAGACGACACATGATTTTCCCATGCCTAGCTTCGTCAGGAGCAACTCGGTGAACATTGCACCACCACCACCTGCTGCCGCTACCGCACAAGGTCCTGCTCCCGCACTCGCTCATAGCAGCCCGTCCTCTATCTCTGGCGTGCTAGGCGGGCCTTCGTCGTTGGCTGACCTCGATGCCCTCACGGTAATTACACGTCGCACCAACATATATATAATCTTCCATTTTTCGTTGCCTTTCGGATGTCTTACGCCGCAGACATGTCTTCGCAGGCCGACAAAACCCCGTGCACCGTACTCTACATGATCAACGGCCGGAAGGTGGACGTGGGAAAGGCAGTGATAACGAAGCCCTTGGAACTCACGTTCCACGGCCAGCCGATCCCCGTTGGCACCTTCAGGGTTACCTTGTCGAGTGTGAAAGCGGGCCATGAGGATTTGACTCCTCCAGTACGGCTCGGGGGAGAGGAGGACGAGACCCTGATGCGGCTTGGAGAATGCAAGGGTTGGATGCTGCTATGGCCGAAGAATCTTCTTCGTCTGGAGGCGGCCGAGAGCACACCAATGACCACACATCAGCAAGGTATGAACACCACCACCCTGCCTACGCAATTACCAGCGCCTCTCGTGCCGGGTGAGAGCGGCGGACGGCGCGAGGAAGGGGGTCCAATAGTGGATGATGTAGTCGGCCCCGTGGAACAAGGAATGGATGATGAGATGGAGGAGGAGGACCCTCTCCGGTTCCTCAATACCGGTGCCGCCTATGACGACGGACAAATGGTGAGTCAGCCATATGACTCGGGCTATGAGCATGCGGATGAGGAGATGGATGATGTGCCCGGGCAGGAACGTCCTAGGGTTGATTGCAAGAAGTCTCTCTTAATGCAATCCTCACAGGACACGCCTCCAGATGCCGCCTCAACGCAGGGTCATCTAGCCGAGGGTCGTAAAGTGCTTAGCCCGACGACACTGGTGGTGGGGGTAAGGAAGGGTCTGGACGGTGAACCCAAGAAAAAGGAGAGGAAGAGACCGCCGAAGAGAGGCACTGCTGCCGCCAAAGCTGCTAAAGCTTCTAGCAGCCAGCCGACCGATTTTGCAGACCGTGTACCGGTCAAAGGTGCGGCGATGTACCATGTCGCGGGCGAGCCGATCCTACCGCCGAAACCGCTAGAGGCCATATCAGGGGATCTCAGGAGACTGCACGACCATGTGCTGTCGACTGAGAAAAGCCTTCTCGCCTCGGAGGATCCAGGATATCCGCTTTACGCGGTTCGTGTGCCTCAGGCCAAGTGCTACGTCGACACACTGCCCGCGGAGGTGTTCTTCCTGCGGTTTGATCACATCTTTGAGATGTTTCTCATGTGTCGGCTCGATTTTACGATCGTCCGCCTTTTTGCGCTACATATGAACTCTGTCATCAGGAGAGAACAAATCTCGCAAATCTCGGTGGCCGATCCATACTACATGCATGAGTCCTTCTTGAGTCTCGGCGAGTTTGAACGTAAAGCTGCTAGGGACTACATCGAAAACTTCATGGTAACGAATAAGGACAAGGAAACGATTCTCCTGCCTTATCATCCAATGTAAGTCATTGCCGAACAACCCTTTCGTACGTTTCAATCATTCCTTCGCTCATATGGAGACTAATTTGAGGTGTCTTTATTTTCCGCAGCAACGGGCGCGTCGTCCTTATCGTTCTTTTCCCGCGAGTCTCCCACGCCGTGTATTTCGACTCGTCCAGAAACTTCGAGAAGAAAGACTACACCCACATAATGGATATTCTGGATGATGCTCTCCACGGCTTCAGCATGAGGGGTGGCTACATGGAGATTAGGAAACAAAGGAAGAACAAGCCGGGTTTCTCGCATAAAACTACCTTCTGCTCCATCCATCAACCGACAATAAGCAAGAACGATGGATTCTACCTCCTCCATCTCATGATGGAGTACAGAAGGGATCACCAACATCTTCGCATGACAACAAGAAACAATGAACATATCCGCAAATGGGCAGAATCCTTAGGACACGAACTGGATTATAGAGTCAGAGATGACTTCTTTCGCATCCAGAAGGACATTGCAACGATCATCATGAAAGAAGTTGTCGAAGAGAAGGGGATGTTCCACCACGGCCCTATATCGCGAGCTGACGTCAGAACTCGCATAGGCATGCAACGTCAAGACCTGACGCCGTTCACGAAGCTAGGGTGCATCCCCCCGGATATGGATTGGTGGAACTTCCAATGATTGACGATGCCGATGATGATCTGTCGGTTGAACTTGTAGTTTCTGTAGCGATGAAACTTTGTGATGTCAACGGTCCTGCTGAACTTGCGTAACGCTAGTTTGTTAGTTTGGGTACGATGACCTGCGTACATCTAGTTAATTAGTTTGGGTACGGTGAACCTGCGTTGATTAATTATGTTCACTATATGTTGCATCTATTAGCTAACTCTTTCTTTTTGTGTTGCTCAAATATATTATGTTGCATATTATTGTTGCTTCTCTAACAGGTACATAGGTCCTTGTGATGGAAATATGCCCTAGAGGCAATAATAAAGTTGTTATTATTTTATATTTCCTTGTTCATGATAAAGGTTTATTATTCATGCGAGAATTGTATTGACCGGAAACTTAAATACAAGTGTGAATACATAAACAAATACCGTGCCCCTAGTGAGCCTCTACTAGACTAGCTCGTTGATCAAAGATGGTTAAGGTTTCCTAACCATAGACATGAGTTGTCATTTGATAACGGGATCACATCATTAGGAGAATGATGTGATGGACAAGACCCATCCGTTAGCTTAGCATATGATCGTTTTGTTTATTGCTATTGCTTTCTTGAATGTCAAATACATGTTCCTCAGACCATGAGATCATGCAACTCCCAGATACCGGAGGAATACCTTGTGTGCTATCAAACGTCACAACGTAACTGGGTGATCATAAAGATGCTCTACAGGTATCTCCGAAGGTGTCCGTTGAGTTGGCATGGATCGAGACTGGGATTTGTCACTCCGTGTTTCGGAGAGGTATCTCTGGGCCCTCTCGGTAATGCACATCATAAGAAGCTTGCAAGCAAAGTGACTAAGGAGTTAGTTACGGGATGATGTATTACGGAACGAGTAAAGAGACTTGCCGGTAACGAGATTGAACTAGGTATGGAGATACCGACGATCGAATCTCGGGCAAGTAACATACCGACGGACAAAGGGAATTACGTATGTTGTCATTGCGGTTCGACCGATAAGATCTTCGAGGAATATGTAGGAACCAATATGGGCATCCAGGTTCCGCTATTGGTTATTGACCGGAGAGGCGTCTCGGTCATGTCTACATCATTCCCGAACCCGTAGGGTCCGCACGCTTAACGTTCGTTGACGATATAGTGTTATATGAGTTATGTGAATTGGTAACCGAATATTGTTCGGAGTCCCGGATGAGATCCCGGACGTCACGAGGAGTCTCAGAATGGTCGAGAGGTAAAGATTTATATATGGGAAGTCATATTTTGGGTTCCGGAAAAAAAGTGCAGTTTTTTCGGTATTGTACCGGGAAGCTTCCAGAAGGTTCCGGAGGATTCCGGAGGGGTTTGAAAGTCCACAAGTGGGTCCACCACGTCCCAAGGGCTGGCATGGGCTAAGGGGAGGCGCCCTGGCCTTATTGGGCCAGGCGCACCAAGTCCTCAAAATCCCATGCAGCTAGGGAAGGAAAAAAGGGAGAGTCCTAGTAGGAATAGGATTGGACTTTGGAGTCCAAGCCCACGTGTGTACTATTCACGGTTACTGTTCACGTGGCACTATTCCTTCTACTCCAAGCCCCTACACATATATAAATAGAGGAGAGGGGGCGCCCCAAAGGAGACACAACATTGTCTTAGCCGTGTGCGGCGCCCCCCTCCACAGTTCCGTCCCTCGGTCATATTTTCGCAGTGCTTGGGCGAAGCCCTGCGGAGATAGCATTACCATCACCGTCACCACGCCGTCGTGCTGCCGGAACTCATCCACTACCTCGCCGTCTTGCTGGATCAAGAAGTCGAGGACGTCACCGAGCTGAACGTGTGCTGAACGCGGAGGTGCCGTACGTTCGGTGCTCGGTCAGTTGGATCGTGAAGTTGTTCGACGACATCAACCGCGTTGTTCTAACGCTTCCGCTTACGGTCTACGAGGGTACGTAGACACACTCCCCCTCTCGTAACTATGCATCTCCATGGATAGATCTTGCGTGTGCATAGAATTTTTTTTGTTTTCCATGCAACGTTCCCCAACAGTGGCATCATGAGCCAGGTCTATGCGTAGATGATTTGCACGAGTAGAACACAAAGAGTTGTGGGCGGTGATCGTCATACTGCTTACCACCAACGTCTTATTTTGATTCGGCGGTATTGTAAGATGAAGCGGCCCGGACCAACCTTACATGTCCACATACATGAGACCGGTTGCACCGACAGACATGCAACTTGTTTTGCATAAAGGTGGCTGGCGGGTGTCTGTTTCTCCTACTTTAGTTGAATCGAATTTGACTGCGGCCGGTCCTGGTTGAAGGTTAAAACAGCAAACTTGATAAATCACCGTTGTGGTTTTGTGCCATAGGTAAGAACGGTTCTTGCTAGAAGCCCGTAGCAGCCACGTAAAACTTGCAACAACAAAGTAGAGGACGTCTAACTTGTTTTTGCAGGGTATGCTGTGATGTGATATGGTCAAGACATGATGTGATATACGTTATTGTATGAGATGATCATGTTTTGTAATTTATCGGCAACCGGCAGGAGCCTTATGGTTGTCTCTTTATTGTATGAAATGCAAGCGCCATGTAATTGCTTTACTTTATCGCTATGCGTTAGCAATAGTTGTAGAAGCAATAGTTGGCGAGACGACCACGACACAACGATGGAGATCAAGGTGTCGAGCCGGTGACGATGGAGATCATGATGATGCTTTGGAGATGGAGATCAAAAGCACAAGATGATGGCCATATCATGTCACATATTTTGATTGCATGTGATGTTTATCCTTTATGCATCTTATTTTGCTTAGAACGTCGGTAACATTATAAGATGATCCCTTCACTAAATTTCAAGATAAAAGTGTTCTCCCCGAGTATGCACCATTGCTAAAGTTCGTCGTTTCGAAGCACCTCGTGATGATCGGGTGTGATAGATTCTACGTTCACATACAACGGGTGTATGCCAGTTTTACACAAGCAGAATACTTGGGTTAAACTTGACGAGCCTAGCATGTACAGACATGGTCTCGGAACACTGGAGACCGAAAGGTCGAACATGAGTCATATAGTAGATATGATCAACATGGAGATGTTCACCATTGATGACTATCCCATCTCACGTGATGATCGGACATGGGCTAGTTGATTTGGATCATGTATCACTTAGTTAACTTGAGGGATGTTAATTTAAGTGGGAGTTCATTAGTAATTTGATTAATTGAACTTAATTTATCATGAACTTAGTCTTGATAGTTTTTGCATATCTATGTTGTAGATAAATGGCCCGTGCTACTCTTCCGTTGAATTTTAATGCGTTCCTAGAGAAAGCTAAGTTGAAAGATGATGGTAGCAACTACACGGACTGGGTCCGTAACTTGAGGATTATCCTCATTGCTGCACAGAAGAATTATGTCCTTGATGCACCGCTAGGTGATGGACCTGCTGCAGTTGCTGCTGCAGACGTTGTGAACGCCTGGCAGGCTTGATCTGATGACTACTCGATAGTTCAGTGTGCCATGCTCTACGGCTTAGAACCGGGACTACAAAAGCGTTTTGAACGCCACGGAGTATATGAGATGTTCCAAGAGCTGAAATTGATATTTCAAGCTAATGCCCGGGTTGAGAGATATGAAGTCTCCAACAAGTTCTTTAGCTGTAAGATGGAGGAGAACAGTTCTGTCAGTGAACACATACTCAGAATGTCTGGGTACCACAACCACTTGACTCAGCTGGGAATTGATCTTCCGGTTGAGAGTGTTATTGACAGAGTTCTTCAGTCACTGCCACCAAGCTATAAAGGCTTTGTGATGAACTATAATATGCAAGAGATGGAGAAGACAATTCCCGAGCTCTTCGCGATGCTGAAATCAGCGGAGGTAGAAATCAAGAAGGAGCATCAAGTGTTGATGGTTAACAAGACCACTAGTTTCAAGAAAAAGGGCAAGGGAAAGAAGGGGAACTTCAAGAAGAACGGCAAGCAAGTTGCCGCTCCCACGAAGAAACCCAAAGCTGGACCCAGGCCTGAAACAGAGTGCTTCTACTGCAAAGGGACTGGTCACTGGAAGCGGAACTGCCCCAAGTATTTGGCGGATAAGAAGGATGGCAAAGTGAGTAAAGGTATATTTGATATACATGTTATTGATGTGTTCCTCACTAATGCTCGCAGTAGCGCCTGGGTTTTTGATACTGGTTCGGTTGCTCATATTTGTAACTCGAAACAGGAGCTACGGAATAAGCGAAGATTGGCTAAGGACAAGGTGACGGTGCGCGTCGGGAATGGTTCCAAGGTTGATGTGATCGCCGTCGGCACGCTACCTCTACATCTACCTTCGGGATTAGTTTTAGACCTCAATAATCGTTATTTGGTGCCAGCGTTGAGCATGAACATTATATCTGGATCTTGTTTATTGCGAGACGGTTATTCATTTAAGTCAGAGAATAATGGTTGTTCTATTTATATGAGTAACATCTTTTATGGTCACGCACCTTTTGTGAATGGTCTATTCTTGTTGAAACTCGATCGTAGTGATACACATATTCATAATATTGATGCCAAAAGATGCAAAGTTGATAATGATAGTGCAACATACTTGTGGCACTGCCGTTTAGGTCATATTGGTGTAAAGCGCATAAAGAAACTCCATGCGGATGGACTTTTGGAATCTCTTGATTATGAATCATTTGATACTTGCGAACCATGCCTCATGGGCAAGATGACTAAAACTCCGTTCTCCGGAACAATGGAGCGAGCTACTGATTTGTTGGAAATAATACATACCGATGCATGCGGTCCGATGAATGTTGAAGCACGCGGCGGGTATCGTTATTTTCTAACCTTCACAGATGATTTGAGTAGATATGGGTATATCTACTTGATGAAACACAAGTCTGAAACATTTGAAAAGTTCAAAGAATTTCAGAGTGAAGTAGAGAATCATCGTAACAAGAAAATAAAGTTTCTACGATCTGATCGCGGAGGCGAATATTTGAGTTACGAGTTTGGCCTTCATTTAAGAAAATGTGGAATTGTTTCACAACTCACGCCACCTGGAACACCACAGCGTAATGGTGTGTCCGAACGTCGTAACCGTACTTTATTGGATATGGTGCGTTCTATGATGTCTCTTACCGATTTGCCACTACCGTTTTGGGGTTATGCATTAGAGACAGCTGCATTCACGTTAAATAGGGCACCATCTAAATCCGTTGAGACGACACCATATGAACTATGGTTTGGCAAGAAACCTAAGCTGTCGTTTCTTAAAGTTTGGGGACGCGATGCTTATGTGAAAAAGCTTCAACCTGATAAGCTCGAACCCAAAGCGGAGAAGTGCGTCTTCATAGGATACCCTAAAGAAACAATTGGGTACACCTTCTACCACAGATCCGAAGGCAAGGTCTTTGTTGCCTAGAATGGGTCCTTTCTAGAGAAGGAGTTTCTCTCGAAAGAAGTGAGTGGGAGGAAAGTTGAACTTGATGAGGTAATTGTACCTTCTCTCGAATTGGAAAGTAGCTCATCAGAGAAAACCGTTCCCGTGATGCCTACACCAATAAGAGAGGAAGATAATGAAACTTCAAATCAAGTTACTACTGAACTTCGTAGGTCGACCAGAGTATGTTCCGCACCAGAGTGGTACGGTAATCCTGTTCTGGAAGTTATGTTGTTAGACAACGGCGAACCTATGAACTATGAAGAAGCTATGATAAGCCCGGATTCCGACAAATGGCTTGAGGCCATGAAATCTGAGATAGGATCCATGTATGAGAACAAAGTGTGGACTTTGGTGGACTTGCCCGATGATCGGCAAGCCATTGAGAATAAATAGATTTTTAAGAGGAAGACAGATGCTGATGGTAATATCACTGTCTACAAAGCTCGACTTGTCGCGAAAGGTTTTCGACAAGTTCAAGGGGTTGACTACGATGAGACTTTCTCACCCGTAGCGATGCTTAAGTCTGTCCGAATCATGTTAGCAATTGCCGCATTTTATGATTATGAAATCTGGCAAATGGATGTCAAAACTGCATTCCTTAATGGTTTTCTCAAAGAAGAGTTGTATATGATGCAACCAGAAGGTTTTGTCGATCCTAAGGGTGCTAACAAAGTGTGCAAGCTCCAGCGATCCATCTATGGACTGGTGCAAGCATCTCGGAGTTGGAATATACGCTTTGATGAGGTGATCAAAGCATATGGTTTTGTACAGACTTACGGTGAAGCCTGTATTTACAAGAAAGTGAGTGGGAGCTCTGTAGCATTTCTAATATTATATGTGGATGACATATTGTTGATTGGAAATGATATAGAATTTCTGGATGGCATAAAGGGATACTTGAATAAGAAGTTTTCAATGAAAGACCTCGGTGAAGCTGCTTATATATTGGGCATCAAGATCTATAGGGATAGATCAAGACGCTTGATAGGACTTTCACAAAGCACATACCTTGACAAAGTTTTGAAGAAGTTCAAAATGGATCAGTCAAAGAAAGGGTTCTTGCCTGTCTTGCAAGGTGTGAAGTTGAGTCAGACTCAATGCCCGACCACGGCAGAAGATATAGAGAAAATGAAAGTCATTCCCTATGCCTCAGCCATAGGTTCTATTATGTATGCCATGCTGTGTACCAGACCTGATGTGTGCCTTGCCATAAGTTTGGCAGGGAGGTACCAGAGTAATCCAGGAGTGGATCACTGGACAGCGGTCAAGAATATCCTGAAGTACCTGAAAAGGACCAAGGACATGTTTCTCGTTTATGGAGGTGACGAAGAGCTCGTCGTAAAGGGTTATGTCGATGCAAGCTTCGACACTAATCCGGATGACTCTAAGTCACAAACCGGATACGTATTTATATTAAATGGTGGAGCTATCAGTTGGTGCAGTTCCAAGCAGAGCGTCGTGGCGGGATCTACGTATGAAGCGGAATACATAGCTACTTCGGAAGCAGCACATGAAGGAGTCTGGATGAAGAAGTTCATATCCGATCTATGTTTAATACCTAGGGCATCGGGTGTCGTGGGAACGTGTCTGACAGTAGATGGTAGGGGTACGAAAGGAGAGGGCAGAGTCCTAGCTACGGCGAGGGTGTACACACAGATGTATGAGTTCAGGCCTCACTCGGAAGTGATAACAGCCCTACGTCTCAGGTGCTCCGGGGAGCTTACTCTGTCGAGTGATATGTGTGTTGTGTTTACAAAGGATTGCGAACCCTTGTGCCAGTGGGGAGGGGTGGCTTATATAGAGTGCGCTGCCCCTCATAAACGTCCGGCATCTAAGGGATTGATTGTGGGGAGTAAAGAGGGACGTTACTGGTAACGTATACAATAAATGCCAGTTAAGGCGGCGAGCGTAACGCCTGCCCGTTGGCCTCCCTGGGGAGACTCCCGGTCTTCTACAGTCGAGTGATTGGCGACCGCTCCGAGTGAGGGTTTACTGTCGAGTGTAGGGGGGTCTTCCGAGTGAACATATGTCGAGTGACTCATATGCCATGGCTAGTTCAGTCGGAGTCTCTCTTGTAGTCTTGTAGTTCTCCAATGTGGTGTCCTTAGGTGGGGTATGTAAGACAGGCCTAATACCCTACCCTAGGTACATATCCTCGTCATTAGCCCCCGAATGGATCAGGGCTCGAGTGGAGAAGGGACAGTGCAGGTTCTGCCGAACTCAGTGTTCCGAATGAGCTTCGAGATTTTTCCGATACCTGTGACGACTGGGCCTTCCAACTTCTGCCTTGATCTATTCAGCTTGTCACCTCTTCCGAGTGAATTCAGATGCAGGTTCGAGTCCGAATGGTCAACATGATCTTCAGATGTGAAAGGACGTTCTGTCCGGCCCGGACTTCGCGGGATTCGAAATTTCGGGGAACGCGCGCCAAGCAGGGATGACGCAACCGACGGGGAAGCGGCTCCTCGATCCTCGCGCCACCGTTATCGCCACATATCGCGGCTCCTTCGTTAGTGGGATACACAGGGATTTGGCGGGCCCACGAGTCAGTGACTCGGGTCGACGGACATAAAAAACGAGAGGGGAGGGGAATTTGCGACAGTGCGCTCATTTTCCCCTCGTCTCCTCCGCTTCTTCTGCTCCGCGCCGCGCCGCTCAGATCGAATCCGCTCGCTGCCGCGACAATGGCGCCCAAGAAGACGACGAAGGGGAAGAAACCCTCGAGCGCCCGGGCCGCAGCGCCACCCGAATGGATGCAGGGCGATTTCCTGCCGTCAACCGTGACGGCGTTGGACGTGGAGAAGCTCGTCGCTGACGGCCTGATTGCGGCCGGGTCGTGGAGGTTGCCGGGGACAGAAGCGGAGCCGGAGCCGCGTGAGGGCGAGCGGGTCCTCCTACCACCCATTTGGAGAGAGGTTTTGCTCTGCCCCCGCATCCCTTCTTCCGCGGTTTTCTGAATTTCTTCGGGGCTCAGTTGCATCATTTTCCTCCCAACGCAATTGCGTATCTCGCCGCGTTCGTGATGATGTGTGAATGTTTCTTGGGTTGTCCCGCCCACTGGGGTCTGTTCAAGCACATCTTTACCATCCGTTCTCAGTCGGTAAAGAAGGCCCACGCTAGTGATAATAGAACCAACGTCATCCAGCTATGTGGGGGTTTGGGTCTTCAGAAGAGGACGGGGAGTGCCTTCCCAGCGCTCACCCTTCCGGAGTCGGTGCGGGGCTGGCAGTCGACCTGGTTCTACTGCCACGACGTCGCGTCCCCAAACATGTCGACTGGCCTTCCTCCCTTCACGCTGGATCGACCCACTGCGCCCCCATCTCTGACCGTGGCCGAGGAAGAGAAGGCCAATGTGGGGATCTTGATGAACAGTGTTGTGAATCTGATTCGTGATGGAGTGACCGGCTTGGATCTGTTGGAGGTGTTCCTGGGTCGACGGATCCAGCCGCTCCAGGCGCGGGACCATCCGATGTGGCATTACTCAGGAGTTGACGATACCACTCGTATCCACCCGGAAGATGTCTCAGGGGAAACCATCACGCTTTGGCTGCGCGGCATCACTGGTGCGCGAGACAACCTCCGGGGTTCCAAAAGAGTATCGCCTTTCTCAGCTGCAAATCCGCCGAATGTGGTGAGTCATGTCATTGTCGATTGCTTTTGTATCTTGTCGAGTGAATATGTCTTCAGCTGACTGACTTGAATCTTTGCAGGAGCTCACGAACATGTATTCACCCGTGCCGAATGGCAGTCAGAACCTTGAAGGAGCGGGGAGCGAGAGCGACAGTGACATCATCAGCTACGCCGAGGACAGCGCAGGCAACGGTGACGACTCGTCGGGGAGCGATGAAGTTGAAGTCGTGTCTCCTCTGCGTACTGAAGGGCGTTCCAAGCAGCGTCACGACCCAACACTCGACCGGGGTCGGGCCGGGGGGTCGACCACCAGGAGCTCCAAGCGCAGTCGAACGTTGACGCCAGAGCCGATTGAAAAGGTTGCCAAGCAGCCCAAGGTCACCACCACCAAGCCCCGGAAGGCTCTCCCCAGAATCAAGGTTGACGTGCCGATTGCTTCAACGTAAGTATCCTTGCTCTTCGCTTAACTTGTTGCTGAGCTTCATATTTTTGTTGACCGAGTGGATCTTGATCGTCAGGGCCGCTACCTCGGTGACATCGCCGGGGCGAGGAGAGGAAAGCGCGGAGAAGGACACGCCGGACGCAGCTACTTCTCGCCAAGGTATGGCATATTGTCTTTTGACATTCCTTTCAAACCATTCGACAGTCATGTGATATGTCGACTGGTGACATGCAGAGCCAATGGATACCGACCCCGCAGCCCCGTCTCCGACTGTACCGATTACATCACCGACCCAGATGGCCGTGGAGCTCGCCAGTCCGCCACAAGCGCCTGTCTCCCAAGCGCCAGCCTCGCAAGCGCCAGTCCTTCCGACTACATCGCCGCTCCCTTCACAGACCATCTTCTCTCTGCACCGTGTTCCAGAAGACCAGACTGGAGCTGCTAAGGAGGCGATGATGCAGGCCGAACATATGATGCAGCGTACGAAGGAGGCGTACGAGGCCAGCAAGCTGGCTTACGACGCTAGCTCAGCGCTTCGGGCGAACGTCCAAGTAAGTGCACTTGTAAGTGCGCTTTTTGATTGTGTCGTTTTCCGTCTACCATGACTTGACTTCTGCACCCACTGGGAGTTTTCTGTCTGTCGACTGGTAATCGCTTGTCACGCACTCGGCTAGGGCTGACCTGGTCGAGTGGACAATCTTTTTTTTTTTGTTCGGCCGTCACTCGGATCGGGCGGACCGTTCCGAGTGGATACCGTCCCGGTGGGGGCACGCTGAGTGCACCCACTGGGTGTAGTCCCCGAGACTGCCGTCGACTGCGGGCAGTCGGCGGGAGTCTTAGAACTTGGACTCGAAGCCCATATTTCTGTCCACTGAATTGTTTTTGTCGTTGATCTCAGAAGGCCTGTGAGCTCGGTACTCGATATGCTGACTTGGAGAAGGAGAAGACTCAGCTTCAGCTCGACTTGGAACTGACGAGGAGAGACCTGGAGCGTGCGCAAGCTGATCTGAAGGCTTCAGGAGGTAAACTTTGTTGATCGAGTACTTCATTATTTGTTTCTTCTATCTTTGAACCGAGTGACTCCACTCGAGCAGACGTGCGTGCTGAAAACCGTCGACTCCGAGCGCGACTCAACAATGCTATTGCTTTAGATATCATGAAGAAGGCGCTGGAGGACAAAGACAGATCACTCGCCGATGCTCAGAAGACGGCGAGGGAGAAGACTGAAGCTGCCGAGAAGAAACTCGCCGCGGCCAGCAAGCTTGAGGAAGAGAACACGAAGCTGAAGCAGGAGCGAGCTGACTGGAGCAAAAAGCTTGACCATGCAACCAAGGGAGCAAAGGGCCTGGAGACCTATCTGGGGGATTACGCCCAGAAGATGTATGTTTTGCTTGAAGGTAATTTTCTCCAGTCGAGTGAATTCCATTAATCCCAACTTCATCCAGTCGAGTGAATTCCGTTGATTTTCAGGGAACAGTATCATGACTAATTCTTTCCATCTTCTTCATGTAGAATTCTGCAAGGATTTCGAGAAGGAGACCGAGGCGGTCGAGCCCAATCTGGACCCTTCCAAGTCACCTGTCGGAGATGCTGTGGCTATGAACATGTTCTGGCTTGAAGCTCGAGTCGCAGGCGTCCGGGGGTACGTCGCTCGACTGCGAGGTGCAATGGAGAAGGTCGACAAGGAGCTGTGGCCGGAAGACTCACTTCAGGCTGACCTCGAGTCAATGATGACTCGGCTTGACGAGCTCCCTGGTCGAGTGCAGGCATGGAAGAAATCTACTGCACGCTGCGGAGCTGACATAGCGCTCTCACTCGTCAGGGTCCATTGCAAGGAGGTCAAGGAGGACAAACTGAAAGCACTTCAGGTGGCCAACACAAAGAAGCTCCAGTTCCAGGACTTCATGGAGACCTTCATCGAAGCGGCCACTCGGATCGCTGACGGGATCGACCTGGACACATTCGTCGAACCTGCAAGTCCCACTGGAGCTTGAGAAAGCTTTGCTGGTGATCAAAAACTTTAATTTGCCTCGGTATGCCGAGTGGTGGTGTATCGTTAAAACTTCTTTCGGGTCTTGGGCCCGAGTACTTTCGTCATTTGCATGGGCAACTTTTATCCATGCTGAATACTCTGGATTTATCTGAATTTGTTTTCCAGTCCTTTGCTTGATTTCCTCTCGAGTAGATCAGGTCTTGCCGAGTGGTTTCTGGTCCAGTGGGGGCACGCGGAGTGCACCCACTGGGTGTACTCCCCGAGACCGCTGTCGAGTGGCGGCGACATCGGCAGGGGTCTTAAATTTGTTTGACTGATTTCGGACTTAGGCGAGGACTGACTCGCAGCTAAGCCCCCCGAGTGAGAGGACCGCTCGTCATTCGGGAGTGAGTATCAGAACTTAGGCGAAGACCGGTTCACAGATAGCCTCCGAGTGAGAGGATTGCTCATCACTCGGAGTAGTTTATAACTTAGGTGATGCGGAATCACGGCTAAGCCCCCGAGTGTGAGGATCGCTCATCACTCGGAGTAGTTTATAACTTAGGTGATGCGGAATCACAGCTAAGCCCCCGAGTGTGAGGATCGCTCATCACTCGGAGTAGTTTATAACTTAGGTGATGCGGAATCACGGCTAAGCCCCCGAGTGTGAGGATCGCTCATCACTCGGAGTAGCGTTTTAACTTGGGCAAAGCGGATTCGCAGCCAAGCCCCCGAGTGGGAGGATCGCTCGTCACTCGGAGTATGTTTTTAATTTGGGCGAAGCGGATTCGCAGCCAAGCCCCCGAGTGAGAGGATCGCTCGTCACTCGGAGTATGTTTTTAACTTGGGCGAAGCGGATTCGCAGCCAAGCTCCCGAGTGAGAGGATCGCTCATCACTCGGAGTAACGTTTTAAACTTAGGCGACACGGAGTCGCGGCTAAGCCCCCGAGTGTGAGGATCGCCCATCACTCGGAGTAGATTTAAACTTAGGCGACGCGGAATCGCGGCTAAGCTTTCGAGTGAAGCTATTCACTCGACGAGGTTCTGAACTTAGGCGACACGGAGTCGCAGCTAAGCCCCCGAGTGTGAGGATCGCCCATCACTCGGAGTAGATTTAAACTTAGGCGATGCGGAATCGCGGCTAAGCTTTCGAGTGAAGCTATTCACTCGACGAGGTTCTGAACTTAGGCGACACGGAGTCGTAGCTAAGCCGCCGAGTGTGAGGATTGTTCATCACTCGGAGTAGAGTTTTAACTTGGGCGAAGCGGATTCGCAGCCAAGCCCCCGAGTGAGAGGATCGCTCATCACTCGGAGTAGATTTAAACTTTGGCGATGCGGAATCGCGGCTAAGCTTTCGAGTGAAGCTATTCACTCGACGAGGTTCTAAACTTAGGCGACACGGAGTCGCAGCTAAGCCCCCGAGTGTGAGGATTGCCCATCACTTGGAGTAGATTTAAACTTAGGCAATGCGGAATCGCGGCTAAGCCTCCCGAGTGGAAAATCGCTCGCACTCGGAGTATTCTTGAACTCAGAATTGTGCGATCGGAATCGACAAAAGACTACAGGAGTCGTATCCTTGATAATCAAAACAGTTTACTCTTATTACATCAGACAGATCAATCTTCAGGTCTAGAACCGACGAAGCAGATCCGCGTTCCAGGCCCGTGGCTCGTCAGCGTTCTTCTTGAGATTGAAGAGGTGGTAGGCTCCATTGTTCAGCACCTTGGTGACGACGAAAGGGCCTTCCCACGCGGGGGCTAGCTTGTGAGGTCGCTGCTGATCCACTCGGAGCACGAGGTCGCCTTCGTGGAAGGTCCGACTCCTGACGTGCCTTGCATGGAAGCGACGCAGATCTTGCTGGTATGCAGTCGACCGGATCAAAGCCATTTCCCGCTCTTCCTCAAGGAGATCCACAGCATCCTGGCGTGCTTGCTCAGCTTCAACCTCCGAGTAAAGGTCCACCCGAGGAGAATTGTGAAGAACACCACTCGGCAGGACAGCTTCAGCCCCATACACCATAAAGAAAGGAGTGCGATCAGTTGACCGATTTGGAGTTGTCCTCAAGCCCCACAGAACAGACGGTAATTCTGTAACCCAAGCTCCAGCTGCGTGATCGAGTTCGCGCATGAGTCGAGGCTTCAACCCTTGAAGGATAAGGCCATTTGCTCGCTCGGCCTGACCGTTTGACTGGGGGTGCGCAACGGATGCGTAATCCACCCGAGTGCCTTGAGAGGAGCAAAAGGCTCTGAACTCTTCCGAATCAAAATTAGAACCATTGTCCGTGATGATACTATGGGGAACTCCGTATCTGAATATTATTTCCCTCATGAATTTGATGGCTGTGCGAGAATTCAGCTTCCTGATAGGCTTGGCCTCAATCCATTTAGTGAACTTGTCGACTGCTACCAGAAGGTGCGTGAAACCACTCTGGCCCGTGCGGAGAGGTCCGATCATATCCAATCCCCATACAGCGAACGGCCAGACGAGTGGAATGGTCTTCAAGGCAGACGCAGGCTTGTGCGACAAGTTTGCATAGAATTGGCATCCTTCACAGTGCTGCACAATATCCTTAGCCATCTCATTGGCGCGCGGCCAGAAGATACCAGCTCGGTAGGCCTTGGCAACAATCGTCCGAGAGGACGCATGATGGCCGCAAGTTCCCGAGTGAATTTCCTCCAGAATCAGTCGACCTTCTTCGGGAGAAATGCATCGCTGAGCCACGCCGGTTACGCTCTTTTTGTAGAGCTGCCCATTCATAACAGTGAAAGCTTTGGATCTGCGGACAATCTGTCGAGCTTCAACTTCGTCTTCTTGAAGTTCTCGCCTGAGGATGTACGCGATGTAGGGCACCGTCCAATCGGGAGTTATCACCAGAATCTCACTGACCAGATCTATGACTGCTGGGACATCAACTTCAGTCGGATTGGAGGCGCTTATAGGCTGCGGGGGTTCTTCGGTGAAGGGGTCCTCTTGTACTGAAGGAGAGTGCAAATGCTCCAGGAACACATTGCTGGGCATAGGCTTCCGAGTGGAACCGATTTTTGCCAGTTCGTCAGCTGCCTCGTTCTTCACTCGGGGAACGTGATGGAGTTCCAAACCCTCAAACTTCTTCTCAAGCTTTCTTACTGCATTGCAATATCCGGTCATGGCGGGGTTTCTGACATCCCACTCCTTCATCACTTGATTGACCACCAAATCCGAATCACCGTATACCATCAAGCGACGGACGCCGAGCGAGATGGCCATACGCAACCCGTAAAGGAGTGCTTCGTACTCAGCTTCATTATTCGAGGAATCAAAGTGAATCTGGAGGACATAGCTGAGTTTATCGCCCTTGGGAGACACCAATACCACACCAGCACCAGAACCGTTCAGCATCTTCGAGCCGTCAAAGAACATGGTCCAGTGTTCCGAGTGGATCCGGACTGGCTGCTGCTGTTCTATCCACTCGGCCATGAAGTCAGCAAGTGCTTGAGATTTAATGGCTTTCTTCGCTTCAAACTTGATATCAA
Source organism: Elymus sibiricus (assembly GCA_039707655.1). NCBI lineage: Eukaryota > Viridiplantae > Streptophyta > Magnoliopsida > Poales > Poaceae > Elymus > Elymus sibiricus. The sequence continues at coordinate 17,406,778 of CM077672.1, read as the reverse complement.
AATAAAGAAGTTCAATGGCCCATTTGGCCACTCGACCAGTCGCGTCTCGATTGTTGAGGATTTCATTCAAAGGTGCATCACTGACGACTGAGACTGAGTGATCTTGAAAATAGTGCGCCACTTTCTTCACTGATAGATATATACCATAGACAAGCTTCTGGTAATGTGGGTACCTTTGCTTAGAAGGAGTCAACACTTCAGAGATGTAATAAACTGGGCGCTGGACTTTGTAGGCCTTGCCCTCTTCTTCTCGCTCGACAGTAAGAACTGTACTGACGACCTGATTGGTGGCTGCAATGTATAGGAGCAGGGGTTCTTTGCTGTATGGAGCGGCAAGCACCGGCTGGGTGGAGAGCAGGGCTTTGAGCTGGACAAACGCTGCTTCTGCCTCTGAATTCCACTCGAACCTATCGGATTTCTTCATCAGTCGGTACAAAGGGAGTGCCTTCTCTCCGAGATGAGAAATGAATCTGCTCAGCGCTGCCAGGCAACCAGTAAGCTTCTGGACATCGTGAATACGCTCGGGGCGTTTCATTCGGACAATGGCACCGATCTTCTCGGGGTTGATGTCGATTCCTCGTTCGGAAACGAGATAACCGAGCAACTTTCCACCCGGAACTCCAAAAGTATACTTGGTTGGATTCAGCTTGAGGTCATATTTTCTTAAGTTGGCGAATGTTTCCGCCAAGTCAGTCAGCAGGTCGGAACCTTTGCGAGACTTGACTACGATATCATCCATGTAGGCCTCGACATTCCGACTGATCTGGTCGAGGAGACACTTCTGAATCATGCGCATGAAAGTAGCGCCAGCATTCTTCAGACCAAAAGGCATGGTGATGTAACAGAAACACCCGAAAGGGGTGATGAAGGCCGTTTTTATTTCATCTGGACCAAACAGACGGATCTGATGATAGCCAGAGTATGCATCGAGAAAAGACAAACGCTCGCACCCCGCAGTCAAGTCTACAATCTGGTCGATGCGGGGGAGCGGGAAATGATCTTTCGGGCAGGCCCGATTGATATGCTTGAAGTCTATACACATTCGGAGCGACTTGTCCTTCTTGGGGACCATGACGACATTCGCAAGCCACTCGGAGTGGTAGACCTCGCGAATGAACTTGGCCTCCAAGAGTCGAGCCACCTCCTCGCCGATTGCCTCCCGCTTCTCTGTTGCCGACCGGCGTAAGTGTTCTTTTACAGGCTTGGCCTTCGGATCAACTCTCAAACGGTGCTCAGCCAGTCCCCTGGGTACACCAGGCATGTCAGCGGGCTTCCATGCAAAGATGTCCCAGTTCTCACGGAGGAACTGGATGAGCTCGGCTTCCTATTTGCTGTCGAGTGTGGTTGAGATGTTGGTCGGAGCAGCAGTAGGATCTGTCGGGTGAATGTGCACTTGCTTCAAGTCTCCTGCCGACTGAAAAGCTGACTCGGTGGTGGGCTTCTTGGAACGCAACAGATCAGCGGGATCAGCAGTCTTCTTGTACTCTTCTAACTCGACTACAGCCATCTGCATGTCGGCGATCTTGGAGCCATGTTGGAGGCACTCCTCAGCCCTCTGTCGATTGCCTGTGACTGTGATCACACCCTTGGGCCCGGGCATCTTCATCTTGAGATACACGTAACACGGGCGGGCCATGAAACGTGCATACGCTGGACGACCAAGGATGGCATGATATGCACTCTTGAAGTCTACAACCTCAAATGTCAGCTTCTCTTTGCGAAAGTTCTTGTCAGTGCCGAACACCACATCCAGCGCAACCTGTCCGAGTGACTTGGCCTTCTTCCCAGGGATGACCCCGTGGAATTGCATATTGCTTTCGCTGAGCCTGGACATCGGAATGCCCATCCCTTTGAGGGTATCAGCGTACAGAATATTCAGGCCACTTCCTCCATCCATGAGAACTTTGCGGAGACGAGTGCCTCCTACCACCGGATCCACCACCAGCGCCTGTCGACCTGGGGTAGGGACATGAGCAGGATGGTCTGACTGATCGAAGGTGATAGCTGTCTGGGACCACTTGAGGTACTCGGGGGTAGCTGGAGCAGCCATGTTGACCTCCCTGTTGATGACCTTCAATCGACTCTTGCTTTCTACATCGGCAAAAATCACCAATGTTGCATTGATCTCAGGAAAGTCTTCTTTACCTTCGTCCTCTTCTTTCTCAGGGTCTTTGTCACTCGACTGCTCTCCCTTGAACCCTTGGATCAGCAATCGGCACTGTCGAGTGGTATGCTTTGACAGGATCAAGTTGCCTTCTTCATCCTTCCGTGAGTGAATGGGACATGGCATATCCAGGACATCTGTCGACTGGTTCTTGGACTTCTTCTGAACAAACTGCCCCTTTGGCTTCACTTTCCCTTTCGCCGCCAGAGCGGCTACTTCTGCCTGGACAGAGCCGTCAGCTTTACGCTTTTGCTTCCGACTGGAATTTCCGCCGCCGGGATTACTGTCGACTGCTTTACCCTTGCCACTGCGGAGGCGATCCTCCTCCTCGCCATTGGCGTATCGGGTGGCAATCTCCATCATCTTACTCAGGGACATATCTCCTGTCCGACCAAACTTCAAATAGAGCTCTCTGTATCTAACTCCGGCCTTGAAGGCGCAAACAGCCTGGTGCTCGGAAACACCTTCCACCGTGTGATGAAGAGTGGTCCACCGCTGAATGTAATCCCTCAAGGACTCATTCGGCTTCTGGACACAGTGCTGCAACTCGAGCAAACCGGCAGGGCGCTTGCAGGTGCCTTCGAAGGTCTTGACGAACACTCGGGCAAGATCTTCCCAGCAATAGATGCTAGAAGGAGCCAACTGATTAAGCCATGCCCGGGCCGGACCATCCAACATCAGGGGCAGATGCTTCATAGCCACGTTGTCGTTGCCTCCGCCGATCTGAACAGCCACTCGGTAATCGTCTAGCCATGTTTCCGGCTTCGACTCGCCAGTGAATTTGCTAATCCCAGCCGCCAACCTGAAGTTGGGGGGGATCTCAGCAGATCGGATGGCTCTGCTGAAACACTCTGGACCAGAAACAGCTGTAGCACTGCCACTCGGAAAATCTCTGTCATAGCCACCTCTCTTGTATCTGCCTCTGTCGACCCGGTTCTGAACGAGAACGGATCTCGCGTCAAACCCAGGGTCCCGCTCATCACCGTACGGGCGCCTGTCATCATAGTGCCGGGGCACGTATGGACCACTCCGCGGAGGAGTAGGCACTCAACGGTGGTCATCACGGTGATGCCGAGGAGCAAACTGATCTCGCCTCTGATCTCTGTACTGATCATTGCGGTAATCTCTGCCTCCGCGACGCTGAGGTGATCCTGGACTATGGGCCGATTGGACTATGTCTGCTCTAACTGATTCGCTGTGAATCCTGTTGCGCGACTGAGAGACAGCGGAGTTCTGCTGTCGAGCCGCCCCAAGCAGGGTTCGGATCTGCTCGAGTCCTCTGCCGGCCTCTGAATCGGACGGCTATATAGAATCTGCAATCCTAGCCGCTGCTGCAACATTCTGAATCGGAGTACGGTATACCTGACGATTGTCGTCGACTAGAGGGAACAACTGACGCTCGCGGCGCTGTCGAGTGCGCTCGTCGAGTGACCTCTGCATCTCCTCGAGGCGAGTGCGCTCTGCCAAGGTGGCGAGATGCGCAGCCTCCAGAGCCTGGGCTTCTGCAGTCGTGCCGACGATGGGGGTTTGGAGGACCCCCTCATCCCTGTGCTGCTGATCATTCGACGGGCCGCCACGCTCACGGCCGCCACGGCCATAGCCGGGTGGGCTCTGATGAGAACCCGCCATGAAAACTTCTGCTGTAGGATCGCAGCTCTCGCACTCGGAAGGGAGCTCAGATGAATCTGATGCCGAGTCGAACGCGCCATGAAGTGGCTCGGCGGGCTCAATAGCCGCGATCTGCGGAGTCGACGCCTGGTGCGCTGCTACGTGCCTCACCCATCGCTGGAGCCGCGAACGACCGGATCGCTTGCGGCGACGAACAGCGGGGAGAGTGGACGACGCTGGAGCCGACATGTACGGAGTCGACGGCTGACGAAGGAGAACGCCGCATGAACTCGCGCTGAAGTGCGTCGCCCCGCGGACGGGGAGAGCCTCAACATCGAGAGGGGCCTCCTGGAGCCATGCGGAGTCGTCGGCGATGAAGGTGAACGCACCGAGACGGATCTCGCAGCCCCAGATCAAACTGCTGTCGGGAGACATGGTGAAGATGAAAAACTGCAACCTCGCCGGAAGTCGCTTAGACGCCGCCCCACGGTGGGCGCCAACTGTCGTGGGAACGTGTCTGACAGTAGATGGTAGGGGTACGAAAGGAGAGGGCAGAGTCCTAGCTACGGCGAGGGTGTACACACAGATGTATGAGTTCAGGCCTCACTCGGAAGTGATAACAGCCCTACGTCTCAGGTGCTCCGGGGAGCTTACTCTGTCGAGTGATATGTGTGTTGTGTTTACAAAGGATTGCGAACCCTTGTGCCAGTGGGGAGGGGTGGCTTATATAGAGTGCGCTGCCCCTCATAAACGTCCGGCATCTAAGGGATTGATTGTGGGGAGTAAAGAGGGACGTTACTGGTAACGTATACAATAAATGCCAGTTAAGGCGGCAAGCGTAACGCCTGCCCGTTGGCCTCCCTGGGGAGACTCCCGGTCTTCTAGAGTCGAGTGATTGGCGACCGCTCCGAGTGAGGGTTTACTGTCGAGTGTAGGGGGGTCTTCCGAGTGAACATATGTCGAGTGACTCATATGCCATGGCTAGTTCAGTCGGAATCTCTCTTGTAGTCTTGTAGTTCTCCAATGTGGTATCCTTAGGTGGGGTATGTAAGATAGGCCTAATACCCTACCCTAGGTACATATCCTCGTCATCGGGTCCAATGACAATCTTTTGTGACAACACTGCAGCAATTGCCATAGCCAAGGAGCCCAGGTTTCACAAGAAGACCAAACACATCAAGAGACGCTTCAACTCCATTCGTGAATATGTCAAGGATGGAGACATTGAAATTTGCAAAGTACACATGGATCTGAATGTGGTAGACCCGTTGACTAAGCCTCTTCCACGAGCAAAACATGATCAGCACCAAGACTCCATGGGTGTTAGATTCATTACTATGTAATCTAGATTATTGACTCTAGTGCAAGTGGGAGACTGATGGAAATATGCCCTAGAGGCAATAATAAAGTTGTTATTATTTTATATTTTCTTGTTCATGATAAAGGTTTATTATTCATGCTAGAATTGTATTGACCGGAAACTTAAATACATGTGTGAATACATAAACAAATACCGTGTCCCTAGTGAGCCTCTACTAGACTAGTTCGTTGATCAAAGATGGTTAAGGTTTCCTAACCACAGACATGAGTTGTCATTTGATAACGGGATCACATCATTAGGAGAATGATGTGATGGACAAGACCCATCCGTTAGCTTAGCATATGATCGTTTTGTTTATTGCTACTGCTTTCTTGAATGTCAAATACATGTTCCTCAGACCATGAGATCATGCAACTCCCAGATACCGGAGGAATACCTTGTGTGCTATCAAACATCACAACGTAACTGGGTGATCATAAAGATGCTCTACAGGTATCTCCGAAGGTGTCCGTTGAGTTGGCATGGATCGAGACTGGGATTTGTCACTCCGTGTTTCGGAGAGGTATCTCTGGGCCCTCTCGGTAATGGACATCATAAGAAGCTTGCAAGCAAAGTGACTAAGGAGTTAGTTACGGGATGTTGTATTACGGAACGAGTAAAGAGACTTGCCGGTAACGAGATTGAACAAGGTATGGAGATACCGACGATCGAATCTCGGGCAAGTAACATACCGACGGACAAAGGGAATTACGTATGTTGTCATTGCGGTTTGACCGATAAGATCTTTGTGGAATATGTAGGAACCAATATGGGCATCCAGGTTCCGCTATTGGTTATTGACTGGAGAGGCGTCTCGGTCATGTCTACATCATTCCCGAACCCGTAGGGTCCGCACGCTTAACGTTCGTTGACGATATAGTGTTATATGAGTTATGTGAATTGGTAACCGAATATTGTTCGGAGTCCCGGATGAGATCCTGGACGTCACGAGGAGTCTCGGAATGGTCGAGAGGTAAAGATTTATATATGGGAAGTCATATTTTGGGTTCCGGAAAAAAGTGCAGTTTTTTCGGTATTGTACCGGGAAGCTTCCAGAAGGTTCCGGAGGATTCCGGAGGGGTTCGGAAGTCCACAAGTGGGTCCACCACGTCCCAAGGGCTGGCATGGGCTAAGGGGAGGCGCCCTGCCCTTATTGGGCCAGGCGCACCAAGTCCTCAAAAGCCCACGCAGCTAGGGAAGGAAAAAAGGGAGAGTCCTAGTCGGAATAGGATTGGACTTTGGAGTCCAAGTCCACGTGTGTACTATTCACAGTTACTGTTCACGTGGCACTATTCCTTCTACTCCAAGCCCCTACACATATATAAATAGAGGAGAGGGGGCGCCCCAAAGGAGACACAACATTGTCTTAGCCGTGTGCGGCGCCCCCCTCCACAGTTCCGTCCCTCGGTCATATTTTCGCAGCGCTTGGGCGAAGCCCTACGGAGATAGCATTACCATCACCGTCAGCACGCCGTCGTGCTGCCGGAACTCATCCACTACCTCGCCGTCTTGCTGGATCAAGAAGTCGAGGACGTCACCGAGATGAACGTGTGCTGAACGCGGAGGTGCCGTACGTTCGGTGCTCGGTCGGTTGGATCGTGAAGTTGTTCGACGACATCAACCGCGTTGTTCTAACGCTTCCGCTTATGGTCTACGAGGGTACGTAGACACACTCCCCCTCTCATAACTATGCATCTCCATGGATAGATCTTGCGTGTGCGTAGAATTTTTTTTGTTTTCCATGCAACGTTCCCCAACACCTTGATGGCGAAGAAGTGCTATGCCGTGTACATAGGGAGGATTCCGGGAGTGTACGATGAGTGGCCCGAGTGTCAGGCCCAAGTGTCACGGTTCTCGGGCGGCAGCCATAAAGGGTTTGATAGCAGACAAGAAGCAGAAGCTAGTTACTTGAGGTTCACGCTAGCGCGAGAGAGGAATCACAACCGGCGCCTCATGTACTGCATAATTCCGCTCTTACTCATAGTGATAGCTCTTCTCTTCTATATCATCGTTTTAGATGGATGATGAAACATGTGTATGGGATGACGATGTAGTTGCATGTATTCGAGACATATCATAACTTGTATCGCTATTTCGAGATCGATGATGATGAGAGACATCATTTGTGTTGGATGATGATGGCATGATTTGATGAGAATATTTGCATGTGTATGATATGATGAGACTATTGTGTGTATGATATGATAGGCTATTGTATAAACTTGTTAAAAAACAGAGAAAAAACGCTGCAGAAAAAAAATTACAGACAATAGTAACAGTTGCGCGGGGTATGTGTGTAGCAGTAGCGCTTCCTTAGCAGTAGCGCGTGTTAAATAGGCGCGCTGCAGCTTTTAGCAGTAGCGAGGTTCACCTAAACGCGCTACTGATAAACTCTGTTAGCAGCAGCGTGGGTGTAACAGCGCTACTGCTAATAGTTAGCTGTAGCGCCGTAGCAGTAGCGCGCCCACCCGCGCTACTGATATTACAAAACCCCGCGCTACTGCTAGGGTTTTCCCTAGTAGTGATTTACAGCCAACAACCCTCTTATTAGGAGGAAGATTAGTAAGTACCCAAGTGTTGTTCTTGTCAAGTGCTGCCATCTCCTGCATCATAGTTGCTCTCCATTCTGGATATTGTTTGGCTTCCTGCCAATCAAGTGGTATAGGTAAAGTAGAATCCAATGCAGCTATAAATGATTTATATTGAGGCTCCATAGATAAATATGAAACATAATTAGATACATTATATGAAGATAGGTTTGATGGCAGTTTTCCAGCAGTAGAGCGAGGTTGTTTTCTGAGAGCGATAGGAATATCTAAGTCATCCCATGGAGGAAGGAGTGTACCATCATTTGGAGAAGATGAATCTTGCACCTCTGGTTCTATCACACTTGGCGCATTTCCTTCTTGCCCTTGTACAACAGGAGTTTCTGGAACTTCATGTCGATGTCTTCGTGAATATACCTGGACTTCATTATTTTGCTCAACTTCATTTGTTTCATTTTGTGGCTCCCCTTGTACCCGTTCTTGTCCTGCATCTATCACACCGACATCATCATGTGCATCTTCTCTAGGTATAACTTCAACTATCATGTTCTGTGATGCTACATCACTATCCTCTACTCTTCCATCTCCCCTTGTCCTGCACTCTCCATGTAAAACATCATCAGTAAACAAATCAGAGAATACATCAGTTAAATCAGTTGGTTCCCCATAAAATGGTTCATTCTCCCTAAAGGTAACATCCATACTAACAAACATTCTCCTTTCTGATGGACACCAACACTTATAGCCTTTCTGCTTACTAGAATACCCAACAAACACACATTTTACCGCTCTTGGATCTAGCTTCCCAACAGATGGCCTATGATCTCTTACAAAGCAGACACACCCAAATACTCTTAGAGGAACCACATAAGTTGTCTTCCCAGTTTGTTAGTATGGATGTTACCTTTAGGGATCACTTAGTTATAATTAAGCTTCCGTGTCTTTAAACCCTATTTTCCATGGGCCGTTGGCGGGCGCATCGTTTGCCCGGCCTAAGAGCCGGCCCTGTGGAGCGGCTTTGTGGCCGGTGTAGGGTTTCACGTGATTGGAGGTTCACGTGAGTAATTTGGGCTGTGGTAAAAAATTGGGCCGTGGACAACTACGTGCTCAAGCCCACAGGCGAATTCTATTCCAAGCATCCGATAAAACGAGGATTCATGTAATTAATGATCATGTAAACATTTTGATGCAATTTCGTGTGTATGTGTATTTTTTATGGAATGAATGTCGTGTTATTATCATTATTAATTGCTAGGAAATCATTATTGTTATTATTAACTGCTGGGAAATGGCTGGAATATGATTATTCCTCATTTATTTTATTTTGAAGAAAAATCAACATATGTGACGGGCCTTGGTGAAAGAACCGTCACATATGACTGGTAATAAGTGTCGGACCGTGGTTACAGACCCGTCACCTATAACTAGTCATACGTGACGGGTAACTTAGACCGGCCCATCACATATGGTTGAAATAAATGTGACGGGCAGCTTCCATTGGCCCGCCGTAGTGACGGCCCGTCACATATGTATGTTCCGGGCCCGTCACATATGACCTTTTCTGTGGTAGTGTCAGAGAGTGGCATTAATTATTTTTACTATCTTTTCTAGGCTTATGGCATATGCATATGTTTGGAGTTCTAGATGTACTTCTACGTGTTCAGGTACATGTCCACTATGGCCTCCTCAGCCGTCTCCTCCACCTCGGCGTTGTGAGGGGCGGACTCCGCTACGTCCCCAGCCGCGTTCTCAGGAGAGCAGTCTCCGCTGAAGTGCAGCGAATCTCTCCGAATGGCTGGGGGAGGGGCGGCCCGGTAATCAACACCGCGAAGGGATCAATCAGGAAAAGAGCTAAACTTGGTCAGAATGGTTTTCGGGCAATACAGGAAACTTACTACAGCATACTGGGCGAGAAAGAGCGGCCGGACCCGTCGTCGTCTTCCTCACTTGACACCGCCCTCTTCCTCTTCCGCGTTTCGGACGCCTTCGAATTGTCCAGAGAGGTGGTCGGGCGTTGTGACACGAAACCTGAGTCAAGAAGGAAAGACCAACATAGGAAGTCTCACTCAAAGAGTTCAAGATTTTGGCTGATGGGTCGAACTCCAGGCAGTCACGTGGGTCGTGTACTGGTACATCGGATGCGTGCGAGCCTTCAAAGGGAATATCCGGCGGCTCACGAAGCAGTGAGCGATCCCGGGTCCTGTCGTGGATTTGTCACGGCAGATGTCCATAGACTTAGGTTCGAGGTCAACGCCATGGAAGTGGACTCAAAGGGGTTAAACGGGACAAGGGACACGAGTTTAGCCAGGTTCGGCCCCTCACGGTGGAGGTAAAGGCCTACGTCCGTCTTATGCTGTATTAACTGGTGTATCGATTACAAGGGGCGGCTTGCTTGCCCTAGCTCTCGACTGCTTGGTCTCTCTCGCCGTAAGGCTAGTCTGTCTGTCTTAACCTGTCTCACCCGCCGCCAGGTCTCGCCTTTATATATATAGGCTGAGGTCCGACGGCTTACTAGAGTCCGGGTCGGGTTATACAACGTAACCGATCCTGGTTCCAACTTCCTAGTCTTACAGAACAAGTCATCTTATGGCGGCTTATACCTTCTGGCCCATGAGTCCCCTCCTGCCTCTTGGGCCTTGGCCTCAGCCCATCTGGTAAGCCGCCATATGGCCTGGTCTTCATGTCTTGTCTTCCTTTTGGCCCACTTGGTAACCCGCCATGTGGTTTGGTCTCCGTCTTCTGGCCCACCTTATGGGTCTTGACTATGAACCGCCAAGCTGGTTTCCGGGTCTTCAGTGAATCACCAAGTCCTGGCCGGGTTATACTCCGGCCGGGTTATATCGCGGGGTTATATCCCTGACATTAGCCCCCAGGTTAGCTTGAATTTATTCATGCTAAGCTCCTGAAATAAGAATAAATATGTTAAGTGACCGGCTCACCCCATCAGCCGGCTTTAATGAAGTAATTCCTTTCAAAATCCGGGTTTCTTCTTCATGTGAACGAGCCGTCTTCTGAATCGTCTTGCTTGTCAGTGTCCTCTGAAGTAAAATTCTGGGAAAACAACACCCATATGCCATTGAGTCGGCCTCCAATACTCTCGACGGGTCATCACCACTGGGTTATAATCTTTAACGACGCCGGGTCATGTAATGTTGGTGACGTCGGGTCAAATAACCAGACTTCGGCTGACTTTGATAACTCCTTTCAATTTTTTGATATATCCATATTACCTGTAGCCCCCAAGCTCCAAGTTTATCCATGATGACTTGGCGCTTTGCAATCATATCTTTGACTGTGCAGCCTGGGACTTGTAACTGTCTTATACCTTATAAAGCTTCAGATGGTGTAGCCCCCAAGAGCCAGTTCTTCAGTATATGATGGGCCGGGTCTTCAATGGGAACCTTATAGTCTGCTTGAACAGCTGAATACTGTAGCCCCCAAGTTCCGGGTCGCATGCCTGTGGCGATTTGGGACTTTAGAGAATTTGATCTGAGCGGTGTAGCCCCCGAGTGCCGGGTCAGTAATATGTACTGGGCCGGGACTTAGAAGGATTGTAAAAAACTGGCTCATCTCCTTGAGATAACAAGGTCTTGTTGATAATGTACTGACTTGAAAAAAAAACCCGGCTTGCATTAGCCCCCAAGTGCCGTGGTGCATGCTTGCAGCGACACGGGACTTGCGTACTTGACATAAACCGGACTTGAATAATGTAGCCCCCAAGCGCCGGGTTGCATGCCTGCGGCGACTCGGGGCTGTATAAGATTAATATAACTCCTTGACCGTGGTTGTAACCCGGTATGAATAATAAAATCCCTGCTCGTGGTGGCGGTGCAACCCGGCAAATATATGCTTGAGAAATCCATGAGTGCTGTAGTATACCACAGAGCACCGGTTGAAGAAATCCAAGAACCGGTCAATTAGATGACCCGGCAATATAATCAAGAGGGCGGCTCTTCAAGAATATCCAGCCATGTCGGCTATTTAGAGTCTTTATTATGCTTGCAGAGGTTACGATGTAACCCGGTTTGGTGACCGGCTTGTCTTAGGAGACGAGACCTGCAAAAAATAAACAGCACAGAGCATGCTCTGTATTGCTGTGGGGGCGGCTTGAAGAAGCATAACCCGGAACTGTTAAGTCTTTCATTGTTGCGAGGGTGGCTGAAGAGCCGATCAAGAGGGTGTGTAAGCTAAACCCGGTGGGTTGGAAGCCCCCAAATGACCCTTTTGACGTAGCCAACCCTTTGGGCATACAACCTGGTCTGGCGGTGGCTGAAGAGCCTGATCGAGAGGGTTGAAGCTTAACCCGGTGGGTTTAAAAGCCCCCAAACGACCTTGTTGACGGTGTCAACTTTTCGGGTATCTAACCCGGTCTGGTAGTCGAGTTTTATTTCAATGAAACTAGCATGATAGCCACTGGTTTATCCTTGCTTCGGTAAGCCGGCTCTCACATGACCCATCATGTTTTAACCTGGATAAGTTCATGACTTATCAAGAGTACAGGGGATCGGAGTAGCATCTTGGCGAACAGGCAGGTTTAACCAAGTTTCAATGAAGGCAGCTTAACAGCCCATGGAGGATCCTCGCTTTCTGTAAGCCGGCTCTCACATGACCCATCATGTTTTAACCTGGATACTTTCATGACTTATCAAGAGTACAGGGGGTCGGAGTAACATCTTGGCAAACAGGCAGGATTACTCCGGTCTGGTTATGGCTTAAAAGCCGGTCAAGAGGGTTGAAAGCTAAACCCGGTGGGTTGGAAGCCCCCAAATGACTTTTATGATTATTCAATGAACCAGGGTACCCATATATTTGAATGGTACATCATGGCGGCTCGTCCTCTTGGGCGACTTTACAATATTCTTGAAAACTCGAACTTGCGAGAGATGAATTCTTTTGAATCGGATGCTGAGCCGGATATCAAGGTCTCAAAGCTTTGTGAGAGACAGACTTCTTTTGAGCCGGGTTTTAAGCATGGTACTGACCCTGACCGAGTTGTTTCGGGTTAGTCAGATACCCTGACTGGTTATTCTGCTGCTGGCCTCCATCGCCAGACTGTTGATTATGACCTCCATGATCGCTCTGACCTTGGTAACCGGTTCCTGAGCCGCCAACACCAAAACCGGCCCCTGAGCCGCCCGGTGCTGAGCCGCCTGATGGACCGTTACGGTTATCACGATGCTGTTGAAGGCTGTAATCCCGGAACTGTTGCATAATGTAGCAATCCCCCCAGGTATGTCGTGCCAGCTTATCGGGCCGGCTGTGTTCTGGGCAAGGCTTATTGAGCATCTCTTCCAGGTTGATAGGAGCTTTGCCCTTAGCACGGGTGTTCCTGGTGTTGGTGCTTGCCACCAGTTCTGACCCGCCTTCTGGGTGTTTCCGCTTTCCAGCGTTGTTACTTCCAGCCGTACCCGGCTGTTGACCCTTGCCATTGTTACCGTTCTTCCCCTGACCTGATTTCTCCTCATCAGAGCCCGGGTCCTTTGTGTTGTCGGAGTCTGCATATTTGGTGAGAGCTACCATGAGCTCCCCCATGTCTTGACAAGACCGTTTGAGCCGGCCAAGCTTCTGCTTCAAAGGCGTGAAGTGACAATTCTTTTCTAGAATCAAAACCGCCTGAGACGCCATAATCTGCTCCGAGGAGTGGATGATAGTAGAGACCCGCCGGACCCAGTGATGAGCCGACTCGTCCTCACGCTGTACACAATGGTCCAAATCCACAATCGTCATGGGCTGCTTGCATGTTCCTTTAAATTTTTTGATGAATTTCGCCCTTAACTCGGCCCAGGAGTTAATGGTGTTGGGTGGCAAACCCTTCCACCATGTGCGAGCCGGCCCTTCCAGCATCATGATGAAATACTTGGCGCAGACCGCATCACTAACGTCCAACATCTCCATGGCTAGCTCATAACTTTCAACCCAGGCCTCTGGAGGTAAATCAGCAGTGTAATTGGGCACCTTACGAGGTCCCTTGAAATCCTTCGGCAGACGCTCATTCCGCAGAGCCGGTACCAGACACGGCACCCCCACAGCCCTGGAAGTCAACCCCGCTCCTCCTGAAACGGAAGGGGCGACTGTGTGTTCCTGAGACACCGCCGCTGCGTGAGCCGCCTCTTCTCGCCGTGCTCTCGTCTGATCCACCAATGTCTGAGCATCCAGAGCCGCCCGATCCGCTTGCGGCGGGTTACGATGTCGTTCGCTGCTAGAAACCGCCGGCGACTCATAACGCCGGCTGTAGCTACGGCTGTGGATGGGCGTTGAGTGCACGCGACTCCGGCTGTAATTATACTTCTCCTGCTGGGCCATCGCCGTGCGCAGGTATCTGATGGCGTTCCGCACCTCTTCTGCATAAAGCGCCTCATCGGGGATCGGAATTGTATCAAGCCTGGTTGCTGCTGCCACCATGTTCTCCGTCGGGTTAGAATAATGACCCGGCGGTGTCGGATAAAGCGGTGGTGGGTTTTGGCCCCGTCGTGGCGGGTCCTGACGCTGAACCGCCGCCCGGCTCCCAGGTATTTCCGCCGTCCGGGTTATGGCCAAAGGCACACTTCGTCCCGTTCCTGGCGTGTTGTACAGATTCCTAGCTTCATACTGCTCCGGCAAGCGGGACTGATGTCTCATCCGCTGAATCAGTGCGGCCGACTGTTGCTCTATCTCGAGGCGAAGAGCGTCTGCCTTAAGGTGCTCCGCCTCAGCATCCATCTGAGCCTTCAGCTCGTTAACTTCCTGCTGGACCGCGGCCATCTGATCCTTCAACCTAGTGATTTCTGCATTGCGGGCCGCTTGGTTCGCAACAGTGACCTTAGTTGCCATCAAGGTTGTAAGCTCGTTCATCAGATCCAGGAGAACTTGAGGCGGGGGCGCGCCTGACCCGGACACGGTCGCACCAGCAGGTGTACTGCCCCTGACCGCCGCTGAACCGGCCATGAAGACGGCTGCATGACTTGGCGTCTCATAACCCTCCGGCTCATGGTATTCTGACTCGGGGTAAGGCTCGTCGTAGCCCCAAAGCCCTCCATCCTGAAGCTGATAGATCGATTCCGTCTCCCCGCATGAAGATTCCTCCCCGGAGTAGTCGTGAGTTTCTTCCTCGGACACAGAACCCTCAAGTTCTACGCCCTGAGTGAAGCCGACGAAGACATGCTTCCTGCCCGGGTCAGAACGGGCGGGTTGCATGCTCCGGGCGGGTTGCTTGCGCTGGGCCGTCTCGATGATGTTGGTGCAGATGTCCGGCCCGGGTTCAGATCCGCCAAACTTGCCGATGAAGACATGGATTCCACCGAAGGGGACCCGGATGCCGTACTCGATTGAGTCAGCCTCAGGACCCCAGCTGGCGTCGTCGATGTAAAGCTTTCCGCGGCGGCTCTTAGTCATCTCGCCGACCACGTACCCCTCGCCCCGGAGGAGAGCACCCTTTGAGAACTCAACACCACCGAGCGCTAGCCCCACGGTGGGCGTCATCTGCCCGTCCAGCATCTTTAAGCGCCGCCATCAACGGAGCGATTGACTCGGCTTCTTCCTCTGTCGCCGTGTCCGCCCAACACTTGAGCTTCTTCGGAGCGCTGCCTCGGAACGTTGGAAGGGAGCCCGAGTCATCGCAGAGGTAGAACCAAGGTAGTGCCCAGCCCTTCACTGAAAGGTTTAGTTGGTACGCCGTGAAGGGAAGCTTCTGGTGCAGCTGGATGCCGGTGCCACCTAGCACGTCGTAGACCTTGCCCGTGGTATGCGCACGCATGTGGTAAAGCGTCTTCCAGAGCGCGAAGTTTGGCGCCACTCCCAAGAATGCCTCGCACATCGTGATGAAGATGGTGAGGTGGAGGATGCTGTTGGGATTGAGGTCGTGGAGCTCAATCCCGTAGAAGAAGAGGAGGCGGCTCACGAAGTCGCACACGGGCAATCGCAGCCCGTGCGCATGGAAAGCGGGGAAGGAGACGATTTCTCCTTCCTGGCATTGCAGTTCCTTCTCCGCACCAGAAACTCGCCATCCCTTGGCCGGGATCACGCCCTGCTTGGCTAACTTCCTCAAACTTGCCTCGGTCGCGGTGGATTTGGTCCAGGCTCCCATGGCAATAGGAGGAGGAGGAAGAAGGGTTTTGGAAGCTCTGGTTTTTTCCGGCGGAGATGGAGGGCGGATTTTTCGGGACAGTCGGAAGGCAGAAGCCGCGATTGGAGAGTGAATGGAAAGGAAAACGGTTCCCCTTTTTATTTCCAAAAGGCGCCTTGACGTTTCGATTTCCTGCCCAGGCGGGAAAACCGCATCTACGGGTATCTTCTGTCACATCAATCTCAGGATTTGAAGCGACAACCGTTCGCATGCCCTCAGCCACGTGTCCAGGCACCACGGTTCGAGGTGCTACGACGAGTCCACGACTTAGCACTTACCCTTCTCAGGGTCCCGAGTCGAACTCTGGGCAATTCCAGAGTTTGAATGCGCTTTTCCGTAGCCGGATGATACATCCCTTCAGGGGACCCGAGTCAGCCGCTCGGTCTTACCGAGTCTGAGTGTATCAGCCGATTGAGTATCCTTTTTACTACACTATGCCACAAGATCCAACTTGTTGGGCTAGAATGTCCTGCTTGGAAGATACTGATCTTTGTGCTCGGATTAGCAAACAGAAGCCACTACCAGAATAAGTCACGTTGCCGACGGCCAAAGCCGTCGGCATAGGTCCAAATCCCGTCGGGATATACCTATGCCGCCGGCCGCCGTCGGCATAGACCCGTCGGCATCGTATACGTCGGCGTACCTGGGCCTGCCGTCGGCATAGGTACCTATGCCGACGGTGTCCGTACGGCCGTCGGCACAGATTGGCCGTCGGCAAACTCGTTCGTATGACGGCGGCAGACGACGCCGTCGTCAAGTTACACCCACTAAAAACGCGCCACGTGGTAGCCCTATGCCGACGGCTAAGCCATCGGCATAGGTTTAAATATATGCCGACGGCTTAGCCGTCGGCATAGGGCTGACACGTGGCAAACGCTGACATTCCCTGGTGCCAGCATATGCCGACGGCTAAGCCGTCGGCATATAATTGAACATATGCCGACGGCCAGGCCGTCGGCATATGCTGGTACCAGGGAGTACAGTTGGGCGACACGTGGCACCTATGCCGACGGCTGTACCGTCGGTCGACATAGGTGCCACGTGTCGCCCACTGGTCCCTCGGCGATGGATATGCCGACGGCAAAGCCGTCGGCATAGATGCTACCTATTTTTTTTCTGATTTCTGTTTGAATTCATTTCAAATTCACAGCACATATACATATACATATAGTCAAATTGACAGCACATATACATATAACATCATCATCACAATAACATCGTCATCACTTAGTATCATCATCGTCATCACATAAGTATCATCATCATCATCACAAGTCCTACGAGAAGCACACAAGTCCTACGAGCATAAAGAGAAGCATACAAAGGGCTTAAGCCCTACGAGGTCCATTACCAAGGTCCTCATCGCCCAAACGGCCAAAGCCCAGGTCCTCACTGCTTGCGGCAGCGTTACCGCCAGGACAGGCACCGGCTCCGCTACCGCTACCGCCACCGCCACCGCCACCGCCACCTAAGCATAATAATAACGAATAAAAAACACATTAATAAATAAGCATAAAAAGGCATATTAACAAACCAAAGAAAAAAAAAGACATGAAACGTACATCTGCTAGAACCCATACGAATCATCACTGTTGTAACCGATTCCTCGATCGGTCTCATCATCAGTATCACGCATATCATCTTCGTTTTCTGACGGAGGTGGAGGCTCTTCCTCGTCGTCAGCGTCTTCGTTTAACTTTTCTAGCATAAGTATGTCATTTTCATTAACAATGGTCTCACCATCATTCCGTACATCGTCATCATTTGGATCCACTTCATCATCACCCAAGGCGTCAGCGTCATCGTTTCTGACCACATCATCATCAGGTTGCTCTTGATAGAACACTCCCTCGTATGTCATGGGGTTAATGTTGTAGTAATCGTCATCGTTCGGGTCCGGTAGCTTACCATGTGGCGACACCTTGAACACAACTTCCCAACCCTTTAGGTACTCTTTCTGGCATGGGTAAGGCAGGTAATAAACTTGTGTGACTTGGGTAGCCGCAATAAAGAGATCGGCTCCGGCATACACGGTTGATGGTTTAACTTCGACCAAACCAACAGAAGGCGTATGTCTCAGCCCCTCTACTAGGTCGAACCATCGGCATTTGAACACAGGGAGACTTAGGGTTTCGCGACCCTAGTTGAATGTAAGCTCGTATATTTTTTCTACCCTTCCGTAGCACTCAACTAAATTTTGACCTTGCATGTACACTCCGGTATTTATAGTCTTGGGATCAGGCCGGCTGTTCTGGTGCTCCTCTGTACGGAAGCGATACCCATTCACATCATACTTTTCACATGTCTTGACCCGAGGGTCAAAACGCATGGAAACCCATCTCAATTCATCATCCATGGATATGTTCAGATCTTGTCCCTACAAGTTTAATTGAAATTGCTGGATGCATTAGTTCGGTAAACTAATAAATGTTGAACTAGGTATTTAATAGGGGAATGTGAAAGTTTACTTTCTCCATGAACCAAGCAACAAAATTTTTCCTTCCAGGGTTTCCATGCCGAAGAAGTGTAAGTTCCTCCGCCTCAGTAGGAGGAATCATTCCCGTCCACTCCTCACGAACGAATTGACTAAAAGAAGAAAAGCGGTGTTAGACCGGGACTAAGTGAACATAGAACATGATGTTGTGCAAGACATAAAGGAATGGTGTAGTGGTATTACCTCATCCACACATCCTCAACTTCCTTGATGTTGTGCAAGACATAGAACATGAGGTCCTCCCACTCTTGTTGTGGCATGTTATAAGATTTCGAGCCCCCAGCCCTGCCACCTTGCCCGCTGAATAGATGGAGCTTGGGTTTATACTTGGGCTCTTCTATATTATATCGAGGCACCTTATTATGTAGAGTGGGAACGTGGTCTGGATAGTACGATGTCCTGAGGTCTGACACCTCCTCTAGGATAACTGCCTCAGCTATGGAAGCTTCAATCTTAGCTTTGTTTCCACATTTGTGTCGGAGATGCTTGTTCTGTCTCTCAGGGCCGTACTGCCAATGATTCTGCACAGGCCCCCCCCCCAACAATACCTCGTTCGCGAGGTGCAAAATGAGATGTGTCATCGGAGTAAAGAAGCCTGGTGGAAAGATCTTCTCTAGCTTGCATATCAACTCCGGTGCCTTCTTATGCAATTGTCTAATCACCTCGGGACATACTTCTTTAGCACAGAGCGTGCGGAAGAAATGGCTTAGCTCCGCAAGCACTCGCCAGACATGCTCGGGGACATAACCTCGAACCATCACCAGCATTATCCGCTCAATCCATACATGATAGTCATGACTCTTGAGCCCGGTCACTTTGCCCCTTGAAAGATTGACTCCCTTACGTATATTCGATGCATAACCATCAGTGAACTTCACTATGTGTTTGAGCCACTTCAATACCTCCATCTTTTCTGGTTTTTTAAGTACGAAGTCAGCATCTGGCTTGAACCAGTTTCTTCGACCGCCTGTGGGAGGCTTCATGTTCAGACGTGGTCTATCACAAATTTTCTGTTGATCGGCTCTAGCTTTAACGTTATCCTTCGTCTGATCAGGAATGTTGAGGATCGTGCGGAAAAGGGACTCTGTGACATTCTTTTCGGTGTGCATCACATCGATGTTGTAAGGAAGTTTGAGGTCCTTGAAATAGGGAAGCTTCATGAAGGGGGTAATGTGAGTCCAGTTGTGCGTCTCACCATATCCCTCGAAGCCTTTAGCTTTGCCTTTGCCTTTGCCTTGGCCTTGGTCTTCGCCTTCGCCTTCGCCTTCTCCTTTGGCTTTGGCTTTGGCTTTGGCTTTGCCTTTGCCTTCGCCTTCAGGCTTGAGAGCTTTTAGCTAAGCAAGAACATCTGCCACCGAAAACGTTGGAATCTCGTTTACTTCATGGACAACCCGGCCTTTCGTGAAGTTCTTCTTGTCTTCCCTGTCTGGATGGTCTGGAGGGAGGAACTGTCGATGCAGGTCAAATGCTACATACTTGCCACCCTTCTTCAGCCGAATTAAACGTAGAGCCTGCATGCACACTGGGCATGGCATCTTCCTACTTGTACACCATCCGCAGAAAAGGGCATAACCGGGAAAGTCATGCATGCAATAGTGCAACAAAACTTTCATCAAGAAATTTCTCTGCAGATCTCGGTCGTATGTCAACCTCGGGAAGTACCAAGAATGGTGCAAATCATCCACCAGCGGCTGCATAAACACACCCAAATTCTTCCCCGGGTATTCAGGCCCCGGAATGATGAGCGACAAGAACATGGTCTTGCGTTGCATTAGGGCACCGGGAGGGAGATTGAGCGGAATAACAAACACGGACCAACAGCTGTATGCATTGGACGACATACCATATGGATTGAACCCATCACCTGATATGGCAATTCTGACATTCCCAGCCTCGGCTGCTTCCTCGGGGTATTCTTCATCGAACGACTTCCATGCTTCACCTTCTGATGGATGTACGATTTTATTTGGATGGTACCTTATACCTTCCTTGTGCCACTTCATCATTTTGGCAGACTCCCTACAGTACTTGTCATTCGCATACTCGTGCCTAAACAAAAGACAATTCTTCGGACAAACATGTATTTTCTCATAATCCATAGAGTGCCTTCATGAGTTTCTTTGTGGCATACATGCTTTTCGGCAGTTAATGACCCTCGGGGAGGCTGTTAGCCCATACTCCCAGAAATGCTTCGAAGCATTTCTGGCTACAGCCGTACTCAGCCTTGACTGCCATCAGTTGCGAGATGGCATCCACCTGAGAGACTTTGGCACCCGCATAAAGAGGTTTCTTTGACGAGGCCAAGATCTCCAAGAAGGCCTTTGCGCTTGCCTCCGGCTCCTCCGGTTCATTCTCTGAAGGTGTCGCATGTGCCATCTCTGCAGCAATGACATCATCTAGCATGTCTCTGACCCCGTCGTCCGCATAACCACCGATGCGTTGTCGCATCACCTGCTCTCTACCACGGTCCCGCTCGGCAAACTTTATCGGCGGCATGTCAAAGTTTGGCATATATCCGTGCGTGCGAAGGTGCTCAGACATGTCCTTCTGATTTTTACGGAGACGTCTTTCACATTTCGCACAGGGGCATTGTGGGATAATTCTCATTGGACGACGGAATATCTCCTTCAAAAACACATCGGTTCTCGCGACCCACTCTGGTGTAACTCGATTCCGGCGGATAAAACCACTGTACATCCACAGATTATCTGCCATCCTCTGCTTTATTGGGAGCCACACAACAAAATTAAGGATTCATTTAAATTAATCATATCAAAATTTTATTTTCTATCGCGTTGACGGCATTGAATCCACCTACATCTCTAATAGGTAAAGATAGGTCCTAATCCCACCCGAGGATGTGTAGATTGAGTACGTTCTCCATGCTCTACCCCATTCCGAGACAAAATTTCGGTAGCACCTCCCCGCTGTTCTCCAGATACACGTCTCGGCAAATAGCCGAGAGAATGTGCTCCGGAGAACAACGGGGAGGCACCGCCGAAATCCTATCTCGGAACGGGGTAGAGCTTGGAGAACGTACCCAATCTACACATCCTCGGGCTGTCCGTGGAAAACGCTGGACAATCCGAAAGAGCTATGGTGATAAATATGCAATTGAATGCATATTTATCGATGCAACCCTTTCGGACGGGAGACGCCTAGGTTACGCGACTTGACGTGATAATCAAATTTAGTGACATGATTAAAAGAGCGTATGAGGTGATGGATTTGTAGCTCACCCTCGGATGTAGATGATGTAGTCGATCAGCGGAGGGACGATCGGGGACCAACAGCTCCAACGTCGACGATCACTCCACCGAGATGGAACACCACAAAACCTGCAAATTCCACCGCGACAAAAATTTAGAACATCACAACTCATAGAGCATATTTAAAACATCTAAACATGCATTCATTTATTTTTGCATCATGTAGGCAAAAAAACTAGCAACATTAACAATATATTCATCATCGTCATCACATATTCATCATCATCATTATCATCTATTCGTCATCATCATCGATTCATCTCATCGAACCAAAAAAATTTGTAAGATATGCTTCATATAATTATTTCTTACATTCTAAATACCAAATAAATTCTACCTATCTAACTATCTATCTAATACAAAAAAACAGAAAAAAATGCCGAAGGGGGGATGCCGGGTCTCACCGGCGGGGCGGGGCAGGGCCGGGGCGAGGCGGCGGCCGACGGGGCAGGGCAGGGCCGCGGCGGGGCGGCGGCAGCCGGGGCAGGGCAGGGCCGCGGCTGGGCGGCGGCCGCCGGGGCGGGGAAGGGCCGGGGCGAGGCGGAGGAGGTGTTGGAGGGGGCCGACGACGGACGGGGGAGGTGGTGATGGAGGCGGTGCCGGGGTGGGGGGGGCGGCGACGGACGGGCCGGCCACAGCGGCGGCCGACGACGGAGGGGGCACGGCCGGCGGACCGCGGGCGGCCCGGATCCGCAGCGGGCGTCGGGGTGAGGGTGGCGGCGACGGTCGGGGAGAGGGTGGCGGTGGCGCTGGCGGCGGCGAGCGGCGAGGGTGGCGTCGGCGCCGCGGATAGTGTGGTGGCGGCGGTCGGGGGTTGAGAGAGAGAGGGAGTTGGGGTCGGGGTGAGGAAAGAAACGAGTGGAGGAGGAGGGCCAGCCGAGTGGATGAGGTAGATCTATGCCGACGGCTTAGCCGTCGGCATAGGTATTTTCTTTTTTTTTCCCTTTTTCCCTGACAATTTCTTTGGCACGTGCCACGTCATCGATTCGGGGCACCTATGCCGCCGGCTTAGCCGTCGGCATAGGTATTTTCTTTTTTTTCCTTTTTCCCTCACAATTTCTTTGGCACGTGCCGCGTCATCGATCCGGGGCACCTATGCCGATGGCTTAGCCGTCGGCATAGGTATTTTCTTTTTTTTCCCTTTTCCCCTCACAATTTCTTTGGCATGTGCCGCATCATCGATCCGGGGCACCTATGCCGACGGCATAGATATTTTCTTTTTTTTCTTTTTTCTCACAATTTCTTTAGCACGTGCCACGTCATCGATCCGGGGCATAGGTATGCCGACGGCTTTGCCGTCGGCATAGATATGTATTACTTTTTTTATTTTTTATTTTTTTTTCTAAATTTCCGTCTCTTGGAAAACTTTTAGTCCCACCTCGCCCAAAGACAAGCAACATGACCATTTTAAATAGTCGGATAATCCAGACGCAGTAAGCTTCGGTCTTCATTACACTCCTGTTAAGGAGATGAACCATTACTGTGAATCTTCACACCTTCCGGGCACTGAAGATTCACAGTGACAGTCCCTCTTCCTAATGATGGATGCCGGTGCTTTTTATTAATTCAATTATTACTATTTTTGAGTTTGCCGTCTGTGTGAGAACAATGATCTAACCGTTTAAAGCCTCGGAAAATCGTACGATGCCGGAATTCCTTGAGAGCTAGCGCGGTGTCATCACATGGGCCCTGTAGGGTGTGGTAAAAGTTTGGGCGCGTTTCGAATAGGCCACCCCTGAGGCCGCTTGTAAAACGCACCGTCTCCGAGCTAGTGTCTGGGTATCGAGAGGGAACGTGTCCGGTTTGTGCAGGACACGTGCAAGGTCATCGCATTTTTCGGACCCGCGTGCAATATTCGATAAATTTATTGCTCTGCTAGGGTTTCATCGCCGGAAATTGCAGATCCGGGCACAACCCACCGCAAGATTCCCTCCGTGTCTGCCCGACGTGGCCGTTTCCCCCCTCCGTGCGACGGCGGCAGCGACGTCCATGAGGGGGGTCACACTACGGAGCCGCGGGCCGGGTGCTTGCACCTGCCACCACACTTCCAGACGTGTAAGAGGGCCCAGCGCCAGACCTAGCGGCATAGCTACCCCCCCAAGTACCCCGTCCTGTCTAACCCTGGCGCTGTTGACCGGCGGATCTAGGCCTTTGAATTTCGCCGGACGGGGTTTGACCGATGGACATTTTCACCTGGCTGTGATAGGCCAGCCCGTAGGTACACTTCGGATCAAGGTCCAGGCACAACCCACCGCAAGATTCCCTCCGTGTCTGCCCGACGTGGCCGATTCCCCCCTCCGTGCGACAGCGGCAGCGACGTTCGTGAGGGGGGTCACACTACGGAGCCGCGTGGTGGGTGCTTGCACCTGCCACCACACTTCCAAATATGTAAGAGGGCCCAGCGCAAGACCTGGCGGCATAGCTACCCCCCCAAGTACCCTGTCCCGTCTAACCCTGGCACTGTTGACCGGCGGATCTAGGCCTTTGACTTTCGCCGGACAGGGTTTGACCGATGGGCATTTTCACCTGGCTGTGATAGGCCAACCCGTAGGTACACTTCGGATCAAGGTCCGGGCACAACCCACCGCAAGATTCCCTCCGTGTATGCCCGACGTGGCCGTTTCCCCCCTCCGTGCGACGGCGGCAGCGACGTCCGTGAAGGGGGTCACACTACGGAGCCGCGTGGCGGGTGCTTGCACCTGCCACCACACTTCCAGACGTGTAAGAGGGCCCAACGCAAGACCTGGCGGCATAGCTACCCCCCAGTACCCCGTCCCCTCTAACCCTGGCACTGTTGACAGGCGAATCTAGGCCTTTGACTTTCACCGGACGGGGTTTGACCGATGGACATTTTCACCTGGCTGTGATAGGCTAGCCCGTAGGTACACTTCGGATCAAGGTCCGGGCACAACCCACCGCAAGATTCCCTCCGCGTCTGCCCGATGTGGCCGTTTCCCCCCTCCGTGCGACGGTGGCAGCGACGTCCGTGAGGGGGGTCACACTAAGGAGCCGCGTGTCGGGTGCTTGCACCTGGCACCACACTTCCAAACGTGTAAGAGGGCCCAGCGCAAGACCTGGCGGCATAGCTACCCGCCCCCCCAAGTACCCTGTCCCGTCTAACCCTGGCACTGTTGACCGGGCGGATCTAGGCATTTGACTTTCGCCGGACAGGGTTTGACCGATGGACATTTTCACCTGGCTGTGATAGGCCTGCCCGTAGGTACACTTCGGATCAAGGTCCGGGCACAACCCACCGCAAGATTCCCTCCGTGTATGCCCGACGTGGCCGTTTCCCCCCTCCGTGCGACGGCGGCAGCGACGTCCGTGAGGGGGGTCACACTACGGACCCGCGTGCCGGGTGCTTGCACCTGCCACCACACTTCCAGACGTGTAAGAGGGCCCAGCGCAAGACCTGGCGGCATAGCTACCCCCCCAAGTACCCCGTCCCGTCTAACCCTGGCACTGTTGACCGGGTGGATCTAGGCCTTTGACTTTCGCCGGACGGGGTTTGACCGATGGACATTTTCACCTGACTGTGATAGGCCAGCCCATAGGTACACTTCGGATCAAGGTCCGGGCACAACCCACCGCAAGATTCCCTCCGTGTCTGCCCGATGTGGCCGTTTCCCCCCTCCGTGCGACGGCGGAAGCGACGTCCGTGAGGGGGGTGACACTACGGAGCCGCGTGCTTGCACCTGGCACCACATTTCCAGACGTGTAAGAGGACCCAGCGCAAGACCTGGCGGCATAGCTACCCCCCAAGTACCCCGTCCCGTCTAACCCTGGCACTGTTGACCGGGCGGCAAACCGGGCCCAATAGACACGCGTGGTGTATCTATGGATGTTTATGTTTAGATAAGGCACATTTAAATTAATCAAATTTCAATTTAGGAAATAAATAAATAAATAATACATAGCTATGCCACGGATCGATGACATGGCACGTGCCGCGCACCGTTGACGTGGGAATGTCTGCTGACAGCTTTGCCGTCGGCATAGCTATGCCGACGGCCGCCGTTAGGGCCG
Source organism: Elymus sibiricus (assembly GCA_039707655.1). NCBI lineage: Eukaryota > Viridiplantae > Streptophyta > Magnoliopsida > Poales > Poaceae > Elymus > Elymus sibiricus. The sequence goes on along the minus strand of CM077672.1, from coordinate 17,381,210 downwards.
TCGGCATATATTTGACGGCTTCAAACGGCAGTTAACCACCGGGTGGCCGGGCCCACATATATGATGACGGCCTGTCTATGCCGACGGCCACCGTACGCATATCACGACATATGCCGACGGATTCGTGACGCCGACGGCCCCTCCAAGTACCCCGTCCCGTCTAACCCTGGCACTGTTGACCGGCGGATCTAGGCCTTTGACTTTCGCCGGACGGGGTTTGACCGATGGACATTTTCACCTGGCTGTGATAGGCCAGCCCATAGGTACACTTCGGATCAAGGTCCGGGCACAACCCACCGCAAGATTCCCTCCGTGTCTGCCCGACGTGGCCGTTTCCCCCTCCGTGCGACGGCGGCAGCGACGTCCGTGAGGGGGGTCACACTACGGAGCCGCGTGCCGGGTGCTTGCACCTGCCACCACACTTCCAAACGTGTAAGATGGCCCAGCGCAAGACCTGGCGGCATAGCTACCCCCCAAGTACCCTGTCCCGTCTAACCCTGGCACTGTTGACCGGCGGATCTAGGCCTTTGACTTTCGCCGGACAGGGTTTGACCGATGGACATTTTCACCTGGCTGTGATAGGCCAACCCGTAGGTACACTTCGGATCAAGGTCCAGGCACAACCCACCGCAAGATTCCCTCCATGTATGCCCGACGTGGCCGTTTCCCCCCTCCGTGCGACGGCGGCAGCGACGTCCGTGAGGGGGGTCACACTACGGAGCCGTATGCCGGGTGCTTGCACCCGCCACCGCACTTCCGGACGTGTAGGAGGGCCCAGCTAAAGACCTGGCGGCATAGCTACCCCCCCAAACTACACCCGTCCCGTCTAACCCTGGCACCGTTGACCGGGCGGTCTACGCCTTTGACTTTCGTCGGACGGGGTTTGACCGATGGACATTTTCACCTGGGTGTGATAGCCAAGCACATAGGTACACTTCGGATCAAGGTCCGGGCACAACCCACCGCAAGATTCCCTCCGTTACTGCCCGACGTGGCCGTTCCGCCCCCCTCCGTGCGACGGCGGCAGCGACGTCCGTGAGGGGGGTCACATCACGGAGCCCGTGCTTGCACCCGCCACCGCACTTCCGGACGTGTAGGAGGGCCCAGAGAAAGACCTGGCGGCATAGCTACCACCCAAACTACACCCGTCCCGTCTAACCCTGCGAGAGTTGCACCCGCCACCGCACTTCCGGAAGTATAGGAGGGCCCAGCTAAAGACCTGGCGGCATAGCTACCCCTCCAAACTACACCCGTCCCATCTAACCCTGGCACCGTTGACCGGGCGGTCTACGCCTTTGACTTTCGTCGGACGGGGTTTGACCGATGGACATTTTTACCTGGGTGTGATAGCCAAGCACATAGGTACACATAGGATCAAGGTCCGGGCACAACCCACCACAAGATTCCCTCCGTTACTGCCCGACGTGGCCGTTCCCCCCCTCCGTGCGACGGCGGCGGCGACGTCGGTGAGGGGGGTCACACCACGGAGCCCGTGCTTGCACCCGCCACCGCACTTCCGGACGTGTAGGTGGGCCCAGAGAAAGACCTGGCGGCATAGCTACATCCCAAACAACACCCGTCCTGCCTAACCCTGCGAGAGTTGACCGGGCGGCAAACTGGGCCCAATAGACACGCGTGGTGTATCTATGTATGTTTATGTTTAGATAAGGCACATTTAAATTAATCAAATTTCAATTTAGGAAATAAATAAATAAATAATACATAGCTATGCCACGGATCGATGACGTGGCACGTGCCGCGGACCGATGACGTGGCCAATGTATGCCGACAGCTTTGCCGTCGGCGTAGCTATGCCGACGGCCGCCGTTAGGACCGTCGGCATATATTTGACGGCTTCAAACGGCAGTTAACCACCGGGTGACCGGGCCCACATATATGCCGACGGCCTGTCTATGCGGACGGTCACCGTACGCATATCACGACATATGCCGACGGCTTCGTGACGCCGACGGCCCCCGTCGGCATAGATGCTGGTATGCCGACGGCCGAACTATGCCGACGGTTTGCCTTAGGCCGTCGGCATACCACCGTCTATGCCGACGGCCCCCGTCGGCATCGTATGGGCCGTCGGCAACGTGACTTATTCTGGTAGTGAGCGTCCGTTGACTCGGTCCGACAAACTCCGACCGAAGGGCATTCTGCTGATTCCGATTCGAAGAGTCTGACATATTCCACTCGGATCCCTAGCCGGTCTCGCTTTCGGAGGCGAACTGGATGTCAGCAGAATCAAGCCCAATTCCTCGATTTCCGGTCTCACGAGTGAAACATAGATTTCCGGATCAGACGATTACGTTGTCTACCTGGACGAGTTTTCAGAGATTTCCTCGATTTCGCTATGCTCCGGATCAGATTCGGACATTAAAATCTTTGTAGGTTTTCAGAATGAGCTACACCCACCGGAGAAAGTACTCTGCTCTGATGAAATCAAGGAAACCTCGTGGGCTACTGTCGAGTATATGGGATATCGGGTACGTAAGCTCATACAAATACCGATTCAGATACCATGATAGGGCCCGAGACGGATCCTTGACGGTACATGCTTTAGCTAAGAAAACTCTCAAAAAGAGATCGACCCGGACTCTACTTCGAAACAACTCCGGACTCTATGTAAACCCTAGCCATGGTCCCATATATAAGGCCATGACGGGTACCCCTACAATCACGTAATCTACGCTACGCCATCTAGGGTTAGCTACCATAATCATCGCACAAGTCGCCACCTTGTAATTCGCCAAGACTCAAGGAATCGATGATATATTTTTTTTTTATCAGAGGTACTAGTTGATGAATATATAGTGCGCCAATGCCCGCCACACAGTGAGATTTGTTTCATTCCAAATTCGATTTTTTTTTGCCTGCGTCCAATCTAGCCCCTAACGCCGAGCTTTGATTCCTTGGAACTAGCATCTCCTTACAAACCTTTGACCTTGCTTGGCCTAATTGGTCATGTTTTTGACCCACAAGCCTGCTTCGTTTTTTCTCAAAAGGAAAAAACCATGCTGTCTTTTCTCATTACGTGGCCTTGGCTGGCCTTTTTTGTCTGTTGTCATTTCTGATCTCAGCAGTCTGGTGACATGTGACTCTTTTAAAAAATAAAAATAAAACTTCCCCCAACATTATATTAGATCACAGTGGAGCTTAGTTCAACGGTGTACTATTATGTGAAATTCTGTCGAAAATGCACCTGAGTTCAAAAAGTATAGAGATGAAAAAGTATGACCGTTTAACAGTCTTATTTTGACAAGAAATTTTTTAACCTAGTGAAATTTTATAACTCTGATTTCAACTAATGGTAAAATGGCTATTCTCTCTTCAATAAGACCAAAAGTAAAACATTGACTCCGGCTCAACGCTTCTCCGGCCCCCAAATTAATCGATTCACACCACAAAACCGAGCAATGGAACCCATCTCCCCTGTGCTCTCGCCGCCCCTCTCCTTCGGCGAGCGGCGACCCCCGCTGCGGCCACCCCGAGCCGGTCGACCCAGCTCGGCCCCTAGGCACCGCCTATATCGCCGCCGCCTCCACCCGCCCAGCGTCACCGCGCGGCCTTCTCCTCTGCCCCTTCCCAAATCACTACGGCCGCTCGCACTCTGCACCCCCCCTCCAGCCCTCCCTCGACGCTGATCTCCCCAAGGGCGTCCATCCATCGCCACCACCGTGGCTGCGCTCTCCGTGACCCTAGTCCTCATGGACGAGCTCGTTATTCCTCTGTAAGCTCAGATTTTATTTCCAGCTCCCCGTCGAGGACGCTCGTGGTCTTGGATCAGCTAAGGTCGTATGAGTTCCTGCCTGCTTGTGTCGTATTTTAAAATTTGTCGGATACTTTTTAGCTTAAGAATTTTTTTAATAGGCCAACTGATTTGCAGGAAGCAGTAAACTCGTCCACCCACGCATTCAGCTGAAACGTCCAGTTTCTCGCCTTTCCTTTCGGACTAAATGAACGAATCCAGAATTCGTGGTAACATCTGTCTGCAGGCATTTGGACAAGCAAAGTCAAACGCTAATGGAAATATACCGTGATACGTCCTATGAGTTGCCTAAACTGTTGAGTAAATAGGCAATTTTTCGCTTAATTTAATCCACGAATAAATTACTAGCATGACATTGATAGAAATAAACACATGCTGATATTCGGTAATGCAAGCATATACTACGCTAACAGCAGACACATCTATGTATAACGCTAGCATGGCTAAAACAGAAATCAGTAGGAGCGGGATAAACGAGTTATACCCTCCAGTAGGTCAGGAAGAAGCCGCGGCGGCGGCGGCAGCAGCAGCGGCATCCTCGGCGGCCTTCTTCTCGGCTTCGGCGGCGGCTTTGTCGGCGTCGGTGGACATGGTGATGATGAAGTCGATGCGGCGCAGTCGCTCCCCAAAAACGTAATCGCCCCTCTCCCGTACATGATCTGGAGAGGCGGGGTTTCGGAGGCCTGCTCTCCCGTCAACCGTGTACGCGGTGAACGGGATGGAGTCGCCGGCGACAGCAGCAGCAATGGAACGGCAGTGGGCGTGGAGGCAGAGATGCGATCTGTTTCGCGTGACGGCTAGAGTTCGCAGCGCCTCACATATATAGGCGCGGCCGCGTGGAGAGACGTGGGCTGAACCCACGTCCAAGTCAGTGACAGCCCACGATCTGACATCTCAGATCGTGGCCCCATCTGTCAAAGACTCTCCGTTCCTGACCGGCAAAAAGAAGCGCATAGGTGTGAGCTCAGCTCGGCTCAATCCCGCAACCCGCGTCGCGTCGCGTCGTGACGAGGCGTGGCGTGGCGAGGCGGGCGGCGGAGGAGGAGCGCGCGGGAACCACTTCTCTTCTCAAGCTCCAATAGCATGTGGAAGAGAATCCCTTATAAGGAGGTCCAACTCCTTCTCCACTAGCGGTATGTGACTAAACTTCCCACCACACCTAGTGCCATATAATCCCACATGGGCCCTTAGAGATTAATCTGAAATTGTTAGATGGGCCCAAGGCCCAACTCATATTTCAACAATCCCCCACCAGATCTCAAGGGCCCATTTTATCCTTTGTTCCAAACACTGTTTTGATATACCAGTATTTCAGCGAAGACCGGTTAAGGTTGAACTTCACCTAGAGCAAGTAGCTATACTCCTTTACAACTAAACAATGGACTATGCCTTGAATTGTCAGTTTGGCGTAAAGAAGTTTCACCACAGGTCTTACTAGTACTAGACTGCCGAAGGCTGACCCCTCGGGTGGAGCATATTAGTCACACTCCTGGCCTATTCATGAGCTTGCTAGAGATCACCCCAACCTTATAGACTGTGACCAGCAGTCGGGCTCATATAGGTGTGTTTCTCCAAAGATTGCTCTGTAGGACAGCATCTTGCTTATACATATAAGCCTTGGAACATATTAAGACAGTAGTCAACCTACCATACAGTTTCCGAGAGTATTGCATCTCCAACGGAGTGGGTTAGTAAAGTTACTCTCCTCAGTTCACCACAGGCTTGTTTTCCCAGGTCCTACTTCACGGGATCTCCGATCACATAGGTTGGGTTACTACCATGGCAACTCATGTGGGTCTCATACCCATCTCCCTCGATGCACTATCTATCACAACACGTGATAGCCCTTTAGTAAAGGGATCTGCAGATTCTTAGCCGTTTGGATATAATCCAACGCTATCACTCCGGAGTTTCTTAATTTTCTGACAGCTTTCAATCTCATTCTTATGTGTTTGTTGGACTTCATGTTGTCCTTTGAACTCTTCACCTTGACAATAACTGTTTGATTGTCACAGTTCATAAGGATGGCCGGAACCGGCTTCTCAACCACTGGCAAGTCCATCAAAAGATCTCGAAGCCATTCTGCTTCGCCACCAGATGTGTCTAACGTTGTTAATTCTGCTTCCATTGTCGATCTCCTTAAGATCGTTTGCTTGCAAGACTTCCAGGAAACAACACCACCTCCAAGAGTAAACACATACCCAGTTGTGGCCTTCATCTCATCAGCATCAGAGATCCAATTCGCATCACTATACCCTTCAAGTACCGACGGGTATCCGGTATAGTGAAATCTATAGTTCATAGTACCTTTTAGATAACGCATAACTCTTTCAATAGCATGCCAATGTACATCACCCGGTTTGGAAACAAACCGGCTCAGTTTGCTCACAGCAAACGCTATGTCAGGCCTCGTTGCGCTCGCTAGATACATGAGTGAACCAATAATTTGAGAGTATCTCAATTGATCTTTAGGTATGCCTTCGAACTTTCGAATCAGCACACTAGGATCATATGGTGTTTGAGATGGTTTGCAGTCCAAATATCCAAAACGACTCAACACCTTCTCAACATAATGGGATTGCAGAAGTATAATCCCACCCTCATCATCTCTCAATAGCTTGATGTTCAAGATAACATCAGCCACTCCAAGGTCCTTCATCTCAAAGTTCTGAGTTAAAAAGGACTTAACTTCCTCAATCACTTTGAGGCTAGTTCCAAATATCAGTATGTCATCAACATACAAGCACAGTATAACTCCTTCGCCCCCACCATAGCGATAGTATACACATGTGTCAGCTTCATTAACAAAGAAGCTAACAGATTTCAAAGTTTCATTAAATTTCTCATGCCATTGCTTAGGTGCTTGTCTCAGGCCATATAAAGATTTTAGCAACTTACACACCTTTCCTTCCTGACCATCTAACACAAAGCCATCAGGTTGTTGCATGTAGATTTCCTCCTTTAGCTCTCCGTTCAAGAATGCCGTCTTAACATCCATCTGGTGGACGAGAAGACCATCCGAGGCTGCCAACGAGAGTAATACTCGAATGGTGGTCAGTCTGGCCACAGGTAAATAAGTGTCGAAGAAATTTTCTTCTTCTTTCTAGGCATAGCCCTTGGCCACAAGCCTAGCCTTGTACTTTTCAATAGTACCGTCGGGCCTAAGCTTCTTCTTGAACACCCACTTACATCCCAATGGTTTGCAACCATAGGGACGCTCAATAATCTCCCAAGTCGCGTTAGCCATGATGGAATCCATCTCGCTACGGACCGCATCCTTCCAGTAGTCAGCTTCTGGAGATGCATACGCTTCTGAAATAGAAGTGGGAGTATCATCCACGAGGTACACAAGGAAATCATCACCAAAGGTCTTTACAGTCCTTTGTCTCTTACCCCTACCAAGGGTTTCCTCGTCATCCTCCTCAGGATTTTCGTCATGTGTTTGTTCATAATATTCCATAGGAATGGCAGGCTCAGGAGTCTCCTCAGATTCCTGTCTAGAAGTGCTTTGCATATCTCTCATAGGAAAAATATCCTTGAAGAATGTAGCATCCTTAGACTCCATAATTGTACCGACCTTCTGGTCAGGTACCTCAGATTTCACTACTAGAAATCTATAGCCAACGCTATTCTTCGCGTAGCCTAAATTAACGCAGTCCACGGTCTTTGGTCCAAGCTTACGCTTTTTGGGGATCGGCACGTTGACTTTCGCCAAACAGCCCCAAGTACGCAAGTACGAGAGTGTTGTCCTTCTCTTCGCCCATTTCTCATAGGGAGTGATCTCATTATCCTTTGTCGGAACTTTATTCAGGACATGACATGATGTCAATATAGCCTCCCCCCACCATGCCTTGGATAAACCCGATGTATCTAACATGTCGTTAACCAAATCGGTTAGAGTACGGTTTTTCCGTTCGGCAACCCCGTTTGACTGGAGTGAATAGGGAGGCGTCCTCTCATGAATAATACCATGTTCCGCACAAAAGGAATCAAACTCACTCGAGAAGTACTCTCCACCACGATCTGACCGGACTCGTTTAATTTTCTTTTCAAGTTGATTCTTAACTTCTGCCTTATAGATTTTAAAGTAGTGTAGAGCCTCATCTTTAGTATTTAACAGATACACATAGCAATATCTAGTGGAGTCATCTATCAATGTCATGAAGTATCTCTTTCCACCTTTAGTCAACACCATTCATCTCACAAAGATCAGAATGTATGAGTTCTAATGGCGCCAAGTGTCTCTCCTCCGCAGCCTTGTGAGGCTTGCGAGGTTGCTTAGCTTGCACACACGTAAGGCACTTAGAACCTTTGGCTAAAGTGAAACTCGGGATTAAATTCAGTTTTGCTAGCCGCGTCATAACACCAAAACTAATGTGACAAAGACGTGAATGCCAAACTTCAGATTCATTAACACTCGAATGAATATTGTTCACGACTTTATTACAAAAATCAGCGAGAGAAAGGCGGAACATTCCTCCGCATTCATAACCCTTTCCAACAAGTAGTCCATATTTCATAACAACTACTTTATTAGACTCAAAGACCAACTTAAACCCTTCTCTACACAGAAGGGAGCCACTAACAAGGTTCTTCTTGATGGCAGGGACATGCTGCACGTTCTTCAGCTGCACGATCCTTCCCGAAGTAAACTTCAGATCGACCGTGCCAACACCATGAACAGAAGCACTCGCGCCATTCCCCATCAATACGGACCCGTGACATGTGGCCTGGTAAGAAGAAAACAATGAAATGTTAGCACACCCATGAACACCTGCACCTGTGTCCACCCACCAATCGGTGGACTGACAAACTGAAAATACAGCAAATAAATTACCGTACCCAGATGCACCACTTTCATTGTTGCCCACAATCATATTGGCAGACTTGGAGTCCTGCCCTGGCTTCTTGTACTTGTTTGGGCAGCTGCTAGCCCAATGTTCCTCCGAACCACAAGTAAAGCAGCCATCTCCCTTCTTGTTCTTCTTGAAGGTCTTCTTACCTTTCTTCTTAAAGTCGGTATTCTGTTGGACACCGTTCTTTCCCTTGGGCTTGTGGGAATTGAAGTTCTTCTGACGCACCATATTGGCCATAGAAGTTCCTTCGACCCCTTTTCCATGCGAGTCTTTTGCTCTCGAGTTCTGCTCAACACTCAGATGGCCGATGATATCCTCTACTGAGAATTCACGCCTCTGATGTTTCATAGTGGTAGCAAAATTCCTCCAGGAATTAGGGAGCATAGCGATTATACAGCCCGTGACAAATTTGCCCGGTAAATCGCACTTCAGAAGCTCAAGCTCCTTAGCGATGCATATTATCTCATGAGCCTGTTCCAATACAGAACGGTTCTCAACCATTTTGTAATCATGGAACTGCTCTATAACATACATCTCGCTCCCAGCATTGGTGGCCCCGAATTTAGATTCGAGCGCCTCCCACAAGTCCTTGGCAACCCGCACATGTAAATATGCGTCAACCAACTTATCTCCGATCACGCTCAGAACTGCTCCGAGAAAGATGACGGTGGCCTCCCTGAACGCCTTCTCCTATTCAGGATTGAGTGTTCCTGTGGGAGTCACACCGGCAACCCAGAACACGTTCATTGCCGTGAGCCATAAGATGGTTTTGGTCTGCCAGCGCTTAAAATATGTACTGGTAAACTTATCCGGTTTCAGTGCAGCAGCAAAACCATGATTCGAAAAATTCCTACACAAATTAGGTTTTTGGATTGTTGAGTAAATAGGCAATTTTTCGATTTATTTAATCCACGAATAAATTACTAGCATGGCATTGACAGAAATAAACACATGCTGATATTCGGTAATGCAAGCACATACTACGCTAACAGCAGACACATCTACGTATAACGCTAGCATGGCTAAAACAGAAATCAGTAGGAGCGCGATAAACGAGTTATACCCTCCAGTAGGCCAGGCAGAAGCCGCGCCGGCAGCAGTAGCGGTATCCTCGGCGGCCTTCTTCTCGGCTTCGGCGGCGGCTTTGTCGGAGTTGGTGGACATGGTGATGACGAAGTCGATGCGGCGTAGTCGCTCCCCAAAAACCTAATCGCCCCTCTCCCGTACATGATCCGGAGAGGCGGGGTTTCGGAGGCCTGCTCTCCCGTCAACCGTGTACGCGGTGAACGGGATGGAGTCGCCGGCGGCAGCAGCAGCAATGGAACGGCAGTGGGCGTGGAGGCAGAGATGCGATCTGTTTCGCGTGACGGCTAGGGTTCGCAGCGCCTCACATATATAGGCGCGGCCGCGTGGAGAGACGTGGGCTGAACCCACGTCCAAGTCAGTGACAGCCCACGATCTGACGTCTCAGATCGTGGCCCCATCTGTCAAAGACTCTCCGTTCCTGACCGGCAAAAAGAAGCGCATAGGTGTGAGCTCGGCTCGGCTCAATCCCGCAACCCGCGTCGCGTCGCGTCGTGACGAGGCGTGGCGTGGCGAGGCGGGCGGCGGAGGAGGAGCGCGCGGGAACCACTTCTCTTCTCAAGCTCCAATAGCATGTGGAAGAGAATCCCTTATAAGGAGGTCCAACTCCTTCTCCACTAGCGGTATGGGACTAAACTTCCCACCACACCTAGTGCCATATAATCCCACATGGGCCCTTAGAGATTAATCTGAAATTGTTAGATGGGCCCAAGGCCCAACTCATATTTCAACATAAACTATACAGGTGAGCATCAGGTGCTACAAGCTCCTTATGTTGAGAATCTTGGGGAAAATTTGTGGATAGCAATTTGTTGCCTCATTTTCAGTAGGTAGAAGAAGAAACTCTAATGCATGTGTTGTATGGACTGATGTATACAGAAGGGTTTCTTCCAAAGGTACATTGCTGGCTTAAGTTCATGATTTAAAAAGCGGCGCTGCTTGTCGAGTGCTCTGAGTTCTGACCATTCTGTTGGAGCTATTGAGTTAGCATCCTCGTTTAAAATTAAGCTAGCTGCTAATTTTCCATTCATATAAAAAATAGAGAACTCAGCCAACTCTTGGTGTTTCACCGACGACTGAAATATAGTGCAAAATTGATGTTAAGAGAATAGGAGATGGAATGTTAGAGGAAACAAGTTGCTGACACTAGTAGAAAACAGGGCATTCACTACAGGAATCAGCTGCTTTGCCGTCTGCCATAGAGGACGGCAAAGGCATGAATGCCGGACGGCAAAGCCTTTGCCGTCTGCCAGCAAACGGCCAACAGTCCGGTCGAACAGCTGCCGGCAAAGGCCACTTTGCCGTCTGCTGGCAGACGGCAAAGAAGCAAAGGTCTTTGCCGTCTGCTGGCAGACGGCAAAGCAACTGGACGGCAGACAAAAGGTGTCAGCCTCGTTAGGGGGCTAACGGCGCTCTTTGCCGTCTGCTGGCAGACGGCAAAGAAGCAAAGGTCTTTGCCGTCTGCTGGCAGACGGCAAAGAGGCCAAATAGGCCAGCCCAGGTTGCACAGGCTGCTGCCACGTGGCCTCTTTGCCGTCTGCTGGCAGACGGCAAACCTCTTTGCCGTCTGCTAGCAGAAGGCAAAGTGGCCATATAGCCCTTGTTTTTCTTGCTTTTTCTTAAATTCAAGCAATTTCACAGCAATATATATGATATATATATATATCAGAATACTTTCATCCAACATGCACATCCCTGCCATATGGATATGATCATCCAACAAATGTATACCAAATCATCACATATGTCCAAATTTCAACATATTACAAAGTTGCATCCATACATATACATAGTTTCATCAATATTACAAAGTTGCATCCATAGGTATCAAGTTTCACAAAGTCAAAACAAAAAATAAAGACAAGCACTCCATCAACGCAAGGGTCAGGTGATCTGAAGCAAATCTGCAAAATGAGAAAGAAGAAAGTTAGAAGAAGAAGACTTGAAGAAGAAGAAGAAGAAGAAGAAGAAGAAGACTAGAAGAAGAACAAGAAGAAGAAGACTAGAAGAAGAAAAAGAAGAACAAAAAGAAGAAGAAGAATTTTTCTTCTCTTTCTTTTTCTCCTCTTCTTTTTTTCTTCTTATTGCTTACTAGTGTCATTTTAGAGCTAACCTAGGTAAATAGGCCATTTTAGACCTAAATATGCTAAGTATGTCATAAATGGACTAAAAAAAGCTAAGTATAAGTCATTTTAGAGTTAACCTAGGTAATTATGCCATTTCTGAGCTAATTAAGCATATTAAGTCATTTTGGAGCTAAATAGGTCATTTCTTAAGCATATTATGTCATTTTTGAGCTAGCTAAGCATATTAAGTCATTTTGGAGGAATAAATGCTAAGTATAGGTCATTTTAGAGCTATCGTAGGTTAAATAGGTCTTTTTTGAGCTAATTAAGGTTGTTATGTCATTTTTGAGCTAGCTAAGCATATAAATTCATTTTTGGAAGAATAAATGCTAACTATAGGTCATTTTGGTGCTATCCTAGGTTAAATAGGTCATTTTGGAGCTAATTAAGTTTGTTATGTCTTTTTTGAGCTAGCTAAGCATATAAAATCATTTTTGCAAGAAAAAAGCTAATTATAGGTCATTTTTTAGCTATCCTAGGTTAAATAGGTCATTTTTGAGCTAGTTAAGGTTGTTATGTCATTTTTGAGCTAGCTAAGCATATAAATTCATTTTTGAAGGAATAAATGCTAAGTATAGGTCATTTTGGTGCTATCCTAGGTTAAATAGGTCATTTTGGAGCTAATTAATGTTGTTATGTCTTTTTTGAGCTAGCTAAGCATATAAAATCATTTTTGGAGTAATAAATGCTAAGTATATGTCATTTTAGAGCTATCCTAGGTTAAATAGGTAATTTTTGAGCTAATTAAGGATGTTATGTCATTTTTGAGCTAGCTAAGCATATTAATTCATTTTTGGAGGAACAAATGCTAAGTATAGGTCATTTTAGAGCTTTCCTAGGTTAAATAGGTCATTTCTTAAGCTAAGCTAAGTATAGGTCATTTGAGAGCTATCCATGGTAAAATTGGTCATTTTGGAGCTAAGTAAGGTTATAATGTCATTTTCGAGGAAACTAAGCTAAGTATACGGCATTTTGGAGATAAATAGGTCATTTCTTAAGCTAAGTATGCATTTGTTAAGCTAAACACTTGGGAAAACTTACCGTCATCACGGAGGTGTAGGTGTAGCTCTAGGACCGGTCGCGCCAGTGGCAGACGGAGAAGCATCGGTTGATGCTTGTCGGGAGTTATGCTGCACCAAAGATCATTTCCAATGTATCGTTAGCATGATGCAACTCAAATGTGAAGACTAGTAACTAATGACCATTCAAATGAAACTCACCGTGCCCGCTGGAGCAATGACTCGCATCGGCGGAGGGGTCGTGCCATTGTTCTGGCACATGGTCTGCACATTTGGTTTTCTCGAGTCAGTCATATTAATTAGTAATGAAAGGAACATTACGTGCATGATTTGGCTAATATGCAGAAGAAACTTACCACGATGAGCTCGTATAGGGCCCGTTGACCCAACTCGTTCCGGTTCCTCTCCTCCTCCATTAGCCTAGCCGTCCTCTCCTCCGCCTGCATGTCCCTCTCCTCTAGAAGCGCCTGGGTCTTCGCTCTCTCTTCCTCAATATAAGCCTGGGTCTTCGCTCTCTCTGCCTCAATAGCAGCCTGCAACACCACTCGTTAGCATTGTAATCATTGACGGCCGCACACGCAATGTAATGGAGGAAAGGTATCTGAGTCCGTATAACTAACCTTGAATTCGAGCTCCATTGGCCATGCACGAGGCCTTATCTCAGGATCGGAGCTGGTCTGGCGCTTCTTGATCTGCGGGAGAGTGCTAGTACAACGTATTAGTCCATCCCCAATGGCTAACGAGCCATGGTGCCTCCCGCCACCAGATATCATCACCAGCTCTGGATCAAGAGGTTGCTGGCTCGGGTTAAAGTCCGGCCCTTTCCTCGCCTTCCCCTCGTCTCTGTACCTCACAAGCTTGTGGTGGGAGGCGCGGTTGCTGAATTTCTCTGGATCATCGAGGTCAGACTCAGAGAATGCCTTGGCCTTCTTGTACGAGGCAGTATTGGACATGGCATAGAGGTCGAACAGCTCTAGCACTGGAGCCTTGTTGTGTCGCGCCTAAAAGAGAGGAACAGAGTATTAGTTAAGGGCTCAAGCTAGCATGAAGAATGAATTTGCATGAATCATGAAGCAAACCACATACCCACTTTTCCCCGTACTGATGTAGGTTGACGCTGCCTAGATGGTGTGGGACACCTTTCATTTTGCCACGCTTGTCCTTTGCAGTGTCGTGGGTGGAGCGCCATTGGGGAGAGCACAACTCATCCACCAATGCCTCCCAACAGTCCATCCTATCCGCACACCATCTCGGAGGCACCTAAGTTAAGCAAGAGAAATTTGAGCGCTACGCCTACGAATCAAATCAAGGAAACTAAGTACAAGGCCTTAAGAATAGGTAATTACCTTCATGTACTTCTCCTTACTCAGATACTTGTCGCGGCACTTCTCTTTTTTCCTCCTAATACCAGCCGAGGCGAAGTAGTCTCGAACAGCCTGCGTCCGAGCCTCGTGCCGAAAGTTTTTAAGTAGGCGCCTGCACTCGTTGTCGATAACCCGAGCCGCGGCCTCCTCCTGTCCCTCAGCACACCTGTAGAAGGTCTGCAATCAAACAAGAAAACATGGATTAGTACAATCACTAGGGTTGCCAATCAAAGAAGAAAACACAACGTAGACGACAAAGGAGAAATTACCCAAAACGTCTGGATCACAATGTCGGCCACCGTGTGGCACTCGACATCGCCGATCCTATGCCCCGGCGGGGCCGGGGCAGCCAAGTAGTGCTCCCAGGTCATTCCTAGCTCTGGAACCCGGCCCTCACCGGGCAACGTGACCCACCCCGGGAAGCTCTGGCGACAAATCACACCAAGGACAGTGTTGGGCCTGCGGACACGAGGCTCGTGTGTCCAAGACCTGCAGTATGACAAGGCCAACGCATTAGATATTCGAAGAAACGTGAAGGCAAAAGGTTAAAAAAGACTAAATGCACTTACTTCTCCCCCTCCGGCGCAATCAACCACCTCTGGTCGGGGGTCGCCGGGGTGGGCGGGAGCTTTGTACCACCACGCTGGTAGACTTTGCGCCCCTCAACCCACTCACCCTCGCTATAGCTATCAGAACTATAGCCACCCTCAGCACGGCCACTCGACGAGTCCGCACATGGGTTCGGCTGCGACTCAGCGTGATCCCTGCTGAGCTCCGAAGTCTCGTGGGACGGAGTCTCGTGGGACGAAGGCTCAGCGGCCTGACGCTCGTCGGCCCTAGGCTCGTCGGCCGTAGGCGCGTCTGCCGTAGGCTCGTCGCCCCGAGGCTCGTGGACCGGAGTCCGAGACGGGTCCACCTCAGGCGGCTCCATCTCAGACGGAGCACTCCTGTGGTCGGGTGAATCAGCTGGGGGTGGCGGCGAGGAAGGCGTAGTAGCAGCCTTCCTACCTCTCCCGCCGCCACGTCCACCTCTACCAGCCTTCTTCCCCCCCGACCTCTCCCGGCCGAAGAAGAAGCGACCACCGGTGGTGTCTGCATACTGAGATCCAGCGCTCTCCGGAGGCTCTGGGGTGGAATGGAACTACCCCTCCCACCACGCGCCGAGGTAGGAGCCTCGGAGCGCTCTCGACCCGCGCCCACCATCTGTCAACACCTGCAATGACAAAGAGTAAACGAAATTAGTACAACATAAAAAGAATGAATACCTGACATGAATAATATGTATATAATTTAAGTGTATCATCATCATGAACATAATAAAAAATTGAATACCTAACATGAACTAATTGTCGTGGTGTCGTGGTGTCGAGGTGTCGTGGTGTCGGGGTGTCGGGGTGTCGTGGTGTCGGGGTGTCGTGTCGGGGTGTCGGGGTGTCGTGTCGGGGTGTCGGGGTGTCGTGTCGGGGTCGGGGTGTCGGGGTGTCGTGTCGGGTGTCGGGGTGTCGGGGGTGTCTGGGTCGGGGTGTCGGGGTGTCGGGGTCGGGGTGTCGTGTCGGGTGTCGGGGTGTCGGGGTGTCGTGTCGGGGTCGGGGTGTCGGGGTCGGGGTGTTGTGTCGGGTGTCGGGGTGTCGGGGGTGTCGTGTCTGGGTGTCGGGGTAATCAACACAAACACTAGTACCAGTAATTAAGCTAAGTAATACTAACATCTAATTACTAACTACATTATCTAATACTAACATTCTTCTTCTTCTCTCCTCCTCATCGCCGGGATACAATCTACTACGACCCCGAGACGAGGTCTACGTAGAGTGGCTCCTCCATCTTCACCGGAAGGAGCGGCGCGTCGTCGTCCACCTCCATCTTCACCGGCAGGAGGGCCGGGCGGGAGCGGTGGGTTGCGGCGGCGACGGTTCGGGCTGCTCCTCCTCCTTCTCTCCTTCATCTTCTTCTACTTCTTCTTTCCTTTTTCTTCTTCTCTTCTTCTTTCCTTTTTCTTCTCCTAAATCTTACTCCTATTACCTAAATAATACAAACAGAGAACAAATCTAAAACTAAATCTAATTCAACCTACTCCTCCTCCTCCTCCTCTTCTCCTCCTCTCCTTCTCTTCCTATTCTTTATCTTCTTATTCTGTTTTTCTTTTTCCTTTCCATTTAACTTTAATTATATTTGCATCTACATATTTTTCTTCTCTTTCTTTTCATTTTCTTTCTTTCTTATACTTCCTTTTCTTTTATTTCCTATCTTTCTTCTACTTCTTCTTCTTCTTTCCTTTTTCTTCTTCTCTTCTTCTTTCCTTTTTCTTCTCCTAAATCTTACTCCTATTACCTAAACTAGTAAACGTGCACGTGCACCGCACGTCTTGTGAAGAAGACATGATTTGCTCTCTCCTAACCTCTCTCTCTAAGGCTATAAGACATGGTTTGCTCTCTCCTAAACTCTCTCTCTAAGGCTATAAGACATGGTTTGCTCTCTCCTAACCTCTCCCTCTAAGGGGATAAGGGCAGAGACAGTTTGCCCCCTCCCTTTGTCATCAAGATAGTGGGTCCTTGCCTCCTTGACGCCACCCCAAAATAATATACCGTGCTCTCCTCCCACCTTCGTCGTGTTGTAGTGAACCCAAAAATTATTGATAACTCACCGTTCATGTCATATTTCTCTCTTATGGGGGAAACTACAATCTATTAGGCTGTAGCTACTCTATTTCCCCTCAAATCCGAACCTGTAGCTACTCTGAATCCTTTCTATGCAATACATCTCTGAGTGAACTGGAGGAGTAGCTAACATAATTCAACCTAAAAACTAAATCTAACTAATACAAAAAAAAAGAACAGGGGAGGAGGGGGGCTAACCTTCCGGTGGCTGCGGGTGGGGGGGAGGTGGCTGCGGGGAGGAGGATGGCTGCGGGTGGGGGGGATCTGGCGCCGGCGACGGTGCGGCTCCGGCGGCGGGGCGGGGCGACGCGGCGCGGCTCCGGCGATGGGGCGGGGCAGGGCGGCCGCCGCGGCCTGGGCCCGCTGGGCGGGGCGACCGGCGACGGGGCGGGCTCCGGGGGGCGGGGGGGCGGTGCGCGGCGGCGGAGGGGCGGCGGTGCGGGGCGGTGGAGGGGGAGGGGCGGGGGAGCGTCGGGCGGCGGCGGCGGGGGACAAAAATTAAAAGGGGAAAGGGCGCGGGAGAGAGAGAAGAGAGAGAGGGAGAGAGAGGAGGTGGGGGGGTAACGGCCGTTAGGGGGTTATTTTCTTTGCCGTCTGCCAGCGGACGGCAAAGATTCTTTGCCGTCCGCTAGCAGACGGCAAAGAGGTGGGGTGGGCCGTTGCAGTTAACTGGCCTCCATGGGGCCCCACCCCACCTCTTTGTCGAGCGGACGGTAAAGAATCTTTGCCGTCCGCTGGCAGACGGCAAAGAGATGGCTGATGGCAAACAGTGTGTTTGCCATCAGCCAGCTCTTTGCCGTCTGCTTTCTTAAAGCAGACGGCAAACAACCTGTTTGCCATCTGCCAGCAGACGGCAAAGACCTGGCAGATGGCAAAGACCCTGATTCCAGTAGTGATTAGTCCCGGTTCCTAATGGCCTTTAGTCCCGGTTCTGCAACCGGGACTAAAGGCCCCCACTTTTAGTCCCGGTTGTGTTACGAACCGGGACTAAACGAGCTCTACGTGGCCGCTATGGGGCGCCCAGGCAGGAGGACCTTTAGTCCCGGTTGGTAACACCGACCGGGACTAAAAGGTAGCCAAGCGCTGGGGTTTTTGTTTTTGTTTTTTTTAAATGAGGGGTTTAGGGTTTTGGAGGGTTTAGGGGTTTCATATTGTGTTTCCCCCTTTTCTTTTTGTGTTTACCATTCAATTCTTTTAAATTTAGGGTTTTCATTTTTATTTTACGTTTTCCATTCAACTCGACGCTAGCTACTACATATAGCAATGAAGGAACCATTACACAAATCGTCATGAATATAAAGAGAAGTGACTTCTCTTTCTCCGTGCTTGGTCGAACAACAAGTTTTCGTATATCTATTCGACGCTACTACTTATAGTACACGTTCATGCATATATACAATGTAACATCTCTTACGATCCCTAGTATCTAATTACCAACATTCACTTCCAATTCTTGATGGTATACTCCGGTTTTAGCTATGATCTCTTCAAGGAAGAATCCCGCCAATTCCTCTTGAATTGCTCGTATGCGAGCCTTTGGTACGAGTTCGTCTCGCTTCCGTTGGATCTAGTTTAAAAAGGGGGTCAATATATATATATATATATATATATATATATATATAATATATATGAATGAAACTCAACACAATTGATGGTAATAAAATAAATTTGTGAATATTGTTTACGTACTTCAAGTTTTTCCAAAAATCTTCCCGTCTCAGAGGTCGTCTGGCGAATGAACTCGCAAACGTAGTATCCACATAAGTTATTTCCGGATCCCTGCATCGAGCACTTTACGAGAATAGAGTTCAATCAAAATAATAATCAAGCATGATAGTGGTATTGAAACTAGAATCAAAGAGATGCGCGGACCTAGCTAGTACTACTTACACTGAGTTGTTCAAATCGCAGCTCCTCTCTCGATTCACCCCTAACCTGCTTGGTGAACTCTTTCCAAACCCTGCCCGGCAAAGAAAATGAATAAAGGAGTTATTAATTACTTGATATCAGGAAATGAACGATAGTTGCCGATATAGTGCGATAATGATTGAAATTACCTCTGGAGAATTTTTTTCAGGTCCGCCCACATCTCAGGGTCTTTACGTAACGAGTCCATGACAAGTACTTTTCCTGCGTCAAACTGAATGACTAGCAGAATAAAGTGGAACCTGCGCACGCATAGCTCATCAATTATACTTAACATCGAGTAAGCGAAACAGAATGATGTGTACAAGACAATATAACACTCACTGGAAGTTGTAAGGAAATAGTATTTCCCTTTTGGTTTGTTGTTTAATTAACGCCCTTAGCAAGATCTTCTCTGTCTCCTTGGCGTTCCATTTTACCGTAGCTTCATGAATAGTATTTGGGTTAATGAACCCAATGTCATAGATTTGTCCTCTTTTGCATTCGAGGATCTTCTTTCTGCATAATATATATAGTGAGGATAATTATACATGCAATGAACGAGCTGAGCTAGAGACTTAATTACAGAAATGATACTTACAAACAATAGCAACCGACGATAGATTTGTCGATGGCGTCTTGATTGTATAACTGAAATAATTCTTCAAATTCAATGAAAATCTGCTCATCTCTATTGAAGTAATGCTCATCTTTAATTCCCACAATGATATAGTTGCTCCCTTGCTTTGAGGCTTCCAAGTACCAGTCATGCAATCTTCGCATTATCGTTGGTAGATGCGGGAGCTCCTCAGGTCTGACGAGAGGCTTCCAGTGCTCGAATTTAAAGGCTAACTCAGCCATTTCAAATTGTACCTCATCGCCTAAGTAATCACCAAGAGTGAAACCAGGATCAGCGGCCGCTACCCCCGGATCATTTGCGATATCGGTAAACACCTTGAGCGGGGGGCACGATTGGTTTTTCTGTTCGCCGAGCTGGGGAATTGTTTTCCCCTTTGCACTACTACTACTTCCCGACCGCTGCTGTGGATCTCTATATGACTTTACAATAGAGCGGTCATAGTTTGATAGCAGCGGAGGCGGCGGTGGTTTTGTAAAGTTTTGCAGCAAGCGCCTCGCTTTTACCGGATCTATTTTCTCCGTTGGATCTGGCCGGTCGGTGCAAGCTGGCGTTTCACGTCGGCAGCCACGATCTCCTTGGTTTCCTCCTCAGTCATGTCGTATGGTAACTTGGCAGGAGCCTTCTTGACGCTACCTGCTCTGGATTTCTTCGCTGTTGTACTACTAGCCGCCGGAGCGGCGGCGGATCTCTTCCACCGCTGCTGAGGCGGCGGAGGAGGCGGAGTCAGCTGACGCGGCGGATTCTGCTGAGGGGCCTCCTCCGGCGGAGTCCGCTGACGCGGCGGAGACAGCTGAGGCGACGGAGTGTGCTGACGCGGCGGAGATGGCTGAGGCAGCGGAGACGGCTGAGGCAGCGGAGATAGAGCTGGACTGTGAGGAGTCTGCTGAGGGGCCTCCTCCGGCTGAGTCTGCTGACGTGGCGTCCAGTATGGAAGCACGATGTGTTCCTTTCTCCATAGAATGGTAGTCCTTATGGCATCTCCCAGATGAGTCTCCCCTTCACCTGTAGGGTACTCAAGCTCCAGCTGCTCAAATCCGTTGGTAACTTCATCCACCCCGACAACAGCATAACCATCTGGAATCGGAGAGCAATGGTAAGTTCCATCAGGTACACGAGGTAAGGCATAGCCGACCGCCACCTTCAAGGTTATGTTCATGCATTTTGCATGTAGATCACAATGTTCCCTCTCCGTGATATCATCCACGGGGTAGCGATCAGGAGCCGTGATATCAGGCCGAACGAGCTCCGTGGAAGCCACGCTGCTTTTCCGCTGAGATGGTGGGGTAGCTCCGTGGGAAGTATCGAATGAAGGATCTTCGTGCCGCTGAGATGATGGGCCGGTAGCTCGCTGGCTGGTAAGTGCCTCTATTTGCTTCTGCTGCAATGCTACTATTTCTTCTACCTTCTGCAGCCGGTCTGCATCCTCTTTCTTCTTTCTCCTTGGGCTTCTGTAAGTGTCACTGCCGTCGGGAAACCCAACCTTCCACGGAACGGAGCCTGATGTGCCTCGTGTTCGTCCAGGGTGTTCAGGATTCCCGAGGGCGCGTGTCAGCTCGTCCTTCTCTCTGTCGGGATGGAACTTCCCCTCCTGCACGTCCTTCATTGCAGCTTGAATGGCTTTGACAGGTGTTGCAAGTTGAACTTTCGTATAAACACACTTCCATGTTTCTGGGTTGAAAGTTCCCCCATGCCCGAAGAACCAAGTCCTTGCCCGTTCGGTCCAGTCCAATGTCTCTGGATGGATCCCTTTATCAAGCAGGTCGTTCTCAACTTTCTCCCACTTAGGCTGGGCAGCCTTGTAGCCACCTGACCCCGTAACGTGGTGATATTCCTTCTTTGCAGCATTTTGCTTATTTATATTTGACCTTTTCTTACCTGCCTCCGATGTCTTGTACTCCATAAATGCGGGCCAGTGATCTTTTAACTTCTCATCTGCTCCGGTGAATGTTGGAGTCTTCCCTTTCAGGACATACTTTTCGTGCAATCTTTTCTTCCAGTTGTTGAATTGTTGGGCCATCTTCTTAAGATCCCACACCTTGACTTTTTGCTCCACCTCTGGCGGTAGGGTGAAATTTGTCATGAGCGTATTCCAAAGCTCATCTTTTGATATATCGTCGACATAAGAAACTCCATCCGCCTTTGGCTTATTCCATTCTTGAATGCTGATCGGGATGCTGTCCCTAACAACAACTCCACACTGACTTATAAATCGGTCTGCGGTCCGCTTGGAAGCACTCGGTTTGCCATCTGCAGCGAGTTCTTCGATCATGAACCTTTCATTCTCGCCCAACCTTTTCTTCGAGCCTCGTCTCTTTATAGAAGTTTGGCTCGATCCGGAGGGCTAAAAGAAGAAAGAAGCGTTAATATATGTACATACAAATCAATTAATGCATCTAGTCAGCAGAGGCTTAATTAATATACCTCGCCGGACTTTGCAACAGTTAAGGCTACAACACTGCCGGAGCCGTCATCTTCTCCCTCCATTCGATCACCGGAGCCGTCATCTTCTCTTCCCTCACCATCGGAGTCGTCGTTGAGAAACTGTGAGGTGATATCATCATCTCCGTCGCGGATTATTTCCCCCAACATCTCTTCTTGTTCTAAGTCTCTGTCGTGTTCCATAGTTTCTGCAAAGACTTGCAAGTTATTTCAATGCTATAAACAAATTATTAAAACAAATTCACATTTCCATGTCTATTTGCATCTCGATTAAAAAAATCACATTATTAAAACAAATTCACATAATATCACTAATACATCTCGAATAATCCAGTTAATGCAATAATATTATCATATAATATCACTAATACATCTCGAATAATCCAGTTAATGCAACAATGATATCACATAATATCACTAAACATCTCGCACAATCAAACTGGACGTCGACTCCCGGTTCCTGAGCCGCGGGCGGTGAACACCCAAAGAGAAGGAACCATCACAGGATCATAGCTCGGGTGAGATCCCTGAAGAAACTGTCAGGTATTGGAGAACCTGTCGTCGAATGCAACCATGTGGCGACGGACATGCTCGTCCTCCTCCCTGACACGGCGACGTACCACCCTCTCGGGGGCCGGCTCCCTCTGCACCGATAGTGGCCCACGCGACCGCCACCAAAGAAGCTCCGGGTCGACGACGAGACCCCGATTCCTCACCTAGCCGCGCGCCCCGGAAGGTAGCACCTCCCAGTGCTAGCCCGGCGGAGCCCAGTCCCGGACATGGCGCCTCTCAAACTGGGTGTCGCCTCCGAGTCGACGACAAGGATGCGGTCCGGGCATCGTCGCCGAGAACAAATTCCTATCAAAACAAATCAGGTCTATTTCTCGTTCATTGTGAGAAGTTGCTCCGGCTCGCCTTTATTTCATTGTTTGCATTAGATTTCTTTAATTTTTCTTTTTTTCTCTCACCACATGTCTATATTTTTTATACACCTATCAAATACACGATTCACATTTTTTATAATATATGTTTTAATACCAATTTTTATTCATACACATTGTACATTTTTGTATACATCTAAAACATTTTATACACATCTAAGTGATTAACTTTTTTGAAATAAATATCATTGAATTTTTCTAGTGACAAAAAAAAGAAGAGGAGGTGAAGGGGGATTCGTAGCTCACCCTCGGCTGTAGAGGAAGTAGTTGATCAGCGGAGGGAAGATCGGGGCCCAACAGCTCCGACGTCGATAAACACTCCTCGGAGCTGCAACACCACAAATCTGTAAATTGCACCGATTTAAAATTTTAGACCATCACATATCATATAGCTTTTAACAACATCTCAAATTGCAAAATAAGCTTCATCAATTATTTACTACATATTCGCATGAGAAAAATAGCTCCAAAAATATCTTCTCAAATTACAAAATGGCAAATAATGTATCTTATGAATCAACATGACCTAACACTAACTTGATCAACATCCATCCATCCATCATTAACTTGACCAACATCCATTCATCAATATTTTACAAACTAAGTTTCAAAAAAATTTGACCAACATTCCACATCCATCCATCCATCTATGAATCTAACAACATCCATGCATCCATCTAACACAAATTCATCCATGCATCCATCCACCTAACAAACAGTAGTTAACAGTAGCAAGAAACTGAAAAAAAAACATGAAAAAAAATGAAGAATGCTCACCGGCCGGGGGTCGGAAGAGGGGCGTCGTGGGCGCGGGTGCAGCGGGTCACTCCGGGGAGATGCGACACCACAAAGTCTGCAAATTCCACCGAGTGAAAAAAAATTAGATCATCACATCACATACAACATTGACATATTATCCATACTTCAAATCCTAAATTTTCTCAAGTGTTAATTTCTTTTGCATTTTTGTTACATTATCATCATACCTTCACATTGTAATCCATAGCAAGAGCAAGAGCAAGATCAAGATCATCATCATACCGTCACATTATCCATACAATACCTAAATTCTAAATCCATAGCAATACATGATGCATCCATCTAATTACGTAACTACAATCATACATTTGCATTTCTTGCATTCTTGTTAATTTTTTTTTTCATTTTTTAAAATGAAACCATATGCATCAATCCATGCTGCATCCATCCATCTAACCATCCATCTAATTACATAACTATCAACAACAACAAAATTAAAAAAAAAACCTATTGCTACAGAAAGATGGATAGGGGAGGGGGATGTGCTCACCGTGGGGGAAGGCCGGCGCGGGGGAGGGCAGGCGCGGGGGAGGGTAGGCTCGGGGAGGAGGGCGATCGAGGAGGTCCGGCGAGCGGGGGCGGCGACGACGAGGACGGGCTCGCGCGGGGGCGGCGACGAGGAGCGGATGGGCTCGGGGGCGGCGACGAGGAGCGGGCTCGGGGGCGGCGATGCTCGGGGAGGAGGGCGTGGAGGTCCGGCGACGGTCAGCGGGCTCGGGGACGGCTCGGAGGCGACGGCGATCTCCGGCATCCTCTACGGTAAGCAATTTTTACAAAAAACATTTAAAAACACTTAAAAATCATTAAAAATAAATATTCATCAAAAAGTTCTGAAATTTTTTGTGGATGTATTTAAGGATGTAATAGAACCTTTTAAAAAAAAATTCCTTTTGACTCTACAGTAAGCAATTTTTACAAGCAACATTTAAAAATTCATTAAAAAGTTCTGAAATTTTTTGTGGATGTACTTAAGGATGTAATAGAACCATTTTAAAAAAAATTCCCTTTCAACTCTATAGTAAGCAAATTTTACAAAAAAACACTTTAAAACAATTAAAAATTCATTATTCATCAATTTTTGGAGTCAAAAAGGATTTTTGTCAAAAATGTTTCTATTACATCCTAAAGTACATCCACAAAAAAATTTAGAACTTTTTGATGAATAATTATTTTTTAATGAATTTTTAAGTGTTTTTTAGTATTTTTTGTAAAAATTGCTTACTGTAGAGTCGAAAGGGATTTTTTTTTTCAAAATTGGTTCTATTACATCCTTAAGTACATCCACAAAAAAATTCAGAACTTTTTGATGAATAATTAATTTTTATGAATTTTTAAGTGTTTTAAAGTGTTTTTTTGTAAAAATTGCTTACTGTAGAGTCCGAAAGGGATTTTTTTTTTGACAAATGGTTCTATTACATCCTTAAGTACAGCCACAAAAAATTTCAGAACTTTTTAATGAATATTTATTTCTTTACGAATTTTTAAACGTTTTTAACATTGATTTGGTGTCATATATACTGTTGTGTGCAATCAGATTTCTGATGAGCCGTGGCTGACATAAAGGTCCTACTTAATTTAGCTCCCCATTTAGCGACTTTGCTGTGGAGCAAAAAAATTGGGTAGCTAAATATGTACTGTAGCAGGAGGTACCTACTCTGCTGTGGATGTCCTTATTAATTCCATATATCTTTTTTTTTATGCGAGGGCAGGGTTCTGCCATTTTCATTAAGCGAGGAGAAAAACAAAGAAGTTTATGTACAAAGATAAAAAAAGAAAAGAAACTCAAAAAACAGACTGAAGAACATCAATCCAGGGCCGCTGGTTCGATATATCGCTTAAACCTATTTCATTAAGTTAAACAAATGACCAGTAGCAGAATAACAGCCATTGATAAATAAAAACAGCATCTGGAGAACACAATTTATTTCAACCAAAGAGCAAACAGTGAAATTGAGGATAAAACCTCGTAAAGAAACTTAGTTTTCACTACAATTTCTGTTTGAGTTTGCATCTTCACTGTTCAAGAAATTTAGCATCCATGCCCATGACCACAATGAGAAGTAGCATGTGCTCATGAAACTTTTTTACTGCTGGCTTATTTTGTGAAGCCTTATGCATGCAAATTGAAGCAATCTCAAGCCTTTGTGCACACTTCAAGAGGGGGAGGAGTCACTGATTTGCTAAAAGCAGCACCTACTACCTCCACTCTTAATTTCATGCCTGCATGAACTAAATCCATAAAATGCCTCTTGTCGATTAAATTGTTTCATGTGTTTATGTTCCATATATTATGCCGCTTTTTTGTCTTCTGCATCTTAGATGGAAAGCAACTGACTTCATTTCAATGCTGTCGTGCCAAGTTCTCTAACCATCGATGAAGGGCAAGAAATAAAGGATGTGCATGAGACTCTTTCTGAGTTATCTTCTCCAGTTGCAGTAGAGAAGTTTAGTCCCATTGCAGCTGTTAGTTAGCATGTTTTACTGTTGGCATTGCTTCTCTTTCAGCATGTGAGATTTATGAACTTCAGATTTATTCACGCTTGAGAGATTGTTTATAGTTGTATACATACTCGTGGGGAAAACAGTTCTATACATATGAACACAACAATTAATGCCATTTAATTAACGTTGAATTCATGACATTCAGACAAAGAGAGGAAAATCATGAACCCTAACGTTTCTTTTTTTTTTTTGACAAAAAAGCAGCAAGATGCTGAATTTCATTGATGAAGAAGAAGCAGTAGGTCTAAGCTATTACAAAGAGGTGGCACCGGCAGCCATCCTATACAAACCGGCTAAAGACTAATCAAGGAGGGTCAAAAAACTTCGACATCGGCTGAAGCCCGCCATACAGCCAGCATCTGGCCTCGTCGAGTATCCTGTTATGGACCTGTGTTACAGAGCTCGCTGTGGCGTTGAAGATCCTTGCATTGCGCTCCTTCCAGATGCACCAGGCGACTGGCAGGCACACGGCCCTCCAGGTGGGTCTGTTGGCCTTTGGTAGTGAGGAGGTCTGCCTTCGGAAGCGCTGTCGCAAGCGTCCGCCGTCGTGCAAGTGTATGTTGGCGTATGGAGGCCCCAGCGCAGCCGCCGTTCTTTCCCAAACCAGGGTGGAGAAAGGGCAGGTGGCAATTAGGTGTGCGGCCATCTCCGGAGCTTGCTGACAGAATGGGCAGAGCGGGTCATGTGGGATTTGCCGCTTCGCCAGGTTGTCTGCCGTGAGGCACTTTCCCCTGAGCAGAAGCCAAGCGAACGCCTTTGCCCGCGGCGCCGCCTTGGCCTTCCAGATGATGTCGTTGTCAGTGGACTGGATGGAGCCCTGGAACATCATGCGGTAAGCTGACGCCGCCGTGTACTCCCCAGAAGCAGTCCATTTCCACCTTATCGAGTCCGGCGTGTCCTCCCGGAAGACGATCATCTGTGTTGCATCCCAGAGCTGACAGAGCTAGCGTAGGGCCGCCGGTGGAGGGTTGGCCTTGACGTATTGCATCCATCTGTCGTCCGTGATCGCCTGACGCAACGACAAGCAGCGCCCATTGCAGTGCCGAAAGAGGTTAGGCCAGCGGTCAGCTGGTCGGCATCCGTCTGCCCAGTGGGAGCGCCAGAAGTTAGCCCTGGAGCCGTCGCCGACGACGATCGTCGTGGAGGCTCTGAAAACACTTTCGGCCATGGGGTCAGTGGGTAGGGTTAGCCCACGCCACGGCCTACCATCTTCAGACCAAGTCCTCCAGTGCCAGCGTGCACGAAGGGCCGCCCCATGCAGCTGCAGGTCACTGATCCCCAAGCCACCGAAAGCCCCTGGTTTGCAGACGTCTCGCCAACGCACGAGGCACCTGCCGGCCGGAGAAGTCTCGTCCGCTGCCCATAGGAACCCTCGACGAAGTCTATCCACCATCTTGAGGAACCACTTTGGCGGAGCAAGGGCCATGATCCTGTAGATGGCCATGGCCGACAGAACAGTGCGCACCAGCTCTATTCTGCCAGGCAGAACGATCAATTTGGCTTTCCATCCTCGCAACTTTTTTGCAAGGGAGTCAAGGACGGGCTGCAAATCTTCTTTCCGGAGCCGGCCGTCCGACAATGGCAGTCCCAGGTAAGTGACCGTAAATGCCTTAGTCACACATTCCGTATCTTGCACTGCTGCCTCGATGTGCACGTCCTCACACTGGATGGGCGTGACAGCGCTCTTGGCCCAATTCGTTCGCAGGCCTGTCGCCGAATGGAAGGCACCAAGCAGGCTGATCGCCGCATGGAGTTCTGTCCTGGAGGGATTGATGAAAGCCAACACATCGTCAGCGTACATGGACACCCGGAAAGGCATGGTCTGCTTCCCAATATCTGCCAGGACCTTGCATCTGCCAGGACCCTAACGTTTCTGTCAAGCTGGCAACCACCATATTTTTAGTCAGGTTGAACTAGTTGTCCGTGCTTTTGGGATGTTGGAAGCGAAGTGCAATTTAAACTGTTAAGTAAGCAAGCTCCTAAACGGTCAGCATTGTTTGATTGAATTGACCAACACTGTGTTTGTTTTGTGGAAAATCAATCTGAAGAAAAGTCCAAGTAAAAACGCAACCTTTCTGACTTGGCTACTGTACACCTGAGGCCTAGTTAGTATTTTCTAACCCTATCATTTCTGAAACCCATTTGTAAGCCCCGGTGCTACTACAGTAATGTTGAAGCAACATATGCTTTTCAAAAGAAATGCATGCAGCATACGCCAGTGTATCTGCATTTGATTAAAATTCTAAAAAAATCATAATTATTTTTTCTGAAACTTGTCAGAATTTTTTATTTTTTTTAGAGAAATACCTGTCCTCCAAGCAGCCAGAGCAATGAAGTAGATGTACTGGTTCACATGGAGCGCAGTCATTTGTCTGAAACAATTATTGCATCACATGTCCTTTGCATTGACTCAGCTTGCTGCTGTCCATGGACCTAGTCTACCACTCGTGTCTCACCAAGCCAAAAAGAGGTTAGTTTTGGATGAACAAGGAGGTAAAAATGAACGTCCAGTCATTTTTCTGTTGGGTATGTCAGAAGGGCAGTGCAATTTAAACGGTCAAGTAAAAAAGCTTATAAACGATCAGACGTTGTTAACTAATTGACCAATATTGTGTTTGCGTTGAAAAATCAACTCTGAATAAAAACGCAAGTAAAAACATAACTTTACTGATCAAATAGTATTTGACGGGGACTGACATTTGGACAATAAGAGCATGTCCAGCAGAGTGTCTATTTGGATGTGCAAAGCCAAATATGGACGTTTTGCTCAAAAAACGTTGTCCAGCAGAATGTCCATCGCCATGTCCAACGCTGTAGAACGTCCAAATTTCGGAGGAGAACGGCCAAATATGGACTAGCGATGAGAATGTCTATCTTTTCTCTCTACTCACCCGAGCGCTCCCTCTCCCCCATCCTCCGTCTTCTCCATCACTCCACGCACCCGCCCCTGCCAGATCCTGTGCCGCGCCGCCTCGCGTTTGCAGCCCTGCCGCGCACCTGCACCTCTCCGCGAGCCCCTGCGCCGGCTACCCCGCACTGCTGTGAGACCCATGCGCCGCCCCATCCCTCACCTCGGGCCGCCGCCGCCGCCCCATCCCTTACCTCAATTTGGACATCCAGTTTTAGACTATATGTGCATAAAATGGCACTATAGTAATGTCCCATCCCTCGGGCTGGCATTGTACTGTATGTGCATAAAATGGCACTATAGCAATGTCCAAACAACAATTTGGACATCCAGTTTTAGACTAGCTGCTGGACATGCTCTAAGGCGGTTGAGCTATTGATTGCTGTTCTATGTTATGACTTAGTTACTGTACCCCTGAGGTCTAGCTAGTGTTTTCTAACCATGGCCTTTATGAAAAACTTCTGGAAGCTCTTTCTCAAAAAAAAAAAAAAAAAAAAACTGTATGCAACACACGCAATTGCATTTGCATTTAATATAAAATGGAAAATTGTTTCCATGCAAATCATTTCTGAAATTTATCAGATTTTTTCATTTCAACTTTTTTAAAAAGAGATCTACCGGATCTCCAAGCAGGCAGAGCAATGAAGTAGATGTACTGGATGCACATGGTATTCAGTCATCTGAAACAATGCAGCATGCGGTGCACTAGTGGAGCCTACACCAAGCACAGCTCAAGACCTTGCATCGACTCCGTTTACTTCTGTCCGGTGGCAAGTACTTCCTTCGTTCTAAAATAAGTATCGCTGAGTTAGTACAAAGTTATACTAACTTTAGTACAACTCAGCGATATTTATTATGGAACGGAGGAAGTAGCAACTGGACCAGCATTCAAGCCATACAAAGTACTCACCAGTTCATCACTATAATACAAGACAAAGAGTTTTTCTTTTTTGGATGAAAAGGGAGGACACCACAAGCTGAATACCAAATCCAAAGCCATTTGCTTGAAGGTAAGCCATATTTCTCAAACCTGTTCCCCTTCTTTTGGCTGTGCTTCTCGAACCAGGCATGAATCTCCTTGTTGCCAGCAACAAGCAGATCTGCACGAGCCATTAGCTTCTTCTGACTTGACTTGCATCAGTTGCAGCACTAATTCACGTGCTCCTACAGCTCAAATCGCTGCCTTCGATGACTAAGTCCGGCGTTAACTCCTCTGCCGCCGCGCCACCAACCACCGGATCGAGATTCAGAGCTCAGTTGTCATTTGTTAAAAACCATCTGGAGCAGCTGCCGGTGACATCACATTTTCTTTCAGAAACAGAAACCGTACTTGTTTGTTTTTCTAAAATAGCACTGGCACGGCCAGAATTCAGAAGCATCAAAGCAAGCTCTGCAATTTGCTTTGGCACAAGCATCAACTCCGAGGATTAGTTTACATCCAAGACAATAAACTTATGAGACCGAACTGAAGACAAGTCTCCATTTTAATTTCGTGCTTATTTCGGTTGATCCACCCGTCGAGGCGAGTTTACTTCAAATGAAGCTGCTCACATCTGTATATATCTACCCTCCTCGCACAAATATCTATCTCCCCTACTTCTACACATCTGATATTGAGAGGGAGAGAGATAGCATCTATGTATTGCTGGCGGAAGCATCAAGCGGACATTATCTGTGTTTGTTACAGCTTTAGGGACCAGTTTCTGATAGGAAAAAACCGAAGCTGAAACAAACAGGTAAAATTGAACCGCTGCCGGTCCACAGCCCAAAACGGTTTCGAGCCTTTTCACGTGTTACTGGCCAAAGCACGCACGGCGTGCTTCGCTCGCAAAGTTGATGGCTTCGACACCACATGCCCGAAGTAACCCTGGCGAAACAAGGCAATTACACCGAAACTGCCATTTCGAGTCGATCGACCCCTTCTCTCGTTTGCGTGCTAGTGCATGCATGCATAAGCACTTGCGTGGCCGACGGATTCGTGTAATACCCGCACGCCTCGGGCCAGCATGTATGTGTACACGGACGAATACCCGCACCTACGTACACATACATATTCAGGTACTCGCGTGCCGGCCAGCACGTACGTATACGTACCCGAATACCCGCGCAGGTACGTACGTGATGTGTTTTCATTTTTCAGGCGTGACATGCTTGTGTGTGTGTTGAGCTCGTCTGAGTGCGTGCTGTGTGCTGTGTGAGTTACGTACGAGAGATTGAACAGT
Organism: Elymus sibiricus; assembly: GCA_039707655.1. Lineage (NCBI taxonomy): Eukaryota > Viridiplantae > Streptophyta > Magnoliopsida > Poales > Poaceae > Elymus > Elymus sibiricus. The sequence goes on along the minus strand of CM077672.1, from coordinate 17,349,960 downwards.
GCCATCGGCGGATGAGAAGCGGATATTGCCAACTCCAGCATCACCTCGCCGCGGTCATCTGAAAGTCGTTCCTTGGTGTACTTTTCATGTCACAATGTTAGCCTCATCTTTAAAAGTTCAGATCAGCAAGCATCAAGTCAATCCGATCTCCGAAGCTCCCTCGCCGTCGCCATGAACCGACATTAGCACTGTAGGGGCATTTCAGCCTTTTCACCAGCTCACAGCCGTTTCCACAGCTGCGTTGCCAAACAGCTAACCATCACTGCAGCAGCTTCCTCAGCACAGCAGCTTTGCCAGCACAGCAACGTCCACAGCTGAATCTCTCAAAGCTGAAGCCTAAACAAACACAGCCATAGAAACGCCAGCTGTGCCTACTGTCGCAGAGGAGGCAGCAGCAGCAGCGGGAGCAGCTCGACGAGCTGCTGATAGCTGTGTCGCAGCAGGTGAAGGTGCTGCTGCAGAAGCGGGGGAAACGGGCAAAGCTGCTGCTTCCCTGTGCGCTGCGGCTGCTTCGGCAGCTCGAGAAGCTCGAAAAGCTGCTGCTCGCTGTGAAGCGGAAGGTGGTGCTGCTGCAGCACTAGCCGCAGCTGCCAGCTGCGATGCGGCATGTCGCGATGCAGCTGCACCAACATCAGTGGCTCAAGAAGCTGCTGCCCGCTGTGTTGCGGCCCGTGACGATGCGTCAGAAGCAGCATTGGTAGCTCGACAAGACCGTGATGCGGCACACATCGCAAGGCAGCTAGAGAATCTGCTGACGGCCATAAGGCCACACGTAAGGATGCAGTCGCAGCAGCGTTGGCAGCTCGAAAAGCTGCGGTCCGCTGTGCTGAGGCAAGTCGCCATGCTATATCGACAGCTTCGGTAGCTCGAGATGCTGCTGACCGCTGTGATGTGGCAGGTGGTGATGGAGCAGCAGCAGCAGCTTTGGCAGCTCGACAAGCTTCTGACCGCTGTGTTGCAGCGCCAGCTCATGCCACGGCAGCAGCTGGCGAAGCTGCCGCTGACCTTCCTGTGCCACTTGCCGATGCTGCCGCCAACCATGCCGATACTGTCAAAGCAGCAGCCAGCAGGTGGTGTTGCAGCCGGCGTCGATGATACGTCTTCGTCATATCTACTTTTTCAAACACTTTTGTTCTTATTTTAATCCCTAATTTGCATGATTTGAATGAACTAACCCGGACTGACGCTGTTTTCAGCAGAATTGCCATGGTGTTGTTTTTTTTTGCAGAAAATCAAAGTTCTTGGATTTGGATAAAACTTTTTGAAGAATTTTTATGAAATATATAAAAATTATTGGCGCAAGAATCAACAGAAGGGGGGCCACCCAGTGCCCACAACGCACCAGGGCGCGCCACCCCCCGGCACGCCCTGGTACCTCGTGGGGCCCACGTGGCTCCGTCTGACCTAATTCAACGCTATAAATTCACAATTTCAGAGAAAAACTGAGGGAGAAAGTTTTATTGCGTTTCACGATACGGAGCCGCCGCCACCTCCTGTTCTTCATCGAGAGGCTATATCTGGAGTCCGTTTGGGGCTCCGGAGAGGAGGATCTTCCGGCATCGTCATCATCAACCATCCTTCATCACCAATTTCATGATGCTCACCGCCGAGAGTGAGTAATTCCTTCGTAGGCTTGCTGGACGGCGATGAGTTGGATGAGATTTATCATGTAATCGAGTTAGTTTTGTTAGGGCTTGATCCCTAATATCCACTATGTTCTGAGATTGATGTTGCTATGACTTAGAAATGCTTAATGCTTGTCAATAGGGCCCGAGTGCCATGATTCCAGATCTGAACCCTTTATGTTTTTATGAATATATTTGTGTTCTTGATCCGATCTTGTAAATTATACGCACCTGCTATGTGTTATGATCCGCATACCCCAAGGTGACAATAATTAGGATTCTTTTCGGTAATTGCCATAGTTTGAGGAGTTAATGTATTCACTAAGTGTTAATACTTTGTTCCGGTTCTCTATTAAAAGGAGGCCTTAATATCTCTTAATTTCCTTATGGACCCCGCTGCCACGAGAGGGTAGGACAAAAGATGTCATGCAAGTTCTTATCGCAAGCACGTATGACTATATACAGAATACATGCCTACATTACATTGATGAATTGGAGCTAGTTCTGTATTGCCCAAGGTTATGACTGTTACATGATAATTGTTATCCAACGTATATCACCGATCCAATGCCTACGAGCTTTTCACATATTGTTCTTGCTAAGTTATTACTGTTGCTACTGCTGTCACAATTGCTATTACTATTGCTGCTACCGTTACTGCTACTGTTACTATTATTGTTACTGCTATTAAACTATCATACTACTGTGCTACTGATCACTCTGCTGCAGATATTTAGTTTTCAGGTGTGGTTGAATTGACAACTCAACTGCTAATACTTGCAAATATTCTTTGACTCCCCTTGTGTCGAATCAACAAATTTGGGTTGAATACTCTACCCTCGAAAACTGTTGCGATCCCCTATACTTGTGGGTTATCAAGACCTTTTTCTGGCGCCCTTGCCGGGGAGCATAGCTATATTTGCTAAGTCACTTGGGATTTATATCTGTTGATCACTATGAAGAATCTGAAAGACGCCAAGACCAAGATCGTTCTCTCTAAAACGAGGGGAGGTAAGGAACTGCCATCTAGCTCTGCACTTGATTCACCTTCTGTTTTGAGTAAACTTGCAACACCACAACATGCTATTAATTCTGATATGTCGCGAGTTATTGATGATACCACTTCTGCTATGAATGATACTCATGATGATGCTAGTACTATGCTTGATAATGTTGTGCCACTTGGTGAATTTCTTACTGAACAAATTGTTAAAGCTAAATAAAGTGAAAATGTTGAATCTCTTGAGAATTATGATTCACCTATTGTGCCTAACTCTCATACTAGAGTTGAAACACCTGATGAACATTGCTTTGATAGTGAGACAGCTAGAGCCATCCTTTCTTGTAATGATAGACATGAAGTTATAAAACTGGTTGCTGAAATGAAAGAAAATCTATGCGGGAGAAAATGAAATGTGATCCTAAGTTTGCTACCTCTCCCATATTTATTACTGATAAGGATTATGAATTCTCTGTTGATCCTGGGTTAATTACCTTGGTTGAATTTGATCCTTTCCATGGCTATGAAACTGAAATCGTTGTGGCACATCTTACTAAATTAAATGATATAGCCACCCTATTTGCTCATGAGGAAAAAATTCACTATTACTATATTCTTAAATTATTTCCTTTCTCATTAAAGGGTGATGCTAAAGAATGGTATAATACTCTTGCTCCTGGATGTGTGCGTAGTCCCCAGGATATGATTTATTACATCTCTGAAAAATATTTTCCTGCTCATAAGAAACAAGCTGCCTTACAGAAAATATTTAACTTCGTGCAAATTGAAGAAGAGAATCTCCCTCAAGCTTGGGGGAGGCTTCTCCAATTACTTAATGCTTTGCCTGATCATCCTCTTAAGAAAAATGAAATACTTAATATCTTCTATAATGGACTAACCGATGCTTCTAGGGACTACCTAGATAGTTGTGCGAGTTGTGTTTTCAAGAAAATGACTATTGAACAAGCTGAGAAATTATTGAATAATATATTGAAGAATGATAATGATTGGAAACTTCCTGAACCACCGCCCAAACCCACTCCGAAGAAGAGGGGTATTTTATATCTCAGTCCTGAAGATATGCAAGAAGCAAAGAAATGCCAGAAGGAAAAAGGCATTAAAACTGAAGATGTTAAGAATCTACCACCTATTGAAGAAATACATGGTCTTGACAAACCGACACAGGTAGTAGAGGTAAATTCTCTTATAAAGTTTGATGAAGGTGATATCCCTTACAACAAACCTCCTAGTCAATGCTTGTATGAATTTGACAATTATATTATTAAGCAAGATCACTTCAATGCAAATGTTATGAAACAATTAAAACGAAATGCCTACATGATTGATCGCTTGAGTGACTTGTTATTTAGAATTGGTAATGATGTTAAAGGTGTGAGTAAACATGCATCTATGGTTCAAACTCAATTAAAACAAGTTGCTAAATCTCAAAGTAAATTGCTCAATGAAATGAACAACAATATGAATGATCATGTTGTTAGAGTAATGACTAGAGGAGGTAGAATGACTCAGGAGCCACTTTATCCTGATGGTCATGTAAAAAGAATTGAACAAGACTCTCAAAAAATTAATGCTGATGCACCTAGTCCATCTAAAAAGAAAAAGAAAAATGATAGGACTTTGCATACTTCTAGTGAATCCGAGGTAGAAAAACCCTTAGAGGATAGTAACGATGTTTCTATCTCAGATGCTGAAACACAATCTGGTAATGAGCAACCACCTGATGATAATAATAATGACGATGCTCACGTGGATACCCAACCAGATAATGAAAAAAACCCTGATAATGATGTTGAAATAGAACCTGCTGTTGATCTTGATAACCCACCGTCTAAAAATAAACGTTATGATAAAAAAGACTTCATTGCTAGGAAACATGGTAAAGAAAGAGAACCATAGGTTCAAAAACCCATGCCCTTTCCTCCTAAACCATCTAAGAAAAAAGATGAGGAAGAATTTGAACGCTTCGCTGAAATGCTTATGCCAGTCTTTTTGCGTACTCGTTTGACTGATATTATAAAGATGCCTCCCTATGCTAAATACATGAAAGACATTGTCACAAATAAAAGAAAAATACCTGAAGCTGAAATTTCCACCATGCTTGCAAATTATTCTTTTAAGAATGGAGTACCTAAGAAACTAGGAGATCCAGGAATACCAACAATACCTTGCTCCATTAAGAGAAATTATATCAAAACTGCTTTGTGTGATTTAGGAGCCGGTGTTAGTGTTATGCCTTTCTCTTTATACAAAAGACTTGATTTGAATAAACTCACTCCCATTGAAATATCATTGCAAATGGCTGACAAATCAACTCCCATACCTATTGGTATTTGTGAGGATGTGCCCATTGTCGTTGCAAATTTTACTATCCTGACAGACTTTGTTATACTTGATATGCCCGAGGATGACAACATGTCGATTATCCTTGGTAGACCCTTCTTGAATACTGCAGGGGCTGTTATTGATTGCAACAAAAGCATGGTCACTTTTCATATCAATGGTAATGAACATACAATGCACTTTTCGAAGAAACAATTTCAAGTGAATGGTATTCATATTATTGAAAAGACTCCGACAATTACTATTGGAAGTTTCCAAATCCCTCTTCCTACTGTCAAAAGGAAATATGAAACCCTTATTATCGGGGAGATGCATATCCCCGTTGAGGTAACTTAGTGTTATACGAAAGTTCTTCGGTTTTATGTTACTCGGAAATGGTTTGTTAATAAGACCTGATCAACCTTATTAATGGATTCTTTTTGAGAGGCATGTGGTCGATGAATTTAGTTAGCACAACCTTCTGTACTCACTTTTTGTTTTTTGTTATTTTTAGTTAAATAAAATAAAAGGCCATGATTATCCTATTTTCTGATTTATCGGTGCAATAAAAAAATATCCAGAAATGAAAGTGCTCAGAATGTAATAAATTTTTGACATGATTTTTTATATATTATTTAAGAATTTTTGGCACTGGACACATACCAGGGGGTGCCCCAGGTGCCCACGAGGTACCAGGGCGCACCACCCCCCCTGGCGTGCCCAGGTACCTCGTGGGCCCCACAGGGACCCCCTCACTTATCCCTTTAGCTCACTTCGTCTCTTACCTCTAGCAAAAATTCCTGGTAGCTCTCTCTCTCTCGTGTTCTTGCTTACAAACCTGAAATTTTCGATCTCTTTGCTTGGAGCTCCGTTCCCGAAACTGTTTTGGAAAATTGCTCCTTGGTATGTAACTCCTCCATTGCTCCAATTAGTTTTTGTTTTAGTGGATTATATTTTTCATAATTAGCTACTCTTGGTGCTACTGAAAATGAGCTTGCATGTTGAATTCTTTGAGTTCCAAGTAGTTTGAATGCTTGATATAGCCTCTAGACATCCATATGAGTAGTTGCTATCAATCTTGTGAAGTTTTATTGATATCATTTTGTGACCCAAAAATTTTCAGAAAATTGTTCTTAGGAAAATGAATATCTTCCGGAGGAGTTCTTCGAGGAGGAGGTCCACCGAGGCATCATCTAGCGAAGACCCCGCATGCCAATCTTAAGTTGAACCAAGGGCAAGTTCGGTGCGAGGTGCCGAAGCAAAATCATGTAGATGGCCGTGCAACGAGTTGATGCTAGGTGTGGGCATCAAGGAAGAATTTGGCCAATATATTCACAACGCCGAGCTCTCCGCCTTCATCGCAGATAAGCCACCACAACACTACTACCTCACTCATTCATTCACTCAACACTTTGAGTATCATCCGCGCACTTCTAGAGTTTTCACTACTAGAAAAAAGGCTATTAGTGGCGCACCTGTTTTTGCTATTAATGGCGCACTATAGGTGCGCCACTATTAACACGCCATTAGTAACAAATAGTAATGGCGCACCTCTGGTGCACCATTAGTAATCCAAATACTAGTGGCGCACCACCTGATGCGCCATTACTAACACTTCAGGTGCGCCATTACTAGTTTTAACTAGTAATGGCGCACCACAACCACGGTGCGCCATTACTAGTTAAACTAGTAATGGCGCACCACACCACGGTGCGCCACTAGTAACACTTTTTTTTTCAAATTTTTTTTTTTTTGAAAAATAATTTTTTTTTTGAAAAAAAAAATTTTGTTAGTAGTGGCGCACCGTGGGTGTGGTGCGCCACTACTAACAAAAAAAAATTCAAAAAAAAAAATTCGAAATTTTTTTTTTTCATATTTTTTTAAACCTACAAAATGTAACAAAATAAGCAGAAAGACAAACAAACTATTTATAACATATAATATATATAAAAAAAATAAAAAATAAAACAAACTAATTAGAAATTAAAATAAAATAAAATTCATCAATTCCATTTTATGCATACAAATTATAGTACACACACATAAAATATATATATATATATATATATATATATATATATATATATATATATATATATATATATATTTTCATCCATACATACAAATTCATACATTTAATAAACATAATTTGTTCGAATCAACAAGTCACACAATCAAAATACATACACCGCTACTAGTAGTCAATGGCATCAAGTAATGACATGTTACATCAGCATTCTCATGATTTACAAAGAGAGAGAGAAGCAGGTTCGAGGGGAGAAGAGAGCAACATCAATTGTTTGAGGAAATCTGCAAAAGAAACAAATGACCAGATGATGATTAAATTAAATGAATGTTTAAAAACACTCCAGGTAGCTGGTACTGCACAAGATGATTGCATTTGCATAGATGATGAAAACTAGTGATATATACTGACCATTTCCTCCTCATGTTGTGGTTTTTCAATTGCTCTTTCCTCCCTTCTTTTCTTAACCTTCTCTATCTCAGCCTAAATTTAAAGTGCAGGAACAGGTATTAGGAACCAAAATCAAAACAGAGTCGTAGACTTAACATTTATGAACCAAAGTAAGTAAATGGGAGGATATATATTTCTTGTGGTAGACTGGGAGGATGTTTGCAGTTATGCTCGTGTTTAGAACATGGTCTGATGTATACTGGTATACTTCATAGCAAAAAGATTGTTCATTTGGAAATAAAATAATCACAAATCTAAAATCTAAACTTTGTTAATTGCATGAAGATTCATCCTCGTGTTCAGAAAGTATAACAGTGATAATTATAGTTTATAGTAGTATCATTCTTCCCCTCTGCTTCTTCTTTTCAGCTTTGACAGAAATTTCCACCTTCTGTCCTTCAGTTACAGTGCGCTCAATCTTCTTTCGCCAAATAAAGCTGCAGCGGAATAAGGTTCAGACTTCACAGTCCTTTATGTATGTCATACTAAAGCAACTATCCAGAGAAACCTTAAGAGTAGCATGTAACAGTTTGGGATATCAAACAATCAATGATCCGTAATGCAGTCAATATTTTCTTGTAATCACCAATAAAAATGAACATTAAAATATCACCCAAATTATGTTTTTAGTGATCTAAAAACTGTGCGCGAAAAATCTACACTAGCACATAACACCGAACATAATAATAGCTGAAAACCAAAAAAATCCATCATTACATATCACTAACTGAGGAAATAAACTTGATCTAATTAGTCAGTACTTCAAGAGAATTGTTCATGGCAGCAACACTACTATTTATAGTACTACTACTCTGTATCCATGTACTTTGTTCTAATAGAGTTTTGAGTATGTGGGTTTCCGGCCAGCCGCGAGTCAGGATTCTGGAATAGATCTATTATTAATCCTGATGTGTATGTACATGTGTTGAAGCCAGCACGGTCCTTTTTCCATCCATAGTGGGCGTGGGATACATGCAGCCCGATCAGCATAGTTTTGTACACTTGATATCCACAAACTTATCATATTTTTTGCTATTGATGAGAAACAAAGACAATGAGGAGGTACAACCAGTGAAAGCAGAATTCTGCTAAAACTAATTTGGTTTTTTTGCGTGGAATTTGAGGAATCTTCATTCAACAAAAGCACACTTAACATAGTCAGCCATCAGGCTACTGGCTAAGAAAGGAGGTTCAGTGTCAATCGAACTCTCGGTAATTAACAAATTGCAACTCTCTTAGCACAAAGGTGCGCCGGGAAGTTGGATTCGCTAATTACATGCTGAATAGAGAACAAATTAAAACTAATTTACTTATTCGCTAATTAGCACAAAGGCGGCGGTCGGAGAGGCGTGGGCGCCGGTGGCGATTTGGGTGCGCTCGGACGAGTGCGTGAGAGGCAGAGGACGAGTGCGTGAAAGTATCAGAATTTATTTATTTATTTGAAAAACAGAAAATAGGGGGATACGTGTCCGATACGTTTTGAAAAAGGGATACGCCTGATACAGCAGTTTCCAGAAGTATCCGGGTAACTTAGCTCTTCAGTAATTTGTAATGACTCCTTTTTGGTTCATGAGCATGTAATGTGTTCAATTTGTTTATTAGCTTGAGTTCAGCAAAGTGGACACTGTGAGCTTCAATTCATATACGAACCATTTCTTAAGGCCAGCATACCAGCAAATAGAAGTCATTTGTACGTACCGGTCTTCGAAATTTCAGTAGCTCAGAAACTTTAGCCTTCTGCTGTCCTGGATTGCCTGAATAAGAGTAACGGAAATAAATATTAGACATCTCGGGACGTGCGCGGCCAAACTTTCTGCAGTTTGGCACCAATATGTTTACAAACATCTATACTGGACACGAAGGAACTGTAGATTGATTCAGAAAGTACTTCCATAGCACTATAATTGTTGGGCTCTTCAAATACATATTATGACAAAAACTAGTGGTCAAAGCTGTGTTTTGTGGGCTATGTTATATCCAAAACAACACTGGTATGTTACTTAATAACGGTATTATCAGAAATAAGTTCAAGGCGAGACATCCTCAACTATTGGCAGAACACTGGGAGGATCAAGGCAAAAGTAAATAAAAAGGATTGCTCTCTCTATATCTCAGATATACATACATAGAAGATCAGTAATTTTATAACTTATAGTAAGTTTTAGGTCTAACAAAACTATCATCTGATAAAATTTAAGAAGGAAATTATCTGTTACTCTGAAGACGAACAAATACATACAACTATATGTCAAATAAAAGTCCTCCCAAAGAAAAGGAAGTAAATGTCTCAAATTGAAAAGAAAAGGACATACCAGTAAAGATAACAAGGCCATCGGTGGAGACCCTCACAATATTTACATCTTTCTCATTGAGACCAGACCACAGATCAGTAACTTCAATCACAAAGTATATCCATAACAACATATAATAGTCCTAGAACTCCCAATACTGTTTGAACATGTGGCAACGAGTTATTTTCATATGAAGTGTGTATGAACAATTAATCTATAAACAGCAGGTAAAATACAATTCTACTCTAGATACATTATCACAATAACATCATTACAAGCACCCATACTCTCAAATTCAGTATACAGTTGCTAACTGAAACAAGTTGAGTTGAAAGCAGAGCAGAGAACAAGAAACAGAGCTGTTTCATGGCACTATTGTTGTTTTGCCAGCCATTTTGCAATCTACACAACAATTACACACACACACAAGGAAAACGCGTACCGAAGCTGGGAATTTGCAACACACCTGAGCCGCTGTTGAAATAGACGATCAGAATAATCACTCCCTGCAACAAACAAACAAACAACCAGCAGCAGAAGCGTCGTCAGAACTCAGCAGCCAAACAAGCGTAGAATCCCAAAACAACAGCGTCACCCTTCCTGCGAGTGGAAGAGGAGGGGTGATTACCAGCACGAGCAGTGCCATGGTGAGCACGGAGGGCGAGCGCGACTTGTGGTGGAGCAGGCTGGCGACGGTGGGCAAGCCCCCGTCCGAGGCCCAGCGGCCGGGGTTCACCGCCCTCCTCGACATCCTCCGCTCCTTGGTCCCCACCCTGACCGACCGATGGATCCACTCGGCCAAGCAAACTCCCCTCTCCTCGATCACCCTGCGCCGACGCACAACAACAGCGAACCCCCCGCCGCGTCAGATTGAACAGTCCGCACCGACAAAAACCGAAGAGGAACGAACTCCCGCAATGCTGCGGGCGGCGCGCGGGCAGATCGATCGGCCGGGCCGCGGACTGGACTTGGCGCGCGCTGCGGGCCCGAGCGGAAAACCCGGGAATCCCGGCGACTGCTGCGGGGGGGTGAGGGAGAGGGTACCTGTAATGGCGGCGGCGGTGCCGGAGAGGGGGCGACGGCGGCGGCGACGCTAGGGTTGGGGCGGATCTGGGGCGGCGGGGGATCGGAGTGGAGTGGGGGGAGAGAGGGAGGTGATGGGGGAAGGCCGGGGAGGCCGGCGGCGGCGGGGCAGGGGGCCGGCGTAGCCGGATCCAGCCGGATTCGGGTGGCTTAGGCGGCGCGGCGGCGGGCTTCGGGCTCCTTGGCCGTGGCCATGGTGGTGTGGGGGGATGTGTGTGTGGGGGGTGGGGGTGGCAGGTGGTGGCTGCCAGCTCCCTGACATGAATAGGTGGCGCATATCAATGGCGCACTTAGTATAGGTGCGACATTGTTACCTGAAATAGTAGTGGCGCATCTATACGTAGTGCGCCATTGATATGTCTAGGGGATGGGGTCAAACCTTGGTCAAACTTAGTAATGGCGCACCGTGGGTGTGGTGCGCCATTACTAGTTAAAACTAGTAATGGCGCACCACACCACGGTGCGCCACTGGTAAGTCTGGGGAGGGGGGTGTGCCCAGGAAAAACTTAGCAGTGGCGCACCACACACCAGGTGCGCCATTAGTAATATAAACATTAGTGGCGCACTCATGTGTGGTGCGCCACTGCTATTTAGCAGTGGCGCACCACATACATAGTGCGCCACTAATGTCTATATTAGCTATAGCTCTTTTTCTAGTAGTGTTTATTTCACCTTTATGACAGATCCTATAGAATGTCTCTAGAAGAATTCTGTGATGCATGCAAAAATCCATATTGGGGCTCGTTAGATGAACCACAAAAATCTGATTATGAGACATTTCTTAATAGCCTTTGCAATGGTGAGGATAGGGGAGTCACACAGGCCAGAATAGTTAGTATCCATTTTCCTGCTGTTCGGTATTTTGCACTCTTTAATGGTAAATGCATTGTTGGTAAGCAAGACTGCAGTACGCTTTGTGCCCCTATCTTAGTCTCATTCATACAGCTGTGACCGGTACCAAGTATTATAATCTTGGGGCTATTGTCGCACGTAGGCTGCAGCGTAACGCGGGTAATGGTGATTTGTATGGAGGAGTTTATGCCTCCCGCGTAGCTGCAAGGTTAGGGGTCTCGCCCAAGTCCGATGATCCCCTCTTGCCTTACAAATATTTAAACTTCGAAGCAATGCGAGAACACAAGTTTTTGAAACGCAATGCACAGGGATATGAATATAACCTAGTTTTTAATAAATCTTGATCTGTGTATGTTGTTTTGCCTGCTCCTGCCCTCTTTGATTTTCAGAGCAGACAGAGATACTATCTATTGGAAAGCGAGGTGCACGAGTACAAGGCGGCGGTCGAGGCTGCCCGTCTGGCTGAGGAGGCAGCTCAGAACGCCTCTACGAGCTACCACTTCGATTATTACCCAGGCCAGGGATGACGATGACCAAGCTAGGCAAAAGCCTAAGCTTGGGGGAGTACGTATTTCTCACCGACATTACATTCGTGTTCACACATTCATTCCAGTTGTCGGTGTTCATACTTTTTCATTGTATAATCCATGTTAATTTTATTTTTCTCGCTTTCTTCTTGTGTGTTTGAAAAACTTTGAGAAAATCCAAAAATATTTCTTGTTTTTTCGGTTTTTCTTTCTATTTTAATTAGATATATTTTCGTAGTAGTAAGAGAAAACCCAAAAAGATTTCTCGTTTCCTCTTTTGCTTGTTGGGAGTTCTCCCGTGTAAATAGTTTTCTTTTCTCGTTCTCGTTTTTCTTCTTTAATTTGCTTTCTTCAGAAAAACTAAAAACTCTAAAAATATTTCAGTGTGTTTCTCTGAAATTCTTTTCTTTTGTTGAGTCATTGTAAGGAGAAGACCACGATGAAAATGTTGAGTGGCTCTCATATGCATTATTGTTGACCTAACAAAGAGCTCATTTTACCTTGTCTTCTCCTTTGAATAAAATGCTTGCAGATTCCAGCTTAGTCCATGGCACTCTTGTACTATTATTATTTTCATATCATTCGGTCGTGCAAGTGAAAGGCAATAATGATGATGATTTGATGAAGTGACTGTGGCAAGGAAAAGCGGGTATGAACTCAACTTGTTCTTTGTTTTTGTAAATATGTTTAACTCAGTATCCATGATTCAGCATGTTATGATTAAACATGTTTATGATGACAATTAGAGATTATAGTTGCTCATGCCTGTACTAAGCGGGAATGCTGCTTGTGCATCAAAATGATTGTGATGTGATTTATCTTGAGTGTCAACATGCATTAAAATGAGTGTCAACATGCATTAAAATGATTGTGATGTGGTATGATGATATGGTATCCTCCTCTGAATGTTTCAAGTGGCTTGACTTGGCACATGTTCACGCATGTAGTTGATTCAAAACCAACATAGCCTTCACGATATTTATGTTCATGGTGCTTATATCCTACTCATGCTAGTATTCAAGGTTGATTATTCATAATGCATGATTATGACCGTTTTCGCTCTCTAGCTGGTCGCTTCTCAATCTATTTGCTAGCATTCGCCTGTACTAAGCGGGAATGCTGCTTGTGCATCAAAACCCTTAAACCTAAAGTTATTCCAGATGAGTTCACTATATCTACCTATATGCAGTATTACTCTGCGGTTCTAAGTAAATTTGCATGTGCCACCTCTAAATATTCAAATGAACATCTGTTTTGTGTGCACGTACCGCTCATGGAGCGACAAGGGGCGGTTAGTATCTTCCATGCTAAGCGGGTTATTCTCATGATGAGTGTTTATTCACTCGTCCTTGCACGAGAGGGGCTGGTAATCGGGATGCCCAGTCCTATTATTAAAATTGTAAAATAATAAAACATACTCCCCCGGAAAGTTGTTGGTATGGAGGGCACCCGAGAATTCGGCTAGCCATGGCTTGTGATTGTTGGTGGAGGGGGAGTAAACTTTACTTTACCGCTTGGGAACCGCCGCTAATGTGTTTAGCATGGAAGATATTGAAAACTCTCGGTCGTGACGTTGACAGAAAAGGCATACCTCCCAAAATTATATCTATCTCTGATTTAAGCTTCGAGCTCTGGCACCTCTGCAAATCCATGCTTCCCTCTGCGAATGGCCTATCTATTTACTTTTATGTTATTTTACTTTTATTGTTGAGTCATCACCTTCTCAAATAAGCATCAGTCCTGAGAGAACTATTGTCATTCTCATGCATTGTAAATAGTTAATGTTGTGTGCATCATGACTGGATCTCTGCTACCATGAATTACAATGTTTAGTCGCTGCTTGAACTTTGGAGGTGCTCTGCATTTATGTTTTGCAGTCTCGGAAAGGGCTAGCGAGATACCATGTTGTCATATTATATCATAATTGTTTTGACAAAGTGTTGGCATTTGAGATATCTTATTATTTCTCGCTAGTTGATTATGCCATTGATATGAGTGAATATAATTTCTAAGAGTTATCGTTTGCATGGTTAGTTATAATCTTTGCTGAAAACTTGGATGCTATTTAAGCATATATATATATAGATACAAGAACAAAAGAGTTTGTAAAACTTTTTCTTTATCACTTTCAGTTTGTCAACTGAATTGCTTGAGGACAAGCAATGAGTTAAGCTTGGGGGAGTTGATACGTCTCCGTCGTATCTACTTTTCCAAACACTTTTGCTCTTGTTTTGGCCCCTAATTTGCATGATTTGAATGGAACTAACCCGGACTGACGCTGTTTTCAGCAGAATTGCCATGGTGTTGTTTTTGTGCAGAAAATCAAAGTTCTTGGATTTGGATGAAACTTTTTGGAGAATTTTTATGAAATATATAAAAATTATTGGCGCAAGAATCAACAGAAGGGGGGCCACCCAGTGCCCACGACGCACCAGGGCACGCCACCCCCCCAAGCGCGCCCTGGTACCTCGTGGGGCCCACGTGGCTCCGTCTGATCTAATTCCAACGCAATAAATTCACAATTCCAGAGAAAAAATGAGGGAGGAAGTTTTATTGCGTTTCACGATACGGAGCTACTGCCACCTCCTATTCTTCATCGGGAGGCCAGATCCGGAGTCCATTTGGGGCTCCGGGGAGGGGGATCTTCCGGCATCATCATCATCAACCATCCTTCATCACCAATTTCATGATGCTCACCGCCGGGAGTGAGTAATTCTTTCGTAGGCTTGCTGGACGGTGATGAGTTGGATGAGATTTATCTTGTAATCGAGTTAGTTTTGTTAGGGCTTGATCCCTAGTATCCACTATGTTCTGACATTGATGTTGCTATGACTTAGAAATGCTTAATGCTTGTCACTAGGGCTCGAGTGCCATGATTCCAGATCTGAACCCTTTATGTTTTCATGAATATATTTGTGTTCTTGACCCGATCTTGCAAGTTATATGCACCTACTATGTCTTATGATCCGCATACCCCAAGGTGACAATAATTGAGATTCTTTCCGGTGATTGCCATAGTTTGAGGAGTTCATGTATTCACTAAGTGTTAATGCTTTGTTCCGGTTCTCTATTAAAAGGAGGCCTTAATATCTCTTAGTTTCCTTATGGACCCCGCTGCCACGGGAGGGTAGGACAAAAGATTTCATGCAAGTTCTTATCGCAAGCACGTATGACTATATACGAAATACATGCCTACATTACATTGATGAATTGGAGCTAGTTCTGTGTCGCCCTAGGTTATGACTGTTACATGATGAATGTTATCCAACGTATATCACCGATCCAATGCCTACGAGCTTTTCACATATTGTTCTTGCTAAGTTACTACTGTTGCTACTGCTGTCACAATTGCTATTACTATTGCTGCTACCGTTACTGCTACTGTTACTATTATTGTTACTGCTATCAAACTATCATACTACTGTGCTACTAATCACTCTGCTGCAGATATTTAGTTTCCAGGTGTGTTTGAATTGACAACTCAACTGCTAATAATTGCAAATATTCTTTGGCTCCCCTTGTGTCGAATCAATAAATTTGGGTTGAATACTCTACCCTCGAAAACTGTTGCGATCCCCTATACTTGTGGGTTATCAGTCGATATTGCTGATGATGCCGAAGCAGCAGCTGGCGACGACACTGCCGATGTTGCCGCTCAACTTGCTGTGCCCTGTGCCGATGCAGCAGCATTGAAAGCCAGAAAAGTTGTTTTGAGCTATGATGCAGCCCTTGCAGATCCAGCAGCAAATGGTGATAAGGAGTACTTAGACAAAATGTGTGGGTGGCTGATGACGATGGCCACGCTCTTTGTGGGCATGGCATTCTAGGCAGTCCTGCATCCGCCAGACGGGATATCCCGCGACTACGGTTTTCAAGATAAGAAACCTGGGAAGGCAGGCTCTGGTGCTCCTTCTCCCGCTCCTGCTCCAAGTCCTGCTGTAGATGCGGAGAACGTCGCGTCCCCGGACTGCTCCTACACAAGAACAAGGCCAGCCTCTAGAGAAGCAAAATGACGAAGCAGTTCCCCGCGCGGAGGAAGGCAATCCTAATAGCACTTTTTGAAGAATGCTGGTCGTGCTGCTGCGCTTGAATTTATCTTGCTGCTGTGTTCAGTTTCTTAAAACCCTCTGGTGGTGCTGGTTGTATTTTGGGGCTCTTGTAGGAGTGGTCTGTGTGTCGCTCTCTAGCTTAAACGTTTTTTAGCTGGAGTGTGTTTTTGGTTCACTATAAACCTGTTAAACTGAAGGGAAAATTGGGACTGTGGCTGAGCCACTAAGCCATCAAGTGAGGTCGAAATTATGGTTGTGCCATCAAAATCTTCAAAACTGTGGCTGAGCCACTAAGTCGCGCCGTTTGCTACGTTTGTGCCACCAGATGTCATTAGCCGGCTTCTCCGTTAACCTGACATGTGGGACCTTCTATTTCGTAGCCGTTGAGAGCAGACGAACGTTGCGGTTTGAACCGTACGACCTGACATGTGGGAGCATGCACTTAGCCATGCCATCAGGTGGTCCACCTTCAACGATTCGGACATACCCCCCCCACACACAACGGCCACTGCATCTTTTCCTCGCCGGCGGCGGTTCTTCCCTTGACCGCGGCCACTCCCCAACCTCTGGCCCTCCCATCCCCTCCCCTTCCCTGGCAGTCCCCATCAGCTCGTCGTGCCCTCTCCTCCACTCACCGGACTGCACCTGCTCCCCCATTTCGGGTGCCGCGTTGTGCTCTGTTTTTGTCAGATCCGGCCGATGGGCGGTTCTAGCAGCGCAGCGGCAGAGAAGGGGCGCTGCCTCCCATTGGAGGTGTGGATCCTAGAGAGAGCGCCAGTTCTGGCCGTCGGAAGGAAAAAATCAACCAAATTCTACCTCGTAGTTTGCCTATTTGTTTCGCGTGCGATATGTGTAGTCATTCCTCGTTCTTCCCGTTCGTAAGGAGGCGTAAAGTTTCCCCCAATTTGTGGGTGCTGTGCCTGCCGTTGAACAAAGGGATAGAAGAGGGGGCAGCAGATGTAGAACATGATACTGATGATGATGAGCGTCAGTATCCCGATGTGGCTGCTGAAACTAATAGAGTACCCACTAGGGAATATTTGGTTGATCCTGAATGTCGTTCTGACTATGGGACTGACGAGGAAGAGGAAGAGGAAACCAATGATGTGGGTATTGCATATGATGATGATAGTGATAGGGCAGTCATTTACTTCTACAGAGACAACCCTTGTTTGGATGAGGGGATTGTCTTTGCGAGCGTTGAAGACTGTAGATTTGCTCTTGCAACTTGGGCAATAAAAGAGAGCCGTCGGTATATCACAGAAAAGAGTGACAAAAACATATTTAGGGTGTATTTTGTGCATCACGATGTGTGTAAATGGAGGATGCATGCATCTACGATCAGAGGTGGCTACCCATTTCAGGTAGATCCCCTACGATGTGTGCAACTTCTTATGTGTTATGTTTTCCCTATACCTTGTTGGTTTTATGTCATTGATCTGACTTTATGTGCCCTATGCAAGGTAGATCATGGTGAACACACAGAAACACACTTGCCCTACTGATAAGTTTGATGATAAAGTCAAGCCTGCATCAACCAGGTGGATTGCGTCTTGTCTTCATTGGTTGAGGGAGAATCAAACCCTAGGGCCAGCAGAATTGAGAACCAAACTGAAAGAGAAGTACGGAGTGGATATCCCCTACCATAGAGTGTTTGACGGGAAGGAGATGGTATTGGAGATGATGCAAGTTTCCATCTATTGTTCGGTTTCAAGGCAGAGGTAGAGAGGACATCGCCTGGGAGTGTTGTTGACATTGATTATGAGATTGTGCAAGGATAAAATAAAATTTCAAGAGGTAAGAAGTACAAACTTAGAGACAGAAGATGTTTTAGGAGATGTTTTGTGTCACTCAAGCCATGTTGGAAAGGGTTTCTAGAGGGTTGCATGCCTTATTTGGCAGTAGATGCCTCTTCATTGAATGGCAAGTTCAGAGGACAGCTTGCTGCGGCTTGTGCTATAGATGGCCATAATTGGTTGTTTCCTGTTGCTTATGGTATTCTTGAGGCAGAATCAAATGACAGTTGGGCATGTTTTATGCAGAGGCTTCGAGCTGTGATAGGACATCCTCCAGGTTTGGTTATACACACTGATGCGTGCAAAGGATTAGAGAATGCTGTTGATGCCATATTTTCTGGTGTTGAACATAGAGAGTGTTTGAGGCACCTTGCCACCAATTTTATGAAGAAGTTTAAGGGAAATGTATTTGAGGACAACTTGTGGCCTGACGCACACACATACACCCCTAGTAGGCATGCCCAATATATGGGAAACTTGTTTGCACAACCCAATGTGAGAGAGTGGCTTGCTGCCAATCACACCAAAGTTTGGGCCTGTGGTACATGTGATATGACCTAACATTTCAATGCATAGCTTAGCATAGTTCTGAGTACATGTGATATGACATAACATTGCATTGCAAACAACAATGTAATCTAAATCAACACAATGACAAATAACACAATGACACTATTTCTTACCAACTTAATCCATACATGCCAATCCCTTACATCTTGCACACAATGACAAATAAAAGAAAAATTACAGAGCAATAGAAAGCTAAAGCCGTCCAACTATCTTTCTTCTTCAGCTCAATAATTTCACTAATCTTCCCATTTATCCTCCTCAATTCTCCACGAACCAAATCAGCATTTAAATTCGAATCCACTTCTTCTTCCTTAAAATCGGAGGGAAAAATCAACTTAGTTCGGCCTCCCATCATCCCAGCACCTTGAAGCATCGAAATGTACTGATCCAACCACATAAATTGGGTACTTTACGAATCCCAACAATGAAGCAAGCCTAAATTTCATACCTGTCCTAGCTGCGCCCTGCTTTCGCACTTTACGAATTCCCTCCCACACTACCACAAAAAAGGTCATAGGTGACGGGCCCAAAACACACATATGTGACGGGCCTCCGGCCCATCACTACGGCCCGTCACATATGACTAGTTAAATGTGACGGGCCAGTTACATCAGCCCGTCACATTTATTTCCGCCATATGTGACGGGCCGATTTAAGTGGACCGTCACATATGAGTGGTCATATGTGACGGGGCTATTACCACGGCCCGTCACTTATTACCAGTCATATGTGACGGTTCTTGAACCAAGGCCTGTCACATATGTTGATTTTTCTTCAAAAAAAATAAAATGAGGAATAATCACATTCCAGCCATTTCCCAGCAGTTAATAATAACAACAATGATTTCCAGCAGTTAATAATAACAATAATGATTTCTCAGCAGTTAATAATGACAATAACACGACATTCATTAATCCATCAAAAGTATACACACACACGAAATTGCATCAAAATGTTTACATCATCATTCATATCCTCGTCTAATCGGATGCTTGGAATAGAATTCGCCTGTGGGCTTGAGCACGTAGTTGTTATAAACATTGGAGAATTAGTCGAGGATGCGATGGAAGTGCCTCATGTGGTCGTAGTTTCTGTCCGAGCAAACATCCATGCAGTGCTCCTCAAAGTCTTTCTTGTTTTTCCATTTTGGGTTTGATCTGCGAAGCCAATCGTCCATGTTCACCAGGACGTAGAAAGCACAGAGTTCACTCTGTTCCGGTTGTTGCCTGCACGGGAAGTTTGTCTTGTGCTCAAGCTTGCCCTTCTTGAATTTTGTGCATCCGCTCTCCTTCGCGCCTTCCACGCCAAGTCGATTGCTTTCTTTATCGGGCGTAGATCCCGTTTTTCTTTGCCGTCGATGCGCCGAAGGGAGTCGTAGTAGTAGACAATGCCCAACGAAGTAGACATGCATATAAGCAACCAATGACCCCTGCGTATATCAGACGAAACTTCACATATAAGAACAAACATCACTTGATATATATATGAGGGAAACTTATTCGAGTTTGCATGATGGCAGGATAACTTACGGCACGTTATGTGGTATCATGATGACTTCCTTGTCTTTGTAGCGGATGAAGGCCTCATTGAGGTACTTCTGAGCAATCGGGGTGGATTGGGGATCCCGAAAGTAGGAGTCAGATACATACTCCGGGTCCACTATGCCGATATTGTTGTTTAGGCGTATGGTTTCCTTGGTCAAATGGAGAGCCCATACCCTAATGACTTCGTTGTACAGCCACTTGAAGTTGAATGGATCTAAGTCCTGAGCCTCCCATTCCGCAAGCTTGCCCAACTGTCCACCGGGGCCCATCTTGTGTTCGTTAAGGAACTTAGCCCGCAGTTCCTTGTTCTTCCTGCTAGTGGCCAACCCTTTCTCCGAGATGTATTCGTCGATGATTGCCTGGTAGTCGGCCCTTGATATCTACGGATACACTCGACTAACTCTCTTCCAAGCTTCCTCGAAGTCGGGCTCTTTAATGTCGAAGTACCCCCTAGCTCGGCACTGCCAGTTGCGCAGATTGGCACTCATCACAGTTTTGATTTTCGGCCGAAAAAAATCAAATTCGGCCGAATTTCGGCCATCTCGGCTGGCCCCGGAATATGTATCTATCGGTCAAAAAAATTCGGCCCAATTTGAATTTTTTGGCCTGGCCCAACAACGGGAAGGTTCCAGTATCGTGGTTGGGCTGAGACAAAACCACGAACTGTACGCCCTAACCCTAAACTTCTCAATTCCTCCCGATGTTTCTGTGTGCGGCGCCGCCGCTGCGCAACACACGCAGACGAGCTCCTCCGGCGGCTATGGCGCTCGCCTGGCGCCTTCCCACGCCCGTCCCGAGCTCCTCCGGCAAGGAATCCGCACGCCGCTGCCGCCGCCGCATCAAGCCGCCTCATTGACTGGCGCCTCCCGTCTGCTCGCTTGCGTCCGAGCGCGTGGACGCGCAGCCTCCAGTGGGCCGCCTCGCGCCTCCTCCATCCCATCCAGGTCCTTCTTCCTTGCTTCTCCAAGGCCACGACATGGTGCTTGACGGTTGTGGCAGTGAGGGTTATGTTGGACTGATGCACAGGGCACTCCCTTCTCTGTTGTTTGTTGCTTCTCCGTTGCTTATTCAAGATCTTACTCCTGAGGGTTGTTGGGTTGCACTTCTCCTCTGCTTGATTCAAATTTCTGTCCAATTTCGGCCAAATTTCGGTCAAATTTTATTGAAAAATTCAAATTTTGTTTTTGTAATTTCGTCCGAGATTTTGCCGAATTTTTTGAAATGACCGAAATTCGGCCATCTCATTCAGGGGCGAAAAAAAAGGCAAACCGAAAATCAAAACCTTGGCACTCATCACGGTCATGCACTTGCTCTTGAACTTCTTCTTGGCATCGTCCGTAGCCGCGTCACCGATGAGTTGGAATCTTGCACTGACATTGGTGAAGAGCGCCTCCTTCTCTACGTTAGGCTTCTCATTCCAGTGGTCCCTGAACCGGCAGTGGTGCTTTACGATTTGGCCGCATATGCGGCTGAAAGCGTTCCGTGCCTCTAAAGTATAAAACGGCTTTCCATCCTTGTGCAGCTTGTTGACGACGAAGGTCGCCTTGGTCTCCTTGTTGCAGGTTCTCGGCACTCGTGTCTTCTTAGACATGGAGCTTCCTGCGCCTTCGGCTGCAGCACCCTCCTCTTCCGAGGACGGGCCTTCACTACCGGCGGCCTCGGGCTCCGTCAAAGGAGCCGTGGCCTCGGGGGTCGTCGAAGGACCCGTGGCCTCGGGGGTCGCGAAGGAGCCGCGGCCGCGGGGTTCGTCGCAGCACTCGCGGCCGCGGAGTTCGTCGCGGCCGCCGGGCTGTGTGCGATGACCGTGCCGCTAGTGGAGGTCCCGCTAGCGGACTTACCGGCTTGTTGCCCCATCGACGGAGCTTTGTTCTTTGACGCCATCGGATCTTAAGTACCTAAAGCCCAAACCATAATCGCAAAACTACTATTCAATTTCATAAAGGAGTCATCCTGAACCCAAAAAAAAAACACTATGTACGTATAAAATCATAGATAACATATATAAAACCCTAACAAATGTATCAACATTATGTCACGATAACTTAACTAATTAATCAAACTAACTAATTAACTAATTGAAAACTAATACTCATACAATATTAACCCTAAGTATAAATTAAGTATAAACTAGGTATAAAGTAATTTAAACCCTAAATATAAACTAAGTATAAACTAATTTAAACAAATAGAACAACATCCTTGAAACTAACTAATACAAACTAACTAATTTAATTAATATAAACTAAAATAAAACAACAAATTTATAAAACAGCCCTAAAATAACTAATGAAACAACCCTAAAAAAAACCGCAGGGGCGCCTGCGTGGGCGCGCGGGCGTGGACATTGATCACATGATTTTTTTCAGGATTTTTTGATTAATTTTAGGTTTTGTAAAAATCAAACTATGTTATTTGGTAGGGTTATTTAATTATTCAAGAATAAAAAAAGCTTTTTTTTATGTTGTTACACAGTACTTAGTGCCAATTAACAATATCATTTTAAATTAATACGAATTAAAAGCACATATAAAAAATAAAACCCTAAAACCTAAAATACTTATAAGTGACGGGTTTTCGGTTCAAACCCGTCACATTTAGGTTGGTGCGCTTATTGTACCATGGGCGCTGCTGCGGGCTGTCATCAATATCCTTGAGACAGCCCAACGGTAGCGCCCCTTGTTTCAACTTTGCCACCATATTGGTGGCAAATTTGGACCAAATATTGTGGCCTAGGCCACCAAATTTGGTGACAATTTTTTTAATTCATTGTAATTGTATAGTAGTATTTTTTTAAATGAAAGTGATACAAAATACATCAGGTTTGATATGGATATACAAAATATAACAAAAGTGATACAAAATATACACGCACCAGATTTAATAAATGAATATCCAAAATAGAACAAAAGTGATACAAAATACACCGGATTTTTACATATTAATTGGAATTAATCGCTACAAATTCATTTAGGAGTCTTCTTTTTTGCCTTCTTCTTGGTAAATACGTGTCCTTCATTATGCGTGCGTCGGAGATATGTGGGATGTGCACTTTTCGCCGTCTATCGCTTCTTCCTTGTGCGGTTATCGTCGATATAGTCATTCTCGAGGTCTTCGAATTTTCCAAAGTCGTTTTCGTCGTACATTCTTCCTTTTCCTTTCTAAGGTGTACATGTTGTGCCCGGCAGCTGGACCTAGGCTCTTGATCTCCGGTACGATGTGTATCATTAGATGTACCATGACATCGAAGAACGACAGAGGGAAGAATTTTTCCATTTCGCATAGAAGGTCTATGATCATGTCCTGCAATTGGTCGCAACGCTCTACGGTTGTTGATTTTTTATGGATCGCATTCCACCAGTTACAAAGATCCATGATTGTGGTTCGGACCTCTGGCTCCATTAGACCCCTTTTGGCGACAGGAAGTATCTGCGTGATCATCACATGATGGTCATGAGACTTCATACCTATTAGCGGGTGCGTCTTCATGTCAACTAGGTTACTTATGCTTGCCGAGTAACCCGACGGAACTCTGACACTCTGGAAGCACTCACAGAAGGCATGCTTCTCTTTTTTGCTCATAGTGTAACAAGCAGGGCGGCAATGCATTGTCTTCGTCACAAGCTCCCCATTCTCTGACGCTGTCTTTGTTGTTCTAGACCACAACTCTTTTCTGATCTGCAGATCTTCCAAATCTCTGCATGCCTTCACTCCATCTTTCGACTTGTCCGTGTTGAGCAACAACCCTAACAAACTGTCGCTCACATTTTTTTTCACGTGTATCACATCTATGCAGTGACGGGTTTGCAAGTGTTTCCAGTAAGGTAGGTCCCAGAATACGGATTTTCTCTTGAAGATAGCTCGTTCCTTCACCTTTGGCTTCGGCTTTCCCTTCCTTGGCTCAACCTTAAGATCTTTGACCAAATCCCATATCTGTTGTCCGCTCTTCTCCGAAGGCTTAGGGCGGTGCTCCTCCAGCCCGTTGAAGTTTACATTGTCTTTCCTCATTGGGTCATCCTCTTTCAGCCATCTTCGGTGACCCATATACACGATTTTATGGGATCCGCTCAAGTATTGAGAGCATGTGCCCTCTTGTCACGTAACGCATCCGTCGTACCCATGGACTGTTTGGCATGACGAATTTCCGTACGCTGGATAATCGTGGACACATGTGAACAGCATGACTTTTAGCGGAAAGTACTCTTCCTTGTTGGCGTCCCAGACCATTTTGGGCTCCGGTCCCCAAAGTGTCACCAGCTCATCGTATAGTAGCTTTATATAGACGTTAAGGTCCTCTCCCGGCTGCCTCTTCCCTTGTATGAGCATAGATAGGTGCAGGTACTTCCTCTTCATGCACAGCCACAGAGGAAGGTTGTACATCCACATAACCACCGGCTAAGTGCTGTGTTTGCTGCTCATGTTTCCGAACGGGTTGATTCCGTCCGTACTCATACTAAGCCTGATATTCCTCGGATCGCCGCCGAACTCTTTGTCAAATTGGGCATTGATTTTCCTCCACTGGCTTGCATCCGCAGGGTGTCTCATTGTTCCATCATTGATTCGGCAGACTGCATCGGGATCGTTTTGCACCTGGGAACCATCGTGCCAGAGCAGTAGCTTCGCGATCTTTAGGTTCGAGAGGAAACGCTCCCGACGGGGCAAGAAAGGAAGATACCATACAACCTTTGCCGGACGACCTCCCTTCTGTTCTTTCCCCCCTTTGTCACCTCTTTTGTCCCCCTTCTTGTATCGGTATCAGGATGTATGGCATTTCGAATATGTGTGCAGGTCTTCATACTCATCCTTGTATATAATGCAGTCGTTCGGACAAGAATGGTATCTCTCCAGATCCAATCCTAGAGGACAAATAATCTTCTTTGCTTCGTAGGTGCTCTTAGGCATCTTGTTACCCTGAGGAAAAAGTTCCGCAAGGTACTGCAACGCCTCATCGAAGCCTGCATCCGGGAAATTGTACGCTGACTTGATCCTCATGAGTTCAAGCGTCACATCTAGAATATTGTGCTCACTGTCGACGCAACCGGGATAAACTGGAGTCTTGGAGTCTCAGAGCAGCTTCTTCATGGCGGCTTTCTCTCTTTTGTCAGCCGGGTCTTCCAGCAACTGCTCTCTGATGTGATCGTCATTTAGCGTATCGTCCAAACTGTTTGGACCGTGTTCAACTTCATCCGCAACGCCATCATCATGATCTTCTCCGTCCGCATCATAAAGGGTCTCCGTTGCCGACGTTGGTTCATGTATTCTTGCACCAACATCCACGTCTTCCACCGCCTCTCCATGGGAAGTCCATCGTGTATAGTCAGGCATGAAACCCCTACAGATGAGGTGCTCCTGTAACACGCTGGAGCTATACATCAACGCGTTGTGGCAGTCACGGCACGGACATCAAATCTTCTTATGGCCCTTCTTCTTCCTGAAGACCTTCGCGGCTTTAATAAACACCGACACGCCGTGGATGAATCATGAACTCACCCGATCTCCGTATATCCAACTTCGGTCATTCATCGATGCCCTACATTACACAATCAACTTAGAGAAATACATAGAATTAAATGATTAAATTGAGATTACTTAGTGAAAAAAGATAATTATCTCTCTTTAATTTCACACTTTACAAGAGATGTACGTAGGGTTTCTCACTGCACAAATTTGAAGTATACAAACAAGGAAGAAGACCCTAACATTAAATACACAACAAATTGCACATTAATTAAACCTCTTTATACACTACATTAAAGAGAGAGGAACTAGAAATTAATGGAGGAGAAGAGAGGAGAGAGAAGCACTTACCTTTAATTGAGGACAAGGATGTTGGTATGAGTGGTCATATGTCTTTCTTCGATCGTAGCCTGCTACATATGACCTTTTCTGTGGTAGTGCCATAGTTTGCATTGTCTTTCTTCGATCATAGCCTCACCAGTGGCTCGATTCGGGGGCAATTGGGGCAGCGAGTCAGCGGAACCGGCCCATACGAAGGCCACTTCTGCCGAGCCCTGGAGGAGCAGTTCATCCGCGACATTGTACCGCGCCTAGGGAGAGGAAGAATGGAGGAAGGAGGGGAAGGGGGAGGAGGAGGAACCGTGTCAATGGCGAGCACGGACTGAGGAGGAAAAAGACGCCAGCCCACTTATTGGGGTAGCACAACGCTCCCACTGTTAGGTTTAGTGAAGGTCCACCCGTCGGGTTAAGTGTTGGGACCCACCACTAGTAGAAAACAGGGCATTAGTCCCGGTTCTGCAACCGGGACTGAACAATCGGGACTAAAGGCCCCCACTTTTAGTCCCGGTTGGGTTACGAACCGGGACTAAAGGAGCTCCACATGGCCGCTGTGGGGTGCCCAGGCAGGAGGACCTTTAGTCCCGGTTGGTAACACCGACCGGGACTAAAGGGTCTCCACGTGGCCACTGCGCAGCGCTCAGGCAGGAGGACCTTTAGTCCCGGTTGGTAACACCAACCGGGACTAAAAGGCCGCCACGCGTCAGCCCCTGCCAAGCGCTATTTTTTTTTTGAAAGGAGGGGTTTAGGGTTTAGGGGTTTTGGAGGGTTTAGGGGTTTCATATTGTGTTTCCCCCTTTTCTTTTTGTGTTTACCATTCAATTCTTTTACATTTAGGGTTTTCGTTTTTATTTTACGTTTTCCATTCAACCCGACGCTAGCTATTACATATAGCAATGAAGGAACCATTACACGAATCGTCATGAATATAGAGAGAAGTGACCTCTCTTTCTCCGTGCTTGGTCGAACAACAAGTTTTCGTATATCTATTTGATGCTACTACGTATAGTACACGTTCATGCATATATACAATGTAACATCTCTTACGATCCCTAATATCTAATTACCAAAATTGCATTGCCACTCCCGATGGAATTCTCCGTCTGTAGGTATGACATGGTCAACAAAGAATCCCGCCAATTCCTCTTGAATTGCTCGTATGTGATCAGTTGGTAGGAGTTCGTCCCGCTTCTGCGAGATCTAATTTAAAGAAGGGGGTCAATATATATATATATATATATATATATATATATATATATATATATATATATATATATATATATATATATATATATATATATATATATATATATATATATGAATGAAACTCAACACAATTGATGGTAATAAAATAAAAATGTGAATATTGTTTACATACTTCAAATTGTTCTTCAGATCTGTCCCGCTCAGAGGTCTTGTGGCGAATGTACTCGCAAACGTAGTATCCACATAAATTATTCCCGGGTTCCTGCCACAAGAACTTTAGGAGAATGGAGTTCAATCAAAATGATAATCAAGCATGATAATGGTATTGAAACTAGAATCAATGAGAGATGCGCGGAACTAGCTAGTAGTACTTACTTTGGGGTGTGAAAATCGCAGCTCCTTTTTCCATTCACCCCTAACCTGGTTGGTGAACTTTTTCCAAACCCTGCCCGTCAAAGAAAATGATTACTTGATATCAGGAAATGAACGAAAGTTGCCGATATGGTGCGATAATGATTGAACTTACTTCTGGAGCATTTGACTCATGTCCGCCCACTCCTTAGTCTCTTTACGTCTCGAGTCCAAGACAACTACTAGTCCCGCGTCAAGCTGAATGGCTAGCAGAATAAAGTGGAACCTGCGCACGCATAACTCATCAATTACACTTAACCTCGTGTAAGCGAAACAGAATGTGCACAAGACAGTAACACTCACTTGAAGTTGTAAGGAAATAGTATTTCCCTTTTGTTTTGTTGTCCAAGTAACGCCTTTAGCAAGTAATTCTCTGTATCATCGGGGTTTTTTTGTACCGTATATTCATTTATGGTATTTGGGTTAATGAACCCAATGTCATAGATTTTTCCTCTGCATTCGCGGATCTTCAATCTGCATAATATAGTGTGAGGATAATTATACATGCAATGAACGAGCTGAGCTAGAGACTTAATTACAGAAAAAATACTTACAGACAATAGCAACTGACGATAGTTTTGTCGAGGGCGGCTTGATTGTATAACTGAAATAATTCTTCAAATTCAATGTACAACGCCTCGACTCCATTGAAGTAGTGCTCATCTTTAATTCCCACTAAGATACTGTCGGTCCCTTCCTTGCAGGCTTTCAAGTACCACGTATGCAATGTTCGCATCATCGTTGATAGACGCGGGAGCTGCTCAGGTCTGACGAGAGGCTTCCCGTGCTCGTATCTAAAGGCTACCTCAGCCATTTCGAACTGTACCTCATCGCCTAAGTAATCGGCAAGAGTGTAACCAGGATGAGCGGCCGCTACCCCCGGATCATTAGCGATATCGGGAAACACCTTGAGCGGGGGGCACGATTGTTTTTCCTGTTCGCCGAGCTGGGGAATTGTTTTCCCACTTCTTGCAGCACTGCTAGTACTTCCCGACCTTTTCGCTTTATGAAATGTCTTTACAATATAGCGGTCATAGTGTGAGAGCGGCGGAGGAGATGGTGGTCGCTGAAGGGCATCCAGACAGCGCTTCGCTTTTACCGGATCTATTTTCTCCTTTGGATCTGGACGTTTCGGTGCAAGCTGGCGTTTCACATCGGCAGCCACGATCTCGTTGTTTTCCTCCTCAGTCATGTCGTATGGTAACTTGGGAGGAGCCTTCTTGACGCTTGGACCTGCTCTGGATTTCTACGTTGTTGTACTGCTAGCCGCCGGAGCGGCGGCGGGTCTCTTCCGCCGTTGCTGAGGTGGCGGAGGAGGCGGAGTCAGCTGACGCGGCGGAGGAGGCAGAGTCCGCTGACGCGGCGGAGACAACTGAGGCGACAGAGGATTCTGCTGAGGGGCCTCCTCCGGCGGAGTCCGCTGAGGCGGCGGAGACAGCTGAGGCGGCGGAGGATTCTGCTGAGGGGCCTCCTCCGGCGGAGTCCGCTGAGGCGGCGGAGACAGCTGAGGCAGCGGAGTGTGCTGACGCGGCGGAGACGACTGAGGCAGCGGTGGTAGAGCTGGACTGTGAGGAGTCTGCTGAGGGGCCTCCTCCGGCTGAGTCTGCTGACGCGGCGTCCATTGTGGAAGCACGATGTTTTCCTTTCTCCATAGAATGGTAGTCCTTACGGCATCTACCAGATGAGTCTCCCCTTCACCTGTAGGGTACTCAAGCTCCAGCCCCTCGAATCCGTTGGTAACTTCATCCACCCTGACAATAGCAAAGCCATCTAGAATCGGATTGCAATAGAAAGTTGCATCAGGTCTAGGAGGTAAGACATAGCCAACCGCCACCATCAAGGTTAGGTTGATGCATTTCGCTATTAGCTCACAATGTTCCCTCTCCGTGATATAATCCACGGGGTAGCGAGGAGCCGTGATATCAGGCCGAACGAGCTCCGTGGAACTCACGCTGATTTTCCGCTGAGATGGTGGGGTAGCTTCGTGGGCAGTATCGAATGAAGGATTTTCGTGCTGCTGAGATGGTGGGTCGGTAGCTCGCTGACTGGTAAGTGCCTCTAGTTTCTTCTCCTGCAACGCTAATATTTGTTCTACATTCTGCATCCGGTCTGCTTCCTCTTTCTTCTTTCTCCCTCGGCTTCTATAACCAGTGCTGTTGGGAAACCCATGCACCCACGGAACGGAGCCTGCCGTGCCTCGTGTTCGTCCAGGGTGTTCAGGATTCCCGAGGGCGCGTGACAGCACGTCCTTCTCTCTGTCGGGATGGAACGTCCCTTCCTGCACGTCCTTGATTGCTTCCTGAATCTTTGTGACGGGTGTTTCAAGTTGTTCTTTCGTGTAAACACACTTCCCTGTTTCTGGGTCCAAAGTTCCCCCATGCCCGAAGAACCAAGTCCTTGCCCGTTCGGGCCAGTTCAATGTCGCTGGTTGGATCCCTTTAGCAAGCAGGTCGTTCTCAGCTTTGTCCCACGTAGGCCGGGCAACCTTGTAGCCACCTGACCCCGTAACATGGTGATACTGCTTCTTTGCAGCATTTAGCTTATTTGTCTGTGACCTGTTCTTAGCTTTATCCGATTTCATGTACGCCACAAATGCGGGCCAGTGATCTTTTATCTTCGCATATTGACCGGTGAATTCTGGAGTCTCGTCTTTCTCGACAAACTGTTCGTTCAATCTTTTCTTCCAGTTCTTGAATTGTTCTGCCATCTTCTTAAGAGCCCATTTTTTGACTTTTCGTTGTATAACTGGGTTATTTGGATCCTCCTCTGGCGGTAGGCTGAAATTTATCATGAGCGAGTTCCAAAGCTGATCTTTGCATCTATCGTCGACATAAGAAACTCCATCGTCCTTCTTCTTATTCCATTCTTGGATGCTGATCGGGACGCTGTCCCTAACAACAACTCCGCACTGATGTATAAATCGGTCTTGGGTCCGCTTGGGAACAGTCGGTTTGCCATCTGGATCGACTTCTTCGATCGTGAACCTTTCATTCTCGCCCAACCTTTTCTTCGGGCCTCGTCTCCTTATAGAAGTTTGGCTCGATCCGGAGGGCTAAAAGAAGAAAGAAGTGTTAATATATGTACATACAAAACAATTAATGCATCTAGTCAGCAGAGGCTTAATTAATATATATACCTCGCCGGACTTTGCAACAGTTAAGGCTCCAACACTGGCGGAGCCGTCATCTTCTCTTCCCTCACCATCGGAGTCGTTGAGAAACTGTGAGGTCATGATATCCTCATCTCCCTCACGGATTATTTCCTCCAACGCCTTTTCTTGTTCTAAGTCTCTGTCGTGTTCCATAGTTTCTGCAAATATTACAACATGGCAATATACAACCATGAGGGATGGATTAGTGGCAAACATTGACCTAATCACAACAAGGAATCATATGCATATGAGCAATGGATTAGTGGATTATCGGGGTTATGTTTTAACGACCCCCTCCCCCCTCATGTCGAAGTTATACCAAAATTATCGGGGTTATGTTTTAACACGACCCCCCCCCTCATGTCAAAGTCAATGAACAACATCAAAATTTGTAAGTGATTGCTAAACTTTTATGCTTCATTTATATGAAGATCAATTATCCAATATAACTATGTTCGCGATATGAGGCATTGGACATTATCTAGAATCATATCTGATGAGTCGTCCTATCTTTCGGGAGAGGATAGTTTGCGGACCGCCTCTCTCATGCCTGTCCGACGTGCAAATCAGGTTTTCATATGCCTCAAAATCAAAGTTATCGGGGCTATGTTTTAACGACCCCCCCCCTCTCATGTCGAAGTTACGACGATATTTGTACAAGATGAATACAAGATTTATACACAAGATGAATACAAAATGAATACAAGATGAATACAAGATTTATACACAAGATGAATACAGAACTCAAAAAATGAACCAACCATCATCCTATGAACAAAACTCAACATACGACAAATGGACACCTTTTGTCGAACAGCGGAGGGACGATCAGGGACCAACTCCACGGAGATGCAACACCACAACCTGTAATTCCACCGAGTGAAAACAAATTAGGCAAACCCAAGTATGCCACTGGATAGAATGGAAGATTTTAGTTGAAATGGACCTATAAAGATCATGGCAAACGGATGCACGGAACTCAAATGGTGATCAAAGCAATATGCAATGCAAATCTGTCCATTATAGCTAGATACCAATTTGAAAGCAAGATTTGAACATGCTACAGAATTTCTACATGGCAACAAATGGCATGACATGAATGTACATGTAACACATGGCAAAACATGCTTACTGAACTAATTCAAATGACCCCTAGATCAATGGCAATCATCATGACAAGTTGACAAGTATTAACAGATTTTCAGACTTATTGATATTTGCATGGCATGGCAGAAATGAATAGATAGCAAGTTTACAAGCTTGTAGCACTCACTACAGGTCCTAACATGGCATGAACTAAAATGTACCAGCAAGATGACATCAAAATGCTCCTACTTCATGTTCAAAGATTGCCCAAAAGATGCTTGCATTAAAACATACAAAAAGACAAAATGAACTCTAATGCAAAAAAAATGTTCTTTGATTTGCAAAGGAGCATTATTCTCCCCAATTCTTTTGCACCCACTAAAATTACTCCATCTATTTGATAGTACCCACAACCCATTCCACCAAAAACATTTGGTTCCATAGTTCAAATTTTTCAAATTTCATTCAGTTCAAATTTGGACCAGATTCAAAGTCCATGGTCAAAGCCCAATTTAAATTGCTCCAAAAATTCTGAAACTTTGCCAGACTCTCTTTTGTGCATCAACACCTCACCACAAAAATTCTCAAAAATTCCTAAAATTCCTAGAGCCCTCTAGCATTTCATCATACACTTGACGTGCACTGTTTAGCACTGTCAAAAAATTCAGTAAATTCAAAAAAATTCGGAGAGAGGGGGGAATCGGCGTCAGCGTCGGGGTCGGCGGCGTTGGTGTCCAGCAGGGGGGGGATTAGGAGGACGAGGAGGGGATCGGGGCAGCGCTCACAGCGAGGAGGCGTCGGCGACGAGGGCTCGGGGGCGGCGGCGACGAGGAGCGGGCTCGGGGGCGGCGATGCACGGGGAGGAGGGCTCGGGGACGGCTCGGAGGCGACGACGAGGTCCGGCAGCAGCCTGGCGGCGTCGAGGTGGTCTTCGGCGTCGGGGGAGAGGGAGATCAAAACTGGAGATGGTGCTTGGAATTTTTTTCTAAGTCCTGCTTATATACACACAGATTTAGTCCCGGTTGGAGCCACCAAACGGGACTAAAGCTCGTTTTCGGCAGCCAAATGGGCGCGAAAGCTCAGGCCTTTAGTCCCGGTTCCACCAACCGGGCCTTTAGTCCCGGTTGGTTACACCAACCAGGACTAAAGGCCTGACCGGGCACAGCTGACGGGTGGTGGGAGTTTAGTCCCACCTCGCCAAGCGAGAGGCGCTCGCGTCGGTTTATAAACCTGGCTGTGGGTGAGTTGGCAAGATCCTATCAATGCAGACAGCTCATCGTCTAACCAGGTGCCTCTCTGCCCTGTGGGGCCTACTGGCAGAAGAAATACATGTCCCACGGGCCTGCATCCTGGCCCATATGGTTGGGCTTCTAGTCGTATGCAGGCCGTGGAGTGTAATTTCTCTTGTTAGTAGGCGGGCTTTTTTTCTTTTAATTTTTTTTGCATATGTTACATGTAAATTTTTGGACCTTCTCCAAATCACCTCTAAAATTTTGTACATGGTCACTTACATGTAATACACATGTAAATCCAAGGATATTTTAAATAGGTGTTTTAAAATTATTTTAATGATTTGATTTAATTCTTTTTGCTATTAAAGTTTTTAACAAAAAATACTTTATGAAAATTTTAGTTGGATAAATTTTATATAATTTTAAGTTAATATTATTTTGATCATAACTAGAGTTTTATAAAAGGTTTTTAGTTGATTCTTTTTGCTATTGAAGAATATTATAAAATACTTTGTGTTAACCTAATAATGTTATATTTTCTTTTCTGTTAAGGTATTAGTTTAGTATTTTGTTTTGTTTTCTATTTGCTGTGTTTAACTCCTCTGTATAATTAAAATACTAAAAGGATATGAATAATTGAAATTTCATAACTTAATAAATAATTATTCTAAAATCATGTTTCAAATGCCAAAATGCCCTAGCTAGCTCTTACAAAGATTCCCTCCGGTTTGTCCGAAGTGGCACTTTCCAGCTATAAGTCCGGAAACTCACATTAGAGAGAAAGTGATGGCGGTGAAGCCGGTCACATCCCAGAGTGGGATCTTTTGGGGTATAAAACTATTTCTTCGCGCGTGTCCCTTGCTTATTGCGCCGTAACCATGGATAATCTTCATCATTTAACATTTTATATTATTTTAATTTAATATTATTTTGATCATAACTAGAGTTTTATAAAAGCTTTTTAGTTGATTCTTTTTGCTATTGAAGAATATTATAGTTCTGTTTTAGTTGATCATGACTAGAATTTTATATAACTTTATTCTTTGAAACATCAGGCGGTGGTTTGTCAATATGTTTTTGAAAATATTGAGCAACCAACCGGTGCTCAGAAGACATTCATATTTTGTTTGGACATAATTGCATTGATTAACTCCTCTGTATAATTAAAATACTAAAAGGATATGAATAATTGAAATTTCATAACTTAATAAATAATTATTCTAAAATCATGTTTCAAATGCCAAAATGCCCTAGCTAGCTCTTACAAAGATTCCCTCCGGTTTGTCCAAAGTGGCACTTTCCAGCTATAAGTCCGGAAACTCACAGTAGAGAGAAAGTGATGGCGGTGAAGCCGGTCACATCCCAGAGTGTGTTCTTTTGGGGTATAAAACTATTTCTTCGCGTGTGTCCCTTGCTTATTGCGACGTAACCATGGATAATCTTCATCATTTAACCTTTTTATATAATTTTAAGTTAATATTATTTTGATCATAACTAGAGTTTTATAAAAGCTTTTTAGTTGATTCTTTTTGCTATTGAAGAATATTATAGTTCTGTTTTAGTTGATCATAACTAGAATTTTATATAACTTTATTCTTTGACACATCAGGTGGTGGTTTGTCAATATGTTTTTGAAAATATTGAGCAACCAACCGGTGCTCAGAAGACATTCATATTTTATTTGTACATAATTGCATTGATTAACTCCTCTGTATAATTAAAATACTAAAAGGATATGAATAATTGAAATTTCATAACTTAATAAATAATTATTCTAAAATCATGTTTCAAATGCCAAAATGCCCTAGCTAGCTCTTACAAAGATTCCCTCCGGTTTGTCCGAAGTGGCACTTTCCAGCTATAAGTCCGGAAATACACACTAGAGAGAAAGTGATGGCGGTGAAGCCGGTCACATCCCAGAGTGGGATCTTGGGGTATAAAACTATTTCTTCGCGTGTGTCCCTTGCTTATTGCGCCGTAACCATGGATAATCTTCATCATTTAACAGGATGCTTGGGGTCAGTCTTCACTCTGAAGGGAGAAATTTCATGAAACTTTTCATAATCTTCTGACATGTCTGTCTTGTCCTCCACTCCCACGATGTTTCTTTTCCCTGAAAGAACTATGTGGCGCTTTGGCTCATCGTATGATGTATTTGCTTCCTTATCTTTTCTTTTTCTCGGTTTGGTAGACATGTCCTTCACATAGAAAACCTGCGCCACATCATTGGCTAGGACGAATGGTTCGTCTGTCTACCCAAGATTGTTGAGATCCACTGTTGTCATTCCATACTGTGGGTCTACCTGTACCCCGCCTCCTGACAGATTGACCCATTAGCACCGAAACAAAGGGACCTTAAAATCACGTCCATAGTCAAGTACCCATATGTCCTCTATATAACCATAATATGTGTCCTTTGCCCTATTGGTGTTTGCTGCATCAAAGCGGACACCACTGTTTTGGTTGGTGCTCTTTTTATCTTGGGCGATCGTGTAAAATGTATTCCTATTTATCTCGTACCCTTGGAAAGTCAATACAGTCAAAAATGGTGTCCTGGCCAACAAGTACAGCTCATCTCCAACAGTGGTGTTATCCATGAGATGTGTTTGCAACCAACCGCCGAAAGTCCCCATGTGTTCACGTGTAATCCAGTCGTCAGACTGCTCCGGGAGTTTGGAGCGTTGAATATTCTTATGTTCATTGATATACGGGGCCACCAAGGTAGAATTCTGTAGAACTGTGTAGTGTGCTTGTGCCCAAGAATGCCCGTCCCTACATATTATTGAGTTCGGTCCTAGCGTGCCTTTTCCACCCAGTCTCCCCTCATGCCGCGATTCAGGAACACCAATCGGCTTAAGGTCAGGAATAAAGTCAACACAAAACTCAATGACCTCCTCTATTTGATGGCCCGTGGAGATGCTTCCTTCTGGCCTAGCACGGTTACGAACATATTTCTTTAAGACTCCCATGAACCTCTCAAAGGGGAACATATTGTGTAGAAATACAGGACCCAGAATTGCAATCTTGTCGACTAGGTGAACTAGGACGTGCGTCATAATATTGAAGAAGGATGGTGGGAACACCAACTCGAAACTGACAAGACATTGGACCAAATCATTCTGTAACCTTGGTAGGATTTCTGGATCGATTACCTTCTGAGAAATTGCATTGAGGAATGCACATAGCTTCACAATGGCTAATCGAACATTTTCTGGTAGAAGCCCCCTCAATGCAACCGGAAGCAGTTGCGTCATAATCACGTGGCAGTCATGAGACTTTAGGTTCTGAAATTTTTTCTCTGTCATATTTATTATTCCCTTTATATTCGACGAGAAGCCAGACGGGACCTTGATACTGAGCAGGCATTCAAAAAATATTTCCTTCTCTGCTTTGGTAAGAGCGTAGCTGGCAAGACCTTGATACTGCTTTGGATGCATGCCGTCTTTTTCGTTCATACGTTGCTGGTCCTCCCATGCCTCCGGTGTATCTTTGGTCTTCCCATACACGCCCAAGAAGCCTAGCAGGTTCACGCAAAGATTCTTCATCACGTGCATCACGTCGATTGCAGAGCGGACCTCTAGGTCTTTCCAATAAGGTAGGTCCCAAAATATAGATTTCTTCTTCCACATGGGTGCGTGTCTGTCAGCGTCATTCGGAACAGATTGTCCGCCAGGACCCTTTCCAAAGATTACTTGTAAATCCTTGACCATATCAAGTATATCATCACCAGTACGGAGGACAGGCTTCTTCCGGTGATCTGCCTCACCTTTGAAATGCTTGCCTTTCTTTCTTAAGGCATGCTTGGTCGGAAGAAATCGACGATGTCCTAGGTACACATTCTTCTTACATTTATCCAAATATATACTTTCGATCTCATCTAAACAGTGCGTGCATGCGTGGTATCCCTTGTTTGTCTGTCCTGAAAGGTTACTAAGAGCAGGCCAATCATTGATGGTTACAAACAGCAACGCTCGTAGGTCAAATTCCTGCTATTTGTGCTCATCCCACACAAGTACACCTTTTATGTCCCACAACTGTCAAAGTTCTTCAACTAATGGCCTTAGGTACACATCAATGTCGTTGCCGGGTTGCTTAGGGCCTTGGATGAGCACTAGCATCATAATGAACTTCCGCTTCATGCACAACCAAGGAGGAAGGTTATACATACATAGAGTCACAGGCCAGGTGCTATGATTGCTGCTCTGCTCCCCAAAAGGATTAATGCCATCTGCACTTAAACCAAACCATAAGTTCCTTGCGTCACCTGCAAAGTCCGGCCACTTTCTCTCGATTTTTCTCCACTGCGACCCATCAGCGGGTACTCTCAACTTCCCGTCTTTTTTACGGTCTTCTTTGTGCCATCGCACCAACTTGGCATGTTCTTTGTTTCTGAACAGACGTTTCAACCGTGGTATTATAGGAGCATACCACATCACCTTGGCAGGAACCCTCTTCCTGGGGCGCTCGCCCTCAACATCACCAGGGTCATCTCGTCTGATCTTATACCGCAATGCACCGCATACTGGGCATGCATTCAAATTCTCGTACTCCTCACCGCGGTAGAGGATGCAGTCATTAGGGCATGCATGTATCTTCTGCACCTCTAATCCTAGAGGGCAGAGACCTTCTTTGCTTCGCACGTACTGTCAGGCAATTCGTTATCCTTTGGAAGCTTCTTCTTCATTATTTTCAGTAGCTTCCCAAATCCCTTGTCAGATACACCATTCTCTGCCTTCCATTGCAGCAATTCCAGTGCGTTACCGAGCTTTGTGTTGCCATCTTCGCAATTTGGGTACAACCCTTTTTTGTGATCCTCTAACATGCGATCGAACTTCAACTTCTCCCTTTCACTTTCACATCCTCTCTGTGCATCAACAATGACCCGGCGAAGATCATCATCGGGCACATCTGGTGCCTCTTGATCTTCAGCTTCCCCCGTTGCAGTATCACCGTATTCAGGGAACATAGGATAGTTGTCATCATCCTCTTCTTCTTCGTTGTCTTCCATCATAACCCCTCTTTCTCCGTGCTTGGTCCAAACATTATAGTGTGGCATGAAACCGTTCTTAAGCAGGTGGAAGTGAAGGGTTTTCGAGTCAGAGTAATCCTTCGTATTCTCACAGACAGTAGATGGACAATACATAAAACCATTCTGCTTGTTTGCCTCAGCCACATCGAAAAAATTATGCACGCCCGTAATGTAGTCGGAGGTGCGTCGGTCACCGTACATCCATTGCCGGTTCATCTGCGTGCATTATATAATTAAGTATATCAAAAACCATTACAGAACATCATGAATAGAGAAATGACCAAATTAATACAAGTTCATCATCACATTAAAACCAAAGTACAGTAGTGATCAAATGTTATTACTGAAAAAATAAATACATAAAGTTCATACATAGTTCTCATATAACAACATACAGCTCTCTACACATGTGCAAACTAAGAAGTGCAAACTAAGAAGTTAATTTGAGCTCACCACGGTGGTGCCGGCGACGAGATCGGCGCGGGCGATCGACGGCGGTGAGGACGGGACGGCACCCTACACATGTGCAAACTAAGAAGTTAATTTGAGCTTAAATTGTGCATCTAAATCAAATAAACTCACACATACATTCCTCCACTAAAACCCACAAACCACACTACTTCTAGAGCATTTGAAATGAGCTAAACTAGCAATGACAGATGAAAGGATGAAGTTGCTAACCTTTTTAGAACACTTGGATAGTTGGTGCACCGCCAAACCTAGACAAATCTTGGGGAAAATGGAGCTTGGAGGTCGAGCTTGGAGGAAGAACAGAGGAGAAAGCTTAAGTGTGGCTCCGGCATTTCATCGAACACCTCATGTGCATATATAGGCAAAAAACAGAGTAGCCCACACCTCCACCCTTCCACGGCCAAAAAACAGAGGAGATGGGGGGGGGGGGGGGCGTCGATATATATAGGCAAAACTTTAGTCCCGGTTTGTGTTTAAATCCGGGACTAATGGCCTACCCTTTAATCCCGGTTCCAGACACCAACCGGGACTAAAGGGGTTGCGCCTGGAGCGAGGCCCTTTAGTCCCGGTTGGTGGCTGGAACCGGGACTAAAGGTCCCAGCCGAACCGGGACTGGTGCATGCCGAGGCCCGGCCGGCGTCTTGGCCGCTCGAACCGGGACTGATGCACGCATTAGTCCCGGTTTGTAAGTCGACCGGGACTGTTGCTCTGATTTGGCAAAAACCAATGCCCTTTCGGGTTAAGTGTCGGGACTCACCTGTCGGGTTATGTTGGGACCCACTGTGACGGCTGCCCCCTGCTAAGGTGGATAAGTCATGGACCCACCTCTAGGTTGACGGAAAATGCCGCTAACGCCATCCAGTGGCACCACGGTAACGATATGCCTAGACTTAGTGGCGTAGTCACAATATCGTTTTTGCTAGTGGCGCGCACCAAATTTCGGCTGTGGCTACTGGCACAGCCATAATTTTTCCTAAATTGAATGTTGTTTTCGTTCATCTGATGAATGAAAAATGGATATATCTCAGTTGGAAAAAAAAATGGCTTCATTCTGCATTTAATTTTGGAACTTGTATCATATTCTCCTAGCAGGATCAGTGACGGACTGACAGTACTATAAAATTTGTTGTTGTTTGCTTCATTTCAATGTTGACGGTGGAAATTTAAGAAAAACCCGTTGTGGTAGACATTGTAGCTTGTGCGCATACTATAATCAAATCATCTCTGTTAGTTGCGATGTAGCTTGTCAATTTCGATGGCGCTGATCACAATTTTCCAAATGTGTTGTAATTTAGACATGTTTCTTCGACATACCAAATTAGTAATAGTACATTTGATTGTACCATGCCGACTTGACATGGTGATGTTGTAGAGAGCAATTGCTTCCTATAATCAAATCATCTCTGTTTTTGAAAGGAAAAACCGTTTTGGTAGACATTGTAGCTTGTGCATACTATAATCAAATCATCTCTGTTAGTTGCGTTGTATCTTATTAATTTAGCCATGGCTGATCACAATTTTGCAAATGTGTTGTAATTTAGACAAGCTTCTTCGGCATACCACATTAGTGGTACATTTGATTGTAGCATGAACACTATATCGATCTTTGATGTTTTTGGCATCGTGATGTTGTAGAGAGCAATTGCTTCCTCTACCAACTTGACATGTGCATTAATAAATCTCATTTTCACTAACCTTTCGCACCATGCTGTTGCAAGTTTGATAATCAAATACGAATGGGTATGAGAATTTTCCAGTGCAAATAGGAATGCAATATGAGACATCAGGTTCAGAGAACAATGTAAAGGAAAAATATTGTTTTCCTATTTAAATGCCCCACCTTTGATTGTATGAAATTAGCATCGATCATATGCTATACTTTCTTTAGCACAAAATAAAAATACTCTGTTAGCACAATAAGTTATATTTGGAGAGAGTTATCGAACCCTTTAGTTTTTGTTAGAGGAACGAACGTTTAGTTTGAATCGTTTTTGGGTCGTGGCCGACGGCCTACGGGCTTGCCATCGATATGTGGAGGCTGATTTTATTCATTGGGCCAAGTGTTTGTGTCGAACAAGCCCAAGATACATCCCCATCTCGTCAGACCCGAACGACGGCCATGGCCAAGTTTGCCGCCGGCGACCGCAGCTACGGATCCCATCCCCATTCGCCCTCCGCTTCCGACCGCAATGCAGCCTCCTCGAGCCCTAAGCGCATCTCCCTCTAGGCCCTCCATCTTCAGAGGCAAGCGACGGCCATGGCCTCTCCGCCGGCGAACGGCTTCGACCTCCACTCGCTCTCCGCCGCCGCCGGCCCCGCCTCCACCAACCGGTAAGCGCATCTAACTCCAAGTCAAGGTCCTCCCTATTCCTTGATCCCTGAGCCGGCCACACGGCTGCCGAGACTTATTTTACTTTTACCGCAAAAAAAAAAAAGACTTATTTTACTTCCTCGCACTCCCACCCGTTGCAGAATTCTCGTGCACCTGCAGCTCATGTCGCTGCCTTCCATGGCTGAATCCGGCGTTAACTGGGGCAGGGATTCATCCACCGTGAAAGCGTCATTTCTGATGCCGATGCTTGGCTGGAAGTATTTTCTTTTACACTGCCATCGTAGTTCACATCTCTACTTAATGACGGCCAAGGTCTGGGGTCCAATATAACTGTGGTAACGCCACCAACCCACTGGATTTATTAGAGATTTTTAACCCAGTAGTAGGGTTTAGATTTTTAACCAAATTAAGTAACAAGCAGCAGCAGCTGAAGCCTAACGTTGGTGAAATGGATCAAAGCAAGCTCTGTACTAGTTTGCTTTGGCTCTATCTTCCTGTGCTCCTCCCAGTTGTGTCGTCCCTACGTGTGCCCAAGCATCAACTCCAAGGATTAATTTACACCCCACTGTCAATACAAATATGAACCCAGCACGAGATTTGAAGCCAAGCCTCTATTCTAATTTTCTCTTGAGTTACATCCGTTGGGGTGAGTTGACTGATTGACCTGAAGGTGCTCTCGCATCTCTATAACTTCACTCGTCCCACACATCTTTCCCCTGCTCCTTCACATTTGTCATCTCTCTGCACCCAGCATACTCTGTCACATCTCGAACTCATTTCTTCTTGCAACTTCGCTAGTCTTCTGCTCAACAACAGGCTTGTCCTCGGATGGTTGCGGTAACTTGTGCTTAGTTAGAATGGTTGGTTAATTAAGGAGCTCTTTACCTAGCATGGGTGGCTGTCCAGATACAAAACGGGCTCTAGTTGTCTGCCACTACAACTCAAAATAAATCACAGACACCAAGACGACTAGAAAAAGGGTTCCAGCCATTATCATTACTTCACTGGGCATGGAAATTTCAGGGATAAACAAGTTCCAGCGGAGGTAAGCGTGCGCAGGAGTGCAGTGTCACACTGCACTGCATGGGAAAAGCGACTATCCTGCGGCGTGAAGATGAATTGCTTTTTGTTTGATGTAACGTGCTATGAGAATATAAAGTTGTTCAGGTCTTTATTTAACTTGTAGTGACGTGTAAAATATAGTGCTCTGTGTTTGTTAATTTGCTGCCATGCATCCCACTTTAACCCTTTTGATGCAATACGACTCCTTGTTATGGCCTTCACTCTGCAACTTTCCTCCCAAGATATCCAGTATTTATAAGTGTCGCTATGTTAGTACAAATTTCGAAGAGAGTAGATAGTAGGTGTACTACTGCGGCTCCTCGATGTCTGACATGGGCTAGGACGGGTGCTTAACTAGAAGAAAACGATGACATCTTTCAAATCCATATTCTTGCCGGCTTTCTCTAGGCCAAAAGCAGAATGGAAGAACATACCGCTGTGCACGCCATGTGCCGGGAATATTTTGAGTTCTGAAGGGTTTTGCTACCCAACATAGCATAAGTTTATCTGTATGTATGCTAGATCTTGATTTGGGAATGGATAAAAAAAAAGGCCACCAGAGATGGAGGCAGAGATGTGGGCACGAATGATGAGATACTTTCTCTCCCTTACTAAATATAAGACGTCTTCTTAGTTAAAATTGAACTATCAAAACATCTTATATAAACAGAGAGTATATTTTTACTTGCTCTTCTTCCGGCCCATTGTAGGTTTTTTTTACTTGCTCTTCCTCCCCATCATTGCAGGATTCACGTGCCTCTCCAGCTAGCTCACATCTCTGCCTACGGTGACTGATTTCTGCGTTAACTGGCTAAGGGCATCCACATCACAGTAGGTAAATCTGGGTAGCTAAAATCAGTTTTACCTGCTGTTATGGTGCATTCTTAGCTACTGAAATTCTTGCTCCACAGCAGAATAGCTAAATGGAAAGATAAATGATACTGGAACCCATATGTCATTCACTGTGTTCTTCTTTTTATCCAAATCAAAAATAACCACAGGAGGCTCACATGGGCTCAAGCGAGATTTTACCTCCCACTGCAGTGCAGCTACAAATATACCTCTCAAGGAAGGAATTTAGCTACTGTTATAGGGATACATTCCAAGA
Source organism: Elymus sibiricus (assembly GCA_039707655.1). Lineage (NCBI taxonomy): Eukaryota > Viridiplantae > Streptophyta > Magnoliopsida > Poales > Poaceae > Elymus > Elymus sibiricus. The sequence continues at coordinate 17,306,929 of CM077672.1, read as the reverse complement.
TAGCCAGTGGGGTGTTTTTTGGCTTGGGTAGCTATTTATTTTACCTATCCCTACTCTGCTGTGGATGTTCTAAGGGATACAACGATTCCAATTTTTTTAGATGAATAGATCTAATAATAAGTGTCGCTATCGGAGGGAATACATGATACATTGTTTTATTTGAAGATAATCATGCTAATTTAATTTTCTGAAATTTGACAGAATCCAGAAGGCATCACATTTAGTCACAAGCAGCAGCTGAAGCTTAACAGTAGTGAAATGAATCCAAGGAAGCTCAAATTGGTTTTGCTAGCTCTATCCGACCCATTGGTCTCCTCCATGTGCCCAAGCATCAACTACGAGCATTAGTTACATTCCAGTGGCAATAACTATATCATCCACAAGGTTTTTTTTTTCGACGAAATTTCGTCGAAATTTTGGAAATTTCGCATATTTCGGTGGGCCTCGAGATTTGTCACTTTCGGCCCAAACTTTCGGATTGGCCCAAATTTGTCCCTGGGCCTTGTTACGGCTGTACGATGGAAGTATATCGGTCTCTGCAGTGCGTCGCCCGACTCTAGGTCCAATTCGACTCCAGAAATCGCGAAATCGAGAGCTCCTGGCGGCGGCCGCCGCGCGAGCTCAACCTGCCTCGATGGCGTCCCTCGCCGCCTTCCACCCCACCCTCCCCCACGCGCGCATCTCCTTTAACTCCCGGGCAGAGCCCGTTCTCCTCACTCCTCAGCGCACCACCCCTTCCTCCTCTCTTCCCACACCCTGGAGCACTCGGTCGCCGCCACCGTTCGACGCTGCTGAAGTTCGCCAGAGCAGCTGGGAGCTCGGAGCCAGCCCCATTGCCTTCTCCTCCGCAAGCCGCACTGGGTGCGCCGTTCACCTGCGCATCGGCACTCCTCATACCCCAACCCCACCACCGGCCTCCTCCCGTCGCGCAGGCAGCGGCGCGGGGTCAGCCTCGCCATCTCCGCATGCGCCTCCTCCTCCGCCGCGTCGCCTTCGGCCGCTGGGCGCGGAGACCGGTCGTCCGACGCTGCCTCGCTGCGTCTGCCACGGGAGCGGCGGCGCCCTCCCATCTCCCGCGGCGAACCCCCATCGAATCGGGCTCCCTCTTGCGCTAATGTGCTGTTTTTTTTTGCGGGGAATCATAGGGTTTTTATTCCAAGATGATAGAGTTACAATCTTCAGCGACTAAATTGCTGACGCATGGGGGTGGATGGCCCAGCCAACAAGCTGTGCTATCCCCACTTCTACCAAAGTTCGCTAAACAATCTGCAACTCTATTCTGTTCACGAAGGATTTTAACAAGAATAACAACCCTATCACTCAAGTAACTTTTGATCTCCGAAACCAAATGGCCATATGCTGATCTGTCAAGAGAGTCATCCGAGAGCATCTTGAGAGCCACAGCACAATCAGACTGAAGCATAATTCTTGCGTTAATGTGCTGTTGAATTGACTTAATTTCTGATTTTTCGATTTTTTTTTAATTTTTCGGATTTTTTGGTCAAAGTTCAATTTGAATTCAAATTTTTTCGAATCGAAAGTTTTCAAAATTTTCCGTAGTTTCGGTAATTTCGCATTTTTCGCCTCCCCTCGAAAATTTTTGCCCATCGAAAAAAAAAACCTGATCCATGCATATCTGCTAACTGTCTTTCGAAGACCGGACTGTCCGGCCAAGTCAAGAAAAGTACAGGATTAAGCCAGCGGTTCCATGTAAGGTTGCGTGACTAGTGCAAGAGTTCTCTTTTATTTTTCAGCAGCCATGCCGGTGATAGCGCCCTAGGTGCTGCTAACCATGTGAAGGATAGAATTAACTGGCAAGCTTTAAAAGGAGCAGCCTCTCGCTGGGTGACAGCGCCCTAGGTGTGCCATAGTGCGACTGAGTTGGTGAGATAGCAAGAGCCAGTTCGTATGGGTGTCTCAAGTGCTGTGCATTGGTGCGAGGAGTGGCAGCTGCGCATCCTCGTTCTTGGCACCCTCTTCGTCCAATATCTCCTGCTCATCTCTGCCGCCTTGCGTAAGAGCAACTCTAGCAGATACCTCAAACCATACCCAATCCCAAAAAACTGCCAATATGAGAGATGTGGCTCAAAGAACAGATACCTCATAGCATTCCCAATCCCTAAATTTTTTTGAGGCATCTCCTAAAATCTCAGACCACTAGTGCAGAATCGGCCTATAGTGCCGGTTCGTAAGGGCCTTTAGTCCCGATTCAGGAACCGGCACTAAAGGGTGGGGACTAAAGCCCCCCCCCCTAGTCCCGGTTCAACACGGCCCGGGACCAAAGGCCCACCACGTGGCACGAGCCGGCGCCGGGGGCTGGGGGACCTTTAGTCCCGGTTGGTAACACCAACCGGGACTAAAAGTATTTCATTTAATTCTGGGTTTATGAATTATGGTTTATTTTTCCTTTTAATTTTGTGTTTTCCATTTAATTCTTTTTCATTTCAAACATGTTTTACGCTACTACATACTGTACACATTATGCATATATATATAAATAGAATTTCTCGTAGAACCGATCATATATATATCATCGAAATTCTCGTACGACCATTCACATACACATATATATATACAATTTGGTATATACAATTTCTCCTACAATTTGCGGATCATTACATGCAGGCATTACAGCTTGTAATGGTATTCTTCTTTGGGATCTATGACCTGGTCGAGCAAAAATCCCGCTATTTCCTCTTGAATTGCTCGTATGCGATCCATTGGTAGGAGCTTGCCCCGCATCTCCGACAGCTTTAAAGAAGGAGATCAAGATGAATATATTAGTTGTGTGTATATATATTAGATCATGATAAAAAAATTGTGGATAGTGTTCTGGCAAACGTACCCAAAGTTGTCTTCCAGATTTTTCCATTTCGGACGTCATCATGCGAATGGTCTCGCAAACATAGTATGCGCATAAATTATTCCCCGGCGCCTGGCTCAGCCACTTTACGAGAATAAAATTCAATCAGATAATAATTAATCAAGCATGATAATGGTATTGAAACTAGAATTAAAGAGATGCACGGACTTCGCTAGCTAGTACTCCCTCCGTCCGAAAAAAGCTTGTCCCAAGCTTGTGCCTCAAATGGATGTATCTAGCACTAACTTGGTGCTAGATACATCCATTTGAGAGACAAGCTTTTTCGGACGAAGGGAGTACTACTTAATTACCTTGGGTCGCACCCATTTCAGCTGTTGTTTCCATTTGCCGGTGACCTCTTTGATGAACTTTTGCCAAGCTCTGCCCGCCGGCAAAGAAAATGAATAAAGGAGTTATTAATTAGTTGATATCAGGAAATGAACTAAAGAGGCCGACATAGTGCGATAATGATTGAAATTACCTGTCGACCATCCCCTTCACGATTTCGTATTCGGATGGGTCTTTATATAGTGAGTCCAGTACTTGAACTTTTCCCTTGTCAACTTCAATGATTAACAAGATCCAGTGGAAACTGCATGCACACATGTTTGTATATTTAAGCGGGCATGTGCATAACTCATCAACTACACTTATTAACATCTAGTAAGCAAAAATAGAATTTGTAGTACAAGATATAGTAACACTCACCCGAAGTTGTAAGGAAGTAGTATTTCTGGTTGGGTGTTTAGTCGCTTCAAAAACTCTAGCAAGCTGATCTCTGTGTCTTTTCTCGACCATTCAATTGACCATGTCTCTTGATTAATCGTATTTGGGTCAATGAACCCAATGCCATAGCGTCTAGCTTTTTTCATTTCATACATCTTCATTCTGCATAATACCACAGAAAAGAATATAGTGAGGATAATTACAGGTAATGAACGAGCACAACTAGCTAGAGACTTAAATTACAGAAAGAAATCACTTACAGATAATAGCAACTGACGATAGATTTGTCGAGTGCGTCTTGATTGAATAACTGAAACATCTCTTGAAACTCAACCCACAAATCTTTTGCATGGAAGTAATGCTCTTCCTTGATTTTCACCATGAGGGACTCTTGATCGGTCTTTGCTGCTTCTATCATCTACCACTTATGCAAATTGTACATTCTCGTTGGTAGAAGCGGGACCTGCTCAGGCTTGACCAGAGGTTGGCCGCGGACATATTTCCATCTTAGTTCCTCCTCTTTAAACACGGGGAGTTCCTCGGTGCCTAGGAGTTGTTCAACAGTGAGACCGGCCTCTTTAGCCTGCCTTTTATGATCGTCGGTTATTACCAGCTGATGGGCGGTACTCACATGTGTTTGTACAATGAGCGGGGGGATCGATTGCACTGCCTGTTCTCCCAGCTGGGGAACAGTTTTCCCACTTTTTTTGCCAACTGCTTGGCTCGAGCTCGAGCTCGACTCCTTCTTTTGTTGTGCCTGATATAACTTCTTGATACAACGCTCATAGTCTGAGTCCGTATGCTTGACAGCCGGTTGAGCATTATCAATAAAGTGTTGTATGACATCCTCACATACTTTCTCCTTTGGCGGCGGGGGCGGTTTCGGTCCAAAATGGGCCTTCAATTGGGCAGCCACTTCGGCTTTGGTTTCCTCCTCAGTCAGGTGGTAAGGCAATTTCGGAAGAGGCTTGAGGCTTAGACCATATTTGTATTTCTTGCCTGTTGTACCGCTAGCCGCCGTAGCTGCGGCGCCTCTCTTCCGCTGTTGCCTAGGCGGCGGAACCCGCTGAGACGGCGGAGACGGCTGACGCGGTGCCGGACTTGGAGGAGGAGGAGTTGGCTGACGCGGTGCCGGCGGAGATGGCTGACGCGGTGCCAGGCTTGGAGGAGGAGGAGTCGGCTGACGCGGTGCCGGCGGAGGAGTCGACTGACGCGGCGTTGGACTTGGAGGAGCAGGAGTCGGCTGACGCGGTGGCGGACTTGTTGCAGCAGGAGTCGGTGGCCTTGGAAAGATGATGCAATCCTTTTTCCATAGAATGATACGATGTATGGCCTCTCCCAGTGTGCTCTCCTCGTCACCTCCAGGAATGTCAAGCTGTAGCTCGTAATATCCTGACATCACTTCATCAACCCCGACACGAGCATAGCCAGCTGGAATCGGATTGCAATTGAAGGTTGCTTCAGGGGGATTTGTTAAAGCATAGCCGTCCACCACCTTCATGGATAGGTTCTTCACTTTCATGTGTAGCTCACAAGTAGTCCTATCTTTGATATCATCCACATGGTATCTAGCCAGCAGTGCATCATCGGCCGGGGTGGAACCCACGCTGCTTCTCGGCATAGATGGGACGGTGCTATCCAATGCTGGATCGATCTGCTCCTGCTGTCGCTGAGACGCCCTTTCCTGCTCTGCTCCCCAAAAGGATTAATGCCATCTGCTCCCCAAAAGGATTAATGCCATCTGCACTTAAACCAAACCATACGTTCCTTGCGTCATCTGCAAAGTCCTTCCCCTTTCTCTCGATTTTTCTCCACTGCGATCCGTCAGCGGGTACTCTCAACTTCCCGTCTTTCTTACGGTCTTCTTTGTGCCATCGCATCAACTTGGCATGCTATTTGTTTTGGAACAAATGTTTCAACCGTGGTATTATAGGAGCATACCACATCACCTTGGCAGGAATCTTCTTCCTGGAGCGCTCGCCCTCAACATCACCAGGGTCATCGTGGCTGATCTTATAGCGCAATGCACCGCATACCGGGCATGCATTCAAATCCTCGTACTCACCGCGGTAGAGGATGCAGTCATTAGGGCATGCATGTATCTTCTGCACCTCTAATCCTAGAGGGCAGACAGCCTTCTTTGCTTCGTACGTACTGTCGGGCAATTCGTTGTCCTTTGGAAGCTTCTTCTTTAACATTATCAGCAACTTTTCAAATCCCTTGTCAGATACACCATTCTCTGCCTTCCATTGCAGCAATTCCAGTGTGGTACCCAGCTTTTTCTTGTCATCTTCGCAATTTGGGTACAACAATTTCTTGTGATCCTCTAACATGCGTTGCAACTTCAGCTTCTCCTTTTCACTTGCGCAGTTTCTCTTTGCATCGGCAATGGCCCGACCAAGATCATCAGCGGGCTCATCTGATGCCTCTTCTTCAGCTTCTTCCCGCATTGCCGGCTCAGCTTCTTCCCCCATTGTTGTACCATCGTATTCAGGGAACCCATGGCCAGGATAGCTGTCGTCATCCTCTTCTTCTTCATTCTCTTCCATTAGGACCCCTCTTTCTCCGTGCTTGGTCCAACAGTTATAGCCGGACATGAAACCGGACTCAAACAGGTGGACGTGAATGGTTCTTGAGTTAGAGTAATTTCGATCATTCTTACAGCCAGCACATGGACAATACATAAAACCATCCGCCCGCTTGTTTGCCTCAGCCGCAACCAGAAAAGTACGCACGCCATTAATGAACTGGGGAGAGCATCGGTCATCGTACATCCATTGCCGGCTCATCTTCATTACACAACACCGAAAAGACCAAATTAATACAAGTTCATACATAAAGTTCATACACACTTGTTCTCATAAAACAACATACAAACTCTATAGCTAAAGCATTTAAATGCAACAACAAATGCGATCAAGATCGCAACTAAGGTAACAATTGATCCAACAGCATAGTGATACCAAGCCTCACTATCAATGGCATATTTTTTAAATTTTCTAATCTTCAAGCGCATTGCATCCATCCTGATCTTGTGATCATCGACGACATCGGCAACATACAACTCCAGTTTCATCTTCTCTTCTTCAATTCTTTTCAATTTTTCTTTCAAATACTCGTTTTCTTTTTCAACTAAATTTAACTTCTCGACAAGAGGGTCGGTTGCAATTTCCGGTTCACATACCTCCTAGATAAAAATATCTATGTCAACTTGATGGGCATAATTGTCATAAACACGAAATGCAACAAATAGTTATAAAAGAGAATATACCACATCCGAATCATAAACCGGACGAGGGCCCACGGGGACGGATATCAAAACCATGCCACTATGTATAACAAACAACGTACGGGTAAGAAAATTATACAAGTAACTATCTAAATCACACAAACATGATTTTCTTTTTATAAAAAGGATAAGAACAAGAGGCTCACCAAGGTGGTGCCGGCGAAGATACGGTGCGGGCGATCGACGGTGGTTAGGACGGGGACAGGAAGGCACTAAGTAAACCACACCTACACATCCAAACTAAGAAGTTAATTTGAGCTCAAATTGTATATAAATCAAATAAACTACCACATATAAATACTCCCAAACTAAAACCCACAAATCACTATACTTATAGAGCATTGCAAGAGCTAATCTAGCAATGAGAGATGAAAGGACAAAGTTGCTAACCATTGTGAACACTTGGATGGATGGGGTGCCTCCAAATCTTGATAAATTTTGGCAAAAATGGAGGATGAGCTCGAGGAAGAGGGGAAGAACAGAGAGGAGAGGAAAGGGGAAGAACAGAGAGCTAGGGCTGGACGAAGGGTTTATATAGGAGCATCTTTAGTCCCGGTTCGTTATACAAACCGGGACTAAAGGTGAGCCTCTAGTACCGGTTCGTGACACGAACCGGGACTAAAGGTGATCGTGGGGCCCCAGCCTGACACCAGCCTGCCACCACCCCTTTAGTCCCGGTTCGTGTCACGAACCGGTACTAGAGGTTCAACACGAACCGGGACTAATGATGCCGCCCCCCTAGCCGTTGGAACCGGGACTAATGGTCACATTAGTACCGGTCCGTTTCCAAACCGGGACTAATGGGGCTCACGTAAAGTCCTTTTTCTACTAGTGGACCACATCTCTCAAATATAGTAGATACACCACCATCTCCTATCTCTTCTCTCATATTTCAGTTTGTTGGCGCGATGGACATTTCCGGACTCGTCGAGCGCGCGTGCGACGGAGGGGCCGGCGTCCGTCCCCGTGGTGTCGCAGTAGAGCCGCAGGAGGGGCCGGCGTCCATCTGCGTGGCGCGGGAACGAGACGCCGAGGTTGATGCGTGGGAACGAGGCGCCGAGGTCGCGGCTCCGGTCGGGCGGGGGGTGAAGACAACCTCGGTCCCGCGACCTGCAGAATAGAGCCCCGTGCTCTCCTTCCATGGCCGCGTCCAAGCCCAGTCCCCGTCGAGCCGCGACCAGCCTCCAAATCGAAGCCCGGTAGCCCCTCACCGCAGCGCACCCCCCAAGTCCGCCGCAGCACATCACGACTGGCACCGCGAGCCCCTCCCCTTGCAGCCGCTTCCCCTGGCCTCCGCGCCACCTTGCCGGCGTCCCGTCCGCGGCGCACGCAGGCCACCCGAGCGCGCCTCCCCATCCAGTCGAGCGGAAGAAGAAGGCGCCTCCCTTGGAGCTCCTTCCCCCCGTAGGGAAATTTCTGTGTCAATGACGATTGGGACCCACATGCTAGTGTATACAGACAAAATTATAGGAGATGCTGTTTTGAGGTATCCGTTCTTTGGAGCATCTCCTAAACCCACAAAAACCATATAGGAGATGCCTCAAACACAAATTATAGGAGATGCAATTTGAGGTATCTGCTAGAGTTGCTCTAAGCTTGCTATCCCTTCCTAGTGTAGATCCATAGTATGGCTTGCGTACCTAGGGAGTGATGCTCTTGCTATATACGCCCTTGCCACCCTTTTTACCCACCAGAGGAAGCTAGATTGTAGCTCCATCGTCAGGTCACAAAAAGATTGTAGCCTCTCAAAAAAGCAATAGTGTCCTAGAGGTGGTGTGGGCACCGGTTCTTCTGATTCACCTTGGTGTGCGGGATCTTATAACTGCCTACAACATTGAGGATAATGAGGTATGGAAGCGGCATGTTGTCACCTCAGTGTCTCAGGTCGCAGTAGCCATCTATGTGTTTTGTAAAACATGGAGAGGCAGCGACAAGAGGTTGCTGCAAGCAGCCATCCTGCTCTTCATCCCCGGAGTCCTCAAATGTATAGAGTAGCCAGTGGCTCTTATGAGTGCTAGCATTAATAGTTTAGCGAGCTCTTCTGGCACAGCTCTAAGGATAGGGAGCTCGCTTGAAGGATACGTGATAGAAGCAAGCTCTTTTGTCTCCTCGGTTCCTCCTGAGCAGCCTGAAGCACACGGAGACGGCGATGCAGAAGCACTAAGGCAGGGCAATTGTTAGGGCATATTTCTCCCTTAGTGGTTTTGGTGATTGATGACAATGCTTTAGCGGATTAATCGTGTGCATTGAGCATTTCAGATGATCTATCATATGGCACAAGACGATTCGTGCCCCTCGGAGATATAGACTCAAGACGGTTATTTTTCCTGTGTTCATTTTTCGGTGGATTTGAGTCATAGGGAAACCGTACTATTAAGAGGGGGTCCGCTTCGGAAAGTTTTGGCTGGAATCATCACGTACACATCTGCCCTTTGCACCCACTTTGCCTTCCCGCTTCTTTGGAGTTCTTCCCTGTTTTTCTGACAACTAGTCCTAAAGCTACCCAGCGGTAGTACCGCTCTGGCCAGCGGTAGTACCGCTTGTTAGCGGTACTTCCGCCGGTCCAGTACCGCGCGTACTACCGCTTATTCGGAGGGTTCTTTTGTCTATTTACGCTCAGCGAAAGTAGCGCGGCAGTAGGGCGGTAGTACCGCTTGCGGTACTTCCGCCCCTACCACCGCTCCACTGCCGTTGATCTCGCTGTAGCTCAGTACGCTAAGTGGAAGTAGCGCGGCAGTAGAGGGTGGTAGTACCGCTTACAAGCGGTAGTACCGTCCTACCACTACCGCTGCTACTTCCGGTTATCTTCTAGCTTCTGGACTAGTTTGCCACCTCCCGGCAGTAGGGCGGCTGTAGTGCACGGTAGTACCGCTTACAAGCGGTAGTACCGTCCTACCACTACCGCTGCTACTTCCGGTTATCTTCTAGCTTCTGGACTAGTTTTCCACCTCCCGATAGTAGGGCGGCAGTAGTGCATGGTAGTACCGCTGCTACGGTACTGCCGCCGTACTCTGCCCTACCACCAATGATTCCTGTATACTGCACCCTAAGCGGTAGTACCGCTGGGGAGAGCGGTAGTACCGCTCCGGCGGCACTACCATCTCGGAGTGTGTTGCTCGTGCACTGTATTATTGGAACTACTGCCCGGGCGGTAGTACCGCTCCTGGAGCGGTACTACCGCTTGTGTGCGGGTTGTGGACAGAAAAACGGTTAGATTTGTCCTCACTATATATAGGGGGTCTTCTTCCCCAAGAAGTCCCACCTCTTATCCCCCCAAGCTCCATTGTTGCTCCAAAGTCCTTTTTTGCCCGATCTCTCTCCCTAGCTAACAAAACTTGTTGTTGCCCTAGGGTTTGGGGGAGAAGGCCTCGATCTACAATTCCACCAAGAGATATTTGATTCCCCCCACTAATCCCTTGCGGATCTTGCTACTCTTGGGTGTTTGGGCACCCTAGAGGGAAGAGGTCACCTCGGAGCCACATTCCATTGTGGTGAAGCTTCGTGGTGGAGTTGGGAGCCTCCAATTAAGTTGTGGAGTGTGCCCCAACCTTGTTTGTAAAGGTTTGGTCGCCGCCTTCAAGGGCACCACTAGTGGAATCACGGCATCTTGCATTGTGCGAGGGCGTGAGGAGAATACGGTGGCCCTAGTGGCTTCTTGGGGAGCATTGTACCTCCACACCGCTCCAACGGAGACGTACTTCCCCCCTAAAGGGAAGGAACTTTGGCAACACATCCTCGTCTTCACCGGCTCCACCTGTGGTTACTTCTTACCTTTACTTTGTGCAAGCTTATATTGTGTTTTATCTTGTGCTTGCTTGTGTTGTGGTTATTGTGCTCATCATATAGGTTGTCCAGCTAGTTGCATATTTAGACAACCTATTTTGTTATTAATCCTAATTTGATTAAAAGAGCTAAAAATTGGTTGTTGCCTATTCACCCCCCCTCCCCTAGTCAACCATATCGATCCTTTCAATTGGTATCAGAGCCTCGTCTCTTTTTAAGGGCTTTACCGCCTAAAGAGTATGGTTGATGATGTGGATGTGGGTGACGGTACGTCCACGGCCATGGAGTCGTCCTCGGTCTCCCGAGATGACTTGAACGAGGCTATTGCCGCGCTTAAGTCATCAATGACGGACGAGGTCAAGTCCATGTTAAAAGATTTGCTTGATGGCATTAAATTATCTACCGCTCCCGAGAAAGTAGTTAATCCTACTTCCTCAGAAGCAGATGCCGACTCCGGTAAGGAGGCGGCTAAGAGTCCAAGGACCAATGCCTCTCAAGGAAAGAATGGGTCGGGCATCCATGCCGCGGTTGCCCCTCCCCCGGTCTATGGTGGACCGGTACCTTCACCGCATATTAACTCGCATGGGCCACCTCCTAAGCTTGATTTGAATAACTTTCATGATTGGGTTTTTCGTATCAAGTCTCATTTGAATCACAGCTCAACACAACTTTGGAGAGTTATTGAGCAAGGCTTCTACCCGCATGATCCATACAACATGACTCCAAGAGAAGAAGTGGACAATCAACTCAATCACTCCGCTTTGTTCATTCTTCAAGTCGCAATGCCTCCGGAAGAGCTTTCTCACTTGCGGCCATTCATCCGAGCAAAGGATGCTTGGGAGCACATCATCTCTTTGTACAAGGGAAGCTCGAGCATTCAACGCTCCAACTTTGAGGTCATTCTTGATGAAGCCGATGAGTTTGTGATGAAAGATGATGAAGATCCTCGTGAGGTTTACCGGAGATTGACCACTCTCGCGGTCTCACTCCGAGACCATGGGAGCAAAGACACGGATGACACTTGGGTCAAGCGCAAGTTCCTCAAAGCCATCATGCCCTTCAACAAGGCCATGTCCTCCGTGATCCGTCAAAGGCCGGACTTCCATACCTTGTCCTTGAGTGAAGTGTTGGATGAGTTCATCGCAATGAAAATCTTGAACAAGACCGCCGACAACGCTCTTCTACGAGTCCAACGGTCAAAGAAGCCCAACCTTGCTTTGAAGGCCAAGGCCATTTGAAAGGATCGAGATGGACCTAGAGGGGGGGGTGAATAGGTACAATTACAAATTTTAATTGTTACTTAGCAATTTTAGGCAATAGTGCGGAATATGAAAATGAGCCTAACAATTGCAAAGGTGATTCTAGTGCTAAGCAGGGTGACAAAATACAACAAGTATTGGATAGGCAAACACAATATAATGCAAGTAAAGATTAAGAGACAAATAACCACAAGTAGGGAGCTAGGGTTAGGGATAACCGCAATTCCGAGAGACGAGGATGTATGCCGATGTTCACTTCCTTGGAGGGAAGCTACGTCACCGTTTAGAGAGGTGGATGTTACCACGATGGCACACCAACGCCACGAAGGCTCACCCCATTCTCTCTTTGAGAAATCACCACGAAGGCGATTCTCAACCACTAGTGGTAGACCTTGGGGTGGTCTCCAAACCCTCACAAACTTTCCGGGGGTAATCACAATGAAACGATTCCTCTCCGAAGAACTCCTACCGCTTAGGAGTCTCCAACCTCCAAGAGTAACAAGAACGATGGGGAAAGCTCAAGACTTGCTCAAATCACTAATTCCTTTGGTCAAGAGAAGGGGAAGGAGTGGATCTATCACTTGATTGGACAACTTCTTGCGGATTCTCTCAAATCCCTTCGGGATCTATGATTTGGTGTATGAGGTTGTGAGAGAGAGTGAAATGTGTTCTAGGGTTAGCTCAAAGTGAATGGTAAACCGTATCCCGTGATGGAAGAAGGCTATATATATAGTGATAGTGCATATATGACCGTTGTGGTATAAGTGACTGCGTCGGGTCGGACATCCGGGCCAGGGGCCGGACATCCGGGCGTTTGAAATATACACAGCATATGCACAGAGCAGAGTAGAACTAGAGGACCCGGACATCCGGACCTGTACCCGGGCGTCCGGCTGCCCATGAGGTGCCGGACATCCGGCGGAGGGGCCGGACATCCGGCGAGTGAAACCACTGGCATGGTCAACCTACTGGATAGGAAGGGCCGGATATCCGAGGGAGTCCTGGACGTCCGGATGCACAGGAAAGCCCGGACATCCGGCCGTGTGCCGGACATCCGGCGGGTGAACACCAAAAACCAGACACACTACTGGATAGACTGGATCGGATTTCCAGGGGAGGCCCGGATATCCGGCAGGGGGACCCGGACATCCGGCCGCTGGGGACAGAGAGACAGCCTTCTCTGTGTTGTGTGAGCCGGATTTCCGGCAATGCCCTGGACATCCGGCAGCCCCAGCATACCACACATATGAGAGAGAGAGAGGGAGAGAGAGGGGAAAAACTATGTGAAAAATATTTAAGCCACTTTTGACTAAATAAGATGGTCACTTTTCAGAGATGTGGCTAGATAGAAAACGACGGAATTTGCTATGACTTGAGCATGTCTTTCACTAACCCTATCGATCCCCTCTTAATAGTGCGGGATCCCTATACTCAAGAAAACAACATGAAAACTCGTCAACCTCTTATATCTTCTTTCTTGAGTCCTATCCATCGCATATCCTTGATCCACACACAAGGTCACACGGAGACTAATCACCTGAGATTCACTTGACAAACATAATTAGTCCCCTACATGTAAATTGTCATCAACATCAAAATATGATGTAAGGGCATGATTGCACTTTCACCATTCCGGACGAAGAAGAAGAAGAAGAAGGAGAGTTGCCCCGAAGACACCAAATATGCTTTCCACGAGCACATGGCTCTTGCGTCTAGGCAATTTTGGGCAACAAGAGAAACTCCAAGCCCAACTTCTCCAAGAACAACTCAAGTGGCTCCAAGGGGAAGCAACGTGTGAGAACTTGCTACAATTGTGGCAATGTGAGTCACTTTGTCGCGGATTGCCCATACGAGAAAAGGGAAGACAATGGTGGCAAGCTCATCCGCAAGGATAAGTCCAAGTCCTTCTCCAACAAGAACAACTTCACCAAGAAGGTGCCACAAAAGGGGTTGGTGGTGCAAGAAGAGTACAACTCCGATGATGATGATGATGATGCAAGTGGTGAAGGGATTGCAACAGCCTCCGTGGCCATTGCCATCTCTTCCCCAACCTCGGTGTCTCTCTTTGACTCCCCCAACGAGAACATCATCTCCTACCCCAAATGCCTCATGGCAAAAGGCGTCAATAAGGTAACCTCCAACATCAAAACTTCCATTTCTACTAATCCTTCTTTGATGGATTGTGTGGATGAAAGTGAGGAGGTAAGGGTTGAGGAGAATGAGTTCGATAAGTTCTTGGGTAAGCTCAAAGGTGAAACCAAGAAGCACTTCGTTGCTCTCTTGGAACAATTAGGTGAGGCCAATGATGTCATTGAGTCTCACGAAGAGACCATCACTATGATGGAAGGGCATAGCCGTGATTATGCCGATAAGATTGCGGAGCTTTCTCATGCTCTTGAGGAAGAGCAAGGTCTTCGAGTGGCTCTTGAGGAGTCACAAAATGATGACCTTGCTAAATTAAAGAAAGCTCATGATCATTCACAAGTTCTTGCTCGTGTACTTAAATCCAAGAATGTTGAACTTGGGGTTGGCCATGCTAGGCTCAAAGAGAAGTTTGAGTTGCTTGACAAGGCTCACAAGGCCTTGAAAAGTGCTCATTCAACACTCAAGGAGTCTCATGATCAACTCCAAGTTAAGCTAACTAAGGAGATAGCCACGTGTCCTCCTTTTGTGCTTATTGATAATGTCCATGCTACTAACCCTTGTTGTGAGCATGTGCATCTTGTGGAGGAAAATGCTAAGTTGAAGGAGCAACTTGAGAAGGTCCTTGTGACTTGCATACAAGGCGAGAAGAACCTCAATGACCTTTTGAGCTATCAAAAGGAAGTGGTGGCTAAGGAGGGACTTGGGTTTGCCCCCAAGTCAAAGAAGAAGAAAACCAAGAAGAAAAGCAAGACCAACCAATCTCTCCCTCTCAAAGAGGTGTTCATCAAGGAAGGAGAGAGTGCTCCTAAGGAGAAGAAGAACAAGGTGGTGGGTGGCAATGCCATTAGGGGCAAGGCCACTCCTCCCAACAAAGTCGGCGACTTTAACCCTTCTTAGGTCTTGTGCCGTGCTAGTGATGGGCATGTTTATGCCAAATTTGTTGGTTCTTCTTATGAGTACATTGAGTGGTCTATTTGGGTTCCTAAGACCCTTGTTACTAACCTCAAAGGACCCATTCAAGAATGGGTACCTAAATCCAAACATTGATCTTGTAGGAGTTCGCTTCCGGTGGGGTGTCATGGTTGCTCGATAGTGGAGCGACAAATCATATGACCGGAAGCAAGGACTTGGTGGTGGATGTGCAACCAAGCCCATCTATGCCCACCCATGTCCAATTTGGTGATGCTTCATTATCTAAGGTATTGGGTCTTAGTAAGGTTGTTATTTCTCAAGATTTATCTATTGAGAAAGTCATGCTTGTTGAGACCCTTGCATATAATTTACTTTCCGTTCGTCAACTTGCACTAATGGGCTTTGCTACATTCTTTGATCTTGATACCGTGGCCCTTTTGTGGAGCAAGACTCTTAAAGTAGCCTTTGTTGGGCGAGTCGAGAACGGTCTCTATGTGGTTAACTTCTCGGAGAGACCCACTAAGACCGCGACTTGCCTAATGGCTAAAGGTGACGTGGGGTGGCTTTGCCATCACCGGTTAGCCCACGTCAATATGAGATCTTTGCAAAGTCTCCTCAAGGGGGACCATGTCCGTGGACTAACGAATGTGAGTTTTGCCAAAGATCGTGCTTGCAGTGCTTGTATCGAAGGAAAGCTACATGAGACGGCTCACCGACCCACGACCATCATATTTTCCACTAGGCCTTTGGAGCTCCTTCACATGGATCTCTTTGGGCCACCATCATTTGATAGTCTTGGGGGAAGAAAGTATTGCTTGGTGATTGTGGATGATTATTCAAGATACACATGGGTATATTTCTTCAAGAGGAAGAGTGAGACCCAACAAACCGTCATCAACTTTGCAAATGGAGCTCAACGTCAACATAATGCAAAGATATTGATAATTAGAAGCGACAACAGCACCGAGTTCAAGAACTACACCTTGGATGAGTTTCTTAGTGATGAGGGGATCAAGCATCAATATTCCGCACCATATACCGCCCAACAAAATGGTGCAGCGGAGAGGAAGAACCGGACGTTGATGGACGCGGCATGGGCCATGATGGCGGAATTCAAATCTCCGTACAACCTTTGGACTGAAGCCATCAACACCGCATGTCATGCATCCAATCGGCTCTATCTCCGTAAAGGCTTGAACAAGACTTCTTATGAGATACTTACCGGCAACAAGCCCAACCTCAAGTACTTCCGGGTGTTCGGTTGTAAGTGTTTCATTCTCAAGAAAGGTGTTCGTTTGTCTAAATTCGAGAGTAGAGCTCAAGAGGGCATATTTGTTGGTTATGCTACAAACTCTCATGCTTACCGTGTTCTCAACAAGTCCAATGGACTCATTGAGGAGACGTGTAACGTGGAGTTTGATGAAAATAATGGCTCCCAAGTGGAGAAAAGTGGTCTTTGTGATGTAGGTGATGAAATTCCTCCCCAAGCCATAAGAAGAATGGGAGATGGTCATATACTCCGCATTGAGGAACCCCTTGTGGCCGAAGGAGACGGACACTGTTCTACGCAAGTGGAACCATCACCAACGCTTGACCCACATGCTTCCGAAGAACAAAGTGAAGGCCCTCAACCAAGTGAACAAGATCAAGGGCAAGATCAACCTCATGATGATTGTGATGCCCAAGATCAAGTTCATGACACCAAACAAGCTCAAGGTCAAGAGCAAGTTCAATACGACGCTCAAGATGATCAAGTGGTAGCTCCTCAAATTTCCCTTGAAGAGCAGTTGGAGCGTCGTCCGCCAAGATTGCTTCCAAACTCAAGAGTCAAGAACATATCATGGAGAATGTCCTAGGAAGCTTAAGAAAAGGGGTAACTACTCATAAACAATTAACAAACTTTTGTGAACATCACGCGTTTGTTTCTTGTGTTGAACCCCAAAAGGTCTATGAGGCGCTCGAGGACCCGGACTGGCTAGAAGCCATGCATGAAGAACTCAACAACTTCGAGCGCAACAAAGTGTGGCAATTGGTGGAGAGGCCAAAGGATCATAATATCATCGGAACCAAGTGGATATTCAAGAACAAGCAATATGCACATGGCATCGTCATTCGCAACAAGGCAAGATTGGTGGCTCAAGATTACTCCCAAGTCGAAGGAGTCGACTACGGTGAAACCTTCGCTCCTGTTGCTCGTCTTGAATACATTCGCATGTTGGTTGCATATGCATCTCATCATGATTTCAAGTTGCAACAAATGGATGTGAAGAGTGCATTTCTTAATGGTCCTATTCATGAGTTGGTATATGTCAAACAACCCCCGGGGTTCGAGGATCCCATGTTCCCCAATCATGTATACAAGCTCGATAAGCCACTCTATGGCCTTAAACAAGCCCCACGCATGTGGTATGAGCACCTTACCGAGTTGTTGCAAGATCGTGAGTATGAAATTGGGAAAATCGATACCACTCTTTTTACTAAGAGGGTTAAAGGGGATTTGTTCGTATGCCAACTATATGTTGATGATATTATTTTTGGTTCTCCTAACAAAGCTTTCAATGATGAGTTTGCCGCACTAATGACCGCGAAGTTTAAGATGTCTATGATGGGAGAGTTTAAGTTCTTTCTCGGGTTCGAAGTCAAGCAAAGAAGAGAAGGAACCTTCATCAACCAAGCAAAATATACCCAAGACATGCTTAAAAGATTCAAGTTGGAAGATGTCAAGCCGGCCAAGACTCCAATGCCAACCAAGTGCCGACTTGACATCGATCCCAATGGTAATGCGGTGGATAAAAAGGTATACCGTTCCATGATTGGATCCTTGCTTTACCTTTGTGCATCTAGACCTGATATTATGTTGAGTGTGGGAATGTGTGCACGGTTTCAAGCCACACATAAGGAAAGCCACTTGGTGGCGGTCAAGCGAATCTTTCGATATTTGGCTCATACCCCAAACATTGGCTTATGGTACCCCAAAGGAGCAAGGTTTGATCTCATGGGATATTCGGACTCGGATTGGGCGGGAGACCGTGTGGATAGGAAGTCAACATCCGGAGGGTGCCAATTCCTTGGTCGCTCTTTGGTGAGTTGGTCTTCGAAGAAGCAAAACTGTGTTTCTCTCTCCACCACCGAGGCCGAGTACATTGCCGCCGCAAGTTGTTGTGCACAATTGCTATGAATGAGGCAAACTTTAAAGGATTACGGTGTCATTTGTGACAAAGTGCCTCTTCTATGTGACAATGAAAGTGCGATCAAGATCTCCTACAACCACGTGCAACATAGCAAGATGAAGCATATTGAGATTCGTCATCACTTCATCCGGGATCACATCAAGCGTGGAGATATTGATCTTATGTATGTGAAGACTCAAGAGCAACCAGCGGACATATTCACGAAGCCATTGGATGAAGCAAGATTTTGCGAGTTAAGGCATGAGCTAAATATCATTGATTCGAGCAATGTGGCTTGAGACTAGGCGCACCCCACCGCATTCATCATGTTTATCGTGTTCTAGATGTAGGCATGGACTTAGCGAGAGTGTTGTTCTCTCAATGAACTCTCCCTCCCCCTATTATGCATAAATAAACTAAATCTTTCACATTAGCCATTCTTGATGGTATTTGTGCTTCAAAGATGAGTCGTGGTCATGGACCCAAGGTTAAAATCTTCGTGGTGCCATACCAATTGACTCAAACATAGGTGGCTCCGGCCACCGCCCTCTTCTTTTGAAAGAGGTTTGGTTCCCTTTGGACTTTATTTGGTTTTATCTAGACGATAGGTCTTTTGCGTTTTGGTTCTCTCCAAGTTTGCCCTCATTTTAGTTGTCCTTTTAAAACTTGGAGTGTCCCTTCCCTTCTGCAGTGTTTCTTCTCTCCAACCCAAGCCTATCTCATCTACAACCTCTCATATGTGCACAAGCCACCATCCTTGTTTGTCCTTGCTTGTTCTGTCCCTGCTGCGGTACTACCGCTGGGTCAGGGACGGTACTACCGCTTATAAGCGGTACTACCGCACCTACCATGGTACTACCGCTGGAGCGGTACTACCCGGCCTCCTGCCGCGCAGTAGTACCGGGGCGGTACTACCGCTCCCCCGAGCGGTACTACCACTCTGCGGATTCGTGGGGGGTTATGAGTTGGGGCAGGGGGAGTTCTAACTCCCCCATACCCATTCATCTCTCTCTCTCCCCACGCTCTCCTCTCTCCAGGCGACGAACTTGCCCCGACGGCCGCCGCTGGACCACCGATTCCAGACCGACTTCCACGATTTCGACCGGTGGAATCGATCCCCACTCTCTCCTCGTGCCATGGATGTCGGTATTGCCCCCGTTTTCCTCTCCTATGGTTCTCCTTTTTGAATCTAGGTTCTAGGGCAATACATGTTGCATTTGTCAATTTTTGGCTAAATCGGAGCATGAGTAGGACGTGGAAGACTGCTAGAGCAGGAGAATCGAAGTTTGGTTGGAGAAAATTTGAATTTGACACCTTCGGTAGTACCGGATCTTGCCACAGTAGTAGTTGTTCCGCCTCGAGCGGTACTACCACTTATAAGCGGTACTACCACTTCAAGGTAGCGGTGCTACCGCTATGAGATGTCAACTTCCCATCTCCTCCAATCCAACCTCATTCTCTCTGGTTGTTTCCTCTTGGCTTATGCAATATTTTACACCTGCTTTTCCCTCGTGCTGTTTTGTGGGTTCCAGGTGGTAGTAGTGTCGATCACCATGCTCGTCGCAAGAATCCAGACCGTCCAGGTGGCTCCAAGCGTTTCCGCACCTCAGATGATGCAGGCACCGTTTCCAGTGCTCAGCCCAAGCTGAAAACAAAGAAAGTTGCCAGCAAGCAGAAAGAGAAAGAGAAGTCCATGCATGAAGTGCCTGCCAAGGAGTTCTATGCTCTTTGCCGTCGCAATCCGTATCGCCATGAGCAAGACCCCTCTCTCATCCACCGTCCCTTCTGGACCAAGCAGCAACTGTCAATCTATCATGATGTGCTCAAGGGAAAGAAGAATCTGTTTGTGGATGTTAGGTCTATTGATCTCGGTCACTTGGAGAAGGATCCTCAATACTTTGGAGAAGCTTTGGCTCTTTGTGCTCAGCTTGATATTCTCAGGATCATCTCTTTCAACAAAGACTTTGATGCAGAGCTTGTGGCCCAATTCTATGCCACGGTCCACTTTCGTTGTGATAATGAGAGGACCCTCACCTGGATGACAAATGGAAGAGTTCTGTCTGCAAAGTGGAAGGATTTCATGGAAAGTTTGAGCTACAATGATGAGGGGCAAGAGAACCACATTGGGTTGCGCCCTCACAAGGAGCAGGCGGCCACGCACAAGTCCAAGCTCTATCGCTACTGTAAGGAAAAGATTTCTCCAACCACCGGCAAGAAGTCCTATGAGTTGTGCCCATTCCTGGACATTATGCATCGGATCTTCAGGAACACTCTTTTCCCTCGCATTGGGAACTTGGATCAGGTTCACTCATATCTCGTGGACATGTTGCTTTTGTGCCAGAAGGAGAAGAACACGCAGTAGGTGTTGGATGTTTCTCACGTCATGTGGTCTAAACTTCACTCAGCTGTGTTTGAGCGCAAGTGTCCTATTTATGGCCCCTATCTGATGAAGCTCATTGAGAAGACATGGGCTTCTACTTTTTCGGATGAGATGTTTATGGCTGGTGATCTAGTTTCGCATGAGGTAATCAAGCTGAGGCAGAAGGAGAATTGGGGCACTCCTGCCGCTCCTGAAGTCGAGGCCCATGCCTCTGAGTCTGAGGGAGGTGATGAGCCAGACTATGAGCCTTCCACCGAGGAGCCATCGTGGGCTTCTAAGCTCAGGAAGAAGATGAAGAAACTTTTCTATCTCCAGGCGCAGGGTCAGTACAAGGCTCACGTGGCAGCGAAGAAGGCCCGTAGTCGTGACAAGGCTATCTTGAGGCATCTTGGCCAGGAGGTTGCCAACGGTTCAAAGGATAAGATTACTCCAGAGGAGGAGTGGACCTCCAAGCATTGCAAGTGGACGGACTCAGATGATGATCAGCCTGCTGCTGCAGATGAGGAGTCCGAGGATCACGAGGAGGAGGAGGACGGTGATGATGACGACGAGGAGTGATGCTACCACCCTGGACCATAGTAGTGCTCTTTGCCCTTTTGGTGTCTCGATGCCAAAGGGGGAGAGAGTTTAGGGATTTGCCGAGTCACGAGCACATCTTATTTGCTTTAGTTCTCTTCGCTCGTGAACTCTTTTATCGTTTGCTTTGGTTTGTGTTTGTGAGACTCGGAGATCTTATTCGTATGGTGTGAGACATATGCTATCTTATCTACTTCTTTATGTCAAGTACTATTTTAGTTAGTGAGATTATGTCTAACTTGTGCCCTTATTCTTATGCTCACATCCTATCACTTGCTTCCATGTTTATCTCTCATAGGTTGTTGTTACAAGTGTTGCCTTGTCTATAAAATATAGGGGGAGTGTTGATCCTAGTGTGTGTGCTTTGCATTCCAAAAGCATACCTTAAATAATGCACACATCTAGGGGGAGCCCGTCTATATTTTGTAGATGTTGCGTTTGCTTATGATCTCTTTATATCCTTTATGCAAATCCCGCGTTGTCATCAATCCACCAAAAAGGGGGAGATTGTTAGGGCATATTTCTCCCTTAGTGGTTTTGGTGATTGATGACAATGCTTTAGCGGACAAATCATGTGCATTGAGCATTTCAGATGATCTATCATATGACACAAGACGATTCGTGCCCCTCGGAGATATAGAGTCAAGACGGTTATTTTACTGCGTTTCTTTTTCGGTGGATTTGATGTAACACCCCCATGTATTACCTACAGTGATCACATTTTGATAATGCCAGGTCACCATGCTTAATTGTGCTTGATCATCATTTGCATTATATCTCATTTCAAATTCCAATTCAAATTGAAATTCAAATTGAAAGTGAAAGTAAAAGTTATTCCAATTTGGAAACTAAAATGTTCATTAAATAGCAAATATTCCATAACTAATTATGTTAACAAAAAACAACATCACCTAAATTACCTAGATGAGTCTAACATCCTAAAACAGTGCCAAACAGCAATATTTAAACCCATTTTAATTAATAAAATTTGCAAATGAAATCATATTGTCCCCAAACTAATTTC
This sequence comes from Elymus sibiricus, assembly GCA_039707655.1. Lineage (NCBI taxonomy): Eukaryota > Viridiplantae > Streptophyta > Magnoliopsida > Poales > Poaceae > Elymus > Elymus sibiricus. The sequence goes on along the minus strand of CM077672.1, from coordinate 17,284,802 downwards.
TGGTAGAAGTCAATATTGCACTGTAATTATTGTACTAAGTCACCTATTTTACAAAACTCAAACTGTGGCCACACATTTTTGCAAGACAGAAAAGAAAACAGAAACATAAATAGAAAAGAAGAAAAAGAAAAATGCCGCTGTGGCTGGGCCTAAGTATGCCGTGCCAGCCCAGCCCACCTCGCCGTCTGCCCCTTCCTACTGCTCGCGCGCGCGGTCGCCCGCGTCCGACCGCGCCCGTCGCCGGCTAGCCGTGCCAGCCGCGCCCGGCCAGCTCCCGCGTCGCTACAGGGCGGCAGGGTGGATAAGACCACCCCGCGGCAACCCTAGCCGGCCCCCTCGAGATATTTCCCCTCCCCTCGCCCGCCTGCTTCCTCCTCCCGCCATAGCCGCCGCTGCCTTCTCCGTCCACCGCGCGTCCGCGTAGCCGCCGCCACCATTTCGCCGCCCCACCGTGCCGGATAGAACCGCCGACCTCGGCTACGCCCTCTGCCCCGACTGCTTCGAGCTCGGAGCCGCTGCAACGTCACCGGCATCGTCATCTTCAATCTACGGGTGCCCGCCTCGAGCCCTCCCCGCGCCCACCTTTGCACCTCTACAGGCTCACCGTGAGCCCCCGCTTCCTCTCCTCTCTCTCCCATCGCCATTAACGGCCCGTAGCCGCCGCTGCCATCGCCACCCGAAGCTCGCTCCGCCGCGCAGCTCGTCGCCGTCCATTTAGTTGCCGTCATGCTCAACCGAGCACGGCATCGTGCTCAGCACGCTCGTAGCAGCCGAACGTGACCGCTCGGAGCCCCTGCCGTGTCCGCAGTCGCTGGATCCGAGCTCACCCGCAAGCTCCGCCGCTCGCCGTGGTTCTTCCGGTCGAATCCGGCCAACTCCGGCGACGCCACCGCCACCATCCGACGCGCCTCGCTCCCCTCTTTCGAACGCCGCCTCGCGCGCGCGAAATTGTGGCCGGAGCGCGAAATCCGACCGTTGCCCGAGCCGCGCCGCCGTGTAAATGGTCGCCGGAGTAACTCCGCCGACGTCGCCGACGACGTCCGACGTGGCCGGCCCCCTGTGACACGGACTGGTAGGTCCGCGGTCCCAGTTGGCCAAGTCAACTCGGCTGACTGGGCAGCTGTGTCACTGACACGCGGGTCCCACCCCGTTTAAACATTTTTTAAAATAAATAAAATGTTAATTAAAACGTTAATTAATCTGTTAGTTAATTAGTTAACCTAATCAGTCACTGACAGTGCGGGCCCACCTGTTTATTAACTTAATTAATTAGATTAAACCACAGTTAATTAGCACAGTCACTGACCAGTGGGTCCCACTGGTCAGGTTTGACCTGGCCCAGCCGGGTTTGACCGCTGACGTCACTGCGATGTCATGCTGACGTCACCATTACACTGTTTCGGATAATTCGAAATTAAATAATTAAATAATTCCAGAAAATGATTAAAACTTTGAAAAATCATATAAAATAAACTGTAACTCGGATGAAAATAATTTATATATGAAAAATGATCAGAAAAATATGAAGAATCCGAATATGTGGTCAAAATGCTTGACCATCACTCCTATCTAGATGAACATGGAACTTTTTGCCCGTATTAGATAAATGAATAGTGCATAACCTTAATAAAATAAATCCAAATAAATTCCTAAATTAACTAAAGCAATTAGATAGGCAGTATATCACACCTGCATATCATTTAGGCATGTCATGCATAGTGATTGCGTTTATTGCCGTGTATTTATTGTTTCTTCCCCGTCCTTCTCTCCCGATAGACGCCGAGACCGCCACCGACGCAGCTGTGTACGACTACGCTCCAGACGAGCAGCCTTCCGACGACCAGCCCCTCTCAGCAGAGCTTCCAGGCAAGCAAAACGCCCTTGATCATAAGATATCGTCCATTTCTTCCCTCTTATGCTTGCATTAGAATTGCTTCCGATGATATTCCGATAACTCCTATTCTGATGCATAGCCTGATTTTGTCGCCTGCTGTTTATACCTACCTGTTGTCCCATGATGCTTAGTTAGTTTTGCTATTGATTCATCTGTGGCCTTTCACCCTTGTCCGTATGCCATGCTTGTTATCGGGCCATGATCACTCTGGGTGATGATGACGGAAATGTTTACATACTGCAATACTTAAACTGTTAAAGTCGGGCTGGCCCCAACGGTGCCCGCGAGAGAATAATACTAAAGACGGGTCGGCTCCAAGAGCACCCGCGCGACGTGTATTACCAAGTCGGAGTGACAGGAACCCTGTTCGTCTCTGCGAGTTACTAAATACGCCAAACGGATTTGGGTATTTGATCTGAGTGGGTCGTTGGCCCTATACGCACTACCACCACGTGGGATAATGGTTATGGGACCCTCTACGTCGTATGTATCAGCCGAAAGTTCTTCAGACGTCACAGCTCAGAGATGCGGGCTGATCGTTGGGGTGGGCTGGTTACGTCACTGGTGTATTCAGTGTCGCGCCTGGGCCCCGACCAGCCACGTAACGTGCAGGAGTGCGAAGGGCGATGGCCCAAGACCCCTTCGTGCTTAGGATTTAGACCGGCGTGCTGACCTCTCTACTGAGCCTAGGTAGGACTGCGTCGTGTCGATCACCCGAGGCCGGGCATTACCCAGCAAGTGTGTCCGGCCAGATGTGATCGAGCATGTTGGGTAACAGTAGTGCACCCCTGCAGGGAAGTTATCCATTCGAATAGCTGTGTCCACGGTAACAGGACGCTCGGAGTTGTATCTTGATCCGCTACAACTACAAATGGATACTGTTACAATATTAAACATTTACTATTGTTCTCGGGATCACTTTCTCACAGGGTAGTCGAGGAAGTATCCCAGGGCATTACTAAAATATGATTGATGATATATTATCTTGCTCTACTCTCTTCTGATGCTGCAAGAAATGCTTCAAGATGCTAGTCTTCGATAGGCTAGGCCTCTCCCCCTCTGTTCTGGCATTTCTGCAGTTTAGTCCAAAGATATAGCCCCATTCCTTTGATACCGATGCGTATGTAGTATAGTTCTGATGTCAGTCTTGCGAGTACTTTGGATGAGTACTCACGGTTACTTTGCTATCTTTTTCCCCATACCCGCTTGATGCAATCAGTCGATGGAGTCCCGGAGCCAGACGCCACCGCAGGAGACTACTACCAGGAGAGCCCCGGAGGCACGTACTACTGGGTTGAGCCAGCCGACCAGGAGTAGTTCGGAGGCCCTAGGCAGGAGGCCTTCGCCTTTTCGATCAGTGTCGTTGTTTGTGCTAGCCTTCTTAAGGCAAACTTGACTAACTATGTCTGTACTCAGATATTATTTGTGTGTATGACTTATGTATTCGGGTCCTCGTGACCCCTGGTTTGTATTATGAAGATTTATGTTTAAATTTGAGTTTAGAGTTGTGTTGTGATATCTTCCCGTGAGTCTCTGATCTCGAGCGTGCACGTTTGCGTGTGTGATTAGTGCACGGTCGAGCAGGGGCGTCACATTTGAGTCATAGGGAAACCGTATTATTAAGAGGTGGTCCGCTTCGGAAAGGTTTGGGTGGAATCATCACGTACACATCTTCCCTTTGCACCCACTTTGCCTTCCCACTTCTTTGGAGTTCTTCCCTGTTTTTCTGACAACTATTCCTAAAGCTACCCAGCGGTTGTACTGCTCTGGCCAGCGGTAGTACCGCTTGTTAGCGGTACTTCCGCCGGTCTAGTACCGCGTGTACTACCGCTTATTCAGAGGGTTCTGTTGTCTATTTGCGCTCAGCGAAAGTAGCGCGGCAGTAGGGCGGTAGTACCGCTTGCGGTACTTCCGCCCCTACCACCGCTCCACTACCGCTGATCTCGCTGTAGCTCAGTACGCTAAGCGGAAGTAGCACGGCAGTAGAGGGCGGTAGTACCGCTTACAAGCGGTAGTACCGTCCTGCCACTACCGCTGCTACTTCCTGTTATCTTCTAGCTTCTGGACTAGTTTGCCACCTCACGGCAGTAGTGCGCGGTAGTACCGCTGCTACGGTACTGCCGCCGTACTCTGCCCTACCATCGCTGATTCTTGTATACTGCACCCTAAGCGGTAGTACCGCTGGGGAGAGCGGTAGTACCGCTCCGGCGGCACTACCGTCTCGGAGTGTGTCGCTCGTGCACTTTATTAATGGAACTACCGCCCGGGCGGTAGTACCGCTCCTGGAGCGGTACTACCACTTGTGTGCGGGCTGTGGATAGAAAAACGGATAGATTTGTCCTCACTATATATAGGGGGTCTTCTTCCCCCAAGAAGTCCCACCTCTTATCCCCCCAAGCTCCATTGTTGCTCCAAAGTCCATTTTCGCCCGATCTCTCTCCCTAGCCAACAAAACTTGTTGTTGCCCTAGGGTTTGGTGGAGAAGACCTCGATCTACACTTCCACAAAGAGATATTTGATTCCCCCCACTAATCTCTTGCGGATCTTGTTACTCTTGAGTGTTTGGGCACCCTAGACGGAAGAGGTCACCTCGGAGCCACATTCCATTGTGTTGAAGCTTCGTGGTGGAGTTGGGAGCCTCCAATTAAGTTGTGGAGTGTGCCCCAACCTTGTTTGTAAAGGTTTGGTCGCTGCCTTCAAGGGCACCACTAGTGGAATCATGGCATCTTGCATTGTGCGAGGGCGTGAGGAGAATACGGTGGCCATAGTGGCTTCTTGGGAGCATTGTGCCTCCACACCGCTCCAACGGAGACGTACTTTCCCCTAAAGGGAAGGAACTTCGGCAACACATCCTCGTCTTCACCGGATCCACTTGTGGTTACTTCTTACCTTTACTTTGTGCAAGCTTATATTGTGTTTTATCTTGTGCTTGCTTGTGTTGTGGTTATTGTGCTCATCATATAGGTTGTCCACCTAGATCTTTCATATCCATATCCTAAAAGGCTTAGTATCCTCAAATGCTTCTTCGTCCTTGATGGAAAGGGGGCTTGTGACTTGCTCCAAAAGGGACTCTCTAACATGTTTAACCTTCTGTACACCAAGGAATATTCGTCCCTATAATGTTCTAATCCAAAAGAACACCCTTACCAATTCCTATTCGGTGCGTTGGTACGCGGTGTATCTATGTACCTACCATTCGCAGCGATTGGCCTTTTCCATCATAGCCACAGAGAAGATTATAATCATGGCGATGTGAAGATTATGTATGTCTTGCTCTGTTGCACTGCCCTGCTAGAGACCTATTCCATTATAGCAAAACAATATGTTCGCCTCCTAGATCATTCTGAGACATCTTTCAAGACCAGATTGTCTGCCAAGGTTGCTCAACATAGCCTGATGGGTCTTTTCGCTTGTCACGAAAGGCACCCCCGAATGATGTGCTTGGCGAGTTGCTTCAAATGCAAGAATTATGTGGACCAACATTGGTGCAAGAAGTCGTGCTCCTCATCCGGTCGGATCACAGAGTTAGTTTTTGAACATGTGAAAGGTTGGTGGAAGGGTCACATAAAAGATGTTGCTAACTACAGGAAGTTCAACAATCACAGGGGCCAAAGGACTATTAAGTGCGCAGGTCGCTGGGAAGAGCTAGGCTGGAGCTTGGAAAGGCCATTTGATGAGAGTGTCCTTATCTGGCACATGGCGACGGACTTGTGCTTTTACTTCATGGGCGCATCAAGGAGGCACAGATGTATCCGGACCTCTGATAATGACTGTGCCACTTGGTGCCAAGGATCACCATGCCACGAAAGAGCCAAGTTATGCACTGAAATGTCCAACTACATGATCGACCTGCTATTTGTCAATCTTGAGATGCTATTGGTGGGCACAAGGCGGAATCTGTTCACAACCGCCTATGGAGAACTCAAGGAGAGGCTCAAGGGCTAAGAGATTTTGTTGCAGAAGAGAGACGTTGCGCAGAAAATCATCACCAAGAGGCGGCCACGAGGAGTCCACCAAGTTCTTAACATAGAACCACAAGGTCCCCAAGAAGGTTTTATCCAAGATGCTTGGAAGCTTAGTGAAGCACTGTTACTATTATGTGATGAGCATATGTGGGAGGTTATCGAAGGTGTTTGGGTCGAGATGCTCTGCTTCTCTACTAGTAGGTGTTGTGGGTATCTACACGCCAAGAGTCTGGCCATGGGTGGGGCGTTACTCACCTTGGTCTGGCTCCTGCTATCTCTCATGGGGATGGAGACCTTGTCGGAACGGCTACTAATGACTGAGTTGGAGTTTCCAAGGTCCGCAGAAAACATTGTTGGAAGAAGATAACTTTGGATACCATGGCGTCCCTGTTTGTTTTAATTATTAGAGGCATGCTTCTTATTTCCTTGTATTCAATGTTTTCAATCTAGGTGCTTTTTATTTGCTTGTGTTTAATTGCTGGGCAGCGTGTCCACGGGTGATTGTTTGGTGCCTGCCCTTGTACTTGGCCTAAAAAACACTATGTAATGTCTCTGTGTTTCTTGTTACAATTTATTCCAGTCATGTACAATGTCATTTCAGTCAGATTTGCGACTCAAGTGTAGTCTACACATAATCTCCTCGGGAATTTTATTTACTTATTTTGGTCTGATCCAATGATGTGCCCTGTCTATATATGTAATGTCATCAGAATATATGATCACCTTGTTGATGTATGCGCAATTTCGTTGCTTTTCCGTCCCCTTCGATCAGTTTGTTAATTTGTCCAAATCATTGTGGTCACCCTGGAGCTCCTAAATTGTGTTTATGTTATACCTGTTGCAGGCATGCAACTTATTGATGATGTGCCTATATTTTGACGAAAACTGCGAGCGCCGCTTTCGTTCCTTGAAGGATCGTCAGAGACGAACCGGAGAAAAATAGAAACACAAGAAGAAAAAAACAAACACAAAGCACTGTAAAAGAAAAGGCACACAAACTAACTAAAAACTAGGAGCTAGAAAATTTCATTATTCATTATTCATTGTTCAGTTGAGAGATGATGTGCCTATATTTCATTATTCAGTTGAGAGTCTCCCATCCTCTTCCTGAGAGATGGAGATGGACCGATCGAGAGTTGATACGAAATTATCATTAGTTGCAGCAGAATGGATAATGCAGTTCATCTATTGTCCCTAGTTATTTTTTCTGTTGCATTCTACCTGTCTATCATCTATTGTGGTGTTTGGTTTTCAAGAACTGGTTGATTATGTTGAGCATCGTGATGTCGTCTGAAGAGATCATGCCCAACCCGTCCCTCCGACCTTGAGCCTCTCTATTGTTGTGATGAGGCGGAGGGAGCATCGATCCTGCACTCGAGGTCCTCGGCGATACGCCATTGAGCTACCATAAAATAGAGGATCATTTTTTAGCGTTACACTAGTAACTGCTCTTGCAGCAACAGATTAATACGGCCATCGTCTCCCTCGATGTGCGGAATCAGCCAAGAATCTTCCGATGATCCGATCAAATTTCTGAGCGGAGTGCAAACCGGATTTGGGCTTGCCACCTCGATGTGGGCAGCCCAGTTTATTTAAGGTGGGCCTTTACTCGAACTCACTACCGGACTGGGGCACTACGCCGACGGCCGGCCCCCGTCGGCATAGGCCCTTAAGCCGTCGGCATAGGCCTATGCCGACGGCCGCCATCGGCATCAGGCCGTCGTCAACTCGTACGTCGGCGTACTTGGACCCGGCTGTCGGCATAGAAAAGCCGTCGGCATAGGAACATATGCCGACGACTTCCGTACAGCCGTCGGCATAGATTCACCGTCGGCAACCTCTTACGTATGACGGCAGCTGACGGCGCCGCCGTCAAATTGTGCCCAACCAAAGAGCGCCACGTTGCAGCTATATGCCGACGGCCAGGCCGTCGGCACATAGCTGCCACGTGGCAGCCGCTGGGGAGCCCTGGCACGGAGGTATGCCGACGGTTAGGCCGTCGGCATAGATATAGGATAGCTCCTGTCTACTTTTTTTTTGTATTTTTCTGTCTGAATTCAATTCAAATTAACAGCACATATATATATTCAAAATAGACATACACAGCACATATATATCACATAAGTATCATCATCATCATCACCACATAAGTATCATCATCATCACCACAAAAGCATCATCATCATCACAAAAGCATCATCATCATCACATAATAGAGAACATGACAACATAAGTATCATCACAAACAACATTAGCATCTAAAGAAGCACACAAGTCATCTAAAGGAGCATAAAAGAGGCTTAAGCGCCAGAACGTCCACCACCACCGCCAAGTTCCTCACCACCAAGACCGCCAAAGCCCAGGTCGTCAGTGCTACCGGCTACGCTACCGCCAAGACCGGCACCGCTACCGCCAAGACCGCCACCGCCACCTCCTCGGTGGATCGGAGTGACGGGGCTCCGTGACTCGGGAGTGATGCCATCATTGGCACCACCACCAATGGATGATCCACCAGATCCCTGGATGTTTGAAAAGAGATGTTAAGAGGATATATGATTGTGTTGAATAAATGATAAGCTGTGGTTGAATAGTTTGGGGATGTCCTAACCGGAGTCCCCATGTGCTGTGCCAGAAATTCCTCAAACGTAGGTAGCACTGGTTGTGGTCCAAGAGGTGGCGGTGGTGGTTCCATTACAGGAACCATGCCGGTCGCCATGGAGTAAAAAATGAGCTGCATGTTAGTTGACCAAGCAAACACGAAAGTCAGAAGAAATGAAAGTGCAAATATGAAAGTGAAATGAAAGGGGCTAAACTAACCTTCATCATGCGACTGTTGTGGTCCGTGACTGCTGCAACTCTCGCGTTCCACGCCATGTCCTCCTGACGTGTGTACTCCATGTAGGCCTACAATATGACATGGTGAAACTCATAAAACATCTCAATGCGGAAAATAAAGTGAGAAAAAAGGAAGATAAGAGGGAAAATACTTACAGAGTGCTGCTGGGCTAGGAGGGACTGTGAATGTGCACTGGTCGTGCTCGGGCGCGGGCTCGGCCTCAGGTTGGTAGCTCGGAGCCGTGTGTAGAAGACAGAAGGAGTGACCACAGCATCCAGAACCGCCTGCCGACCATGACTCTTCGGCCCTATGCCGACCACCGCCCTGTCGTCCGTAGCCTCTTTTAAGGGGTCAGGTGTGTCAGGATGTAACCTCAGATACTCCTTCGTGTAGGCCTTCAGGTTCTTCTCAGTCTTGCCGTAGTACTTGCCCTTGCCATCCTTGGACTTCCGCACATGGGCGAGCTCCCACGCCTCCATGTCTGAGAGCGGCCGCTTCAATTTCTCCTCCTGCACCACCAAACAGAGGTTAGTCATACATAAGAAAGTGACGGTAAATAGAAGAAGAAGAATGTTTCATGTACATAGATATACCTGAACTTTCTTGTGGCTCGAGTGGTTCCGGTTTCCCTAACCATGTGTTTCGTCGGTCCCTCGATTAGCCCGGTTTTTTATGCTCTTAGCAGCCCACTCTTCATCCTGACCGAGCCACAGATCCACCAATGCCTCCCATCCATCAGTTTTTCCATAACACCAACCAGGACACACCTACATAATGAAAGCATAATGGCATGTCAACACGAAACAATGAAATTTACCACAAACGTCGGAATGAAAAGTCTGTTATACTTACCATCAAGTACTCCTCCCTCATCAAGGTAAGCTTCTCCCTCCGCGCGACTTCCTTGGTCATCTTCTGGCCAAGAGCGTCATGAAAATATTGCGAGATGACCACCCAGCGCACCTCGTACTGCATCTGGCGGGCCTTCTTCCTCGCAGCCCGCACCAAGAACTCGTCGGCAGTGGACTTGTGCTCCTGAAGAACTCGATAGTATTTCTACAGTCATTCATAAAACCAGAATGGAAGAAGCCATGAGTTAAACCATTCGATGATAAACTACGAACGAAACTCAAGACTCATGCTTCTGAAGAGGACATACCCAAAAATTTGTTATCACGGCCTCAGCATGTGTATCATGGTCCGGGTGAGGGGCCGCTTCGTAGTGGTCCCAGCCCGTGGCCAAAACCAGGCGCTCCGGGTGCCTGACTGGCTCCGGAGCGAACAGCCCCGGCCAATGTTCCTTCAGCAAGACAGTGATGATGCCGTTTGGAAGACGGGCCCCTCGAGGAACTATCCAGTTACTGCACAAGATAGAAAATATGAGCATGTTTACAATCAAAAGAATGAAAATATGAGCATGTGTACAATCAAAAGAATGAAAATATGAGAATGTGTACAAGCAAAAGAATTAAAATATGATTAAGGGGCACTTACTCTTTCCCCGTTGGAGGAATCATTCCCGTCCACTCCTCATCAACGAAATGACTAAAAGAAGTGTGGCACCCCGATAGAGGGCCGACGCACGCCAGTCCCAGGATAAGACTTGGCGCACGCCTAAGACATGATACATCAATTCCAGGCACAAAAATGGCTTTATTATATGAAACGGAGTTTTACAATACTGTTGCTTACAACAATATTACATGGCTCCAAGGCTAACTAAATGGCAGGGGAGGTCTTGGTTCAGTGGCAACGACATCTCTGGCTGGGCTCCACAACACACCGGACTGGCTGGGTTACGATCTAGCACGACGGATCTTCTCCTGCAACTGGCCACGTGCAAGGCCAGGTGAGTACTTTGAATGTACTCGCAAGACAACCAAATACATATCATCCCAACAAGCAGATAACAAAGCAAGCACTATACTTATACAAGAATTTATTGTAAACATGGCATGGAGTTAACTGAAAAACATAGATCAAGCATGGCATAACATGGATCAGGCATAACAACTACATATCATGGCATGGCATGGCAATTTCTACGAGACATTGCCTCCAAGGTTAAACTGAAGCCTACACTACACTTACCTCCCGTGAAGCATTAAAGTGATATGTGGTGACATCACTCAGTTTTACTGCCCTGCTGGGCTAACTCTTGACTCACCGAGATCTCATCTCATGATCATACCAGAACAACATGGTGACTGCTCACAATTATCCAAATTACCGCATTCACTCAGTAGCACATTCCTTAACAAGTTTATGATAACAGGTTTGTCCTCCAGATCGACGAAGACCAAATAGTGTGACCTAATACGAACTGTGTCCAATACCATGGATGCGGCTATTCGAATAGATTCTTACACTCTGCAGAGGTTGCGCACATTACCCACACTATGAAGCTCCTGGTCCCGTACCTCGATACACTTCCCCTTTGGGTGGACCGGTGCTGCTCCAACGAAACTTGCCTAACCCGTGACTCCCCCACCATACCACCGACAATCATGCTCCCCCGGAGTCATGCCCTGGGTGGCCCCTGTGTCACCCCGTGACACCTGCCACCGTCGTGGCCAAACAAAACTGTCCCAAACGGGGACTCCCGGGCTAAACAAACAACTGGGCTCACAAGGTTATCGTCGCCTACCGGGCCAGGCTAGCACGTGCGCATAACCGTCCCTCTTTGGTGGTACCGGTAAGAGAGCACAAAGCTAGACCAAGTCAAGGCCGTCCCATACCGGCGAATGTGGCTGCACGGGTAAGCTCGGTTCGGTGGCACTATGACTCGATCCCATCGATGACGGAGGACGTTTAATTTTAGAAGTTCAATTTTAATATTTCCGTCATCACACCATAACATCAACATTTATGAGCGGGAACAATCCCTTAACAACAGCATAACAAAACTATAGCAATATTGACAATCATGGCATGAGATCAAATCATAGCACTAACATGACAATGGTGTTAAAAGTATTGTTACTAGCATAGGAAAATATGACCTGAAAGCAATTCATGATATCACATGGTAAATAACACTAGTATCTAGCACAGATGAAATAACAGGGCTACAGTAGTGCAGATTAACAGATGATCTGAAATATACGGCAACACACACAGGGTGCAAGCAAAGTCATCACGCAAGTCCGGAGCTCATGATAAGAGGTTGGCTTGCCTTGGGGTAGAGGAATTCACCGGGAGGAAGTGCGATGAAACTCCGGAAAGATTTGCCAGAAAAGTTTCCCTCTCGAAGGGGCTGATTTAAGTGCAAGGGAAAAATGGTCATTTTCACATTGTGAAAACATTATGAAATGATGCCATCGGAACGGGCTCGACGAACTAAAGACGTGGGCGTTGGAATTACCTCAATCGGAGTTACGGTCGCGGAGAAACGGCCATTCGTTCGTTAAGCGGTAAAACAAACAAAAAATCTGTTCATTTTACCCCTTAACGGGTGGACGTTCGCTATATAGCTGTTTCGGCCGCGGCTGAGAAAATGAAAGCGCACTTTACCAAATACGCTTCCGATAACGGAAAGCGCATTCTCTTCAAACAGCGTAACGGAGTACGCTTTCAACACTGGAAAACGTACTAGGCCGAATACGTCTCCATTTAATCTGACGCGCGGGCCCGGCCTGGGTCAACGCTGTGTGGCTTACACGTGGGGCCCGGCTCATCATCTTCTCTCCCTCCTCCCTTTCTCCTTCTAGCTCGCGACACCAGCCAGAGAGGGCCTCGGCCGTCGCGGCTCTGGCCGCTCCGCCGCTCGAGGGACCGAGCTGGTGACCGAGGTGGCTGCCCCATGCCACGCCACGGCCGTAGGTGGCTGCCAGGCTCGCCGGAGCTGCTGGGGTGGAGCGGGGTTATCAGAGGCAGACGACGGCGACTGGCGTCGATAGGACCGCTCCGGTAGGGCTTCCCGGCGGGAATGGAAGCGGCGGCAGCTCCAAGGGATCCTGGGGAGGCCGTGGGTGTGGAAGAGGGAGGGAGGGGATGGCCACCGGCAGGGAATCGCCATGAAGGTCCGGCCGCAGAGAAGACGGCCATGGCGGCGCTTGGGGTAGCGGGCACAGGCTATTCCGGCGGAAAATTAGAGGGGTGCGGCGGCTTGCGGTTGCTCAGGGGAGGCCAATGGCGCAGAAGAGGAGAGGAGGGAGTGGCTAGGGCGCCGGTTTTCTCGAGGGAGCCGGTGGCGGCTTCATGGCCAGAGGGAGGAGAAGAGAGCTCCAGGAGCTTGGCTGAGCGGGCGAGGGGGCTGCTGGTGAGGAGGGCGAGCTCGGAGGCACCTTAAATAGGCGAGGGGAGGGGCTAGTCGACGACGGCCGAGGCTCCGAGAAGCTTGTCGCCGTGGCGGGGCTCGAGCGGGGAATCCATGTCGGCAGAGGCGGCCACGAGCTAGGGGACGAGGGGGAGAATACTCCAGGCGGTCCACGCGTGCAGTGGGGAGCTCGCCGGCGCTCGCGAACGAGCTGGAGCTCGCTGGAGACGGCCTCCCGAAGCGTCCAATGCACAGAGCTCCGGTTTGGCGCGCTCCGCACGTGGTCACCGCATGGCCACGGCATTGCCACGCTGCACTCGAGGCCAAACCTTGTCTGGGGTCTTCTTCGTCCTTCCTGGAGTTGACCTACGTGGTTGAAATGCAATGAACTGCTCTGGTGTGACTGCACCTTGGTCAAATAGTTTCCAGCAGCAAACTGTTGACATGTGGTGTGGTCAACACAGTGCTCCTCTTGGCCTGGTCTTTAGCTGGGGTTAGTCATCTACCATGGTAGTCATCCTGGCCAAATTTCAGCACAAATGGACAAGTCTAGATGGTACTTCCTTCACAAAGCACCAAACTGGCCAGAAATATGACTGAGGATGCTGGGGTCAAATGGTTAGATAGAATTAGCTGATTTTTGGTGTAGAGTGATTATTTGGTCATGAGAGATAGCTGGAAAAGTTTCAGCTCAAATTGATCATCCATGAGGGTACTGCCTTCACAGAGATTCAATCTGAACAGAAACTTAGATAATTTACTGGGGGAAATTGGCTAGATGAAATGGGCTGGTTTTGGGTATCCAACGGTGATTTATCAATGTTAACCACCCTGAAAAATTTCAGCCCAAAAAGATCAAGGGAGCAAGCACTTCCTTTGCAAACTGGAAATATGGACAGAATTTGCAAATGGATGTTGTGCTCAAAATTTGAATTGTGGAACTTGAGATTTTGATGGAAATGATGAATATATGGATAGGAGAAGCTCCACAAATTATTTGGGATTTTTCCTAGCTACCAAAATGGTAGTTCCTTTGGAAAGGCCCCAATTTGAAATATTGGCTTTAAATAGGAAAATGCAATTTCCCTTATTTAATTATGGCCAATATTTTTGTGAGAGCTCAATATGATCACAAAGAATATCTCCACAAGTTTTCATGAACTTTGGAGATGGATAGATATTTTTCGGGATTTAATTCCTCAGAAAGGCAGAAAAAGGAATTAATTCTAGATGAAAAATATTGCATATGACTTGGCAATATTTTTGCGCATCTAGGGTTTATGGATGAAGGAGGGTCTCTAGAAATTTTGGGAGGATTAACAGAGCAAGGAAAATGATAGCTCCTTTGTAAACACAAAGGCAGAATTTCCAGTTCCAATATTTTGGAAATAGGGTTTGAATGAGGTTCGGGGTTTACTGACAGAAGCTTGTCTGGCACAATAGCATGGGAAAGGTATGGAGAGATTGAGGATTGTCTGGATTCACCTGGTCACTCACCAGATTCCAGAGGAAAAATTTTGGGAGAGCAAAGCTAAGAAGGAATAACAGCACAAAAATCGATAACCCGATTTTTGGGGTGTTACAAACCTTCCCCCCTTAAGAGAATCTCATCCTCGAGATTCCTAGGGTTAGCTCAAAACAAATACTACGCCTCCTGGAAAAACCTCTGGGTTGGATCTTAACCCTGCAGTTGAAAACAACCGAGTTAAGAGTACCAAAAATTGGTACACCCAGATCGAGATATGGATATCGCGAGATCTACTCCACGGGTAGGGGTCGCTGGGTTTTTTCGTGGACCTGACATTTTTAGAAAAAGAAAAAAATTCCTTTTTCCAAAAATGCTAGAGGTACCCCGAGGAACAGTGGCCTCTCCTGCTGACAGGTGGGCCTAGGGCCCACTGGCAGCCTCCTTCTTCTTTCTCCGGCCAACGGTTCTCTCTTGCTCCCGCGCTATTCCGCGTGCGGCTGGCACTGCGCACGCCTAGCTCCTAGGGCGTCAAGCACCCTATGATAATAGTGCGCGGCGTGCACGAGGTCGACGCAGAGAGCACTCCCGTCGCGGGCCAGCGCCGGTCGGCACTGCTCGCGGATTCGCCTCCTGGACGCCGGTGATCGAGCGACGTGCGGTTCTCCTGGACCTCGCTCACCGTACACCAGACTTGGGCTATAAAAACGACAGCGGTTTCTTCCCTCTACCTCGCACCTCACCTCACCTCTTCTCCTTCTCCTTCTCCTTTTGGTTGCAGGAGCTCGAGGCGAGGCGTTAATGGCGGACGTAGGTTCAGAGCTGATCACGATCCTCCTGGTTGGTCTGCTGGCGGCATTGGTGGGCTTCTCGCTGCTACTGTGTGCGATGATCCTCGATGATCGCCGTGATGCCGCTACTCGAGTGGTGGCTCTCCGAGGCGGCGGTGATCATGAAGACTAGGTATCCGTGCCGGGTACGAGTGGGTGATAGGATCAAATCGAGGTTAAATATCAGACTGGAGGGGTTGTAACGGTTAATGCTGCAATAAAATTTCTCAGAATTTCTCCCAGTTTGCAGCTGGGCTCTGGGAAAAAGAGTTAGGGACTAGGGAGGGGTGAACTGGCTCTCCAGAGTTCTAGGTTTGGGAGGCTGGTAAACGGAGAAAGCACGATTGGATGAGGGTATGCGGTTTTGCATTCCACCCGAGTACTGTTGCGTCTGTACTCAGGAGGATGAACTTGGTGTGCAGACATTGCTCACACAATACACATGCAATCTACTCAAACCAAAATGAAGGCAAATGCTTATAGGAGCAACATACATGGAAAGGAAAAGAACACATCCAACAGATTACACTACGGTCTTTTAATGCTAGTGGGTGTATGTACTCCTGGTATACATACACTTACACCAGCCCGTATTTCATTAGGGACTCCAAACGAGTTCGTTGTTATTAGGTGTAAGTGTCCTACTGATCGAAATCTTGTTAAGAAACCATTGTCAGCTCTGCTAAACATTTCTGCTTAATAGAGAGACAGATGAACCAAGCACACAAAACAAACGGGCATACATAACATTACCACCGCACACAAGTTACAAGCAGTACAAGCATACAACAACACGCAATCTTACTAGGCAGCGAACAACAACTCACTTCGAACTACAGGGTTCTACTCTTGCTGGGCTCTCCTGGGGGACGGAGGCTGAGCCAACTTCCGTCTTCATCGTCGGACACCTCTATGGGTTGAGCCTCAACTGCTGGAGCTGCCGCTGGAACTTGACGAAATACCTCCCGACGACGAAGACACCGAATAGCTCGGGAGTAGGAACTTGGGGAAATGATGCCTGGTCGATATGGGTTCACGAGTTGCGAGGATGGCACTAGCTGCGAAGGTGGCACTGGGTTTGGCAACATGGAACTGGTGGCCTGGGATGCAGCTTCACGGGCATCACGGTACGCTTCCGTAACAACCCGAGTGGTGTCACGGTCAATATCTTTAAACTCTCCAAGGATGCCGGTGAGCAGCAGCCCTTGGGCAGCAATGAACTGAACCAGGCGATCTATTGCCGGGTCGGCATCCTCGGCTGTGCTAAAGAACTCGCAACCTGTGCTGGACACAGAGGGAAAGTAGCGATACTCCCGCATCTCTGCTACTTTCGGAAACTGGAAACGAATGCGGGCGATGGCTTCCGCAGCAGCTGTCTGGACAGCCAATGCGGGGGTGGGCATGGGTTTGCCCTGAAAAGTCAAGGGCTTCCCATCCTCTGCTGGACCTGGGCAGATATGCGCATTTGCATAGTACCGGCAAAGGTGATGAACGGGTTCCGATTGGAACACCAGATACACCGGGCTAGTACTACAGCCAAGGGCTTGGGTGAGCATACTCGACAGGATGGGCGGAAAGCCGGGATAACCATTAGCCAAAATTTGGCTATGGAAAGTGGGTGCTCTGGAGGAACTAGCCATGGCTGCTGGTTTGAAGATACTGGCCTGGATTCTCTTGCGAGGATCTGGCTCATTGAACGGAGAGGGCTGCGACTCGCAGGTGGGAGTGGTTTTTAATAGCCAGCCAGGCTGGGACATACCAGCATGGCGTGGATCCTTCTCGTGCCGGGTAAAGGATACGCCGGCACGGCCGACAACTGGGTAAGGTCGCGGTCCAATCCAGGGATGGCTGGGTGGGCGGACAGCTGGGTAGGGGTACGTCAATTCCGACTGTGCCGTCTGTTGATCAACAGTGGCCATGTCGGATGCCAGGGATGGGTCAACTCTATTGGGCTCACTACCGGTTGAAAAATAGGGGTGGTCTGATGCTAGGATAACCTACAGCCAGCCTGGCTCTGATACCAAGTCTTGTGGCACCCCGATAGAGGGCCGACGCACGCCAGTCCCAGGATAAGACCTGGCGCACGCCTGAGACATGATACAACAATTCCAGGCACAAAAATGGCTTTATTATATGAAACAGAGTTTTACAATACTGTTGCTTACAACAATATTACATGTCTCCAAGGCTAACTAAATGGCAGCGGAGGTCTTGGTTCAGTGGCAACGACGTCTCTGGCTAGGCTCCACAACGCACAGGACTGGCTGGGTTACGATCTAGCACGACGGATCTTCTCCTGCAACTGGCCACGTGCAAGGCCAGGTGAGTACTTTGAATGTACTCGCAAGACAACCAAATACATAGCATCCCAACAAGCAGATGACAAAGCAAGCACTATACTTATACAAGAATTTATTCTAAACATGGCATGGAGTTAACTAAAAAACATGGATCAAGCATGGCAGAACATGGATCAGGCATAACAACTACATATCATGGCATGGCATGGCAATTTCTATGAGACATGGCCTCCAAGGTTAAACTGAAGCCTACACTACACTTACCTCCCGTGAAGCATTAAAGTGATATGTGGTGACATCACTCAGTTTTACTGCCCTGCTGGGCTAACTCATGACTCACCGAGATCTCATCTCGTGATCATATCAGAACAACATGGTGACTGCTCACAATTATCCAAATTACCGCATTCACTCAGTAGCACATTCCTTAACAAGTTTATGATAACAGGTTTGTCCTCCAGATCGACGAAGACCAAATAGTGTGACCTAATACGAATTGTGTCCAATACCGTGGACGCGGCTATTCGAATAGATTCTTACACTCTGCAGAGGTTGCGCACTTTACCCACACTATGAAGCTCCTGGTCCCGTACCTCGGTACACTTCCCCTTTGGGTGGACCAGTGCTGCTCCAATGAAACTTGCCTAACCCGTGACTTCCCCACCGTACCACCGACAATCATCCTCCCCCGGAGTCATGCCCTGGGTGGCCCCTGTGTCACCCCGTGACACCTTCCACCATCGTGGCCAAACAAAACTGTCCCAAACGGGGACTCCCAGGCTAAACAAACAACTGGGCTCACAAGGTTATCGCCGCCTACCGGGCCAGGGTAGTACGCGCGCATAACCTTCCCTCTTTGGTGGTACCGGTAAGAGAGCACAAAGCTAGACCAAGTCAAGGCCGTCCCATACCGGCGAATGTCACTGCACGGGTAAGCTCGGTTCGGTGCCACTATGACTCGATCCCATCGATGACGGAGGAGATTTAATTTTAGAAGTTCAATTTTAATATTTCCGTCATCACACCATAACATCAACATTTATGAGCGGGAACAATCCCTTAACAACAGCATAACAAAACTATAACAATATTCACAATCATGGCATGAGATCAAATCATAGCACTAACATGACAATGGTGTTAAAAGTATTGTTACTAGCATAGGAAAATATGACCTGAAAGCAATTCATGCTATCACATGGTAAATAACACTAGTATCTAGCATAGATGAAATAACAGGGCTACAGCGGTGCAGACTAACAGATGATCTGAAATATACGGCAACACACACAGTGTGCAAGCAAAGTCATCACGCAAGTCCGGAGCTCATGATAAGAGGTTGGCTTGCCTTGGGGTAGAGGAATTCACCGGGAGGAAGTGCGATGAAACTCCGGAAAGATTTGCCAGAAAAGTTTCCCTCTCGAAGGGGCTGATTTAAGTGCAAGGGCAAAATGGTCATTTTCACAGTGTGAAAACATTATGAAAATGATGCCATCGGAACGGGCTCGACGAACTGAAGACGTGGGCGTTGGAATTACCTCAATAGGAGTTACGGTCGCGGAGAAACGGCCGTTCGTTCGTTAAGCGATAAAACAAACAGAAATCTGTTCATTTTACCCCTTAACGGGTGGACGTTCGCTATATAGCTGTTTTGGCCGTGGCTGAGAAAATGAAGGCGCACTTTACCAAATACGCTTCCGATAACGGAAAGCGCATTCTCTTCAAACAGCGTAACGGAGTACGCTTTCAACACTGGAAAACGTACTAGGCCGAATACGTCTCCACTTAATCTGACGCGCGGGCCCGGCCTGGGTCAACGATGTGTGGCTTACACGTGGGGCCCGGCTCATCTCTTCTCTCCCTCCTCCCTTTCTCCTTCTAGCTCGTGACCCCGGCCAGAGAGGGCCTCGGCCGTCGCAGCTCCGGCCGCTCCGCCGCTCGAGGGACCGAGCTGGTGACCGACGCGGCTGCCCCATGCCACGCCTCTGCCGTAGGTGGCTGCCAGGCTCGCCGGAGCTGCTGGGGTGGAGCGGGATCAGCAGAGGCGGACGACGGCGACGGGCGTCGACAGGACCGCTCCGGTAGGGCTTCCCGGCGGGAATGGAAGCGGCGGTAGCTCCGAGGGATCCTGGGGAGGCCGTGGGTGCGGAAGAGGGAGGGAGGGTATGGCCACGGGCAGGGAATCGCCATGGAGCTCTGGCGGCAGAGAAGATGGCCATGGCGGCGCTTGGGGTAGCGGGCACAGGCTACTCCGGCGGAAAATTAGAGGGGGCAGCGGCTTGCGGTTGCTCAGGGGAGGCCAATGGCGCAGAAGAGGAGAGGAGGGAGTGGCTAGGGCGCCGGTTTGCTCGAGGGAACCGGCGGCGGCATCATGGCCAGAGGGAGGAGAAGAGAGCTCCGGGAGCTCGGCTGAGGGGGCGAGGGGGCTGCTGGTGAGGAGGGCAAGCTCGGAGGCGCCTTCAATAGGCGAGGGGAGGGGCTAGCCGAAGACGGCCGAGGCTCCGAGAAGCTTGTCGCCGTGGCGGGGCTCGAGCGGGGAATCCATGTCGGTAGAGGCGGCCACGAGCTAGGGGACGAGGGGGAGAGGACTCCAGGCGGTCCACGCGTGCGGTGGGGAGCTCGCCGGCGCTCGCGGACGAGCTGGAGCTCGCTGGAGACGGCCTCCCGAAGCGTCCAATGCACAGAGCTCCGGTTTGGCGTGCTCCGCACGTGGTCACCGCGTTGCCACGGCGTTGCCACGCTGCACTCGAGGCCAAACCTTGTCTGGGGTCTTCTTCGTCCTTCCTGGAGTTGACCTACGTGGTTGAAATGCAATGAACTGCTCTGGTGTGACTGCACCTTGGTCAAACAGTTTCCAGCAGCAAACTGTTGACATGTGGTGTGGTCAACACAGTGCTCCTCTTGGCCTGATCTTGGGCTGGGGTTAGTTATCTACCAAGGTAGTCATCCTGGCCAAATTTCAGCACAAATGGTCAAGTCTAGATGGTACTTCCATCACAAAGCACCAAACTGGCCAGAAATATGAATGAGGATGCTGGGGTCAAATGGCTGGATAGAATTAGCTGATTTTTGGTGTAGAGTGATGATTTGGTCATGAGAGATAGCTGGAAAAGTTTCAGCTCAAATTGATCATCCATGAGGGTACTGCCTTCACAGAGATTCAATCTGAACAGAAACTTAGATAATTTACTGGGGGAAATTGGCTAGATGAAATGGGCTGGTTTTGGGTATCCAACGGTGATTTATCAATGTTAACCACCCTGAAAAATTTCAGCCCAAAAAGATCAAGGGAGCAAGCACTTCCTTTGCAAACTGGAAATATGGACAGAATTTGCAAATGGATGTTGTGCTCAAAATTTGAATTGTGGAACTTGAGATTTTGATGGAAATGATGAATATATGGATAGGAGAAGCTCCACAAATTATTTGGGATTTTTCCTAGCTACCAAAATGGTAGTTCCTTTGGAAAGGCCCCAATTTGAAATATTGGCTTTAAATAGGAAAATGCAATTTCCCTTATTTAATTATGGCCAATATTTTTGTGAGAGCTCAATATGATCACAAAGAATATCTCCACAAGTTTTCATGAACTTTGGAGATGGATAGATATTTTTCGGGATTTAATTCCTCAGAAAGGCAGAAAAAGCTATTAATTCTAGATGAAAAATATTGCATATGACTTGGCAATATTTTTGCACATTTAGGGTTTATGGATGAAGGAGGGTCTCTAGAAATTTTGGGAGGATTAACAGAGCAAGGAAAATGATAGCTCTTTTGTAAACATAAAGGCAGGATTTCCAGTTTCAATATTTTGGAACTAGGGTTTGAATGAGGTTCGGGGTTTACTGACAGAAGCTTGGCTGGCACAATAGCATGGGAAAGGTATGGAGAGATTGAGGATTGTCTGGATTCACCTGGTCACTCACCAGATTCCAGAGGAAAATTTTTGGGTGAGGAGAGCTAAGAAGGAATAACAGCACAAAAATCGATAACCCGATTTTTGGGGTGTTACAAGAAGAAAAGCGGTGTTAGACCGAGACTAAGTGAACATAGAACATGATGTTGTGCAAGACATAAAGGAATGGTGCAGTGGTATTACCTCATCCACTCATCCTCAACTTCCTTGATGTTGTGCAAGACATAGAACATGATGTCCTCCCACTCTTGTTCTGGCATGTTATAAGATTTTGAGCCCCCAGCCCTGCCACCTTGCCCGCTGAATAGATGGAGCTTCGGTTTATACTTGGGCTCTTCTATATTGTATCGAGGCACCTTATTATGCAGAGTGGGAACGTGGTCTGGATAGTACGATGTCCTGAGGTCTGACACCTCCTCTAGGATAACTGCCTCAGCTATGGAAGCTTCAATCTTAGATTTGTTTCCACATTTGTGTCAGAGATGCTTGTTCTGTCTCTCAGGGCCGTACTGCCAACGATTCTGCACAGGGGCCCCCAATAATACCTTTTTCGCGAGGTGCAAAATGAGATGTGTCATCGGAGTAAAGAAGCCTTGCGGAAAGATCTTCTCTAGCTTGCATATCAACTCCGGTGCCTTCTTATGCAATTGTCTAATCACCTCGGGACATACTTCTTTAGCACAGAGCGTGCGGAAGAAATGGCTTAGCTCCGCAAGCACTCGCCAAACACGCTCGGGGACATAGCCTCGAACCATCACCGGCATTATCCGCTCAATCCATACATGATAGTCATGACTCTTGAGCCCGGTCACCTTGCCCCTTGAAAGATTGACTCCCTTACTTATATTCGATGCATAACCATCAGTGAACTTCACAATGTGTTTGAGCCACTTCAATACCTCCATCTTTTCTGGCTTTTTAAGAACGAAGTCTGCATCTGGCTTGAACAAGTTTCTTCGACCGCCTGTGGGAAGCCGCATGTTTCGACGTGGTCTATCACAAATTTTCTGTTGATCAGCTCTAGCATTAACATTATCCTTCGTCTTATCAGGAATGTTGAGGATTGTGCAGAAAAGGGACTCTGCGACATTCTTTTCGGTGTGCATCACATCAATGTTGTAAGGAAGTTTGAGGTCCTTGAAATAGGGAAGCTTCGTGAAGGGGGTAATGTGAGTCCAGTTGTGCGTCTCACTATATCCCTCGAAGCCTTTGACTTTGACTTTGCCTTCGCCTTCGCCTTCTCCTTTGGCTTTGGCTTTGCCTTTGCCTTTGCCTTCGCCTTTAGGCTTGAGAGCTTTTAGCTGAGCAAGAACATCTGCTCCTGAAAACGTTGGAATCTCGTTTACTTCATGGACAACCCGGCCTTTCGTGAAGTTCTTCTTGTCTTCCCTGTCTAGATGGTCTGGAGGGAGGAACTGTCGATGCATGTCAAAGGCTACATACTTGCCACCCTTCTTCAGCCAAATGAAATGTAGAGCCTGCATGCACACTGGGCATGGCATCTTCCCACTCGTACACCATCCGCAGAATAGGGCATAGCCGGGAAAGTCATGCATGCAATACTGCAACCAAACTTTCATCAAGAAATTTCTCTGCAGATCTCGGTCGTATGTCAACCTCGGGAAGTAGCAAGAATGGTGCAAATCATCCACCAGCGGCTGCATAAACACACCCAAATTCTTCCCCGGGTATTCAGGCCCCAGAATGCTGAGCGACAAGAACATGGTCTTGCGTTGCATTAGGGCACCGGGAGGGAGATTGAGCGGAATAACAAACACGGGCCAGCAGCTGTATGCATTGGACGACATACCATATGGATTGAACCCATCACCTGATATGGAAATTCTGACATTCCCAGCCTCGGCTGCTTCCTCGGGGTATTCTTCATCGAACGACTTCCATGCTTCGCCTTCCGAAGGATGTACGATTTTATTTGGATGGTACCTTCTACCTTCCTTGTGCCACTTCATCATTTTGGCAGACTCCTCCGTGATGAAAAGGCGCTGCAGTCTTTCTATGAAATGGAGATACCGAAGAACCTTTGTGGGGATGCCTAGCTGCCTCTTCTCACCATCCTCACCGACCACCTCAAGGTACCGAGAGGAACCGCACTCCCTACAGTACTTGTCATCCGCATACTCGTGCCTAAACAAAAAGCAATTCTTCGGACAAACATGTATTTTCTCATAATCCATAGAGAGTGCCTTCATGAGTTTCTTCGTGGCGTACATGCTTGTCGGCAGTTCATGACCCTCAGGGAGGCTGTTAGCCCATACTCCCAGAAATGCTTCGAAGCATTTCTGGCTACAGCCATACTCAACCTTGACTGACATCAGTTGCAAGATGGCATCCAGCTGAGAGAGTTTGGCACCCGCATAAAGAGGTTTCTTTGACGAGGCCAAGATCTCCAAGAAGGCCTTTGCGGTTGCCTCCGGCTCCTCCGGTTCATTCTCTGAAGGTGTCGCATGTGCCGTCTCTGCAGCAATGACATCATCTAGCATGTCTCTGACCCCGTCGTCCGCATAACCACTGATGCGTTGTCGCATCACCTCCTCTCTACCACGGTCCCGCTCGGCAAAGTTTATCGGCATGTTAAAGTTTAGCATATATCCGTGCGTGCGAAGGTGCTCAGTCATTTGCTCCTTATCTCTACGGAGACGTCTGCCACATTTCGCACAGGGGCATTGTGGGATAATTCTCAGTGGACGACGGAATATCTCCTTCAAAAACACATCGGTTTTCGCAACCCACTCTGTTGTTACTCGATTCCGACGGATAAGACCACTGTACATCCACTGATTATCTGCCATCCTCTGCTTTATTGGGAGCCACACAACAAAATTAAGGATTCATTTAAATTAATCACATCAAATTTTTATTTTCTACCGCGTTGACGGCATTGAATCCACCTACATCTCTAATAGGTAAAGATAGGTCCTAATCCCACCCGAGGATGTGTAGATTGAGTACGTTCTCCATGCTCTACCCCGTTCCGAGACAAAATTTCGGCAGCACCTCCCCACTGTTCTCCAGATACACGTCTCGGCAAATAGCCGAGAGAATGTGCTCCGGGGAACAACAGGGAGGCGCCGCCGAAATCCTGTCTCGGAACGGGGTAGAGCATGGAAAACGTACCCAATCTACACATCCTCGGGCTGTCCGTGGAAAACGCTGGACAATCCGAAAGACTTGCGGTGATAAATATGCAATTGAATGCATATTTATCGATGCAACCCTTTCGGACGGGAGACGCCTAGGTTACGCGACTTGACGAGATAATGAAATCTAGTGACATGATTAAAAGAGCGTAGGAGGTGAAGGTGACTTCGTAGCTCCCCCTCGGCTGTAGAGAAAGTAGTCGAACAGCGGTGGGATCACGGACCAAGAACTTCGACGACGATGACTCCAAAGAGATGCAACACCACAAAGCCTGTAAATTTTACCGACAAAACAACTTAGATATCATCACATCAAATTGCAAGATATGCTTCATAGAATTATTTACTAGATGAGCAATACAAAATAAATTCATCCACTTAAAGTTCCACATTCAAAGTATTAGAAATGTTAAATCCTAATGAACAAGTTACCATTTTTTCTCAAATATCTATTTTTTCACCACTTTTTTGTGTCACTTTTTTCTCGAGAAAAAAATTCACAGTGATAATCTCCTCCATCTATCTATCTATCTCAAGTGTCAAAAATAACAAGTGAACAAGTGTCAAATTTTTCTAATTGTCCTGAAGCGTCAAAAAATATTTCATCATTATTTTGTAGCAAGACCACCATGAACAAAAAACCACTCATCATGATCTTAATTTGACACTATTTTCATCTCATCAAGTTGACACTATGAAATCATCAACAAGACAATCTATCTAACTATCGTTTATCTATCTAACTATCATCTATCTATCAATCATCTATCTAACTACCATCTATCTATCTAACTATCAAATTAAGCACTATTATCCTCTGCAAAATCATGAACAAAAAAAACAGAAAAAAAACATGCCCAAGGGATGGGAGGGAGGGAGGAGCCCGGACCGAACGGGGAGGAGGGGCTACTGCCGCCGGACTTGGAGCAGGAGGGGGGATGCAGAGCGCGGCGGCGTAGCTCCGGGCCGGTGGTGGCTACTCTAGGGAGGGAGGAGAGGAGGTCGGGGCGGCGGCTGCTCCGGGAGGGAGGGAGCGCGACGGCGGCTCTGGGCAGGAGGTCCTCCCCCACCACCACCGAGTGGTGGAGGCAACCGGCGCACGGGCAAGGTGGTGTTGGCGCGGCGGAGGCGACCGACGCATGGGGCGGAGGCGTGCACGGTGAGAGGGTGGCGACGACGGACGGTGGCCTCGAGCCGGAGTAGGCGTGGGCGGCCGCGGCGGTGGAGCCGGAGCGGGCGTGGGCGGCCGCGGCGGTGGTGGTGGCGACGGCGGCGCGCGCGGAGAGGGTGGCGATGGCGGCGCATGCGGAGAGGGTGGCGACGGTGGCGTGCGTGGAGAGGGTGGCGGCGGCGGCTGGGGTCGAGAGAGAGAGAGATTGGGGATCGGGTCGAGAGAGAGAGAATGAGTGGAGGAGGAGTCCCGCGAGTGGATAAGGGAATGCGGGCACACTGTGCCGTCGCCGTCGGCATAGATGCTCACCATTTTCATTATTCCCAGTATTTATTTTGCTTTTGTATTGCACATACATACATGATATACATGTGTATGAGTGTTAAAAAAACAAACTTACTACATTCTACCCATCTGCATAGATACATTTCTGACCGGGAAAGATTCCTTCCGTGTCGACCCACTCCGTGTGACGGCAGCAGCGACGTCCGTGAGGGGGGTCACACTCCGGAGCCGCGTGCCGGGTGCTTGCACCAGCCACCGGACTTCCATACGTGTAAGAGGGCCCTGCGCAAGATCTGACGGCATTGCTACCCCACCAAGTCCCCTGTCCCGCCTAACCCTGGCCCAGTTGACCCGCGGATCTAGCCCTTTGACTTTCGCCGGACGGGGTTTGACCGATGAACCTTTTCACCTGGTTGTGATAGGTCAGCCCATAGGGACACTTCGGATCATGGTCCGGGCCCAACCCACCGCAATATTCCCTCCGTGTCGACCCGGCGTGGCCGTTTCCCCCCTCCAGGTGAAGGCGGCAGCGACGTCCGTGAGGGGGGTCACACTCCGGAGCCGCGTGTCGGGTGCTTGCACCTGCCACCACACTTCCATACGTGTAAGAGGGACCAGCGCAAGATCTGGCGGCATTGCTACCCCCCAAGTCCCCCTTCCCGCCTAACCCTGGCCCAGTTGACCCGCGGATCTACCTCTTTGACTTTCGCCGGACGGGGTTAGACCGATGAACCTTTTCACCTGGTTGTGATAGGTCAGCCCATAGGGACACTTCGGATCAAGGTCCGGGCACAACCCACCGCAATATTCCCTCCGTGTCGACCCAACGTGGCCGTTTCCCCCCTTCAGGTGACGGCGGCAGCGCCGTCCGTGAGGGGGGTCACACTCCGGAGCCGCGTGCCGGGTGCTTGCACTTGACACCACACTTCCATACGTGTAAGAGGCCCCAGCGCAAGATCTGGCGGCATTGCTACCCCCCCCCCCCAAGACACCGGTCCCGCCTAACCCTGGCCTAGTAGACGTGCCAGATCTACCCCTTTGACTTTCGCCGGACGGGGTTTGACCGATGAACCTTTTCACCTGGTTGTGATAGGTCAGCCCATAGGGACACTTCAGATCAAGGTCCGGGCCCAACCCACCGCAATATTCCCTCCGTGTCGACCCGGCGTGGCCGTTTCCCCCCTCCAGGTGAAGGCGGCAGCGACGTCCGTGAGGGGGGTCACACTCCGGAGCCGCGTGCCGGGTGCTTGCACCTGCCACCACACTTCCATACGTGTAAGAGGGCCCAGCGCAAGATCTGGCGGCATTGCTACCCCCCAAGTCCCCCGTCCCGCCTAACCCTGGCCCAGTTGACCCGCGGATCTAGCCCTTTGACTTTCGCCGGACGGGGTTTGACCGATGGACCTTTTCACCTGGCTGTGATAGGTCAGCCCATAGGGACACTTCGGATCAAGGTTCGGGCCCAACCCACCGCAAGATTCCCTCCGTGTCGACCCGACGTGGCCGTTTCCCCCCTCCGTGTGAAGGCGGCGGCGCCGTCCGTGAGGGGGGTCACACTACGGAGGCGCGTGCTGGGTGCTTGCACCTGCCACCACACTTCCGTACGTGTAAGAGGGCCCAGCGCAAGACCCGGCGGCATTGCTACCCCCCAAGTCCCCCGTCCCGCCTAACCCTGGCCAGTTGACCCGCGGATCTAGGCCTTTGACTTTCGCCGGACGGGGTTTGACCGATGGACCTTTTCACCTGGTTGTGATAGGCCAGCCCATAGGTACACTTCGGATCAAGGTCCGGGCCCAACCCACCGCAAGATTCCCTCCTTGTCGGCCCGACGTGGCCGTTTCCACCCTCCGTGTGACGGCGGCAGCGACGTCCGTGAGGGGGGTCACACTTCGGAGCCGTGTGCCGGGTGCTTGCACCTGCCACCACACTTCCAGACGTGTAAGAGGGCCCAGCGCAAGACCTGGCGGCATTGCTACCCCCCCCAAGTCCCCCGTCCCGTCTAACCTAGGCCCAGTTACCCCCGGATCTAGCACTTTCAAGATTCTTATAAAAAACATATAAAACTTGTCAGAATAGATGCAATTATCAATTGTTTGTGATTTTAATAAAGTATAGGGACCTATATGCAAAAGAACATGAGGTCACATTACTAACATACTCGAAAACAAATACAAACTACATATTCATAATCTATGGAAAATTCTACACCAAATCGATAAATAATTTATGTATGTTTTTGTTTAGATAGGGCATATTTAAGTTAATCAAATTTTAATTTAGAAAAAAAAAACAGATAAAAAATAAAAAATAAAATAGAAAAACAGTTAATACATAGCAATGCCGACGGCAAAGCCGTCGGCATAGCCCTACCCGCGGATCGATGAGGTGTGCCCAACCGACACGCCCCGGATCGATGACGTGGCACGTGTCGCGGATCGATGACGTGGACCAGGCCTATGCCGACGGCCGTCGTCAGGGCCGTCGGCATAGATTTGACGGCGTCAAACACCCGTCTACCGCCGGGTCGCTGGGCCCACGTCTATGCCGATGGCCCACCTATGCCGACGGCCACTGTAGGCATATCTCCGGATATGCCGACGGCACGACTATGCCGACGGGTGCCGTCGGGATATCTATAGGTATGCCGACGGCTTTTCTACACCGACGGTTTACCCTAGGCCGTCGGCATACCTCTATATATGCCGACGGGGGCCGTCGGCATAAGATAGGCCGTCGGGATTGAGGGTAATTCCGGTAGTGACTCACGATGGCCTTACCGAAGCTTGCTGCCCCCAAGCTGCCAATCCAGCTAACTTAGCAAATGGCAAATAATACCTTTTGTTTTATTCTAGTTTTTACTTTGCTTAGAATATTTAGATGTTGGAAAATTATTCCTTCACGTTCCATTTTTTTTATTGTTTCCAAACATCAGAAAATTGTTCCTTTACATCCCAAAATTATTCCTTGCCCACAAAAACTTGTTGGTTGCCACAGAAAATTGTTCTTTAATACCAAAATAATTGTTCTTTACACCAAAACAATTGGTAATTTTTTGATAAAATTGTTAATATTTCCCAAAAATGTTTTATTAGTTGCTACCAAAAACTGTAAAGAAAAAACTGAAACAATTGTTCCCCAAGAGTATGTTCCATTTTCATAAAAATTGGTCAGTGTTCTTGTTCTTACAAAAACATTAAATGTTATTTTTATTTGAAAATTGGTTTGCAGCTTGAAGTAGATAATTATTTATTACTCATACAAAATATGGCTTCATTTGATCTAAGAATTTTTTTGGAATGGTTAACACTGCAAAAAAAATGCATGAACAAAAATCATTTACGATGTCGGATTTTATTTTGGACAACATGGACCAAATCTGATTATCTGAGGAAAATCTAATTGTTTCATAGTAGAACATATTATAACAGCTATTGTGATTCGCCTATTAGTTTACAAATCTTGTTGCTCGTCATATTAAAACTACAAAATATTACAGAAAGCATTTCCAGTTTTATTTTTATCAGCATTTCAGCAGCCAATTAAAATACTGGTTAATCAACAAAGTAGTGCTTCATGAAATTAACAGCCACATACACTAACCGAATCAACGTTGTCATCTAGGCGCAACGAGGCCATATTCAACTAGCACTGTTGCTTCTACTGAAATACCGAACTACCCAATACATAAGAGGGAAAACAAAAGCATAAGCCCTGACGAACGCAGCCCTACTCACATCTCCGGTGCCACATCGTCTAGCGACGCTCCTTGCAACCTGTAGAACCTAATCAACAAAGTATAACTCCACAACTTCAGGTTCGGATTTGGAAATCTGAACGAGGAACAACTGACTGTTATTGGGACGGTTGTTCTGATGCTCCCTGATATCATTATGCTTCAGTAAGGCGTCCCTGCTGATATTGAAGACAGACCAGAACACCACGGAATAGCCAAGAAGGCGAAACCTTCGGCCAGTGTACCTGATGTTGATGTCGTCTACTTCGGACAAAAGAACTAAAGCCCTTGTTTTCCATCTTTGTACCTCTGGAGAGGTGGTCCTTCCCTGGCTCTGGCCTGATTCGATATTACTTTCCACTGTGCCTACGTAGGCTCTTAGGTCATGCGCAGCTTCATCCAAGTTCCTCACATTGTTTTCTGCCTCCACGCAGTAGCTCACAAGCTTCTTCACCGGCTTCAATACCTCAGCTGCACCCACGTTAACAAGAGGGGCAACTAAGCTGTACTGAGCCATGAGTACATTACACCTGTATAAAACAAAGTAGTACAAGTTAGAAGGTGTTGTATTCTGATATGTCAAGGTACAATCTATTGCTCCAGACGCACAATAGCCAAGAATGCTATCGCCTGCGGTGTAGCATGAGCAAACCTATTTTTTGTTTTTTCGAGAAGCAGAGGCTTTTGTGCCTGGCTTTATCTTAATAAAGCCATAAACAGCAACCACTAAAAGATCTGTTTGACGATGGGCTATTCAGCTTCAAAATAAAACTGAACGAAGCAGAAATGAAACAAATGGAGGGGAGAGCTGATGGTCTGCAATGCCAAAACCGCCTTTAAAATGGCTAAGGTTGAAAACTTAACAGCTCATGTATGGTATGTTAAAACCAAGTTCTAGAAATATGTACTTCACGCGATGTCCAGAGATCTAATGTTATATTTTTTTTCCTTGGTTCTACAACCATATAATATGCGTTATTCTTTTAGGTCTTTAGAAGGACGACATGAAGGCTTCAGCTATGGATTAGAAAAAGGAAAGCAAAAGGAAATCAATAACCTGTATGTTTGATGATGCTTGTGAGATGGGATGCTTGTCTTCCTCTCTCCTGTATGCCAAATGGCCTGGAGATGCACAAATAGAACTTCACTCCATTGGATTACTGAATTGGGGCTGGAATCCTACAATGGAATTGTGAGATTCGCGGTCTAGATAAAGATTTTATCCTCACACCCAAGTAGTACGGAGAAATTTAAAGGGATCATAAACTCTGTTGACCCAGTACTTGAAACAATGAACCCTAGTGATAATGCCTTGGGGATGAAACATATATAGAGAGAGACATAAACAAAGCTGACCCTAGAGTTTACGCGTTATTCCTATTACAAGGCTACCTTTTTGGCGCAAAGGAGGAGCCTAGGTGACGTTGACAAATACCGCCTTTCCACCAGTCCAGTTTCTTACCCTTGTAGATATGAGTGTGCGTGCAAGCACCGCTAATGAAAATTTTGAATTTGTTTTCCTCGTAACCTCGACTCCTCAAGCAACACAGGAAAAAAAAGGGTATTTTAGCCATTTCATGTCTAAAAGCATCTATTGAACTTGTCAAAGCGTGCAGGCTGAACATAGATATTGAATAAAGCTTTACAAATGCAGTTTTTTTATTTATATCGCTGTCTTTTGCATATTTTATTGAAATGAGATCATTCGGTCCTTGGTGCAATTTCCTGAACTCAATAACTAGGAGGACCTTTGCTCAAACTAAAACATGCATTCCAAGACACCTTCAAACATAGAAAAAACATTTTCCATGTTTGCTCAAATCCTATTTTTGTAAAAACGTTGTGTTCTACCAATTATCTTCTATTTCACTTGGCACTCAGGCAAAATTTGTGGTTAAGAGCATCTCCCGCACTACACCCTACATAGGCTCTATAATTTCAGCTTCCTTTTTTTTTTCTTTTGGCAGTGTAGTCTACTTTCTCTGCCTTTTCTTTGCATATAAACTGACGTGTTGGATCTATCATATTGATTTTTTTCTCACTCTTTATTTTTTATTTTTTTCTCTTCCTTTCCCGTCATCTCTGCTCGCATGTGCCCGTCCCTACCTCCCAATCCGTCTCCCCTGCTGGCCGCCACTCCCCTTCCTCCCACTGCCCCTTGCTTCCCGCTGGCCAGATCTGCCGCCACCCCTTGCCTCCCGCCATGGAAGGCAACACACTAGGACATACGCTGTCGGTGTTTTGTACCGGCAAGTATATTACGGGGTGGCGTACGCTCGGCAAACGACGATGGATGCACACAAGACACAAGGATTATACAGGTTCAGGCCCCTTGGATACACGCGGAGTAATAGCCCTACTTCCTGGTGTGGCGGAGTTGATTCCTTAGGTCTCGGCGAGTTACAAGGCTGCGACTTGTGTGAAGATGATGATGGTAGCTAACCCTAGATGTCGCAGCATGGATTGCATGATTGTAGGGGGTACCCGCCATGTCCTTATATAGGGGGACCATGGCTAGGGTTTACATGGAACCCGAAATCGTTACGAAGTAGAGTCCGGATCGTGCGGGATGCGGATCCTTCCTTCCTTGTGCACCAAGTATAGATTTTCCTTTTGTCTCGAGATATACCGAGTGTAGTCATAACGTCAAGGTTTATGGACCGCCATGTACGTGGGCTAGTATTAAACTATTAATACGGGTCGAGATACTCGGTTACTCATATAATCAACATTAGCTACCTGTGCTTCTATACCATGCCAAAGAGGATGGAGTCAGACGAACTCCCATGCTGCAAGGGGGAGGACGGCCATCAGGAAGGGAGTCAAGGAGGCCAAAAGCTATCAAGGGGTCCGTGGTCAAGCAGAAGAGGTAGTTTAGTGGCAGCATGGTGGCATGGAGGATGGCTGCCGTTGTGAAAGGAGTCAAGGAGGCCGGAGTCAGGAGGCAGCACAGTGGGAAGGCTGAAGTGGGCGCGGAGGACGTGAGTGGACAGGTGAAGGAGGTGTTGACAGGTGGAGCCGTGGAGGAAGGAGGGTTAGAGGTGCCAATACCAGTGCCGCCATGTAGAACATACTAGAAATAATGACCGACACATAGGCAAGTGTGAGTAGGGATTACTTTACTTGGTACCTAGGGATAATGTAACAAGAGGGAAAAGTAGGATGCTCTATTAGTAGGGTACCTACTGAAGCAGTTTTTTTTTCATATATTCTACTTTGTGAGTAGGGAGTCTGAGTAGGATACCGCTAAAGATGCTCTAATAATTATAGAAGCACTTTATTACTGCTCCAGTTCAAAGTTGCGATAACTATTTCGGTACAAAGGGAGTACATTCCAACTTAGACTCTTCTTGGAATGACAACCCTGAAACAACTAGAACTGCATGCACAACCTGAGAAACCCAAGGCTAACATCAGACAAAAGAAATGGAGCAGCAAGGGGGGAGATTCTCAAGTGAAAGATGCTCGAGGCCTGAGAAACCCAAGGCTTCATTTTTTGTCCATTTCACTAATCACTCTTTTTCCTCATATAAATTAAAATTCTTACTCACCACTCAATGCACGTATGTTTTCTTTTAAAGATCCTTCACAAGAGTAGAAAGCTAAAGGACATTTTTCATAAAGATCAATGTTTTATAGGATTTGAGGGTTTCCAACACAGGACAACACAACCAACGGATGGACTGATGTAGGAGTGAAACGAGTTTAGTGAATGAATATGAATGGACGACTGAAACAAAAGACGCAATAAAAAAATGAGCACTCAAAATCGTGCTATAGATTGTAATGGTGAGGGTTTAATCTAGTGAATACCGCTCACAGCTGGTAGTTTGGCACATGTAGGTGGACGTACTTTGAAAATCAAAATTTTGGTGGAACTATAAGTTAGAGAACCAAAGGAACTTTTAGCGAGGAGAGTGACGGAAAAATCAAGAGCTTATGATGATCCAGACGAACGGAAGAACTGAGGAACAATAAAAGATCTAAACTGCAGGCCAAAGACATCACCAAGTTGAGCGATGAGCGAAGTCACTTTCAGAATACTAATAATAATAATCTTCTTTCTTCGATGAAAATAAGAGCGTCTGTCTAGGACATTTCATACTTGGGCAGCAAATCTCCATCAACCTTAGGAGGGACGAATGGCTGTGGAATTTTATATAGTTGTGCTTTGAGAAAGGATTAAACAAAGGATAAATAAATAAATTCATCTTGCAGAAATGATGGAATTCCCCCAACCTACAATTTCGTTTGATCATTTTAAGTTGGAGCCATCATTTTTTTTAGAACATTGGGGCCATCATATGCATGTAGGATAATCTGTTTTGGGTCGTGACTCAGGTTGGACGCGGTCCGGGCCGGTCCGGTCTTTGACCTTTGGACCGGCCGCGGCCGGTCCGGACCGGACCGGACCGAACTGTCGAGCGGTCCATTTTCTCAAGACCGGACCGGCAGCACCCCAGCTCGGTGAGGCCCGAGAGGACCGAATGGACCGGCTGCTGGATCGATTCATTTGAAGCGTACGTGCAAGCTAGCAGAGTAGCAGGCAGTTGGATCGATTTATTTGAAGCAGTACGTGCAAGCTAGCAGAGTAACAGGCAGCTGGATCGATTCATTTGTACGTGCAAAGCTAGCCTCGAGCAGGCAAGCACACAGCTTAATTGATGAACAGTGCCGTAGCACATGCACGCCTAGCCGGACGTACGTGTACGTACGCGAACTTGGCTTCACTAGCGACGATAGGATCGATCGATCTCGACGGGAACCCTCGGCGTCTCGGCGAAACACTGTGATACTTGGCGACGGAAGAAACGGATCTTTCTTCGTTGCTTTTTCTCTGGTACAGATTACAGGGGGCTACGTACAGAAGACAATGAACAGGAGACTCGCAGCTTCGCTTACTTCACTAACTGAAGAAAATCTTAACTGACGAAACTGAACTTTAACAGCTCGTCTGACGAAACTGAATTTTAACAGCTTGTCTGACGAAACTGAACTTTAACACCCGAGCACCTCGCCGCCGTGGACGTGCAGTTACTCGCTGAGCGCGCCGTTCTCGGCGAACTTGAACACCACTCGAGGTTCACCTCGACGGCAGCTCCCACGTCGCCGGGCACGCCCTTCATGGTTGTCCTGTTCTCGATCGGCGGGTACGCGGCCAACTCAATCCAGTTCATGCCGCGGTGGATGGTCAAGTACAGGGGCTGTCCAAGTACAACGCCGTGGACATGGACGGCGAGGGTGTCCGGCTCGACAAGGAGCAGCATCCCCGAGCTCTCTCCATGGCCGGAGGGGGAGGAAACGGGCGACGGCGCCGGCGGCAGTTCTCGGTCCGCTCGGTCGGACCGGGCGAAATCCGGACCGGACCGGTGGTGTTTTCGGGCCGAATTATACAGACCGGACCGGCCAAATATGCCAGCGGGCTGGGACCGTTCGGTCCGGTCCTTAGCGGGCCACGAGCGGGCCAAAAAGCCCGCTCGGTACGTCCACCCTGAGTCGTGACCCACGGCCCTCGGGCTTGCAATTGGTACTCGGAAACATATTTATTTCTTAGGCCAAAAATTTTCCCTTAAAAAATTTAGGCCAATAATTAAACCCTGAAGGGTCCAAGAGGCCCAAAATGCTTACCCACCTCGTGAGGTGAGCCCAAAAGTCTGAACAAAACAAAATCTCATGAGAACCAAATGACGGCAATGTCCAAACGACAAACATGTGTACATGACCTCTCTGCCGGCGACGGCGATGGCGGATGCCGAGATTTATTTTACTTCCTTAGTCACGTGCCGCTGCAACTCACAACAGAATGGGGCAGGGGTTCAACTCCTCTGCCGTCGCAATTTTTTCGTATTCATATATAGTTATCTACAGATAGTTGTATTCTGCAGTTTCTGTTATGGCACCTGCACAGCCAAAATTCAGAAGCACACCTGCGGTTACATTTACTCCGGCTACACGCAGCGGTTGTGCAAGCAAACGGAGAGAAATCTCTAGGACCAGACGGTTTCGACGGTGCTTTCTTGGAGTCATGTTGGGACATTATCAAAAAAGATCTCCTCAAGGCTGTCAACCACATTTACCTTGGTAATGGAAATGCTTGCCATCTTCTAAACAGCACCGACATCTTCCTGCTGCCTAAGAAGGAAAACCCTGCCTTTGTCTCAGATTATCGACTGATTAGCCTAATTCACAGCATTGGCAAGCTGGTCTGCAAGCTTTTGGCGAACCGACTCACTCCTTTGTTGGATCAGTTGGTTTTCAAATGCCAAAGTGTATTCATTAAAAAGAGGAGTATCCAGTACAATTTCCTGTATGTAAAGATGTAGGAGATATGCCCTAGAGGCAATAATAAATGTTATTATTTATCTCCATATTTTGTAATTAAGTTTATATTCCGTGCTATAGCTGCTATGGTTCTCGAGTCTACAATAACCACGAGGCTCGAAGGGAAACTCATATGCACGTGTGGAATAATAAACGGTAAAATGTATTCCTAGTCTGGCCTCTAAGACTAGATCAAGTGTTGCATGATGGTTCTGTTTTCCTGATCATGGGCATGACTGTGCCGACAACTTTGAGGGCACAATGTTAGAAGAACATTTGTGTTGAATCGACCCGAATTGATGTTATGCTATAAGATACATTCATCACAAGTTAATGGTTAATAACACAGAGAAAGTTAACGTTTGCATAATTCCTTAGACCTTGAAAGTGTCGAGTTTCTTCATGCTTGCTTCATGAACTTTGGGGTTTGTTAAACGTCATCCGTAAATGGGTGGCTATTACGGCGGCTTACGGGTTCATGGAAAAGTGTGACAAGGGACTTGATAGCTCAAGATTGAGATTTGCTCCTTCGACGATGGAGAGATATCTCTGGGCCCTCTCGGTGTTACAGTATCCATCATCGTCTGTCCAGACACATTGTGATTTGATCACAGGGATGCCGGAACGCGGATACGAGAAAAGAGAACAAAACCGGTAACGAGATAACTGGCATTGTGGACAAGTGTTGATCCACGGGGATGCCGATGATTCTCACCTCAGATATTTGTAACATATCGCGAAGCAATAGGAATATCACACGGCAACTGGAGGTTCACTCAAATATTCATTCGTGTGGGTATAGGGGTCAATATGGGTGTCCACGGCTCTGATGTTGATCATTGATCGGAAAGTGTTCCGGGTCATGTCTATACTTCACCGAACCTATAGGGTCACACGCTTAAGGGTCATCTATCTGCTGAATACTAGACAGGGAGTCTGAGAGAAAGTCACCGGAAAAGTTTCGGAGACAACGGAAACGTTCCGGAGAGGACACCGGAATAGTTCCGGTAAAACTGAAATGTTGTTTCGGAGTATACCATTAAGTCAAATTGGTTTCGGCACACGCCTGGAAATTCTTGGAGGGTACCAGAATTGTTCTGGAAACTTCTGGGATTTTTCCGGGATAAAAACCAGAAATGTTCCGGAGCTGCCGGAACCGGTTTGGTTGCTTTTCGTAGATGAAAATCACTAATCCGGAATTGTTTCGGAACGCGTCCAAAATCATTTTAGTGGGTACTGGAATTATTCTAAAACCCACAGAAATATTTTCGGATTTAACGGTCGCGGAAAAATGTTTCCGTGAATAGTGAAAGTGCTTTTTGGATGGCTTCTTGGAGAAGCCACCTTGAGGGCCTTTTTGGTATTTTTCCCCTAGTGGCTTCTTGGAGAAGCCACCCTTGGGCTTGTCCTATAAATAGGGGTGGAGGGGGCTGCCCAAACACACTCACTCTCTCATACACAATGCCATGCAATGATCTGGCTTCTTCTCTCCCTCCCACGAAAAGGGTTTCGTAGAGCCGAAAGGCTGTCTGGGTTCCGGTGGGAACCAGTTCTGGACGGCGAAGCCCTGCCGGATAGATGACACCATATGTGTGCAACCCCGTAGAGAGGTCGTAGGTTCGATCTTTTGCCCGAGGGGCTGTTCGAGGGTCCTCCCGAAGGGCTGTCCGAGTTACTGTCCGAGTTCGAGAGTGCCTCCCGAAGGGCTGTCCGTGACACCGTCCGGGGGACTGTCCGACCGCCTCCCGGAGGGCTGTCCGAGGGACTGTCCGAGGGGCAGATGAGGGAGTACATCCTCGCGGTTGGGAGGTTGTAAATCCTAGCTGTGGGGATCTGCACCGACGATCTACATCGACTCTACTTCCGCTGCGCTACGAGTCGGTAACGATCGGATCGAAACCTTGTATGCAGTCTTCATAGTGGTCCTGGGCTGGTGCGTAGGTCGGAAAATTTTGTTTTCTGCTGCGTTCCCCTACAAAGAACCTTTTCAAAGAACTCCACAAAGCGAAGGGGCCTGCACTTTTCCTCAAGCTTGATATTTCCAAGGCATTCGACTCGGTAAAGTGGAGCTATCTGCTAGACTTGTTAAAACACCTTAGGTTTTCGGATCGGTGGAGAAACATGGT
The DNA here is from genome assembly GCA_039707655.1 of Elymus sibiricus. NCBI lineage: Eukaryota > Viridiplantae > Streptophyta > Magnoliopsida > Poales > Poaceae > Elymus > Elymus sibiricus. The sequence goes on along the minus strand of CM077672.1, from coordinate 17,246,544 downwards.
TTCAATTCTCTTACGAACATCCTCGAGAGTTTTGCTCAATGGTTCACCAGGCAGGCCTTTTGCTCACAGGAGAGGACTAAGACAGGATGACCCTCTTGCCCCTATGCTTTTCATCTTGGCAATTGACTCTTTCCAACTCATTATTGACAAAGCCACAACTTGGGGTGTTCTCTCCAATATAAACCGCAGAGCAGCAAAGCTAAAAACTAGCCTCTATGCGGATGACACAGCTATTTTCCTTAATCCTTCATCAGATCAGCTTTTACACCTTTAACAGATTCTTCAATTGTTCGGTGAAGTGTCCGGATTAAAGATCAACTTCCAGAAAAGTTCAGTTTACCCAATTCGGTGTGAACGTCTCGACTTACAGCCTGTTCTCCAACCTTCCCAGGCTCGTTGCAGCACTTCCCTTACAAATACTTGGGCCTCCCCCTCAGCACAAGGGCATTGAAAAGGGTTGATTTTCAGCCTCTCATCGACAAGATAGGAAAAATACTTACAGAGTGAAAAGGTCGCCTACTTTCAAAGGCTGGACGGTTGGTTCTTGTAAACTCGGTGTTATCATCCTTGCCAACCTACCACCTTCCAGTTTTCAGCCCAAAGAAGTGGTTAGTGCAGGCCATTGAAAAATTGAGGAGAGCTTTCCTGTGGAACGGTGACAATGAGTGCAATGGTGAGAACAGTCTTGTGAATTGGAAAATGGTCTGCAAGCCTAAGTATATGGGAGGTCTCGGAGTTTTGGATCTTAAACTTTTCTCAAGAGCTCTGCACCACTAGTGCAGAATCAGCCTTTATTCCCGATTCGTAAGGGCCTATAGTCCCGGTTCAACAACCGGCACTAAAGGGTCGGGACTAAAGCCCCCCCCCCCCTTAGTCCCAGTTCGTCACGGCCCGGGACCAAAGGCCCACCACGTGGCACGAGCCCGCGCCGGGGGCTTGGTGGCCTTTAGTCCCGGTTGGTAACACCAACCGGGACTAAAAGGTATAGGGGTTTAGGGGTTTATGCTTTATTTTTCCTTTTAATTTTGTGTTTTCTATTTAATTCTTTTTCATTTCAAACATATTTTACGCTACTACATACATACTGTACACGTCATGCATATATAAATAGAATTTCTCGTAGAACCAATCATATATATATCATAGAATTTCTCGTACGACCATATGCATGCGCATACATATATATATATATATATATATACATACAATTTGGTACATATATACAATTTGGTACATATATACAATTTCTCCTACAATTTGCAGATAATTACATGCAGGCACATTAATAGCAGTAATGGTATACTCCTTTGGGATCTATGACCTGGTCAACCAAAAATCCCGCAATTTCCTCTTGAAGTGCTCGTATGCGGTCCGTTGGTAGGAGCTTTTCCTGCATCTCCATCAACTTTAAAGAAGGAGATCAAGATGAATATATTAGTTGTGTGTGTATATATTAGATGATGATAAAAAAATTGTGGATAGTGTTCTGGCAAACGTACCCAAAGTTGTCTTTCAGATCTGCTCCTTTCCGACGTTATAATGCAAATGTTCTCGCAAACGTAGTATGCACATAAATTATTCCCCGGCGCCTGCCTCATGCACTTTACGAGAATAGAATTCAATCAGATAATAATTAATCAAGCATGATAATGATATTGAAACTAGAATTAAAGAGATGCGCGGACACGTAGCTAGTACTACTTAATTACGTACCATGGGTCGCACCCATTTCAGCTCTTGTTTCCATGCGCCTGGGACCTGTTTGATGAAGCTTTGCCAAACCCTACCCGGCAAAGAAAATGAATAAAGGAGTTATTAATTAGTTGATATCAGGAAATGAACTAAAGAGGCTGACATAGTGCGATAATGATTGAAATTACCTGTCGACCATCCCCTTCATGATTAAATAGTCTTTAGGTTCTTTAAGTAGTGAGTCCAGTACTTTAACTTTTCCCTCGTCAACTTCAATGATTAGCAGGATCCAGTGGAAACTGCATGCGCACACGTTTGTATAATTAAGCGGGCATGTGCATAACTCATCAACTACACTTATTAACATCTAGTAAGCAAAATAGAATTTGTAGTACAAGACAGTAACACTCACCCGAAGTTGTAAGGAAATACTATTTCTGGTTCGGTATTTAGTTGCTTCAAAAACTGTAGCAAGTACTTCTCTGTCTCTTTTGGGTGACGTGACCACACCGCTTCATTAATGGTATTTGGGTCAATGAACCCAATGCCATAGCGTCCATCTCTTTTCATTTCATAAATCTTCATTCTGCATAATACCACAGAAAATAATATAGTGAGGATAATTACAGGCAACAAACGAGCACAGCTAAAGACTTAAATTATAGAAAGAAATCACTTACAGACAATAGCAACTGACGAGAGATTTGTCGAGTGCGTCTTGATTGAATAACTAAAACATTTCTTCAAACTGAACCCACAAATCTTTTGCATTGAAGTAATGCTCTTCCTTGACTTTCACCATGAGGGAATCTCGCCCCTTCTTGACTTCTCTCAGGTACCAGTCATGCAAATTGCGCATTCTCGTTGATAGATTCTCGACCTCCCTGACCAGATCTTGGCCGGGGACATATTTCCATGCTACTTCGTGATCTTGAATCTTGGGGAGTTCCTCGATGCCTAGGAGTTGTTCAACAGTGACACCGGCCTCTCTAGCCATCTGTCTATAAGCGTCGGTTATTACCGGCTGATTGGCGGTACTCACACCATGTGATTGTACAATGAGCGGGGGGGTCGATTGCTGTGCCAGTTCTCCCAGCTGGGGAACAGTTTTCCCGTATTTACTACTCCTTGCTTGGCTCGAGCTCGACTCCTTATCTTTTTGTGCCTTATATAACTTCTTAATAGAACGCTCATAGTCTGAGTCCGCCCTCTTCACAGCCGGTTGAGCATTATCAATAAAGTGTTGTATGACTTCATCAGATATTTTCTCCTTCGGCGGGGGCTGTTTCGGTGCAAAATGGGCCTTCACTTGGGCAGCCACTTCGGCCTTGTTTTCCTCGATAGTCATCTCATAAGGCAACTTCTTTTTGGCAGGAGGAGAGGCTTTCTTGCTTGGTGATCTCTTCCGCTTTGGAGAAGGCTGACGCGCCCGAGATCGATATGGCGGACTCGCGCTGATGGGCTCCGTCTCGAGGTGGGGTGGTGGAGACCGCTGACGCGGTGGCGAACTAGCGCCGCGCTGCGTCTCGGGCAGGGTTGGAGTCGGCTGACGCGGTGGCAGACTTGGAGGAGGAGTCGGTGGCCTTGGAAAGACGATGCAATCCTTTCTCCATAGAATGATACGATGTATGGCCTCTCCCAGTGTGCGCTCCTCGTCACCTCCAGGAATGTCAAGCTCTAGCTCGTAATATCCTGACATCACTTCATCAACCCCGACACGAGCATAGCCAGCTGGAATCGGATTGCAATGGAAGTTTGCTTCAGGAGGATTTGTTAAAGCATAGCCGTCCGCCACCTTCATGGATATGTTCTTCACTTTCATGTGTAGCTCACAAGGTGTCGTATCTTTGATATCATCCACAGGGTATCTATCCAGCATTGCATCATCGGCCGGGGTGGAACCCACGCTTGTTTTCGACATAGATGGGACGGTTGTATCCAATGCTGGATCTGCTTGCTGCTGCCGCTGAGACGCCCTTTCCTGGCTAAGTGAGTCGATCTGCTCATGTTGCCTTTGGAAAGCGCGTTCCAACTCCGCGTGCTTTGATTCTACCAGTTTAATGCGGTCTGCTTCCTGCTTCCTCTGCTCCTCCTCCTGCTTCCTCTGCTCCTCCTCCTGCTGCTTCTTTCTCGCACGGCTTCTGTAAGTGGCGTTCCAATCCGCAAACCCCTCAAACCACGGAACAACGCCTTTGCCTCGTGTTCATCCCGGGTGTTCAGGATTCTTCAGGGCGTGCGTAAGCTCATCATTCTCTCTGTTGGGCTTGTACTTTCCCGTTCGAGCATCTTCTATTGCAACAAGTAAAGCGTCGGAGGCTTCTTTAAGACTTGCCCGCTCCATAACCAGCCCTGTCTCTGGGTCCAACTTCCCCCCATGCGCATAAAACCATGTCCTGCACCTGGGGGGCCAACTCAATGTAACTGGAGTGACCCCTGCAGGAATCATCTGTTCCTCAGCGAGATCCCACTTAGGCCGGCCGACCTGGTAGCCACCTGGCCCCAGAGTATGGTACCACTTTTTTTTCACAGCATTAATCTTGTTTATTCTCGACCGTTCCTTAGTTTCTTCCGATTCCTTGAACTGCACGAAAGCGTCCCAGTGATCTTTTGCCTTCTCCAGTGTTCCCTTGAATGCTGGAGTCTTCTTTCCGTCTGCTTGGTACTTGGCCCATATTCTTTTCTTGTGGTTGTTGAATGCTATCGCCATCTTCTTAAGAGCACTCTTCTTGACTTTCTCCTGTTCTTCATCTGTCAAATGATCTGGTAGGGTGAAATGTGCCATGAGCGATTCCCAAAGCAGATCTTTTGCTCTTCCGTCGACAAAAGTAACTCCTTGATCTCCCTTTGCTGGCTTATTCCATTCTTGAACGGAGATCGGGATTTGGTCCCTGACAATAACTCCGCATTGACGAGTAAATTTTTCCGCATTCTTTTTAGGAGCAAGTGGTTCGCCATTTTTATTGATGGCATCGATGTTGTACTTTATGCCAGCCTGCAACCTTCTGGCCGGGCCTCGTACTGCCCTGCTTGTAGAAGATTTGCTCGATCCGGAGGGCTAAAAGAAGAAAGATCGATTCGTTAATATATATAAATCAATTAATACATGTAATGATCACCAGAGGCCTTATATATATATATACCTCGCCGGTCTTTGTTATTTGAAGAACATTTCCTTCGTCATCATTGTCGTGGCCTTCGTCTCTTCGTTCGTCTTCATCAAATATTAATACTCCCTCACCGGAATTATTAATGTTCAGATATTGCGAGCCGTCATCTTCGGGTTCATTCTCATCTGGGCTCGGGGAGCGTATGATGTCGAACATGGTCTCTTCTCCGTCTCTGCCGGTATTGTCCATAGCTTATATTAACTAATCCAGAAGAAAGACAAAACAATTTAGTATTCAATAAGGAAAAACTGAATCATAGTAGATAATATGCATCTCGAATAATCCAGATAATATGCATCATCGAATATAATCTCGAATACATCGTCTCGAATATTATCGAATATAATCTCGAATACATCTCGAGTATTAATTATCACTAATACATCTCGAATATTATCATATAATATCACTAGCTAATACAGATCGAATATTATCGAAGAATCTAGTTCACTCGCGGTTCCTGAGGCGCGGGCGGTGGACACCCAAAGAGAAGGAACCATCACAGGATCATAGCTCGGGTGAGATCCCTGAAGAACCTGCCAGGTATTGGAGAACCTGACGTCCAACGCAACCATGTAGCGACGGACGTGCTTGTCCTCCTCCCTGACACGGCGACGTACCACCTCCTCGGGGACCGGCTGCCTCCGCACCGAAAGTGGCCCACGCAACCGCCACCAAAGAAGCTCCGGGTCGACAACGGGAGCCCGGTTCCTCACCAAGCTGCGCGCCCCGGAAGGTAGCACCTCCCAGTGCCAGCCCGGCGGAGCCCAGTCCCGGACATGGCGCCTCTCAAGCAGGTTCTCGCCACCGAGTCGACGACGAGGATGCGGGCCGGGCATCGTAGACGTCGAGAACAAATTCTATGCAAATTTAACATTTTTTAAATGCTTGATTGTGATTTTTGTAATTCTTATGCATGGTCAACTTTTTTCTATGCAACTTTTTCCTATGCAACTTTTTTCTATAAGTATAAAACTAAAAAACAGAAAATCTATGCAAATTCCACCGTTCATCTACATATACATATATACATACATTGTATAAAAAAACTAGTGAAAAAAAAACTAAAACATACATACATATAGTGAAAAAATAATCATCTAAAACATCAAAACATACATACATATATACATATATACATACATTGTATACTAGTTAATTAATAATAATCTAAAACATATCTAGTGAACAAAAATCGCCGGAGGGGGCGGCGCGAGCTCACAGCGGGCGAGGTCGAGGCCGGCGGGCGCGGGCGGCGTGGGCGGCGCGTCAACGGGCCGGCGTCAGAGAGGAGAGGCGCGGGTGGCGTCGGGGAAGAGGCGCGGGCGGCGTCGGGGAGGAGGCGCGGGCGGCCGGGGTCGCGGCAGGCGGCGGCGCAGCAGCCTGGCGGCGTCTCTGTGTTTGGCGTCGAGAGAATGGAGAGGATGGGCGGAGGGGAATTCGTAAGTGCCGCTTATATATGAAAGCCTTTAGTCCCGGTTGGTGGCTCCAACCGCGACTAAAGGTGAAATTCACCCAGGCCAAGCGGCGGGAAGCCAGGCCTTTAGTCCCGGTTGGTGGCACCAACCGGGACTAAAGGCCTGGCTTCCGGTGTCGAATGTTTAGTCCCACCTCGCTAGTTGAGAGGAGCTCGCGGCGGTTTATAAGCCTCGCCGCGGCTACCGTGTCGAGCTCCTCTCTAAGCAGGCCTTTGTGGGCCTACATAACCTGTGCTGCCCTGTGGGGCCTATGGGGCCGTGCGGGCCTGCATCCTGGCCCAACTGGAGGTTGGGTTTCTAGTCGTATGCAGGCCGTGGCGGCCCAGTAGGCGGGCTTTTTTTTTCCATTTTTTTTTGCTTTATTTATTTTCTTTTGTTTCTACTTACAGCCAAATATTTAGAGTTTCTGAGTGAATCTTTTTGATTTAGGTCACAAAAATTATAAACTTTCTGTTAGTGCCAGTACTTTTCAAATTTGAATAGTTTAAATTTGAATTATTTGAAATTTGTGTGAATAACTTTACTTTAAAAATAGATTTATCAGTGATTCTTTTTTCTGCTGTTTAATATTAGTGTGTTTTATCATTATATTCAATTTGGTAATTCTTAGGTTATTTTGAAAAATGAAATGCCTTTGTAACAGATGAGTTTTCGTCCGAAACCCTCATACTTCGAAAGAGATTGTCCATTTTATACACGAAGTGCATCCAGTTTTTACCGTAACCCTCTCAACTTTTTAGCACATGCTATGTGGGTGAAATGATGATACCATGCAAACTTTCAACCTTTTCAGAGTTCATTTGTAGTGATTTTCAATTTCAGGGTCATTTAGCTCAAAAAAGTCATGTAATTGCATGAAAAATAGCGAATGAAGTCAGAAAGGGTTGAAAATTGATGATGTGGCTTTGAATGGTGCATGTTGAACTCACAAAAAGTCTGGAGTTGAAATAAGTTAAAAACTGAAATGCCTTTGTAACAGATGAGTTTTCGTCCGAAACCTTGATACTTCGAAAGAGATTGTCCATTCTGTACACGAAGTGCCTATAGTTTTTGCCGTAACCCTCTCAACTTTTTAGCACATGCTATGTGGGTGAAATGATGATACCATGCAAACTTTCAACCTTTTCAGAGTTCATTTGTAGTGCTTTTCAATTTCAGGGTCATTTAGCTCAAGAAATTCATGTAATTGCATGAAAAATAGCGAATGAAGTCAGAAAGGGTTGAAAATTGATGATGTGGTTTTGAATGGTGCATGTTGAACTCACAAAAAGTCTGGAGTTGAAATAAGTTAAAAAATGAAATGCCTTTGTAACAGATGAGTTTTTGTCTGAAACCCTGATACTTCGAAAGAGATTGTCCATTTTCTACATGAAGTGCATCCAGTTTTTGCCGTAACCCTCTCAACTTTTTAGCACATGCTATGTGGGTGAAATGATGATACCATGCAAACTTTCAACCTTTTCAGAGTTCATTTGTAGTGCTTTTCAATTTCAGGGTCATTTAGCTCAAAAAATTCATGTAATTGCATGAAAAATAGCGAATGAAGTCAGAAAGGGTTGAAAATTGATGATGTGGTTTTGAATGGTGCATGTTGAACTCACAAAAAGTCTGGAGTTGAAATAAGTTAAAAAATGAAATGCCTTTGTAATAGATGAGTTTTTGTCCGAAACCCTGATACTTCGAAAGAGACTGTCCATTTTGTACATGAAGTGCATCCAGTTTTTGCCGTAACCCTCTCAACTTTTTAGCACATGCTATGTGGGTGAAATGATGATACCATGCAAACTTTCAACCTTTTCAGAGTTCATTTGTAGTGCTTTTCAATTTCAGGGTCATTTAGCTCAAAAAATTCATGTAATTGCATGAAAAATAGCGAATGAAGTCAGAAAGGGTTGAAAATTGATGATGTGGCTTTGAATGGTGCATGTTGAACTCACAAAAAGTCTGGAGTTGAAATAAGTTAAAAAAATGAAATGCCTTTATAACAGATGAGTTTTTGTCCGAAACCCTGATACTTCGAAAGAGATTGTCCATTTTATACACGAAGTGCATCCAGTCCTTAAAGATATATTTCTTCACCTTTCAACTGCCAAAACACATATATACCCTAACTATTACAAAGATTCCATCCGGTTTGTCCGAAGTGGGACTTTCGAGATAAGTCCGGAAACTCACTAGAGAAGAAAGTGATGACGGTGAAGCCGGTCACATCCCAGAGTGGGATCTTTGGGTATAAAACTTTTTCTTCGCGTGTGTCCCTTTGCGCCGTAACCATGGACAATCTTCATCATTTAACAGGATGCTTGGGTTAATCTTCACTGTGAAGGGAGAAATTTCATGAAACTTTTCATAATCTTCTGACATGTGTGTCTTGTCCTCCACTCCCACGATATTTCTTTTCCCTGAAAGAACTATGTGGCGCTTTGGCTCATCGTATGATGTATTCGCTTCCTTATCTTTTCTTTTTCTCGGCTTCGTAGACATGTCCTTCACATAGAAAATCTGCGCCACATCATTGGCTAGGACGAATAGTTCATCTGCGTACCCAAGATTGTTGAGATCCACTGTTGTCATTCCGTACCGCGGGTCTTCCTTTACGCCGCCTCCTGACAGATTGACCCATTTGCAGCGAAACAAAGGGACCTTCAATTCACGTCCATAGTCAAGTTCCCATATCTCCTCTATGTAACCATAATATGTGTCCTTTGGCCTATTGGTGTTTGCTGCATCAAAGCGGACACCACTGTTTTGGTTGGTGCTCTTTTTATCTTGGGCGATCGTGTAAAATGTATTCCCATTTATCTCGTACCCTTTGAAAGTCAATATAGTCGAAGATGGTAACTTGGCCAGCAAGTACAGCTCATCTCCAACACTGTCGTCATGCATGAGACGTGTCTGCAACCAACCGCCGAAAGTCCCCGTGTGTTCACGTGTAATCCAGTCGTCAGACTGCTCCGGGTGTTTGGAGCATAGAATATTCTTGTGTTCGTCGATATACGGACCCACCAAGCTGGAATTTTGTAGAACTGTGTAGTGTGCTTGCGCCCAAGAATGCCCGTCCATACATATTACTTGGTCCTTTCCTAGCGTGCCTTTTCCACCAAGTCTGCCCTCATGCCGCGATTCGGGAACACCAATCGGCTTAAGGTCAGGAATAAAGTCAACACAAAACTCAATGACCTCCTTTGTTTCATGGCCCTTGGAGATGCTTCCTTCTGGCCTAGCACGGTTATGAACATATTTCTTTAAGACTCCCATGAACCTCTCAAAGGGGAACATATTGTGTAGAAATACAGAACCCAGAATGGCAATCTCTTCGACTAGGTGAACTAGGACGTGCGTCATGATATTGAAGAAGGATGGTGGGAACACCAACTCAAAACTGACAAGACATTGCACCAAATCATTCTGTAACCTTGGTAGGATTTCTGGATCGATTACCTTCTGAGAGATTGCATTGAGGAATGCACATAGCTTCACAATGGCTAATCGAACGTTGTCCGGTAGAAGCCCCCTCAATGCAACCGGAAGCAGTTGCGTCATAATCACGTGGCAGTCATGGGACTTTAGGTTCTGGAACTTTTTCTCTGCCATATTTATTATTCCCTTTATATTCAACAAGAAGCCAGACGGGACCTTCATACTGAGCAGGCATTGAAAGAAGATTGCCTTCTCTTCTTTGGTAAGAGCGTAGCTGGTAGGACCCTGATACTGCTTTGGATGCATGCCGTCTTTTTCGTGCATACGTTGCTGGTCCTCCCGTGCCTCTGGTGTATCTTTTGTCTTCCCATACACGCCCAAGAAGCCTAGCAGGTTCACACAAAGATTCTTCGTCACATGCATCACATCGATTGCAGAGCGGACCTCTAGTTCTTTCCAATATGGTAGGTCCCAAAATATAGATTTCTTCTTCCACATGGGTGCGTGTCCGTCAGCGTCATTCGGAACAGATTGTCCGCCAGGACCCTTTCCAAAGATTACTTTTAAATCCTTGACCATATCAAGTATATCATGACCAGTACGGTGGCGAGGCTTCTTCCGGTGATCTGCCTCACCTTTGAAATGCTTGCCTTTCTTTAGACATGATTGATCTGAAGAAATCGACGATGTCCCAGGTACACATTCTTCTTACATTTATCCAAATATATACTGTCGGTATCATCTAAACAGTGCGTGCATGCGTGGTATCCCTTGTTTGTCTGTCCTGAAAGGTTACTAAGAGCAGGCCAATCATTGATGGTTACAAACAGCAACGCTCGCAGTTTAAAATTCCTGCTATTTGTGCTCATCCCACACACGTACACCTTCTATACTCCACAGCTGTAAAAGTTTTTCAACCAATGGCCTTAGGTACACATCAATGTCATTGCCGGGTTGCTTGGGGCCTTGGATGAGCACTGGCATCATAATGAACTTCCGCTTCATGCACAACCAAGGAGGAAGGTTATAGATACATAGAGTCACAGGCCAGGTGCTATGATTGCTGCTCTGCTCCCCAAAAGGATTAATGCCATCTGCACTTAAACCAAACCATACGTTCCTTGCGTCATCTGCAAAGTCCTTCCACTTTCTCTCGATTTTTCTCCACTGCGATCCGTCAGCGGGTACTCTCAACTTCCCGTCTTTCTTACGGTCTTCTTTGTGCCATCGCTACAACTTGGCATGCTCTTTGTTTTGGAACAAACGTTTCAACCGTGGTATTATAGGAGCATACCACATCACCTTGGCAGGAATCTTCTTCCTGGGGCACTCGCCCTCAACATCACCAGGGTCATCGCGGCTGATCTTATAGCGCAATGCACCGCATACCGGGCATGTATTCAAATCCTCGTACTCACCGCGGTAGAGGATGCAGTCTTTAGGGCATGCATGTATCTTCTGCACCTCTAATCCTAGAGGGCAGACATCCTTCTTTGCTTCTTACGTACTGTCGGGCAATTCGTTGTCCTTTGGAAGCATCTTCTTTAACATTATCAGCAACTTTTCAAATCCCTTGTCAGATACACCATTCGCTGCCTTCCATTGCAGCAATTCCAGGGTGGTACCCAGCTTTTTCTTGTCATCTTCGCAATTTGGGTACAACAATTTCTTGTGATCCTCTAACATGCGTTGCAACTTCGGCTTCTCCTTTTCACTTGCGCAGTTTCTCGTTGCATGGGCAATGGCCCGACCAAGATCATCAGCGGGCTCATCTGATGCCTCTTCTTCAGCTTCTTCCCCCATTGCTGGCTCAGCTTCTTTCCCCATTGTTGTACCATCGTATTCAGGGAACCCATGGGCAGGATAGCTGTCATCATCCTCTTCTTCTTCATTCTCTTCCATTAGGACCCCTCTATCTCCGTCCTTGGTCCAACAGTTATAGCCGGACATGAAACCGGACGTAAACAGGTGGACGTGAATGGTTCTTGAGTTAGAGTAATTGTGATCATTCTTACAGACAGCACATGGACAACACATAAAACCTTCCGCCTGCTTGTTTGCCTCAGCCGCAACCAGAAAAGTACGCACGCCATTAATGAACTGGGGAGAGCATCGTTCATCGTACATCCATTGCCGGCTCATCTTCATTACACAACACCGAAAAGACCAAATTAATACAAGTTCATACATATAGTTCATACACACTTATTCTCGTAAAACAACATACAAACTCTCTAGCTAAAGCATTTAAATGCAACAACAAATGCGATCAAGATTGCAACTAAGGTAACAATTGATCCAACAGCATAGTGATACCAAGCCTCTTGATTAACGGCTTATTTTTTAAATTTTCTAATCTTCAAGCGCATTGCATCCATCTTGATCTTGTGATCATCGACGACATCGGCAACATACAACTCCAGTTTCATCTTCTCTTCTTCAATTCTTTTCAATTTTTCTTTCAAATACTCGTTTTCTTTTTCAACTAAATTTAACTTCTTGACAAGAGGGTCAGTTGCAATTTCCGGTTCACATACCTCCTAGATAAAAATATCTATGTCAACCTGATGGGCATAATTGTCATAAACACGAAATGCAACAAATAGTTATAAAAGAGAATATACCACATCCGAATCATAAACCGGACGAGGGCCGACGGGGACGGATATCAAAGTCATGGCACTATGTATAACAAACAATCATACAAGTAAGAAAATTATACAAGTAACTATCTAAATCATACAAATAAGATTTTTTTTATATAAAAAGGATAAGAACAAGAGGCTCACCAAGTTGGTGCCGGCGACGGGACGGTGCGGGCGATCGACGGTGGTTAGGACGGGGACGGGAAGGCACTAAGTAAACCACACCTACACATGCAAACTAAGAAGTTAATTTGAGCTCAAATTGCATATAAATCAAATAAACTCCCACATATAATTACTCCCTAAAACCCACAAATCACTATACTTATAGAGCATTGCAAGAGCTAATCTAGCAATGAGAGATGAAAGAACAAAGTTGCTAACCTTTGTGAACACTTGGATTGATGGGGTGCCTTCAAATCTTGACAAATTTTGACAAAAATGGAGGATGAGCTCGAGCAAGAGGGGAAGAACGGAGAGGAGAGGAAAGGGGAAAAATAGAGAGCTTCGGCTCGGGCTGGACGAAGGGTATATATAGTGACACCTTTAGTCTCGGTTCATGTAACAAACCGAGACTAAAGGTTAACCTCTAGTCCCGATTTGTGACACGAACCGGGACTAAAGGGGCTCGTGGGGCCCCAGCCTGACACCAGCCTACCACCACCCCTTTAGTCCCGGTTTGTGTCACAAACCGGGACTAAAGGTTCAACACGAACCGAGACTAATGATTCCCCTGCCCCTAGCCGTTGGAACCGGGACTAATGGTCACATTAGTCCCGGGCCGTACTCAAACCGGGACTAATGATGCGAACGTAAAGTCGTTTTCTACTAGTGCACCTTCATTATTCCTGGGCTAATTGGTAAAAGGCTGGCATCCCTTGGTCGCTAGATGCAATCCCGGTCGATCTAGTGGGACGCCAACTTTTCAATGCTGCCACCCATGTCACCTTGGGTAATGGTGATAATGCATCATTCTGGGTTTCAAACTAGCTGGCCACAGCCGATCGCATAGCTCAATCGCTCTTGACATTTTCATGCTTGCCAGGAGAAAAAAGCTCTTGGTCAAACATAGTTTACATCAGAATAGGTGGATGAAGGGACTTGAGAGGATGTCCAACGTCCAACAACTTCAGCAGCTCCTTGCTCTATTTTAACAAACAAGTCAAATTTCTCCGACCAATGCAGAAGACAACATCACTTGGAACATGAATAGCAGTGGGGTTTATTCTAACAAAACTGCGTATCGCGCTCAATTCACCGGCCACATCTCGACCCCGTCGCTCGCTAGGATTTGGAAATGAAAGGTTCAGCCCAAATGCAAGTTCTTCATGTGGTTACTACTGCAAAACAAGCTGCTTACCGCCGATAAGCTCCGAGATTGAAGCTGGCAGCACAACAACACTTGCTCTCATTTGAGACCGCTGACCATCTTTTCATCCATTGCCCATTTACTCAGTTGGTCTGGTGGGAGGTCAGGTGCAGAGGCGTGACATACAGAGTCCGGATGGCACCCGCCGGGTTTGGGTACGGGTTTGGCCATGGTATGGCCAAACCCATACCCACCTGCCTGCCCCATAACCATTACCCGTACCCGTAAAATCACCATAGAAATCATAAACGACTCACAAATCGACAGACACTTTCAGCCTCAAGTGACCGATTGAGTGGCGGCTGGGACTGAAAAAGGGGAAAATGAGAAATGGGAGGCTTATATACGTAGGTTTTATGGTTATGTGTGTATGATATGTATGGCCTACATCTGATATACGGGTCTATGGGTTGACGGGTTCAGGTTTGTTGTTACCATACCCGTGACCTGTCAGGAATAGTTTTTTTACCAATAACATACCACGGATATTTTTTTCAATCAAACCTGACCCTTTTTGCGATAAAAACCCGGCGGATAAACGGGTAACGGATACCCATTGCCATCCCTAATACAGAGTCTGTTTGCTAATTTTAGCGAGAGATGCTACCGGCATGAGCTTCAATTTTGCTACGGATATTTTAAGGGAATTTTCTTCAAGTTTGTTTTTCTACACAATGGGATGGCCCTCAGGTCTCAGGATCAAATTATTATCCAAGCTGAAGACTGCCATTGGGCAAAAGAGGAAGATAGACAATGAGAAGTTTATGATAGAACTGTAGATCGGAGTAGGCTAGAGACTTCCGGTAGTCCTACCTTCACCTTGGGTTGATGAACCCGAAGCAGTGGCCATGGTGGTGCCTGGAGGTGGTGGTGACGGCGTGAGCACGAGTGTGCGTGGGTGGCGGCGGTGGTGGAACTTCCCGTCGGCCTAGCGCAACCCTAGATCGGATTGGGGTGTTCGGTGGTGTTGTGGTGCACGGTCAACCTCGTATTCCGTGCCCCGGCACACCACCTCTTTATATAGCGCTGGCGACAGGGGCCCACCAACCATGGTTTGGTTGGGCACCCCCGATCAGGGCGCGATGCAAGGGCCCGTTCGACCCGTTGGGCTCGAACGGGAGAGAGATCAACCTAACATTCTCCCCCTTGATCTCAACTTTCCTTTTAACTTTATACTTTACACTTTACTAGTTTCATCACAGATCAATACATAGAACATGTTTCATCGTCACAGCTCAATTGCCGATAGAATCAGACAGCTACAATATACCTCTCTGTTCTGAAACAAATTTTTGTTCCTTTTGGGCCTCTCATGATCCAGGAATCATAGGCTTTCCCTTAAACCCATGCCGGCTAAGTGTTCCTTGAACACATTGGGTGGTAAGCCTTTCGTAAGCGGATCCGCAAGCATATCCTTTGTCCTTATATGCTCGAGACTTATAGTGTGATCCTGGATTTTATCTTTTACAACATAATACCTTATCTCTATTGTTTTGGCAGCATTACTCGACTTGTTGTTGTGAGCATAGAATACTGCGGGCTGGTTGTCACAGTACATCTTTAGTGGTTTGTCAATACAATCTACCACTTTCAAGTCGGGTATGAATTTCTTTAACCATATCTCCTGCCCCGTGGCCTCATAACATGCTATAAATTCTGCATACATCGTGGACGATGCAACTATTGACTGTTTGGAGCTTCTCCACGAAATAGCCCCTCCAGCGAGAGTGAACACGTATCCTGACGTGGATTTTTTATCATCTCTGTCTCCCGCAAAATCTGCGTCTGAATACCCTCTTATCTCTAGGGAATCAGATCTTCTGTATGTTAGCATGAGGTCCTTTGTGCCTTGCGCATAACGCAATGCTTTCTTTACCATCTTCCAGTGCTCTATGCCTGGATTTTCTTGATATCTACCGAGTACCCCGGTGATAAAAGCTAAGTCAGGGCGAGTGCACACTTGTGCATGCTGTAAACTTCCAACAGCCGAAGCATATGGTACTGCTTTCATTTGATCGATCTCATACTGGTTCTTGGGACATTGGAATTTCCCAAAACTGTCGCCCTTGACTATAGGAGCAGGTGTGGCTTTACTCGCATGCATATTATACTTTTTAAGAACCTTTTCTAAATATGCCTTCTGCGATAGTCCTAAAACTCCATTTTTCCTATCTCGGTGAATTTCTATGCCCAAAACATATGATGCTTCACCAAGATCTGTTATATCAAAATTTGAGGACAAGAGCTTCTTTGTTTCTTGCAGCAGACTAACATCACTGCTAGCAAGCAAGATATCATCCACATACAAGATTAGGAAAATGTATTTCCCATTTTTAAACTTTGCATAAATGCAGTTATCCTCAATGTTTTCTTTAAATCCAAAACTTTTAATTGTCTCATTAAACTTTAGATACCACTGTCTAGAGGCTTGCTTTAATCCATAAATAGATTTCTTCAGGCGGCATCCCATATCTTCCTTGCCTTCCATGATAAAACCCTTGGGTTGTTTCATGTAAACTTTTTCTTTTAAATCCCCGTTGAGAAATGCCGTCTTTACATCCATTTGATGTAACTCTAAATCAAAATGCGCAACTAATGCCATTATGATTCTGAAAGAATCCTTACATGAGACTGGAGAAAATGTCTCATTGTAATCTATCCCTTCTCTTTGTGTAAATCCTTTTGCCACAAGTCGTGCTTTATACTTTTCTACATTCCCTTTAGAGTCATACTTAGTTTTGTAGACCCATTTATAGCCTACTGTTTTGGCTCCTTTAGGAATTTCCTCTAAGTCCCAAACATCTTTGGAACTCATCGATTTCATCTCGTCTTCCATTGCCTCCAGCCACTTTGATGAGTGAGGGCTTCTCATGGCTTCTTCATATGAAGTGGGATCACCTCCCATATGAACTATTTCGGTGTTATAAACTTTATAATCAGTAGAAATAGCTGACTTTTTGGGTCTTGTAGACCTTCTAAGGGCCTCACCCCTAGGCTCATTCTATGCCTCACCTTCCGGCACATCTTCTAAAAGTGGCTGCTGCACCTCCCTTTCATGCTCAACGACGGGTTCAGTCGGCTCCTGGCGGACAGGTTCCGGATCTTCTCCCATAGTTGTCATGGGTGGAGTTACAACAGGTGCTTGCACCGCAACCTCAGGGATTGTCGGTGCAGGTACAACAGGTAGTGAGAAAAATGGCTCCTGAATCATCGGATTAGGTGCATGCACCCTCTTCTCCTCCAGATCGATTTTCCGAGCTACCATGCTCCCCCTCATCATTTCTTCCTCTAAGAAGACTGCATGTCTTGTTTCTACAAACTTTGTGTATCTCTCTGGACTGTAAAAACGAAAACCTTTTGATCTATCAGGATAGCCAATGAAGTGGCAACTGACTGTTTTGGGATCTAACTTTGCAATATTTGGATTAAACACTTTGGCCTCAGCTGGGCTCCCCCACACCCTTAAGTGTTGTAGGGAGGGCACTCTTCCTGTCCACAACTCGTACGGTGTTTTGGGCGCCGACTTGCTTGGTACTCTATTGAGAATGTGAATGGCGGTTTTAAGCGCCTCCATCCATAATCCCAATGGCAAGGTGGAGTAACTCATCATGTTGCGCACCATATCCATAAGAGTACGGTTACGCCTTTCAGCTACTCCATTTTGCTGAGGCTCGCCCGGCATTGAATACTGGGCCACTATGCCAGTCTCCTGTAAGAACTTTGCAAAAGGTCCAGGGACTTGGCCATATGGAGTGTGCCGACCGTAGTACTCTCCCCCACGGTCAGATCTTACTATCTTTATTCTTTTATCATGCTGATTTTCAACTTCAGCTTTGAATATTTTAAATTTATCCAACGCTTCAGATCTTTCTTTGATTGGATAAATATAACCATATCGAGAGTAATCATCTGTGAATGTTATGAACGAGTCATAGCCATCCACACTTTTCACAGGAAATGGTCCACAAATGTCAGTGTGAATGATTTCGAGTGTTCCTGTGCTACGGTTTGCACCCTTTTTGATTTGTTTTACATACTTTCCTTTAATGCAATCTATGCATTGCTCTATGTCTGAGAACTCTAATGGAGGAAGAATTTCATTTTTAACTAGTCTTTCTATTCTCCCCCTCGAAATATGGCCCAAGCGACAGTGCCATAGTTTCGATGAGTCATGAGTTCTCTTTCTTTTCTTTTGTTCTTTATCCGACGCGGAAACATGCTCATTCACATTACACACAGAATGCACTTTTTCACGTAGTGATAATAAATAAAGCTCATCGTGTAGGAAAGCAACACCCACATGAGTATTATTAAACCATATGGCACACTTGCCATGTCCAAAATGACATTCATAATTGTCTTTATCCAAACACGAAACACTAATCAAGTTTCTGTGACATGAAGGAACATATAAAACATCTCTAAGTAGAAGCATGAATCCATCAGCTAACTCCAGGGAGATGTCGCCGACAGCTTCAACTTCTGCTTCAACTCCATTTGCAACTTCAATGCATCTTTCGCTTCTTTGCGTAGTCCGCGTCGAATGGAATCCTTGTAATGAATTTGCAACATGAACAGTTGCTCCTGAGTCAATCCACCAAGTAGATTTCGAAAACTGTGTATACAAGGATTCATTTAAAAAGGAAACAATGTGGTTACCTCTCTTTGCCATTATTGACTTTAGCCAATCAGGGCAATCTTTCTTATAGTGCCCAGTCTTCTTACAATGGAGACATGTATCTTTGTCCACTGGGAAAGACTTTTGCTGATGCTGATATTGGGCTTTTCCATGTGGCTTTGAAGGGGAACCTTTGCCATTGTGATTGTAGTTCTTTTTCTTATTATCCTTCACATAGTTCAAAGAACCACCATATGAGGATTTAATTCTATCCTCCTCTTGCACACACATGGCTATTGTCTTTTCAATGTCCCACCGCTCTGGCTGCATGTTGTAGCTGACAACAAATGTGTCAAACTCTTTTGGCAGTGAAGCCATGACCAGATGAACAAGAAGTGCAGGCTTAAGCTCCAGATCAGCGTCCATGGGTTTCAGCTTTGCAGCCATGTTGCTCATCCTGAGGATGTGCTCTCTTATGCCATGTCCACCTCCGGTGTACTTTTCTGTCACCAGTTGCTTTAGCAGCTGGGTAGCATAGATCTTTGAAGAACCAGTTAACTGGCTCTTTATCTTTTCAAGAAACTCCCCTACGGAAGTACACTCTGCAATTGAGCCCACAATAGCGTTCTCAATTGTGTTCTTTATGAAAGCCATGCACTTTTTGTTGGCGGTGAGCCACTTTTGGTTTTCGAGGGTATATGACATCTCCACTGGAGCATGATCCCTCTGCTTTTTCGCCCAAGCAGCATCATCATCTTTTGCCCCTCTCACTAGCTCTGGTGGTTTGACCGGCTGTGGGGTGTCCACAACCCAGTCCACCTCAGCACAAATGAAGGCTAAGTCAACTTTCTTTCTCCATTCAGTGTAGTTATCGCCTCTGAGGGTTGGAACATCCTTGAGGCAACTCATCAAGTGGAAACCTCCTGAAACCACAATTAAGTGAGATCACAACAACAATTGCATGCATTAATCCAACGTTGGTCAAAATTAAACATACAACTGTTTATGCAATTAAAACTATATCACCGTTGGGCAAAAATAGAAATAAATGCATCTTTTATAACAATAAATTATGATTATGTTATTAGCAACGTTGGTCATAAAATAACAGAATCATAATTATTTTAATAATCACTTTAACATGCTCTTAAAAAATTAACTTTTACTTTAATTCTATTCACTTTTTAAGAGCATTTATATTTATTAGCAGCGGAAAAACATGAATAAAAAATTCATGAACTTTTTACTTTTCTGGAACATTTCTGTCACTTTTCTATTTTCTAAACAAATTTGCGTTGGATTAATTTGAATAGAAAAAACTATATAAAAAATCGCCCAAAAAACTGGACAAAAACTATTAAAATGCGGCCTCGGCCTCGGCCCAGCGCGCGTTGCTGCGGCCTCGGCCCAGCACGCGGCTGCGGCCTCGCCTCCACTTTCGGCCCAAAAGCCCACTGTGCCGGTTAGGGTTTCGGTCGTGGCCGTTGGATTTGATCGGACGATCCACCGCGCTGCTCGCTGGATCAAAAACGCCCGATCCGGCCGCTGGCGAAACCCTAGCGTCATTTCTCTTTCTTTCCTTCCCGTCATTCCTCTCTCGCTCCGTCCCGACCGCGGGTCACCGCGCCGCGCCGGTCGCTGGCGACGGCGACGAAGTCGCTGCCCGCGCGAGCTGCCTTCCCTTTCCCCTCCCTTTTTCCTTTCCTTTCTTTCATCCACCACCGCCCTAGCGAGAGAGAGACGCGAGCAGCGCGAGCAGAGCCCTCCTCTGCTCCCCTTCGCGCCCGACGGCGGTTTCCAGATGCGGCAGCGGCCCCCCCTGTCCCCCTTGCCGGCGCGTGCGTGCACCCGTAGGTGGGCGCACCGCCGTCAAGCGGTTCAGCGGCGGCGCCCTTTGCCGACGACCGCATGGCCGTCCGGTAAGATGGATCCATCCTTTCGGCGGTGGAGGAGGCATAGTGCCCCCCACTGCCCGTGTTCTTCTTCCAAACGGCTCGGCTTGCCGATGCCCGTCCAGATCGAGAGGAACGGCGCGGCCGGTGCGGCGGCGCAACTTTTCCGGCGGGATTTCTTTTCCCTCTTTTCCTCTGTTAGGGTTAGGGTTCTTGGGGGAGGATATTTCTTTCTCTGTGTTTCTTTTCTACCGAAGATCTTAGCCTAGCATGGCTCTAATACCATTGATAGAACTGTAGATCGGAGTAGGCTAGAGACTTCCGGTAGTCCTACCTTCACCTTGGGTTGATGAACCCGAAGCAGTGGCCATGGTGGTGCCTGGAGGTGGTGGTGACGGCGTGAGCACGAGTGTGCGTGGGTGGCGGCGGTGGTGGAACTTCCCGTCGGCCTAGCGCAACCCTAGATCGGATTGGGGTGTTCGGTGGTGTTGTGGTGCACGGTCAACCTCGTATTCCGTGCCCCGGCACCCCACCTCTTTATATAGCGCTGGCGACAGGGGCCCACCAACCATGGTTTGGTTGGGCGCCCCCGATCAGGGCGCGATGCAAGGGCCCGTTCGACCCGTTGGGCTCGAACGGGAGAGAGATCAACCTAACAGTTTAAACACCCACTCACTAATAATGTCGTGCAGTACTACAAATTCTTAACCGGCAGATGTACGTCGGCCTGGCCCTATCCTTCTATCTAGCCCACACATTCGTCCCTCGGCTGATTATCGGATGGTGAGGATTGCATCACCACCACCCGGCCGCTCCTACGATCTGGTTGACTCAAAACTAATGCTGCACATACCGATATTTAAACTTGATTCAATTACGTAAAATAAATTCGTCGTGCAGAGCACCACTTTTTGCATGGGTTTCGAAGCAACTACCGATGGAGCGTGCATCGTGAATGGTAACAACGTACGTACTACGCGTGAAGACTTGAATCAACTGTTCCTTGCATGTTTTGGTACGAGCTGGGCATGTGAGACTCCTGTTTTTGCCGGTGTTCTATAGCAACTACGTACTGGGAATTGCCGAAGATGAAGACCGGCGCTTTCACCTGCCAAGCTTTGTTCTTCACGTGATAACACTGGCGTGATTATCATGATGCACCTACATGCTAAAACAGGGTCAACTTAAGTCAATGACCACTTGAATGTAGTACGAACGAGCGAGTACTGATGAGAATGCCAGAAGGCCAAAGGCAGGATGAAAAGCAGCCTCGTGCAAAGAACCATGTGCCTCCCAATGCCACAATAACCAAACAGCAAATTGTTGTCTTTCAAGGCCAACAGCATGCGCAGAAGGAACAACATCCTTGTGTGCACCATGTGCAACTTAAAAAACCGTAGTTCATTTTCCAAGGCATTTTCAAAAAAAAAAATGCGGCATCATTTACCTTTTATTAAAATACAAGCAAGTGCCGGCATCGTAGCTCCCAATGCGACTAACGTAACACTTTCCTCGAACTTGCTTAGAAATTACAGTCATAAGCCCGTAAACAAGTTTTAACAAGAGGCAAGTGCGTAAAAAAAAAAGGCTAGTGCGAATGCATGGGGTTTTGGTACTCGTTTTTTAGAGGAACGAACGATTAAGCTTGCCCTTCATTTTTTTTTTTTTGAGAATTCTTGTAACCTTTATTGATTATCCGCAGCGTTCAAAGGTACAAGAACTTGGTCAAGGGGGGGGGGGGAGCCCAACCATAAATGTCTCCCTAATGCTAGATTACAAGCAAATTTGGCTAAGCTATGAGCCTCAAAATTAAAAGTCCTACTTTCAAAAATGAAGGTACAAGACTGGAACTCAGTCGCCATTTGTATAATCTCCTTAATGATTGCCGCGTTCTTTCCTCCTCTTCTTTTGCTGGATTTCACTTACCACCGCCTGACAATCTGATGCTATATGTAGGTGCTCTTGGTTCAGGTCAGCAGCAAGTGCAAGGGCCTCTCTCACCGCATAAGTTTCCAGTAAAACTGGGTCGGTCGCTTGAACCACCAGGCCTGAAGCGCCCAGGTACACACCATTCTGATCCCGGCAGATCGCCACGGCTGCTCCCCTCTAACCATCTTGGGCTGCTGCTCCATCAGCGTTTAACTTAGCTTTATTAACCGGAGGAGGTAGCCATCGCTGCACCGTATTGCGCTGTTCGCTTCCTCCTTTCCTCGCGCATGCATCAGACTCACACACGGACAGGTCATGCAAATAAGAAAGAACAAATGCATTTGTTTGTTGAGGGCTTTGGAAGATCGATTCATGCACCGCCTTCCTTCTTGCATACCATATCGCCCACATCGTTATAACCATCTTTGTGAACTGCGCATGACTAAGTTCTTCATGCAAGTCGAAAATCCAGTGCTTTGCAGATGGCTGTTGGTTTTCCATCATTGTTTCCACCAATTCGTCGTCAGAAAGAGCCCACGTGCATCGAGCCATGGTGCAGCCAATGAGAGCATGCCTCCACGAGTCCTCTGTCCCACACAGTGGACACGCATCGGCCAGTGACATGTTTCTCCTCTTCAGTACATCTTTGGTCAGCAGCGAATGCCTCGCGAGCCTCCACAGAAAGATTTTTACCTTTGATGGCACCTTTATTTTCCAAAGGGAGGACCAGGCGCTCTCCTCCCTGCTCGTGTCCGACGATCCTCCTCTGCCTTCTAACCGTTCCTTGACTTGAAGCTTGGTCGTGATCATAAGTTTGTAAGCCGAGCTGACCGTGAAAATTCCTCTCTTGTCCGGGTGCCAAGACCAAAAGTCCTGAATATTCCTTGTACAAACTGGTATCTTCAGAATCTCATCAGTGTCACATGGTAGGAAAATGCTTCGGACCAGATCTGTGTTCCAGGTTGCTGTATAGGGAATCATCAGCTCAGAGACCATTTGTCGTGGGTTGTTTACTAGGGACAGGATCGGTTTCATGTGAGCTGCTTTCGGAATCCAGTTGTCAGACCATATATTTGTACTGTGGCCATTCCCAATCCGTCGAATCACTCCAAGTTTCATAATGTCCCTCCCTTCCAGAATAGCTCTCCATATCTGTGATGGCCTAGTACCAAGTTCAGCATCCATAATAGTACCAACAGGGAAGTACACCGCTTTTAGCAATCTGGCGCTAAGTGAATTTGGCGCTTGCAAAATTCTCCATGCTTGTCTGGCCAGTAAAGCTAGATTAAAAACTTCGAGGTCCTTAAAACCCATTCCTCCCAAATACTTTGGCTTTGTCATAACCTCCCACGAGACCCATGATGGCTTCCTCTTCCCCTCCTTGCATCCCCACCAAAACTTCCGAATGATCGAGTTCAAATGCTCACACAAACCTCTTGGCAATATGAAACATGCCATACTATACACTGGGATTGCTTGGGCCACTGCTTTGATCAATACTTCTTTTCCACCCGCAGATAATAATTTGCCCATCCAACCTTTAACTTTCTCCCAAATACGATCACTCAAATATTTGAAAGTACCTTTCTTTGAGCGCCCTACATCAGTTGGCATGCCAAGATACCTCTCGGTTAGAGACTCATTAGGAACATGTAGGTGGCCTTTCACCGCATCTCGCACAATCTGTGGGCACCCCTTGCTGAAAAATATGGATGATTTGTCCCTATTTATCCTCTGTCCTGATGCAGAACAGTAAGTCTCCAGTAGGTTTGATACTTCCTCTGCCCCATTTACACTTGCCCTGAAAAACAACAGGCTATCATCCGCAAATAACAAGTGGTTCACCGACGGAGCCGATGGGGCCACCTTGATACCGCTTAACTGGGATGACTGATTTTGAGATTTCAAGAGGCACGAAAGGCCCTCCGCTGCAATCAGAAACAAGTATGGGGAGATTGGATCTCCCTGCCGAATACCTCGTGAAGGTTTAAATTCCTCAAGTTTGTTACCATTAAAAAGAACTGAGAAAGAAACCGAGCTCACCAAATGCATGACTGTTGTAATCCAGGGTGTTGCAAACCCCAGTTTCTCCATAATGGCCTGGAGATAACTCCACTCTACCCTGTCATAAGCTTTCAACATGTCAGGCTTCAGGGCAGCATAGCTATTATTCTTCGACCGACTCTTCTTCATAAAGTGAAGGCACTCATAAGCTGAAATTATATTATACGTTATGAGTCTCCTCGGGGTTTGTAAGAACCTTCGATGCTATCTTGTAGAACACATTACATAGACTTATAGGTCGAAACTGAGACAAAAGGGTAGGATTTGTAACCTTTGGGATCAATACCAAGATAGTGTCGTTGATGCATGCAGCACTTTCTTCACCTCGAACAATCCCCAGTACTGCCTTGGTCACCGATTCTCCACATATATCCCAATGTCGCTGGAAGAAGTGAGCTGGGAACCCATCCGGCCCAGGGGCCTTTGTCGGGAACATCTGGAAAAGTGCTCTCTTTACCTCTTCATCTTTATAAGGCGCCATCAGTATTGCATTCATATCATCAGTTACCTTGTCCGGTACATGATTGAGCACATCCTCCACCCCCTGTATCCCTTCTGATGTGTACAAGGTTTTATAGTAGTCAAGTGCAAGCTCCTGCATCTCTGTCAAGTTATCCGTAAGCTGTCCATCAGGGCGTTGCAAAGCTTTTATTAAATTTTTCTTCCTTCGCATTGATGCCCTAATGTGGAAGAAACGAGTGTTCTTATCTCCTAATGAAAGCCACTCCACCCTCGAGCGCTGGCGCCACATTAGTTCTTCTCTAAGGTAGAGTTCAATTAATTTGTCATTGATCTTGATTTCAGCCTCCGATGGCCCCACTCGGAGAGGATCATTACGGAGGTTTTCCAAATCTCTCTTCAATTTCTTGATGTCACCTCGAACACTCCCAAAAGTGGCTTTGCTCCAGCTGCCCAGATTCAGCGCAAGATCAGCTAGCTTCCTTCGAACCTCTGTCACTGTTGGACTATGGTTGTTCACATTCCATGCTTCATGGACAGCTCTCTTCATATCTGCATGTGTGTCCCACATGACCTCGTACCGGAACTGTTTTGTCGGTATTTGTTCTCTCGTCGGGTCTAGCTTCAATAGTATAGGGGAGTGATCTGACGTTGCTACAGTTAGGTGCACTAGCGTAGCAAGCGGAAACTGGGCACACCAATCTGCCGACCCAAAAGCCCTATCCAGCCGAACTCTTGTGAAAGAGCCACCGGTCACCTTTGTTTCATATGTCCACGGCATCCCCTGGTAGCCTAGATCGATCAGGCCACACACATCGACCGCGTCGCGGAATCCCTGTAGCTGCGTTTGGCTTCGCTGACCCACTCCGTCATGTTCCTCCGGGAGCAACACTTCATTAAAATCACCGAAACACATCCACGGTAGAGAGCTCAATGATGCCAGATTCTTCATAGTCTCCCACGTGAGGTGCCGAAGGTGAGTCTGAGCTTCACCAGAAAAACCCGACAACCTCCACGGGCTTGAGCCAAGACCAGAAACTTTCATATGTATATGATACTTTGAGTAGCCCAAAAACTCCATCTTTATTTCATTATTCCACAATAAAACTAGCCCCCCACTTCTACCAGTAGGGTCAACAGCATAAGCACTATCATATCCTAAAGTACTTGCAAGTTTTTCTGCTCTGTCTCTACTAACTTGAGTTTCTACTAAGCAAATAACTTTAGGGGCAAACTTTGTCGCGAGTTCGCGAAGTTCTCGAACTGTCGGGGCGTTGCCTATACCTCGACAGTTCCAACACAAGAGATTCAGTGTGCCCGGCGGTCCTCCGCCGGGGAGGCTGCCGATCGCGCATCATTATTTTTTCCACCTCCTAGTCTCCTTCTCACTCCATTATTGCCTGCCTTCTCTTCCTGCAGAGACATTCTGGATCGCTTTGGATCCGACTTGGGCGGTGGGCTGGGGGGGATTTGGGCCGCTCCTCCACTGTTTTTCAGAATTACAGCGAGCTCCATCCCCCTTCCTTTTGTATTGCCCCCCTGCTCAACAACCTGATCAGAAGTACGCTTCCTACTTGGATCAACAGTGTCCATATCAACATTAGTTTGCTGTGGCTCTTCCATCTCCGCACCCAGATCCTTCTTTGGTTGCTGCTGCTGCTTACTATTCCGTCTCCTAGTAGCCCAGCTAGTGGTAGCTGGAGCACGAATTAAGGTTCTTGTAGACCAAGGCAGACGGAGGGTGCACCCCATCGCCATGTTCCTTGAATTGATGCCCCATCATGCCACAAACCTGACACCAGTCAGGAAGCCTTTCATATCGAACTGCGAAAATCTCGCGCTCCCCTCCTCGAATGATTGAGGTAGCCTTTTTCAGTGGATTGCTCTTCATATGTGGAGGCTGATTTATCTATTGGGCTGATTGTTTTGTGTCGAATAAGCCAACAATGACTTCCCCATCTCGTCATAGCCGTACGACGGCCATGGCCAAGTCCGCGGCAAATCCTATTTGGCGCTTATGCGCCGGTTCGCCAACGGGCGCCTGCAGGCGCACTGAATTGGGCTCGGCCCATCTTGCTATCTTTTATCTGTTTTCTAAACCAAAAAAACGAGGTGCGCTGGGATGGATTCAAACCAGCGACCTCCTGCTCGAGGGGAGACTGCCCTAACCACCAGACAGCGGCCATATCACGTGCTCAATTCCCCTTCTTCGCCTTTTTCTTCTATGTCTTTCTCTCTTTTCTTTTTTCGTTTTTCTTTTTATTTGGAACTATTTTGTTCGGTTTTCTATTCTTTTGGC
Organism: Elymus sibiricus; assembly: GCA_039707655.1. Taxonomy (NCBI): domain Eukaryota; kingdom Viridiplantae; phylum Streptophyta; class Magnoliopsida; order Poales; family Poaceae; genus Elymus; species Elymus sibiricus. The sequence goes on along the minus strand of CM077672.1, from coordinate 17,219,512 downwards.
TAAATTGAATGAACTTTTTTCAAATTCGATGAACTTTTTTCGAATCCGATGAACTTTTTTCGAAACCGATGAACTTTTTTCAAATTCGATGAACTTTTTTTGAATTCGATGTACTTTTTTGAAAATCGATGAACCTTTTTCATTTTTCTGAACTTTTCTTAAAATTTGATGAACTTTTTTTCGAATTTACGTTTTCTTTTTTGAGATAATTTATATTGAGTATATATTAATGTTTTACTGCACGAAAAGGTTAACTAGAACTGTTTTCTTGTAGTAGACAACAAAGTTAGTATGGTCTAGTGGCTAGTGCGGTGCACTCGCAACATTGCGATCCCGAGTTCGAATCCCAGCGATCCCCAGTATTGGTTGCTTTTTTTACTTCAACAGCGAACGAGTGCCGAGCCAGCAAGCGCGCGTTGGGCCGGCCCAAGTCGCGGCTGCGCGAGCGCCCATTCCGCGAACGGGCGCCTGCAGCGCTGCATAGGAGTTCCCCAAGTCTGCCGCCGGCGATGGCGGCTACGGATCCCATCCCCATTCGCCCTCAGCCTCCTCGAACCCCAAGCGCTTCTCCCTCTTCAGAGGCAAGCAACGGCCATGGCCTGTCCGCCGGCGAACGGCTTCGACCTCCGCCCGCTCTCCGCCGCCGCCTCCACCAATGGGTAAGCGCATCTAACTCCAGGTCAAGGCCCCTCCTTCTTCCCTTGATTCCTGAACCGGCTACGCGGATGCCGAGATTTATTTTACTTTCTCGCACTCCCACCCGTTGCGTCGTTCAGTCACGTGCACCTGCAGCGCACAACTGGGGCGGGGGTTCAACTCCTCTACCGTCGCGCCACCGGCCGGCCACCGGCCACCGTATCGAGATAATTAGTCCCCACTTGTTAATATTAGTAAAGCGCCACAGGATGCCCTTCTTTTTTTCAGATGAACATTTCGCACGCTGTGTTGTGCAGATAATCATACTGGTTTAATTTTCTGAAATTGCACAGGCCCTACCAAAATTCAGAAGCGCACCTGCCATCAACTTCACTAACAAGCAGCAGCAGCTGAAGCCTAACGTTGGTGAAATGGATCAAAGCAAGCTCTCTAGTTTGCTTTGGCTCTATCCTCCACTTGTGTCGTCCATGTGGCCAAGCACCAAGGATTAGTTTACATCCCACTGGCAATACAATTATACAAATATGAACCCAGCACGAGATCTGAAGCCAAGTCTCGATCCTAATTTTCTACTTAGTTCATCCACCCGTTGTGGTGAGTTGACTGATTGACTTGAGGGTGCTTTCGCATCTCTATTTCACATTTGCCATCTCTCTGCACCCAGTCTGGCACATCTCAAACACATTTCTTCTTGCAACTCTTCCTTGGGCCACCTGCATACCAAGAATACCGGTGACAGCCTATATTTGCAGCGTGGCCATCGTCTGAAGCCGGCCACGCAGATGCCGACATTTATTTTAGTTTCTCCCACTCCCACGCGTAGCAGGATTCACGTGCACCTGCAACTCACATCTCTGCCTTGGATGTCTGAATCCGGCGTCCTCTGCCGTCGCGACACGGCCCGTAAAGACCGCGACTCGAGATTTGGAGCGTATTGGTTTAGTAAAAAGCCACAAGATGCCCGTTGGGAGCCACTGCTGGTGACATCCCAATTTTTTCAGATGACCGCATCGCACAGTGTTCTACAGAGAACCATACTTGTTTGATTTTCTGAAATCACACAAGCCAAAATTCAGAAGCACACCCGCCATCACATTCAGTAACAAGTAGCAGCGGCTAAAGCTTAATATTAGCGAAATTGGATAAAGCAAACCCTGCAGTTTGGTTTGGCTCTATGCTCCTCCCGCTTGTGCAGCCCATGTGCCTAACCATCAACTACGAGGACTAGTTTACATCCCAGTGGCAATAGACATGCGAAACCCAGCATCTGAAGCCAAGTCTCGATTTTAAATTCGTGCTTAGTGGGCATTGATTATTTTAGCCGATCCATCCGTTGGGGTGAGTTGATTTGGAGCTGCTCGCATCTAGTATATATATGTCGACCTGTTACTCATCTATCTACACCATACATCTGCCACTTACTTGACACTTCCCTGCAACTCTGCACTTAAACCAGCTCTGGCATTGGTCTCTCCATTGCAGCTCGACGCCTTCGTGGCAGGGGGATTCCTGTTGGTAGGTTACATCTTTTTCTCTCCTAGCTGATCGTTTTCTACAGCAACAACTAATAACACTAGTGCATAGTGGTTTAACTCCATTTGCATATGATGATTTCAGAGTGAGGATGGACACCGCCATCAGTGCGGCACGGTGGGTTGTGGGCAAGGCGCTGGGCCCTGTCACCGACGGCTTGTTGGAGTCCTGGGCGGCCAGCACCGAGCTTGGTTCCAACATCGATGATCTCAAGATGGAGCTGCTGTATGCACAGGGCATGCTCAACAACACCGAGCTTGCAGCTCGACACCTTCGTGGCAGGGGGATTCCTGTTGGTAGGTTACATCTTTTTCTCTCCTAGCTGATCGTTTTCTACAGCAACAACTAATAACACTAGTGCATAGTGGTTTAACTCCATTTGCATATGATGATTTCAGAGTGAGGATGGACACCGCCATCAGTGCGGCACGGTGGGTTGTGGGCAAGGCGCTGGGCCCTGTCACCGACGGCTTGTTGGAGTCCTGGGCGGCCAGCACCGAGCTTGGTTCCAACATCGATGATCTCAAGATGGAGCTGCTGTATGCACAGGGCATGCTCAACAACACCGAGCTTGCAGCTCGACACCTTCGTGGCAGGGGGATTCCTGTTGGTAGGTTACATCTTTTTCTCTCCTAGCTGATCGTTTTCTACAGCAACAACTAATAACACTAGTGCATAGTGGTTTAACTCCATTTGCATATGATGATTTCAGAGTGAGGATGGACACCACCATCAGTGCGGCACGGTGGGTTGTGGGCAAGGCGCTGGGCCCTGTCACCGACGGCTTGTTGGAGTCCTGGGCGACCAGCACCGAGCTTGGTTCCAACATCGATGATCTCAAGATGGAACTGCTGTATGCACAGGGCATGCTCAACAACACCCGCGGCCGGGAAATCGACAACCCGGCCCTGAACGAGCTGCTGCACAAGCTGCGGCAGCTGGCGTACAGGGCTGACGACGCCCTGGACGAGCTTGAGTATTTTCGCATCCAAGATGCGCTCTACAGCACCTATGATGCTGCTGACGTGGATGCCCAAGGCTGCATCCGTGGTCTCACCCTCAATGCTCGTCACGTCGCCAAAAATGTCAAAGATAAACTCAAGTTTCGCTCGTCCTCGGGTGATGATAGCCGTGACGATCCTGAAGACCAGCAAGATGGCGGCAATCAAGGATGCCTCTTTGGTGTCTCCTCATGTGGTGGGCGTGATATCAGCTCCTCACAACCGTCACCCACCTACCAGGGTGTCCAGGAGGGTGTCGGCGGATGCATACCTACGGCCGCCTCCAGTGCTCGCAATGTTGTTTGCACTATCGGTAAACACTTCCCGTGCTACTCCCCTCCACCTGTCCATGATGATAATGCTAACGCTGGCATGTTGGAATCCACCAACATGCCAGGATGTGGACGGCAACTCTTCCGTGGTGTCTTTCCGTCTAAAGCACGACAGAGGAGTAACGCCGTGCAAACAACAAAATTGGAGTTTGACAGGGTGGAGATGTCTAAAAGGATTATGGACATCGTGAAGCAGCTGAAGCCCGTATGTGCTAAGGTATCCACCATTCTTAATCTTGAACTATTGGGCTTTGGCCATACCCCTACAAAAGACATTTCTCTCCATAGACCCGAAACCACCCCAGATATAATAGAGCCTGAGTTATATGGAAGGGACGGCCAGAAAAAGACTATTGTAGATAGCATTATACATGGTGAATATTGTGCCAATGAACTTAATGTGCTCCCAATTGTTGGCCCCGGGGGTATTGGGAAGACCACATTTACACAACACATATATGAAGAAGTGAAGAGCCATTTCCAGGTCACGGTTTGGGTATGTGTTTCTCTCGATTTCAATGCAAATAGGTTGGCAAAAGAGATTGTCAAAAAGATCCCGAAAGTTAACAATGAAAATAATAATCAGGGGCGGAGGCAGGATCAAAGCTTAAGGAGGGCCAAACATGTTAATTTTCAGTTAGGGAGGGCCAAACCACATGATTATGACTAAATTTTTCATTATCAAGGGCAATAAGTATAAAATTTAGTTAAGCAATCAGTATCATAGGGGGGCCCTGGCCCCTGCTGGTCCCCCTGCCTCCGCCCCTGATAATAATGCTAGCGAACAAGAGCTAATTGAACAAAGATTAAAACACAAGCGTTTCTTGCTCGTGTTGGATGATATGTGGCCATATCATGAGGATGAGTGGAAAAAGTTATTAGCTCCATTTATCAAATGTGGAGAAAAAGGTAACGCAATCATTGTGACAACACGAATTCCAGACGTAGCAAAAATGGTTAAGACAATTGATTGTTCCATAGAACTAGGACGTTTAGGAGACGAAGACTTTATGCATTTCTTTGAAGCATGTGTATTTGGTCAACAAAAATCATGGAAAGATCATCCTGAATTACTTGATGTTGGAAAAAAATATAGTGTGCAATTTGAAAGGTTTCCCTCACTACCGGAATCAGGAGCTATGCCGTCGGCCTCAGGCCGTCGGCATAGGCCACAACCCCGTCGGCATAGGCCTATGCCGACGGCCACCGTCGGTATACCCCCGTCGGCGTCGATCTCCTCGGCGTAGTCTTGTCAGGCCGTCGACATAGTAAAGCCGTCGGCATAGCTACCTATGCCGACGGCTTTCGTACTGCCGTCGGCAAAAAAAAGGACGAGACGGCAGCTGACGTCGCCGTCACTAAGTCCGGCCAACCAGGTGCTGCCACATGGCAGGACTATGCCGACGGCAATAGCCCTGCCACGTGGCAGCTCCTGGTAGCTCCTGGCCGAGTACTATGCCGACAGCTTTGCCGTAGGCATAGATGCAAATCTATGCCGACAGCTTTGCCGTAGGCATAGTCCTCGACCAGGAGCTACCGCATGGCATCTATGCCGACGGCTTTGCCGTAGGCATAGATGCAAACCTATATTCATGAATAAATAATACAAATGATATTGCAAAAATTGAATAAAAGAAACTATATTCATAATAAATGAAACATTACAATTATTTGGTCTGAATAATAAACAATAGACTTTATTAATATAAATGTCAATCACAAGCATTCAGGAATTACACTTAGAGGAAAAAGAAATAAAAGAAGAAAGAAAAAGTCCTAAACTAAACCTATACTAAACTATCTAGTTCTTCATCTTATGCTTCTTTCTTTCGGTTCATCAACCTGCAAAACAAGAAACAACAAACAGGAAAATCTTGATTAAGGTTAAAATGTAGCATTCCCCTTAGGGAAATGCCTTTGCTGTAGGAGCTAGCACTTAGGAGTTTGGAAACATTAGTCAAACCCCAATCAGATTAAGTTGATCAAAGAAACAGTAGAAGAGAGCCAACACTGCGTAAATGGAGCCAATGGAACAGTAACCAGAAAGGCCAAAAGGAACAGGTTCAATTGGTAGTAAGGAATAACCCAAGACAGAAGTAGAGCCAGCAAAGTATAGATCAAAGCCAAACCCAAAGATCAACTCAAATTAGCACTAACTCCATGATTAGGGGATCCCTCAATTAAGCTTGGGTTAGTTTTCAGATGAAATCCAACTAACCCACTACTAATCAACTAACCCAGAGGTAGGGTTTGAAGTAGGGATTGTCCTCAGGCAGCCTAGTAGTGCTAGGACTATTGCATCATTGGATCAAGTAGTGCAGCATCTGTTGTTAAGTAACGGTGAGAGCCTCAGGACACCATCATTGGCATGGCAAGATTAAGGAGCACCTGTTCTTATCAGTGAGAGTAGGAGAGAAAGAAAGAAAGTGAAGAGACCAGTGTAGCATCTGTTCAAATCAGATTTAAGAGAGAGGGAATTGGCAAGGAAAGATATAGTCCATAACCTGCAAGAAGAAATAGGCCATTGATAGCACACTTACTAAACATCTGCTGTAAGCAGAACACATACACCCACTTACACATGGGTACTATTCTGTATATAGGTACACAAGCACAACACATGCACCTGGTATAGATAGGAGTATAAGCATGCATCTAAACCATCTGAAACATCTGAAATAGCTAAAGCAAAGAAAGAGTTATCACTACATGCAACCATCGGGACTATGTCCTGTACAATATACAACTAAACCACCAGTAGATGATGTACTAAACCATACAAGAAATACCAATACATGGTATTTAGATAAAGACTAATATATAGCAAACACAGATACCAGCTTGAAAGAGAAACTATAATTTTATACCACTACAGGAGCAAATCGTGAACTACACAGAGTAATTACAGTAAAGAGATGAATCAGTATATGTTGATCAATAAGAGAGTTACAGCTATATACAAATGAAGGACTATATCCTTTATAAGATAACAAAGAAACAGTAGCACTTATACATTTGAACAAACAGAACCAGCCACTTATACATTTGAACAAACAGAACCAGCAGCCAACTAATAAAGAAACTAGCATGTGCTATATGACAGGAAAAATAACATATATAAGACCAAGATAATTGCAATGATAGACCAACAGTAGCATAGAATTTCCTGTAATCAGTCCATAGACATGAACTAGAACTAGAATATGAACATGTAAAGCAGCAGGAGCAGAAGTATTTGGATTGTACTTAAAAATGGGGGAAATGCATTGCTATTTGAGCTAGTGGATCAGGTATTTGGAACTGGTCCAAACCCTTGATTAGGAAGATCCAAGAGGAAACCAGCAAGGCAAGTGACCAACTATACATTTCAGAGATCAAGAGCACAACAGATGGTTAAGTGTCCACGAAGATCAGAAGCAACAGATCCAGTGCATAAACAGATGTTGGTGCCAAAGGAATAGACAAGCCAGGAAATAAGTTATAACTCACAAATCAACAATAACAATAGCACAGCCAAAAGAAATAACACTATCTCAATTATGAAACAATATAAAAGAGGCACAATTTTCCAATTAAATCCAGCTAGCCAAGACAAAACCATTTAGAGTCCAAGTCAGAAGAGTAGATCCAGGAATGAATAAAGCCAAATTACTTTAGTAATTAAAACAAAGCATAAAAGAGAGAGATAAGGACCAAATCCCACAAGGCATCCAACCACTATAAATGGAGCACATGAGTTGGGGAGTAAGGCTTGTTAGGCAGAAGACTAAGCTGCATAAAGACCCCAAGTTTAGATTTTGGGGGATTTCTCCTCGGGAAAGCCTAGAAGTGCTAGGGCTAAATCATCATCGGATCATGGGATGAGTAGCATCTGTAGTATCTGTTATATCCCAGAGAGGAGCCTCAGTGCAACATCATAGGCAGGCAAAGATCAAGGAAACATCTGTTCTTATCAGATTTTAGAATAGAAAGAAAGAAATGGGAGAGAAAGGACTAAATCGAGCATAATATCTGTTCAGATCAGTTGAGAAGAGAGGGAACTGGGCAAGATGAGATAGTGTTCATAACCAGTGGAACATATAATACAAAATAACAGCGCATAAACAGGAACAATTTATACTAGTAACATAGAACTAGGACCTAACTATGTTGCATAAATAAGTGGAACATAGCAGAGCAATACAAAATATGCCATGACCAAACTGCAGTAACAACCAGCAGTCATATTCAACATTTAATTAAAGCATAAGAAATTATATGACATCAGTAATGAAACAATACTATGCATGATTGATAATTGCCCATAATCAGGAGTTATAGTTCACACCTAAATAAAATACATAAACAGCAAGGAATATAAATTCCACATGGCATATGAATCAGTAATTAAAAGGACTACATCCAGTACATAAGCACCCACAACACTTGGGTATATATCCAGTACATAAGTACAAAGCACTCACAAGCACTTGGGCAAATAAACAACTAAGCAAGCATACACAACAAGTAAAACTACATCACCAATATTATGTAATTAACTGGAAGCTCTTGTTCATCATACCAGTACAAATATACTATCTATAAGACTATAACAGTAAAAGGAATACATCTTTCTCATGAACCAAAAGAAGCAGGAGCAATTAGAGGGACAACAAATCCATGTTGTGGCAGCAAAATTAACCAATCCCTATTGGTACTATCTGATGGGTAACGCAGCAGAAAACAAAAAATTTCCGACCTACGTACCAGCCCAGGATCACTATGGAGACTGCATACAAGGTTTGATCTTTTTCGTTACCGACTTGTAGCGCAGCGAAAGTAGAGTCGATGACGATCGGCGGTGCAGATCCCCGCAGCTAGGATTTACAACCTCCCAACCGCGAGGATGTATACCCTCATCCGCCCCCGGACAGCCCTCCGGGAGGCGGTCGGATAGTCCCTCGGACGGTGTCACGGACAGCCCTTCGGGAGGACCATCGAAACTCGGACAGCCCTTCGGGAGGACCATCGAAACTCGGACAGTCACTCGGACAGCCCTTCGGGAGGACCATCGAAACTAAGACCGAAACTACGATCTCTCTACAGAGTTGCACACATACGGTCTCAACTATCCGGCAGGGCTTCGCCGTCCAGAACTAGTTCCTGCCGGAACCCAGACAACCTTTCGGCTCTACGAAACTATTTCGCTGGGAGAGAGAGAGAAGCCAGACAAGTCTATGGCATGTGTATGAGAGCAAGGATGTCATATTTGAGAGCACCCTCCACCTCTATTTATAGGGTGAGAGACAATGGTAAAAGTACCAAAATGCCCTCAGATATTTTCACTATTCATAATAGTGATTCTACTATTCATGAATAGTGTTTCCACTATTCATAAATAGTGTTATCCAGATATTTTCAGATATTTCCATCCACTATGAAAATTACCAAAATGCCCTCAAGGTAGCTTCTCCAAGAAGCAACCAAAAAGCACTTTCACTATTCATGACAACATTTTTCAGCGTCCGGTCGAACTGAAAATATTTATGTGGGCTTAGAACATTTCCAGTACCCACTAAAATAATTTTCAATGCGATCCGGAACAATTCCGGTTTAGTGATTTTCATCTGCGAAAAGCATCTGAAGCGGTTTCGGCAGCTCCGGAACATTTCCGGTTTTCATCCCGGAAAATTCCAGAAAGTTTCCAGAATGATTCTGGCACCCTTCAAGAATTATCAGGCATGTGCCAAAACCAATTTGACTTTATGTTATCCCCTGAAACAACTTTTCAGTTTTACCGAAACTGTTCCGGTGTTCTCTCTGCGGAACTTTTCCGCTGTCCGAAACTTTTCCGGTGTCCGAAAACTTTTTCGGTGATTTTCTCTCAGACTCCCTGTCTAGTATTCAGCAGATAGATGACCCTTAAGCGTGTGACCCTATAGGTTCGGTGAAGCATAGACATGACCCCGAACCCCTTCCGATCAATGATCAACATCGGAGCCGTGGACACCCATATTGATCCCTATACCCACACGAATGAATATTCGAGTGAACCTCCAGTTGCCGTGTGCTATTCCTGTTGCTTCGCGATATGTTACAAATACCCGAGGTGAGACATGTAGGCATCCCCGTGGATCAACAACTTGTCCACTATGCCAGTTACCTCGTTACCGGTATTGTTCTCTTTTCTCGTTCCCGTGTTCCGGCATCCCTGTGATCAAATCACCCTGTGTCTGGCCAGACGATGATGGATACCGTAACACCGAGAGGGCCCAGAGATATCTCTCCATCGTCGGAGGAGCAAATCCCAATCTCGAGCTATCAAGTTACTTGACACACTTTTCCATGAACCCGTAAGCCGCCGTAATAGCCATCCATTTACGGATGACGTTTAACAAACCCCAAAGTTCATGAAGCAAGCATGAAGAAACTCGATACTCTCATGGTCTAAGGAATTATGCAAACGTTAACCATCTCTGTGTTATAAACCATTAACTTATGACGAATGTATCTCATAGCATAACATCAATTCGGGTCTATTCAACACAAGTGTTCTACCAACATTGCGCCCTTAAAATTGCCGGCATAGCCATGCCCATGATCAGGAAAACAGGATCATCATGCAATACTTGAGCCAGTCTTAGAGGCCAGACTAGGAATACATTTTACCGTTTATTATTCCACACGTGCATATGAGTCTTCCTCCGAGCCTCGTGGTTATTGCAGACTCGAGAACCATAGCAGTTATAGCATGGAACATAAACCTAATTATGAACAGGGAGATAATCAATAACATTTATTATTGCCTCTAGGGCATATCTCCTACAGACTCCCACTTGCACTAGAGTCAATAATCTAGTCAATGCTAATGCACTTTACACCTATGGCATACTGGTGTAAAAAATGCTTCGCATGTGGTATAGCCTGATGTCCAACGGATCTGACGACTTCAGCTCCGTGTGTAACTTTGCATATCCTCGCGTTTTCACGCTTTCAAAAAATTCATATTTTGTGTGGACTTGGCTTTGCATATGTGTGAATCATTGGTCGAAACCTGATTCCTCAGACTAAGCTATGGAGCAACTATCTGCAATAGTGTCCCATAGACCAAAGCCATCTTGGAACCATACTAAGTTCATGAATGAACTATATGATTCAACAACTTCTTTGTCGCTTCTTAAGCGTCAATATACTTAGCCTTTGTTATAGAATTCGCCACAGTATCTTGTTTGGAACAATTTCCAACTACCGTGCCATCATATTGTGTATTACACAAAACCCTTAACTTGAATCGAAAATCGCATGGAGCATTGATGAAGACTGTATCGATGTAATTACTTACAACGAGCACTTCATAATCTCTGCTTGCGAGAAAACATGTCATCACTACTACTCTAGTACTCAATGACATCTTTCACTGTTGTCCTATGATCAGTACTTTGATCACTTTGGTATCCATACTCGCAACAACTTTTGGAGTATCGGACATATCTGGTTGTTTTACATACCATGGAATACATGATTAATCCAAACACAAGAGTGTGTGGAATCTCCATCGTGTATTTTACTCATCGGTGTTTTGGGACACCGAGTCTTGCAAAAACTCTTTCCATGTGACTTCGGCAAGAATCACTCCTTGGCGTTTTAAATGCTAAAAAGTTTTAGCATCCTGTCAATATGTGTTCATTGCTTAGCCCCATTAGGTAAATCTATCTCCATAGATCATCATGCCTAATATTGAGGCTATTTAGCCCAAGCACTTCATCGGAAAAACTATTTTCAAATGAAGTCCTAATTCGTGTCAAGAAATTTATTTCCAATTAACAATGTGTCAAGTACACAAGGTTTTTAGAAATATTATTATGCTCCCACTTACTTTCTTGAATCACAAGCATCTTCAATACCCATTTGATGAAGTCAAACCCCTTTGACCATTCCATCAAAAACGAAGATTCCAACTCCACTTTGCTCTCTTCTGTCCATCGCTGGAACTCTGAAGTTTGCATACTTACTAGCATCCTCTGGATCGACAAATTACTTTGGACTGTATCACATACAAGTCCTAGGTTTCATTTCCATCACATGGAAATCCTTTTGTCATCCATGTTTCATATCTCATGATTGAAATATGTATTAATTGCTAGTTCAACCCGAACCGACTTTAAGCATCGCTACGGTGAGACAATCTCATCGTAGTCAACTCCTTGAACTTGTTATTGCAACAAGTCGAGCTTTATGGATAAAACATTTTATCCGTATCAATTTTTAGTTCCATAAATATTCGTTAGACTCTAAGTCTTCCGAAAGGTGTATCAAGATCTTAATCTTGAATCACTTATATGGAAACTATCTCGGATTGTATTGGCATTTAGCCAATTCCGGAGTCAGGGCCCATCAACGCTTCCTTGTGAATCGTAGGTATACTGTTGTCTAACAACAATATCTCGTTTGCGCACCTGATAGGTTTGCACGAGCTTTGCCTACGTGGTTCAGCTGCAAGTTCGACCGAAGTCCATACATTTTATTGTAGAGACTTCCGTATCAGTCGCAGTAGGAAACTCCGGAATTACTTCCAAGGTCTCTTTCCTTTGATCTGATGACAATGATACTGTTTATCTCGTCGAGTTGCACTGTTCTCCCACTCACCTTTTTGAAAGAACCATTTTCTTCAAAAAAAGCATACCGTTCTTTGTGGCAAACCTATTTGCCTCGGTATTGTGGTGGGGAAATACCCAATGACTTGGGATAACCTACAAAGTAGCACTTGTCTGATTTGGAATAGGTTTGTAACCTTTTACACAAGCCCCATATTCCAAATGTTAAGAAAAGATATAACATGATTGGGCATACCATACCATGGCGTCATTTCAACAGACCCGATGGAGCTCTTTTCAGTGTAAAAGCCATAGTCTCTAAAGCATCACTTTAAAAGGGATAATGGCAAATTTATTTATGTCATCTTTGATCTTACCATGTCATGAATGGTTCGATTACATCTACACGGACTCTCCACTTGCAGTGGTGCTCCGGGAGGTGCAAGTTATGAAACCCCTTTCACAACTCATCAGACATTCGCTAAACTTGTAACTCAAATATTCCTTTCTGCAATCGAATTGTAGAAACATAATTTTCTTGTTACAACAACTTCTACTTCATTTTTGAAAACCTTATGAATGAATTCAAAAGATCCAGACTTACGTCTCATCAAGTAAATATCAATATATCTACTTGAGTCATTTCTGAAGATAGATAAATCCACTACTTGCAACAACATTTATTGAACTACACACATCAAAATGTATGATCACCAATAAGTTTGTTGCTCGTTCCTTATGGCCTGTGAACGGTATTTCAGTCCCTTCACTTTTCGGAGGAAAGTTGCAAGTGTCAGATGATTCAAAATCAAATGACTTTAAAATCCATCATAATGGAATTTTCCATGCGGGTTTCTCCAATGTGACCAAATGCAGTGCCACACATATGTGGTATTCTTTTAGTCTTGCGACATTTAGCGTCAGTGTTATGGATGTATCATATTACCATCAATATTCATAACATACATCCCATCCTGGATGGAAGCATGGCCCTTCATGTTATTCATAACACCGAACATCAAAAGTTCTCTTATGAATAACCTCCTTGCAAGATACCTTATGCAAAGGGCTAGAGTGTATGAAACTCTAAATGAATTATGAAAGTAAATACAGAGGTAATATATTATTATCAATATTCATAACATACTTCTCATTCATAATGAAAGTATGGCCCCTTTTTTTTATTTTTTTATTCATAACTCCGAACATTAAAAGTTCTCTTATGAACAACCTTCTTGCAAGATACTTTATGCAATGGGCTAGAGTGTGTAAAACTCTAAAATGATTTATGAAAGTAAATACATAGGGAATACACCTATGGAAGGCATAGTAACATTTACTATGTTTCCTGCATGTATCTAAACCTCATTCCTGGCTAGTCTTTCAGGCCATAGTAGTTCTTACATCGAGTTGCAACAGAATGCAATCGAGCGGGTATCTTTGTGATTAACTCACAATACCCAAGAATTAGTGATTAACATGTTTAACCATAATTCCCAAGAACTATATCTTTGACCAGCCTTCTATACATCAAAAACCTGTATGACATTCATACATGAGCTGGATATTCCAGTCTTCTTTCCTTTTGCCTTTATACTTCTAACAGTTTAACTTTCAGTATTTCTCCTACTCTCAGAAGAAGCACCCAACTTAAGAGTGGTGATAGCCCCGGACTTCCTAGGCGTGAAAGTTTCACTAACACCCTTCGGACACTTCCTTTCTCTTTAAGTTGTTGTTTTATTCACCTTTCATCATATGACAGTCGTTCTCCTGGATCCCTCTCTTATCAGTCTAATGCATAGTAAACTCCTTTACTAATAGTTTGCAAACAAACATTGCTTTGGATATCTCATATCTTTTAGCCTTTGTCTTTCTCTGAAAATGATTTTCAGATTCCATGAATATCACATAACTATCCAAACTTTCGAAGTTCGGGTCTCATGGAAGCAAACATATTGCACTTTGACTGAAAAGGAATTCTAGCTTTTGGATCGAAGGACGAGAGTCACATGATCCATAGCATTAGCGGGAGAATACCGAAAGCATGCGATAGGACAAAGTCCTTCTCGGCACTCTTGAGGACAATCCTCACATTACGTTAGCAATCGTAAAGTTTTAACCAGATATTTAACAGCTATTCAATTTTAACAGGGAAGGTGGAAACGCGAGCCATTATTCTACAATTATTATGCAAATCACACTTAGACAGTGTTCAAAATTAATTGCACTAAGAATTAAAAGAATTAATTCTAAAGTGTGCTCCCACTCAAATCAATATCTCTCATAATTGATTGTGAGTGATACAAGACCCGCATTTAAATTGTTCGCCATTGGTGTAACACCACTGATGACGAAAATCTCAACCGGTAGGCCAACTTGCCAATCACATCTCTATGTGACTCTTGTTCATCTTTCGATGCGTGTGTTCCGAGCTCATGACGGTCATGCCTGAACGTCAAGACAACCAAGTGATCTCGCTGCGAGGTCTCAACTCACCCGCCTCACACTTCTCTAATCGTTCGTACCCGTGTGACACGGCGCACCCCGAAAAGATAGGTGCCGTGATGGTGCTACACTTGGGAGAACACTAACTACTTGATATTTTTGTGAGAGATCACCCTAATAAAAGCGACTACCGCGCAATCAAGAAGGGTGCATCATAAGGGATAAACATCTCAGGCAATTCATAATAGCATGATATGGTATAGCCCTTTCTGACGGAGAAGTCTTTCATTTCTTCGTCTTCGGCATTCGTGTTGGTGTTCACCTTCGCGAAGATTGCCACCACCTTGTCGATGCACCAGATAATATTGCTATCTCTATAGCTAATAAAATAAGTGCATTACTGAAGGTTGACACGCAGGTCATTAAAGTGACAATCATATGGCTCCAGCCATCATGCTGAATCATGACACGCAGGTCATGTTAATCAATTTACATTATATAGTCATCTCATACATAATCAAATTATAATGAGCACTGCTATATCACATCACATGCACTTGCAAACCATCCTGCAAAACCAAGTTAGACGCCTCTAATCGGTTCATGCAAAAACTTGTTTTACGTGGCTTCTAAGGTTTTGAAACAAACCGAAGCTACCAACGTCCATCATCAAGCATGATAATCCAAGTCGCTAGATTAACATTGCGGGGTGTATGAAACACGAGATAATAAAATCTCGAGCCCCATACTAAACTTCGTCATACGCGTGACCCCCGTGCAGATCACATCTGCATTGCCCTTTCGTCTGCGAAACATCCATCTTTCTTTAACTATGGTGGAACCCAAAGAACTGTTAGCACTTCGTTGATCTGTCAATCAGCATACTCAGGAGCAGCATGAAAGGATCGCGGATTGCCAGAACTTTGTGAGATTCCACCATGCCGTCAAGATCAGGACTACGCAAATTCAGGGGAAGCAACAGGAACATCGGGTAACAGATTTCATCTGCTACCCGCACAAATAATTTTCAGTAATAGAACTCATCTACTACCTAATTATATTGTGCAACACCCATACATCTCTATGTATTCTAGATCGCAACCTGCATCTACGCATAGCACGGCTCTTGATGCCACTGATGGGTAACGCAGCAGAAAACAAAAATTTTCCGACCTACGTACCAGCCCAGGATCACTATGGAGACTGCATACAAGGTTTGATCTTTTTCGTTACCGACTCGTAGCGCAGCGGAAGTAGAGTCGATGACGATCGGCGGTGCAGATCCCCGCAGCTAGGATTTACAACCTCCCAACCGCGAGGATGTATACCCTCATCCGCCCCCAGACAGCCCTCCGGGAGGCGGTCGGACAGTCCCTCGGACGGTGTCACGGACAGCCCTTCGGGAGGACCATCGAAACTCGGACAGCCCTTCGGGAGGACCATCGAAACTCGGACAGTCACTCGGACAGCCCTTCGGGAGGACCATCGAAACTAAGACCGAAACTACGATCTCTCTACAGAGTTGCACACATACGGTCTCAACTAGCCGGCAGGGCTTCGCCGTCCAGAACTAGTTCCTGCCGGAACCCAGACAGCCTTTCGGCTCTACGAAACTATTTCGCTGGGAGGGAGAGAGAAGCCAGACAAGTCTATGGCATGTGTATGAGAGCAAGGATGTCATATTTGAGAGCACCCTCCACTTCTATTTATAGGGTGAGAGACAATGGTAAAGTACCAAAATGCCCTCAGATATTTTCACTATTCATAATAGTGATTCTACTATTCATGAATAGTGTTTCCACTATTCATAAATAGTGTTATCCAGATATTTTCAGATATTTCCATCCACTATGAAAATTACCAAAATGCCCTCAAGGTAGCTTCTCCAAGAAGCAACCAAAAAGCACTTTCACTATTCATGACGACATTTTTCAGCGTCCGGTCGAACTGAAAATATTTATGTGGGCTTAGAACATTTCCAGTACCCACTAAAATAATTTTCAATGCAATCCGGAACAATTCCGGTTTAGTGATTTTCATCTGCGAAAAGCATCTGAAGCGGTTTCGGCAGCTCCGGAACATTTCCGGTTTTCATCCCGGAAAATTCCAGAAAGTTTCCAGAATGATTCTGGCACCCTTCAAGAATTATCAGGCATGTGCCAAAACCAATTTGACTTTATGTTATCCCCTGAAACAACTTTTCAGTTTTACCGAAACTGTTCCGGTGTTCTCTCTGCGGAACTTTTCCGCTGTCCGAAACTTTTCCGGTGTCCGAAAACTTTTTCGGTGATTTTCTCTCAGACTCCCTGTCTAGTATTCAGCAGATAGATGACCCTTAAGCGTGTGACCCTATAGGTTCGGTGAAGCATAGACATGACCCCGAACCCCTTCCGATCAATGATCAACATCGGAGCCGTGGACACCCATATTGATCCCTATACCCACACGAATGAATATTCGAGTGAACCTCCAGTTGCCGTGTGCTATTCCTGTTGCTTCGCGATATGTTACAAATACCCGAGGTGAGACATGTAGGCATCCCCGTGGATCAACAACTTGTCCACTATGCCAGTTACCTCGTTACCGGTATTGTTCTCTTTTCTCGTTCCCGTGTTCCGGCATCCCTGTGATCAAATCACCCTGTGTCTGGCCAGACGATGATGGATACCGTAACACCGAGAGGGCCCAGAGATATCTCTCCATCGTCGGAGGAGCAAATCCCAATCTCGAGCTATCAAGTTACTTGACACACTTTTCCATGAACCCGTAAGCCGCCGTAATAGCCATCCATTTACGGATGACGTTTAACAAACCCCAAAGTTCATGAAGCAAGCATGAAGAAACTCGATACTCTCATGGTCTAAGGAATTATGCAAACGTTAACCATCTCTGTGTTATAAACCATTAACTTATGACGAATGTATCTCATAGCATAACATCAATTCGGGTCTATTCAACACAAGTGTTCTACCAACATTGCGCCCTCAAAATTGCCGGCATAGCCATGCCCATGATCAGGAAAACAGGATCATCATGCAATACTTGAGCCAGTCTTAGAGGCCAGACTAGGAATACATTTTACCGTTTATTATTCCACACGTGCATATGAGTCTTCCTCCGAGCCTCGTGGTTATTGCAGACTCGAGAACCATAGCAGTTATAGCATGGAACATAAACCTAATTATGAACAGGGAGATAATCAATAACATTTATTATTGCCTCTAGGGCATATCTCCTACACTATCTAACTAAAGAACCAGGATTCTAAACTCATCTTCTCTCTCTGTTTGGTACTAACTAGACAAATAAATAAATAAAAGGATTTGTTCATACAAATCCCTCTAGAATTTCTTCACACAAGAGGATTTGCATCACATATTCCTCTACTTAGCAGCAGCAGTAGTGAGCAGAGGAAGAGAGGGAGGGAGATGGAGGTGCTACCTGCTGAGGTGGGTCGTCGTGGCCGTTCTTGAGCTCGGCAGGCCCCACCTCCTCGAGCAGGACAGGGCCGCCAGCTAGGTGCGCCTCTCGTCCTCCACCTCCTCGAGCAGGACATGGACGGCGCCCTCCTGCCGTCGTCGCCGTTCAGACCGCGCCAAGGTGACCTGCAGCAAGGGAAGGAAAAGAGGAGAAGGTGAGGTAGGGAGGGTGGATCCGGGCGAGGAAAGAGGGGAAGGACGTACCTGCGCCACGCCGGTAACAGATCCGTCGAGCTCTGGCCTCGCCGTCGCCGGATGTGGCCGATCCCGGCGATGTTAGGGGTGGCGGCCGAAACCCTAGCTAGCCACGGGGACGGTGGAGGGCGGGAGCGCCGATTCTGGACAGAGGGGAAGGTGGAGCGGACCTAGGGGAGCTCGGGGGCGTGCTGCGCGCCGCCGGAGCTTGCCGGAACTGGCCGGCGTGGGTGGTGGCGGCGGCGAGGGAGAGAGGTTCATGGGGGAGAGAGGAGTCGCGAGAGACAGAGGTTCGTGGGGAGAGAGCGAGGTAGGGGTTGGGTGGGCTCTCTCTCTCTCTCTCGGGCTCTTTTTTCTTTTTCTTTTTTTTCTCCTTTTTTTACATGTATATGGATGGATAGATGGATGTGGGATGGAGAGATAGATGGATGGATGGATGTGTGCCATGTCATCGATCCAAGGCACAACTAGTTCCACCAATGAGAAATCAGCTCTAGCAATTGTGTTTTCCCTTTTGTTTTTCTTCTGTTATTTCACCCTCTTGTATCGATGAAGGTGGGCAAGTACTAACCGCAGCCACGTCGGTGACGGATACTGCAACCTCTGGCCTCGTCGTCGTCGGAGCAGCGTCGAAGGTGGGGCCACCGAGACCCTAGGTACACTAGTAGAAAACGGGCCTTTAATCCCGGTTTGTAAGGCCCTTTAGTGCCGGTTCTACAACCGGCACTAAAGGGGGGGGACTAAAGGCCCCCCCCCCCTTTAGTCCCGGTTCGTCACGGCCCGGCACTAAAGGCCCACCACGTGGCGCCTGCCGGGGCCGTTCGCTGGGGGACCTTTAGTCCCGGTTGGTGTTACCAACCGGGACTAAAGGTGGAGCCTTTAGTCCCGGTTGGTGTTACCAACCGGGACTAAAGGCTCCACCTTTAGTCCCGGTTGGTAACACCAACCGGGACTAAAAGTATTTAATTCTTTTAATTTTGGTTTATTTTTCCTTTTAATTTTGTGTTTTCCATTTAATTATTTTTCATTTCAAACATATATTACGCTACTACATACTGTACACGTTGTGCATATATATATAAATCGAATTTCTCGTACGACGACCATTCACATACATATATATATATACAATTTGGTATATACAATTTCTCCTACAATTTGCGGATCATTACATATGCAGGGCATTACTGCTTGATCTTGTAATGGTATTCTCCTTTGGGATCTATGACCTGGTCGACCAGAAATCCAGCTATTTCCTCTTGAATTGCTCGTACGCGAGCCGTTGGTAGGAGCTGGCCCCGCATCTCTATCATCTATAATCAGGAGATCAAGATGAATATATTAGTTGTGTGTATATATATTAGCTAGATCATGATAAAAAAAATTATGGATAGTGTTCTGGCAAACGTACCCAAAGAGTTTTTTCATCTATGCTCCTTTCAGACGTGATCATGCGAATATTCTCGCAAACGTAGTATGCGCATAAACTATTCCCCTTCTCTTGCCTCATGCACTTTACGAGAATAAAATTCAATCAGGTAATAATTAATCAAGCATGATAATGGTATTGAAACTAGAATTAAAGAGATACACGGACGTAGCTAGCTAGTACTACTTAATTACCTTGGGTCGCACCCATTTCAGCTGTTGTTTCCATTGGCCGGGGACCTCTTCGATGAACTTTTTCCAAGCCCTGCCCGCCGGCAAAGAAAATGAATAAAGGAGTTATTAACTAGTTGATATCAGGAAATGAAGTAAAGAGGCAGACATAGTGCGATAATGATTGAAATTACATGTCGAACATCCCCTTCACGGTTGCGTATTCGGATGGATCCTTATATAGTGAGTCCAGTACTTCAACTTTTCCCTTGTCAACTTCAATGATTAACAAGATCCAGAGGAAACTGCATGCGCACACGTTTTTTATAAATAAGCGGGCATGTGCATAACTCATCAACTACACTTATTAACATCTAGTAAGCAAAAAATAGAATTTGTAGTACAAGATATAGTAACACTCACCCGAAGTTGTAAGGAAGTAGTATTTTTGGTTGGGTGTTTAGTTGCTTCAAAAACTCTAGCAGGAATCTCTCTGTGTCTTCTCTCGAATATTGATCTTCCCATATCGCCTGATTAATCGTATTTGGGTCAATGAACCCAACTCCATAGCGTCTAGTTTTTTTCATTTCATACATCTTCATTCTGCATAATACCACAGAAAAGAATATAGTGAGGATAATTACAGTTAATGAACGAGAGCACATCTAGCTAGCTAGCTAGAGACTTAAATTACAGAAAGAAATCACTTACAGACAATAGCAACTGACGATAGATTTGTCGAGTGCGTCTTGATTGAATAACTGAAGCAACTCTGAATAATGAATCCACACGTCTTTTTTATGGAAGTAATGCCTTTTCCTGACTTTCACCATGAGGGACTCTTCATTGGTATTTGCTGTTTTTTGCATGTACCACGTATGCAACTCGTACATTCTCGTTGGTAGAAGCTTGACTTCGTCAGGCTTGACCAGAGGTTTGCCACGGACATATTGGTATTTTACTTCCTCCTCTGTAATCCCGGGGATTTCCTCAAGGCCTAGGAGTTGTTCAACAGTGACACCGGCCTCTTTAGCCTGCCTTCTAAGATCGTCGGTTATTGCCGGCCGATCGGCGGTACTCACATGTGTTTGTACAATGAGCGGGGGGATCGATTGCACTGCTTGTTCTCCCAGCTGGGGAACAGTTTTCCCGCTTTTTTTGCCAACTGCTTGGCTCGAGCTCGAGCTCGACTCCTTTTGCCCTGCAGAATATGACTTCTTGATAGACCGCACATAGTCGGAGTCCTTCTGATTGTCAGCCGGTCGAGCCATATCAATAAAGTGTTGTGATACATGCTCAGGTACTTTCTCCTTTGGCGGCGCGGGCGGTTTCGGTGCAAAATGGGCCTTCAATTGGGCATCACATGCGTCGTCGAGTTCCTCCTGAGTCAGGTGGTAAGACAACTTCGGAAGAGGCTTGAGGTCTGGACCATATTTGAATTTCTTGCTTGTTGTACCGCTAGCCGTCGTAGCTACGGCCTCTCTCTTCCGCTGTTGCTTAGGCGGAGCACGCTGAGTCGGCTGACTTGGAGGAGGAGGAGTTGGCTGACGCCGTGCCGGACTTGGAGGAGGAGTCGGCTGACGCGGTGCCAGACTTGGAGGAGGAGGAGTCGACTGAAGCGGCGGAGGACTTGGAGGAGGAGGAGTTGGCTGACGCCGTGCCGGACTTGGAGGAGGAGTCGGCTGACGCGGTGCCGGACTTGGAGGAGGAGGAGTCGACTGACGCGGCGGCGGACTTGGAGGAGGAGTCGGCTGACGCGGTGCCGGACTTGGAGGAGGAGGAGTCGACTGACGCGGCGGCGGACTTGGAGGAGGAGGAGTCGGTGGCCTTGGAAAGACGATGCAATCCTTTTTCCATAGAATGATACGATGTATGGCCTCTCCCAGTGTTCTCTCCTCGTCACCTCCAAGAATGTCAAGTTGTAGCTCGTGATATGCTGACATCACTTCATCAGCCCCGACACGAGCATAGCCAGCTGGAATGGGATTGCAATGGAAGGTTGCTTCAGGGGGATTTGCTAAAGCATAGCCGTCCGCCACCTTCATGGATAAGTTCTTCACTTTCATGTGTAGCTCACAGTTAGTCCTGTCTTTGATATCATCCACAGGGTAGCTAGCTAGCAGTGCATTATCGATATCGGCCGGGGCGGAACCCACGCTGCTTCTCGGCATAGATGGGACGGTGCTATCCAATGCTGGATCGATCTGCTCATGTTGCCGCTGAGACGCCCTTTCCTGGCTGAGTGAGTCGATCTGCTCCTGCTGTCGCCTGACAAATCGTTCCAACTCCAGGTGCGAGGATATTAGGCCTTCAAGGCGGAGTGCTTCCTCCTTCTTCTTCTGCTCCTCATGCTTCTTCTTTCTCGCACGGCTTCTATAGTCGTCGTTCCAATCCGCAAACCCCTCATACCACGGAACAACGCCTTTGCCTCGTGTTCTTCCCGGGTGTTCAGGATTCTTCAGGGCGCGCGTAAGCTCGTCGTTATCTCTGTTGGGCGTGAACACCCCCGATCGAGCTTCTTCTATTGCAATAAGTATTTCGTCTGTCGCTTCTTTAAGACTTGCCTTCACCATAACCAGCCCTGTCTCTGGGTCCAACATCCCCCCATGCGCATAAAACCATGTCCTGCACCTGGGGGGCCATGTCAATGTAACTGGACTGACCCGTTTACTAATCATCTCTTGCTCAGATTGATGCCACTTAGGCATGGCCACCTGGTAGCCACCTGGCCCCAGACGATGGTGCCACTTCTTTTTCGCAGCATTAATCTTGTTTTTCCTCGACAGTTCCTTAGCTTCTTCCGATTCCTTGAACTTCACGAAAGCGTCCCAGTGATCTTTTGCCTTCACCAGTGCTCCCGTGAATTCTGGAGTCTTCTTTTTTGATTTGACGTACTTAGCCCATGCATTTTTCTTGAAGGTGTTGAATGCGATCGCCATCTTTTTAAGAGCATAGTTTCTGACTTTCTTCAGATCTGCATCTGTCAAATTATCTGGTAGGGTGAAATGTTCCATGAGCGTAGTCCAAAGCACATCTTTTGCTCTTTCGTCGACAAAAGTAACTCCTGCTCGATCTCCCTTTGCTGGCTTTCTCCATTCTTGAACGGAGATCGGGATTTGGTCCCTCACAATAACTCCGCATTGATTCTTGAACGTGGTCGCATTTTTCTTAGGTTCAAGCGGTTCGCCAGTTGATGTTTTGATGGAATCGATGTTGAACTTTACGCCTTTGTCCAACTTTTTGGCTGGGCCTCGAACTACCCTGTCGCTTGTACAAGATTTGCTCGATCCGGAGGCCTAAAAGAAGAAAGATCGATTCGTTAATACATACAAATCAATTAAGACATGTAATGATCACCGGATGGCTTATATATTAAATATACCTCGCCGGTCATTGTTATTTGAAGAACATTTTCTTCGTCAACATCGTTGTCGTCACCTTCATCTATTCGTTCGTCTTCATCAAACATCATACCCTCACCCGAAGGGTTCAGATATTGCGAGCCGTCATCATGATCATCTGGGCTCGTGGAGCGTATGATGTCGAACACAGCCTCTTCTCCTTCTCTGCCGGTATTGTCCATAGCTTTTATTTAACTAATCCAGAAGAAAGATAAAACAATTTAGTATTCAGAGATCCGAAAGGTAGATGCATGAGATCAGAAAGAAATTGGATCAACTTGTGCACATCCATTATGGGGGCATTCCTGATATTTAATCCCTTAAAGGACTAAGAAAATCTATTCCAAATACAACATTAAAATATGCAACTTTTGCAAATACTAATTGCTATACATTGGATCAAATTCCTTTCTCAATAAAAAATACAACATTATAACTACACTAATAATATTCCTTTCTCAATAAAAAATTCCGAAAAATTTCTCAATTATAATTTCCTATGCAACATTTTAGTATGCAAATTTTTTCTGTAATATGATATACAACATTATATACTTCTAAGCAACATTTTAATAGGTTAGGGACATTATATACTTCTAATTAAGCAAAAAATCTAATTAATCATATATACTAATTAAACACTAATTATAGAAAAACAACATTATATAAAAAACAGAAAAACAACATTACATAAAGAAACACTAATTAAGCATATATACTAATTAAGCATATAAAAAATAGAACATATGTGTGTGTGTGTTCATGCGTGTGTGTGTGTGTGCGGGATCGACGGGAGGGGGCGGCGGCCATGGCGGCAGGGCTCACAAGGGGGCGACGGCGCGCGAGGTCGAGGAGGGGCGGCGACGGCGACGGCGAGGTGCAGGGGCGGCGACGGCGACGGCGACGGCGGCGTCGAGGTGCGTGGACGGACGGCGACGGCTAGGTACACGGCGCGGCGGCCACGACGTCGAGGTGCGGCGGCGCGGACGGACGGCGGCGTAGAGGTGCGGCGGCACGGACGGACGGCGGCGTCGAGGTGCGGCGGGGCGCGGACGGACGAACGACGGCGACGACGAGGGGCAAGGGTAGGGGCGCGCGCGGACGACGAAAGGCTGGATTTGGGGAAATTTTCGTAAGTGTGGTATATATAGAAGACCCTTTAGTCGCGGTTGGTGGCTCCAACCGCGACTAAAGGGGGTCTTTAGTCGCGGTTGGAGCCACCAACCGCGACTAAAGGTCTCGCTTCCCGCCGCTTGGACTGGATGAAATTCACCTTTAGTCGCGGTTGGTGGCACCAACCGCGACTAAAGGCCCCCCTTTAGTCGCGGTTGGTGGATCCAACCGCGACTAAAGGCCTGTTCCTGGCACGGCGCAGTGTGGTGGATGTTTAGTCCCACCTCGCCCAGCGAAGGGCGCTCGCACTGGTTTATAAACCCCGGCGCGGTAGCTCATTCGAACTCCTCTCTAAAGCAGGCCTACGAGGCCTACCGGTCTTTCCTGCCCTGTGGGCCATACTGGGCCTTGCGGGCCTGCATCCTGGCCCAACTAGTGGGTGTCTAGTCGTATGCAGGCCGTGGCGGCCCAGTAGGCGGGCTTTTTTTTACTTTTCAGTTTTTTTTTGTTTTCTTCTATATTTATTTTCTTTTGTTTCTTGGTTGTTTTTTGCTTTATTTAGAGTTTCTGAGTGAATCTTTTTGCTTTAGGTCAAAAAAATTATAAACTTTCTGTTAGTGCCAGTAGTTTTCAAATTTGAATTATTTGAAATTTGTGTGAATCACTAGTTTGTGAATAACTTTATTTTAAAAAAAGATTTTTCAGTGATTCTTTTTTCTGCTGTTTAATATTAGTGTGTTTTATCATTATATTCAATTTGGTAATTCTTAGGTTATTTAAAAAAAATGAAATGCCTTTGTAACAGACGAGTTTTCGTCCGAAAGCGTGATACTTCGAAAGAGATTGTCCATTTTGTACACGAAGTGCATCCAGTTTTTGCCGTAACCCTCTCAACTTTTTAGCACATGCTATGTGGGTGAAATGATGATACCATGCCAACTTTCAACCTTTTCTGATTGTGATTTGTAGTGCTTTTCAATTTCAGGGTCATTTAGCTCAAAAAAATCAGTAAATGCATGAAAAATAGCAAATGAAGTCAGAAAGGGTTGAAAATTGATGATGTGGCTTTGGACATAATATTTCTTCGCGTTTCAAATGCCAAAACACATAAGTCGGAGTTCTATTACAAAGATTCCCTCCGGTTTGTCCGAAGTGGGACTTTCCAGATATATAAGTCCGGAAACTAACTAGAGAAGCCGGTCACATCCCAGAGTGGGATCTTTGGATATAAAACTTTTTCTTCGCGTGTGTCCTTTGTGCCGTAACCATGGACAATCTTCATCGTTTAACTTGATGCTCGGGTCAACATTCACTGTGAAGGGAGCAATTTCATGAAACTTTTCATAATCTTCTGACATGTATGTCTTGTCCTCCACTCCCACAATGTTTCTTTTCCCTGAAAGAACTATGTGGCGCTTTGGCTCATCGTATGATGTATTCGCTTCCTTATCTTTTCTTTTTCTCGGCTTGGTAGACATGTCCTTCACATAGAAAACCTGCGCCACATCATTGGCTAGGACGAATGGTTCGTCTGCGTACCCAAGATTGTTGAGATCCACTGTTGTCATTCCATACTGCGGGTCTTCCTTTACCCCGCCTCCTCTCAGATTGACCCATTTGCACCGAAACAAAGGGACCTTCAAACCAAGTCCATAGTCAAGTTCCCATATCTCCTCTATGTAACCATAATATGTGTCCTTTGGCCTATTGGTGTTTGCTGCATCAAAGCGGACACCACTGTTTTGGTTGGCGCTCTTTTTATCTTGGGCGATCGTGTAAAATGTATTCCCATTTATCTCGTACCCTTTGAAAGTCAATATAGTCGAAGATGGTAACTTGGACAGCAAGTACAGGTCATCTGCAACAGTGTCGTCATGCATGAGACGTGTCTGCAACCAACCGGCGAAAGTCACAGTTTGTTCATGTGTAATCCAGTCGTCAGACTGCTCCGGGTGTTTGGAGCGTAGAATATTCTTGTGTTGCTCGATATACGGAGCCACCAAGGCGGAACTTTGTAGAACTGTGTAGTGTGCTTGCGCCAAAGAATGCCCGTCCCGGCATATTACTGAATTCTTTCCTAGCGTGCCTTTTCCACCCAGTCTGCCCTCATGCCGCGATTCAGGAACACCAATCGGCTTAATGTCAGGAATAAAGTCAACACAAAACTCAATGACCTCCTCTGTTTCATGGCCCTTGGAGATGCTTCCTTCTGGCCTAGCACGATTACGAACATATTTCTTTAAGACTCCCATGAACCTCTCAAAGGGGAACATATTGTGTAGAAATACAGGACCCAGAATGGCAATCTCCTCGACTAGGTGAACTAGGACGTGCGTCATGATATTGAAGAAGGATGGTGGGAACACCAACTCGAAACTGACAAGACATTGCACCAAATCATTCTCTAACCTTGGTAAGATTTCTGGATCGATTACCTTCTGAGAGATTGCATTGAGGAAAGCACATAGCTTCACAATGGCTAATCGAACGTTTTCCGGTAGAAGTCCCCTCAATGCAACCGGAAGCAGTTGCGTCATAATCACGTGGCAGTCATGAGACTTTAGGTTCTGGAACCTTTTCTCTGCCATATTTATTATTCCCTTTATATTCGACGAGAAGCCAGACGGGACCTTCATACTGAGCAGGCATTCGAAGAAGATTTCCTTCTCTTCTTTGGTAAGAGCGTAGCTGGCATGACCCTGAAACTGCTTTGGATCCATGCCGTCTTCTCCGTGCATACGTTGCTGGTCCTCCCGTGCCTTCGGTGTATCTTTTGTCTTCCCATACACGCCCAAGAAGCTTAGCAGGTTCACGCAAAGATTCTTCGTCACGTGCATCACATCGATTGCAGAGCGGACCTCTAGGTCTTTCCAATAGGGTAGGTCCCAAAATATAGATTTCTTCTTCCACATGGGTGCGCGTCCGTCAGCGTCATTCGGAACAGATTGTCCGCCAGGACCCTTTCCAAAGATTACTTTTAAATCCTTGACCATATCAAGTATATCATCACCAGTACGGTGGCGAGGCTTCTTCCGGTGATCTGCCTCACCTTTGAAATGCTTGCCTTTCTTTCTTACGGGATGCCTGCTCTGAAGAAATCGACGATGCCCCAGGTACACATTCTTCTTACATTTATCCAAATATATAATGTCGGTATCATCTAAACAGTGCGTGCATGCGTGGTATCCCTTGTTTGTCTGTCCTGAAAGGTTACTGAGAGCAGGCCAATCATTGATGGTTACAAACAGCAACGCTCGCAGGTCAAATTCCTGTTGTTTGTACTCATCCCACGCACGTACACCTTTTCCATTCCACAGCTCTAAAAGTTCTTCGACTAATGGCCTTAGGTACACATCAATGTCGTTGCCGGGTTGCTTGGGGCCTTGGATGAGCACTGGCATCATAATGAACTTCCGCTTCATGCACAACCAAGGAGGAAGGTTATAGATACATAGAGTCACAGGCCAGGTGCTATGATTGCTGCTCTGCTTCCCAAAAGGATTGATGCCATCTGCACTTAAACCAAACCATACATTCCTTCCGTCATCTGCAAAGTCCTTCCACTTTCTCTCGATTTTTCTCCACTGTGATCCGTCAGCGGGTACTCTCAACTTCCCGTCTTTCTTACGGTCATCTTTGTGCCATCGCATCAACTTGGCATGCTCTTTGTTTTGGAACAAACGTTTCAACCGTGGTATTATAGGAGCATACCACATCACCTTGGCAGGAATCTTCTTCCTGGGGCGCTCGCCCGCAACATCACCAGGGTCATCGTGGCCGATCTTATAGCGCAATGCACAGCATACCGGGCATGCATTCAAATCCTCGTACTCACCGCGGTAGAGGATGCAGTCATTAGGGCATGCATGTATCTTCTGCACCTCTAATCCTAGAGGGCAGACGGCCTTCTTTGCTTCGTACGTACTGTCGGGCAATTCGTTGTCCTTTGGTAGCTTATTCTTCATTATTTTCAGCAACTTTTCAAATGCCTTGTCAGGTACACCATACTCTGCCTTCCATTGCAGCAATTCCAGTGTGGTACCCAGCTTTTTCTTGTCATCTTCGCAATTTGGGTACAACAATTTCTTGTGATCCTCTAACATGCGCTGCAACTTCAGCTTCTCCTTTTCACTTGCACAGTTTCTATTTGCATTGGCAATGGCCTGACCAAGATCATCAGCGGGCTCATCTGATGCCTCTTCTTCAGCTCCTTCCTGCATTGCCGGCTCAGCTTCTTCCCCCATTGTTGTACCATCGTATTCATGGAACCCATGGCCAGGATAGCTGTCGTCATCCTCTTCTTCTTCATTCTCTTCCATTAGGACTCCTCTTTCTCCGTGCTTGGTCCAACAGTTATAGCCGGACATGAAACCGGACTCAAACAGGTGGACGTGAATGGTTCTTGAGTTAGAGTAATTTCGATCATTCTTACAGCCAGCACATGGACAATACATAAAACCATCCGCCCGCTTGTTTGCCTCAGCCGCAACCAGAAAAGTATGCACGCCATTAATGAACTGGGGAGAGCATCGGTCATCGTACATCCATTGCCGGCTCATCTTCATTACACAACACCGAAAAGACCAAATTAATACAAGTTCATACATAAAGTTCATACACACTTGTTCTCATAAAGCAACATACAAACTCTCTAGCTAAAGCATTTAAATGCAACAACAAATGCGATCAAGATCGCAACTAAGGTAACAATTGATCCAACAACATAGTGATACCAAGCCTCACTATCAATGGCATATTTTTTAAATTTTCTAATCTTCAAGCGCATTGCATCCATCTTGATCTTGTGATCATCGACGACATCGGCAACATACAACTCCAGTTTCATCTTCTCTTCTTCAACTCTTTTCAATTTTTCTTTCAAATACTCGTTTTCTTTTTCAACTAAATTTAACTTCTTGACAAGAATATCTATGTCGGTTGCAATTTCCGGTTCACATACCTCCTAGATAAAAATATCTATGTCAACTTGATGGGCATAATTGTCATAAACGCGAAATGCAACAAATAGTTATAAAAGAGAATATATATTCCACATCCGAATCATAAACCGGACGAGGGCCGACGGGGACGGATATCAAAGTCATGGCACTATGTATAACAAACAATCATACATGTAAGAAAATTATACAATTAACTATCTAAATCATACAAATAAGATTTTTTTTTATAAAAAGGATAAGAATGAACAAGAGGCTCACCAAGGTGTGGTGACGGTGACGGGACGGTGCGGGCGATCGACGGTGGTTAGGACGGGGACGGGAAGGCACTAAGTAAACCACACCTACACATGCAAAGTAAGAAGTTAATTTGAGCTCAAATTGCATATAAATCAAATGAACTACCACATATAAATACTCCCAAACTAAAACCCACAAATCACTATACTTATAGAGCATTGCAAGAGCTAATCTAGCAATGAGAGATGAAAGGACAAAGTTGCTAACCTTTGTGAACACTTGGATGGATGGGGTGCCTCCAAATCTTGACAAATTTTGGCAAAAATGGAGGATGAGCTCGAGGAAGAGGGAAGAACAAAGGAGGGGAAGAAGGGGAAAAAAAGGGAGGAGTACTATGATCGGGCTGGCCGAATTCATATAGGGGATCTTTAGTCCCGGTTGGTATCACCAACCGGGACTAAAGGGGGGGCCTTTAGTCCCGGTTGGTGATACCAACCGGGACTAAAGGGGCTCGTGGGGGCCCCAGCTGACACCAGCCTGCCACCACCCTTTAGTCCCGGTTCGTGTTACGAACCGGGACTAAAGGGGGGGCCTGTAGTCCCGGTTGGTGATACCAACCGGGACTAAAGGGGCTCGTGGGGGGCCCAACTGACACCAGCCTGCCACCACCACATTAGTCCCGGTTCGTGTTACGAACCGGGACTAAAGGTCCGGAACGAACCGCGACTAATGATGCCCGTCCTGAACCGGGACTAATGGTCACATTAGTGCCGGTTCAAAACCCGACCGGGACTAAAGCTGCGGACAAAAGGTCCGTTTTCTACTAGTGTACGGGGCAAGGCTGCGAACTGGGCTTGTACCGCTCCAAAATATGATAGCACACTCACAAGAATCCCTCCTGTTGAGCCGAAGGGAGAGAGGTCGTGAATACGATGGCACGTGCGGCGTCCCTTACCATCGAACAGCAGCACCAAAGGAGAGGCAGGCCCCACAACCGGGGGCGAATGTACCTCGGCGGCATGTCGGATCCAGCCGTAAAAATCCACGGAAAATCATACGATGCTGGAAATCCTCGGGGCCTGGCATGGTGTCATCATATGGCCCTTGTAGGGTGTGGTAAAAGTTTGAGCACGTTTCACAGAAGCCTGACCGAAGGTCGCTTGTAAACTGCACCATCTCCGAGGTAGTATTTGGCTAACGAGAGAGAACGTGTCCGGTTTGTGAAGGAAGTGTGCTGCCCGTTGCTCCGTTGACCTCAAAACTTCTCGTGCTCTCAAAGGGGGCCATTGCATGACACGTGCCAGGACATGGCATTTTTCTGGGCCGCCTGCAATATTTGAGATATTTATTGCATCCGTAGGGTTTCAATGCGGGAAATTGCAGATTTGCACGGCGGCCACCCGAAATGATGTCCAGAAGTGGTTTGTAAAATCATATATGATGTCTTTGCGGTATGTGTAGGCCTAGTGCAACCAAAAGAGGGGCAGGCCCCACCACCGGAGGGTGAATGTACCTCGGCGGCATGCCGGATCTAGCCGTTAAAATCCACAGGAAATCACACGATGCCGGAAATCCTCGGGACCTGGCACGGTGTCGTCATATGGCCCTTGCAGGGTATGGTAAAAGTTTGAGCGTGTTTCGCAAAAGCCTGTCCGGAGGCCGCTTGTAAACTACACCATCTCCGAGGTAGTATCTGGTTATCGAGAGAGAACGTGTCCAGTTTTGTGAAGGAAGTGCGCTGCCCGTTGCTCCATTGGCTATTTCAACCCTCCATCACACTTGTATACATATATTAAGACACAATGCAAGTTTTGGTGGCATTGCTACCCCCGAAGACCCCGACCGGCCTAACCCTAGTCCCGTTGACCCGAAGATCTGGGCCTTTGACTTTCATCGGACGGCCTTTGACCAACGTACTTTTTCACCTGGTTGTGACAGGTCAGCCCATAGGAACATTTCAGAACAAGGTCTGGGCCCAACCCACCACCGAACCCCCCTCGTGTCGACCCGACGCGGCTGTTTCCCCCCTCCAAGTGCCGGCGGCCCCCGACCACACTCGTAGACACGCGAAGAATAATCCGTAGTGGGGGATTTTTTCACATACTCCTGCATCTTTAAAAATATAAGAAATTGCCATGCATATTATATCACATGTGTCTGCACTGTGTAAAAATCTCATGAATTGATCAAGCTCTGAGTGTTTAGGAATATTCATGCAACGCCCAAACCGCAGAGGGATTACTTCGATTTCATCGCCGTCCGTGAGGGGGGACCTCACACCGGAGCCGCGTATTGCCTCTTCAGACATGCTACCACACCTTAAGACATGTATGAGGACCCGGCGTGATGCTTTGGTGGCATTGCTACCCCCCGAAGGCCCCTGGCCGGCCTAACCCTGGACAAGTTGACCCAGAGATCTACGCCTTTGACTTTCACCGGATGGGCTTTGACCAATGGACGTTTTCACCTGGTTGTGATAGGTCAGCCCATAGGAACACTTGAGAACAAGGTCTGGGCCAAACCCACCATAAGATTCCCTCCGTGTCGACCCGACATGGCCGTTTCCTCCCTCCAAGTGCCGGCGGCATCGCCGTCCATGAAGGGGTCACACTCCGGAGCCAGTTGCCGGGTGTTTGCGCCTGCCACCACAATCCTTGAAATAATCTGATGGGTGTAGATATAAAATTTGTCTCGTTTGGCCAAGGAATAAAAAATATACAAAAAAGTTAAAAAAAAGTGTTTTCTGTAAATCTGAAGCAAACATGATTTAAGTTTGTTCAAATTTGAAACATAGTATAGCAACAGAATCCTTTCAAGATTCTGATAAAAAACCATACAAAATTTGTCAAAATCGATCCAAGTATCAATTACTTATGATTTTAACAAAATATAAGGACCTATATGCAAAAGTACATAAGGTCACATTTCTAACATACTCAAAAACAAAAACAAACTGGATATTCATAATCTATGGAAAATTCTACCCCAAATCGATGTATAATTTGTGTATGTTTAAGTTTAGATAAGTCAGATTTAAATTAATCAAATTTTAACTTAAAAAAACAGATAATATCTATGCCTACGGCCATAGTTCTCGGCGGGGCTATGCCTACGGCCTTGACATAGGCATAGATGGAAAACTATGCCTACGGCTTTTAAAGCCGTCGGCATAGCTCTGCCACGTGACAGCTCCTAGTAAAAAAAAGCAGATAATATCTATGCCGACGGCCCCCGTCAGGGCCGTCGGCATAGATTTGATAGCGTCAGCCCGCCGTCTGTCCCCGGGCCACCAGGGCCACCTCTGTGCCGACGGCCTAACTATGCCTACGGCTGACGTAGGCATAGATTGATGTATGCCGACGGCCTTACTATGCCTACGGCTGCCGAAGGCATAGATGGAGGTATGCCGACGGTTTTCCCTAGGCCGTCGGCATAGCTTGAGCTATGCCGACGGCCCCGACAAAAGGCCGTCGGCATAGATAAGGCCGTAGGCATATAGGGTTTTTCCGGTAGTGTGACACTCTTGCTACAAAAACAGTAGGTAGACTACTAAGAAGCCAACTTACTTTGGACCATTGGACAAGAGTTCAGGAAAGTAAAGAATGGGAATTAAAAACCAACGACAATGACATTATGCCAGCTCTAATGCTTAGCTATGATTACCTCCCTTTTCATCTTCGACGATGTTTTTCCTATTGTGCTTTGTTTCCTGAAGATTATGAGTTTGGTAGGGAAGAGTTAATTCACATATGGATTGGACTAGTTATTTTGCATTCATGTGATCGGAACAAAAGAGTGGAAGACGTTGGACTGTGCTATTTAGATGACTTGGTTAATCATGGGTTTTTCAAAAAGAATATACAAGAAAATGGCCATACTTGTTATGTTATCCATGACCTATTGCATGAGTTGGCGGGGAAGGTTTCATCATACGAATGCATTACCATATATACCTCTACTTTGAGGTCCGTGCAAATTCCCCCCTCTGTACGCCACCTATCTATCATCGTAGATGACACAGATGTCAAGGATAGAGCAACTTTTGATGACTACAAAAGGGATTTGAGTGCACTAGATAAAAGATTGAACTTTGCAAACCTACGCACTTTAATGTTATTTGGAGAATACCATGGAAGCTTTTCCAAAACCCTTGGTTGTTTGTTTAGGGAAGCTACAGCTCTTTGAGCTATTTTTCTTTCCAAAGCATCATATAATGTGGAGGACATGTTTCCAAACTTTTCAAAACTTATCCATCTCCGCTACCTAAGGATCAGTTCGGTGCGTGATACTAAATTGTGTTTGCCTAGGGCCTTGTTTGGATTACTATATCATATGGAGGTCATTGAGTTAAAATAATGGAAGGGGGCCTTTAGTTCAACAAGACAAATAAGCAACCTTGTAAAACTGCGTCATTTTATTGTGCCAAAACTTAAGCTTCACTCTGACATATTTGAGGTTGGAAAACTAAAAATGTTTCAGGAATTGAGGAGATTTGAAGTTGGAAAAGAACCTGTTGGTTTTGAACTAAGTCAACTAGGGAAATTAACAGAACTTGGGGGGTCGCTTAGCATATGTAACCTTGAAAAGGTAGACTCAAAAGAAGACGCAAAAGAATCAAAACTGAACCACAAAAGGAACATACGCAAGCTAACAATAGAATGGGACTTTAACCGATCTAACAAGGATCCTAAAAAAGAAGAAAATGTTCTCGAAAGTCTTGTACCACATAGTAATCTTCAAACCCTATGCATTAGAGGTAACGGAGGTGCTACTTGCCCATCATGGCTAGGCGGGGATCCTTTTGTTAAAAATTTGGAATCTCTTTCTCTAGATGATGTAGCCTGGACCAAATTTCCACCTTTGGGGGAGATCGGGGTGGTTGGTGAGCATGAGGAAGACTTGCAGGGTTGTGTCTTAGGCCAAAGCTTCCAAAATTTGAGAACACTTGAATTAGTTAAGATACCAAAATTGGGAAAATGGGTTGTAAATGACACCTGCCATTTGTTCTCTCACTTGGAAGTACTCCGTATTAAAAGTTGCCCTGAACTCAAGGAGTTGTCGTTTTCACATCTTTCTTGCTGTCCAAAGCAAGCGGAGAATATGACTTGCTTTCCCAGACTCCATGAGCTTGAGATTGTAGACTGCCCAAAATTGGTAGCATTGCCTCCCGTACCTTAGGCGCGTGCTCCATGCTCTACTGAGATAGCCCGAGTGGGTTCAGGTTTTGAGAGTCTTGATTATACAATAAATTATGAATCAAAATCAGAATTGGAAGTTGAGGGAATGGATGGTCATGATTTTTCATGGAGTGGTTGGATTTCTGCAATCTAATTGATGTAGAAGTGTTCAACATGAAGAAATGCCCTCCTCTGTCTTTGGGTCACCTCGAAATGCTAAAATCTCTGAAGACTTTGAGCATGTGTGACTCAAGTATTGTCTTGTCCTCCGTTGAGGGTGAGAGTCATGTCAGATGCCCACTTCCAGTTGAACACATTGAGATTGAACGGTGGGGTGGCAGTGCTAAGGAATTGACACACGTGCTATCCCATTCGCCAAACCTCACCAAGTTGATTATAAGGGATTGTGAGAAGATACAAGGGCTTGGTTTGATGGAGCCTGGATCGACATCAACCCTCTCATCATCAGCTAATAGGATGGATGCAAAAACCGTACAGCAACACCAGCAGCACAATACCGGAGAGGAGGAAATAGCAGTAGGCATAAAAGATCAAGTGCTCCTCTTGCCTCTCCATCTTCAGGAACTGGTGATTAGCCGATGCCCAGAGCTGAGCTTACTTTCTGATTCTCTGGATGGCGACAACTCAGGAGGAGGGCTCCTGGGTCTCCACTCCCTCCGCTCCTTAGTTATACAAGGTTGCCCCAAGTTCCTCTCGTTCTATGACCTCGCCCACTTCTCCTAATTTCCCTTTTGCGACATCCCTACAAAGCCTCATCCTAAAAGGTGTGTATGGCACTGCCTCCCTTTCAAACCTCAACTCTCTCACCTATCTACGTACGGATGAAGGTGTGAATTTAAGGGGCGACAGCATCTGGCCTTTCCTCGCCCATGGCCGCCTCGCGGAATTATTCATCTATGGAAACCCCAATTTCTTCACCCGTTCCGAGCCTCTTCCCTGTTCCTCCAAACTCGTGCGTCTGTGTACGGATGACTTTGCAGTGGTCGTTGCCGCACCCGTCTGTAGCCTCCTCTCTTCCTCGCTCACCAAATTAACCCTTGGTTACAATAAAGAAGCGGAGCGATTCACAGAGGAGCAAGAGGAGGCCCTTCCTGTCAATGTATGGGAAATCTCGTATACGACCGCGTATCCGTACGGACACGTATTTGTAGATTCGCGGGGAACCTTAGGGCCAAGACACCGATTTACGCAGGTTCGAGCCCCCTTGACCGGGTAAAAGCTCTACATCCTGCTGAGATTGAATTGCAGAGATCAAGTACAGATTGATTACAATGAACTCGACAGATCGAGACGTAGATCGAAGCCGGCGGGGCGCGCTACTTCGATTAGGGTTTCCTAGGGCTTCTAGGGTTTGCAGTTGGATCTAATTGTCTCTGCCCTGGAGGAGGGCTAGTGCTAGCTATTTATAGAGGTTACAGGGTGGTGTCCTAGCCGCCACCGCGTAGAGTCCTTCCCGGGTACGTCTTCCGCCTTCCTTTTGAACTTGGACTCTTCCTTATCTGCAGAGGGGAAGTGGGCCTCCATGTCGGCCCGCTAGGCGGTATGGCCCGTTAACCGTGTACAGGCTTCCGTAGATTTAGCCCGAGTATATGTCGTCAAGCCCCCCATCAGTATTCGGAATGAGGCTGTGAAGTCGGAGTCGGCGAAGTAGTCATACCCTGTCGGGTTCTCGTGTGCGACGAGTTGTCTCTGGTTAACGACTGTTGAAGTCTGAGTCGACTTGTAGCTGGTTTATAACCGTTTGAGTTCTGAGCACGGATGTGACTGAACTGTCGAAATCCGGA
This sequence comes from Elymus sibiricus, assembly GCA_039707655.1. Classification (NCBI taxonomy): domain Eukaryota; kingdom Viridiplantae; phylum Streptophyta; class Magnoliopsida; order Poales; family Poaceae; genus Elymus; species Elymus sibiricus. Next base: position 17,183,004 of record CM077672.1, on the reverse strand, counting down.
TGGTGATGTTGAGCTTTGCAGGCCCACCGAGCGGTAGGGTAAGGCGCTCGCTGCGCTTCGACTTGTGCATGAAGTCGGCTGATGATGATGCTCTAGACTTGTTGTGCCCGATTTAGGGCTTTGAGTCTGTTGATGTGAGTTGATGAAGTTGGCGACGGTGTCTTGTTGCTGCACTTGGGGCGTCAGAAGAGTTGAGGAACTCGGACGTCGCCAGCCCCCGAGCGTACCTCGGGCGACGGAAGAGTTGTCCTTGTGTCAGACTTTTGAACGATGTGGCATTTGGCGCCATGGTGACTGCTTCCAAGACTTAGCCATTTTGCATGCTTTTTTACGTTGAGGTCGTCGGGCACTACCGAAATACTAGTTGGATAAGAACTTGCCTAAGACTTAGGCGTTTTCAGTTTTTGTCGGTGTGCTTACACTTCAGTCGAGCTGATCAACGTCAAGTGCGACCAACTTAGTTGGAGCCTGCCAATGATTTGGCAAATTAAGGCTCATCGGTGTTTTGCACTTCAGTCGAGCGGGTCGACGTCGAATGCAACCGAGATGGTCGGAGCCAGCCAATGACTTGGCAAATTAAGGCTCATCGGTGTTCTGCACGTCAGTCGAGCGGGTCGACGTCGAATGCAACCGAGATGGTCGGAGCCAGCCAATGACTTGGCAAATTAAGGCTCATCGGTGTTCTGCACGTCAGTCGAGCTGGTCGACGTCGAATGCAACCGAGGTTGTCGGAGCCAGCCAATGACTTGGCAAATTAAGGCTCATCGGTGTTCTGCACGTCAGTCGAGCTGGTCGACGTCGAATGCAACCGAGGTTGTCGGAGCCAGCCAATGACTTGGCAAATTAAGGCACATCGGTGTTCTGCACGTCAGTCGAGCTGGTCGACGTCGAATGCAACCGAGGTTGTCGGAGCCAGCCAATGACTTGGCAAATTAAGGCTCATCGGTGTTCTGCACGTCAGTCGAGCTGGTCGACGTCGAATGCAACCGAGATAGTCCCACGGGGCGTACTGTAGTATGTGATCAAGCCCCCGACTGTTTGGTCGGGTTGTGAAAACACAGGTAAACAGTTAAATAGCCAAGACAGTAGTAGCTGAGGCAACAAGGTTTGTATTGCTCGATACCAAGAATGACAGTATATGCTTGACTGTGATTGAAAGAAAAGACTTCTTACTGATGCAAAAAGGAAACTAATTTACGCGGGTAGGGGTACCCGGATGTCCGGCTCGGACGACGAACTTGGCGATGACGAAGTGCACGTTGGAAGTTGTGCTTCAGCTTCCGAATTGCAAGGTGCACGGAGTAGAGGATTTGCTGGGCGATAATACTACACGCACGGACGAAAACCACGGACCTTCACGGACTGAACTACATGTCCTATTCTAATTGGCCCCCCCTGATTTCAAGTGGTGGGCCCGCCTCACTTAACCAAATCCCAGCCAATCATATTTTAACCACCCCGTAATCCCTCTGTAAACGTCCGTGTGTCTAGCATTGCTCTTTGCTGGGCGTCCGTGTAACACCCCCTTGGTTCATGGAGGACGTTTTTTTTTTTTTTTGAACCGGGCTATCCCCTTTCCATTACTGAGAACGGAAATACATCAGTCTTACAGAACGAAACCAGTAAGCAGGGAGAGGGGAGAGCGAGTTCAACGCACTGCTAGGAAACCCACCGCGCTCGCTCGACATCGAAACGAGTGCTATGGGGCGAAAACCTAGACAGCACCAAAGTCATAACTAGTCCTATTACATGGCGCAGAATCGCCAGCCAGACTGAGATCACAGTTTAAACCAGGAAACCATAAATCTACTGCCCAAAACGTACGCCCACAGGTGAGATCATCCACGCTTTTGTGTCTTCATTACCGAGCGGAAGCAGCAATACACCCAGCAGTATCACAGACTTTCATCAGCATCATGGTCCCATTGCGGATCATTTCCACTCCAGCACGAAGATTCTTCGCCTCGTCTCCAACCTGTAGACCTGCCCAGTATAGAAGAAAAGAAACTGCCGTAAACACAATTTCAAATGGGGTTTTGATCAATTTTTTCTCAAAAGTGGCTCTGTTCCGGGCTAGCCAGATGGACCAAGTCACAGCCCCCAAAGCTACTGTATAGAAAGATTCATATCCAGGCAAAAAAGAATAACACCAAGCATAAAATTGCCAATAGTTACGAGGGCAGTCCATGGAGGACGTTGCTGAGGAGCTTCTCAGGGTTGTTAGTTTCTGATCGTTTGACTACGATCACGGCGCTGACTGCACGTGGACCACATGCTACGTGGAGTAGTAGGGTCTCGCCGGGTCCTGGAGGCGCGAGCGCCCGTGGGCTAAAGAGCTGGGTTGTACGGGTTGTACGTGGGAGAGCCTTCCTGCATGTTTTCGAGCGCGAGCTCGTCGTCGAGGAAGTCGTCCTCCCCCTTGGGGTAGTCGTCTTTGTCGGTGGCGTCCTGCCTGGTTGCCGTCTCCTTCTCATTGCGCCGCGCGTTAATCTCGTTCTGCAGCTGCTGCATTACTCGGCAATTAACCGTGCTGTGAGAGCCGGTGCGATGGTGGCTGCACCAGTTGTCAAGGGTTCGCTGTCCCTCTGGTACCCAGAATTTGTCGTGGGATGGCGATCCCGTACGCTGTTTGTCTTTGCCCTTGCATGGGCGGTTGTCACGGGAGGAGGTCGACTGCTCCTTGGGCCCCGAGAGGACCTCTTCGCGGGTCCTCCTCCTGTCGTTGCCTTTTGGGTGTCGAGTCGTGCTGGTCTCCGCTTCGGCCCAGCCTTCCCCGATCGGGTAGATTACGAGAGCGAGAGGACCCGTCGGGTCGTTTGTGCCGGAGAAGCCGGCTGTCGGCGTGTGCAGCGAGGCGGAGGAGATCGACGAGATCTGGTAGTAGCCCCGAGTCCGAATCCGACGTGGAGTAGGGCGTGTCGTTCGAGCGCGGGCTCGGTGTTGCGTAGCGGAGGGTGTCGTCGTACCTTGCGTTAGGGTGTGGCGGGTGGTGGAAAGCTCGTCCTTTCGGGTTGTCGGACGGCGGAAGAGTTGATGTCGTGGTCGAGTTGTAGATGAACTCGGTACTGGGTTCCTGCCGGCTGACGTTGGGTGCGGCGATTTCTTGTGAGATGTAGTCATGTAGACAAGCATCAAAGAAAAGCAAAATAATTAGAAAATTGAGTAAACAATTATGGAAAGTAATTGAATGGCAGGAGAGAGAAAAGAATTGCCACGCAAGGCATATGACGTTGGGTGTAGGCGTGACGGGCCGTCGGGTTGGTAAAGCGCGTGTACGCGCGCGGAGATCGGGCGTGGCGCATGCGTCGGCTTGACGTAAGAGATCTCAAGGAGACGTGCTTGGCGTGCGGTCCATGCTTGTCGCCGAGATTGATGCAGATTGCAACAAAACGTAAGAAGGCAAACTGATTAAGGATGGAATAAAATAACCAAAAGAACACTACACCACGACACTCAAAGCAGCGTCAAACAATCTGTCGGCATAGGTCACCTAAGGCGACACATTTAGTGTAGGCAAAGACCTTCGCCGACAGAAAGGAGTTGTCGCCTATAGTGCTGCCGGGAAAGGTCTTTGCCGACAGACAATATGACAGTGTTGGTGAGAGCTTCGCCGACAGACATTTCTACACCGACAGACAGCGCTATGCCGACAGTTCATCTGACATTGTGCTTCACCGACAGATTGTGCAACGTCCATAGATATGCCGACAGTTTATCAGACAGCATGCTACACCAACAGATAATGTGACATTAATACTCTGCCGACACACTTGCTGTCAGGGTCTACATTTTAGCACAAATGCAAATGCACCATATAATAATATGACATTAAATTCATAATATTCAATTCATGTTCAGTAGCCAACACATATGCAAACAAATACACTCTTCTATTCATCACAATACACCATTGATCAATGCACAAGATACCATTCAACATATATAGAAGATTCATTAGTCTTCTTGACTCAAGTTAGCTACAATGGATTAAGGACATACATAAGTTGAGATTCAAGCCATGGTCTGTTACAAAATGTGATGGCCAAGTTCCTATGAGACCAATTGTTCAATCACTTGACTACTACAAAATATTATGAAAGAGTCCAACTCTTTGATCACCAAGCCGACATGAACTTCCACATGAACAAAATGTGTCAACCATGTTATGAACAACGCAATCACCGGAACATCTTACATCAACTTGTGACCTTACTACGTTTTGCCATTTGTCCCTGCAAAAGAACTCATATGTTTGAACAATCTTAGAAAATGAGAATTTCTTCAAATTTGTAAGTGGACCTTGATCCCAAATATCTGAAAGTAGATGCGCTGCAAACAGGTTACAAAAGAAACCCTTATCATAACATCAACCAAAGTCAGGCTAGCACATAGCATAACACATGGCTTACTCTGAAAATTTATGCACTCATTGATAAGCAATCAGATCTACTACGGCATCAGGAATAATGTTCTTATTGTAATTTTTGACATTTGCATTTGAAGTTCCTCAATCAGCAAACAATCAGATATGCACTTGTAAATACGCATGTACCAGCAGTCATATATTACCTTGTATGAACTTCGGTGAACCTGTAAGGGCCTCGGTCTAAGGCCGGGCAGATGCCTCCTTTCTAAAAAAAATGTACCCGCAGTCATATATGTAGTAGCAGGAAGGGCACTTGATGAAAACAAAGCCATTTCAAAGACCAGATATCTATGAGTAATTGCTGGGATAAATCTATGAAAACTTAAATGAAATCATGGCTACTATTTACTACGTGCTCCCAGTTCATCTATAATAGCACCACTGATATTGTTAAGTTTCACTTTCAGGAACAAATTACATCAGACTGTAAATATGTTTCTTTTATCACCACAGATTTTCACATATGATGGGTATTGAAATAATAGAAGACCTTGGATAGGGGAAAAAATTGTACTAATAGCAGCAAATATATCTACACGTAGCTGCATCTGGATTTCAATTGCAATTTCATTTAAAAGACTTCGTAAAACATGTGTGGACTGTGAATTCATCAAGGCTTGCACTTTCAATCTGTTCGGAAATCATTGAAGACCTAAGCTAGCAATTTGTGTTAATTTCTATGCCTTTATTCGTACTTTTAAAATTTATCATTCGCGGTTGTGGAAGCAGTACTGTGAGCTTACTGGAACTATTACTCAAGTCTCAGTGCCTTTGGTCTTAGTTTTTACCTGTGCTCTCTGTTCGATCAATCTTCCGTCAAGTGTACTTGACCATTTGTGCTTTTTCTGTCTTGTTCAGCGCCTCTCCTATTTTAGTGAGCAGAACCATGCTATTAATGAGCCCTGACAAGTACATAGAGGAAGACCAGATTGACTTATTGACATGCTAATGAATCGGTAATCAGCCTTTCTTGCTCAAGTGCTACAGTTTTCAGTCCTGACCAAGCATTGTATGTGCATAGAACTAGTGACCAATATAGAATTAACATGCCACTGACCAAGGATTTTAGAAATTTTTTGCAAAAAAACAAGAGTGAGCAGCGGATCAAAAATATCAATTCAACTGCACCTGGTTAGAACAAGAGGGCTATATTCAACTTACTAATTGAACTTCGGTACAAATAGGTATCTCCGAATAACTAATACAATCCCAGCCACTAGTCCAAGGATTTGAAACGACAATTGAAGAATTGAACGTATAAAAAGATCACCTCGCGTCGTCAGTAGCAGCCAATCGTTGTGGTCAGAGGATGACATAGCCTACTCCGCGTATCTCCAGGGGTATTGTTCTGCACTGCAGAGGGAGCAACACCAACTTGACCAACTGAACAAGACCAGTATGGAAGCAATAACAACATCCTGTGCAAACATCCATGAGAACACCACCTGCTGCCGTGAGGAGAGAATTCAGAAAATGTCATGAGCAAAAAGGGTTCATCATTGAGACGTTCAAGCTGAGCTAAAATTGACAGTAGAAAATCAGGTCACGTATACACATTAAAAGGCAAACTTACGGGAAGATCTTTCGGTAAAGCGCGCGCACGTTAATCTTTCCTATGTTTATAGGTTGTTCTACTTCTCTTATTGAGTAATGGGCGTGCATCAAAGCCACTGGGCCTTCATAGGCTTGATATGTGGATAATACAGATTTGGGTTCAGAATAGGTGGGCAGGATTCTGCATCGCAGGAAAATCTAGCACGTGAAGCACACTTGCCGGACTTCAAATTAAAACGTAACTAATCTATTCAGCAACAAATCAAAAAGAAGCTCACGAAGTGTTTTTTTGAACCCCCTCAAAAAATTTAATCAACTGTTGCAGACAAAAACAAGGAGGTATTATCACAGTATATCATTGACCTATATTTTTTATACACACTTACTGCAGACTGTCTTCTTTATAGTTTTCTAACTAACAACTAATAGACGGTCTTTCCCTCACACAAAAAGAACTAATAGACTGTCTTTATGAACACCTTCCAACCATTTATACATGTATACAGCGGCGGAACCAGCGGGTGTGCCGGGTGTGCCGTGGCACACCCAGAAAATCTGAGATTTATATATATATATATATATATATATATATATATATATATATATATATATAAATCACTCATTGACTATTGAGCCCAGGCCCACCTCATCTTCTCGGGCTCCACTGCGAGCGAGCGAGGGAGAGGCAGAGGCCGCAGAGCCGCATCGCTCGGCTCGGCCGCCGCCGCTCCCCGCTCACGCTCGGCTCGGCCGCCGCCGCTCCCCGCTCACGCTCGGCCCCGCCGCTCCCCGCTTGCGCTCGGCTGCCGCCGCTCGGCGCTCGCGCTCGGCCGCCGCCGCTGGAGCTCCTTCCCGTCGCGACCATCGACCGTCCCGCCTCCCCTGCCGAGGCGCCGTCGCGCCGACCCGGACCAGACGGCCGCCGCCGCTCCGGTCGTGGCTCGTGGGTGAGCTGCCGACGCTCACCTCTCCTCTGGTCCTCCCCTGCTCCGGCGCTCCCCGCCCCGGTCGTGGCTCGTGGAGTCGTGGGTGAACTGCCGAGTGCCGACTGCTAGATGCCTAGATCCTAATCTTGCGCAAGCTAAAATAATTGCCCAGTTGGCTGTCTCATGTTTAGAGGAAGATAGAAACAAAAGGCCCGGTAGGTATGAACTATGAAGAATGTAGTGCAGATGCTTATTTCTGCAGATGATGAGTCCAGAGATCATGAATATCCAGAAATTTGATTCAGTTTTTTTTTTGGACATGTATTAGTGTGTGTGTAACTGTGTATATACAACAATCTTTGTCACATCAAATCATATATATTCTTGTAGAAATTAGAACCCGCAAATTATGTCTTTGTCGCATGATAGCAGAAATCTAGAAGTTTACCTGTAGCAAATGTTGGACAAGCTGCACTTGGATTTGTTCTGCTTGCTCAAATCTATTGGTTTGACAGTGGTATCATAGCTGTTTTTTTTTTTCTTTTTCTTTTTTGCGGGTGGTATCATAGCTGATTTGGGACAGCACTTAGATTGTCAACTGGATCAGGATACCTTTGCATTCCTGCTGCATTTCCTCGAGTTGCCAGATGAAAAACCTTTGATACAAAACTACTAGTAGTTTTTCTTTGCGCTCTTAGTTTGCACGTGTGCCCCAGTCTTGCTGACATTATGTTCTAATTGTAGAACTGAAGATGAAGAGGAATGGTGACATTAAGTCCTTTTTTCGGAATTATGAGGCAAAAACAAGAAATGTTGCAGCCGAAGGTTTTGGAAGCACTCGAAATGGGTGAGATTGAAAGTGGAAGTGGGCTAAATCAAGAGATGGGACTAGCTAGATCCGGCGATACTCGTTGGGGTTCTCATTTTAAAACCATTATGCACATTGTTAGCATGTATTCCACAATCCTTGAAGTACTTGATGCTATTGGAAAAGATCCTTCACAAAAAGATGAGTGGACAAGAATACGTGGAGTTGCTCAAGCCTTTGAATCATTTGACTTTGTTTTCAATCTTCACTTGATGCTTGTTATTCTTGGCTATACAAATGAGTTGTCCAAATCTTTGCAAAAGAGAGATTAAGATATTGTTAATGCAATGACACTTGTTAGTTTGGCAAAGAGTAGAATGCAACACATGAGGTCTCATGGTTGGGAAGAATTTCTTGCAAAGTAACCTTATTTTGCAACAAACATGACATTCAAGTTCCTTTGTGGGAGGATACTTATGAGCCTCATGGAAGATCACGTCGGTATTATGAAGTACAAACAAATGATGATCGTTATAGAAGAGAGGTATATCTTGGTGTCATTGATCAAACCATTCAAGAGCTTGACAATCGGTTTGATGAGGTTAATACGGAGTTGCTTATTTGCATGTCGGCTTTGAATCCCCTCAACTCATTTGCTTCTTATGATGCACTCAAGGTAATGAGACTTGCCGAATTCTATCCCATGGACATATCAAGCACGGATTTGATAAGGCTAGAATTTCAACTTACTAATTTTATTGATGATATGAGACAAGATGATAGGTTTAGAAATGCAACTAATATTGGTGAGCTCTCTATTATGCTTGTTGCAACAAAGAAGCATGCTCTTTATGATTTGGTCTACTTACTCATCAAATTGATATTGATTTTACCGGTGGCGACGGCGAGTGTTGAAAGAGTATTTTCGGCAATGAATCTAGTGAAAAGTAAGTTGAGGACTAGTATGGGTGATGATCGCTTGAATGATTGCTTGGTGACATTTATTGAAAGAGATGTGTTCATGAAAGTAAGTGAAGATGACATAGTTGATGCTTTCATGGCAATGCAACGACGTAGAGTTACCTAGTGTTGTAATTTTTTACTACTGCTTCTTTCATGTAAGCCTTTCGTATTGTAACTGAGCACATTTGGGATATATTTTGTGAACTAAATGGTTGTGAGATTTGAATTGAGCTATTCATGTTATTCTTTTGCCATATTTTGTGACACTTGGATTAGGTAGAATTTTTTTTTAGAGTGTGCACACCCTTCATTTTATTCCTGGGTCCGCCACTGCATGTATATATACTGACTCAAATATATTTTTCTCACATCTGTCGGCATGGTTCTTCACATTAACTTCCTTTTCTTTGAGAAATTGTAGCAGCGCCAGTTTTTTTTCACATGATGCAGTGACCTAGAAGCAGTGGCGGAGCTTGAAAGAAAAAGTTGGACGGGCCAAACTAAAGAGAAGCACAATTTTATATTCAAATTCTGAATCATAAGCACATGTTACAAGATGAAGCCACCAGATGTACCACAATATAGTTCAACCATGAAGCACTAAGTTAGGTAATACTCCCTCCATATCAAAATATAAGACATTTTTTGACACTGCATAGTATCAAAAGCAGTATCAAAAATGTCTTATATTTTGATACAAAGGGAGTACAAAAGTATTGAGACATTAGACTGTTGCTATTCCAATTCAAGCAAGGGCAATACATGGTCTTCCTTAACTTCAGTTATGTCATCCATTTTTCTTCTAAACACCAAATCAATTCTTCTTGAGTCTGAATTTTTTTGCCCATGATTACCTATGCTGCAATTTGCATAAGATCAGGTCATCAGGCTATTAGTTATCACTATGTGCACAGCTTTTCTCTTCTTCTTCTCTATTTATTCACTAGATAACTAATTTGCATAGATCACTACTTCAACTGATGTATGCAACTGAACAGAAGGGGAACTTGGGGGAAGATGTTTACCTGCTGTGTGTGATGGGGCAATGCAGGGTCTCATGCGCCAGCCAGCCAGCGACAGAACAGAAGGGCCGCGGGACTGGTTGGTCGGCAGCATGATGGCGCAGGACCGCTGGACTGGCTGGTCGGCAGCACCACGGCCCGGCCGTGCGGACGGTCGTCGCCGATCGCTCGGGGGGGGGGGGGGGGGGGTAGGGCAGGGCCGAGGCGAGATCCCAATGTGCGGCTTTGCACCGCGAGACGTGTGCGGCACGCTCCGGTGGCCGGTCTTAGAGGATGGGGAATTTTTTTTTTGAAAGGAACACTATTGTATTCCCTTATATACCAGGGCCGGACAAATCTCCAGCTACAACGTCATTTACAAAATCTGAAAAGTGGCCAAGCCAAGTCTCACATATACCAGCTTCTAATTTAGCCCCATACGCTGCTAAAGAGTGTGCAACTATATTACAAGATCTACGATATGATACAATAGAATTGGCGACGCTGTCCCTGTGCTTGCGGTGCGTGCGTGACTTGAGACGAGGAGAGGGGGATTGGGGGATGCTGTGCGTACAGGGGCTGGGCTAGGAACTAGGAAGACACATATGTAAAGAAAAATTGGTGAAATTCCTGGGTGGGCCATGGCCCAGTTGGGCCCCTACAGAGCTCCGCCCCTGCCTAGAAGTGAACACACACACACACTCATAAAGCCATGGCTGTAATGCAATTATATGCTCTACTAACTAATGGGCATGCTTCAAGTTATTTTTTAGAATCCCTGCAGTATTGTCTCTGCGGCGATACAAGTACGACAGATAAACACATGTGTGTGAAGCCACTCAAAAAGAAAATTGAAAAACCTGACAAAGACAAGCAAACACTATCAGGTATATCCTTTACTTTTTTATATGTCCATGTACTGATGTACCCCATACTAACTGCAGCCTAATAATTTTGTGCATTGTGTCGATACTCCTTTTTTTAGGGGGTCAATACTACTTTTTGAGATGACTTACAGTAGCAATTCCCATCCATCGAGCGACTGCTAGTCATTGAGAAAACAGCAACAGCGCCACACCACTAATGACATGACCTAGACCTGGAACCACCCGACTATAATCACGCAAGGCATGCCATCAGATTATAAACCATTCACAATAAAATGTGAACTCCATATAGCAACATACGAGAAGATAGGAAAGGAAAAAAAAACTGCATCTTACTTGTTGAGATCTGGAGGCAGGGCCGGGACAGGGGTCGCCGATGGAGGAAGAAGAACGGCGGGCTACTCCTCAACAGCAGTCGGTGCGGCGGATCCTCCAGCGTATGGTGCTGCTGTTCCCGGCGCGCGGCGGATCCTTGGTGGCGGACGGCGCTGCTGTTCCTCGGCGGCCGACGGTGCTCCTCCGTCGCAGACGGCGCTGCTGCTACCAGGGACGGAGCCAAGAATTTTGTATGGGGGGGGGGGGGGGGGGGGGCGAGTTCCACACTTATGCTCTCTTACGGACAAATGAGCACTGGCCGAGTGGAAAAACAGTTTAAAGTGTGCAAAAAGCGTAGGCCTGAAATCGTGCTTTCCCTGATGTAAACACTACAAAAGTACTACCAAATTATTGAATTTTTACAAGACAAAATAATTTTCGAATTAGCTATATAGAAAATTTTAGTGCATGGTACTAGACTGAGTTGATTCCAAATCTAATTTTCGAGTCAATCAATCATTCGTATTAGACAACAAAAATCTGCACTACTAGAAAAAAGCACATTAGTGACGCACCACATATGGGTATTAATGGCGCACCATGGGTGCGCCACTATTACCACGCCACTAGTAATGGTTAGTAATGGCGCAACTCTGGTGCGCCATTACTAATCCAAATACCAGTGGCGCACCACCTGGTGCGCCATTGATATCCCTAGGGTGCGCCATTGATATCCTTACTGGTGAGCCATTGATATCCCTATCTGGTGCGCCATTGATATCCCTACTGGTGCGCCACTGGTATGTATGTTAGGTGCGCCACTGGTAGTAAATTAGGTGCGCCACTGGTATAATTTCCAATCCAATTCTCTTTAGATTTTATTTTTTCCGAAAATAAATAACCAATATTTAAATCAGAACAGAGAGAAAACAAAAGTTATACTTCAAACAGAGCACATTATTTAACTTAACACATCACAATCCAAAATTGTTCACATCAGGTTCAGAATCAAACCAGCAATGTCGCAATATTTGAGTTAACCAAGTAATATTACAAATAAAGAATTTACACATCAACAAAACAATTCAGCATTTCAAGTCACAACCATCTCAGATACATTACACTACATAATAGCTAGATGGTATTCTTCGGACTTTGTCAATTCTTCTTCGGACCTGCTCGGCATTGCCCCCATGCTTATGGCACATCTGATTATACAAGATGGGGCAAACATACATGTCAGTAGCTAAACAACAAGAGAAAAGCACACAAACAGAAGCAAAGCCAGTATTTGAGGTTGGGGGAGCAAGACACAAAAAGCAAAAAGATCTAGGATTGCAAACATGATAATTTATTTGTGGCTCAGTACAGACCATATGGTCAAGCAACAATGCAACAAACACATAGATAAAGGTACAGATGAGAAGAATTGGATATAGGCGAAAGAAATCAGTATGTCAATAATGTCATGCCTAAGCCTAATTTCCAGTACCTATTTATCAGTTGTGAGGATAAACAGAAAATTTACCCTAATTAATTCTATCACTAGTACAACAACCTGCAGGTTGGCATAGTTCTTGAACCATGTACATCATGACAAATACAATATCATCAAGTGCTCAACTAGGAACACGAAACCAGCAACGGCTTGACGACCGTGGTATCACAGACCACGTAGACGAGAATGGGGAGGGAGCAAATAACTCACCTAAACCACTCAATCCGCATCCAGCACCGCTGGCACCATCTCCCATTCGTGCACCGTTGGAACAGCAGCAAGGCCCCTCCTCTCGTTGACGAGCCCTGCATATGGACTTGCATATGTGAGATGAGCAACATATGATTCTAGAAATGCACAAAAATAACATACACAGCAGAAACTGAACAAAGCTAGTACTGTAGGTTTTTTGCTTGAACCAAAAAAATCGAACAGCCCTGTATGCTGGGATGCTCTAGTTTTGTTCTCATTTCACAAAAGTATTGCAAGCAAACCTCCTAATATGAAGGGCATAGACAATGGTAAAGTATCATGATGTTTGGTCTACTTTGAAAGTGAAACAATTTACAAATCTTTTGTGCGTCTAAACATGTTGCCAGTTTACATTCTGAAGCCAAAATCATACTTCTCAAAATGGGTGTTGTTTGTCGCATTGACCAGATTCAAAGGTAACAGACATTACGAAGAGTTAAGAGTTCATTCTGATGTAAAGGAAAATGATTTATACATTATAACATCAAATTCAAAAAATTATCATATAAAATAAAATTAGTTGTGCTAGTTCGTAACCCTCTTTTCAGAATATCAGACTCATAATCCATGGTGATGGCAAAGTATTATAGTCACAACACAAATCCTTGCATGCCATCATAAGTCACGTTAATGCAAACATAAGTGGACTTTTACATTCCGGATAAAATGATCTTGACATGGAGAAGATAGTCCAAAGTAAATGTATTTTTGGCAATTAACAGTAGCTGTACCAAGGTTTGGGGGTTATAATGTTTGCTATAAAACTACATAGCTAGGAAATATTTGCAGAGGACACTACATTAGATGCAAATTGCTATGATTATGTAAACATGATATTAGTTCAAATTAGCACTGACATGGCCAAAATAATAACTGTGTATTGCTTAATTGCATCATGTGAAACCACAAACACCAATTCTTAGTGTGTACGTAGGGACAGTGACATCAATCTCAAATAATACTGCATTGTTTTCTCTATCAATAGAAACCACATGTTTCTTCTTCCTTCATGTAGCAGCAGTCCCTGCAAATCAAACATATCATCAGCTTACTAAGCATTCCCACAAGCTTTTACAACTAAAGATACCATGGAGGATTTAGAACTAAAAATGTCATCGAGGATTCAGAACTAAAAATGCCAAAAAAAGAACACAGACCACACAATGCCAAGCACATGGACAAGGAAAACACTCCAGCGCTCACAGGGCTAAATACCGGCTGCCGGAGGAGGAAGCCGTCGCATCTGCCGACGAGGACGGGAGCGTGGGGGCGCAGTCGCAGGCGAGGAGCTCGACGCCGGAGGCCACGGCGAAGCAGAGGACGCATCCATGGGCGTGCTAGCGCCGCCATAGATACATGGATCTCGCGGGATCCTGAGGCCTCGTGCGCGCAGACAATGACGGCGACGTTGGTGAGGCGCCGGATCCAGTCGTGGGGAGCAGCAGAGGAGACGACGGAGAGGCGGCGATGGCGTCGAGGTCGGCGGTCAGCGCGCAGGACTGGACGGCGGCGACTGTGGCGAGCGCGAGGAGGCGGAGCGAGTGGCGGCGGAGCGGCGTCTTGTCGGTGGGCCGCGCGTCGGAGACGACAGAGAGGCAGCGATGGCGTCGAGCTCGGCCGCCACCATGGCCTCCGTGTCGCGGTCGGAGAGCCGGAGGAGGCAGCGGTGGGAGAGGACTAGGGCGCGCGGCGGGGGAGAGGACCAGTGGGCGGGGGGAGATCTCGGGCGGGGGAGAGGACCAGGACCAGGGCGGGGGAGATCTCGCGCGGTGGGAGAGGAACTAGGGAGCGGTGGGAGAGGATTGAGAAGAGAAAGCGAGAGCAGCGTTGTGTTGGTGCGTGGTGCGGTGGGTGGCAGGGTGGGACCGGGCATGTGCGTGCTGCGGTGGGTGGCAGGGTGGGGCTGGGCATGTGCCCCTACTAGAGATTAGGCCTATAACGACCAGCAATTAACAATATGCGGTTGTTATTGGTACGATGAGCCGAACACACGTCTAACTTAGCCCCGTGAAACCTCCTAACGACGATCGCTAATTTTCAGTTGCTCGTGCTTGTTGTTGGTTAAATATCTCTCTTCGGGTTAGAGAGTAATTAGCGTCCCTCTCCCCTCGATTCAGCGCCGCCGCCGCTAAGGAGATGGCTGCAGATCCGGAAGGAGCAGTGCCCTACACGGGCCGGGCTATGCCCAGATCGAGTGCCACGAGCAGCCCCGCCCCCTCTATCTCGCGCGCGGCCGATGGGGGATCCACGGCTCGCAGCCGGATCTGGAGCGCGTCCTGTATAGGGCGGACTCGCCACCAAGGGCATCTTCCTCCACCCCTTGGTGATGAGCGGCCGAGCCAAGGAGCGGAGTCAGGCGGGGGAGGGCCGGTGGGCTCCGGGAGCAGGGGAGGGTGGGAGGCGGGACAGCCGACAGCGGTGTTCTGTTCGGGGATGCTTCGATCTGGTGATGATGGAGCACGGGCACTGAAGACATCGCCTCAGCCCGCCACCGCGGCCGGCGAGCCGCCGGGGACACGCCGCCGGTAGACTTCTCTCGCAGCTGAGCAGCGGCACCTTCCTTCATCGTTCTATGATACATGCATCTTCGAGAAATCATGAATCTTGTTTCCCTCTGGCAGTCACGCGAAAGGGAATCCTCGAGGAGCAAGGCGTTCCTGCAAGTCCTCACGTACTAATCCTCGAGGTGATCTCTCCTGTTTAATCAGCTCACACGAAAATCTGATATTACCCCCATCTATCACCAGCTAGCAAAAGTGTACAAGATAAAGCATCCCCGTAAAGTGGAGGCCGCTCCAAATGATCCCATCTTGGTACGTATTATTCCTTGGAGTTAATTACTCCCCACATTACCCTTCACAGCAGAACAAACTGTACAAATCTCTTCATTCCACACAAAAATTGTGTATATGCAGAGGTTTGATATCCTTACGAGCCATAGTGTTTCGCCTTCTTAGTGGACGGTGCGCAACTAGGGTGTCAGTCAGTTTGTCCATGTAAATGTTCACCCTCTAGTTCTCCATCCATTCACTTTTGCATATTATCTACGTCTTGCAGGAACTGTCTCCTGATGTGTGTTCTCAACTTGTGCAAAGAGCTATTGGATGGCATCCCCAAAGTTGTTGGCATGAACATCGTCCAGATGGCTATCTGGGCCAAGGTATGCATGCAAATGATTAATTTCTCACTATTTTAGGTGTAGGACACTTCGAAAATGTGACTAATATGAAAGAGGAATGATGCCATCGTGAACTCTAACTCCACTGGCATGAAGAACCAACACAACACATTTTTGGTTCTCACTTGGAATGTAGATGGTAATTGTAGTGTCATGTAGTCATATTAGTTTTATGTATATGGCAATAGTATTGTAATATAGTCATATTAGTTGTATGTAGTGTAGGCAACAAGTACTGAAAATTCGCTCTTCTTTTCTTTGCTAAGCCAAAGATTTGCAGATTAGCACAATAATTAATTCCTTCACTAGGCTGTGATATATATGTTACGACTAAGAGTTACATATATGTATGTATATCACTTATTCTTGAGCGGAATAGTTTATTTTTTCAAGCAGTGTAGAATAGTGTTCAGTGTTAATTAGTTGGGTATATACCACAACCAAAAAAACCCAATTCACTTGCCCAGATATAAAATAACTCAAGTCTTCCTCGAATTAGACAAGAAATATACCAATTAATATTTACTTAAAATAGTTTGTGTTTCTCACATAAGGACTATATAAGAATTTCCATTAAGCTGTGTCTAAGCTACAGGTAAAGTATGCATTTTTATCCGCTTGAACATGAATTCATATGCAATTATCCTTTGTGCTAGTTCATTTATATGTACTGACTTATAAATGATTTATGGTTTTGTAGAATGGATGGCCCACCGTAACAGAAGCATCACAAGGCATTGTAGTCATTGACAAAGAATGATATGCACTCAAATACAAGGACTTATAATGTTGTCTCATGACCGAAGATTATGAAGAAAAAAAAGACACTTTTGTAGTTAGAGATGAACGACTACAATGCTTGTCTAGAGAGTGTTTTTCGTTCATAATTTTTAATGTTATTTTTAACTTCAGCATTGTATCATGTTCAACATATGTGGTTTTGATTAATGAAAACAGGTTGTGATACATTGACTGTTCAAAATATTTTGTTCTTAATTGGTGTGGTTGATTATCGTCAAAAGTTGCAAGTAACATAAAATAATATCTGTAAAAATTAAGATTGGTTGTTACAGGCAAGAAAAATGGTGAAATGGATGGCCATTGACAATATAAAGTGGTAATTATTAATATTTTAATAACCATGAAATGTTTTAAGCGATGGGATAAGTGGTCGCCAGTACACGAATTGTGGTCGTTATTTCCTCACAATTAACGACAACACATTGTCCCATCGTTACAAAATAACGACGGGAAAATGTGGTCGTTATACTTTTAACGACGGAGCCTACTACGACCACAAAGATGTGGTCGTTAATGGCTTTCAACGACCACATTCTCACTTTTAACGACCACATATCCTGTCGTTAAAAATCGTTTTCCTAGTAGTGTGCGAAAACTAGTAATGGCGCACCGTGGGTGTGGTGCGCCATTACTAGTTAAAACTAGTAATGGCGCACTTTCCCCTGGTGCGCCACTGCTAAGTCTGGGGAGGGGTGTGGGGCCAGGACAAACTTAGTAGTGGCGCACGGTGGGTGTGGTGCGCCATTACTAGTTAAAACTAGTAATGGCGCACTTTCCCTTGGTGCGCCACTGCTAAGTCTGGGGAGGGGTGTGGGGCCAGGACAAAACTAGTAATGGCGCACCACACACCAGGTGCGCCATTAGTAATATGGACATTAATGGCGCACCCATATCTGGTGCGCCACTGCTATATAGCAGTGGCGCACCACATACATGGTGCGCCATTAATGTCCATATTAGCTATAGACGTTTTCCTAGTAGTGCTGAGATTTGAAACTGAGGCTAATTGTTAGAGTGGACTTACCATATAGGAATATTATTGGATGTGGTTTGTCGTCAGATCCGTGGTCGCTCTTGGTGGTGGGGCTTTCACCAATATGTTGGCTGATGATGATATGATCAATTGGGGATTGAAGTTTGAATGGTTGGACGCAAATGCCCATAGACAACTTTTTTTCATTGTTTTCTTCCTCTTCTTATCTACAGAAACAGAAGTAGACAATCAGGCATTTCCTAATTAACTTCTAATGTTTGTAGATTTTTTTATGGCACGGCCGTGCAGATTTTAACAAAATAAAAATCAAGAGATAAGCAAAGGAGTAAGGGTTAACCTGCACCTATGCAGTCGTGCTAGACCTTGATCAATCCCCTTCTGATCTTTTGCTTGGAGGCTGGGCCGCTGGAGAAAATTCATCCTGGCGGCGGTAGGCAGAGACTCGAGCGGACGATGGGTAGAAAGGTCGCACGAAGCCACGATCTACGGTCAAATCTGTCGATCGAACTGCCAAGAAACAAAGGGGCTGCTTGTGCTGCCTGCTGGGCTTCGTATTTGATGGTGGCCTTTTTTCCTTCGCTAGGTTTTAGTCTGTATCTATTGTATATGGGCTGGGGATGAGTCCTGAGGAGCTTCACGATGCGTCACACAGGGGGGGCGAATTGAGTCAAAAAGGGCGCCTAATTAGGATCTCCCTAATCGCTATCAGGGGAAAACGTGATCGTTGGGGGAGGGGGGTCTCGCCCCCTTCGTCCCCCCTTGGATTCGTCCCTGGCTGCTACTACGGAGTAAGGGAAGGGAGGCCGGGGTCCGAGATGTGGTGGCACGAGGGGACCAGCGGGTGGGTTGGGGCGGCGGCGCGCAGGTCGGGGGCGGCGACGCAGTAGGGTTAGGTTTAGGGTGTGTGGGTGGCGAGAGAGAGAGAGAGAGAGAGAGAGAGAGAGGGGTGAGATTGGGGATCGAACAGATCTCGGGGTCAGGGGTCGGGTGTGTTTTTTCTTTTAGTTTGCTGGTCTGGTGCGAATCGGGTGTTTTCGCTTGGCGCTCGCATGGCGCGCTTTCCGCGCCATATTTTTCGGACGTGGGCTGAAGCAAACAACGGCGACACTTTTTATGTCCCCATGAATCGGCGACACATGAATAATCGATAATGCTTCTATCTGCCGACAGAAATTTCGTTGGTATTTTTATGAGCTTTGCCGACAGATAATGTGTCACAAGCTTATATAACACTAACATACAGTGTGTCGGTATAGTTTGGGATAAAAAAAAGTGTCGGCGATGCTCACTTATACCAACAGATGCATGTCGTCTTTGTAGTGTCGTGGTGTAGTGGAAATACTATGATGGAAAGAGAGAGATTAGAGGGAGAGTGTTTGTGATTGCCACGTGATGGTGTGAGTTCATAGGAGGGAAAACAAGGCGTTGCCTTTTTTCCAAGCGTGCACCCGCCGATCCCATCACAGCCAGCAAACCTGCATGCCGCGCAGGAGACGCAGCGGTCGACAGCTAGCAAACTTGCATGCCATGCAGGAGACGCAGCCATCGGTTTCGGTTCCACGCGCCGTCCTTTGCATGCCGCCCTCCTTTTTTTATCGCTTGCGAGCGGCGCACAGGCCCGAAGTGGCCTAGCCTTGTGGCCGACTCCACGTGCTGAGACGCCGGTCCCTGCGCACGACTCGCACTGACGTCAGCTTCACCGCGAGGAGATCCCGCTGCACAGCTGGTACGACTCCCGAGCGCATCGGGAAAAAGCTGCCTTCTCCTGCAGATCGATTTTAGCGTGAGATTCGCCGTGGAATTGGTCGTCTGATCGACCGTGCAGCTGGGCGGGTGCCGCTGCGGAGCAGCGCGGGCAGGGCCACGCGGCGGATGCGTGCGTGCGAGTGGGCAGCGTAGGTTCCTGCCGGGAGTACGGCGCGCGGAACTGCACGTGGAACAGGGCAGTGCGTTGCCACAGAAGTTGTTGATGGAGAAGCCGACGATGAAGAGTCGATTCGAGGTCGAGAGGTCGACGAGGCAAGATCGATTCGAGGTCGTGAGGTCCCCACGGTCGGCGCCAGCTGTCGATGTATGGGAAATCTCGTATACGATCGTGTATCCATACGGATACGTATTTGTAGATTCGCGGGGAACCTCAGGGTCAAGACACCGATTTACCCAGGTTCGAGCCCCTTTGACCGGCTAAAAGCTCTACATCCTGCTGAGATTGAATTGCAGAGATCAAGTACAGATCGATTACAATGAACTCGACGGATCGAGACGTAGATCGAAGCCGGTGGACCTCGCGACTTCGATTAGGGTTTCCTAGGGCTTCTTGGGTTTGCGGTTGGATCTAATTGTCTCTGCCCTGGAGGAGGGCTAGTGCTAGCCATTTATAGGGGTTACAGGGTGGTGCCTAGCCGCCACCGCGTAGAGTCCTTGCCGGGTGCGTCGCCTTCCTTTTGAATTTGGACTAGTCCTGGCCATGGGCTACCCGGCCCGAAAAAGCCCGACCCGGCCCGGCCCGACCTTGCCCACGGGCCGGGCCTGGGCCTGGTTTTTAGGCCCGGTGGACGGGCCGAGCCGGGCCCGAGCCCGCCATATCTGCCATTTAACGAAGAGGCCCGGCCCGAGGCCCGGCGGGCTTTTGCAGCGATGGGCCGGGCCTGGGCCTGGGTTTTCTGCGTCGGGCTTGGTTAGGCCCGGCCCGAAGTTTGCACAGGTATAATTCGGACTCTTCCTTATCTGCAAAAACTGGTGTCCTGCGTTCAAGTCCCTGCCCAAGGGCGGCCTTCCAGATTCACTGCAAAAACTGCAGATCTGCGACTGCCCTGCCTTCAAGTTGCGGTCCAGTGACAGCCTCCCGAGTTCACTGCAAGTATTAGATATTTCCTAAATACTAGAAAGTGCGCGTGCACTATCTGGCGCTCGCGAGCGGCCGCTCGCTGGCCGCACGATCTCGCCCGAACTGCGACGCGCATTAGGCAGGTGCTATCTGGTCGGACGATCTCAACCACTGGGGTTTGTCACTATCCACTCACGCCTTCGTCTCGAGGCCCCGAGCTCAGCTCGCTTCCCCCAAACTGCCACACCATGGAGGCGGCCGCCGCCCTCGACGCCCGCGCCCTCTTCTCCCCTTCCACCATCCTCCCCTCCTCGCGCCTCCACCACGCCGCCCGCCCACGCGCGCTCGCTGCCTCCCCCGCCTTCGTTGCCGCCATCCCCAAGCAGCGCTTCCTAACCCCCCCACTGGAACCCCGCCAGTGGCCGTGACGCCAGAGATGTGTTCACACTTGTTTCATGGGACGTTCAGCATGCAGTGAAGGGCTGTGCATAATGATTGTCTGGTAATTTCCTTTTTTAGCTCTTTTTTTTAGAAAGGATGACAAGGGACAAAAACTTACCTAAATTGGCAGGCCACTCCGAAGCGCCAGGGAGCAGCCGAGCACTTCCTAAACGCGTCCTAGATATTTCGGGCTGTCCTGCCGTCAAGTCGCTGCCCAAGGACTGTCTTCCAACTTCACTGCGATTATTAGATGTCCGGTATGGCGGAACCAGCGAGGAGCTAAGAAGGCAGTGCCGCAAGTTAAAAGGAACCATCCCAATAATCAAAGGAGCCTAACTGATGCAAGGTAACAAGTTTTTCCGTGTTTGTACATATTTCCAGCTCATACCCACCAACTTCCCTCGCTTTTTCCTAACCTCGCAACAATGAAACTCATTCTCTGTTTTGCTTGGTTCATTGCAGCCAATTACTGTCGTTTCATCTTGATAACCCATTTCTTTTTAATCTACTAAACAGGGCTCTTCTTGGATTGTACATTCTTCCAGCCTCCTAATATTCTAGCTGTGTACCAGCACAGTTTCGACTTGCCAAGTATGAAGATCACAAATTGTACCTTCCATCATGTAAGTAAAACTGGTCAGTGCATGTACAATTACACCATACAGTTATTTGAAATAACCGGTCTGTTAATTTATTGCTTGTCGTTCCCATTGTCAGGTTGTTTTACCGTTTCTTATCTTCTAGTGGTACTGGAGTGCCAGTATTCGAGGCCATTCATCAGAGACAAGACTAATCCGAAGTAACCAATACCTGCTTGTCTCTGCTCATTATCTTCTAGTGTCACGCAGTTGCCGGCATTTCAGCTGAATAACTTACTTGTGTGGGTCTTTTGTGCAGGGCTCTTCTTCGGCTTGTAAATTTTGCAACACCTACAGAGTTCTCTCTGTATCCATTGACAGTTCGAAGTTGCCTATGCAAACATGAAGATCTCAGTTTGTGTATTCCATCTTGTACATGTCGTCATAAACTGGTTAGTATATGCATTATCTTCCCAACTCCGGTAGTTCCATATGCTGTTTGCAAATCTTATGAATCGTATGTTGCTATGCGTCCTGTTGTTTGTGCTAACGGGGCGCTTTTCTCTTCATATGTTACCGTGAGTATTAAAGTTCATGGAAGAAACAATTTCCCTAATGTAAACAGAAATAGTTGAAAATATTATCCATGCAGTATTTCTTATCATTTTTTTGTACTTTTTACGATTTTGGATTTAATACTTTCTTTTAATATTCTTATTGTGGTGTCCCATCATCAACAGCGATGATCCAATATGGAATCACCATTCATGAGGCCTCCTATGTCATCGATTTCCATACGGAGCTGCTCATTTGCAAACTGCTTTTGAATCAGTATGTGTTCTTCACTGGATGCAGTCTATTCTACTCCAGTCAGACAAAATGTAGGTAATACAAAAATCTCACTTAGGGATAATTTTGTTGATGATCTCCATGGAAGCTTGTCCTGACGGTAGAACCTGAATTGAAGTAGAAGAAGCTAGATATCCATGGAGCATGTCCTGCCGGTGGAACCTGAACTGAAATAGTCAAGTAGATGAAGCTAGATATCCATGGAAGCATTTCCTGACGGTGGAACCTGAATTGAAGTAGATGAATCTGCAAACCTGAAGGGTGACGCTCATGCTTGATCATCAGAATTGCGGCATCTATGATATATGTCCCTCTGTTTCCACTAATGCACGTACATGAAGCTAGATCAGCCAAAACCCTTCTTCCCCAGCTACCCCCACCGTAATATAATGTGAGTGATTTACTTCTTTAATTATGTCTTTCTTAATTCAGTTTTTTCAATATAAGTTGTCTGATTGAATTAGAAATTTTCAAGGAGCCATTGTTTTGTAGGTATAGATATCTTATCCTTACCTGGCAAATGCTCAATTTGTTGTTCAATACGTATAAGCCTTTTTTTGTTGTTGTAGTCTGCATGAACATGAGCTTCGACTTTGACTTGTGATTATCTTCATAGGTTTAGGCAATCAAATTTACTTCAGTTCATTTTTATATCCCTTTATGTAATAAGCACTCTATTCTTATCTGCAGATTTTCCTTTATCAAGACATTACTAATTCTCAAAGAAGTGCATTGTTAGCCCATTGGGGCATCGGCTATGTGCTAAAATCAAGCATCGCCTGAACTGTGTTAAATTATAAAATGCAACGGAGAGTGAACCCGTCCTTGCACATTCATCTAGTGAAGCAGGTTAATTAAGATCCACCAACACTCTTGTGTATGTATTTTGTTTACTTTCCATTTTTCTTTTCGAGAAGCCTGCAAAAGATTTGCGGCTCAATATATTGAAAAGCATCTTATACGATTTGTTTTCTTTCCAGAGGTTACACTCTTCTACATTAGCCAATTCATCTTCACAAGACCTCAATTTCATGACAGACAGCTCAAAAAGAAGTATTTCAGCCCCCATCTTTTCTTGGGTCCAATGGAATCAAGTGACTTGCTTGAGGGCTTGGTGTTTCGGTTTGAGATTACAAGTGATGATTGGTCCTGTTTCTCTGAAGTGTATGGCAGGAAGGTCTGTGATAGTGCAAGCAGGTTTGTATATTTATTTTTATGTGAGAATTGGATCCCAGTATTAATAGTGTCATGATTTTGCATGCAAGTGGGGCAGTGGTTGTTTCGTTTTTTGGGTTTATGTGTTCTCTCACACACACAGTTCGCATATGTCCAGGTTTTATTTAGTCCTCTTAGACGCCTAATTTTCTTCATTGTGCAGATCTAACTTGAGCTGTTGCTGACTTCCTGTCAGTTGGGCTGAGCTCTTCTACTTCCGTAGTGCTCTACGATGTCAATCACATCTCACGTTTGCCAAGTATATTCAGGCATGGTTTCTATCCTTTTGTTTTATTCATATTCATACCGTGCATTTGAATGATCCAACTGATAATTTTATCTTTTGGCACCTCATTCCGGTCAAGACTAATAAAAGATTATGAAGTTCAATTTGGAGTTTAACATAACACAGTATACCTCCTATTTGCTAGAACGCACTGTATATCCTTGTTTATAATCTTTCTCATAATATTGTCTTTCTCATCATCAACAGAGTCAGATTGTCATTCTGGTGTACACGCTTCGTCAAGCCAGTTGTGTTGTCTATATGAGAATGGTTATATACTATGGAATTGTTTTCGCTTTTGGTATATTGTAAAAAAAAATATCTGTCCGCTTCAGTAGCATCGAGACATCCTAAACTACATCAATATACCACTCTGGTTTTTCTCATTATGAATGCGTATATCACACTGTTAACTGCCTTCCGTTAGCCCTCAATTTCTATTTGAATAAAACAGCCACCTATATCATCTTAGGAGTGTTTCTACACAGAGGAGACCCTCCTTCATCAATGCAACCCCAATGGCACCGATGCAGTGACTGGACATGGGAGGAGGAAACCGTGCATCAGAGGAGGCGGACAAAGGCAGAGGCATGGCTGTTGGCCAAAAAGAAAAAAGAAAAAGAAAAAAAGGAAAAAGAAAAGAAAAGAAAAAGAAAAGGCATCCTTCAGCTCAGTCCTTCGTGACAAGAATATTTATACATATCCGCATCCCATCCATGGAGAGCAAGAAGAAGAACTAAATACACGATGCACTGACATTCGATGATGAAGGGTTGCCATGGTCCTAATCAGCCCCGCTTACTCTTTTGCAAAAAGAATGCCAATTCATCTCCAAATCTGGCCCGTTGCACTGAGAAATAACAACAGTGCAAGTCAAAGATGTATGCTTCTTCCCAAATCCTCTCCACCCTAAATTCACCAATCTCCTCAAATCCTTTCCTCACAAATTCACCCAAAAGTACATAAATCGATGCTTCCCAGAAAGCAAGATTTACCACCCACCTTCAGTGCTATTGAAGTGAACAAATTATTTTTATGCTATATACCGAAAGTGGACATAATTCAATTGTATTATGCCAAATTTTCTCTGTCAACATACATGGTGAGCTGCGGCTGTGCATACGAAGACTTTCTTAATGCACCGGTATGTGTTCCTTACCATCTGCAGTCTGTTTGAATCCAGTTAGATATAATGGTGCATAGTTACAATTTGTGCTAACCTTGTAGATGAATCCCAGAAGCATGATGGAAAATGCAGTGACGGTGTTACGGAAAAAATTGAAGCATTCATGATATACCTGCTGGCTGCTGTGCTTCCTGTGACGCACATACATCAAACCAAATCCATCCAACCTTCGTAAGTAGTGAGTAATACAGTTACTTCAAAGTTTTCTTAATTTTGCTATGGTTGGTATTATGTGGAGCGGTCTGATGAAGTCAATATTTTCTATTTCAATCAAACGCAATGCACTATCCTCATAATGCAACTGGGTTTTGCAGATAATTTCCATAGAAAGCTCTTGTGTCCTTTGAACTGGAAAGTACTACATACTAGTTAAACCTGAAGATGGTTTCAGGTGTCCTCCGTTGCAACAGAAGTTGGCATGGGAGCAGTTTGGTTTGATCTATACAACTTGGCTCCTCCAACTTGCAACTGCCGCATGGGAGTTGTTCTTGCATCACGCCACATGAACCAGACTAGTTTTTGAGTCTCAATTACCGAGAGGCACCTTCACTCTGCCAAATCCTTCTTCTTGCGCTGATCTTGAATGCTGTATGTATGCGTCTCTGCAGACAGCGAGGCAGATCGACTAAACCCTTGTTCATTGGTGTGAGGCGAGGGCTATTGTCCCTTCAGTATATTTCTTAATTTGGTTGCATCATTTACCTTGGAGCAATGGTGATCATTTTGTTTATTTGTAGGCAGCCATTTTGGATGCACAATTACGTGAAGTGTCCTCTCAAAGATCAAATGTATCATCTTCAGAGCAAATAGATTCCTCGATGCAGTTCCGAGTTTAATCAAGATTGCCATGTCTGTCGAATCCAGACTACTAGTTGGAACCATCCAAAGAACCCTTTGTAGCGCTTGATGTATCCATATGGGCCCCTGCTCCAGACCATAATCAAAGGAAGCCGTCAGCTGCACCATTGGATGAATCACATCCCGTTTTTTCTTACCATTTGCATGTCTGTAGCAGGATAGAGTATGTACTCTGCAATTTACAGTACAACGCTTTAGTTAGATCTTTTTCATTCTCCTTTGGGAGCTTGCACTTGAATGTGCGTGAAACTGTTGGTGCTTGACATAAATAAAGCGCTTGTTCAGTCGCAATGCCTTTTTGTGAAACACTAATATGTGGATGTGCTGGGTTTATACGGAAAACTCGTCTAATGGAACATGGAAATGTACAAGTTGGAGCATCACCTTCAGGAGCAAATCTGTACACATAGTCGGTTTGGAGCCTCAATGTCTGCGTTCTCAAATTCCTGGAAGAAATCTTGGCACTTTGTTCACCGGGTCTGTCATGCTCTCGGACTGGCACCAATCAAAGTACTACAACTTGAGTAACACATCGGACTGTCAGAGTGTGATTAGTGCCTTGGCATGATGGCGTCATTAGGGACGCAAAGCTCGAACTATGCACAAAGCGTCTGTGTTAACACCTCTCTGACAGATGGGGGCAACGAGGACCTGGTGACTGAAGCACGCCGCGCACGCAAGGAGAGCACGCGCTATCCAGCTGGCGAATGGGTGCGCGCGATTACTTAAGCCGCTGTGGTCCTCTGCAGTAGCTGGCGAATAGGATACGGCTTCAGCCTCCCCTCTGTAATTCAAACTCCTCTGTTCATAACAGATTCATATACTCTGTTATTCCTGTAAGAGAACAACCACCGAGAGAAATACAATC
Source organism: Elymus sibiricus (assembly GCA_039707655.1). NCBI lineage: Eukaryota > Viridiplantae > Streptophyta > Magnoliopsida > Poales > Poaceae > Elymus > Elymus sibiricus. The sequence continues at coordinate 17,156,293 of CM077672.1, read as the reverse complement.
GATCCGAACACTCCGAGTCGTCTAGATCCTTCCCCATTGTTAACAGTCTGGCCCAAAAACATGGGCCGGGCTGACCTAAATCCTATAGACTGCCAGAAAAAATCCTTGGTGGGCAACAGTTGGGCAGAAACATGTACTTGACTGTGGGCTATATGTAGGCTCATTAGAACGAATGTACACCTGCCTGGAAAATGGGCTTAGGCTATAACAGGTTGAAAAGGCAAAAGGGCCGTTCTTCTTTGATTTATCTCCATTATGACCGTTCCATAGCTTCCCTTACTCCCTTTCTCAATGCTCTGAATGACTTCAGAACAGTCCGACGCTATCACCATTTTCTGAACTTGAAGATCCTGCGCTAGACACAGCGCTTCACGACATGCTAAAGCTTCAACACAGGTCGGGTCCGTCATTCCATCTACTACCAAAGCAGATGCTCCCAGGAATTCTCCATTCTCCCTTCTGAAAATTGCTGAAGCAGCTATCTTCCTCTCCGCTTGTGCAACTGCACCATCAGTGTTACATTTAACATACCCTCCTTTTGGCGGCAGCCATCTCGATCGGACCCTGGGTATCTTTACATTTGCCTTCTTTATCTCCCGATTCTCCATCATCTCCAGCTCATGCAGATAATTGCTGATGAAACTACTTGTAGCAAAAGGACTGAAAGATATCCTCATGAATGACATCCCTACGGGCCTTCCAAATCGCCCACAGAGTCACAACAAGCTTAACATACTCCTTTTGGGTTAAAGAATCTTTCATTTCAAAAAGCCAATTCTTTGCATTTGGTTCTCCACACCTCCTCAAATGCTCATACATATCTTCATCTACTAACACCCAAACACAGCGTGCCATTACCATTATGCACTCCACTAAACGAATGCCTCCACGAATCTTCATGTCCCTCACAAATGGAGCACATACTGTTTTCAGCCATTTTTCTGTGATTCAAGATGTCTGCAGTTGGTAGACTCTGCCTCGTCAACCTCCAAGCAAACACTCGAATCTTCTCCGGTATCTTATGCTTCCACAGCTTCGACCAAGCTTTCTCTTCTCTGCTCGTATCTGAATTTTTAGCACGCCTGTCTACCCAGGCCTCTCTTCTGTTTTTCGTTCGCACCAGCATCCTATATATATGCTGAACGCACAGAGAAAGTTCCAGACTTCTCATGTGACCACCCCCAAAAGTCCTCAACAGCAATTGCCGGCACATGTATTTGACAAATAACCTCCACATCCAATGGCAAAAAATGTTCATTCAGCATCTGGATATTCCATGAGCGTGTGGATGCATCCATTAATCCACAATTGCTCGCATCATATTTTCACGAGGTAGCCAGTTATCATTCCATATATGTGTAGTCATTCCATTGCCAATCCTCCTGATCAATCCTTGCTTCAAGACATCCCTCCCTTCCAGAATTGCTCTCCAAACCTGAGAGGGCCAAGAACCCAACTGAGCTGACAGGAAATCTCCGCTAGGGAAATAAACTGCCTTAAGTAATGCTCATACACTTTTGCTTCGGTACAACCCCCTATTACAAGGATGGCCCAGATTGCACGATACCTTTTCATAATCAGGGGCACGATCGGCATATTTAGAAAAATCCACCCCGCCTACCCCGGCTGGTACGTATACGCATACGGTTTTTGTTTTTTTTTGTGCGGCTGGACGTCGCGCGGTTAGCGCCCTGCATGCACGCGCCTGCCCCGCCTGCGCCCTGCATGCACGCGCCTGCCCCGACTGCGCCGCCTACCCCGCGCCTACCCCGCATAGCCTGCCCTTGCCACCCTCGCCTGCCGCGCCCCGCTGCCGCCCTCGCAAGCCGCGCCCCGCTGACGCCGCGGAGGCCCGCAGCCAGGTGTTGCCACCCTCGCCCGCCGCGTGCCTCGTCCACCTCGCCCGCCGCGCGCCCTTGCCACCCTCGCCCGCCGCGCCCCCGCTGCCGCCTCGCCCGCAGCGCCCCGCTGACGCCGCGGAGGCCCGCAGCCAGGTGTTGCCACCCTCGCCCGCCGCGTGCCCCGTCCACCTCGCCCGCCGCGTGCCCTTGCCACCCTCGCCCGCGCGCCTATATAAGCGCCCCGTCCACCGTTGTGCCCCGTCCAGCACTGCCGTGCGTGCACTATCTTCCCTGCGTCCAATTTTTTCTCACGCAACATCTTCTCTCCGGCGCGATGCCACGTGGAAGCGTTTGTTTTGGGAGGCGGTGGTTCGGCGGCCGCCGAGGAGGAGACGGCGTCGGAGGCAGCCGAGGTGGAGGCGGCGCCGCACCGGGCGGCCTGTGGCCGTCAAGCCTCACGGGGCCGCAGACGGTGGACATATACCGCCATGGCATCCACGTGCCGCCGTCGTCCCGCCTAGCGCACGGGTGGCACATCACCCCCGACGGCTATGCGACGCCGGGCCCTGCACAACGCGGTCCGTGGAACCCCGAAGGTCGCCGTAGTTTTTGGGAAGGCCGCGACTTCGACACTGTCGTCGCCTTCTACAAGTCCCGCGGCATCCGCGCAGACGCTCCAAACGCGCCCCTCGCGCCCCCCGCCACCCCGCCCGCGCAGGCGCGTGCCGGTCGGCGCGCTCGTGCGCCCGCCGCGCCCGCCGCCGCACCCCAATTTCAGGTCCCGCCGGAACTGGCCGCGATGCAGGAGGAGGGCGAACCGTTGGAATCGCCGGGTTTGATTCGCACGATCCGGAACTCGACATCGGAGACGGGTTGGTTTCCGCCGGCGGAGGTGATTGACCCGAGGGACCCGGCCGACGAGCCGGGGTACTGGCAGGCGATGAGGGAGTCGACCGAACTGCTAGCGCAATAGTGTGTGAGCGCGGCCGAATTTTTCGCGCACTTCGGCGGCTCCGACGACTCCGACTCCGACGGTGGCGAAGACGGCGGCGAAGCCGTATTTGTCGATCTTGTTATCAGCGACAACGAGTAGTTAGATTTTTTTCGTTCTTTTTAATTTTGAAATGTAAAATTTCGTTCAGAAAATCTATGTAAAATATTCTAAATATGAACGAAATGTTGTTGCTTTCAATAATTATGGAAGGTTTTGTTTGTTCTTTACTAATGTTGTTGGTTGCATTTTATAAAAATCTGTGTGAAAGAACGCACAAGCGAATGTTAAACGCGTCAAAAACGGTGGTGGCTGCACATGTTCTACGTGATGGCATGCATGCAATTGCACCAAACTATGCAAACATGTGGGCACGACCAACGTAGGCCCCCACGCAAGATTCGAACGAAATCGGACACCAAACGAACGTTGCGTCACGTCCGGCCAGTGTTTTAGGGTTTTTTCACCTGGAAAATCGTAGGAAATGCATCGAGCGTCGGAAAACGATGAAAATTGGCATGCATGCTATCCATGGTGATGCGAACGTGTGGAAAAAGTTTGGGGCCATTTGGCGGAGTTGGAAAAAAAAACGTCCTTCGGACCCCCCTTCCGGCAGACCGGAACCGTGCTGGTTGCACATGGTGTACGTGATGGCATGCATTCAATTGCACCAAACTGTGCAAACATGTGGGCACGGCCAACGTAGGCCCCCACGCAAGATTTGAACAAAATCGGACACCGAACGAACGTTGCGTCACGTCCGGCCAGTGTTTTAGGGTTTTTTCACTTGGAAAATCATAGGAAATGCATCGAGCGTCGGAAAACGATGAAAATTGGCATGCATGATGTCCATGGTGATGCCAACATGTGGAAAAAATTTGGGGCCATTTGGCGGAGTCGAAAAAAAAACGTCCTTCGGACCCCCCTTCCGGCAGACCGGAACCGTTCTGGTTGCACATGTTCTACGTGAGTGGCATGCATGCAATTGCACCAAAGTGTGCACATGTGGGCACGGCCAACGTAGGCCCCCACGCAAGATTTGAACGAAATTGGACTCCGAACGAACGTTGCGTCACGTCCGGCCAGTGTTTTAGGGTTTTTTCACGTGGAAAATCGTAGGAAATGCATCGAGCATCGGAAAACGATGAAAATTGGCATGCATGCTGTCCATGGTGATGCCAACGTGTGCAAAAAGTTTGGGGCCATTTGGCGGAGTTGAAAAAAAAAACGTCCTTCGGACCCCCTTCCGGCAGACCAGAACCGTGCTGGTTGCACATGTTCTACGTGATGGCATGCATGCAATTGCACCAAACTGTGCAAACATGTGGGCACGGCCAACGTAGGCCCCCACGCAAGATTTGAACGAAATCGGACACCGAACGAACATTGCGTCACGTCCGGCCAGTGTTTTACGGTTTTTTCACTTGAAAAATCGTAGGAAATGCATCGAGCGTCGGAAAACGATGAAAATTGGCATGCATGCTGTCCATGGTGATGCCAACGTGTGGAAAAAGTTTGGGGTCATTTGGCGGAGTTGAAAAGAAAAACGTCCTTCGGACCCCCCTTCCGGCAGACCGGAACCGTGCTGGTTGCACATGTTCTACGTGATGGCATGCATGCAATTGCACCAAAGTGTGCAAACATGTGGTCACGGCCAACGTAGGCCCCCACGCAAGATTTGAAAGAAATCAGACACCGAACGAACGTTGCGTCACGTCCGGCCAGTGTTTTAGGGTTTTTTCACCTGGAAAATCGTAGGAAATGCATCGAGCGTCGGAAAACGATGAAAATTGGCATGCATGCTGTCCATGGTGATGCCAACGTGTGGAAAAAGTTTGGGGCCATTTGGCGGAGTTGAAAAAAAAAACGTCCTTCGGACCCCCCCTTCCGGCAGACCGGAACCGTGCTGGTTGCACATGGTCTACGTGATGGCATGCATGCAATTGCACCAAACAGTGCAAACATGTGGGCACGGCTAACGTAGGCCCCCACACAAGATTAGAACGAAATCGGACACCGAACGAACGTTGCGTCACGTCCGGCCAGTGTTTTAGGGTTTTTTCACCTGGAAAATCATAGGAAATGCATCGAGCGTCGGAAAACGATGAAAATTGGCATGCATGCTGTCCATGGTGAAGCCAACATGTGGAAAAAGTTTGGGGCCATTTGGAGGAGTTGTTAAAAAAAAGTCCGGGGCCGAGGTGGGACTAAATTTTTTTTAGCCGTGCTCACGCCGCGAGATCGTACTCTTGCATTAGATCAATGATTGGATGGGCCCGGGTATTGGGGAGGAGGGGCCGACGTGGATAAATTGTACACATGCATGGGGTTGCCCTAAAAAAAGGTGCATGCAGGGCTAAAACCACGCCGCACGTACTTTTGGCTGCCACACCCGCGCCTCCACGATCGCCCGACCCCGCCGCCTCCACGATCGGCCGCCTCCAGGATCGGCACTAGCCGCCGCCGCCGACCTCTCCACGATCGGCCGCCTCCACGATCACCCGACCCCACCGCCTCCGGTACCGCCATCGCCTGCCTCCGCCTCCGCTACCCGCCACACCCGCGCCTCCAGTAGCCGCCACACCCACGCCTCCGCCTCCGCCACTGCCTGCCTCCGCCTCCGCTAGCCGCCACACCCGCGCCTCCACTAGCCGCCGCACTCGCGCCTCCACGAGCCGCCGCCACCAGTAGCCGCCACACCGGCGCCTCCACGATCCGCTGCCGCCTCCGCCTCCACTAGCCGCCACACCCGTGCCTCCACGATCCGCTGCCGCCGGCACCGCCGCGATCGGCCGCACATCCGCGTACAGATTGCGGCCCCGACGTAGACGCCTACCCCCGACGAAGGAGTACGGACGGCCGACAACCGCGTCACGTACGAAGGTAAGTGGTTGTTTGTGTTTTTGTAATGTTATTATTTTTCTTGCCGTCGTGGTTTGTCAAATACCTAACACTTCTTTTAATGTTTTTCCTTTAGTATGGACGAGTATGGAGAAATATATTGCTCCGTCGAGAAGTGGTGTATGTTATTGAGCAAGCTAAACTCCAGGCAACGAAAGCGGCTAGGTGGCACCAGCTTACAGAATTTTTTGCAAATACCTAGTGTGCAAATGCGAAAGAATTTGCTAAAATACATCATTAAAACATATGACTTGAATAAAAAAAAGATTTGTGTTGCGTCCGACAAAAGGTGAAATATCCTTGCGCACGGATGATGTCTTTCATATATTCGGCCTGGAGAACAAGGACAAAGATGTAATGAAGGCATTAGGTAAAGTAGGCGAGGACACGAAGGATATGGTGCCTTCTCGTTTTGTCGATGCGAGGACTGGAGAAATAGTGATCGATCAGTTGATCGAAAACATAGTTGTGAGTGGCGCGTATGATGACGACTTTGTGCGGAGAGCTGTATTGGTCCTCATTGGCACAATTATAGCACCGCACTCCACCAGACATGTTCCACATTGTTTTTACAACTTGGTAGTGGATGTCGACGCCATAAAGTCATACAATTGGAACGCGTTCATGTTACGCGTCTGCGTTGATGGCATCGCAAAGACAGTTAAAGATGTAAAAAAATTCAAGTGGCCGGTGGGAAACCTCGCGCTCATTCAGGTATACCGTACATTTATTGTGTATTCCTTATTTGTTTTGTACTGTAAGATTACTAATTCGTTTTACGTTTATGCAGTACATGTACCGGGAGAAAGTGCAGCCAACTTTAGTAGAAACATTCGATCCGCTGTCCTCCGAGTATCCTTTGATGGTAAATTGGTCTGAAAAAGAGGCTACGAAGCGTGACAGTTACGACACAGACAACGGCCGTGGTCATGGCATGGTAAATATTTATATCTTTTACTGCATGCATTCATTCGAGTATATAATTGACCTCTTATTTCAATTCGTTTAACATTTCGCAGATCGATGATTTAATAAGCGAGGAGTACAGACAGGCTAAAATAGCAAAGGAAGGAATAATCGAAGAGGAAGATACTGAGCCACCTAAACGTAAAGGTGGTGCCAGAACTAGAAAAGGTAGTAAGCCCGAGGCTTCATCGAGCAAATGCAGTACGAAGGATCAACTCATGAAATGCATAAGAGATATGCAGAAAGAGATTCGTCTAATTCCTGATAAATGTGCTGAGGTAATTATTAATGTGTACTTTATTTTACGTGTGCAACTATATAATATTTGCATGTACTTAATGTTTTGCATGTGTTCTTCCAGATATTGATCGAGAAGCTGAGTAAGAAGGGTTTGCTGGTGAAGCGAAGTCAGGAGTTCCGTGATGAGTGCGCTTTTGCGGACGATAGTGATGAGTGGGTGAGAAAGTACAAGCCAAAATATTTTCCGGAAGTTAATTCAACTCCTTTGGAAGAACGCGCGGAGGAGAAGAATGAAGCATCCTTCACGGGTGCAAACGGTACGGAGTTTCCCAATGACACAGGCGTGCAGTACACTACACCCGGTAAAGGTGATGAAAACGACCCCTTCATTATTGAGGATAATGGTTCACCCAAGGCATCAACACCATCATTAGCCACGAATGAGTTTCCTTCTGTTACTAGAAGCCCACATAATGAAAATCCAGTATCAGGCGGGTCTAGCGCTGAAAATTCAGCGGAAGATAGTTATCATAGTCTGAAAACAATAATGAAGGACGCGATTGATAATGGGACTAAGGAGCATGATGTGAAGCGGAAACGGCAACAGTCAAAGTACTTTCGGTCCCCTTACCAGCAGGACGGTCGACGCAAACGTGTGAAAAAAAGTAAGTTAATTGTAAAACATTTGTAAAGCTATTTATGTCCTAACATTTGCAGATAATTAACTACATGTCCGCTCATTGCTGTAGGTCTGTTTGGTATACGTGGTGTTCTCGTGAGTACGGACTACATTAATGAGAATCACATAGAGGCCACGAGGGTTTATATCCAGACGCTAACAGACTCGCGGAATATTGTAAACAGACTGTGGTCCACATGACGGGAATAGGTGGGGAAACGTGTACGGCGGAAATGCTTCAAGCCATCACTTCGCGTCAGTGGTTGAATGGCACTGTAAGTATGAGTATTATTTTCTATTCTAATAGACTTGTGTTGTATTAAGTGCATTTTCTAACAGTCATATTTGGCTTCTCAATTTTGTTAGGTCATCAATTGTTATTGCAACCACATGCAGAGCCGTACTACTAGTTCTGATCGTCATGTTCTAACATCATGGGTGTCCCACTGGCTTGTACAACGCGCTGAAGGAAAGCTTAAGAACTCGAACATGAACTATATGGAACATTTCACGAACAAATCGAAAACAGTGTCAAGAGTAGTTGACGAGTACTTCGCAAAAGAGAAGGTATTTGCATTTGAAACGACTCTTCACAGTACATAACGATTTTTATGAACATAACCTTACCGTTTTGTAGGCATTTTTTCCTTTCAATGTGAACAATGATCATTGGATAGCCGTTGTCATGCACAATACGAAGAAAGAGTTTCAAGTTCTAAATTTTACTGGTAAAATCAGCAAGGCAGTTTGTTCGAAGATTGCTATGATGGTAACTTAACAATTTTGACACGAATACATTTGTACTTTCGTAAGGTGTTCTTTGTACGTGCTAAATATTGTTGTCACAATTTTATTTCAGAGGGCAGAAATTGCTGTAGATACAAATGAGGTAAACTCATCTGTAGGTACAGATCATCCAAATGTGTCTAACTGGCCAATAAGGGAATACAAAATGCCGAGACAACATGACGCGTAAGCTCATAGTTGAATGCATATGTAATTGTGTTTTCCATCATTACTTGACTCGCGTTTTTATTTTCAGAGTGTCTTGCGGACTTTTCGTGATGAAATGAATCCAACTCTGGGACGGGGATGACTTCATATATAACTTTGACCAGGCCGAGATTAATTTTTCAAGGGGACGCATTCTCGCGGAAATACTATTTTCAGAGAGCAACACGCTGAGCAGGATGAAGGACAAGATTCTGAAAATTATGGAGAAGGAATACGTGCGAGGATGTGGGTAGAAGGTTCCCCTACCGTGTTTGGAACTTCTTTATTTTTCTGATTGTAATAATGACATATGATTATGCCTGTTCGGTACCTCCTACAATTTCTTTATTGTAATAATGGCACTCTTTCGGAATTATTAATTTTCGTCGTCATGGCACATAAATTGCTACTGTTTTCTGTTTCAAGTGATTATGCATTGCTACAGTTTTCTGTTTGAAGTGATTAAGCCTATTTGGTATAAAAAAAGGCCCCTCACGCCTCATAATAATCAGCTTCGGCGTCTAACTTAGGTTATAAAAAAAAATGCCCAACCCTAGGACTGCCGGTCCGCTGCTTGCACTATTTTTCCTACCCAAATGAAGCCTAACAGGGCGACTCTGGCGGTCTAACAGGCCCACAACGGACCAGCAGCTGGGTCCAACGGGGCTGAGAGTTGTGCTATTAGAGGAGTTCAACACCTCAACCACGCCCCGCTATTTAAGCCGGTCCGCGCCACCATCAGCTTTCGAGGTGGGACTAAACCTCAGCTGTGCGGGCACTGCGGCGTGCACGGGGCTTGCATTGCCACGTTCGTGGGCCGGCCAACATTCCCAGCCCACCGCGGTCGGCCCCCTCCCCCTGCGGGCGACCTCTCCCCCGCCAACTGGGCCGGCCCACAGTCCACCCGCGCGGTCGTCCCCGCCTCCCGCGCGCGCGGCGCACCTCCTCACATGTTTAGTCCCACCTTGGAAGCTGGGGGGCGCGCCGACCGGCTTAAATAGCCGGGCGTGCCAGAGGTGTTGAACTCCTCTGTTAGCACAACCTCCCAGCCCCGTTGGACCCAGCTGCTGGGCCCTTTGTGGGCCGATTCGACCGCCCGAGTCGCCCTGTTAGGCTTGATTTGGGTGGAAAAATATACCTGCTGCCGGTCGGGCAATTTTTTTTCTATGAGGCGGGCCGGGTCGGAACATATACAGTAATGATCATTAAGCACTAACTAACAAAATAAACAGTATTTAAAAACAGTGAACTCATTCACACAACAGTACAAAAAACATGGCAATTCATTCAATAAATATGATAGATGTTGACATAAATATTTTGAGAAACATAAACAAAACGCTTATTAAGTTTTCTGGCGCCGCACACACGTATAAATAAACAACAATATAGGTTATTCCGACATGACTCGTGCAACCAGTTTTCTTCTTCCCACGAACGAAGCTACTTCTCTACGCCCGATTCCTGAACGAAATATAAAGAACCGTGTGAGAAAATATAGTCGGTAAAACCAAACAAGCAACATAACTAAAATAAGAATGTAAAACTTACTTCTCGTTTAGACTACATGTCGCCTTGTTATGACCTGGGAAATGACACAGACTGCACAACGGACCACTTTTCTTCTCTCTAAAATCTTTTGGTCTACCATTTTTCGTAACGTCAGGGCTACCCTTTGACCAGCCTTTCTTAGGTGCACCCTTCGTCGAAACTTTCTCAGGATCACGTATACCTGCTGCACCTTCTTCCGCTTGACTTGCCTGCTTCGCAATTAGAGCACACCTTCTACGTCCTATGAGTTCCTCTTCCGGGATCTTCTTCTTCGCTATTATAGCATCCAGACACTTCATCAATTCATCAAACAAGAAGGGATCATTTGCTACAACATGAGCAGCTTCTGCTGATTTTATGCTCACTTGACTGTACCGTTCTCTCTCCTCTAGCCCAGACCAACCCCAGCCAAAAAGATCACTCTTGCGCTGCACTGGCAACCCATCTCTCGCATTTTTCGACAACCGATGGAGGACACAACACTTTGGTATTTCAGATAATTTAAGATGATGCAGAACAAAGAGAATGTGTTTGCAAGGCAGCCCTTTCCGAACCATCCTGAGACACGTGCATGATATAGTTTCTTCTGAGTTACCTGGTTCATACACAACATTATACCTGAACTTGTGGTTATCCTGCCATGTCACGATGAATGTCTGATGCTCAATTCCCACTAGCATCTCAAATATCTCCAGTTGTCCCATCTTCTTCAGATCATCTTGCAGAATGTAGAAATTAGCAGGAGTGAATTCTTTGGTAGCATGCTCCTCAATGGCCTTATATTCAGTAACCGCCGGTGGTACTTTCTGATTAGCCTCACAGTCATCATGCGCCTCGTTCTCACGGAGGCGAACTATGCAGTTCTCATAATGCACTACCAAATCAACTATGGTCATACCATAGTCGAGGTGAAGGTGTAGGGAGGAGTTGAGGCTTTCGCTCCGCTGGTTACTACGCATACCAAGAAAAAAGCCATCCGAAAGATATGATGCTGCCCAAAGTCTCCTCTTCCTATACATCCTGTTCAACCACTCTTCAGTTTTATCCGTCTTCCATTTATCGACAAAGGCGCCCAACAGCTAGGCGCCACACTCCACTGTGCAGCGCCTAGCTATCGGGCGCTGCACATCTAGCCAGCATGGCACAGCTGGGCCCCGCACCGAGTAGTGCAGCGCCTTGGAGCTAGGCGCCACACATGTAATGTGCGGCGCCTAGCTCTTAGGCGCTGCACATTCTGTTAGGGTTAGGGCTATGGTCCCCCTCCCCCCCCCACACACACACCCAACCCCCAACCCCACACCCTCTCTCCCCCTCTCAAATCCTTCTCCAAATCTTCCAAATCTAAAGATTTTCTCCGTGGATTTCGAACCCAATCCCTCCAACAAGGTAATCTCCTCCGATACCGTCGTTTTCATCCAAAAAATGGTCACGTTTGCTCATTTTTTGCTAGGGTTAGGCAAACCCTAGTTCTTCATGGATTTTGCAATTTATATGGAGATATGAGATGATTGTTTGACATTTTGCTAGGGTTAGGCTTCATTGTATGTTAGGGTTAGGGCTATGGTTCTTGTTATGTTGGGGTTAGGGTTAAGGTTGTTTGTATGTTAGGGTTAGGGTTATGGTTGTTATTAAGTTGGGATTGGGGTTATTGTTTGATATCTATGTTAGGGCTATGGATTTTGAGTTAATATTGGCATGACTACTTATGAAATATATTTTTCATTGTGTTGTTTTAATTATTTTAGGGATGGGAAGAACATGTGTTTATGTTCATCATGTTGACAAAGACGCCTTTTTGAAAGGCAATATTGAACCGGACCCGGATGAGCTTGACATGGTGTTTGAGAGTAGTCCTAGCTATGCCGAAGTCTTGGAACAAGTTAGGAAAGATTTGATTGGATGGACCCAAGTGATATCGTTGAGTTGGAGGGAAGGCAGAATGTGGGTTTTGGAATGCACATCCGTCGGAAGATCATGCGTGTGAACTCCGAGCAACGTTGGGTTGCATACAAGGAGACGGTGGCCGAATCACTAGACAAGGCTCTTGAGTTATTTGCTACGAAGAAGGTTGAGTCTAGTTTGCATTTGGACTTGAACCGGATCGCCTCCCCGTTGGTTGCTAGTAGTCCCCCACCCATGAACCAAGATGAAATGAGTGAACCTCCTTTGACTCAACAAGTGAGGCCAACATTGAACCCGATTTCAAACAACAATGTGGGTGATGACAATGAAGTTTTGGAAGAGGAGAATGATGAGTATGAGGACGATGACAATGAAGTTGATCTCCATGACAACAATGTGGGTGATCTCGACAAATATCATGTGCAAGAGACAATGGACCATTCCATCCCTTATTCCCGTGGCTATGCATCGGAGTCGGATGACGAAGGTCCCGATGAAGAACTTGATGAGGAGGGGTTCACGGTGAAGGAGGCCGAAGCTTTCGAGAAGGTATTCGGGCGGGATCATCGGACACCATTGTTCAAGGACGGTGGCAAAGGTGTATGTCTTGGAGTTAGGCCATCTTCTCACCGGGATTTGGAAGACGGCAAGAACGGGATTTCTCCCAGGTCGAAATTCGAAACCTTGTTGGAATTGAAGATGTGGCTCGACAACTACTCGGTCACGCATTATTGTCCACACAAGGTGGTTCACTCGGACGTCAATGTGCGTTACACGGTTGCATCTGAGGCCGACCGATGTCCATGGATTGTGCGTGCAAGACCATGGAAAGGAGGGCCCACTTGGCACATAGTTAGTTGTGTACCAAGTCGCATGTGCCGAGGCAAGAAGGTGGATGGCAAGATTGTGTCCCAAGACCATAGACAACTCACGTCCGAGTTCATCGCTTACAGGCTTTCGAACACAATATCCACACTTCCAATCATGAGCATTCAGAGCGTCATGGACCTTGTGAAAGCCATCTTTCATTACAAGGTGAAATACGGCAAGGCATGGAAGGCGAAGCAAGCCGCATTCAAGATGTTGTATGGTAATTGGGATGAAGCATATAACCGAATCCCTAGGTTGTTGTTAGCTATGACTGCCACTAACCCGTGCATGGTTCATGTGGTCGAGCATCATGGGCAAAAAACAATGATTCACGACGGAAGGACCGTGCGAGTATTTGGCCGTGCATTTTGGGCGTTCGAGCAATGCGTGAGGGCTTTCGAACACTGTCAGCCGGTCATCGCCGTTGATGGCACGTTCTTGACCGGACAATACAAGGGCACCTTGTTGGTTGCAATATCAAGTGATGCCAATAACCGGGTGTTGCCTTTGGCTTTTGCTTTGGTTGAGGTGAAGAAAAATGATAACTGGGAGTGGTTCTTGCGTCTTTTGAGAACCAAGGTATTATCGGCTCAAAGGGAAATTTGTGTCATATCGGATCGCCATCAAGGAATTCTTAACGCGGTGGACATTGACATTCCCGGGCATGCTCCGTTGCACCATCGATGGTGCATGAGGCACTTTTGTTCAATACACATTCGACAAGATGAATGCGTACTTTCTAAATCACTCAATGGAAACGGATAAGCAGATTGCGGGTGAGAACAAGAAGAAGTACAAGTACAAGTTCCCACCAAAGGTTGATGAATGGTTGGAATTTCAATCACGAAAGGCGGACTCCCAAGAAGCTATATTATATAACAACGACGATTGGTTGTTCGAAGTGAAAGAGCCAGGAGGAACCACAAACGATGGCCGCCAACACAGAGGACGGGCTTTCAAGGTCTCCCTAATATGGTGTGATTGCTCTTGCCAGAGGCCATTGTTGCTTCATCTCCCATGCTCGCACTAGTATACCGCAACTCGCGTTAGGAATGTGGACGTCAATCACCCACTCACCATGAGGGAGTCCGAATTCTCAATCATGACGGTTAAGAATACATGGGCTCCCCGATTTCACCCATACTTCGACCAATCACAATGGCCGGAGTACCATGGAGTTCAACTATGGTCCGATCCGAAATTGAAGGTCGTTAAACGGGGAAGACGTAAGACAAAGCGTCTTAGAGGTGACATGGACGGATGGGGCCATGGTGGCGGTCGAGAATCGGGCAACGGCCAATTCCAATAGCCTCGTGAGAGATCCCGTTGTGGTGACTGCAAAGGTGGGGGACACAACACAAGAACTTGTACCAAACCAAGAAAGAGATCAAATAAAAATGATGCAAGCACAAGCCAACAAGGTGATACACAAGTTCCTAGCCAAGCAAATAGTACTCAACAAGGGCCAAGCCAAGCAAGTGGTAGCCAACCAAGTGGTAGCCAACAAGTGCCAAACCAACCAAGTAGTAGCCAACAAGGGGCAAGACAAGGAGGAACTAGGCAACAAAGAGGGAGGCAACTAGGACTTACAAGAGGACGAGGTGGTGGTAGAGGCCGTGGTGGTGGTAGAGGCCTTGGTGGTGCTCTTGGCCGTGGCGGTGCTCTAGGCCGTGGCGGTGGTCTTGGTCGTGGTGATGCTTTAGGCCGTGGTGGTGGTCTTGGCCGTGGCGATGCTCTAGGCCGTGGTGGTGGTCTTGGCCAAGGTCGTCATAAAGGAATGTTTGGATACCTAGATGGACCATTTCCGTATGTGGCTCACTAACTATAATGTTTCAATTTACATATTATTTCATATGTTGTTCTTGTCCTTATTCACTAGTATGTTGCAATTTACATGTTTTTCTATATGGTCTTCTTGTCATTACTAACTATTATGTTTCTGTCATCGTAGGTATGGCAGCTTCTCAACCCAACAAACCAACAATGAAGGGGGTGGAGGAGAAGGATGGGGAAGGTGAGATGGCGGGGTGGTGGGAGAAGGCTGCGAGGAAGCTGAGAGAGAAGGATGCAGCCGCACTAGAGAAGAAGAAGCAACATGAGTTCGAAGAGAAGATGAAGGAAAAAGAGAGAGGGATATTTGAGGAGATCACGAGGAGGGACAAGTTGAGGATTGCATGTGAGAAGGCAGCTGCGCAACGGCAAAAGGATTTTGAAGAAAAATGCAAGAAACTTTGGGCTTTTGAGAAGGAAAAAAAAGAGGGAGCATAAGCTATTCATAGAGAAGGTGGTTCATGAGTCTCATCTCATAAGGAAAAGGGAGGAGGAAGAAGAAGAGGAGAGGAAGAAGAAGAAGGCAAAGGGACCTTGTTCGACACAATAGAGCACTGTGACCTTGTTGTCTACTACGCTATGATCTTCGATTTGGTTGTCGACCAAAGTTTGTAGTATTATGTGCTATCACTCTTCTATGTGTACTTTCATGTCCGCCAACCTCCTCTATGTTTTCTAGTATGTCCTATGGACTCCTCCATGTGCTATGACTCTTGTAAGTCTACTACGATGTGCTATGACTCCTCTATGTCTACTAATATGTGGTATGGACCACTCTATGTGTATTTGTGCTATGTGTTGTGGACTAATCTATGTGTATTTGTGGTATGTGCTTCTTGATATAGGATTTGAACCTCAAAATGTATTTTTTTCAGTTTTCTAAAAAAGCCAACCATGCAGCGCCTGATGTCTAGGCGCTGCACTACACAGTGTGACGCCTAGGAGTCAGACGTCACACTGTGTAGTGCAGCGTCTGAGGCAAAGGCGTTGCACACACACTTAGACAAATATTTGGAGGAAAACCTACTGGAACCTATCTGTTGCTGATATCTAGGTGTGCAACGCCTAGGCGTAAGGCGCTGCAATACACAGTGTGACGCCTGACACCTAGGCGTTGCACACCTGGATATCAGCAACAGATAGGTTCCAGTAGATTTTCCTCCAAATATTACAAATATTTGGAGGAAAAGATCCAAATATTTGTAATATTTGGAGGAAAATCTACTGGAACCTATCTGTTGCTGATATCCAGGTGTGCAACGCCTAGGCGTAAGGCGCTGCACTACACAATGTGACGCCTGACACCTAGGCGTTGCACATCTGGATATCAGCAACAGAAAGGTTCCAGTAGGTTTTTCACCAAATTTTTGTCCAACTGTTGGTGCAACGCCTTTGACTCAGGCGCTGCACTACACAGTGTGACACCTGGCTCCTAGGCGTTGCACTATGTAGTGCAGCACCTGAGCCAAAGGCGTCACTCTTCTGTTCACTGCAGAAACAGCAGATTTGCTGTTCATTTCTTTTTCATCCAATATTTGTATTGATAATATATAACATGGATCTAACATAAAGCAATTGGGTCATACATTGACAATTTCAACATCACTTCAAGTTCAACATCACTTCAAACAGAAGTAGCACATTACTAAGAGTTCATCAACTAAACTAGGATTACAAAATGATTACAAATCATCTACAAATCCTAGATCCCACAAATCTATTTCAAAATTTACATGCAAATTTCTAATCCAACCAAATAAGGGTTCCACAAATCTGAAAAATACGTAACATTTTCTGGATATAAAGAAGGGGATCGGAGGAGAATACCTTCTAGGATGGATTGGTGAAGAAATGCACGCAGCAAATCGTCAGATCTGAAGATTTTGGGAGAGAGGATTGAGAGGGGGAGAGGAGGAAGCCGCCTAGGTCCTAGGCGTTGCACTCACACTATGTACTGCAGAAACTAAACTGCTCCTGTTATACATTTTCATTCAATATTACTACAATTTCATAAACTAAACTGCTAAAATGAAGCAATCAGGATCAACATTATGATAAATTCAACATCACTTAAACTTAAACATCCCTTGAACTTAAACAAAGTCAACAAGTTCAACATTGCTACAAGTTCATCGACATAACAAGTTCAACAAAGCCAAGAAGTTCAACGTTCAACATTGCTACAAGTTCATCGACATAAGAAAACGACGAGTAGTTCAATTTCATAACAAAGCGACGACGACTAGTTCCTTCTGCGCGTATTCTTGCCGCCTCTTCCCCTCTTGACGGCTATCTTCTTCCTCTTGGGACGCTCAAGTGGCAAGGGTTCCTCCTCCTCCTCCTCCTCCTCCTCTTCCTCCTCATCGTTCACATCATCATCCAAGTTCGCCATCCGCGAGCTCCCACCGACCGCCCTCTTGCTTCTAGTGTTGAAGTCTTCCGGCGTGTACCGTGAAGTCCTTCCTAGGTTTCAACATGTATGCTGACCGAACTTGATAGCTCTCCAATGTCATCTCATCAGAAACCTACAGTAAAGAACATGCGTCATAATGAAGTGATCAATGCATCAAATAGATGAATATGCGATATTGTCATACCTCTTGCGTGAGCACACCCTCATCATCCAGATGTGCTGTCGACGTAGTCTCATCCTCCAGATGAGGCACATGGTCAGAAGTGGGATCTGATGATGTAGCCGACCTAGACCGCTGTGGTTCTACATATTCAGGGTCACGACAACCGACAAGGTTCGCTAACCGCCTTAACCTAAGGCCCTGACGCTGTAACATGTACAAGGGAATGAGATATCCAACTTAGCAACATATGTAACATGGACAATTGAAAGAGATATGTACCTTGATGAATGCTCGAAGTGCACCTTCCCCATCGCTTTTTCCTACCGGGGTTGTCTCCAGAATAGATTCGCTTTCATCAACTGCTTTTTTGATATGGGTGCGCTGTGAACGGAAACGACATAAAGATGTTAGGCAAGCAAAGATGTGAATAGGGCCAACTGGAAAGCACAGAGGGGAAGTCTTTACCTGACAAGTTTGTTGTACTCCTGCTGGGTTAGCTCATCAAAGACGGTGGGTTCTTCCAGAATCTCCTCATTATACGCCGGCTTGCATATCTCCACACGAGTACTTTCAAGATACCATTTAAGCTAGTTGTTGAACGCGAGTGAGCAGTACTCATGAAGTTTGGATCCTTTACTTCGCTTTGCTTGCTCCACACTAAGCGCGAACATGGTCACATACTTCTTGTGATGTTTGTCCTAGTCCTTGATCTTTCGCTGCTTTCTCCTATCCAACCTGCATTGTAAAAAAACAAACATTAGCACTATCAGAAAGGACCTGACGATGCTAAGTGCACAAGGTTCATTCTCTCTTACCTGTGTAGCGCTTTGTCCGTGTCCTCCCATTCTGGCGGGTGAGGCTGGAACAAACCAAACTGGCGGTACACACGATGTGGCATGTGAAGCTCAACCGCCCAGTTGCATATGAGTGGGCACCGCATAAGCCAAAGATGCCTATCCCTCATGCACATCGGATTCAGGGCGAAATCTCCTGCGATACCTAATCTATCCCCGGCGCCATACGACTCCCATTCCACCTGGAACATAGCATATAACAAGGCAACATTGATGTCGAGTTTTCATAAAAGCATGAGAATGAATGAGTGATGCAATGTCAATGTTGCCTGCTCAGCCATAATCGTGTCCAACTCGCTCGTGTACTGCTTATACATGAGAGTGACATCGTTCGTCACCTCAGATACCACATCCCACTTGTAAGCCCAAGTGGGGAGCCGTAGTGCATCGTCTTTGTCGTCCCAGTCCTCGAAATTCATCTTCCTCGGGCGTCCAACCGGCAAGCGCTCCCAGCTCCATACCGAAAGTACGAGCATACAACCACCAATACATCCATCCTTTGAGATCCTACAAGAGGCGTCGTCCAACTGCACATAAAAGAAAACATTGTTCAATTAAGAGGAAGACGGCATTGGTAATGTAGCAATGAAGTGAAAACAAACAACTGACTACCTGTCTATATAAGTAAGCGAGTGCCACCGAACCCCAACTCCATTTGCTATCGAAGACGGTCAACGCCTTCAGCCATATCCATGGAGCATTCTTGCCTGTGGCGTCAGCAAACAAAGTCCTAGAGATAACGTACCACATGTAGACATGAGCATGTGTTTGGATCACTTCATCGGTAGCATCCTGAGGGCAATGCGCAAAGTGCCATGCAATCCAGGTGAAAGGAGCACCGGCTGCGACTCTTTCCTTCTTCTCTCCGTCTCGTAGTTGAGGCTCTGGAGGAGACATACCGATAAGGGCCTCCATCTGCTGGCGCCACCCATCAGAATCGGTGCTCATACAGAGAGGATTCCCCTCGATAGGAAGACCGGCGATCATAGAGATATCCTGGAGTGTCACGGTCATCTCCCCGGTCCGAAGATGGAAACTCTCCGTCCTCCACCGATCAACAAGCGCGGTGATTGCAGCAGCATTGAGGCTCGGCGTCAAACGGCTGACCAGCTGAATGAAAGGGAGGAGTCCTGTCTCCCTGATGTACGGTGTGTACCGCTCATCATAGGGCATGCCACCACCGGAGACCCCGTGAGACCAAATCTTCAGAGGTTGAAGCACCTACAAACAAGCAAATCAAAATATTACATATGGAGCATGTGTGTTTGAAATAAACAGAAAATTCAAAATACCAACTACTTTGATTCTTACCTGCTGCTTCTCCGACATAAAGTAGGCCCGGTGTCGAGTGTCATAGTAATCATCGAGAAGCCAAACCATCCTACAAATTTCAAACAATAAACATACATGAGCTAACTACCATACTTCCTACGCAATATTTCAACAATCGGTAGAAACTAAAAGGAAAATTAAATACTAATGTAAGACATACAATCAAAGCATACCAACAATCATCACAAAACACATATGCGTCCAAAACAATATAAGGTTCCATAATGGTTTCATCTCACTCATCTCAGAAACATCTCAACATGTAGGGTTCCTGAACGAAAGCATTCTTGTCAATACAAATCTAGTATTTCATCTCACTCATCTAAAAAAACATCAACACAAACATCTCAACATGTATAGGGTTCATCTCAACAATCTACGTTTTCACTATGGAAGCATATATTGTCAATACAAATCAACTATACTAGGGTTACAAAATGATTACAAATCATCTACAAATTCTAAATCCCACAAATCTATTTCAAAATTTACATGCAAATTTCTAATCCAACCAAACAAGGGTTCCACAAATCTAAAAATACGTAACATTTTCTGGATAGAAAGAAGGGGATCGGAGGAGAATACCTTCTAGGATGGATTGGTGAAGAAATGCACGCAACAAATCATCAGATCTGAAGATTTTGGGAGAGAGGATTGAGAGGGGGAGAGGAGCAAGCCGCCGCCGCCGCTATTCTGTAACTGAACGAATGGGGTGGGGTGGGGGGAGGGGCAGCGCGCGGGCATTACAAAGTCATAGTGCAGTGCCTAAAAGCTAGGCGCTGCACATGCATGTGTGGCGCCTAGCTCCAAGGCGCTGCACTACTCGATGCGGGGTCCAGCTGTGCCACGCTGGCCAGACGTGCAGCGCCTGACAGCTAGGCGCTGCACAGTGGAGTGTGGCGCCTAGCTATTGGGCGCCACACGAAAGGGTCAGCTGAGCGGAAAAAAATTCAGGCAGTTCAGTTTGTGAATTTTTTCGTCCTCAGGTCAATTTTGTCGTTTTTAAGGCAGCTCACTCATCCAAAACAATACTAATGTAGTTTTTTATAGGCGTGCGGGTTGGTTCAAGATGATAGGTATTCCATTCCAACCAATTTCATTGTTAGTTACTCCCTCCATTTCTAAATATAAGTCTTTTTAGAGATTTTCAATACAAACTACATACGGATGTATATAGACATATTTTAAAGTGTAGATTCACTCATTTTGCTTCGTATGTAGTCCCTTATTGGAATCTCTAAAAAGACTTATATTTAGTAACGGAGGGAGTAGTTAGTTACTTCTACATGCATTACTATGTTAGCTGAGACTTGGTTATGTCTCAGTCGATGCTATATTCGTCAGATCTTACATCGAGATCCGTGCAACTTTTTTCTTCAGTTTATTTCTTTTTCTTTCTTACATGTTATGCCACTTGACTTAGACTTGGTTAAGTCTTAGTCGACTGAGACCTAACCACATACGTATGTTAATTAGCTGTCATGACATGACAGGTGATATAAGAGTGTTCCTTGTGCGGTGCCGTGCGGCATCATCAACCCTTCGCCACCTCACTCCGTGTTCCTTGTGCCATAATAATAAGCAAGTGGCCGCCACCGCGTGCCTGATGATCATAACAAGTAAGTGGCCCCTTTGCAACAAATGGAAGAAGAAAGAGGAGCTCACCCCATGAGACTAGGCCTGGCCTGTCAATATGTAGCCGTTGGAGAGGTACCGAACAATGGCCCCGACTTTGAGCCAACTTTTTTTTACTAACAATAATTAATATTCCAATAATGTGGAAAATAATAAATGTCAATGGAAAATTTAAAAAACAAGGACATGTTAATATTCCGGCTTGGACGCTGTAGGCCATAGTGTCTTTCCTATTTTTCAAATTTCTGCCCAACCGATACCAATTTCAGAATTACTGTATTATTATTTAAAAATTCTATTTTGCGAAAAAGAAAAGAAAAATCTGTGTCCGAGCCCTCAGAGAAACAAGGGCCCTTCGCAGGACCCGGCTTCCAGGGGAACAGTGGCCAAGGCGGCGGGTTTCAGGGGGCTGGTAACGCTGGAGGCGGCAATCAGAGAAACAACCAGGGAAATCAACATCAAGCTGGTGCGGCAGGGTTTCAGAGTAACCCGAAATAGTTAAATAGCG
Source organism: Elymus sibiricus (assembly GCA_039707655.1). Taxonomy (NCBI): domain Eukaryota; kingdom Viridiplantae; phylum Streptophyta; class Magnoliopsida; order Poales; family Poaceae; genus Elymus; species Elymus sibiricus. Next base: position 17,134,624 of record CM077672.1, on the reverse strand, counting down.
GACAGTATCATGTTTTCACCACCAGTACCTGCAAGCGGGATCGAAAGGTGCATCGACGAGCCGCCCACACGGTTGAGCCGGCAACTCCTTACTATCTCAACTGGTCGGAGCAGCCGGTTACCTGGAGCAGGGCAGATCATCCTATCCTCCTTGACCACCCTGGCCACCTGGCTCTAGTGGTTGCGCCACAAGTTGGCGGCTATACCCTGACTAAGGTGCTCATGGACGGAGGCAGTAGCATCAACATTCTGTACTATGACACGTTCAGGAGAATGAATCTGTCCGATAAGCAGTTAACTCCGTCCTCTACAGTCTTTCACGGCATTGTTCCTGGCAAGTCGGCCTATCCCATGGGAAGAATTTCCCTTGAGGTGGCCTTTAGCTTAGAGGATAACTGGCGTTCTGAGTTCCTATCCTTTGAGGTGGTCAAACTTAAGAGCCCATACCACGCCTTATTTGGCCGGCCGGCTTATGCGCGGTTCATGGCGCGGCCGTGCTACGTCTACTTGAAAATGAAGATGCCAGGACCAAGGGGAACCATCACAGTGGAAGGCAACCGGAAGATTGCACTCGAGTGTGAGGAAGGAGATGCAGCATACGCCGAGACGGCTTGCGCGGCGGAGGAATTGCGGTACTATAAGGACAATGTTGATCCGTCAGACAGGAGGTCCCTGAAGAAGCCCACAACGGAGTCAGACCCTCTGCTCAAGTTTAACTCGGCCAGAGACACAAAGCAAGTTGATTTCAGGCAATTCTTCTGAGTAGTTCACCATCGGGGCAAATATGGATCCCAAATAGGAAAGCGCGCTCATCGAGTTCATCCGTGAGAACCGGGACATTTTTGCATGGAAACCTTCTGACATGCCAGGTGTACCGAGAGAACTCGCTAAGCACTCCCTTAATGTGGATCCCAAGTTCAAGCCAGTTCGTCAGTATCTCCATCGTTTTAATGAGGAAAGGCGGAAAGCTATTGGTGAAGAAGTGGCCCGGCTCCTAGCTGCAGGGTTCATCATCGAAGTCTTCCATCCTGAATGGCTAGCTAACCCAGTGCTTGTTCTGAAGAAAAACGAGACTTGGCGGATGTGTGTTGATTACACAGACCTGAATAAGGCTTGTCCTAGTGACCCCTTTGCCTTGCCCCGTATTGACCAGATGATTGATGCTACGGCTGGTTGTGAGAGTTTATGCTTCCTGGATGCTTACTCTGGCTATCATCAAATCAAAATGAGGCTGGAAGACCAGGAAAAGACGGTTTTCATCACACCTTTTGGAGCTTTCTGTTATACAACCATGCCGTTTGGTCTGAAGTGTGCGCAAGCGACTTACCAGCGTTGTGTCCAGAGCTGCTTTCATAAACAGATCGGGCGGAACGTTCATGCTTATGTTGATGACATTGTGGTTAAGTCCCACAAGAAAGAAACTCTGTTGGAGGATCTCAAGGAAACATTTGACAACCTCCGTGTCAACCAGATGAAGCTTAACCCGGAGAAGTGTGTTTTTTGTGTCCCTGCAGGAAAACTTCTGGGATTTCTTGTTTCTGAGCGTGGCATTGAAGCTAACCCGGAAAAGATCAAGGCAATCACGACCCTGGCTAAACCGGCCAGACTGAATGACGTGCAGAAGCTGGCTGGGCGGGTTGCGGCACTAAGTCGGTTCATAAGCCGGCTTGGAGAGAAGGCAATTCCATTATACCAGTTGCTTAAGAAATCAGATGACTTCGTCTGGAGTGATGCTGCAGATCAGGCTTTTGAGGCCCTTAAGAAGCAGTTGTCTGAGCCGCCAGTCCTTGCTGCCCCTCGTGAGAAGGAACCAATGTTGCTATATATTGCTGCCAACAACAAAGCGGTAAGCGTGGCAGTCGTGGTAGAGCGCAAGGAGGATGGCAAGGAATATCCAGTCCAGCACCCTGTGTATTATATCAGTGAGGTGTTAACTGAGTCCAAGCAGCGATATCCACATTGGCAGAAACTGGTCTATGGAGTATTTATGGCTAGCCGCAAGCTGAAGCATTACTTCCACGACCATCCAATCACTGTGGTCAGCTCAGCACCTCTTGGGGATATAATCCAGAACCGGGAGGCGACAGGTCGGGTTGCTAAGTGGGCCATCGAGCTCGGTCCGCATCATCTCAAATACGTGCCCCGCACAGCAATCAAATCACAGGCGCTGGTGGATTTCATTAATGATTGGACAGAGTTGCAGGCTCCTGAAGACAAGCCCGACAAAACATGCTGGTCCATACACTTTGACGGTTCAAGGCAGCTTGAAGGCTCGGGGGCTGGAGTTGTGATTACTTCCCCACGAGGAGATAAGTTCTGTTATGTTTTGAGACTCATGTTCCCCTGCATTAACAATGCAGCAGAATATGAGGCTTTGCTTCATGGGCTTCGGATGGCCAAGGAGATGAACCTGAGCCGGGTCAGGTGTTTGGGCGACTCAGACTTAGTGGCCCAGCAAGTTTTAGGTACATGGGATTCCAAGGATCCCCTTATGGCGGCTTATCGGCAGGCAGTCACAAATATTGCTGGACACTTCAAAGGTTATCAAGTTGACAATATTGATCGCCGGCAGAACGAGGCGGCAGACGCACTCTCTCGCTTGGGTTCTCAGCGCAAGCCAGTGCCACCCAATGTGTTCCTGGACGTTTTGCACAACCCGTCTGTCAAGTTACAAACAGAGGAGGACTTGGTTATTCCTGACCCGGAGGCGGCTCTAGTGGCTGCTGTCCACGCTATCCCTGATTTGACGGTCCCCTATTTGGCTTACCTAAGCCGGGGAGAACTGCCAACAAAGGAAATCCTCGCTCGGCAGATCATCAAACGATCCAAGTCTATGACTATTGTCAATGGCGAGTTGCACCGACGAAGCGTCACTGGTGTTTTTCAGCGTTGTGTTTCACCTGAAGAAGGCCGCGCAATTCTCAATGAGATTCACTCTGGCGATTTTGGACACCATGCCGGCTCAAGATCACTGGTCGCGAAGGCTTTTCGGTAGGGTTTTTACTGGCTCACGGCTTATGCTGACGCGGAGGACACTGTCCGTAAGTGTGATGGTTCCCAGAAATATGCTCGCCAAGCCCATGTGCCGGCTCAAGAGTTGAGGATGATCCCGATTACCTGGCCATTCATGGTCTGGGGGCTTGACATGGTAGGACCCTTCAAACGTTCTAAGAACAAGCATACGCACCTACTGGTGGCTGTGGACAAGTTTACCAAGTGGGTGGAAGCAGAGCCGGTCAGCAACTGCGACGCGGCTACAGCGGTCAAGTTTCTGAAAAAGCTGATATTCCGATTTGGCTACCCGCACAGTATCATTACAGACAATGGAACTAATCTGTCCAAGGGAGTTATGGAATAGTTCTGTCAACAGGAGCACATCCGGCTTGATCTAGCATCGGTTGCGCATCCTCAGTCCAACGGACAGGCAGAAAGGGCCAATCAGGAATTATTGCGTGGTATCAAACCCCGGCTCATGGTGCCTTTGCAGCGCACGCTGGGTTGCTAGGAAGAAGAACTACCTTCGGTGCTTTGGAGCATACAGACTACTCCCAACAGGTCAACAGGCTATACGCCGTTTTTCCTAGTCTATGGTGCAGAAGCTGTACTTCCAAGCGATATTCGTCATGACTCCCCTCGAGTGGCGGCCTATGTGGAATCAGATAATGAGCAGGCTCGCCAAGACGCTCTTGATGCTCTGGAGGAAGAGCGTGACCTTGCCGCGTCCAGATCAGCAATTTATCAGCAAGACCTACGTCGCTATCACAGCCGTAGAGTTCGAAGCCGCACTTTTCAGGAAGGTGACTTAGTGCTCCGTCTGATACAAGACCAGACAGGCATGCATAAGCTTTCACCACCTTGGGAAGGGCCCTTTGTGGTCAGCAAGAATCTCAACAACGGGTCATATTACCTAATTGATATACGTGAGTCAGATAAATCACGTACCTCTGAGGAGGAAACAAGCCGGCCCTGGAATATTGCCCAGCTCCGGCCATACTACACCTAAGTCATTGACTAGGTCATATCTTTGTGCATACCTTTTATCCTATATATACCTGTTTCTGATCAAATAAAATAACGACCAGCAGCACTGTGTAAAGGTGCTGTTTTGCATCAAAATTTTTGTGCTGGATCTTTATTTGTTGATCTTGGTTACTTGGGGGCTTCCAACTCAATTGAGTTTAGCTTACAAAACCCTTTAACCCGGCGAGATGCCACAAAGTTGGTTAAACCTGCCTGTTAGCAAGATGCTACTCCCAGAAAATGACCCGGCATACTTCTGATGAGTCAATCACATAGGTGACCCTGAACTTGTCAGAGTTAAAACGTCCGATTGGTTGTGTGAGAACCGGCTTTCAGAGAGCGAGGACAAACCAATAGGCCAAAGTGCCAGCTTCATGAAAGCATATTCCGGCTTGCGCTTTATAAGCCGGCCGATTCAAGTTGTGTTTAGCAGCCGGCTTATGCTTTATGAGCCAGCCGTTTCAAGCATATTCCGACTTACGATTATGTTCTTTTTGTTGCACTCATTCCATCTCTGCATACATGCATACATCCATGCATAACATTTATTTTAGTACATTTTGATATTCTTGATTCATTGCAAACTGTAACAAAGATTACTATTCATTTCTGTGATTTTCTCTATCACAGTTATTACTACAGAGGAATCACCCTATTGCAAAAGCCGGCTCTCAAAGCCCATAAGAGGATTCGCAGAAGCACAAAGTGTTTATACAGGCAATCAGCAAGCACAGTACGCGATGGCACTGGCATCTGTGACAGGTGTTTTAAGCTACGCTATTACAAGCCGCCCATCAACTGCGGCCAAGACAAAAAAAATTACAAGTTCCGCCTACAAACGGATAAGCCGGCGTTCTATATTGCCGGGTTAGAGCTGGCGTCAGCACCCGATGAAGCACCCTGTGCCGGCTCTTCATGGCCGTCGTCATCCTCCGCTTCTTGGCTTGAGTCGCCGGTCGACCACTGAATTGAGCGCAACGCTTCAAATAGGGCATCGTCAGATATCAGGGAGGAAGGGTCGACTTCAGGAGCAAAGTATGGCTTACGCGTACGGGTTAGGGCCACCGGCTCATGGTTTGGCGGCTCTATCCACTCATTATCCTTTGAATAGGGCGCCTGGTACCGGGTCAGATCGGCCTCTTCTGCGATTGCGGTGGGTGCAACCCGGGTTTCTTTGATGCAGCGTTGGAAGTCCTTCTTTGAGAACGGCGAGTCATCGACATTGAATTCTGGGTACCCACCCACGATCTGAGCTAGGTCGAACTCGGGCACGTATGCCTTGGCTCGCGCAAGTGCTGTTAGAGCCCCAGTATGGCAACACGCCTTCTTCCAGTCCTCAAACCACCTGGGAACGACTGACAGCTCTTTCAACGTGTCGGCAATCAACTGCGGCGGCGCCTTGGTGTTCTTGGCAGCCATTATGCAACGACAGCCGCCTATGTACAGTTGTTCTACAAGGGTATACACCACCTTCAATTTCACCACTAGCTGCTGCACAAGAGTTTGATTCTTCCGACCTGCCAAAGTATGTACACATGATCAGTTCAGCTGGCTCAGCATATTTAAGTCGGTACTATTGGCGCGGGGTCTGTTTTGCTTACCGAAGATGGCCCGGCACATGGCGGTGATTTGGCTTTTCAGAGTCGTCAGTTCTTGAGTCACCGGCTCAAGTTTGGCTTCAGCCTCTTCAGCTCGCGCGGCTTGGGCGGCTCTTGCGGCCTCTGTCTCTTGCAAGGTGTTCCTTACAATGACCAAAGACTTCTTCGCTTCAGTGGCGGCTTATTCATATTCTTGGCGCAATTTTTTCTCCTTCTTTGCTTCCTTTTGGAAGCAGGAGGCCTGGGCTTCTACTCGATCCAGCATTTCCTGCAGAGCAGTCTGTTATACATCATATATGTATGACCCGAGCCGCCCTAAAGGACAACCCGGCCCATGGGGGCTACATGTTTTCGCGCTTCAAAAACCAGCAAGGCAAGTTCCATGCAGCTGCAAGCACTCTACATGGCACTTGGTGGCTAATGCATAAATTGATCTATCCGGCTTACAGAGTTATGACGACCCGCCCGTCATGAACGGCGAGCCGGCCTTTGGGGTCACCGATTGAAGTTATGCATACAAGTTAAATTTTGAAGTTCCGGGTCATCATTCCATAATGACCCGGCCCTTGGGGGCTACATATATATATGGTACAGAACGAAGGGTACAAATTACCTCATACTTCCGCTTCAATGAAGTTATCATGGTGATCTCTGTGTCCCGGCTTTCAGACAGCCGGGTCAGCACAGCCTGGTGCAGAGTACTGGCATCCTGGTCTTCGAACGAAGAAAAGTTAAGAGCCGTCTTGCCCTTGTCCTTCGAGGCCGACTCAGGCTTGGCAGGGATTTTTGTAAGAGCGGTAGAAGCCTCCGGAGTCGCTTGCTGTTCTCCGGTCACCACCACGTCATCCTGAGCCGGTGCCACGGGCGGCTCTTCGGGCTGCTCCTCAGTTGGATTTTCTCATTCTTGGATAAGAGGTGAGGGAGCACGAGCCGGGCTGGCGGTGTCTTGAGGTGGCGGGTCATTCTGGAGGGCCGGCTCATCCTCGGGGACCAAGGTGGCCTCCTCTTGAGGGCCTGTTTGAATGGCCGGGTCAGATGACCCGTCTGGTGCTTTCTTCTTAATGGCCTTGGCACTGCATACAGGAACAAAGGAGTTATTCATTTAGAAGGGCGAGGAGTAAGAAATCACTATCACAGGAATGGTTATAGTACTTACCCAGGGTTTATGTTGAAAGCCGGCGCCTGAGTTGCGCTTGACTCGCCCGAGGAGGGGGGCGTCTGGTAAGCTGAGTCATTTAAATGTAAGGGTTCTTTGAAGCAACCAGCTAGAGGAAAGGAGAGGGTTGGACTGAGAAGCACCTCTGCCCATGCTCTATGGGATGGCGGCTCATATGGAAGCCCGTCGCTCAACTCACCTTCGCTGCTCCGGGTCTTCCTTTTGGAGGTCCCGGCTTGATGTGTTTTCTTCAAAACAAATTTGGGATCCAAATGAGCGTCTTGGTGTGAAAAAAGGGACCTTACGGACGGCAACCCGGGGCTTCCCTCGAACCTTGCGGATCACAGTCCAGGTTTTCTTCCGAATATGTATTGGAGAGTCAGAGTCTGAAGAGATCAAAGTTACCTTTGGCTCGTTGGTGTGGCTAATTTCGGCTTCGTCCTGAAGAGAAGGGGCGTCAGCAAGTTGAATAAAAAGACGACCAAGTGAGTCAAGTTCTACCTCAGCCTCGTTTTTGGCAGCCGGCTCATCCTGCTGCTCCACTGGGGCGGGGGCGGGGATGGGTTGTCGAGGTTTCTTCCTCTTCCAAAACTTGTCATCTGCCTGCATTTGTGACAAGTCGGCAGTTAAGAATGAGATGAAGAAGGCGAGTCAAGAACAGAATAAAAAGGTGCAAGCACTTACTGAAGGCACAAGATTAGTCAAGCAGAAGGGTGCTAGCCCGGTTTTGTTGCATTTCTCTTGAGGCTCTCCCAATAGTCTCTTGGTGGTTTTGTTGATGTCACTCACAGATAAATTGACCTGGCTGAAGCGTTGAACGTCAGCCGGCTCACCAGTGTAATTGCACATCAAGTCGCCCCTCCGGCTAAGGGGCTGGATTCGCCAGCTTATCCAGCACCGGGTCAGATCGATCCCGGTGAGGCCGTTAGCAACCAAGGCCCTTATCTTGGAGTAAATAGGGGCAATTTGCTTACGCTCCTCTGCTGACGGCCAACCCGGAAAGGCAACCGTGGTGTTGAGCCGGTCCAGTCTATAACCTGGCAGGGGGTTTTCATCCTGGGGAGCAGTGTTTTTGCAATAAAACCAAGTTTTGTTCCAACCTTTGGGGTGACTCGCCAGTTTGGCCTCAGGAAAGGGAGTGTTTCTCCGCCTTTGAATGGAAACACCACCAAGTTCTATGCTAGGGCCGTCGGTGAACTCAGTCTGATGATTGATGTAGAAAAACTCTCGGAAGAGAAGGACAGTTGGCTCAATTTGGAGATACACTTTGCAGAACACTTGAAACTGGCATAGATTGGTGATTGAGTTGGGGCCAAGATCCTGCGGTCGGAGGTCGAAAAAGTTGAGGACGTCACGGAAGAATTTTGAGCCGGGCGGCCAAAACCCCTTCTGAAGATGATCTGCGAAGACCACCACTTCGTCCTGCTTAGGTTGGGGGAGCTCTCTTCATCAGGCGCCCGCCAGCTGATTGTCGCTTGAGCCGGCAAAAGTCCTTGCCCCACGAGCTCGTTCAACATAAGAGTTGAGACCTGGGATCTGACCCAGTTGCAGGACTTGTCAGTCTTGGGAGCCTTGACGATTTCAGATTTCAACTGCAAAGGTAATAAGCCGGCGTGTTAAGCTCAGGAAGGACAAGCCGCCAGAGGCTATAACCCGGCAAAATGATAAGATAGCCAGGATAGTTAAACTTATGACCCGGATTTATGCAAGCTATGGACAGCGATGATAAGCTGGTGAAATTTATGAGCCGGCGCCAGCATTTCAGTGGTGCACTGGAATTTTCCTAAGTGTCGAGCTAGCTATAAACAAGAATCCGACGGAGCGGTGGCCGTTACAGATCTAAAAATGCTCCAAAAAAGAAAGTTAAGGACCTAAATATGGATGAACATGAGAGCCCGCTCGTCAATGCGGGTCTGTTGAAAGCAGAGCAGGGGTCTTGATAGGGAAAATGGTATTACCGCAATACTAAAAATGCTCATTTAGGTGATTCATGTGGATCTAAATCTACTGACGAGAGGAACCGAAGAACGCCGATGAACTGTGATGAACTGCGCAGTGGAATGGGGGCGCTACAGATCTAAAAAAAGAGGGATTCGGGCGTACCTGAGCGCGGCGGATGAGGCTGGAGAGTTCTTGATGAGCTCCGGCGGTGACTGGGGCGGCGAAGAGATTGCCGTCGAGGTGGCCAAAGAGCTTGTAGGCGGCGGCGTTTCGGTTGTGAGGGAGCGGGCGCGAGGAAGAAGAAGCGTAAAAAGTGAAAGTGGGGGTGAGCTGGCATATTTATAGGCATAGTAAAATTGAAACGGCAGGGGCAGAGCCCCAGGTGGCACAGTAATTTTCGGCTGCGGGCTCCTCGATTCTCGCGCCTGACAAGACGATACATACCCACTCAAAGATTCAATATGATGTCATCCCAGATTTTGCGGAAGTGGATTGTGACGTCATGAGGGAAAAAGAGCTATAAATGCTAAGTCTGAACCTGAAGGGGTGACCCATCGATCCACTTAACCCGGCAAATTGAGCCGGCCAAAGACGGCGTTCTAAAGGACCGGCTTGGGAAGCACTTGGAGAGTATATTACTAATGTTTTGCTTTTTTAGGATGAAGTTTAACGTGAATAAATTCAAGTCAAACTGAGGGCTAATGTTGGGGATGTGTACCGGCATATAGACCCGGCAGGGTGTTAACCCGGCCATAACGCAAGCTCAGCGGGTCAACGCACTGCGGGACTGAAGGACTCTATGTGGGCCGGCTTAACGAGGCCTGGCAAGGATAGGCCGGCTTAAACAGTGGGCCGGCTCACTGGAAGATGAGTGGCGTGAAGACTGTCTTGGAGAACAAGTAGGAAATAGCAGGAGGCGGGTCAAAGGACGATCCGGACTCTCATGTAATCTAGGGTTCCACCTGTATATATAAAGGGGAGCACCTGTACGAAAAAGACTAAGTTGCAACCTCCTCGAGAGTTAGGTTAGCGAATCCGCATCCTTGTAATCAAGATCTACAGCAATATAATCAAGCAGGACGTAGGCTTTTACCTCCACCGTGAGGGGCCGAACCTGGGTAACCCGGTGTCTTCTCATTCCCGATCAACCCTGTTAAGCTTCCACACTCGTGCGATGGCCTCATCTCTAAGTCCTTTCACAAGGGCATTTGCCGTGTTAAAACCATGACACATCCCGCAGCTGCGCGCCCGTGTTTCCCCGTACTCCGGCCTCCGCCCAAGTCGACGCCATCGTCATTCCCGACCACCTCCGCCCACGCTAGCTGCATAGATGGACGCGGCTCATTCGGCTCGTTCGAATGAGCCCCTCCGCGCCTCTTTTGGTCGCCGGAGGCGCAATCCCGAGCCACGCCGCAGCCTCTGTGGCTGCCGCCGGCGCGCCACCGCGTTTTAAATGCCGGTGAGCAGCTGACCGGTGTGGCCCAGCCATTAGCTTCCTAACCCCCGGCCCTAACACCCACTGACTAGTGGGGCCGGCACTGTAGCTTTTAAATTAACTGCTAATTAACCCACTGTTAACTCAGTCACTGACATAATGGGCCCACTGTGCTAATTGACTTAGTTAATTAAACTAACCAAATATTTAGCCTAACAGTCACTATCAACTGGGCCCCACTGGACCCAGTTGACCAGTCAAACCAGCTGACTGGGCAAGCCCAGTCACTGGCAGGTGGGTCCAGTGGGCCCCTTTAACCAGTCAACGTGGTCAAAGCTGACTGCTGAGTCAGCATTGACCTGGCCCACTGTCAGCCTCACAGCTGCTGCTGTGTGCACTATTTTGGGTGCATCTAGCATTTAGCCATTAATTATTTTTCAAATTTAAATAATACAGAAATCCAGAAATTCAATTTAAAACTTTGAAAATTCATATAAATTCAACCGTAAGTCAGATGTAAATAATTTATATATGAAAAATGATCAAAAAAATAAGACAAATCCGAATACGCCATCCGCTTACCTGTCACATTCTCCCAACACAGCAGACATGGAACCTTCCCCTCCGGTTCAATATACCGATAACTGCCCGGAGCTGGGAAAATATTCCCGGATATTTTCCCGCTCCGACTAAAACACTTAGTACTACATTAGTGTGTGGGAACGTTGCATGAAAACCAAAAAAATTCCTACGAAACACCCAAGATCTAATCTAGGAGATGCATAGCAACGAGAGAGAAGTGTGTCTACATACCCTTGAGCGTTAGCGTCGTAACGCGGTTAATGTAGTTGTACTCTTCACGATCCAATCGCGATCCAATCCGATCTAGTGCCGAACGGACGGCACCTCCGAGATTAGCACACGTTCAGCTCGATGGCGTCCTCTCCTTCTTGATCCAGCAAGAGAGGGGGAGGAGGTAGATGAGATCGGAACCAGCACGACGGCGAGGTGGTGGTGGTGGCAGCGGAAATCCGGCAGGGCTTCGCCAAGCGCTGACGGAACATGGAGGAGGAAGAGAGGGAGGGGGCGGCCAAGGGTGGAAGCGTGCTGCCCCCGCGCCCCTCCGCACTATATATAGAGGAGGAAACTTGAAGGAGGAGGAATAGTGCTACATGAACAGTACCACGTGAATAGTACATGTGTGAACAGTACCATGTGAATAGTAATCCCCTTTGCAAAGTAATGCCTCTTATCTCCTATTTTAAAGGGATTTGATCTTATCACTTAGGGCAGCCGCATGGGCCAAGTGGGGCTGCTGCACCTGGCCCATGAAGGGCTGCTGCGCCCCCCTTAGAGTCCATGTGGATCCTCCGTGGACTTTCGGACACCTCCGGAACCTTCCCAGTACAATACCGAAAAAAAACCGAACTTTTTTCGGAACCCAAAATATGACTTCCCATATATAAATCTTTACCTACGGACCATTCCAGAACTCCTCGTGATATCTTGGATCCCATCCGGGACTCTGAACAACCTTCGGACTTTCCACTGTTAATATCTCATTACTACCCTAGCACTATCGAACGTTAAGCGTGCGACCCTACGGGTTCGGGAACACGTAGACATGACCGAGACACTTCTCCGGTCAATAATCAATAGCGGGATCTGGATACCCATATTGATTTCTACATATTCAACGAAGATCTTTATCGGTTGAACCACGATGTTCAGGATTCGGTTAATCCCGTATGCAATTCCCTTTGTCCGGCGATATGTTACTTGCCCGAGATTCGATCGTCGGTATCTCCATACCCAGTTCAATCTCGTTACCGGCAAGTCTCTTTACTTGTTCCGTAATACAAGATCCCGTGGCTAACTCATTAGCCACATTGCTTGCAAGTTCTTTACGATGTTGTATTACCGAGAGGGCCCAGAGATATCTCTCCGTCATACGGAGTGACAAATCCCAGTCTCGATCCGTGCCAACCCAACAAACACCTTCGGAGATACCTGTAGAGCACCTTTATGATCACCCAGTTATGAAGTGACGTTTGGATACACACTAAGTATTCCTTCGGTGTCAGGGAGTTGCATGATCTCATGGTCTAAGGAACAGATACTTGACATGAAGAAAGCTGTAGCAAATAAACTAAATGATCTGATGCTAAGCTTACGGTTGGGTCTTGTCCATCACATCATTCTCCTAATGATGTGATCCCGTTATCAAATGACAACTCATGTCTATGGTTAGGAAACCTTAACCATCTTTGATCAACGAGCTAGTCTAGTAGAGGCTGACCAGGGACACGGTGTAGTTTATGTATTCACACATGTATTTAAGTTTCCGGTCAATACAATTCTAGAATGAATAATAAACATTTATCATGAACAAGGAAATTTGATAATAACCAATTTATTATTGCCTCTAGGGCATATTTCTAACAGTCTCCCACTTGCACTAGAGTCAATAATCTAGTTCACATCGCTATGTGATTAACACCCAATGAGTTCTGGGGTTTGATCATGTTTTGCTTGTGAGAGAGGTTTTAGTCAACGGGTCTGCCACATTCAGATCCGTATGTAATTTGCAAATCTCTATGTCATTCTGTAGACGCTGCTACCACGCTCCACTTGGACCTATTCCAAATGACTGCTCCACTATACGTATCCGGTTTGCGACTCAGAGTCATCCGGATCGGTGTCAAAGCTTGCATCGACGTAACCCTTTACGACGAACTCTTTATCACCTCCATAACCGAGAAACATTTCCTTAGTCCTCTTTAGGTACCTAAGGATAATTTTGACCGTTGTCCAGTGATCCACTCCTGGATCACTCTTGTACCTCCCTGCCAGACTTATGGCAAGGCACACATCAGGTCTGGTACACAGCATGGCATACATTATAGAGCCTATGGCTGAGGCATAGGGGACGACCTTCATCCTTTCTCTTTCTTCTGTCGTGGTCGAGCTTTGAGTCTTACTCAACTTCACACCTTACAATACAAGAAAGAACTCCTTCTTCGACTGATCCATTTTGAACTCCTTCAAACTCTTGTCAAGGTATGTGCTCTGTGAAAGTCTTATCAGGCGTCTTGATCTATCTCTATAGATCTTGATGCCCAACATGTAAGCAGCTTTACTCAGGTCTTCCTTTGAAAAACTCCTTTCAAACAACCCTTTATGCTTTCCAGAAATTCTACATCATTTCCAATCAACAATATGTCATCCACATATACTATCAGAAATGCTATAGAGCTCCCACTCACTTTCTTGTAAATACAAGCTTCCCCATAAGTTTGTATAAAACCAAAAGCTTTGATCACCTCATCAAAGCATATCCGTTAAGGAATGCTGTTTTCACGTCCATCTGCAAGATCTCATAATCATAAAATGCGACAATTGCTAACATAATTCTAACAGACTTAAGCATCGCTACGAGTGAGAAAGTCTCATCATAGTCAACCCCTTGAATTTGTCGGAAACCCTTTGTGACAAGTCGAGCTTTATAAATGGTGACATTACCATCAGCGTCTGTCTTCTTCTTAAAGATCCATTTATTCTCAATGGCTTGCCGATCATCGGGCAAGTCCACCAAAGTCCATACTTTGTTCTCATACATGGATCCTATCTCGGATTTCATAGCCTCAAGCCATCTGTCAGAATTCGGGCTCATCATTGCTTCTTCATAGTTCGTAGGTTCGCTGTTGTCTAACAACATGACTTCCAGGACGGGATTATCGTACCACTCTGGTGCGGAACGTACCCTGGTCGACCTACGAAGTTCAGTAGTAACTTGATCCGAAGTTTCATGATCATCATCATTAGCTTCCTCTCCGGTTGGTGTATATATCACGGGAACTTCTTTCCGTGATGTGCTACCTTCCAATTCGAGAGAAGGTACAATTACCTCATCAAGTTCTACTTTCCTCCCACTCACTTCTTTCAAGAGAAACTCCTTCTCTAGAAAGGACCCATTCTTGGCAACAAAGATTTTGCCCTTAGATCTGTGGTAGAAGGTATACCCAATGGTCTCTTTAGGGTATCCTATGAAGACGCACTTCTCCGCTTTGGGTTCGAGCTTATCAGGCTGAAGCCTCTTGACATAAGCGTCGCATCCCCAAACTTTAAGAAACGACAGCTTAGATTTCTTGCCAAACCACAACTCATACGGTGTCGTCTCAACGGATTTAGACGGTGCCCTGTTTAAAGTGAATGCGGCTGTCTCTAATGCATAACCCCAAAACAATAGTGGCAAATCGGTAAAAGACATCATAGAACGCACCATATCCAATAGAGTACGATTACAACGTTCGGACACACCATTACGCTGTGGTGTTCCAGGTGGCGTGAGCTGTGAAACAATTCCACATTGTCTCAAATGCATACCAAACTCGTAACTCAAATATTCACCTCCACGATCAGATCGTAGAAATTTAATTTTTTTATTACGATGATTTTCCACTTCACTCTGAAACTCCTTGAACTTTTCAAATGTCTCAGACTTGTGTTTCATTAAGTAAATATACCCATATCTACTCAAATCATCTGTGAAGGTAAGAAAATAACGATATCCACCGCGTGCTTCAACGCTCATTGGACCGCATACATCGGTATGTATTATTTCCAACAAGTCACTAGCCCGCTCCATTGTTCCGGAAAACGGGGTTTTAGTCATCTTACCCATGAGGCGTGGTTCGCACGTCTCAAATGATTCATAATCAAGAGATTCCAAAAGTCCATCAGCATGGAGTTTCTTCATGCGCTTTACACCAATATGACCTAAGCGGCAGTGCCACAAGTATGTGGTACTATCATCATTAACTTTGCATCTTTTGGCATCGATATTATGAACATGTGTATTACTATGATCGAGATTCAACAGAAATAAACCATTCACCAAGGGTGCATGACCATAAAAGATATTATCCATATAAATAGAACAACCATTATTCTCTATCTTAAATGAATAACCGTCTCGCAATAAACAAGATCCAGATATAATGTTCATGCTTAACGCAGGCATCAAATAACAATTATTCAGGTTCATAACTAATCCCGAAGGTAAACGTAGAGGGAGCGTGCCGACGGCGATCACATCAACCTTGGAACCATTTCCAACGCGCATCGTCACCTCGTCCTTAGCTAGTGTCCGTTTATTCCGCAGCTCCTGTTTCAAGTTACAAATATTAGCAACTGAACCAGTATCAAATACCTAGGCGCTACTTCAAGCACTAGTACGGTACACATCAATAACATCTATATCAAATATACCTTTGTTGACGTTGCCAGCCTTCTTATCTGCCAAGTACTTGGGGCAGTTCCGCTTCCAGTAACCATTCCCCTAGAAGCACTTAGTCTCAGGTTTGGGTCCAGCCTTGGGTTTCTTCACGGGAGCGGCAACTGGCTTGCCATTCTTCTTGAGGTTCTCTTTCTTTCCCTTGCCTTTCTTTTTTTAACTGGTGGTCTTGTTGACCATCAACACTTGATGCTCTTTCTGGATTTCTACTTCCGCGGCCTTTAGCATCGCGAAAAGCTCAGGGATCGTTTTCTCCATCCCTTGCATATTATAGTTCATCACAAAGCCTTTGTAGCTCGGTGGCAGTGACTGGAGAACTCTGTCAATCGCTACTTCATCTGGAAGATTAACTCCCAACTGATTCAAGTGATTATAGTACCCAGACATTTTGAATACGTGCTCACTAACGGAGCTGTTCTCCTCCATCTTACAGCTAAAGAACTTGTCGGAGATTTCATACCTCTCAACCCGGGCATGAGCCTGAAATACCAATTTCAGCTCCTGGAACATATCATATGCTCCGTGGTGCTCAAAACGTCTTTGGAGCCCCGGTTCTAAGCCGTAAAGCATGGCGCACTAAACTATCGTGTAGTCATCATTCCTTGTCTGCCAGACGTTCATAGCGTCCAGATTTGCGGGAGCGGGTGGATCACCTAGCGGTGCATCAAGGACATATACTTTCAGTGCAGCAGTGAGGATAATCCTCATATTACGGACCCAGTCCGCATAGTTGCTACCATCATCTTTCAACTTTTCTTTCTCTAGGAACGCATTAAAATTCAGGGGAGCTACAGCGCGAGCCATTGATCTACAACATTAATTTGCAAAGACAATTAGACTAAGTTCATGATAATTGGTTCTTCTAATCAAATTACTAAAGAACTCCCACTTAAATCAACATCCCTCAAGTTGTCTAAGTGTTACATGATCCACATCAACTGACCCATGTCCGATCATCACATGAGATGGGGCTGTCATCAATGGTGAACATCTCCATGTTGATCATATCCATTATATGACTCATGTTCGACCTTTCGGTCTCTCATGCTCCGAGGCCATGTCTGTACATGCTAGGCTCGTCAAGTTTAACCCAAGTATTCTGCATGTGTAAAACTGGCTTACACCCATTGTATGTGAACGTAGAGTCTATCACACCCAATCATCACGTGGTGCTTCGAAACGACGAACTTTGGCAACGGTGCATACTTAGGGAGAGCACTTTTATCTTGAAATTAAGTGAAGGAATTATCTTATAATGCTGCCATCGTCCTAAGCAAAATAAGATGCATAAAAAGATAAACATCACATGCAATCAATATGTGACATGATATGGCCATCATCATCTTGTGCTTTTGATCTCCATCTCCAAAGCACCGGCATGATCTCCATCATCACCGGCATGACACCATGATCTCCATCATTGTGTCGTCACGTGGTTGTCTCGCCAATTATTGCTTCTACAACTATTGCTAACGCATAGTGATAAAGTAAAGCAATTACATGGCGTTTAATGATTGACACGCAGGTCATACAATAAATTAAAGACAACCCTATGGCTCCTGTCGGTTGCCGTACTCATCGACATGCAAGTCGTGAACCTATTACAAAACATGATCATCTCATACATCGACATATATCACATCACGTTTTGGCCATACCACATCACAACATGCCCTGCAAAAACAAGTTAGACGTCCTCTACTTTGTTGTTGCAATTTTTTACGTGGCTGCTAGGGCAAACTATAAGAACCGTTCTTATCCACGCAAAACGACAACGGTGATATACAAGTTGCCTTTTAACCTTCTACAAGGACCACCCTCGTCAAATCAGATTCAACTAAAGTGGGAGAGACAGACACCCGCAAAGCCACTTTTATGCAATACAAGTTGCATGTCAGTCAGTGGAACCGGTCTCTTGTGCGTGGACAAGTAAGGTTGGTCCGAGCCACTTCATCCCACAATACCGCCGAATCCAAATAAGATAAAGGAAGTAAGCAATTTGAACATCAACGCCCACAACTTCTTTGTGTTCTACTTGTGCAAATACATCTACGCATAGACCTAGCTCATGATGCCACTGTGGGGGAACGTTGCATGAAAGTAAAAAAAAATCCTACGAAACACCCAAGATCTAATCTAAGAGATGCATAGCAACGAGAGAGGAGTGTGTCTACATACCCTTGTAGACCGAAAGCGTTAGCGTCGTAACGCGGTTGATGTAGTTGTACTCAGAACGATCCAATCCGATCTAGTGCCGAACGGACGGCACCTCCGAGATTAGCACACGTTCAGCTCGATGGCGTCCTCTCCTTCTTGATCCAGCAAGAGAGGGGGAGGAGGTAGATGAGATCGGAACCAGCACGACGGCGAGGTGGTGGTGGTGGCAGCGGAAATCCGGCAGGGCTTCGCCAAGCGCTGACGGAACATGGAGGAGGAAGAGAGGGAGGGGGCGGCCAAGGGTGGAAGCGTGCTGCCCCCTGCGCCCCTCCCCACTATATATAGAGGAGGAAACTTGGAGGAGGAGGAATAGTGTCGCGTGAACATTACCATGTGAATAGTACACACGGGAACAGTACCACATGAATAGTAATCCCCTTTCCAAAGCAATGCCTCTTATCTCCTATTTTAAAGGGATTTGACCTTATCACTTGGGACAGCCGCATGGGGCAAGTGGGGCTGCTGCGCCTGGCCCATGAAGAGCTGGTGCGCCCCCCTTAGAATCCATGTGGACCCTCCGTGGACTTCCGGACACCTCCGGAACCCTCCGGAACATTCCGGGTACAATACCGGAAAAAAAAACCGAACTTTTTTCGGAACCCAAAATATGACTTCCCATATATAAATCTTTACCTCCGGACCATTCCGGAGCTCCTCATGATATCCTGGATCCCATCCGGGACTCCGAACAACCTTCGGACTTTCCACTGTTAATATCTCATTACTACCCTAGCACTATCGAACGTTAAGCGTGCGACCCTACGGGTTCGGGAACATGTAGACATGACCGAGACACTTCTCCGGTCAATAATAAATAGCGGGATCTGGATACCCATATTGATTCCTACATATTCAACGAAGATCTTTATCGGTTGAACCACGATGTCTAGGATTCGGTTAATCCCGTATGCAATTCCCTTTGTCCGGCGATATGTTACTTGGCCGAGATTCGATCGTCGGTATCTCCATACGCAGTTCAATCTCGTTACCAGCAAGTCTCTTTACTCGTTCCGTAATACAAGATCCCGTGGCTAACTCATTAGCCACATTGCTTGCAAGCTCTTTACGATGTTGTATTACCGAGAGGGCCCAGAGATATCTCTCCGTCATACGGAGTGACAAATCCCAGTCTCGATCCGTGCCAACCCAACAAACACCTTCGGAGATACCTGTAGAGCACCTTTATGATCACCCAGTTATGAAGTGACGTTTGGATACACACTAAGTATTCCTTCGCTGTCAGGGAGTTGCATGATCTCATGGTCTAAGGAACAGATACTTGACATGAAGAAAGCTGTAGCAAATAAACTAAACGATCTGATGCTAAGCTTACGGTTGGGTCTTGTCCATCACATCATTCTCCTAATGATGTGATCCCGTTATCAAATGACAACTCATGTCTATGGTTAGGAAACCTTAACCATCTTTGATCAACGAGCTAGTCTAGTAGAGGCTTACCAGGGACACGGTGTAGTTTATGTATTCACACATGTATTTAAATTTCCGGTCAATACAATTCTAGCATGAATAATAAACATTTATCATGAACAAGGAAATATGATAATAACCAATTTATTATTGCCTATAGGGCATATTTCCAATAGTCTCACACTTGCACTAGAGTCAATAATCTAGTTCACATCACTATGTGATTAACACCCAACAGTCTCCCACTTGCACTGGAGTCAATAATCTAGTTCACATCACAACGCGCAGGAGTGCAAAGGGCGATGGGCCCAAGACCCCTGCGCACTTAGGATGTAGACCGGCATGTTGACCTCTCTGCTGAGCCTAGGTAGGACTACGGCGTGTTGATTATCCGAGGCCGGGCATTACCTAGGCAAGTGTGTCCGGCCAGAGTTAATCGAGCGTGTTGGGTAAGTTGGTGCACCCCTGCAGGAAAGATATATCTATTCGAATAGCCGTGTCCACGGTAACAGGACGCTCGGAGTTGTATCCCGATCTACTACAACTAGAACCGGATACTTAATAATACTAAATGGATATGTTGCTCCGAGGTCGCTTCCTCGCGGGGTAGTCGAGGAAGGATCTCTGGGCGTTGCAAATATTTATACTTGTTACTATGTGTAATGTTACGCTACTCTCTTCTGATGCTGCAAGATGCTAGTCTTCGTTAGGCTAGGCTCTTCTCCTCTATTCTGGCATTTCTGCAGTATAGTCCACAGACTTACCATCTTTCTTTGATACCGATGCATACTAGTATAGTTCTGATGTAAGTCTTGCGAGTACTTTGGATGAGTACTCGCGGTTGCTTTGCTACCTTTTTCCCCTCTACCCGGTTACTGCGACCAGATGACGGAGCCCTGGAGCCAGAGGATCCCGCAGTTGTCTACCACCCCGACGGAGCCTACATCTACGTGGAGGCTGATGACCAGGAGTAGTTCAGAGACCCCAGACAGGAGGCCTGCGCCTTTTCGATCTAGTTGTCGTTGTTTTGCTAGCCTTCTTAAGGCAAACTTGTCTAACTACGTCTGTACACAGACTATTGTTGTTTGTTGACTTATGAATTCAGGTCCTCGTGACCCCTGGCTTGTAATATAAAGCTTTATATTTAAATTTGTGTCTAGAGTTGTGTTGTGATATCTTCCCGTGAGTTTCTGATCTTGATCGTGCATATTTACGTGTATGATTAGTGCACGATTGAGTCGGGGGCGTCACACGCGCGGTACCAAACGAATCGTTCGATCTGGGGAGCTCCCAGACCACACGTCTGGCCAATATCGGCGTCCAAAATAATTTCCTAAATATGTTATAGCCCACCAGCGTTGCATTCTGTCACGGAAATCTGGTTGATGTACAACATGCATGCATGTTAAGGTCAGTTTGTAATTAGTCGCTTCGTAGTTACAACTTTTTTAATAGACCAGTTTTTTTGGCGGGGTGAAGCTGTTAATGTCAGAATTATACTCATGAACTATAATAACTATTAATGCATTCTAATTAATCAGCTTGTTGATTACATGGTGCTACCAACAAAATCAAGTAATTAACCTGACAAGTAGTGCTCTGAAGTAAGATTGGTAATGTAGAATAACTGATATATAATCATGGTGCAAGGTCCATGGGCTAAAAGTATGGCACATGTCGCTTATGAAAATTGGTTTAACACTTTGCTTATGAAAAACATAATTTCATGTAATTAGCATTAGTTAATGATTATACAGAGTAAGTTCGTCTTTTCTAGATTTCGTGTTCACTGCACCTAGTTCTACGTGTGACCTACGGAAAATAGAACATGTAACCAGATTGCTCGAATTAATCATGAACTGATGACGCCCAAAGAGTACTATAAAACAAAACTTTATGACAGATTGTCAGCGTGCTTGCAATTGGATTTGAGCGTGTTGAAAGATACCATGCCCATGATCTTTTATGGTCCATTGATAGTCAAGGGCATGCAACACATGCTCAGACTACTGGACTGACCCATTAGCAGTCAGCTCAGTGCAGAGGCCAAAATAACTGTTTCGGCCTTTTTTGGTAACTTTAACATAAAATAAACATTAGCACAAAATAAACCCGGCTGAAAATTTTAGCACGATTTGACTTATTTTAGAAACAACAAGCACCATGTGTCACACTGAATACACGGGGCTTTGGAACCATACCGGGGGCAGGTTGCGAGAATACCGGGACAGCACGAATCCCCATTGCATGTGAACGACGCAGATTAAGTCCTATGAGGTGCTCGTCCTCTACAACGAATTTTCGCGGCCGGCACGCTCTCTGATTGGTCGTTATAGCTGCCTCCTGTAGATCAAGGTGTCGCGATACTACATGCACATGACACATGCGAGGGGTTCCACGATTGACTGGTATTAATGCTGGTAGTAATGGCCCATGAACGACCGACTATTCTAGCCATAACTTTTTTTGCGCCAGTAACGGCTGTAGTTAACGAGCAATGCTTTCATTGGGTAACACATGTGTTTAATGTGTAGTGGAGATCGTGGGCGATGCCTTCGCTAGCCGACTGGCCATTGGTCTGCCTGAAACCGACTGGAGATCCTCGCCCGACTGGAGGCCTGACTTCCACTGGAAAGTGACCCTCGCTGGCCGTCCCATGGTTTGTAATCTGCATGGGCCGAGGCCTTTAGCTAGGCCGTATGTCATCGTGCGCCTCCCTGATGGGCGGTGTTTCCTATTTGGCGTCCGCTGCGCCCGTTACTGTGTTAATCACAAACCGGCGCACACCCCAACTCCGACCTGGGCCGGCCCGTTTTAGATTTTTTTTCCTGTTAAAACTACAATTTCTGCAAAAACACGGGCGTGGTGACTCGAACCAGGGACCTCTTGTACTCGAGTAAGTCGACTAACCACGCGGCCACAACGACCTTGTGTGAGAACTTCTCGCTTTTATTTTATTTATACTATCTTTCCTTTCCTTTTTTCTTTTCTTTTCCTTTTTCTTTTTTGTTTTTTCTTTCTTAAATTCTTGAACCTTTTCAAAATTGATGAACATATTTTCAAAATTAGTGAACTTTTTATAAATGTGTAAACTTTTTCCAGTTTTTTGCGAACTTTATTTCAAAATCGATGAACTTTCTTCAATTTTTTGTGAACTTTTTCCAAATTGATGAACTTTTTTCAAAATTTTGTGAACTTTTTTCAAAATCAATGAACATTTTTTCAAAATCAATGAACGTTTTTAAATTTTGTGAACTTTTTTCAAAATTGATGAACTTTTTTCCTTTCTTCAAATAACTTTTTTCCTCCTTTTATCCTTTCTTCAAATCACTTTTTTGCTTTCTTTTTATCGGTTTTTTGTTTTGGCCTTTTCTCTTCTTGCTTTTGTCTTTTTTGTTTTTCTTTTCCATTTTAAATTTCGCGATCTTTTTAAAAACCAATAGACTTTTCTTTAAAATTGATGAACTTTTTCCAAATTTGATGAGCTATTTTCAAATTATGTGAACCTTTTTCAAAATATGAATTCCTTTTCAATTTCGATGAACTTTTTTCAATTGCAATGAACTTTTTTCAGATTCGATGAACTTTTTTAAAAATCCGATGAACTTTTTTCAAATGCGATGAACTTTTTTCAAATTGATAAACTTTTTTTCAAATTGATGAACTTTTTTCAGATTCGATAAACTTTTTTTTCAAATTTGATGAACCTTTTTTAAAATTTTGATGAACTTTTTTCAAATTCGATGAACTTTTATCAAATTCAATGAACCTTTTCCAAGTTTGATGAACTTTTGTCAAATTCGATGAACTTTTTCCTTTTTGCGGATTTTTTTCCATTGGTACAAACCTTTTTGAAAATATTTGATTTCTTTCAATTCACAGTTTTTATGAATGCTTTTTCAAATTTATGTTTTCTTTATTCAAATAAGTATAGTGGATATATAATACTAGTATATATGTTTAAGGTTTGTTCTAAATGAGTGGCCAAAAGAGATTTGTTTCCACTAGTAATCAACTAACTGAGCGTGTCCCAGTGGTAACGCGTGTAGGCATTCACATTGGTGGTCGCAGTTCGAATCCCGCTTCTCTCGCTTTTTCCTTTCCTCCACGATTTGCTTTTTCTGCAGCTTGCTGGGCCGGCCCATGAGGTGGGGCGCGCGGGCGCCAGCTACCTGTTCGGGCGCTTAAAGCGTCGAACAGGAGCTCGAGCCCCTATAGGGCGCCTTCAGCGCCGGCTCAGGGGACTGGCGCCCGCGCGCAAACGAACTGGGCCGACCCAGGTCGCCTCCTTCGCTCTCGTCCCGCATGTCGCTTCGCTCCCTCGATCGCGGTTGACCGGTCGACAGTTGACCGGTCAACTGTTGACTTTTGAAAAATAAGGGAAAATTAAAAAATTGCGAAAAAAATAGAAAAAATAGAAAAAAAAATCAGGAATTCAAAAACATTCACGAATTATGAAAAGAAAGTTTACAAACTTAAACAAAATTCATGAATTAAAAAAAGTTCATCAAATTTGAAAAAAGTTCATCGATTTTGGAAAAAAGTTCATCGATTTTGAAGAAAAGTTCATCGAATTTGAAAAAAAAGTTCACCGATTTTGAAAAAAGTTCATCGGTTTTCAAAAAAGTTCACAAAATTAAAAAAAGTGCATCGAATTTTTAAAAAAGTTCACCGATTTTGAAGAAAGTTCATCGGTTTTCAGAAAAAGTTCACAAACTTAAAAAAAAGTTCATGAATTTAAAAAAAGTTCATCGAATTTGAAAAAAAGTTCGTTGAATTCGAAAAAAAGTTCACCAATAAAAGTTCACTGATTTTTAGAAAAATTTCATCTGATTTGAAAAAAGTGCAACGAATTTGGAAAAAGTTCATCGAATTTGAAAAAAGTTCAACGATTTTGAAAAAGTTCACCGAATTTGAAAAAACTGTCATAAAATTCGATGAACTTTTCTCGTCGAATTAGAAAAAGGAAAAATAATAGGAAAAAAAGAAAAAGAAAAAGGAAAGGAAAGAGAAAAAGAAAAAGAAAGAATAACAAAGGAATAGAAAGGTTGTTGATAATCAGGTCGGGGTGATTGGTCGAGTTTGCTATCGTAGCTAGCTTGGACGGGGAGGTCGCAGGTTCGAAACCTTGTTGCTCGCTGTTTTTTGCACCAGTTTTAAACGGAAAATGGGAGGGAATATGGGCTGGCCCATCTCGGCGCGGGGGTGTGCGCCCGTTTGCGTACAGTGATGGAACGGGCGCTTAAGGCGCCGTTTAGGGAATTCCCGCGCGATGGGCACTCCCACGTCAGCCACCAAACGTGCACCTGGCATGGGTGTTGTGGGCCGGCCCAGTTATCAGTTTCACTTACTTTTGGTCCGTTTTGCACCTTAGGAATTTTTAAAAATGTTCATGAATTTTAAAAATGTTCCCAAATTTAGTAAATACTCTAGAATTGTAAAAATATTAAAAAATTTAAAAATATATTCATGTATCTAATAATATTTTTGAATTTAGAAAACATGCACTAACTAAAAAAATGTTCCTGAACTCAAAAAATGTTTGTGAATTAAAAAGTGAAACAATAATAAATACAAATAAAAAGCGAACCAAAGACAGAAGAAAACCGGTAAAACGGACAAATAAAAGTAATAAGAAAAAGAAAGAAAATCGGACAAATAACATTTTAGAACCTTCCCAAAACCAGAGAGATGAAAAGAAGAAGAAAAGGGTGTACTGAACCGGTCGGATAGCAGGCCTTTACGTTTTGAAGGGTGTGCATTTAGTAGCTAAGTAGTAGTTGCGACCTATGCGAGGACTAGGAAAACCGGCAAAAACCAATGATATTTGGGGCAGAAATAGGTAAACGAGTCCTGCCCGTCCAAAGTAATGTGCACCAAGACTATATCTCGCTTATAGCGAGAGATCCTTCTGTCTCGCCTGAAGCTTTTTTCTCCCCCCGTTGTAGCTGGGCCCGCTTGTTTGTTTGGCTTTTTCTGATCGTTCTACGTTCGATGGCTGCTTTTTTTTTTAGTCTTGTGCGGCACACGTACAGGTTTGGTCCTTTGTGTTTTTGTTTCTTCATCGGTTTTTTATTTTTTTCTGTTTTTCTTCGTTTTCTTCCTGGTTTTCACTGATTTTTCTTTTCTTTCTTTGTTTTTATTTGTTTCTTTCTATGTTTTCCCTGTTTTTTTGCTTTTCTTTCTATCTTCATTTTTCTTCTTTTTCTTTTGTTTCTTTCTTGGTTTTCATCGGTTTTCTTCGTGTTTCTTTCTCTGCTTTCTCTGTTCCCATTCTTTTGCATTGGTTTTCTTCGGTTTTCAATTTCTTTTTTCGGTTTTCTTTGTTTTCCTTTGTGGTTTTATTGGATTTCTTCATTTTTCTTAGTTTCTTTGTAGATTTTCAGCGGTTTTTTATTTATCAACACATGTGAAAAAAAATTGGTACACATTCAACATTTTTTGTATACATCAAAAACATTTTTTTATATACAAGTTTAAGATTTTGAAAGAACTGATTAACATTTTTTGAAAATTTATATTTTTTATGTTTACTTTTGTTCATACATATTGTACATTTTTGGTACATATCTAATAATTTTTTTAATACATGTTTAACATTTTTAGAATAAAAGGTTAACATTTTTTGAATACATGGTCAACATTTTTTCTATACACATTTTTAACATTTTTTTGAATGCTTGATTAATTTTTTCAAATACAATATTACATTTTTTTTAATACATGGTCAACATTTTGTCTATACACATTTAACGTTTTCAAATGCTTGATTAACATTTTTCTTATACACGATTAACATTTTTTGAATAAATGGTCAACATTTTTCTATACACATTTAACTGTTTTCAAATGCTTGATTCAAATTTGCTAAATACTTGTTTAGCATTTTCTGAATACATGGTCAGAATTTTTCTTAAAACATTTAACTTTTTTCAAATACTTGTTTAACATTTTTTCAAATGTTTGATTCACATTTTTTAAATACACGATCAAGTTTTTAAATTCACATTGTATTTTTTTTCAATACATTTTTTGTATACATGAGAATTTTTTTCTCTTAACACATTTAATATTTTGAAATGCTTGGTTAACTTTTTTTCAAATGTTTTATGTATAGCATTTTTTGTAATATATTTAGTTAGTATATTTTCAAGTATAAACAAAAGTAAAAGAGAAAGAAAGCAAAAAACAAAAAAAACATGGAAAAAATGAGGCTGTGTCCTCCCATGCGCCTGTGCCGGCCTATCTCGCGCCTCCCTTCAGGCGAGGCTTCCCTCTATCTCGCGTGAAGCGAGACATAGAGGCACCCAGTAATGTGGGGCTATCGCCCTGGGCATGTGATAAAAAATACCCGCATAGCTCTGTAAACCAACACAGCCCAATGATCTAAGGTCAACATAGCTTAATGTACCGAATTGGGCAAAAACTCATTATATGTGTGACAAAAACAGGTAATAAAATCCTTTGCAAATATAAATGCGAGAACTTTGCTATTTGTACATAGAACACCATCTAGTTCAATAGTATCGCATGCTTTTCCTTTCCCCTCTTTCTCAAAACACACAAACTCACGGCTCACGGCTAAAAATCAATCGTGTATAAAAACATGCAAATGTGTTTTTTTATATTATAAAGCCATACATGGCAATTTTATTTGGGTATCCACTTTGCCTCAGTAGTCGCATCGATATACTCGTTTGTGGTTAACTCTTCACTCACGAGTAGTATAACCGGTATGTTCAGATTTGATCACTTACTCACAAGTACTACAAATGTGGGTAGGTTGTTCACTCCGACTCGATAATCGTGGCAAGATATATGATGAGAGCACTAGACAAATGCATTTTCGCAAACCCATATATGGCATTCTTGTTTGCTTCGCCTGTCCATTTTGCATTGATAGTCACGCCAAGATACTCGGATGTGGTTAACTCTTTACTCACGAGTAGTTTCACTAATATGTTTGGATTCGATTGCTTACCTTCTTTGTGATGATCCGATCGCTTACTCATGAGTATTATGCCACATGGGTAGCTTGTCAGCATAGCGGCGCCAAGATATATGATGAGAGCACTAGGCAAATGCCTTTTAGTAAAGCCATATATGACGTTCTTGTTTGGTTAGCTTGTCCATTCCGCCTTGACAGTCACTCAGGATACTCACTTGTGGTTAACTCTTTACTCACGAGTAGTTTAACCGGTATTTTTTGATTTGATCGCTTACTTACGAGTAGTATGACCTGCATTATTGGATTAGATCACTAACTCATGAGTAGTATAACCACTATATTTGGATTCCAGTAAAAAAAGAGAAAGAAATATCTTGAAGTTAATGTTACACTGAAGTGAGCCAGGAGTGAGCAACTGCAGGGACAGACAGTGAGAGCACATGATGTGTTTGTTGGGTCTACTAACTTGCACTTCTTTGCCAGGCTATTGATCGTGCCGACATGTAGCCCCCCAACAGATCCAACTGATTGATCTATCAATCAAAAGAGCATCAGTGTGTGTAAATGGATGGACAAACTAACTAAACCCACTCAAAAACAGACCATAACGAGACCTTTTACAGTATATCAAAATAATATGAGCCGTCCATTTTCAGTTATTTAATGGACTAGATCCATCAATACTACTAGAAAAAAATCAGTAGTATATTTTGTTGAAGGGGTAAAATTGGAAGGCATACAAAATAAAATCCATGTGTTTTCTTCTCGTCAGAGTGCTCTGACGGGACTGCAGAGACTGGTCCGGACGTGAGATGCAACGGACACGATTGTACATAGTCGATGGCTTCTTGCCGGACGGTATTTTTGGCCGAGGAAATCACCATGTACAATAGATTGATTGAGCATGTCCGGATGCACTAGTTCGTACGGATCAGTCGATTGTTTTCCGGCGATCAAGCCGGCGGCTGCGGCCGTTGCACACAAGCCACGCAGGCACAAGCAGCGGGGGCATCTCGGAGGGAGCTGCAGCGATGACGGCGCCAGAAGTTGTAGCAGCGGCTCCGTGGCCTGCTGGTTGATTCGATGCCTGGTAGGAGACTTGGAGCCCCTACTTGAAGGGCACGGAGGCCAGCTCCATCAATTGTTGGACATGCGCCGTTGATGACCGGCGACGGCAACGCGCGACGAGGCTTCACGAGGGAGCCCCTACTTGAAGGGCACGGAGGCCAGCTCCGATCAATTGTTGGACATGCGCCGTTGATGACCGGCGACGGCAACGACGAGGCTTCACGAGGATGGTTACCGCCAGGGATTTTACAAATTAAGAAACAATAAAATGACAAAACTACCCCTCTATTTAACGGCTTAGATGATTCAATACTACCTGGTTCCAGAAGTAGTACGATATACCGTAAAAAAACTCATAACCCTTTTCTTATATCCGAAAAATACTAAAAAATATTATAAAGTGCAGCCGGATAGATCCAATCTATTCTTGAAATAGACAACTCGCACACACTCCCTTTCCAAAAAAAAAAATCAAAACACCAACCACTACAGTTAGATTTATTAGATTTGTTGCTAAAATATCGGTATTAAGCCCGAAACTGCCAGCGGATGGCCCCTGAGGTAAAAAAACGAAAGAATGAGTTACATTTTTCATATGCTCTCCTCTTATAGATAGGACGAACAAAGAGCAAAGTTTTTCGATCACTTACTTCGCTCGCCCTTTTTTATCGGTTTTTTAATGCAAATAGATTCAATCTAGTAATTAGGAGAGAAAGAAAAAACCCAAGAAAAGCAAAAGTAACTTTCGAAGGTTCAGTTACGGAAGCCCTACCCAATGGAATGTTCCGCGTTCGGTTAGAGAATGACACCATCATCCTAGACTATATTTCAGGAAAGATCTGGTCTAGTTCTATACGAATACTGATGGTCTAATTATTGCGATCGACCGACGAACGGATCAACACAACACGCAGTAACTGATAGAATTTGGTTTAATTACTAGACATATCGTCCACATATGATTAGTTTTACAGTTTGCTGGTGGCGGTGGTGGTTGGTGCAGCGCCATCAGCGGCGTACTTCTTGAGTGCGTCGCCGGCGTGATGGAGGTTATCCGGCACGGGCAGGTTGCAGAGCAGCGTCACCTTGGCCTCGGCGATCTGCGGCCCCTTCTTCGTCTCCGCCTCCGTCGACGCCGTCGGGTCCATCTTCCACAGCTTCACCTCCCACACCTGAATTGCTTCTGAATTGTTTCATGCATGTCCGAGCGAGCTTAGCTAGACGATTAGGTATTTAGGTTCATAGTCCAGGTTCCAGTGCAGACCTGGGTGGAGCGGCCGAGGTGGACGGGGACGGCGCGGGCCAACACGACGTCGCCGAGGGCGGCGCTGCGGAAGTGGTTGATGCTGAGGTGCACCCCGGCGACGCCGCGGTAGCCCGACGCCATGTGCGCGCCCATGCTAGCCAGCGCCTCCGACACCAGCGCCGACACGCCGCCGTGCAGCACCTTGAAGGGCTGGCAGCAGCGCTCGGTGACGGGGAGCCTGCCGGCGAGCAGCGCGGGGGAGACCGTCTCGATCTGGAAGCCCACCACGTGCAGCACCCGGTCCAGCTCCGCCGTGTCGATGGCAGTATTGTTGGGGCTCGCGGCCGCCGCCATGGCTGCTACGTAGGAGCACCGCGCAGAGCCTGCCTCCAAGTAGATGAAGAAGAAGCAGGGCCAGCCGTGCAATGATTAGTTGCAGTAGTACACACAGTGCTGAAGCTGTAGTTGGATGATGGTCATTAGTGTCAAAAACGCTTTTATATTATGAGACGAAGTGAGTATCTTTTTGTTCTGTAGCGTCAACAACCATACTAAAACTGGTGATAAAAGTAGCTGCCATGCGAATTCCATTTCCGTGCCGCACCTCTCCTCCATCGTACAGATAAGAGCAGCTCACCTCCATCGAAACTCTATGTGGCCTATGGACCTTTTGTTAGGCGTACGTGGCCCATCATTGATATCATGCTTTGTGTGATGACTGGCCCATTTGGCTACTATTTTTATCACACTGTGAAGGTTAGACATGCGAGAGCTATATCTCGCTTAGAGCGAGATGGAAGAAGCTCTCGCCGGAAGCGTCTGCAGTTATGGGCCGGCACATTTTTCGTGTTTTAGCTCACTTGCTTGCTGCGTTCGTTCCGTCGCCACTGTCGCGCTGGTTATTTTTTTCTTGTCGCTGTTGTTGCCTTCGGTCCTCGCTGCACTGGTTAGGTTTTATTGGGTGTTTTTCTGTTGATTTCTTTTGTTTTTTCTAATGATTTTCTTCATTTCTTCACCGGTTTTTAGGGATTTTTTTAGTTTTTCTTTGTTTTCTCACCGGTTTTCTTAGTTTCTTTTTTGGTTTTTTCTTTTATTTCTTTTTTTCCTTTGTTTCTTTCTCGGTTTTCACTAGCTTTTTTTTCTTCATTTTTTATTTGGTTTTGTTTGTTTCTTTCTCGTTTTCATTGGTTTTCTTTGTTTTTTTTCTTGGTTTTCACAGTTTTCATTCTTTGCATTGGTTTTCATTGCCTTTTGTTTATTTACTTTCTTTTTTGTCAGTTTTCACTATTTCCACTCTTTTTCCATTGGTTTTCTTCTGTTTTTATTTTCCTTTTTTATTTGTTTTTCTTCAGTTTTGTTTCTTTTTCTTTGTTTCTTTTCATTGGCTTTCTTCGTTTTTCTTGGTTTCTTTGTCTATTTTCATCGGTTTCTCTTTTATTCAACACATGACTACTTTTCTCAGTATATTTTTAGTGTACACATGAAAAAAATTTGTTGACACATGTTGAACATTTTTCAAATAAATGATGCACTTTTTTCTTTAAATACAAGTTTTGAACACTTTTTTGAATACATGGTCAACATTTTTCAAATACATGGTGAACATTTTTTAAATACAGAATTAAATTTTTTTAAATATATATGTTTTTTATGTCTAATTTTATTTAATGTGTGTTGTACATTTTTTTTCGTATACATCATTAACAGTTTTTTATACACATTAACATTTTTTAAATACATGATCAACAATTTTTTTTCATATACATTGTATACCTTATTCGTATACATGAAAAAAATACTATACACATTTAACAATTTTCAAATGCTTGATTACCATTTTTCAAATACTTGAATAACATTTTTCAAATACTTGATTAAAAAAAATTATAAACATGATCAAATTTTTTTCATACACATTGTATATTTTTGTATACATTATTCGTACACATGAGAAACATTTTTCCTATACACATTTAACATTTATCGAATGCTTGATTAACATTTAACATTTTTTTTCATACACATTGTATATTTTTGTATATATTAGGATTTAAAAGATATGAATATTTTTTTAAAGCATTTTTCGAATGCTTGATAAACATGAAGAGAAAGGCGACCGGCTCGGCCGCGTCGCCGCCACTCTGCCTTGCCGGCACAGGACACCCGTCCCCTCCCCCAGTCCATCCAGCCACAGCCCCCACAGCCAGATCTCCCCTTCCCCCCGATCTTTCTCAGCTGAGCAGCTCTCCTGGAGGCTGGAGCTCGGAGGACGAGGAGAGCGAAGCAGTTCCGGAGACGCCGCCGGCTCTTCAGATCCAGGTGCCCGACGCCTCCTCTCGCGAGAGGGACCTTTGTCGGCCTGCCAGGGATCCGGGTGGCTGCTACTTTGCTGTGGGGGAGGCTGCAGAGTGGTCTGCTGCTGGCTGTGTAGGACGGGCTCAGAATGGAGAGGGCTGCAGCAGATGCGTGCTGCCTGCTGTTGGCTACAAGGGATGCGCCCAAGATGAAGATGGATGCAGCACATGTGTGCCCGCGGCCCTGGCTCCCTCTGCAGAACAGTCGCACGCTGCTGCTTCATCCTCCTCTGCTCCAAGGCCTCGCCTCAAGTCAGTGGTTGTTCAAAAGCATGCCTTGGTGTTCGACGGAGATGCTGCGACTGCCGTAGACTGTGAGGGTTGGATTGATGTGTGGGGCCGTAAGGAGGCCGCGGATGTGTTCAAGGGCAGGCATTTTGCGCCGGTGCAGCGTCCGGTGGTCAGCCAGGAGGAGCGTGCCACTTACCTCAAGTGGATGGCTGGGCGTTGCTTCCGTTGCCTCAGTCGCAAGTACTTCACCGCTGATTGCCAACAACCGCTCAAGTGTTGGCGCTGCTACAAGGATTTTCACCTTGCGAGTCAGTGCTCTCTCCCTCCGTGGAAGTCCTCTCGCTGGCCCTCGGCTTGCTGTTGAGGTGTCAGCTGGCATTGCTTCGAGGCCGCACTCCTACGCTGAAGTCATATTGGCTCCATCCGTAGGAGCTCGTCCAGCTCGTCTTGCGGATTGTCGCCCCCCCCCCCCCCCCCCCCCCCCCCCCTTGCGCTCTTATTGAGCAGGATGTTGTTGCTGCGATGCTTAGGGCTGGACCGGTGGAGATCGACGATTGCCGGCATGACCCGATGCTCGACGAAGCCATGCCACCATCTCTCCAGTTTGCGCCTGTGATCAACTGTCCGCTATGCCTTGCTTGGTGTGATGATGTGATCTCGGATCCCGTTGTTCCGTCCATGGGTGGTGCAGATTTTGTTGACCCCATGTTTTCTGAGGCGTTAGGCTGCTCTATGACCACCAACGTGCTCTCCCCTGCATTAATTTCGGTGGAGCCATCTGCTTCCTTGCTGAGCAACGGGTTCAGTATGGAGCACACGATGGGGACCTCCGGCAAACCTAGCACGGAGGTTGGGTCTCAAGCTGAGGAGGGGCATACTGATGCGGATGTGACTCATGCTACTGTTTCACCATGCTCGGTGGAGGAATTTCTCAGTTCGGTTACTCGTGTTATCCCATGTCCTCTGGAGACCCCAATGCCCTTGTGGTCGGAGGAGAAAGATGAAGATGATGCAACTCCCCCTGAGCGGCGTAGTGGGCGTCTCGATAAGAAGAATAAAGCTTGCAATCCGACGGCCAAGCACGCGGAGCATAGGTTGATGGAGGCTTTTGGTGAGTTCCCAGAGGTGAGCAAGAAGGAAGGGGAGAAGAACATGATGAAGGCCTATGTTGATTTGTACAATAAGCCGCTTTCATCGCAAGCGATCGCGGCGATCCGAGCTTTGGCGGGCATCAACGATAAATCAAAGGGGGTCACTGCTAAATGTTAGTTCATGTTGGTTCGATACATAGGCGGTCGAGAGGCTCGGGGTGCTTGAGATATTTGGTTTTTGCTTGGTTTTTCCTTAATTAACCGAGATGTGTATGGTTTTCGGATCCGGTTTCTCTCATTAATTGGATTAACTCTTCTTTTTCTTAATGCAATTGTGGGAACTACCCGCCCTCTCACGTGGTCCCGTCAAAAAAACAATTACAGACAAGGCTCACCTGTTTGTTAGAAAGCTTTTGCCGAAGAGAATCAAATAAAAAATAATCGCGCCAGGTAGGTGTCGAACCTACGGCCTTCCGCTTAGGAAGCGGACGCTCTATCCACTGAAATACAGACGATGATACGTTTCGTTTCTAATTTGATGGGTGCTAGAAAAAATTTGGCAAGTGGCAACTGAATTTCACAAAAAATGAACACCGTTAGTTTTTCTCAGATTTAACTTTGGACTAGTAAAACTAAGCGAATATGAATTTGTTGTCGCAGGGAACGAGACGTTCGAGAAGCTTGGCACGATCGGGACGTTGTCGAACATGCTGGTGTACCTGAAGATGGTGTACCACATGCCGAGCGTCATCGCCGCCATCCTCCTCAACGTCTTCTCCGGCACGAGCAACCTTGCCACCGTCTTTGGCACCTACGTCAATGACACCTACCTCGGCCACTACACCATGCACCATCGCCGCCGCCACCGTCTCCTCCTTCATCGGCATGCTCATCCTCACCCTTGCCGCCGCAATCCACGCCCTCCACCGTCCGGCGTACAACGCATCCAAGGGGCAGCTGTGCGAGGACCCCACCGGCTCCAAGTTCGCCGTGCTCTTGGTGTCCTTCTTCCTGGTCGTCGACGCCGGCGGCATCCGACCCTGCAACCTGGCATTCAGGGCCGACCAGTTCAACCCGCGCACCGCGGATGCCCGTCGCGGCATCACTAGCTTCTTCAATTGGTAATACTTCACCTTCACCATTGCCATGATGTTCTCCGCCACCGTCATCATCTATCTCTAGAGCAACGTCAACTAGGCCATGGGGCTTATTAGAGTATAGGTCGGTTACGTTACCATATCCGGCAAGGTTTGGAATTATAATCTATCTCTATTAGTCTTGGAGCCCAAGTCTTGTAATCTATATAAACAGCCCTTTGAGGCCCCAATCAATACAAGTTATTATTCTCCAAACTATCATGGTATCAGACGCCTAGGTTTTCCGCACCTGGCATGGCACCACCACCCGTGCCGCCGCCCCGGCCGACTCGGCCCCTCTTCTCCATGACCGAGTTCCGCGCCGCCGGCACCCCCACTTCTTCTTCCTCCTCCACACCTACCCAAACATCTCCTCCTCAATTCCCAATTATC
Source organism: Elymus sibiricus (assembly GCA_039707655.1). Lineage (NCBI taxonomy): Eukaryota > Viridiplantae > Streptophyta > Magnoliopsida > Poales > Poaceae > Elymus > Elymus sibiricus. The sequence continues at coordinate 17,100,067 of CM077672.1, read as the reverse complement.
TCCCTCGCCGACACCATTGCCGACGTCTCCCCCTTCATCCCGATCTCGTTAGATCTTGGCGCCCACAACTACTACCATTGGCGCCACCTTTTCACCATCCATCTCGGCCGCTGCGGCCTCCGCCACCACATAGATCCATCCTACCCTCCGCAACACGCCGATCCTCGCTGGGTGAAAGATGATCTCACCATCATCCAGTGGATTTACACACGCATCTCCACGGAGCTCTTCACTCTGGTCTCCTCCGACGACGCCACCGCCGCCGAGCTTTGGGCGTCACTTCAGCAGCTGTTCCAGGACAACTCCGACGCGCGCATCAACGCCCTCAACACCGAGCTCCGTACGATCGTCCAAGGAGATGCCCCGGTCACCGTTTTCTGCCAGCGAATCAAGGCGATCGGCGACGAACTTCGTGAACTCGGCGATCACATCGACGATCGCGCCCTCATCAACGCTCTCCTTGTCGGCCTCGGCGAGCAATTCGAGAAGCAGCAGTCCTTCATCCCCATGCTCAAGCCCTACCCCACCTTCAAGGAGGTTCGCTCCCTCCTCCAGCAAGAAGAGAAGAATCAAGCTCGCAAGGCGCAACGGCCGCCGCAGGTGTTTCACGCTGCCGCTTCTGCCGCGGCCAGGCTTGCCGGGGCCGCGCCTGGCGTGCCGCACCAATATGCCGCCCCCTCCCCTCCTCCCGCGCCGGCAGCAGCTACTCCACCGCCTCCAGGCTGGCGCACGAGCCCGAACTACCGGGGCAAGAATCCGATCTACCGGCCCCCTGCATCTCGCTCTGCCGGCACTGCCCCAGCTCCGTCATCGGCCTCTCCATCGCCACCGGCCCCCTCCACGTGGCAGTCTCCGCACGATCCCTGGACTGGCCTTGTTCAAGCTTGGCCGATGCCCTGGTCGGCTCCTTCGCCGTACGGTGCCCCGCCTGCTTTCACGGGCACGTGGAGCCCTGGCCTCCGCCCGACAACCGGCTCTCCTGGCCTCCCTGGGCCCAAGCCGCCGGCGCATGTCTACACCGCCACTCCTACGCCACCTCCCAGCGCGCCAGGACTACCACCACCCTACTATACCTTGCTGGCTTCTTATGGCACCTTGCCGGGCTTGCCGGGCTTGCCGGCCTCTTACGGCACCTTGCCGGGCTTGCCGGGCTTGCCGGCCCCGACGGCATACTACCAGTCGCCGACCCTGCCCTACGCTCCCATGCACGCTCCTGGCCCCTCTGCTCCTCCCCAGCAGCCGGCCTGGGATCAAGCCGCCTTCCTCAACGCCATGAACAACTTTACACTCAATAACGAAGGTACGGATTGGATTTTCGATTCTGGTGCTTCCTCGCATATGTCTTCAAATATGAATTTGCTGTCAGCTTGCTCTCCTTCTATTTTTTCTACGATCACCATTGGTGATGGTTCCACCATACCTGGTTCCGCCACCGGTCACTCTTACATCCCTTCCTCTTTCGGCGATTTTCTTCTTCGCAATATTCTTGTTTCTCCTTCCCTCATCAAAAATCTTATTTCTGTTCGCCAATTTTGTATTGACAATCGAGTAATTTTGGCTTTTGACCCTTTTGGTTTGTCTGTGAAGGATCTGGCAACGGGGGAGGTACTCGCTCGGTACAATAGCACGGGCGATCTTTATCCGCTTCATGGCACACCCACGTCCACTCCCCGTGCCATGCTTGCTTCAGTGGACTTGTGGCATCGTCGTCTAGGACACCCCAATAAATCAACCTTGTCATCTTTGCTGCAAGAATTTTGTATCCCTAGTTCTAGTGTTCCTCATAATCCCTCTCTTTGTACTGCCTGTCAATGCGGCAAACATGTTAGATTACCTTTTGGAACCTCTACTACCATTAGCACTTTTCCTTTTGAGTTAATTCACTGTGATTTATGGACTTCTCCCGTTCCTAGTGTCTCTGGTTACAAATATTATCTTGTGATTTTGGATGACTACTCTCATTATATTTGGACTTTTCCTCTCCGCGCTAAATCTGAAGCACATGCCATCTTTCTCAATTTTCGACAATATGTTCTTACACACTTTGGCTTGCCTCTTAGATTTATTCAATGTGATAATGGTCGAGAATTTGACAACACTCAAAACCGCACCTTCTTTCTCTCTCAAGGCATTCTTCTTCGTTTTTCTTGCCCTTATACCTCCCCTCAAAACGGTAAAGCTGAACGTTCTCTTCGCTCCATTAATGATATTCTTCGCACCTTGCTCCTACAAGCTTCTCTACCCTCTCGTTTTTGGGCCGAAGCCCTCCGCACTGCCACTCTACTTCTAAATATTCGTCCCACTAAGACTTGTCCTCTTTATTCGCCTTTTCAATCTCTTTTTCTCTCTCATCCCGATTATTCTTTTTTCCGTGTTTTTGGCTGTCTTTGTTTCCCGAACACTGCCTCTACCGCCTCCAACAAACTCGAACCCCGTTCACTTCCTTGCATTCATCTTGGTCTTTCTGATGATCACAAAGGATATCGCTGTTTTGATCCATCTTCTGGTCGCATGCTTATCTCTCGCCACGTCACATTTGATGAAAACACGTTTCCTTTTTCTGTCACTCACACCGCATCAATCCCTACCGCCACTCCCTCTCCCACGGCAAGGCCAGCAAGCCTGGGCAGCCCGGCAAGCCTGGCACCGGCCCGACCGGCCAGCCCAAACCCGGCAAGTCTGGCCAGCTCGACAATCACAGCACCAGCAGACCCGGCAAGCACGGTCCCGGCAAGCACGGTCCCGGCAAGCACGGTCCCGGCAAGCCCGGTCCCGGCAAGCCCGGTCTCGGCAAGCCCGGTCCCGGCAAGCCCGGCACGCCAGACAAGTCCGGCAACCCCGGCCACCTCGGCACCGCCAACCTCCCCGCCACCCCTACCACCCAACGCCGTCCCCATTCCACCACCCACAAATGATCACGTCATGTGCACCCGCGGCAAACGCGGATTTCTTCTACCCACCAAACGCCTCAACCTCACAGCCACCCCAACCCCGGCAAGTCCGTCCAGTCCGGCAACCCCGGCAACCTCGGCCCTTTCTCCTATTCCCTCTTCTTACAAACGAGCTCTTCTTGATCCTCTTTGGCTCTCAGCTATGCGCGATGAATTTAACGCTCTTCAGCAAAATAATACATGGACTCTTGTTTCCACACCTCCTGGCGTTAATGTTGTTTCTGGAAAATGGGTTTTTCGACATAAATTTCATTCTGATGGCACTCTTGCTCGTTACAAAGCCAGATGGGTGTGTCGTGGTTTCTCTCAGCAACAGGGCATTGATTTTGATGAAACTTTTTCTCCTGTTGTTAAACCCAGTACTATTCGAGTTGTTCTTAGTCTTGCTGTTTCCTCCTCTTGGCCCATTCATCAGCTAGACGTTAAAAATGCTTTTCTTCACAGCACTCTTAATGAAACTGTTTATTGTCAGCAACCATCTGGTTTTGAGGATCCCTCTTCTCCCAATTCTGTTTGCCTTCTTCACAAATCTCTTTATGGTCTTAAACAAGCTCCTCGTGCATGGTTTCAACGTTTTGCTACCTTTATTCAAACAGTAGGCTTCATTCCCTCCAAATCTGATTCTTCCTTATTTATTTTTCGCTCATCTTTCCACATTGCCTATCTCTTGCTTTATGTTGATGATATAGTTATCACGGCTAGCTCTGACTCTTTTCTTCAACATATAATCTCTTCTCTTAATCATGAATTTTCCATGACTGATCTTGGTCCTCTTCATCATTTTCTTGGCGTTACCGTTTCTCGTACAAAATCTTCTCTTTTTCTCTCTCAACGATCCTATCTTTTAGACTTGCTTTCTCATGCTGGTATGTCTGATTGTCAACCCACTCGTACACCGGCCGGCGTTGGTGCCAAGTTGTCGGCTGATGGTGATCCAGTTTCTGATCCCACTTTGTATCGTAGCATCACTGGCGCTCTCCAATATGCCACTCTCACTAGGCCCGACATTTCTTACTCCGTTCAGCAAGCCTGTCTTTTTATGCATGATCCTCGTGCTCCTCACCTTGCTCACGTCCACCGCATTCTTCGCTATTTAAAAGGAACTCTTGATCATGGTCTTCTCATTAATTCTTCTTCCCCGACAAGCTTGACAGTTTATTCTGATGCAGACTGGGCAGGTTGTCCAGATACTCGACGGTCCACATCCGGATTTTGTGTTTATTTGGGTGATAATCTTGTTTCTTGGTGTTCTCAAAGGCAGGCAACAGTTTCCAGGTCTTCTGCTGAGGCTGAGTATAGGTCGGTTGCTCATGCTGTGGCTGAAGCGGTGTGGCTGCGTCAGCTTCTCGTGGAACTTCATCGCCCACTGGATCGTGCCACCATCGTTTATTGTGATAACATCTCCGCAGTATACATGGCTTCCAATCCAGTTCAGCATCGTCGCACCAAGCATATTGAGATTGAGATACACTTCGTTCGAGAGAAGGTGGCTCTTGGCGAGGTTCGCGTTCTTCATTTACCTACCAGTGCTCAATTTGCTGACATTTTCACCAAAGGACTTCCGACTGCATCTTTCACCGACATACGCTCCAGTCTCAACATCGTTACTCCTGACGCTGAGACTGCGGGGGGATATTAGAGTATAGGTCGGTTACGTTATCATATCCGGCAAGGTTTGGAATTGTAATCTATCTCTATTAGTCTTGGAGCCCAAGTCTTGTAATCTATATAAACAGCCCTTTGAGGCCCCAATCAATACAAGTTATTATTCTCCAAACTATCAGGGCTCACCGTGCACACCGCGCTGATGGGTCTCTCCTGCGCCGTGTTCTTCATGGGCACGCGCCTCTACGTACGCGTCCGCCCCGAGGGTAGCCCCTTCACTAGCTTCTCCCAGGTCCTCGTCGCAGCTACCCGCAAGCGCCACCTTCGTCGAGCTCCTCATGGCACCAAGGCCGAGCTATTCGACCGGCCGCAGCGGAGCAAGCTCAAGTCCAAGCTGGCCTACACCGACCAGTTCGCATGCCAGGACAAGGCGGCCGTGCGGACCCCCGAGGACGCGCTTTGCTCCGATGGGAGGACGCCATCAGACCCGTGGCGGTTCTGCACGGTGCAAAATGTGGAGGAGGTGAAGTGCCTCGCAAACATCATTCCAGTTTGGTCATCGGGGATCGTCTACTTCATCGTGCTCACCCAGCTGGGCACCTACGTCGTGCTCCAGGCGGCGCAGACCGACCGGCGGATCAGCAACTCCAACAGCTTCCAGATCCCGCAGGGCTCCTTCGTCGTCTTCCAGATGCTCTGGATCCCTGTGTATGACCAGTTCGTGGTACCGGTGCTCCGCCACTTCACGAAGCGCGAGGGCGGCATCACCTTGCTCCAGCGGATCGGTGTCGGGCTGGCGCTGTCTGTGGCGACGATGTTGGTGTCAGCCGTGGTGCAGCAGCGGCGACGGAGGATGGGCTCGTCGATGTCGTGCTTCTGGTTGGTGCCCCAACAGTTGTTGGTAGGCTTGTCGGAGGCGTTCGGAGCCATCGGGCAGATTGAATTCTACTACCGGCAGTTTCCTGAGAACTTGCGGAGCGTGGCGGGGACGCTCTACTTCCTGGGGTTCGCACTGGCAAGCGACGCGAGCGGGTTGATGGTGACGATGGTGCACCGGGCGACGCGGGGCTGGGCCGCCCGGGCGGCCGGACTGGCTGGCGCAGGACCTGGACTAGGGCAGGGTGAACCTGTTCTACCTGGTCATGGCTGCCTCTACTTCGTGGTCTGCGCGCGGTGGTACTGATTCAAGAATTCCGACGATGATGTCGCCCACGCCGATGGTGATGTCGAGCTCGACGAAGAAAGCCCGAAGAAGACAGCGAATGCGGCGCCGGTTTTGTTTAATTAGGCCGTGCGTGATGATTAGTACCCCTCCGTCCCATAATATAGAAACGTTTTTCAAGCTATGCCTTAATCTACCAATCTATGCAGGCATGCATCCGAGTATATATAATACTCCTTCTGTCACATAATATAAGAACGTTTTTCAAGCTAACATGCCCGAGGTATATATGTAGAGCATGATTATTGGTCGATCGTGGGGAATCAACATGCATGCTAGCTCTATACATATTTGGGATTAATCAAACCCATACAGGGGATATATATCTGATCTGATGCTGGGATAATACGCCTGGCATGCAGGGAATAGCAAAAGCAGAGCACAGCAAAACAGAGCAGTGCGTCTCCTGAATCTTGTTGGTTTACACACACAAACTATGCACACCCAACTTGCATGAATACCTGCTGGCAAATTGAAGGCTTGTGAGGGAGGGTGGGAGGAGGAGAAAGTGAGGGTGGCGTCTGCAGGGGGTAAAAATGGGGAGAGATATGCCCAAGTTTTTTACTACCTGCAGAGAGGATCAGACGGCTGAGATCGGAGAGTGGAGCGATTGGACGACCGGTAAATCCAAATCGTTGAGAAGCCCCCCATCCCTTCCACCAATTACCTCTTTAGATGCCAATTAATGTCCTAGAGTAATCACTTACCACGGCTCGTCTGCGGCGTGAGGACTTTCAACATCTAGAGGACAAAGTTGCTGGCAAATTGAAGGTTTGGAGTGGCAAGCACCTTACCATATCTGGGAGGGAGGTGATGGTAAAGTCTGTGCTCACCTTGCTTGCTATTTACTACCTCACGCCACTTGATGTTCATGTGGAAGTTCTGAATTAGTCTATTGACATGCTTTGACGTGCCTACCTACGGGCAGCTTGCGACAAAGTTTCGGGCGGCAAATGCAAACTTAACTAGGATATGGTCTGTCATCCCAAAGAGTTTGGTGGCCTAGGTATCCTCAACCCGGGCAAGTTTGCAGCGGCCCTCAGGATCCGATGACTGTGGTTGGAATGGATATATGCCTCTAGGACTTGGATCGGTTTGGGTACCCCTTGTACGTAATGAGAGAAATAGCGATCTTTTTGTGGCTGCAACTTCGGTGACCATTGGAAATGGGGAGAAAGCACAGTTCTGGCTGTCTCCGTTGCTTGATGGCTCGAGGCCTAAGGACATCGCCCCCAATATTTTTGATTTATCCTCAAAGAAGAAAAAGTCCATAAAAGTGGCAATGGAGAACAATGAGCGGGTTACTTGGATCGACATAAGCCATGGGCTCACCGTTGAGCACATCCAAGAGTTCTCTTCCCTCTGGGAAATGTTGAGTAGAGTTCAGCTGACTCACGACGTCGTGGATACCGTTAGATGGAAGCTCACGTTAGATGGCTCCTACTCTGTGACGGAGTCAAATCCAACAGATCTCGGGTAGGGGGTCCCGAGCTAGTAGCCTTGACACGATGGTAATAGTAGACGCGGGGTTTTACCCAGGTTCGGGCTCTCTCGAAGAGATAATACCCTACGTCCTACTTGTGTTTATTGTATTGGGATATAGTACAGAGTATATGTGTCTACCACGAGATTATTGTGTAAGATTCTAATGATTTATCGACTAGCTTAGCCTCGGTTTATATAATGTACCGGAGGCCTAGGATAACTGGAGTCCTAGTCGGCTACGTCGGTGGAGAGGAGTCCTTGTCTTGTATGCCAAGTCTTGAGGAATCTTCGTTGTATGCGTCATGGGCTGCCCGAAGTGGCCCAGGACGGCACCGGCAAAGGGGGTCCTCGGCCCGGCCCACCTGGCCGGGAGTCGACATGGTAAGTACCCCATAGTCCAGGACACCATCAGTAGCTCCTGAACCGGTCTTCTAGTCAGGGATGCTCCTCGGTTCTTCCGAACTGCTCCTCGTCTTCAGTCGCTGGTCTTGAAAGCTGGTTCAACAAATCTTCCCATCTTCATCCTTGTGGATCGCCAAAGTACGTCTGAGGAGTATACATGTTGGGCATCCGAGGAGCCCCTTTAAGTTCTCGGCCTTTATCAAATATCTTGTTATTTTCACGCCATACCTCGGGTTAAAGTTTTTCCCGTGCGGCTGTATCTTCTTGCATCAGAGCTCCGATGCTGGACTGCATTCGAGGTGTCACAGACCGCCTCGGTCTTGAAAATGTCAAAGGAGCTTAGCCGAGCTGTACGCCAGGAAAAAGTCTTCCGTGCAGCCAGCCGCTCGTAGCTGGTCTTCAGGCCGGACTGGTTCCGAAGTGACGCGCACCACCTCGGTCTTGAGTTGTCGATGTAGATGGCCGAGCTCCGTGGATTTTTTTTTTGCCAAGCCGGTCTCCACGCGGCAATTTTTTGCGGAATATTTTCGATTGGTGCAATTTATTCTCTGCCGAGATGTATAGCTAGTAGCCCTCAAGGTGTGTGCCGGCCTAAAGTTCGGGATGCACCTGAAGGATAAAATAAAACCGCTAATCGCAGTAGCCTCTGAGACTCAGGTCGATTAGCAAAATCGGCCTGAGGATCGAATCCTTGCTTGGCAGCATACTTTTAGGAAAAAAAAACGCGGTGTGCAGTAGCCCCCGAGACCTAGGCCGGGTGTGGCCGACCGACCTGAGGATCGTAATCTCCTCGGAAATCGTATTGCACTTGAAATTTTCTGCATTGAATCATCAATACAGTAGCCCAAGAGACTTGGGTTGGGCAACATGGCTGACCCTAGGATCGTATCTCCTCAAGAACTTGTTTAGTCGAACACCGGCATGTGTGTTTCGCCATTACCGAGGTGCAGCTCGGCAGGGAAGATGCCAAATTGCGGGTCGGAAAAGATCTTTCCTGAGCAAAATTATAACTCAGTACAACCCATACCGTTTCTGTGGGACCCGTCGGTCGACCTGCGAGACACCGGCATGGAAATAATTTAGCCGTCAGTGGCGTGGGCTTGAACAACCCCCAGGCCCGTTCTGTGGGACCCGTCGGTCGACCTGCGAGACGCCGACATGGAATTTTTTGCTTTAACAACCCCACAGGCCGGCTCCGCGGGACCCGTCGGCCGCCTGCGTGATGCCGGCATGGGAATTCTTGCTTTAACACCGCCCAGGCCGGCTCTGCGGGACCCGTCGGTCGCCTGCGGGATGCCGGTATGGGGAGTTTTTGCTTTAACATCCCCCAGGCCGGCTCTGCGGGACCCGTCGGTCGCCTGCGAGATGCCGACATGGATAGAGGTGTGGAAGGCATCGACTGCTCGGGAAGGCGCTCGCCATGCTTGGGCGATGCAAGACTGCCGCCTGAAGAAAATTATAGATTAAATCCATTAGCAGCGAACCCTTGGCATGCCAAGAAGAAGAATGTATAAACATTTAAAGTTTGATAACTACTTTGTTTATATTGTTTTTACTGGGCAAATCAAGTTTGCCTTTTAATTTTATTTGCTTCGATCATGATGTTAAGTGCTTAGTTAGCCATTCGTCAGCTTCTGCCTCTAAGATAATTTCTTAGTGTTTTTTAGGTCAGCTTTTAACCGAGATGTCGGTACCCGAAGGCAGTGTGACCAGAAAAACCAGGCAACCAGACTTGTAGGGCCTAAACATAAGCTGTCAGTGAGTGTTGTCGGTCGGGCATGTAGCCCCCGAGTAGGGCTTTATGGTCTGAGGAACTCCTTTTTACCGGTCTTTAGTGGTCGACATGGTCTAGCCATTTGTCCGTGGGCTCGGTCGTGCCGAGCACTTGCGTGAGGGTCGACTTATCGAAAAGCCATTTTTTACATAGGCAACCTTTATGGTTTGGCTATGTGCTTGCTTCTTCCAACCTGCAGATCGAGTTTGCGCATTTTGTGACAGTCAGTTTTCGGCTTCTCCCACCTAAGGTACTTTACTCATTTATCCAAAAGTAACAATCGCAGAGGTGCTCCCGGTACACCCTTAGCCGAACGTGCGGAAGCGTAAGGGGTAAACATAGGAGGCAAACAAACCAGCTTTTGACCCAAGACACAAGTCGAAATCGATGCATATGATGGCGTAAGGTTCGAGAAAGTGATCGTTTGCTCCTCGAAGCTTCACGATGTTTGTAGTTCGGGCTGCTCTGCAGCCCCCGGGTGCCTCCTGTGGTGCCATTCATGGCATCTGACAAGGTATGTGACCCGAAGTAATAGGAGTTATCCCTGTTTGCTACCATGACTGGGTTTGACATCCCGTCTGAGCTTTTGACATTTCGGATAGAACTGGCTACGCATCGCTTGGATGGTTCTTTCCCCAAAGCTTGATGCTTGGGTTCCGAGGTCTGGCGTGATGCCTGTTCCTCCAGCCTCTGGCCAGGGATAATACTTAGAATGTGCTCCGCTGCCTCCTTTGGGGTTGCTGGCACCTCGGATGGGTGCTCCGCCAAAGTTTCCCTGTTGTCACGGGGGAGTATACCGCGGGTCATCTGATATTGCGAGTCTCTGAATCCGATCTGACATCTCATTCAGGAGAGGTTTCTCACGCTCTTCCTGGAATCAATCTGACATCGGAATCAGGGGTGGTTTTTCCAGGATCTGATCTGACATCGATCCGGAATCTTTGCATAGGACCAGATCCATCTACCTGCCCCCCAAGCTACGTCATCGGGTTCGAGCTCATGGTCGGGCCTGACGAGGGGTTCTTGCCCTCGTCCTGAGCCTGATCTGACATCGGTATCGGGACAGGTGTGCCTCACTGCTCCTTGATCTGATCTGACACCCAGATCGAGAAGACGAGCTTCCCGCGAGAGTCTGCGGTATACTTCAGGCTGACGGTCGGCCTGGAGCAAAGATCTGGACCTGGCCTAGGTTGCCGGGGAGTGCGCGGGGCACGTTTCCCTATTTTGACGACGCCAGCTCACCGAGGTAGCGGCGTATTGCAGTCGGATTTGATTTACCTGCACACATAAAGTGGTGCAAACCGAAGTAAAACATTTTTTGGCACAATAAATTTATGCGGGAAATAATGAAAGAGATATAGCCTAGATGCCAAAGTCAGATTGGCAGGGTCGCGACACGGGCTGCCAACGTCGGCTCAGCGGAGTGATTGTGCGGCAATGTTAGCACAGCTCGAAACGCTCGGGACAACGACACCGACGCAGGTGGACCAGCCGAGGTGGCGACACCATGGGGTTGACGTCGGCCCAACGGGGTGACGGCGTGGGGATGCCGGCACAAGGCGGCTCACCGCGGTGACAACACAACATGGTCGATGTAGGTGGGACGACGACGTCGGCTCGCCAAGGTGGCGGTGTGTCGTAGTCGAAGTTGATTCCCTGCACACATGAAGTAGTGCAAGCCAGAAAGAATAATAACAATAAATAATTCTTGTGCATAATTAATTCACGCAAAATAAATAATCAGAGAGATATGGCCTGGGCGTCGAAGTCAGATCGACGGAGTAGCGGCGCGGAGATGTCGACGCAGGTCAGAATTCGCAGAACGACGGCGTCGGCGCGATGTGATGACAGCGTGACGAAGTCCAAATTCGCAGGGCAGGCCGGATTGGAACGCGATGTCCGCTGAAACGTGGACGAAAAACTGGCCAGACAGAATATCTGCATACAGACCACAGTGCAGAAAATATGCTGGCACTAATAATCCGGCTGGTTTATTTAACACATATATAGTGCGTGACCGAACTAAACAAAAATTAAATTTTAAAAAATTAAGCTTGAAAGCGACTTAGCTGGGTTTATGTTCCAGGCGTTGATGACGCGGTCCGGGCTTGCGGCGGGACGTGGCGAGGCGAAGCCCACACGGTCCTGCTAACGTGACGAAGCAAGTCGGCGGGGTGACGCTGGAGCAGGTCGATGAGGCGATGGCGAAGCCCCTGGTCTAGCCGAGGTGGCAGGGCTGATCGGTGAGGTGACGTCGGCGCCCCCACGTAAGCCGACGTGACGGAACAGGTCGGCGTGGTGGACGTCGGCTTGATGAAGTGACGGCGCGGCGATGCCGATGCAGGTCGGAATTTGTGACGCGGTCGTCGTCGGTTTGATGAACTGCTGGCACAGGTCGGCATCCGTGGAGCAAGGAGGTCGGACCGTGTGACACCGGTGCGACGATGAAGAGCACCTCAAAAAAGGCTCAAAGCTTGTAGGCACGTGTTTGAAAACAAAACACAATACCCTAGAAATTTTTTTTCTCAAAAAAGGACGTCCGATAACCCGTTCATGAAAAAGATGAACTCGGGTCGGATTTGTTTTCGCGCAGAAAACGGATTCGAGAATTGACGCACTCCTCGGGCTGCCCCCGAGTTTGAACCGTCGGATCTAACTGAAATTTTGAGAGGTTGCAACTACGGCAATTCCGCACAATATGAACGGTTGGATCTTCCAAAGGATGTCCGAGCTGACTGCTGGACTCCTTGCCCCGAACTTGGGCGGATTTCCACCCAGATCCGATAGGGCCTCAGTATATCGGCGATTGCGGGAGATTCCTCCATCGAATCGCGATGAAATTTTTACGGGGTCGTTGTAGACTTAATTCCGCACAATTCCACTGAAGGAATCATCGAAACGATGCTCGAGGAGGTGGGGACGGCGAAAACGGATCCGCTGTCTAGAAATTTCTGCACGGTCGCGCGAGGGCAATGTTGACGTTGAGCCCTCGAGCTCCATGGACGAATTTTTGCATTACCTCGGTTAAGATTGAATTTGATATTGATGAAAATGCCCATCGATGTCTGGCAGATCCGACATGGGGTGTAGTCCTCGACCTGGCCGAGGTGACCTGTTGAGTCGGCGACGAAGTTGGTGACGCCGAAGACGAAGCTCCGTTCTAGCGCGTAGATCACGCCGAAACCGATCTGATCTCCCGTCGTATCGCGGTGACTACATAGCGGGACCTGTATGGACCACCATTGATAGAGTCAAAACCAGCAGATCTCGGGTAGGGGGTCCCGAGCTTGTAGCCTTGACACGATGGTAACAGTAGACTCGAGGTTTTACCCAGGTTCGGGCTCTCTCGAAGAGATAATACCCTCCTGCTTGTGTTTATTGTTTTGGGGTATAGTACAGAGTACATGTGTCTACCACGAGATTGTTGTGTAAGATTCTAATGATCTATCGACTAGTCTAGCCTCAGTTTATATAATGTACCGGAGGCCTAGGATAACTGGAGTCCTAGTCGGCTACATCGGTGAAGAGGAGTCCTTGTCTTGTATGCAATTCTTGCAGAATCTTCCTTGTATGCTTCATGGGCAGTCCGAAGTGGCCCAAGACTGCACCGACAAAGGGGGTCCTCGGCCCAGCCCACCTAGCCGAGAGTCGACATGGTAAGTACCTCCTAGTTCAGGACACCATCACTGTGCAGCGTCCACCTATGCTATGCAATTCACTGGCCTCACCGGCTCGGCCATGCGTTCCACGGTGTGGAAGATATATGCTCCCCCTAAGTGTAAATTTTTCGCGTGGCTTGCGATTACGATCGTCTTTGGACTACAGATCACTGAAAAAAAATAGTGCGCTATAGCATCGCTAATAGCACGCTATAGCGTGTAGAGAATTGTCTCGCTAAATAAATCAGTAGATCGGATAGCGCGCTATAGGCTAATAGCACGCTATAAATCAGTGTACAATGTCTCGCTAATAGCACGCTATAGCGCGCTATAGCACGCTAATAGCGTATTTTAAGGGACGGCGCTATTTTGTATAGCGCTCTATAGGCTTCAACGTTACGGTTTGCAAATTCACCCAGCGTTAGAAGATTGGTGGATCAACCTTGTGAGCCCTTTTGGTGTGAGCCGCCGAGGCCTTGGGTCTGTCTTCATGCTTATCTCATGACATGTTTGGAACGAAAGAAACGCCAGGGTCTTCCGCCACGTCGAGACCCTGCCCATGATCATTTTCTCACAGATTGGAGAAGAGGCTAGAAATTGGTGGACTGCGGGAGCAAAGCATTTAAGTAGCCTCATGCCAGGAGAGTAGTGTTTTTTCTTGTTATTATTTTTTTCGCTCTCTTTTGCGTCGGCCCCGCTTGCCGGTGCATATGTACAGCCAAACCTCTTCTTAATTAATGAAAAGACAAAGCTTTTGCCTCTTTCTTCTTCTTAAAAAAAAAGACGGCAACAAACTGTATTAATTTATAATCAGTAGATCGGATTTATCCTCATAATTATATATGTAGTTATTGAAATCAAATACAAAGACAGTACGTAGTTAGGGATCGATCACATTATTAGAATGCATTACACATACAAAGGAATTACAACAACATCGATCTATGGAAATGAATACAACAGCATCACTAATCAACACGGACAGAGATCACCCTATACGTACATACATGTAGCTTCCCTCTCTCTGTCTGTTCTCGATGCAATCATGCATGAACGGCCTATCTAATAGGGAGATTAATTAATAATTAATTAAGTTACTCTTGTCTCCTTCAGTTTGCTCCTGTGCGAATATTAAAGCGTGCGTGACATGGTCCATGCATGCACGCACGTAGGCGTATGTGGATCTAGACGGCTACCTCGACAACACGGGCCACGTCCACCACCGGTACATCCTTCTTCTCTGGCGCCGGCGCCGCCACTGCTTCGGCCGCGCAGCTCCTGGGGACGGTGCTGGTGGCCATCTCGGTGACCGGATGCACATCGCTGCCGTAGTTCTTCTCGGGGGTCACACCGAACTTGGCGATGTTGACCACGACGTGCTCCTCCGCCGGCAGCTTCCCCTCCTCCTTGCCTTCTTTCCCATCGCCCACTACCGGCGTCGCGTTCATGTAGAACATGTAGAGACCCATCTGGACCACCCCGAAAGAGAAGCCCAGTATGTTGGGGAGCTGCAAAAAATTTCGGAGATCAGGATGAAAAATGTTAGTCGTGAACTAGTGATCAGGCATATATGCAAAACTAGAAGATCTCTTCCCTGCAAAAAATAAGAAGAAGAAGAAGAAGAAGAAGAAGAAGAAGATTTAGAGTGTCTAATTACCGCGACGTATTTGTCCTTGATGAGTAGGCCGTAGAGGAACCAGACGACGGCGCTGAGGGTTAGCGAGAGGGAGAGGGAGAAGGGCATGTACTCCACACTCCTTGTCCGGACAACACGCCCCTGTTGATCGATAGACAGACGTAGGCAAAAATGTTGAGTGTTCATGTCATGGCATCAACTAAAATATATACACATGCATGTAAGGTTCATGCTTCATGTGCTACTCACGATGATGCTGAGCGGGGCGATGAAGACGCTAACGGAGAAGCCAACGCAGACCCAGCCCAGGGCGACGCCATGCTTCTTGCCCTCGGAGAGGAGGAGGGTGAGGAGGAGGATGAGCCCGAAGACACCGACGTTGAGGAGGAGGAGGATCTTGGCCGTAAACACCTTGGCCTTCCTCGGCGCGTAGGCCAGGTACATGACGATGTAGATGGTCTCGATGACGCAGCCGGCAGCGTTAATGGTGATGAGGAGGCTCTCGTTGGATTTCACCAATGCGTAGTAGATCCACAGCATCGCACTGAAGAGCGCCACCACGTACGGTACCGACTGGAACCCCTCCGTCGACTTGCTCTTGTAGATACGGTAGAACGTCGGTCTACATACGAATTTGAAAATTAATCATGCATGCATGGGAGGAGATTTTACCAGATTAGCAAGGTAAAATGAAAGAAAAACAACATAGTTGTGCTGTCGATTACATTGGGGCCAGGTAGCTCGCCAAGGAGATGACGTTGCCTGCAATGACCAAAAAAAAGGGCGCCAAGATTAGGCGTTTGCAAAAGTTAGCAAACGTGATAAGCTGCTATAATTGGACACGTAACTTCTTTTTGCCTAAGCTTTGCCTTCAGCTTTTGCGAACAAAGATAGGCCACTTGCTTTAGTACTGTTTTTATTTGTGTTATATTGGTGCGCGCGCTATGATGTCCTAACGATACAGTACAAGAGGCTATCGATGAATAGATGGCAAGATAGATAAATGATGCAAAGGAGCGGTTGTTATCGATGACACAAAGTGCAACCCCACTAAATGGCTATATACTACCAACTGTAAGATAAGGATCATATGATTGTGACGAAAAATGAAAACAAGATGTAGTAATTCAAGGGCCTGCATCTCATGTTTGTGATGAGTATTACCTAGGAGGCCAAAGGCAAATGCCCAGGGGTGCTGCAGGGATAGGCCCGCCATTGTGATACAAAGGTTGCAAATTTCAAGCTTGCTAAAATGAATCAACACTGGCTAGTAAACTAAGAGCTGCTTGCTGTTGGTTGGAACTTCTCCCGCTCTGTCTCTAACCCTAGACCCCTCTGGAGGGAAAGGGAGAGCTTTGGGGAGGAGCTATGTCTGTGTTGGCTCAAACTCTTGGAGGAATACATAGGTTCTGGGGGGCTTTATATAGGCACAAGGTAGCATGCCTTGGTGGCTCTCACAGGGGCGGAGCCAGAGTTGAACCCAACGATATTTCCGTCGCACTACATGCATACAGCTGTTTCTTTGGTGTGAACCCAACAGAAAACCGTGGCTGAACCCATCAAATCAAGATCCCACGTCGAGTGAAAAAGCAAACAGGATCCCACGCACTAGACAATCACAAGCCCAAAAGCCCACAACAGTTGAAGTGCCCAGGTTTGTTTGTGTTTCCCTGTACGAGTACTCAGCAGCCGCCTCTCGTTTGGCTGAATCGCTTCCGCCCCTGGCTCTCCATACACATGTGCAGCGACAAAACTACTCAGGGAATGAATTGGACAAATACTTTTTATTGGCTTTACGCATTATCAGCTAGTGTACTATATTTAATAGTGCTAACCATGGAAATTCCAAAAGGTTGTAGCTTTTAGTGCATAATAATGCATCGGTTGGTGAATTGTTGTATACTCCGAATTGTCCTGCACTGCCCTTGGATCTCTCTAACCTTCCCACTCTAGTATTTGGGAGTGATAATAGCCGCCGCACAACAGAAAATCACATGAGATATTCCAACCAAGAGGACGCTTAAGACCACTTTTGACTGAGATTTAACGGAGTTAATTTTTTTTCTCCTAAAATGTGAATAATTAGTACCATATAGTACTTTAACCTTTTCCTTTTCTAATAATTATGTAAGCAATATTTTATTTAAAATACATAATTATTTGTACAGTTACTTCAGTAACAAATATGCAAGCATCATTTTCATGCACCAGACAACCAAGCTATATTATCTGGGTGGTTAGTGGATGTGGTTTGTCAATCCGATATACTCCCTCTGTTCCTAAATATAAGTCTTTTTAGATATTTCAATACGGACTACATACGGAGCAAAATGAGTGAATCTACACTCTAAAATATGTCTATACACATCCGTATGTAGTTCCTATTTTGAAATCTCTAAAAAGACTTATATTTAGAAACGGAGGGAATACTAAGGATCAGACCTCAGGGTTTTTTTAGGCCAGCGAGCTAGGGTGACAAGGCCAACACGACTGGCCCGGACAGAAGTACGAGGTGACTGCCTTTTGCCTTGGCACGTCAGACCTAGGGTAAAGGCATGCGTCTTCGGCCTCTCGCGATAGCGGTGGCCGGTGGCGAAGAACTCATACTTACCCTCTCACAAAAGGCCGAACCGACTGCCTTTTTTCTCTCTCATCTCTTCCTTCCCCTCTCGCGAAAGAGGTGGCTAGGTGGAAGAACTCGTCCCCTCCAGGCTCTGCCGGTCAGCCCGTTGATTCGGCTCCCTTCTGCCTGCCGCTTCGGCGCTGGTGGTGGGGAGGGGAATCCCGGTGCCTCGGCTCCCGCTAGTAGTTTAGGTTAGGGTTTTTTAGTCCTTGCAGGGGTGGCGCTCGGGCGGATGGCGGCACTTCATCTTCAAGCTGGCCTGACGCGCTCCGATCCTCCTCGAGTTCGTCCGTTAGGACGGAGTCGACGGAGCTCCGACGTAGATTTCTGCCGTCCCCCTGGGGCGGTGAGGTTAGAGTTTCTTGCCGTGCGTGCGCGACGGCGAGATCTGGTGTCCGGCGCTTCGGATCGATTCAAGGGTTCACCGATTACGACTGCGGCTCCAGGGCGCAGGTCCTTAGGGGCACGTGCACGAAGACTTTTCGGCTGTCATCGACAAGGTTAGGACGGCCACAGTAGGGAAACTACGACAGCGGCGCGTCGGCAGCTCGTTCTGACGGCGGTAGTGGTCGTTCGGTGGTTCATGGACCTCGATATATTTTATTATGTTTGGGGTGATTTGTACTTCTGGTGAACTTTTATAATAGATCCGGGTCATTTTTCATTTAAAAAAGACCTCAGGTTTTGATGTCATGTGCGTTTGACCCATATGAAATAATTTTTTTTTAGTAGGCAATATACCAGTCAATCATGATGTGTTTTTGGTAAGTTTTAGTTTTCTTGACTTTGCTATATATATCAAGTATCAGGCGTTGTGTAAATGTGCACTTGTATGCACACATCCCTGTTGTTTTCGATGTTTCTAAATAGTCATCATGTACCAAAAGTAAATATATACTTTTTTTTGCAGGGATAAATATATACTTTTATGTTTATTCTAAAAAAAGCAAGTAGTAGAAAATAATGGAAGCAGTAAGTAAGCATGCTGCATTAAAAACTTCTTCCGGTGGATCATTCTCACAAAATATAATATAAGGCGGTTCTAACCCTCGAGCAGACGAAGTAATTCTGTACCAAATAGAGTTTGTCTATTGCTAGAGTACTAGAAGTGTTGCTTGTACGCACAAAAGATTAATTCTACGTATCAAATTATGCAACCAATAATGGCTTAGATCATCATTCGGCACACACAAAAAGCTCATCGCCTTTCCAATTGCATTCATCCAGCTTTTAATCACGTCGTGTTTTCACGTGCAACATATGTGCCAAGGTAGCCCAACTACGTACAGTAAGCACTCTGTTTCAGCTTGCGTGTATAATTGCGGAACGTCTGCTTCTCGGTGATCTCCTCTACCCCCACCTGTGTAGCTAGTGGAGTTCTTTGTCCCACCTTTTCCCGCTTGATGGCCCTTAATTTCCATATTCAACTTGATGATCACTAGCGTCACCGTTATGAGCATAGTAACTTCATACATAACGAGAATTGCGTGCTAAGAGTTACAGGTAACATCCTGGTATAATTAAGATCACGACAAACTTGTGCGTGTTAATTTGACCCATCGACCCATGATCAATTGGATGCTAGGTATTAAAGTGGTTGATTAAGAACAGGGGTAGCGAGCTAGGGGAAGCAAAGAACGGCTGAAGTGTCCCTCTCTTTTGGAAAAGGCGAGCCACTGAAATTTGATCACCTTTGGCACAGATTTACACCAGGATGCATGCATGCCTGTTGATATATATATTTTTGAAACGGAGGCAAAAACTTTGCCTCATCTCATTAATAAAGAAGGAATGACAACCAACAAAGTTCAACGAGGCCCATTACACCTCCACAAATGGGAAATAGAAAAGTCTACTCTCACGGCATCAAGGAACAAAGATGTTTCACCCCCGCGGTGACCCAATTCCTAGCTTCCACCTTAATGTTATCGATCAGGATAGTCGGCATCGTCGATTTATTGCGGAAGACTCTAGCATTTCTTTCCTTCCACACCTCCCAGGTGACAAGCATGAGAAGCGAAGAAATGGCCTTTCTCCTACAACCTTGTCGAAGAACCGTCGCCGTCCACTAAGCATTGACCGTGCGTATGCCTCCCCAACTCGCAATACCCAACTCCGGGGCATCAAGCCAACCCTTGACGGCCCACCAGAATCGGAAGGAGTATCTGCACTTGAAGAGAATGCTAGGTATTAAAGTTGTTGATTAAGAACAGGGCTAGCGAGCTAGGGGAAGCAAAGAACGGCTGAAGTGTCCCTCTCTTTGGAAAAGGCGACCCACTGAAATTTGATCACCTTTGGCACAGATTTACACCAGGATGCATGCATGCCTGTTGATTTTTTTTTAAATGGAGGCAAAAACTTTGCCGCATCTCATTAATAAAGAAGGAATGATAACCAACAAAGTTCAACGAGGTCCATTAAACCTCCACAAATGGGAAATAGAAAAGTCTACTCTCACGGCATCAAGGAACTCAGATGTTTCACCCCCGCGGTGACCCAATCCTAGCTTCCACCTTAATGTTATCGATCAGGATAGTCGGCATCGTTGATTTATTGCGGAAGACTCTAGCATTTCTTTCCTTCCACACCTCCCAGGTGACAAGCATGAGAAGCGAAGAAATGGCCTTTCTCCTACAACCTTGTCGAAGAACCGTCGCCGTCCACTAAGCAATGACCGTGCGTATGCCTCCCCAACTCACAATACCCAACTCCGGGGCATCAAGCCAACCCTTGACGGCCCACCAGAATCAGAAGGAGTATCTGCACTTGAAGAGGATGCTAGGTATTAAAGTTGTTGATTAAGAACAGGGCTAGCGAGCTAGGGTAAGCAAAGAACGGCTGAAGTGTCCCTCCCTTTTGGAAAAGGCGAGCCACTGAAATTTGATCACCTATTTTTTCGGCACAGATTTACACCAGGATGCATGCATGCCTGTTGATTGCATACGTGTGTTTCATATGATATTAGTGGTTGTTGAATATGTGTATATTGCATGTACATTAGGCATGTTAGGATTTGTTCATATTCTTTCCTAGCACGTCATATCTCCCGATCCCTTCCTTGTATTGAGGATACGGTTGAGATATTGGCCGCCCATTGTACTCTATATGTGCTACCGCATATGATCAATCAAAGTGTGCATTGCATAATTCTATTCTACATGGTATCAGATACCTCCCGATCCTAACCCTAGCTTCCGATCCTCTAGCCGCCGCCGCCGCCCCTCTGGCCGCCGCCGCCGCCCCTTGTGCCGTCGCCGCCTCCCTGTCCGCCGCCGCGCCTCCTCCTCCAACAGCCGCCGCCGCCGCCCTTTGCGCCGCCGCCACCGCCGCACCTTGTGCCGCAGCCGCCTCCCTGGCTGCCGCCTCGTCTCCTCCTCCAGCAGCCGCCGCTGCTCTCGTCTACTACCCACCCGCAGCCGCCGCCCTACTTCTGCCGCCGCTGCCCTAACCTCTTCCTCCTTCCTTCTACCACCGCAGCCGCCGTCCACCCCTGCCGCCACTGCCTCCCCTCTCCTTCTCTCTTTCCACGCCCTCTCTTTCCAAGCCGCGCCACACCCGTAGCCCTCGCCGCTACCTTCTCTGTAGCCGCCGCTGCTCTCTTCACCACCAAAACCCTAAGTCTACCCAACACCTCCACTTTCATTCCCTACCATGGACTTCCCCGTCTCCTTCCTCTCCGGGTTTTCTTCGCCGGCGCCATAGCCGCCACGCTATGATGCGCCCCTGCTGCCCTTGGCTCCCCCTCTACCGCAGCCACCTGCGGCCCCGGACCATAGCCGGCCGCACACGTGGGGGGCCCACAACGGCCAGCCACGTGCCACCACCCCTCCGCGTCTGACGCAGCAGCAGCCCACCCAATCGTGGAGTGGTGGGTACAACTCCTGGACAGGGGTCATCCATGCGCCGGCCTCTGGTCCCCATGGTCCCCGCCCGGCAGGCCACCAGGCCTTCTTCGTGGCGCCGGCGCAGCCGCCACACGGTGCCGGCGGTGACTGGTATATGGACACCGGGGCGACCGCCCACATGTCTTCCCATCCCAGTAACCTTCACACTTCCTATCCCACAAACACCTCCACTTGCATTACTGTCGGTGATGGTTCATCTCTTCCTATAACACATGTTGGGCATGCTTCGTTTCCATCTTCGTCTATGCCATTGTCTTTGTCTAACATACTTGTTTCTCCTACACTCATCAAGAACCTTGTTTCCGTTCGATGTTTTACTCGTGAAAACCCTGTCACTGTTGAATTTGATGTGTTTGGTTTTTCTGTCAAGGACGCCCGTACCCGGATGGTTCTTCACCGATGTGACAGCCCGGACGAGCTCTACCCGCACTACTAGGAAAAACCCTATAGGTAGAGGGTTAACAGTAGCGTGGGGTAATGGGCCGGCGCTACTGCCATTTAGCAGCAGCGCTGGGATGTACCCAGCTCTACAGGTAAGCACATAGCAGTAGCGCGGGCTATCAACCACGCACTGCTGCTAAGTGGTCCCCACCGTACCCATCTGGACTACCTGTAGTAGCAGCAAGGCCCATAAACCCCTCGCTACTGCTAAACATATAGCAGTAGCGCGGGCGTGCTACCCCGCGCTTCAACTATGCGCTCACTATGTCAGCTGGTGAGCCCCACTTATCAGCAGCGCGGGCTTCTCACCAAGCGCTACTGCTACGGTTTTTAGCAGTAGCGCTGGCTCCTGACCCGCGCTGCTGCTAGACGCATGTAACATCCCCATGTAATAGCTACAGTGATCACCCTTTTGATAATGCCAAGTCATCATGATTAACAAGTCTTGATCACATTAGAATCATATCTCATTTCAAATTCCAATTCAAATTGAAGTTCAAATTTGAAGTAAAAATAAAAGTTGTTCAAATTTGAAAACTAAAATGTTCATAATGTTGGAAATATTCCATAATTAAATATGTTTAGGAAAACAACATCACCTAAATTCACTAGATGACTCTATCATCCAAAAATAGTACCAAATAGCAATAATTAATACCATTTTGTTTAATAAAAATTCAAATGAAATCAATTATTCATCAAACCTTTTTATGACAGTACTAGATATTGCATAGTAATTATGTGGCACAATCTCATGTTTTACAAAAGTCATTTAGGGGCCTAACATTTTGCAAAACAGTAAGGAACTAAAGAAACAGAAAATGGATAAAGAAAAGGGCAAAGACCCACTGTGCACTTGGGCCATCAGTGCACAGTGCAGCCTGGCCCGGCCCACCGCTGCCTTTCTCCTTCCTCCCGCCTTCCTCCCATGCGTGTCAGCACGCGCGCGCGCCCGAGCGCCGATGGGTAGCTGTCGGCCATCCGCCGGCGCCGCAGTCGCCGTGGCGTGGATAAGAGCTTCTCCACGGACCCCTTGGCGAACCCTAGCACCTCTCACTCTCTTCCTCGCGCCCCCATCGTCCTTCCCCGCAGACACCTGACGCCGTCGACACCATGGCCGAGCCCTAGCTGTGGCCACAGACCTCCCCGGAGCCTGAGACCGAGTCCATCTGCTCCGCCTGCCTCCTTTACGTCGCCTACACGCCACCGTCTGAGCCCTGCGCCACTACAGCGAGGGGATCGAGCTCCTCCCCATCTTCGGTTGCCGACGCTCCTCCGTCAAATGCCGCCGCCCTGCTACTACTAATCCACCGCCGGGCCTTCGTGTGCCTCCCCGGTGAGCAGCCCCTCCTTTCCCCTCTCTCAGCGCTGCCTTTAGACGCCCGTAGCCGCCGCTGCCATCGCCGCCCGAACCCAGCTCCGCCGCGTAGCTCGCCGCCGACGCTGTAGTCGTTGTCACGCTCGCCCGAGCACGGGAACGTGCTCAGGTCACCCCGCTGCGGCCGCTCATGCCGCTAGATCTCCTCCCCGTGGCCTCTGTCGCTGACCCCGCATCTGGCCGAACTCCGGCGACCGCTACGGTGCTCGCCGTCGTCGTATAGGGCCTCCCCGAGACCAACCAGTGGCACCACGCGACGCACGCCGACACCAGCTCTCGAACGCGACCAAAAACGCGGCGAACGGAGCCCTGTGCCGTGTTTTCGCGCTTCTCCGGCGAACTTCCGCCGCGGGAATGGTCGCCGGCGCTGTTCCGGCGACGGCGCCGATGTGGGTGCCACTGGGCCCCACCCTGAGCCACTGACCGCTGGGCCCCACTGGCCCGTTGACTGGGTTGACCCAGTCAACGTGCTGACTGGGCTGCCCAGTGTCACTGACGTGCGGGCCCCGCGAGTAATTAAGTTATTTCAAATTTAAAAGTTAATATGATAATTAGGTTAGTCACTGACTACTGGGGCCCACATGCTAATTAATCCTTTTTAGTTAAATTAACTCACTGGATTAACTACTGATTATGACAAGTGGGACCCACTGGTCAGATTGACCAGTCCACCGACTCAGTTGACTGCTGACATTGTTCTGACGTCACATAACACTGTTTTGGATAATTCGAGTTAAATAATTAAAACAATTCCAAAAATTCAATAAAACTTTGAAAAATCATATAAATTAAACCGTAACTCGGATGAAAATAATTTATATATGAAAAATGATCAGAAAAATATGAAGAATCCGAATATGTGGTCAAAATGCTTGACCATCACTCCTATCTAGATGAACATGGAACTTTTTGCCCGTTTTCGATAAATGAATAGTGCATGACCTTGGTAAAATAAATCCAAATAAATTCCTAAATCATCTAAAATAATTAGTGATGCAATATATCACCCCTGCATATCGTTTAGGCATGTCATGCATAGTGTTGCATTTGTTTGCTGTGTATTTATTGTTTCTTCCCCCCTCTTCCCTCCGGTAGACCCCGAGACCGACGCTGCCCCTGTGATCGACTACGTCACCGACGACCCCTCCTTTACCGCAGAGCTTCCAGGCAAGCAAAACCCCCTTGATCATCCAGATATCGCCTACTCTTTTTCTCTATTGCTTGCATTAGAATTGCTTCTGTTGTTGCTCCGATAGCTCCTATTCTGATGCATAGCCCGATTTCGTCGCCTGCTGTTGATACATTACCCGATATCCTATGATGCTTAGTTAGGTATGATATGTTCATCAGCTGGCCCTTCACCCTTGTCCGTTTTCCATGCTTGTTATCGGGCCGTGATCACTCTGGGTGATGATCACGGAAATGCTTACATTACTACATTCATTTACTGTTACGGGGCTGAAGGGCTGGTGGTACCATCCAGTCAGAGATGGACCTGAGTCCCGACAGCTCCCGATGTTAAAGACGGGCTGGCTCCAAGAGTGCCCGCGAGATAATGAAACAAGACGGGTTGAACCCAAGGGTACCCGCGAGTGATATCGTGGCGGAACGACAGGGCAGGCGGAGACCACCTAGGAGAGAGGTGGGCCTCGTCCCTGTTCATCTCTGCGAGTTACTAAACACGCCTAATGGATTTGGGTATTTGATCTGAGTTGGCTACGTGCCTATACGCACTACCACCACACGGGATAATGGTTTAATGGGGCCCTCTACATCGTATGTATCAGCCGAAAGCTCTGTCAGACATCCAGTTCAGCATTGCGGCACGGTCGGACCGGCGCCATCCAGGACAGAGGTGGTGCCTGGCTTCACCATGTGCGCAACGACCCGGAGTGCAAAGGGCGATGGGCCCAAGACCCCTGAGCGCTTAAGATGTAGACCGGCGGGGACCTCTCTGCTGAGCCTAGGTAGGACTGCATCATGTCGATTACCCGAGGCCGGGCATTACCCAGCAAGTGTGTCCGGCCAGATGTAATCGAGCATGTTGGGTAACAGTAGTGCACCCCTGCAGGGAAGTGATCTATTCGAATAGCCGTGTCCACGGTAACAGGACGCTCGGAGTTGTATCCGAATCTGCTACAACTATGAATGGATACTGCTACAATGTTAAACTGTTACTACTGCTCTCGGGATCACTTTCTCGCAGGGTAGTCGAGGAAGGATCTCAGGGCATTACTAAATATAACTGCTATTATATGTTACTATACTCTACTCTCTTCTGATGCTGCAAGATTGCTTCAAGATGCTAGTCTTCGATAGGCTCGGTCTTCCCCCCTCTATTCCGGCATTTCTGCAGTTTAGTCCAAAGATATAGCCCCATTCCTCTAATACCGATGCATACTTGGTATAGTTCTGATGTAAGTCTTGCGAGTACTTTGGATGAGTAATCACGGTTGCTTTGCTACTTCTTTTCCCCTACCCGGTTGCTGCGAGCAGGGGCGGAGTCCAGGAGCAGGAGACCCCCGGAGGCACCTACTGCTACGTTGAGCCCGCCGACCAGGTGTAGTTCGGAGGCCCTAGGCAGGAGGCCTTCGCCTTTTCGATCAGTATCGCTGTTTGTGCTAGCCTTCTTAAGGCACCCTTGTTTAACTTTGTGTCTGTCCTCAGATACTGTTGTTGCTTCCGCTGACTCTTGTGTAACTCGAGCTTATGTATTCGAGCCCTCGAGGCCCCTGGCTTGTAATATAAAGCTTGTATTATTTTATTTTGTGTCTAGAGTTGTGTTGTGATATCCTCCCGTGAGTCCTTAGGCTTGATCGTGTGCATTTGCGTGTATGATTAGTGCACGGTCGAGCAGGGACGTCACAACGCAGCAGCCACCTTTCCCCATTCCCCTCCTCTCCCTCACTTTGCTTCTCCTCCATTATTGCCTATGTTCTCTCTTCCTTCTCATACCTCTCTTCTCTCTCCATTAATGCCCCCCTCCACCATCTCCATTAATGCCCCCTTTCTCTCTTCCTCACTTTTCTCTCTCCCTCCTTCCATATATCCGTTGCCCCCTCCACTCCTAGCTTTGTCTCACTAGCTAGCTCTCTCTCCCTCTCCACTAGTTAGAGCCATCTCCTCCCCAACTAGATCCACCCATTTAATGAAGTGTAACCAATCTACCTCCCCTCATTAATGAAGTAAGCCATCTTTGTCCACTTTCGATCCCTAGGTAGTGACACCGGCCTCATAACCATGCTCGATCTCTCTCGAGATAGGTGAGTAAAAAGTTGTGCTTTGCAAGAATGGAAATATGTGTGTGTGTGTGCGATATGACCGAATCGGGCGATATGATGGGAATTGTGCGTGTGGCATGAGGTGCCGCCTATGTGTATTTTCTGAATTGTGCGTGACATGAGTTGCTTATGTTTTGCCGAAATGTCGATTTATTTCCGTTTCGGTGAATTTCGGGCAAACTCGATATGTCTTATTTTTAGGGAAGGTCATGCCGAATTTTTGTATGACTTTGATGCATGCATGCATGCGTTTATAATCCTTTTGCTTATTATACCGCGCAGACGATCATGAAGGTCAGTGGAAGGATGGTGGATAGATACTTGCGATCCGCGGTGTTCGACATGTATGCAAATAACCGGAAGGCGGTTTTATGTCCGTGTCGAAGATACAAAGAAGGCGTCTGGCACGACCCCTTTGAGGGTGGCCGTTTGAAGGCGCATCTACTCATGAATGGTTTCATGGATGGCTATACTCGGTGGATAAGTGAAGATGATGATGAGGACGTTGACGGGGCAGGCAATAACGACATGGAGTCAGACGAAGAGATGATCGATGGACCTAAAGAAGAGGGCGCCGGACATGGCGGCGGAGAAGAGGCCGGACATGGCGGAGAAGAGCTAGACACGCCGCAGTCCTCATCGGTACTAAGTTCAGTCGTGCAGGACCCTCATGTTCGAGACCTGCTTCGCAAGAATACGACTAGCGACAGAGCTGCTTCTAGAGAGGAGGCCAAGCTGGCGCAACTGGAGGTAGACTCGAAGACTCCATTGTATGATGGTTGCGATCCCGAGGTGACCCGCTTGAGTTTCATGCTCGAACTTCTGAAGACGAAGGCCAAAAACAAATGGACCGACGCAAGCCTCGATGAGAATTTGAAGTATCTACATAATAAAGTTCTTCCCGCGGGGAACCTGTGTCCTACTAGTGTCGAGGAGGCCAAGAAAATAATGTGCCCTCTTGATCTGCCGCGCATTAGATACCATGCATGCATCGACGATGGCATCATTTATCAGAAGGAGCACGCGGAAAAAACCAGCTGTCCAGTGTGCAATGCTTCTCGATACAAGAAGGCCGGAAAGAAAGCTCCTCAGAAAGTTGTATGGTACTTTCCAATCACTCCCCGTCTGCAGCGGTCTTTCGTAGATCCTAAGGAAGCAAAGCTCATGCGCTGGCACGCGGAGAGGGTGAAGCCCGACGATGGAGATGATCCGAAGCTGAGACACCTCGCAGATGCTAGCCAGTGGAGAGCATTCAACACCGAATATCGATATTTCATAGATGATCCAAGGAACATCGTGCTTGGCGCGAGTACTGATGGCATGAATCCGTTTGGCAACCAGAACACCAACCATAGCACATGGCCCGTGTTTGTATGGATGTACATCCTCCCCCCATGGAAGTGCATGAAGACAAAGTACATACACATGAGCATGTTGATTCAAGGGCTGAAACAACCGAGAAATGATATTAATCTGTATCTCGGGCTACTGAAAGAGGAGCTACACACGTTATGGACATCACCGGTCAAGACATGGGACGCCAGCGCAGGACAATATTTCGATATGAGAGCCGCGCTGATGACGACGGTGCACGACTATCTCGGTTACGGATATGTCTCAGGCCAGGTGTGCCATGGATATTGCGGATGCACGAGGTGCATGGATGATACAACATCTCAGCAGCTACCGAACGATGGCGGGCCTGCGAAAATCGTGTACATGGGGCATCGAAGATGGATCAAGAAGGATGACCTATGGAGAAACCGTGGAGATCTATTCAATGGTGAGGCTGAGCATCGAGGACCTGCACGTAATAGGAGCGGCGCCGAAATCGATGAGCTGTTGAAAAACTAGGAAGAGTGCCCCGCGCAGGGAAAGGTGAAAAAGGCACCGGAGCCGCTGCTGAAGGTATGGAAAACGAGGTCTGTTTTCTGGGACTTGGAGTACTGGCCCAAACTTGACACGCCTCATTGCCTTGATCAAATGCATATCACGAAGAATGTCCTCGAGAGCTTGCTTGGCACACTGATGAACACGCCGGAGAAGACCAAGGATGGGCCGAAGGCAAGAAGAGACTTGGAATCTTTGAATATCAGGGCAGATCTCCACATGCCCCGTAAAAAGTCATCGGAGGAGACGGAGACGGAGGCGGGAGGACAGGGGAAAAAAGTCAACAAGAAGGAAGAGAATTATTGCCCCCCTTCTTGCTTCACCTTAAGTGCGAAGGAGATCGATCAATTCTTCAAGTGCCTTACCAGAATCAAAGTTAGTTTCGGTTACTGTGGGAAGATAAGCAGATTTCTAGACACCAAGAAGAAAAGGTTCAGCAGGATGAAGTCTCATGACTGTCATGTGATGATGACGCAGATACTCCCGGTTACCCTTAGAGGGATAATGGGCAAGCACGTCCGTGACACGCTTACTGGTCTCTGCAACGTTTTCAATGTTATCTCTCGAAAGTCGATCAGTGTGAAGCAGCTCCGAAGGCTACAGGAAGAGATCGTTGTCATACTAAATGAGCTTGAGATGTACTTCTCGCCCGCATTCTTTGACGTCATGGTGCATCTGTGTGTCCACATTGTGGAAGACATCATCGACCTCGGACCGACATTCCTGCACAGCATGATGCCGTTCGAGAGGATGAATGGGGTCATCAAAGGATTCGTTCGTAACATGTCCCGTCCGGATGGAAGCATCGTCCAGGGCTATCTGACTCAAGAGTGCATCTCCTTTTGCGAGAATTATCTAGGCGTCGGAAACCCTGTTGTTGGTTTGCCCGTCAACAAGCACATTGGGAGGCTCAGAGGAGAAGGTCACACCAATGGCCAGAGGGAATTGCATGTGGGCCACTCGGGTCGACGCAACGACTTTGACAGAGCTAACTTAGTAGTGCTACATCACCTACATGTGGTAGAAGATTTTGTGACACTGCACAAAGAAACCATCGCAAAGAACTACCATGACCGGGGGGGGGGGGGGGGGGGGGCTGCGCAAGGCGGACGCCGAAGTTATTAGAGAGCACAACTCCACTTTCTTGCATTGGTTCAAAGAGTGAGTTCTTGCTAATCCCCCGGAAGAGGGCTGTGCGGACGGATTGCTCATATACGCCTTAGCACATGGCCCCACGGTCAACCTCGCGACCTATCAGGCATACGATATCAATGGATACACGTTCTACACCGAGGCCAAAGATATAAACAGTGATTACCAGAACTCAGGGGTAACGATGGAATGCATGACCGGCGACGATGACGCAACTGAAATATTCTATGGAAGGGTCGAAGAGATCTGGGAGGTTGACTACTCTGGACTGCACAATGCGACGATGTTCCGTGTCAGATGGGCTAAGGCCGCCGAAAGAGAAAACCGGTATTTCACTACCATGTCTATACCCGACGCCAAGAGCGCTACCGTGAACGTCATCGCCAAAAATGATCCATGGGTACACGCTAAGCACGTGACACAATGCTTCTTCATAACCGACCCGAGCAATCCCAGCCATGTTATCGTGAGGAGAGGCAAAATGAGCATCGTCGGAATGGATGGAGTCGCCAACGACGAAGACTACAACCAGTACGGCGACCCGATGAGGGAAGATGACGATGACTATGAAGCAGACGTCAAAAGAAAAAGCAAGACTATATTACCTAAGAAAGATCGTACTCCATGTATATAACTGAGGCAATATATATATATATATATATATATATATATATATATATATATATATATATATATATATATATATATATATATATATATATATATATATTATGCACTAATATATCGCCTGAGTTATATACATTGTATTCCCTTCCCACCATGGTTCCGGCGATATTCGTTCAGTGTGGGAGGAGACATTCCCGTCGACTGCGAGGCCAGCTCGGTCGTCTTTCGGGGGAGAAAAACAAAAACAAAAAGGAGAAATAAAATGAAAAGGAATACAAAAGAAAATGAAAACAAAAAGAAAAGTAAACAGAAAAGGAAAGGAAAAATAGTAAAAAGAAAAGAAAAAAGAAAAGGAAAATAAAAAATAAATAAAAAACTAGCTGTAGCGCGGGGTCCAGTCCCCGCACGCTATAGCGCGGGGGCTGAACCCCGCACTACTGCTAATTTGACTTAACCCCCGTGTGGGCCTCCCTCCTTTCTCCCCCCAATTCCCCATTACCCCCCTTTCTCTCCTCGCCATCGCCCGAGCCCCTGCCCGCCGTCGACCTCACCGCCGCCGCCCGAGCCCCTGCCCGCCCTCGACCTCACCGCCACCGCACGAGCTCGCCCTCGACCTCATAGCCGCCGCCCGAGCCCTCCCTCGACCTCAGCGCCACCTCCCTTGCACGCCCTCGACCTCACCGCCACAGCCCCGTAAGCCACTCCCCTCCCCTCTTCCCTCCTCTCCCTGCCCTCCTCTCTCTCTTTCTCTATACTCTCTGCTCTCTCTCTCATATGAACCCTAGGAGGCAGAATTATGAACCCTAGATTATGATGTATGTATGTATGTATGTATATATGAACCCTAGGCAGAAGTCTAGGCAGAATTATGAACCCTAGATTATGATGTATGTATGTATGTATGTATATATGAACCCTAGGCAGAAATCTAGGCAGAATTATGAACCCTAGATTATGAACCCTAGATTATGATGTATGTATGTATGTATGTATATATGAACCCTAGGCAGAAATCTAGGCAGCATTATGAACCCTAGATTATGAACCCTAAATTATGATGTATGTATGTATGTATATATGAACTCTAGGCTAGATTTTGATGTATATGAACCCTAGGCAAATTTCAAAGTGTTAATTGTTAATGTGCAGTAGATGTTCTTTAATTTGACAGAATGTGATCTATGCATTTCTTTTAGAAAAAATAGACTAAAGAAAAATCTGATCAACACTTGTTGTTAGTATGAGATGAGCACTTATTGTGGGGGTTAGAAGATATATATGCTCATGTGTGAATGCTCATGTGGTGCAGGGTAGATCACCGACTAGCCGCTCGACGACGCCCACAAGATCACCGACGACACCCGCATCCACGATAGCCATCTAGTGAGTAAAGTTTTTTTCCCTAAATGCAAGCTTGGGGATTATAAGAGTGATCAGAGTCGACTCACTTGGACTCGTGTATATGTATATGTATATGTATATGATGTAGTCCTAATCAATTGGACTTGTGTTGTGTGGTTCGATTGTGCCCAAGTGGCCTATGATTGTGCCCAAGTGGCCTATGTTTGGCCTTTTCTTGTTTGCAGGGAAAATGATCCGAGTGGCCTATGTTTTGCCGGAATGTTGATTCATTTCCGTTCCGGCAAATTTCAGGCGCTCCATATGTCCACTTTTTAGCAAAGGTCATGCCGAAATTTTCCGTGAATTTCGGCATGACTTTTGCTAGAAAGTAGGACATATCGAGTGCCCGGGATTTGCCGGAACATAGGCCTTTTTATGTCATTATTCATTTTATTAGGTCTAGAATTAAACGAGCATATTGAGCCGTAGGAAACATGGCGCACAACGACGAAGCCGGGGGTTCTGATCACGCCGACGCCATCTATGAGAATGCACACGCTTACTTAGACTTTCTGTCTAGTCAGCAAAGAGAAGGGTTGCAGGCCCCCCTTCTCATAACGGAGGGTGGTAGTGCCGCCGACCCCGACATCGACACCGGCACCGACACCGATGGCACCGACACCGGCGCTGAGACCGGCGAAGCCGCTAAACAAATGAAGAAGAAGAGGGCATGACGCCCAAACCAGCTCGGCACTGGAAGACTGGTGGTCACGGAGATGCACCTCGGCGAATTTGAGCCAATAGTGCCAGAGGAAGCACGCAAGTGCTACGGCAACCAAATAGGATGCATCCTACGGGAAACCGCCAACATCAACGACTCGGACTTGAGGAAGAAACCAAATATGGAGCACCTCCTCCTAACGAGGTTGCACCAGAGATTCCAGTTCCCCGGCCGGGATGACACCAAAGTTCCGTGGGAAGATGATGCCATGGACAAGATAAACAGCAAAGCCATGGGCAAGTTCAGCAACGCATTGGCCGCCTGGAAAGTCAGGGTGAAATGAGCGATTGAAAAGGAAGAACCCTACTCCTAGATTCTTGCGGACAATCTGACACTTACGGAACCGGAGTACGAAAAATTCAAGGAGAGTTGCGCTACCGAAGAAACCAAGCTTAAGTCAGAGAAAATGAAGGGGCTTCAGGAAAGGAACACGTGGAACCACTGCCTCGGAAGCCATGGTTACATGGGCAAGAGGCCCATATGGGCTAAGGAGGACGCGGAACGTGAACGTCAGGGGCTCCCAGACCCCTTGGCGGAGTTCACCGACCAGCAGGAGCATGACTTCATCAGAGCCCGGTACAAGTGGGATGCGGAAAAAAAGATTTTTTACATGGACACGCCCACGAGGGATTTCATGAGACTACTGGTAATTATTATTTTACCACCTTATATTAGCTTCTGATCAAGTCGACTACACGTTCTAGTCACATTTGTAAACGGTTCACGTTCCTTTTGCAGAGAGAGCAACACAAGCTTGCGGCCGAAAGCCACTCGTCATCTCAATCATCGGCGAGGCCCAAGTGGGACACCCCTTTCAACCGGGCCATGAACATACTGATGGGACTCCCGGTGCACCAGCGGCCGTAGTATGGACGTGTGCATGGCGCCGGAGACGGCGCCACGTGGACGTACTACTACCACGAGGACCCGAAGGCCAAGCGGCAGAGAAGGAAGTTCAGTCAAGTCAACATCGACGATAAGGTGGCGCTTGCGGTCGAGACGAAAATATCTGAGACCAAAGAAGCGACCAAAGCTGAGTTGGTCCACGAGGTAGTCCAGGCAGCGATAGTTGCCTGTAGAAGTGATTTCGCAGCTACGATTAGTACCTTGATTCCGAACGTTGTCGACTGGACGAAGCAAAATCCAGACAAAAGGGCAGAGGACTTTCCCATTCCCAGCTTTGTGAGGAGCAACTCGGTGAACATCGCACTAGCACCTGCTCCCGCAACGGCACCTGCTCCCGCACCCGCTCATAGCAGCTTGTCCTCCGTCTCTGGCGTGCTCGGCGGGGCTTTGACTTTGGCCGAGCTCGACGCCCTCACGGTAATTACGTGTCGCACCCTCTTCAACATATCTATAATCTTCCCTTTCCATTGCCTTTCGGATGTCTGACGTCGCAGACATGTCTTCGCAGGCCGATGAAACCCCGTGCACCGTACTGTACACCATCAACGGCCAGAAGGTGGACGTGGGAAAGGCAACGATAGTTAAGCCCAAGGAATGCTTGTTCCATAACCGGGAGATGCCCATTGACGTCTTCAAGGTTTCCTTGGCGAGTGTCAAAGCAGGCCACGAGGGTTTGGCTCCTCCGATACGACTCGGGGGAGAGGACGACGAGACCCCGAAGCGGCTTGGCGATTGCAAGAGTTGGATGCTGCTGTGGCCAAAGAGTCTTCTTCGTGTGGAGGCGGCTAGGAGCACACCAATGACAACACCTCACCAAGGTATGAACACCACCCAACCTACGCAATTACCATCGCCTGTCATGCCAGGTGATAGCGGACGACGCGAGGAAGGGGGTCCAATAGTGGCTGATGATGTCGCCTCCCGTCGAAGAAGCAATGGATGATGCCATGGAGGAGGATGACCCTCTCCGGTGGCTCAATACCGGCTATGACGACGGAGGAATGATGGCTCAGCAATATGACTCAGGCTATGAGCGTGGAGACGAGGAGATGCCTGATGTGTCGGAGCAGGAACGTCCTAGGGTTGATTGCAAGAAGTCTCTCTTCATACAATCCTCGCAGGACACACCTTCAGATGCCGCCTCAGCCAAGCATCAACAAGGCGAGGGTTGTGCAATGCTGAGCCCGACAAACAACACTGGGGGCGGTGGTCAGGGAGGGTCTGGTAGGCTCATTACCTGTAGCCAAGAAGAAGCAGAGGAAGAGACTGCCGAGGAAAGGCCCTACTGGCGCCAAAGCTGCTTCTAGCAGCCAACCGCCTCTGCAGACCCGAGTTGCAGACAGTATACCGATCAGAGGTGCGGCGGTACTCCATGTCGCGGGCGAGCTGATCCTACCGGTGAAAGTGCTAGAGAGCATATCAGGGGATCTAAGGAGACTGCATGATGATGTGTTGTTGAGAGAGAACAGCCTTCTCGCCTCGGAGGCTCCAGGATACCCACTGTACGCGGTTCATGTGCCGGCTGGTAGGTTGTACATCGAAACCTGCCCCGCGGACCTCTTCTTCCTGCGATTTGATTACATCTTCGAGATGTTTCACATGAGGCGGCTGGATTTTACCTTCGTCCGCCTTTATGCGCTGCATATGGACTACATCATCAGGCGCGAGCGAATCTCTTATATATCGGTCGCGGACCCGTACTACATGCACGAGGGCTTCTTGGCAGTCTGCCCAGAGCACCGTTCATATGCGAGGAACTACATCGCCGACTTCATGGTCACCAATAAGGACAAGGAAACGATTCTCCTGCCTTATCATGCCATGTAAGTCATCCGCAGATAGCCACTATAGCACATACATCCTTTCGTAAATTTCAATCATTCCTTTGCACGCATGGAGGCTAATTTGAGGTGTACTTATTTTGCGCAGCGAGGGGCGCGCCGTCCTCATCATTTATTACCCGCGATTCTCCCACGCTCTGTATTTGGACTCGTTGAAGAACATACAGAAAAAGGATTACACACACATAAAGAGTGTTCTCGATAGTGCTATCATAAGCTTCGGCCATCAGGGTGGCGAAATCAGGGTCAAAAAGACAAGGAACGACGTGCTGTGTTTCGGCCATAAGACCGACTTCTGGTGCGTGCAGCAACCGACAGGTAGTCTCATTGATGGATTCTACGTCATCCATCACATGCTGGAGTACAGAAGGGATCGGCAAAATCTTCGCATGTCATCTATTGGCGATGCCGATATCCGCAAATGGGCCAAAGACTTAGGAACCGTACCGGATCATCGACTCCGAACTGACTTCTATCACATCCAGCGTGAACTTGCGACGGTCATCATGAAGGAGGTCGTCAAAGAAACATGGATGTTCTACAAAGGCCCAGTGTCACGGGATGACGTCCGAACACGCATAGCCCTACATCGTCTAGACATGAAGCCTTTCACGAAGCTAGGGTGCATCCTCCCGGATTTGGATGGATGGAACGACATGGCGGAGTGATTGACGATGACAATGTGTCCGTTTAGTTACTACTTTCTCTAGGACGAAACTTTGAATTTCTGTACGACGAAACTTTGTCATGTAAACCGTCCTCCTCAACTAGCGTAGATCGCTCTAGTTAATTAGTTTGGGTACGATGAACTTCGTTATTTATGTTTACTATATATGTTGCTTGTATTGGCTAACTCTTTCTCTTCGTGTTGCTCAAGTATATTATGTTGCATATTATCGATGAATTCATCAAGTGACGATGCAGGGATATAGATCATCGATGGCAAAGAAGTGCTATGCCGTGTACATAGGGAGGGTTCCAAGAGTGTACGACGAGTGGCCAGAGTGTCAGGCCCAAGTGTACCGGTTCCCGGGAAGCAGCCAAAGAGGGTTTGAAAGCAGACGTGAAGCGGAAGATAGTTACTTGAGGTTCATGCTAGCGCGAGAGAGGAATCAGAACCGGCGCCTCAAGAACTACTACATAAGCCCGCTCTTGCTCATAGTGATCGCTCTTCTCTTGTATATCATAGTTTAGATAGATGATGAAACATGTGTATGTGATGACCATGTAGTTGCATGTATTCGAGACATGTCATAACTTGTATCGCTATTTCGAGATGATGATGAGACATCATTTGTGTTGGATGATGATGATGATGATGATATGACGAGACTATTGTATGTGTATGATATGATGAGACTATTGTATGTGTATGATATGATGAGACTACTGCATAAAACCTATACAAATACAGCGTAAATACGCAGAAGAAAAAAATACAAAAAATATTAGCAGTAGCGAGGGGCCTGTATATAGCTGCAGCGCGACCTTAGTAGTAGCGCGTGTCCAACAGCCGCGCTACAGTTAGTTAGCAGTAGCGCTGGTTGGACCAGCGCTACTGCTAGGTATGAGTAGCAGTAGCGCGGGGTCAGACCCCCGCTACTGCTAAAAGTTAGCTGTAGCGCCCTAGCAGTAGCGCGGGGGCCCGCGCTACTGCTAGGCCTTTAACCCGCGCTACAGCTAGGGTTTCCCTAGTAGTGCCGGTTCATCCGTCATCTCCCACCACCAGCGCTCCCGTTGCTCTCTCCGTCGGTGTGTATCTTTGGCACGCTCGTTTGGGTCATCCCAACCCCGCCACTCTTCATCATATTCTTAAGAGTTTTTTTTCACGTGCAATAAGATCGAAGATCACACTTGTCATGCATGCTGTCTTGGCAAACATGTTCATCTTCCCTTTAGTGAGTCATCCACCATTGCATCCTATCCGTTTCAGTTAATTCACAGCGATGTTTGGACCTCTCCTGTTGCGAGTAATATCGGCTATCTTTATTATCTTGTCATTCTAGACGATTTTTCTCACTATGTGTGGACCTTTCCGTTGCGGTGAAAGTCCGACGTACCATCCACCCTCACCACTTTTTACTCCTATGTTGCCACGCAATTTGGTCAATCCATACACGCACTTCAAACCGACAATGGGAAAGAGTTTGACAACCTCATGATCCGTACACTACTCACCACACATGGTACTATCTTTCGTCTCACATGCCCATATACTTTGCAACAAAACGGCACGCCAAGCGTGTCCTTCGCACTCTTAATGACTGCGTCCGCACGCTCCTCTTCCATGTCAATGTGCCACCGCGTTTTTGGCCAGATGCCCTTGCCACGACATCTCTTTTACTCAACATACAGCCATGTCGTGCTCGCTGGAATTACACACCACATCACTTGCTCTATGGCACTCCGCCATCTTATGTTGCGCTATGGGTTTTTGGGTGTCTTTGTTATCCTAGCATCGCATCCACTACGCCTCACGAGCTTGCTCCACGCTCCATCGCTTGCATCTTTCTTGGCTATCCCGCTAACACTAAAGGTTACCGGTGCTATGATACCGTCTCCCATCTGTGATCACCTTGAGACACATTTACTTTGACAAAAAAGTGTTTCCGTTTCATCAGGTATCACCGGCCGTCGTACCGTCATCGCCGTCGTCGCACTCCACCAGCGGCTGGTCGCCGGCTCCTCTGGGTGCGCCCCCACGTCCTCGAGGGGGTCGCCCTCGGATAGCCCCTGCATCGGCACATGGTTTCCCGGCATCGGCTCCTACTCGGGAAACGGCTGCCACGACAGCCGATTCGGCCACCCCTTCGGCTGCCACGGCAGCCCACTCTCTAGGCGCCTCACCGGACCTGCCTTCCCCGACCACGTCGGGCTCAGTCCTGGGTGCCTCCACGTTGGGTGCTCCTACCCCGAACCACGTTGGCCTCAGCCGCAGGCGCCTCCGCGTCGGGTGCCTCTACCCCGACTGTGTCGGGCTGGGCCGCGAGCACCTTCGCGTTGGGTGCTTCTACCCCGGCCACGTCAAGCTCCGCTGCGGGCACCTCCGCGATGGGCTCTTCATCAGCTCCTTCTCCCGTCGCACCGGCGGCCCCACCGGCCGATGGGCCACCTGCCCCGTCGCATCCACACAGAGTGGTGACTCGGGCTCGGGCAGGTGTCTTCTGCCCGAGCAAGCGATACCCCGCCTATGAGTACTTGTGTGCCGCTTCGACTTCCTCGCCATCGCCAGTTCCATCGTCGGGCTGCGCTGCTCTTCGCGACCCTAACTGGCTTGCCGCGATGCAGGAGGAGTTCGACACGTTGCAATGCAATAGTACATGGCAGCTCGTTCCCCAGCCTCGTCATGCCAACATCATCAGTGGGAAGTGGGTGTTCCGCCACAAGACTCGTCCCGACGGCACTCTTGAGTGGTACAAAGCTCGTTGGGTGGTCCGTGGTTTTCATCAGCGCGCCGGCGTCGACTTCACCGACACTTTTGCGCCGGTAGTCAAACCGGGCACGATTCGCACCATTCTACAGCTTGCGGTGTCCCGCGCTTGGCCGGTGCACCAACTGGACGTCTCCAACGCCTTCCTTCATGGACACCTCGCCGAACAGGTCCACTGCCAGCAGCCCACCGGTTTCATCGACGCTACTCACCTGGATCATGTGTGTCTACTTTCGCACTCTCTCTATGGGCTCAAGCAGGCTCCGCGTGCGTGGTACCAGCGCATCACCGCATTTCTTCAGCAGCTTGGGTTCCGCACTACTCGCTCCGATGCTTCGCTGTTCGTGTATCATCACGGCCATGCGACTGCATATCTACTGCTCTACGTCGATGACATCATCTTCACGGCATCCTTGGTTGAGCTCCTTGGTCAGCTCACTACTCGTCTCAGCGCCGAGTTCGCCATGAAGGACTTGGGCCCCTTGCATTACTTCCTCGGCATCGAGGTGGTGCGACGTGCTGATGGGTTCTTTCTTCATCAACAAAAGTGCGCCCATGAGCTGCTCGAGCGCGCCGGCATGCTTAACTGCAAGCCCGTCGCCATGCCTGTCGACACGAAGGCCAAGCTTTTTGCACTTGATGGTTCCCCGGCACCGGATGGCCCCTTCTATCGCTCTATTGTGGGCGCCCTACAGTACTTGACACTCACCAGACCAGACTTGCAGTACGCTGTTCAGCAGGTGTGCCTCCACATGCACTCGTCGCGCGACTCCCATTGGAACCTGGTGAAGTGGATCCTTCGGTACATCCGCGGCACTATGGTTCTTGGTCTTACGTTGACGGCATCTTCGTCCACCGACATGGTCGCCTACTCCGATGCCGACTGGGCCGGCTGCCCTAACACTCGTCGCTCCACCTCCGGCTACTGCGTCTACCTTGGGCCCTCGCTCATATCGTGGTCGTCTAAACGACAACCCACTGTGTCATGCTCTAGTGCCGAGGCGGACTACAGGGCTGTGGCCAACACCGTCGCCGAGTGTTCGTGGCTACACCAACTCCTTCAGGAGTTGCATCATGACGTGCCTAAGGCTACCGTCGTCTACTGCGACAACGTCTCCGCCGTCTACCTCTCCGCCAACCCCGTTCATCATCGTCGCACGAAGCACATCGTGCTTGACATCCACTTCGTGCGTGAGTAGGTGGCTCTCGGGCGCATCCGCGTCTTGCATGTCCCTACCGCTCAGCAGTTTGCCGATGTTATGACCAAGGGGTTACCGACGTCCACCTTCGAGGAGTTTCGGTCCAGTCTATGCGTCACCGGTGACGTATTGACTGCCCGGGGGGGGGGGGGGGGGGGTGTGTGTGTGTTGAATATGTGTATATTGCATGTACATTAGCCATGTTAGGATTTGTTCATATTCTTTCCTAGCACGTCATATCTCCCGATGCCTTCCTTGTATTGAGGATAAGGTTGAGATATTGGCCGCCCATTGTACTCTATATATGCTACAGCATACGATCAATCAAAGTGTGCATTGCATAATTCTATTCTACAGTGGTAAACATATGTTATTTTTTTTGTATGTATGTGTGAAGGGATCTGAGGTCATGTTTCGAATACAAGTGTGTTTCTAATTTCCTGTGAAAATGGATCTGTATTCTCCAAAATTTCTGTGAAATTGGTGCAGTCGACACGTTCGTCTGAAGTGTACTTGAGGAAGAGATTTTTATATCCGAAAATTTGTTTTTGACAATAAAATGGTCAAATTAAGAGAGAGAGAGAGAGAGAGAGAGAGAGAGAGAGAGAGAGAGAGAGAGAGAGAGAGAGAGAGAGAGAGAGAGAGAGAGAGAGAGAGAGAGAGAGAGAGAGAGTACTTTCATTACTGAATTGGAAAAGTTCAATCGAACTTCAAATTTTACAAGGCTGCAAAATTTGTTTTCCATGCTGAAAAGAGTCATGCGGTGCAATTGCCAAAACATAATGAACTGAAAAACTTAAAAAAAACAGATTTTTGCACCATGTAAAAATTAAAAATCGTCAAAAGATTTGAGAGTGAAATAATTTAGAAATGTGAAAAGTTCTATACGATGGGAGAACTCGCGGACGGAAATACCAGACTGCGGAAAAAATGGATGCTTTTGAATTTTTTGTTGACCCTCTCCAAGAGAATATTTGAACCATAAAATATTTTTTGAAGCTATTTCTTCGGTTGAAAAAGCAGCAATCTGCGATGATGTGCTTCTGGATCCGGGTCAGAGGGTATTCCGCTCCTTCCTCCGGCTGGCGACGGTGGTCGTCGGCAGTCGACGGTTTTGGTCAGCTCAGAAGAGCCCAGGGTCATTTTTGCCAGTTTCCTTTTTCTCAGGATTTTATTTGCTGTTGTGCTGGGACGTGTGGTCCTCTGGTCGTTTCTGGTTAGTTTCCGCGTGGTGCGTGTGCAGTGTGCTGTGTGTGCACGTCTTTGAAGTTGGAATGATAAAAACTTCTTTTGGAATCACGAGCCGCCGCCTCCTGCTCCTCCTCCAAAAAAAGCTAGGGTTCCTGCCTCTCGCCGGCGCTGCCGCAGGTCCGCCTCGTCTCCGGTGGCCCTAGGGCCATGGGGGCGCGGTGGATCCTGGCAAGGACCGGCAGGAGGGCTCCGATTTTAGTCGTTCCTTTCCGTTTTGTTAGGGTTTGTGTCCTGCTCAGGAAGACGAGACGGCGGCTTCCTGAAGATGGAATAAAGGTCTCCCCGCCTAGCCCCCGTTCCGGCGATGCGTATAGCATCGTTGGTGGGCGTGTGGAGGTGTGTCTCCGGCGGATCTATCTTTGGTGGATTTGCTAGGATCTCGTCGTTGTTCTTCTACGTTCGTGTGTCTTTGGGTTGGATCCTTCCGATCTACGTTATTCTTCATCGGCGGCGGTTGCTGTTCTGGTGCGCTGGTCCTATGGGGCCTTAGCACGATGACTTCCCGACTGTCTACTACAACAAGTTGTGCCTGACTCCGGCGATGGAGGGGCGATGACGGCGGCGCGCCTTCGGCTGGCTTCAGTACTTGTAGTCGTCGCTAGGTGGTCTACGAATCTGGATGTAATTTTTATTATTTCTGGTGTTCGTTGTACTGCCATGATTAAAGATGAATAGATCGAAAGTTTTCTCGCAAAAAAAAAGAAGAAGTTGAAATGATATATGAGGCGCGGTAACTCTCAAGAAAATAATATCTAAGGTTGGTCAGGCGAACACGGAGGAGAGGGTCACTACAGGCGAGATAGGAGAAATGACCTTTTTCTAATGACTAGCTAGTTTGGTTGTCCTCCACCAGCACCAACGGATGGTGCCCCGTGCAGCGTTTGGACGTGCGGTGAATGTTTAAATCAAAAAAATTACAGCTCTAGATACAAAGTCAAGGGCCTTTCGACCAAAGATCCACACGGACCGCAGAAATGTGCTTTTCCATCACATGGGGAGTAATTCTTCTTTTCTTTCTCTTTTTGTGGTACCACTTGATGCCGCCAAAAATAAAAAAGGACCGCAGAAATGTGCTTTTTCTGCGGGTAGTCATGCATGTATGGTTGATATCGTCTTGTAGGTGGTGAAAGAAGACCTGCTGCCATATAGAATAGCAACAAAAGGAACTTTTTAAGATTCACTAGGTCGAATGAATCTTGCCTTTAAAAGAAGTTAACCATTTGCCTGGCTCATTCCATATTGTTAGCATGTCTCTGGCTTAATCATTCCACTCGGTACCAGTTAAGAAAATTCCTGTGACCGCGATGCGTACTGCTTCTGCACATTCATCGCAAAAGGGCTACTTTTTATTTGCGGTATTTATCACCGTTCTTTTGCGATTAATCTATTATATACTAAAAGCACAATACCAAGGAGAAATAGGAAGACATACCAAAAATTCACAAAAAAAAAAAAGCAAAACATCCTGCCTTTGTTGAGAATTAAATTTCTCGCTCTTTCTCTCTACTTCCTGGAACTGCCCCTTTTGGGGAATGTATAAATACGTGGGCATCATCAATGAGAAAGCGACAGAGACCATTGCACTGTTCATTCGTACTGTTCATTACATTCGTTTTTGTCGCCCGTTATCAGCACTTTTGCTCTTCGCTGAGAGATATGGCTACCTTCACCCGTTATCATTACTGCCCCTTTTGGGGAATGTATAAATACGTGGACTCACGGAGAAGACAGGAAGCCTCTAGATTGTGCTCTCGGCGCTGAACCCTGTGATACGCCACAAGCGACAGCGATCTGATCGGCTACCATCCCGTCCACGGCAAGAACGCCTACGGGAAAATCAATCAGGGAACACTTGGTTTAGTTTCCGATCAGGCGTGCACGGCTCGGCGTCCACGTGCAGCGCATGGTGCAGCGGTGGTAGTCCGCGGCATTGGCTGGCGGTTGCCGGTAGCATTCTGCGCGGCGGCGGTACGGTAGACCAGGGATAGGGACCGGGAGGGCGACGGAGTGCGGCAGCCAGGAGGGATAATCTAACCGCTCGCCTCCCGTGCCATCGGGCTGGGCCGGGAAAGGCCAGATGGGCCGAAGCCCACCCCATTTTTGGCCCACTATGGGCTAAGCTCCTCCCCGTTGGTCCGCTAGGCCGAAAGGCCACGTGGGCTGAGGCCCGTGCCCCGATTCGGGCGGGAAATCTTTACTCTTTACCCAATAATAAAGTACGGATTGCTTTTGCCGGTTCACCGCTACGCATTTTTACAAAAAAGTCCTTGTGTTTTTTTGTAATTAAACCCGCGGTCCCTTTTTAAGTAGATCAAAAGCCAGACCGGACTGTGCATCGTTCTGCTCCCGATCCGCTCGCTCGTCGCTCCGCCGCCCACGCCGCCGTCCTCCCAATGGCGATCGCCGACCCACAATTCAATATCCCCTCCCCTCTTCTCCCTCTCCTCCCCTCCCCCTTCTCCCTCCTCCATCCCTGTTCCCTTCCCACCTCCTCCCCACAAGTCTCAACCGTGGTGGCCTACGCAGGCGGCGATGGCGGACTGGTTCGGGGATTTGGGGAACGGCGTTGCTGCGAGGAAGTGCGTGGAGGAGCTCAAGTACTGCCTCCCCGGCACCTCCATCCCCAAGTACGTCCTCCCGTCAGACGACGACGAGGTGCGTATCTGCTTTTTTCTATTGGCTACAAGGACAAATTTAAGATCTAGAATTAAAGGATTCTAAGGTTGAATAGAAGAAGGAACAGAAAGAATGTGTAGCAATTTGTTCGGGGATTTCATTTTTTGTGCCAACCTCTGAGATCCCCTTCTCTGCCATGGATTTGGATGCTTGCAGATTTGGATTGGGGCGCAACAGAGATGAGGAAGGACAAAGCACGAACAGCTCAAGTGAGAGTGAACGGGTATGAACACCACAACCCTCTCAGGTGGGATTGCCATATTCTATGCTCATATTCAAAGTATCATTTAATGTTTGGCGAAAGGCTCCATATATAATTTGATCTTTGATTTCTAGATCGCTAACCACATGTGCCATTTGATTTCAGAGTATCTATTAATTTTTCCTGTTCTTCAGATCTTTGAGAGGTAGTTTGATTTGCCGTGGTTTTTGCAGGGGATGTTGGCTGATCAGGATACCCAATTCTCAAACAAGCATGCTGAGATGCT
The DNA here is from genome assembly GCA_039707655.1 of Elymus sibiricus. Taxonomy (NCBI): domain Eukaryota; kingdom Viridiplantae; phylum Streptophyta; class Magnoliopsida; order Poales; family Poaceae; genus Elymus; species Elymus sibiricus. The sequence continues at coordinate 17,056,123 of CM077672.1, read as the reverse complement.
CAAGATATGGAAGTTCGCCCCCAAGCTCGACCACCAGGTTTTTTTGGTTCATGTTCAATGGGAGGTGAAGAGCGTCGAGAGGGTATCTGATGCAGGTCCAAGGTAAACTCTAATTCGTTTCTTTTATTGTGTTTAGGTGAACATGTCAAAGGTTCAGATGGACATGATGAAGCCGGGAATTGTCACACAGGTCACTGAGCTTCTTGGGTTCGACAAACTACCTAGCCGCTATTAACCTGAATTTAGTTTTATCTGAACTAAGAGGACCACCTGTGCTTCTCTAACAAAGAATTACTCATTTGGTGTTCTTTTGCACTGTTGATTTTTGTTCAAATTGGTGTGAGTGCGACCTCTTTGTCATGTTAGATAAGCCTTTCTGTATCACATGGATGTGACCTGTAGTATGGTGTAGAAAAGTGATGAAAGGTATTCGTTGGAATTAATTTGGCAGCAATAGTTTATCAAGTTTTTGCCTAGCCAGCTATTTGTAGAATTTCTGCAGCTGTACTTTTGTGCCATCTCCCTCATGTAGATATATATACTAGCAGACTAGCACGTAAATTATATACATCAAAACTGAGACGTATCTATATATGATGAAGGCATTTTTTCTTTATATTCAGCAATACCTCTTGCTGCTATAAAGAAAGTAGAAACATGGTTGATAAATAATCAGGTTGTTCTGCCCATTTTTCATTTCACAATCCATTACAATTGTTATGTCCTTACAATCATACACTACACATGACGCTTCCTAGATCTGGAACCCAACCAAAGAACAATCAAGTTTGATTCGGTGCTGTTATTGGGCCTCGCTGTGACGCTGATGTTTTTGGGCCAAGTTGCGCAGAATCTGCTCATGCTTATAAAACAAGTTTGTTAACAGATTAAATAGTCCCACCTTGCTTCTTACACCTAATTATATCAAGTTTAAAAAAAACTAATTCTATCAATTTATATATGCCTGTAAGTATGAGAATTAACAAGCAGCCTGAGAATAAACTAACGGAGGGTGAGCTGTGTTTAGGAAAAAGTATCACCCGGTTGGCGTAATAAATAAAAGGAGTTGGGGATTGTTGGCTGCGAAACAAAAAATCTTGGGAGACCTAAATAAAAGGGATCGTGGGCTGCGAATCAAAAAGCCCCGGTTGGTATAAATAAAGGAAACTGTGGGCTCTGAAACGAAAAATTCCGGTTGACATAAATAAAGGGGATTGTGGGCTACGGAACGAATAATCTCAATTGAGCAGGATTGTTGTATGCTAAACGAAAAATAAAAGCGACTGTGGTCTGCGAAACGAAAAATAAGCAATGGCCTCCCGGTTGGCATACATAAAATGCTATGAAATGAAGAAAATAAATAAACGGGCACTGGTTGAACAATTTCAGTATTTTATACTAATATTATTTTCATTTAAAGGCTGAATTTTGTCACCCCGTTGCAACGCACGGGCATATGTCCTAGTAGAAAAAAAAGATAGAAAACGGAAAAAAAGGAGTGGCACTGGTTTGGGCTGTGTAGTTTTGGCCCGGGACAATTTTTTTTTCTTTTCTGTTTTAGCTTTTAGCTGGCAGTTTTTGTTCATGTGTCTGTTTTTACAGTAATTTTTGTATATTACTGTATTGTAAAGCACATTAGTGTATGAACATATTTGAGTAGGCAATTTTGTGGTGTCCGTTTCTTTTAACGATGCCAAGCGTAGGAGTTTTGTTGACGTGGAAGAGAGAAAGAGTGAGGAGAGAATAGGTAAGGGAAGGCTGATCTAGAGAGAACAATATAAATGTAGTATAAGGTAAAATAACCTTTCCTAGAACATAAGCTAAAGGAAAACGGAAGCTCAAGGGCGATGAACAAACATAAACAAGATTACAAGATACATTTGTGGTGTATAACTGAAACACTTCCTAGAACCTACAAAACACTTTTATTTAGCGTTGGAATATATTTTAAGAATTGGTGGGACATTTGTGGTGGACCAATGTTTTAAGAATTGGTGGGACATTTAAGGTGGAACAATGTTTTAAGAATTGAGTTGAAATTCATTTCCGGTTTCCATATGTTCTTTCCGAAACTCGTGATGTGATTGTGTATGTGCAATGTTATTGAAATCTATATGTGTATTGTGATATTCCGGCCATCCAGCCGAGCCAACATGTTGTTGCGCGTGATCTATTCGCACTGTGTGTTCTATTTTTTCAGGGAATCTAAATGAGTGCCAACATTTTGGCGAAATATTGATTCGTCAACGTTTCGTCAAATTTCTGGCACTCAATATGTTCAATTTTTAGCAGAGGTCATGCCAAATTTTTCCGTGGATTTTATAGTTTCTTTTAGCTTTTATTGATATTTTTAGTAATTTGATAGATTTATATTAAATTTTTAGTAATTCTTAAGATTTTAAAGATATTTTCAACATTTATCTAACAATTTAACATTCTAAAGGTCTAGCAACATCAACGCAGCAAATGGAGCTAAATCTTCATCTATCTCTTCTAATCCCCTTCAAATCACCTACCAATGCTTTTTTTCTATTGAATCGAGGGCTTTGGATTCGTAATGCCGCAAGTGTATGGACATCATGGCATTGTGTGCCCAGGACACGGTATTGAAGGACAATTACTTCTACCTCAGGCTTCCAGAGGACTTCAAAGATATGACGGTGACATAAGCCTTGCTAGTTTTTGAAAATTATTGCTATATATAGTTATTTCAGACATATTTCCTTCGAAAGCCATGTCTTAAGATTTCTGTCTAAGACGGGTAACTTTTGTTTTACTTTCATTTTGCTCAGATTATCCCCTGTTTTGCAAGAAATGATCTCCTGAAGAAGCTGGACGTTCCCACATCTAAGAATACCATAGTTAAGGCCAACCTTGAGACAAAAGAGGGCTTTAACTTTGTGGATATGGTCAGAAACGAAGAAGGTCATACCTTTTTCGTTGGCCCTACTTGGAAAGCATTCACCAGAGTGTACGAATTCGAAGTTGGTATGAAACTGCACCTGAAAATAGACGAACCTCATGGGCCTTACATCTAGGTGGAATTGGCCAATCTTCCAAACACTCATCCGTGTAAGTTTTCTTAAACATACGTAGTAATTTTAAGTAATGTTTAAATTACTTTCATGTTGTGGCAATCTGCCTATTACTTCCTAGTACTAGTAAGTCTAGGATTTCTTGCTAGTTGTAGTAAACTCCCAATTAGTTGCTAGTTGTAACTAATCTTGCTTATATATAATTGGACAACTTATTTCCATGTGCCAAAAGAAACTCGTAGGGTAGTAGACAACACGTATGCTACTGATGGCACCACAATTACCTCGTAAGAGATGAGGTACCTCATAGACTTTGTTGATAGTATTGAGTGGCTTGTGGACACTTACGATGCTGGACCAAGAGGTGGAGTATATGTGCCACAACTGCACACTTTGAACAAGACCAACATTGAAAAGAAACTCCTGGTAAGAATTGTATTCGGTTTCATGTTCTTGATATACTCTTGGTAAATTATATAGAGTGCTTACTATGTTACAATTGTGTTCTTGCAACAGCAAATCCCAGCACGTGTTGTGCCTGAGCTGATGGATGAATATGGTGAGATGACAATTATTGTTAATCAGAAGACCAATTTCAGAGCCACATACTCGACTTCACTAGGAGATGGACGCGTTCTCGTTAATGGGTGGAAGCGACTACTTTGGGAGTACGATCTAGAAATTGGAGATACATTGATCTTCATGCTCCACCATGGACGTGCAGGGGCTTTCCTCTTTCTCACATCCATTCCACCATATGATGAAGAGTAGTTCTTAATGCCCTTTTGGAGTCAAAGTCCTTTTGGAGTGTTGAACTGTTGTATGGTCAAACCAAATATGTACTATTTAGACATGATTTCCTTTTGGAGTACGCCATCAGACTTGGTAGTCCCTTTGCTTTTGGGGTACACTAGTTAAGTATTACTGCGTTGATGTCGTATGAATATATGCTTTTGGGTACATTAATTAAGTAGTACTGCGTTGACCAAAATGCTACCATGGTAGCAAAAATGAGCCTTTGGCTTAAAAATGCTGCCATGACATAAAAATGAGCCCTTTGGCTCAAAAATGCTGTGATGGCAGCAAAATGAGCACATATTGATATAATGGATGCATGTATGAATGAGATACATCAATTTATCTATGTAATACATATGCATGTCATGGCAGCAAAAAACGCTGCCATGGTAGCGTAACTTTTTTGCCTGGGGATGTTACCAGTGGCGGGTGGGGACACTTGCCCGCCATTGGTATGATACATACCAGTGGCATGTGGGGATTGGCACCCGCCACTGGTAACTTAAATACCAGTGGCAGGCAATGGCTAGTCACTGGTAAGCTGTTACCAGTGTCGGGCACCTTGCCTACCACTGGTAGGCTTTTTGTACCCGCCACTGGTAGCCAGTTCTGAAGTAGTGTATTGATGGACTTTGATCTTTCCACTGATTTCACCTCTTTATGTGTTTTCTCCTAATACCAGGTGCAACACAAGGAGTCTTGGCATTTTTAGCATTTCATAATGTGATGTCCAATTACTTATAAATTCAACTAATCTTATTGATATCTGATGATTTATTGTAATTTATAGAACATTTTTCATATATGATGACCTCTTTGTAATGTTTGCTTACTATTTCTGTAGGATACCAGATTTTACTACCACATATGATCATTTCTTAGGAATTTTTATGCACCAGTTGAAAGGACCTAGATGACGACTAGAGGGGGGGGGGGGGGGGGGTGAATAGGCGTTTTGAAACTTTTACGAATTTGGCTTTATCCTAATGTAGAATTAAACTAAACGGATACTTTTCAAGCATAAATCCTAACTATGCTTGGCTCAACTAAGTGCACCAACAACCTATGCTAAACAAGATAGGCAATTAAGGAAACTAGCAAGCACAAACTATATCCCAAGATATGGAAATGTAGGAACAACTAAGCAATTCTAACTAGCACAAGATATATCAATACAAGCAAGTATGAATTGCAGAAAGTAAAGGGTGTGGGAATGAGATAACCACAAGTGAGTCAGGGACGTAGATTTATCCTGAAGTTCACACTCGTGAGAGTGCTAATCTCCGTTGGAGCGGTGCCGAAGCCAAAGCTCCGGAACGCCACCAAGTGGCTCACTGTATTCCCCCTTTCGAGTCACCCCCAACGGATGAGCCTCGATTCACTAGGGGTTGGTCTTGAAGGCGACCACCACACCTTTACATACATCTCTGGAGCACACCACAAGCAAGGAAGCTTTCGGAGGAACCTTGACCACCTAGTCCACTTCACACACTTCCCGAAGCACACCACAAGCAAGGAAGCTTCCGGGGGAACCTCGACCACCTAGGCCCCTTCACGAACTTCTCAAGTATATCACCAAACCGTCTAGGAGGCGAAAACCTCCAAGAGTAATAAACTCATGGACTCTCACTTGAACTAATTGATGTGGGGAGCTCAACCTAATGCAACAAATGCAAAGCAAGGTCAAGCAACGGATGCTCAACTCACTCTCTCAATCTCACAAGATGCAACTCAAGAAAGTAGGAGATTGAAGAGAGATGAACAAATAGGGGAGATCAACAAATGGTTCCAAGATCCATCCACAGACCCCCCCCCTTCACATGGAGGGGAGATAGGGGTTTGGGAGAGATGGTATGTGCCTCAAAACAGTGAATAAAATGTGTATGAACAGCCCCCCAACCGGTGGGGGAAACGAGCCCTTAAATAGCCAAACCCCAAAACAAGCCGTTGGGGCTCCAACGGGCACTTCCTGGGCACCTCGTGCCCACGGGGTCCCGTGTTCACGGTACAATCCCCGTGCGCACGGGGGCCCCGTGCCCATGGGGTACCGAGAAACAGCCAGCAGCAGCCCACTGAAACAAACATAACTTTGGCATACGAACTCCGAATTTGATGATCTTGGGCTCATTTTAAAGCTATGGAAAAGCCCAAGGTCCTCACATAGAGAACCACCCAAGATCAACAATAAAGAATGATGCAAAACATGCAAAGGTTTGAGCTCTCTACATACGATGTATTTAAGCTACTCGCTCGAAAGTCCCTCTTGATAGTACGGCTATCAAACCTATAATCTGGTCTCCCACCAAGCACCATGAGACCAGAAAAACTAGGAGAACCTAGCTAAGTTATACCTTTGAATTGTGCATTCCACTTGAGCTTGTTGATGACGTTAATGCTTGCCTTAAGTTGGAATCCTTTTCTTGTCCACAACCACTTGAGCTTGTTGATGACGTTAATGCTTGCCTTAAGTTGGAATCCTTTTCTTGTCCACAACCACTTGGTGAAGATACTTGAATTGCTTCCTCATATTGCAATGAGGGAAGCCTTAACTTAAGCCCATCTTCACAAGTACATTATCATAATGTGGAACGCAAGCTGCAAAGCATATAACCTCCGGCTTCTCATCTTGCACTTGCACACCTCAAACATGATGACCAACACCACTTGATGTCATCCTCACATAGGCTACTTGAAATCTTTCTTTTGATGCAAGCCCATGAGAAACACCTAATCCACATAGACATAGCAAACACATAGCATGGGTTAGTTCACAAAACGCTATTCACAATTACTTACCATACCACTAGATCACTTGATCCCACGTGGTACATTGTTTGCGCTTATGAGTTGACCATCTATATACAATCTTCGAGCTTCATCTTGGTCCACCAACATCTTTACTTCATGCTCCATCTTGGTTCTTCAAAGCCACAATGTGTAGGGTAACACAGCAGAAAAAAAAATTCCGTCCTACACACCAGCCCAGGACCACTATGAAGATGCATACAAGGATTGATCAGATCGTTACCAACTCGTAGCAGCAACGGAAGGAGAGTCGGTGTAGATCCCCACAGCTAGGATTTTACAACCTCCCAACCACGAGGATGTTCTTCCTCGGACATTCCCTCAGATGGTCCCTCGGACAGCCCTTTAGGTAGGCTCTTGAACAGTCCCACGGATGGAAGATCGAACGTACGATCTCTCTACCAGGTTGCACACATACGGTGTCAGCTATCCGACAGGGCTTTGCCATCTAGGACTAAGCACTGCCGGAAACCAGGCAGCCTTTCGGCAATACGAAACTATTTTGTGGGGGGGGGGGGGGGGGAGAGAAGGGCAGATCATTGCATGCCGAGAGCTCAAGTGTGAGAACTTGGATGAAATGGAGAGCCCTCTCCACCTCTATTTATAGGGTGAGCAAGGGCTAGAGGCATGAAAAGATCTTCCACAAAAATGGGCTTTAGGAAAAAGCCCAAAAAGGTGTGCTAGATCTTTTCACCAAAAGCAACAAAAGGTGGAAGGAAGCTCCATGGAGGAACCCCTTCCCCACCTTGGCCATGACAACCTTGTGGGGCCCCACCTCCCCACATGCTCCACCATTTGTGGGGTGGGTCCCCAAGGGGCCCCCCACCAACCATAAAAACACTTTCCACAAATCGTGGGATCTTGTCCCCCATCTAGGGACATTGTGTTTTTCGCGCGCGTTCTCTTCGAAAAAATTCCGGACGGTCCCAGAACATTTCTGGCACCCTCTAAAATAATTCTGGATGCATTCCGAAACATTTTTGGTATTATGGTTTTCTCCGAAATATTTCCGGTTTCTCCGAAACAGTTCCGGTTTTCTCACTGAAACTTTTCCGTCGTCTCCGAAACTTTTCTAGTGACTTTCTCTCAGACTCCTAACCTGGTATTCAATAGATAGATGACCCTTAAGTGTGTGACCCTGTAGTTTCGGTGAAATATGGACATGATCGGAACTCTTTCTGATCAATGATCAATAGGGGAACCGTGGACATCCATATTGATCCCTATACCGACACGAATAAATATTCGAGTGAACCTTTAGTTACCGTGTGCTATTCCTGTTGCTTCGCGATATGTTACAAAAACCCGAGGTGAGATTTATCGGCATCCCCATGACTTAACAACTTGTTCACTATGCCAGTTTCCTCGTTACCGGTTTTGTTTTCTTTTCTCGTTCCCGTGTTCCGGCATCCCTGTGATCAAATCACACTATGTCTGGCCAGACGATGATGGATACCGTAACACTGAGAGGGCCCAAAGAATATCTCTCCATCATCGGAGGAGCAAATCCCAGTCTTCAGCTATCTAGTCTCTTGTCATACTTTTCCATGCACCCGTAAGCCGCCGTAATAGCCACCCTGTTATGGATGACGTTTAACAAACCCCAAAGTTCATGAAGAAAGCATGAAGGAACTCGATACTCTCATGGTCTAAGGAATTATGCAAACGTTAACTTTCTCTATGTTATTAACCATTAACTGGCGACGAATGTATCTCATAGCATAACATCAATTGGGTCGATTCAACACAAGTATTCTTCTAACATTGTGTCCTCAAAGTTGCCGGCATAGACATGCCCATGATCAGGAAAACATAATCATCATGCAACACTTGAGCTAGTCTTAGAGGCATGACTAGGAATATATTTTACTGTTTATTATTCCACATGTGCATATGAGTTTTCCTCTGAGACTTTATGGATATATGGACTCAAGGACTATTGCAGTTATAGCATAGAATATAAACATAATTACGAACACAGAAATAAATATTAACATTTATTATTGCCTCTAGGGCATATTTCCTATAGACTCCCACTTGCATTAGAGTCAATAATCTAGTCAATGTTAATGCACTTTACACCTATGGCATACCGGTGTAAAATATGCTTCGCCTGTGGTATAGTCTTTGTCCAACGGACCTGACAACTTTAGGTCCGTGTGTATCTTAGCACATCCTCGCGTTTTCACATTTTCACAAAATTCATAATTTGTGTGGACTTGGCTTTGTATATATGTGAATCACTGGTCGAACCTTGATTCCTCAGACTGAGCTATGGAGCAACTATCTACAATAGTATTTCATTGACCAAAGCCATCTTGGAACCATACTAAGTTCATGAATGAACTATTTGATTAAACACCCTCTTTGTCGCTTCATAAGCGGCAACATACTTAGCCTTCATTATAGAATTCGCCATAGTAACCTGTATGGAATAATTTCAACTTACTGTGCCACCATTTCGTGTATTACACAAAACCCTTATTTTAAATAAAAAATCACATGGAGCACTGATGAAGACAACATCGATGTAACTCCTTACAACGATCTCTTCATATTCTTCGCTTGCGAGAAACATGGCATTAGTACTAATTTAGTACTTAGCGACATTTTCGCTGTTGTCCTATGATCAAACACTTTGATCACTTTGGTAACTTACTCGCAACTAATTTGGAGTACTGGACATATCTAGTTGTTTTACATACCATGAAATACATGATTAATCCAAACACAAAAGTGTGTGGAATCTCAGTCATGTACTTTGCTCATCAATGTTTTAGGACACCGAGTCTTGCTAAGAACTCTTTCCATGTGACATCGGCAAGAAACTCTTCTTGGCGTTCTCATGCTAAATCATTTTAACATCTTGTCAATATGTATTTTGGCATAGCCCTATTAGGCAATTCTATCTCCATAGATAATTATGCCTAATACCGAGGCTACCTAGCCCAAGCACTTCATCAAAAAACTATTTTCAATGAAGTCCTAATTCGTGTCAAGAAATTTATTTCCTATCAACAATGTGTCATGCACACAAAGTTTTAGAAATATTATTATGCTCCCACTTACTTTCTTGTAAAGACAAGCATATTCGCTATCCTTGATAAAATCAAACTCTTTGACTATTTCATCAAAACGAAGATTCCAACTCCATTATGCTCTCTTCTGTCCATTGCTGGAACTCTGAAGTTTGCACACTCACTAGCATCCTCTGGATCGACAAAACACTTTGGACTGTATCGCATACAAGTCCTAAGTTGTATTTCCATCCCATGGAAATCCTTTTGGCATCCATTTATCATATCTCATAATTGAAATACGTATTTAATTGCTAATTTAACCCGAACCAACTTTAAGCATCGCTAAGGCGAGACAATCTCGTCGTAGTCAACTCCTTGAATTTGGTATAAGCAACAAGTCGACCTTTATGGATAAAACATTTTTATCCATATCAGTTTATAGTTCCATTATTATTCGTTAGACTCTAAGTCTTTCAGAGGGTTTATTAAGATCTAATCTTGAATCATTTAAATGGATACTATCTCGGATTATTTTGGCATTTAGCCAATTCCGGAGTCAGGGCCCATCAACGCTTCCTTGTGTATCGTAGGTATACAATTGTCTAACAACAACTTCTCGTTTGCACACCATAGAGGTTTGCATGAATTTTGCCTACGTGGTTCAGCTGCAAGTTCGACTGAAGTCCATACATCTCATGTAGACGTTTCCGTATCAGTCACAGTAGGAAACTCTGGAATTACTTCCAAGTTTTTTTTCCTTTGACCTGATGACGAAGATACTGTTATCTTGTCGAGTTGCACTTCCCTCCCACTCACTCTTTTGCAAGAAATATTTTCTTAAAAAATCATACCGCTCTATGTGGCAAACCTTTTGCCTCGTTATAGTCTCTAAAGCATTACTTTAAAAGGGATAATGGCAAATTAATTTATGTCATCTTTGATCTTATCATGTCATATATGGTTTGATTACATCTTCTTGGACATTCCACTCACAGTGGTGTTCTGGGAGGTGTAAGTTATGAAACTCTTTTCACAACTCATGAGACATTCGCTAAACTTGTAACTCAAATTTTCCTTTCCGCATTCTAATTTCAGAAACATAATTTTCTTGTTACAATAATTTCTACGTCATTCTAAAAAACTTTTGAACTATTTCATAGGATCCAGACTAATGTCTCATTAAGCAAATATTCACATATCTACTTGAGTCATTATTGAAGATAGAGAAATCCACTGCTAGCAACAACTTTTATTGGACTACACACATCAACATGCATGATTACCAATAAGTTCTTTGCTCGTTCCTTATGGCATGTGAACGGTATTTTAGTCATTTCACTTTTTAGACGATATTGCAAGTGTTTGATGATTCATAATCAAAATGACTTCAAAATCCATCACTATGGAATTTCTCCATGGGGTTTCTCCAATATGACCAAACGCAGTGCCACATAAATGTGGTATTCTTTTAGTCTTGCGACATTTAGCGTTAGTGTTATGGATGTATTATATTATCATCAATATTCATAACATGCATCCCATCATTATGGAAGCATGGCCCTTATGTTATTCATAACACCGAACAACAATTGTTTTCTTCTGAACAACCTACTTGCAACATCTTTTATGCAGTGGACTAGAGTGTATAAAACTCTAAAATGAATTATGAAAATAAATACAGAGGTAATATATTATCATCAATATTCATAACATACATCTCATTGAAATGGGAGTATGACCCTTATGTTATTCATAACACCGAACAACAATTTTTTTATGAACGACCTTCTTGCAACAAACATTATGCAATGGGCTAGAGTGTATAAAACTCTAAAATGAATTTAATGAAGATAAATGCAGAGGTAATACGGTGATGGAAAGTGTAGTAACTTTTACTAGGTTTCCAGCGCGTATCTTAGCCTCATTTCTAGCTAGTCCTTTAGGCCGTAGTAGTTCTTGTATCGCGTTGTAATAGAATGCAATCGAACGGGTATCCCTGTGATCAACTTTTAATCACAATAACCAAGAATCATATCTTTGACCAGCTTTCAATACATCTATAACTCGTATGACATTCATACATGAGCTGGACATTCCAGTCTTTTTTCTTTTTGCCTTTATACTTCTAAGAGTTTTACTTTGAATATTTCTCCTACTCTCCGAAGAAGCACCCAACTTTAAGAGTGGCGTTAGCCCCAGACTTCCTAGGCGTGTAAGTCTTACTAACACCCTTTTGACTTGTCCTTTATCTTTAAGTTGTTGTTTTATTCACCATCATCACATGACAGGCGTTCTACGGGATCCCATCATCTCTACAGTCTAATGCATAGTAAACACTTTACTAATATTTGCAAACGAACATTGCTTTGGATATCTCGTATCAGCTAGCCTTTGTTTGTATCTGAAACTAATTTTTAGTTCCATGAATATCTTATAAGTATCCCAAACTTTTGAAGTTCGGGTCTCATGGAAGCAAGCATATTGCACTTGACCCTGACAGAATTCTAGCTTTTGGATCGAAGGACGCGAGTCACATCATCCATAGCATTAGCGGGAGAATACTAAAAGCATGCAATAGGACAAAATCCTTCTCGGCACTTTTGCGGACAATCCTCACATTATGTTACCAATCATAAAGTTTTAACTAGATAAATAACAGTTATTCAATTTCAACAGGGAAGGTGGAAACGCGAGCCAATTATTCTACAACTATAATGCAAATCACACTAAGACTATGCTCATAATAAATTGCACTAAGAATTAAACAATTTAATTCTAAAGTGCACTCCCACTCAAATCAATATCTCTTATAATTGATATTGAGTGATTCATGACCCACGTATCAATTGTTCGTCATTGATGTAGATCATCACTGATGACAAAAATCTCAACCGGTAGGCCAACTTGCCAATCACATCTCTATATGACTCTTGTTCATCTTTCGATGGGCGTGTTCCAAGCTCATGACGGTCATGCCTGAATGTCCAAGATAACCAAGTGATATCGCAGTGAGGTCTGACCTTCACCCGCCTCACACCTCTCTAATCGTTCATACTCATGTAGATCATGACGTACCCCGAAGAGATACGTGTTTCAGACGGTGCTACACTTGGGAGAACACTAACTACTTGATATTTCTAAGTGAGAGATCACCCTAATAAAAGCGACTACCGTGCAATCAAAAGGGTGCAAATATAAGGGATAAACATCTCAGGAAATTCATAATAGCATGATCCACTAGTAGGGAAAAGCTTATAGGTAATCGTTTACTAGTAGTGCGCTATATTGACCCCGCGCTACTACTACTTACTAGTAGCGTTGCCCGCAGACCCGTGCTACTAGTAAATATTACTAGTAGAACGTGGCCCAAAAAATGCGCTACTAGTAAATATCCCCAACCATGCCCTACGGACAGGCCGTAGTAGTAGCGCGGGTTGTATCACACGCGCTACCACTAAGAAAATAGTTGTAGCACGTGAGGTACAACCCGTGCTACTACTATCGGTCGACTAAGCACACCGCACCCTCTCTCTCCCTTATCCCCCTCTCTCTCGTCACGTTCTCTCCCCTCTCCCCTCGACTCTGATCTAGATCGGGAAGCCCCGCCCGCCTCTTCCTCTCCCTCCCGACCATGATGAGTCCCCCTTCCCCCTCCCTCACACCAGATCTAGGGCCTCGGCGGAGGTCTCCATGGGCTCAATTCGCCCTCGCCAGAGCCCCAGGTCGCCACGCGCTCCATCATCATCTTCGCCATGGATGGCTTCGTCCCCAGCCATTCTAGATCAATCCAGGAGAGGCTCGGTTGCCTCCTCCACATTGGCAACTTCCCGAGTCAGGAAACCGTCACCCCTCTGCTTCCTTCTTCGGCCGCCGTCGAGCCTGCTTCGACCCCGAGCAGCTCGTCCTCCCCAAGCCTCCTCGATGTGAGCCCCTTTTCATTCTCCCCGTGCTTTCTCCGGCGCGTAGTCCCTAGCATGTCGCCGCCGCGTCCTATGTCCGTCGCCCTCGCCTAGTTCCTGATCCCGCCATCGCCTTTGTCTAGTTCATCGCCTGCGAACCCCCAATTTGCCTTCCCGTGCCCAGGGAGCATCAAAAGCACGCACGTGGGTGCCCTCGTGCCCCAAGTCCGTGCCTTTGGGCATCCTGTGCACGACCAGCTCCTCTGTTGCCCGAGAACGACAGCTCCGTTAGGTTCAGATAGCAGCTGTAGATTTCCTTTGGATTCAGTTAGCCGCATAGGAAAAGCGATAACTTGAGCGTCCGAAATTTCCTCCAGTAAGCATGAGGTGATCCCTCCCTACCACTCATGATCCTTTTTAGGGGCTTTCTTGTTCTTCATTCATTTGCGGTCGCGTGATTAATTTTGTCATAGTCATGCTGCCAGATGGGTGAGCTGGCATTGATTGACGGAGTGCTATGTTAGTTTGGTTATAGGATTTTGCATAAGGTCTTCTCTGCCCTACAGTTTGTTTAGTCGGTTAGATCATGGGTTTGTGAGTTGGAAGTATGGACAGTGCGGTGGCGTAGCTGCGTCTAAGTCATTTCTTAATTAGGCAGAAGTATGGGAGTTCTTGCGACTTGTGATATCCTAGGTTTGTTCAAAGTGCGAAAAATTGCCAATTTTTGGCATGTCTTGGCATTGCCAATTTTTGGCTTGCCAACAAATTGGCTAGCACATTCTGGTAGCAAACCAGTCATGCTCCCAAAGTCCCAATATATTTTATTAGCTTGCTTTAGGTGCTTCTCTGGTTCACTTCTACTAGTCTGATAGAATTATAATAATTGTTCCGTGGACACACTACGGATCTTGCCAGTGATGTATTTTTCTTATTTATTATCATGATTGTAAATGAGAATGTGATTTTATCAAAATCGTGAGTGAAATAATGGGGATTGTTTTGTGTGCAGTCGCCTCCCGAGCACTAAGTGGGTGTAGAGGCCCGACAAGGTGTACTTGATGATTGAGCTGCCTGACGCAAAGGATGTGAAGCTCAGCTTGAAGCCTGATGGCCGTTTCAACTTCTCAGCAAAGGCCCCTGCTGATGACATGCAGTATGAGCTTGACCTTGAGCTCTTTGATGCTGTCAATGTTGAGGTTGGTGCAATTACTTGAGGTTGCTGTCAACATTATCCATGTTGCAGTTGGTGACTTTGGTGATATGGACTTCTCGGTATGGGTTTGGTACAATCTTTCTTTGGTGATGAAGTAAATGTTAGGAAGACTTGTCATTGTTCTTTGTGTTTGCAGAAGCTGGACATGGGAGGTGGTGATGATGATTATGATGATGATATTGAGGAGGATGATGAAGATAATGTGGTTGACAGTGCTAACAAAGGTATCTTATGCTGTTTGTCTTCTACATGATTTGTTTGGGAAGCATGTGCCTGTTCCAGGCTTCATACTTCTAGCCTGCTATTTGATTAGTGCTATGCTGATAATATTCAGAATGAGCGTACTAGTAAGACATTTTTAGTGAACTTTTACATCACTAGCTCTCTGTATTATTTTCTCTTTGTTGAGTAAAAGTAGTTTCAGTAAATTTTGAAGCAACATAATATCTTGTTTCTAGTGTTGAGTGCTGGCACAAATGACTCAAATTTAATCTGAATGTAAAAATAATAGAAACATAGTATTATTCTCTTTGATGCTAAATATTTCTTGTTGGCAGGATGATGATGATGATTCAGATGATGAGAAGAAGCAGTGTCACCAGAAGCACCATCACCAACGCCGCCATGACTATGACGATTAAGCACCCAGCTGTGGTTACCGTGTTCTGGGTGTCGTGCTTGGTCTGCCGCCACTACCTTGAAGTCTAGTTACCGCATAAAGAAAGATGGTGTTCTGCCTTTCAGACATTGGACCACCATTCAATCCTTCGAACTTGTATTGCCTTGCCCAAACTGTGTTGTGCGTGTGATTTCTATGCTTACATTGCGATAAATTAAGTACCCGGTTGTATTCTTGTGATGATACTACTTAATTCTACATTGGTAACTTGATCGCATTTCTGGGTTTGTTTTAGTTGTCAGAATTGTATGCATAAAATGGAATTGGTGGATTTTATTTTAAATAATTCCTAATTAGTTAGTAGAAGCGCGGGGAAAAAACTGCGTGCTACTATGATGTCTACTACGCAAATTTATTCTTGTAGACTCTATTGGGCCTCCAAGCACAGAGTTTTGTAGGACAGCAACAAATTTCCCTCAAGTGGATGGCCTAAGGTTTATCAATCCGTGGGAGGTAAAGGATGAAGATGCTCTCTCTCAAACAACCCTGCAATCAAATACATGCAATTTCTTGTGTCCCCAACACACCCAATACAATGGTAAATTGTTTAGGTGCACTAGTTCGGCAAAGAGATGGTGATACAAGTGTAGTATGGATAGTAGATATAGGTTTTTATAATCTAAAATAATAAAAACAGCAAGGTAAAAAGTAACAAAAGTGAGCACCAACGTATTACAATGCTTAAAAACAAGGCCTAGGGTTCATACTTTCACTGGTGCAATCTCTCAAGAGTGCTAACATAATTGAATCATATAACAATCCCTCAGCGTGCGACAAAGAATCACTCCAAAGTTCTAATCAATAGCGGAGAACATAAGATGAAATTGTTGTAGGTAGCAAACCACCTCAAAGTTATCTTTCCTGTCAATCTGATGAGCCATCCCAATAGGTGTCACAAACAGCCCTAGAGTTCGTACTAGAATAACACCATATGACACGCATCAATCAACTCTAATGCCACCTAGATACTCCACAAGTACCCGTGAGTTGATTATTCGATATGCATCAAACAATTTCAGATTCATAACATTCAATCCAACACAAAGAACTTCAAGGAGTACCCCAAAATTTCTACCGGAGAAAGTAGGATGAAAATGTGCATCAACCCATGTGCATGGATTACCCCAATGTCACCTCGGGAATCCGCAAGTTGATTACCAAAACATATATCAAGTGTTCTCAAATCCCAAAATATTCAATCCGATAACAATGAAACTTCAAAGGGAAAGACTTAATTCATCACAACAAAGATAGAGAGGGAAGAACTCCATATGATCCGACTATATTAACAAAGCCCATGGTACATCAAGATCATGCCAGATCAAGAACACGAGAGAGAGAGAGAGAGAGAGAGAGAGAGATCAAACACATAGCTACTAGTACATACCCTCAGCCCCGAGGGCGGACTACTCCCGCTTCATCATCGAGGCAGCGGGGATGATGAAGATGGCCTCCGGTGATCACTTCCCCCCTCCGGCAGGGTGCCGGAACAGGGGTCCGATTGAGATCGCTTTGGGACACAGGCTTGTGGCGTTGGAAAAACTCATCTTGGTTAACTTTCGGGGGTTTCTCAATTTATAGGATTTTTCAGCGTTGGAATCACGCCAGGGGGTCCCATGGGACCCACAAGCTCAGGTGGCGCGCCCCTAGGGGGGGGTGCCAGGTGAGCTTGTGACCCCCCTGGACACCTTCTGGCTCCCCCCGAAGCTTCCTGGGTCTCTTATTTTCCATAAAAAATCACCGTAATTTTTTGATGCATTTGGACTTCGTTTGATATGGATTTTCTGGAAAACCAAAAACAAGCAGAAAACAACAACTGGCACTGGGAACTAGGTTATTAGGTTAGTTCATGAAAATCATATAAAAGTGCACCAAAACAATGTAGAACTCATATAAATATGGCATGAATACTTCGTAAATTATAGATACGTTGGAGACATATCAGCATCCCCAAGCTTTGTTCCTGCTCGTCTTCGAGTAGGTAAATGATAAAAGAAATAATTTATGAAGTGTGAATGCTAGCATAGTGCATATGTTTGATCAATGACAATTTCAATCACTTTTTCTAGCATCATAAACAGTAACTCTTTCTCAGAAGACTCATCATGATAAAGTAGCAATCAATTCACAGGTTATGGTTTAAACAATGCACTCTCTTGAAGCTTAACAACCTATGTTCTTAGTCACCAAACAATTATAATTCATATTATTTTCTAAGTAGGAGCTCCACATACTCAATTATCATATAGTCTTCTATAATTGCTAGTACTCAAAGCATATTTTTAGAACAAACAGTATCAATCAGACACAGAGGAAGATAGGGGCTTAATGTTTCGCCTCCCAACTTACTTATCATAGAGATAATTATCAACAATAATAACATATGATCAAATATATTTGACTGGATATATGTGTCTGGATCTTTCCCCACCACACGGTGCTTGCCAAGTGGAGAATAATTGAGGTTGGAATAAGAAGTTGACTCAACATGAAAAGTAAATAGATAGGCCCTTCGCAGAGGGAAGCATGGATTTGCTTATTTGCCAGAGCTCATTGCTTAAAACAGAGATAATTTCATTTGAGAGGTGTACTTTACCTGTCAACGTTACGACAAAGGATTTCAATATCTTCCATGCTAAACACATTATTGGTGGATCCCATGCATAAAAGTAAAGGTTTACTCCCCCTCCACCAAACAAACACAAGCGATGGCTAGCCGAATTCACGGGTGCCCTCCAAATAATCAACTTTCCGGGGGAGTTTGTTTTATTATATTTTTCTTTGTTTTTGTTTAGCAGGACTGGGCATCACTGTTACCAGCGTTTCTCGTGCAAGACGAGTGAATAAACTCTCGTCATGAGAATAACTCACTTAGCATGGTAGATATTGACCGCCCCGTCGCTCCATGAGCGGTACGGGTACACAAAACAGATGTTCATTTGAAGGTTTTAGAGATGGCGCATGCAAATTTACTCAGAATGGCAGTGAAATACCATATATAGGTAGGTATGGTGGACACTCATGGAAGAAACTTGGCTCAAGGAATTTGGATGCACAAGCAGTATTCCTGCTTAGTACAGAAATTTTGGCTAGCAAAGATTATAAACAAGCACCACATGTTGGAGGATCCATAACAATATAACTTCTATGCAAATATACCCAACCATAACTCATTATGTTGTCTTCCTTGTCCAACATCAACTTATTTGATCAAGTTTGAAAATAACTAATGGGTATTCACAATCATAAAAGATGTCCAAGATAATATATTTGTATGTGAAATTTCTCTTCCTTATACTATCTTTCATGAATTGCTTGTATGACCAATATTGTGATTGTCAAATTTCAACGGGTTTTACTTTCTAAACCCAATGTGAAACTATTATTAAGCATATGGAACATGGATAATTTCAGATTTATGATATTCAATTCATTCAACAATTTACTCTTAGGATATAAGTGAAGCACAAGAGTAAATGACAACTACTCCAGAAAAATATAAGTGAAAATCAATGAGTAGTCAAATAATTTAGCTATGTGAGGACTCTCTCCAAATCAAAAGTTTCAGATCTAAGGACTTTATTAAATAACAAACAAAAATAACACTCCAAGAATAGCACATATCATGTGAACAAATAAAAACTTAGGCTCAACCGAGACTAACCGATAATTGTTGATGAAAAGAGGTGGGATGCCTACCGGGGCATCCCCAAGCTTAGATGCTTGAGACTTATTGTAATATTTACTTGGGGAGCCTTGGTCATCCCCAAGCTTAAGCTCTTGTGTCTCCTTAATTCCTCTCATATCTCGGTTTCCCTAAATCTTAAAAACTTCATCCACACAAAACTTGACATGAACTCGTGAGATATGTTAGTATAAATCCATTCAAAACCATAAAATTCTCTACTGTAGAAAATTACTAAAATTATAATTAAACATTGCATACTAAATCCCTCTGCATATTTAATACTTCTATCCACTAATAGAAACATTAAACAAGCAAACATATGCAAACATCACAGCAATCTGTCTAAACAGGATAGTCTGTAAAGGATGAAGCAAAATTCATACTTATTTAACTCCAAAAATTCTGAAAAATTACCACACTGTAGAAAATTTATCATACTTTACTGTGTCAAAATTTCAAGATTTTATCATGTTCTGACTATTCAGGAATATTCAAACAATGACAGCAAACTTTCTGTTTTGAAACAGCAACTCATGCACTTGCAAACTAAGCATGGTAAAGGCTATACTTGACACTTTTATTGGAATAAAAGATACAAAACTTGATTATAAATAGCAGCAAGCAAATACAAATAAAATAAAATGATGCTCCAAGCAAAACACATATTTTGTGATGAATAAAAATATAGCTCCAAGTAAGGTTACCGATAACGTTGAAGACGAAAGAGGGGATGCCATTCGGGGCATCCCCAAGCATAGGCGCTTGCCACTCCTTATTCTCCTCATATCGATATCTCACCCAAAACTTGAAAACTTCAATCACACAAAACTTAACGGAACTCATGCGATCGGTTAGTATGATAAAGAATAAATCATTCACTTATGTACTGTCAAGACAAGATTCATAATTGTTACCACATAATTCCTACTGTACTCTATCATTTCTACAATTTATATTGCCCAATATAAGCCATAGAAACTATAAAACAAGCAAACTATGCATTGAAAACAGAATCTGTCAAAAACAGAACAGTCTGTAATGATCTGAACAAAGACCATACTTCGGTAACTCTAAAAATTCTGAAAAATTAGGAAAACGTAAACAATTTGTATATCAATCATGTATAAAAATTTCAGACCATTTTAACACTCCAGTAAAATCTGGGAATTTAAACACTGAGGGTAAAAGTTTGTGTTTTTTGCACAGAATTGAATCAACAAGTATCCACACTATCCCAAAGGCTTTACTTGGTACATTATTGAAAGAAAACCTATAAAACATGATTACTACAGTATCCTAATCATGTGAACACACAAAAACAGAGAGTATAAATATTGGGTTGCCTCCCAACAAGCGCTTTTCTTTAAAGCCTTTTAGCTAAGCATGATAATTTTGAATGATGCTCACATAGAAGTAAGTAATTGAAACATAGAGAGAGCATCATGAAAAATATATCAAGCACATTTAAGCCTAACCCACTTCCTATGCATAGGGATTTTGTGCGCAAACAAATTATGGGAGCAAGAATCAACTAGCATAGGTAGGCAAAACAAGTATAACTTCAAAAATTTCAACACATAGAGAGGAAACTTGATGTTATTGAGATTTCTATAAGCATAAGTTCCTCTCTAATAATAATGTTCAGTGGCATCATGAATGAATTCAAAAATATATTCATCACATAAAGCACTCTTTTCATGATCCTGAAGCATAGAAAATTTATTACTCTCCACATAAGCAAATTTCTTCTCATTCATGATAGTGGGAGTATCATATGAAACTCGAATACTATAAAGAGTTTCCACATTAAAAGAGTAATGTTCAGTAAAAGGATATTCATAATTATGACAAGTTTCATGAGAATAATTATCACTACTTTTTATCACATAAGTATCATCACAATAATCAACATAAGTAGTATCTTTGTTCTCATCATAATCGATTGAAACCTCTTCCAAAGTAGTGGATTCAACATTAAATAAAGTCATGACCTCTCCAAATCCACTTTCACTCTCATTGCAATCATCATAAATAGGAGGCATTCTATCATCATAATGAATTTGATCATCAAAAGTAGGGTGACTAAAAAGATCATCTTCATTATGCATAGTATCCCCAAGCTTAGGATAAACATTATTTCCAGCAAATAAATTCTCAAACATGTCATACTCATCATACATAGCATCCCCAAGCTTGAGGTTTTGCAGATTATTAGCATAATCATTCTTATCATTTATAGCATGAATAGAACCAATAGTATAACAAACATTATTATCATAATCTTCCAAGTAGGTGCCAAAAATATTTTCAAGATCATATGAGACATCATTATCTTCCCAATCATAATTATCACAACAAGTAATGGGCATCACAAAATCATCCTCAATAGTATCATCTTCCACAATTATTTTTGATTCATTCTCATGAGGCACAACAATAATAGGAGCAACATTACTTGGGAGAGATACCTTTTTACCTCTACTTTTCCTTCTTTTCTTCTTCTTCACCACATTATGTGTGGGTTTAATCAATTTTTCCGAGCTTCTTATTGATGAGATTGGTTGAATAGGAAGCTCCTACTTGTCACCTGATTCATCACAAGAAACAATAGGAGGGTATTGAGAAATCTTTACCCTTTCGTTAGTATCCCTTTTATATTCTATTGATTTTCCCTTTTTCTATAATTGGCTATATAAGCATTCTCATTGCAATTTACCACACAAAACATATAGATTTCCTATAGATTACATTCAGCATGGTCCGTGAATATGAATGCTTCAAACCAACTATTTTTATGTGACAATTATTCACACCCCAAAAATAAACAAAGTTCATTATAAAGTTCATGGGTGATCAAGTTATTACAATGTTTGGCCACGATTCGATCATGAAAAAGCTTGCATTGGAAATTAAGATGACCAACTTTATTGCAAAGGTCACAAGTAATGGGATAAAGAGAACATAATTCTTTAGCAAAATCATATATCACTTTAAGCCACCGATTGGTTCTATCATGTTTATGCTTCTTACAAAATCTATCATCCCTATATGGCATGTCTTCACAAAGTTTATGCACTCCACAAAAATTGACATGCTTATAAGAAAACTTTTTATCATGACTAGTGCAATCATCATTAGTATTATGGATATTCATAGAAAGCACACTAACAACATTGCAATCATGCTTATCATTTAAAGATTTTATGCCATACATTTTATTGAATTCTTCTTCTAACACTTTGGCACAATTTTCTGATCCATCATTTTCAAGAAAGACATTATAAAGACGAAGAATTTGAGGCAACCTCACTTCCATTTTTTGTAGTTTTCTTTCATAAACCAAACTAGTGAATAAACAAGAAAAAAAAAGATTCAATTGCAAGATCTAAAGATATACCTTCAAGCACTCACCTTCCCGGCAACGGCGCCAGAAAATAGCTTGATGTCTACTATGCAACTTTATTCTTGTAGACTCTGTTGGGCCTCCAAGTGCAGAGTTTTGTAGGACAGCAACAAATTTCCCTCAAGTGGATGACCTAAGGTTTATCAATCCGTGGGAGGTGTAGGATGAAGATGGTCTCTCTCAAACAACCATGCAATCAAATACAAGCAATCTCTTGTGTCCCCAACACACCCAATACAATGGTAATAAACTGTATAGTTGCACTAGTTCGGCGAAGAGATGGTGATACAAGTGTAGTATGGATAGTAGATATAGGTTTTTATAATCTGAAATAAAAAAAACTGCAAGGTAGAAAGTAACAAAAGTGAGCAAAAATGGTATTGCAATGCTTAAAAACAAGGCCTAGGGTTCATACTTTCACTAGTGCAATCTCTCAACAGTGCTAACATAATTGAATCATATAACAATCCCTCAACGTGCGACAAAGAATCACTCCAAAGTTCTTATCAATAGCGGAGAACATAAGATGAAATTGTTGTAGGTAGCAAACCATCTCAAAGTTATCTTTCTGAACAATCTGATGAGCCATCCCTATAGGTGTCACAAACAGCCCTAGAGTTCATACTAGAATAACACCATATGACATGCATCAATCAACTCTAATGTCACCTAGATACTCCAATGTCACCACAAGTACCCGTGAGTTGATTATTCGATATGCATCAAACAATTTTAGATTCATAACATTCAATCCAACACAAAGAACTTCAAGGAGTACCCCAAAATTTCTACCGGAGAAAGTAGGATGAAAACGTGCATCAACCCATGTGCATGGATTACCCCAATGTCACCTCAGGAATCCGCAAGTTGATTACCAAAACATATATCAAGTGTTCTCAAATCCCAAAATATTCAATCCGATAACAATGAAACTTCAAAGGGAAAGACTTAATTCATCACAACAAAAATAGAGAGGGAAGAACTCCATATGATCCGACTATATTAACAAAGCCCATGGAAGATCATGCTGGATCAAGAACACGAGAGAGAGAGAGAGAGAGAGAGAGAGATCAAACACATAGCTACTGGTACATACCCTTAGCCCTGAGGGTGGACTACTCCCGCTTCATCATGGAGGCAGCGGGGATGATAAGGATGGCCTCCAGTGATCACTTCCCCCCTCCGGCAGGGTGCCGGAACAGGGCTCCGATTGAGATCGCTTCGGGACAGAGGCTTGCGGCGGTGCAAAAACTCATCGAGGTTAACTTTCGGGGGTTTCTTAATTTATAGGATTTTTCAGCGTTGGAATCACGCCAGGGGGGTCCCGTGGGACCCATAACCTCAGGTGGCGCGTCCCTAGGAGGCGCCAGGTGAGCTTGTGACTCCCCTGGACACCTTCTGGCTCCCCCCCCCCCAAAGCTTCCTGGGTCTGTTATTTTCCATAAAATATCACCGTAAATTTTGGTTGCATTTGGACTTCGTTTGATATGGATTTTCTGGAAAACCAAAAACAAGCAAAAAACAGCAACTGGCACTGGGCACTAGGTTAATTGGTTAGTTCATGAAAATCATATAAGAGTGCACCAAAACCATGTAGAACTCATATAAATATGGCATGAATACTTCATAAATTATAGATACATTGGAGATGTATCATACTAGTATTTAGGATACTAGTAGCGCATGGTATTCTAGACGCGCTACTACTATTTCATTTGTAGTAGCGCGGGTGCGAAATAGTAGTAGCGCGGGTGGCACCCGCGCTACTACTAACTTTTTAGTAGTATCACGTGGTGGCAGCCACACTACTACTAACTTTTTAGCTGTGGCGAGATAGTAGTAGCTGACGAGGGCATGTACTATGGATAGGGTTATAGGCCTGACCTATAGACCCTACCCTAGGACACCACACGTCTTATACTGGGCCCCAGGGCCAGATCAACAACCCTGAATTCCGCAGACTGACATTCACTCGAAGTCCAACGAACCACTCGGAAGGCAAGAATTCACTCAACCCGCTTGTTTCACTCGGAGCATCCGAAAGTCACTCGACCAGAGAAGACCAGGAGACTCCAGGAGCGCAATGGTCAGGACGCACGTTCGCCCGTGTTAATAGTAGTTAATGCGCCCGTTACCTGGCGCACTTATACCCCTCTTAATCCCTGGTAATGGCTGGCGTTCATGGGAGGGTTGGCGAGGCTATATAAGCCGCCCTCCAGCTCCATTCCAAGGGTTCGCAACCTTTGTAATCATATACTCAAGCAATACAACTCCAGAGCACCGAGACGTAGGGCTATTACCTCCACCGCTGAGGGGCCTGAACTCGTAAATCCGAGTGTAACACATGCGCCGTAGCTAGGCTCTGCCCTCTCATCTGTACCCCTACACACTATTGTCAGACTTGCACCCACGACAGTTGGCGCCCACCGTGGGGCAGGCGTCTAGCGACTTTTGGCGTAGTTCTATTTTTCCGATCACCACCATGGTTTCCGGCGGCGGACTGACTTTGGGATGCGAGATCCGTTTCGGCGTCCTCAGCTTCATCGCCGACGACTCGGCGTGGCTCCAGGAAGCCCCGCTGGATGTCGAGGCGTTGCCCGTCCACGGCCCAGCGCACTTCCGCGCGAGTTCCTTCGGCGTCCTTCTCCATCAACCGTCGACTCCTTATCAGTCGACGTTTTCACTCTCCACCAGCCATCGTCGCAAGCGCTCCGGACGCTCTCGGCTTCAGCGGTGGATCAAGCACACGGCGGCCCATCAGGCTACGGCCCCGCAGATCGCGGCAATCGAGCCCGATGAACCTATCTTCGATCTGTTCGCCTCTGTGCACGAGCACTCGGAAAGCTTGTTCGAGTGCGAGTGCAGCGATCCTGCTACGGAGGTGCTGATGGCCGATTCCCCGCTCAGTCCGCCTGGGTACGGCCGCGGTGGCACGGAGAACGGCGACCCGTCGCGCGCCGATCTTGGCGGCGGCAGGGACCGGCATGACGACGAGTACATCCCCCGACCTCTCACTCGCCAGCAGAGGGAGGAACTGCAGCGCAGGACCGAGCAGGCCCTTCAGACGCCCATCGTTGGGGCGACCCCCGAAGCTCAGGCTTTGGAGGCCGCGCGCGAGGCCAACTTGGCTGAGCGCAATCGTCTGGAAGCGCTCCAAAAATCACTCGACGACCGCGCCCGCAGGCAGCATCCGCCTAGTTCCAGTCGGCGGCAGCGGCAGTTGTTCTCGAATGACCAGCAACAGAGTTTCCAGGTATTCTGCACTCCCGTCCAAAATCTGGCGGCGGCCACTCGGATAACAGATTCCATTGAGCTGTCCCGATCCGAGGCGGGGGAGGGTCTTCGGCAGATCCGGGCCCTGCTCAAGGCGGCTGAAGAGCAAAATTCGGCAGTATCTGAGTCGCACAACAGGATACACAACAGATCCATTAGGGCTGACACCGTCCAGTCGGCACACAGCCCGGTGTCTCCAAGGAGAAACAGACACTCGCCTCCGTGGCGAAACGACCAAGACCGCCACCGAGACCAGCACTCGGGGCAGGGTTGCAGTCGGAATACGCCTCCGCGGAGTAAGGATAATCGTCGCCGCATACAGTCGCCCCCTCCGCGGGATGGCTCGTACGTGCCCCGGCCGTACGACGCCAGGCGTCCTTACAGCAATGATCGGAGGGCGAGCCCTCCCCGTCATGGTGACGGTTATCGCCAGAGAGAGCCGGTCGACTACCGCGACCTGCAGTTCAACGCGAGATCCGTTCTCGCTCAGAACCTGGTTGACAGAGGTAGAGCTCAGAGAGAGAACTTGGACAGAGATCGTCCGAGTGGAAGTGGAGCATTCATCTCCGGACCCGAGTGTTTCAGCAGGGCCATCCGGGCCGCTGACATCCCGCCCAACTTCAGATTGGCAGCTGGAGTAAGCAAGTTCACCGGTGAGTCCAAGCCAGAGACTTGGTTAGAGGATTACCGAGTGGCTGTGCAGATTGGTGGAGGAAATGACTATGTGGCTATGAAGCATTTGCCATTGATGTTGGAGGGGTCCGCCCATGCCTGGCTCAACCAGCTCACTCCGGCCAGCATATACTGCTGGGAAGATTTGGCCCGAGTGTTCATCAAAACATTCGAGGGCACGTGCAAACACCCGGCTGGATTGTCTGAGTTGCAGCACTGCGTGCAAAAACCGAATGAAACGTTGAGGGAGTACATCCAGCGGTGGACAACCTTGCATCACGTGGTGGAGAACGTCACGGAGCATCAAGCAGTCTGTGCCTTTAAGGCAGGAGTCAGATATCGGGAGCTCATCCTGAAATTTGGTCGGTCAGGATCCTTGACCATGAGCCGAATGATGGAGATTGCCACTCGGTACGCAAACGGAGAAGAGGAATATCGTCTCCGTAACGGCAAAGGGAAAACCAGCGAGCCCAACCCCGGAAACAGTAATCTCAATCGGAAGCCGAAGTGCAAGGCTGATGGTTCGACTCAGGCCGAGGCTGCCGCTCTGACCGGTCAAGCCAAGAACAAGGGGAAGGCTAAGGAAAAATGGATCCCAAAGAAAAAGAAAGATCAGTCGGGCCAAGATGTCCTCGATTTGCCGTGTCACATCCACACCAGAAAGGATGAGGAGGGGAACTTGATATTGCCCAAGCATACCACTCGACTGTGCAGACTGTTGATTCAACAGTTCAGAGAGGGCCCGTCGAGTGAGAAGAGCCCGGAAGACGCTGATGATGGAGACAAAGATGAACCTTTTCCCAGTGTCAATGCAACCCTGTTGATCTTCGCAGATGTAGAGAGCAGGAGCCGATTGAAAGTTATCAATCGAGAAGTGAACATGGCCATGCCAGCGACGACGAAGTTCCTGAACTAGTCGAAGGCTCCGATCACCTTTGATCAGTCGGACCACCCCGCCTACATAGCCACCCCTGGGCAGCAGGCGCTGGTGGTTGATCCAGTCGTGGGAGGCGTCCGATTGCGCAAGGTCCTCATGGACGGTGGAAGCGGACTGAACATACTATACGCTGATACTCTGCAAGCGATGGGCATCCCGATGTCCCGACTCAGCGAGAGCAGCATGCAGTTCCACGGAGTGATCCCCGGCAAGAAGGCAAAGTCACTCGGGCATATCGCCCTGGATGTGGCCTTTGGAGACGACAAGAACTTTCGGAAGGAAAGGCTGACCTTCAAAGTGGTCGACTTCCGCAGCGCCTACCATGCCATCCTTGGTCGGCCGGCTTACGCGCGTTTCATGGCCCGTCCATGTTATGTGTATCTCAAGATGAAGATGTCGGGCCCCAAAGGTGTGATCACAGTGACTGGCAGTCGACAGCGTGTGGAAGAGTGTTTACAGCAGGGATCAAAGATTGCTGATGAGAAGATGGCTATGGTGGAGCTGGAGGAGTACAAGAAAAATGCCGATCCAAGTGATCTGCTACGTTCCAAGAAGCCGGCTGCAGAATCTGCATTTCAGTCGGCCGGCGACACGAAGACTGTGCACATCCACCCGGAAGATCCCAATGCTGTTCCCACCAACATATCAACAACACTCGACAGCAAATAGGAAGAAGCGCTCATCCAGTTCCTCCGTGAGAACTTTGACATCTTCGCATGGAAACCATCCGACATGCCGGGTGTACCCAGGGAGCTGGCTGAGCACCGTTTGCGAGTTGACCCAAAGGCGAAACCTGTGAAGGAGCATCTCCGTCGCTCTGCTACACAGAAGAGGAAAGCCATTGGCGAAGAAGTTGCTCGGCTCCTGGCAGCCGAGTTCATCCGTGAGGTGTACCACTCCAAGTGGTTCGCCAACGTCGTCATGGTCCCTAAGAAGGACAAGTCTCTCCGGATGTGCATCGATTTCAAGCACATCAATCGGGTTTGCCCCAAGGATCATTTCCCGCTTCCCCACATAGATCAAATCGTAGATTCCACTGCGGGTTGTGAGCGACTGTCTTTTCTGGATGCGTACTCCTGGTACCACCTGATCCGACTGTATGGGCCGGACGAAATAAAAACAGCTTTCATCACCACATTCGGGTGCTTCTGCTATATCACCATGCCATTCGGCCTCAAGAATGCCGGTGCCACTTACATGCGCATTATCCAGAAGTGTTTGCAAAAACAGATCAATCGGAATATTGAGGCGTACATGGATGATATCGTGGTCAAGTCCAGAAAAGGTTCCGACGTGCTGGCTGACTTGGCTGAAACTTTCGCAAATCTGCGGAAGTACGACATCAAACTGAATCCAGCAAAGTGCACTTTCGGAGTTCCTGGGGGCAAGCTACTCGGTTTCCTCATTTCCGAACGAGGGATAGATGCCAATCCCGAGAAGATTGGGGCGATTGTACGAATGAAGCGTCCAGAGCGTCTTCATGATGTACAGAAACTCACGGGTTGCCTTGCAGCTCTGAGCCGATTCATCTCCCGTCTCGGTGAGAAAGCACTGCCCCTGTACCGATGGATGAAGAAATCTGATTCGTTCGAGTGGACTGCTGAAGCACAAGCAGCGTTTGTTGAGCTCAAAGCCCTGCGTTCCACCCAGCCGGTGCTTGCCACTCCGAACAGCAATGAGCCATTGCTCTTGTACATTGCGGCCACCGGTCAAGTTGTCAGTACTGTCCTCACAGTCGAGCGAGAAGAACAGGGCAAGGCTTACAAAGTTCAGCGCCCAGTCTATTACATCTCTAAAGTTTTGACTCCTTCCAAGCAGAGGTATCCTCATTATCAGAAGCTCGTCTATGGCATCTACCTGACTGCGAAGAAAGTAGCCCATTACTTCCAGGAGCACACTGTGTCAGTCGTCAGCGACGCCCCACTGTCTGAGATCATGAACAATTGAGATGCGACTGGTCGAGTGGCGAAGTGGGCTATCGAGCTCCTACCCCTGGACATCAAGTTCGAGGCGAAGAAGGCGATCAAGTCCCAAGCATTAGCCGATTTCCTGGCCGAGTGGACTGAACAGCAGCAACCGACTCAGAGTCACCCGGAACACTGGACCATGTTCTTCGACGGTTCCAAGATGCTGAATGGTTCAGGGTCTCGAGTGGTGTTGATATCTCCGAAGGGTGATCGTCTCAGATATGTTCTGCAGATTCACTTTGATTCCTCCAACAACGAAGCCGAGTACGAGGCACTCCTTTATGGTCTACGTATGGCCATCTCACTCGGCGTCTGGCGCCTGATGGTCTACGGAGACTCGGATCTAGTTGTGAACCAAGTGATGAAAGAGTGGGACATCAGAAGCCCTACTATGACAGGATACTGCAATGCAGTGAGAAAGTTGGAGAAGAAATTTGAAGGCCTGGAGCTGCATCACGTTCCCCGAGCGAAGAATCAAGAGGCAGACAATCTAGCAAAGATGGGTCCACTCGGAAATCCATACCCAGCAATGTGTGCCTCGAGCATTTGCGTTCTCCGACAGTAAAAGAAGATCCCTTCACGGAAGAGCCCCCGCAAGCGGTCAGTCCGTCTGATCCGACTGAATTCGAGGTTCCGACAGTCATCGATTTGGTCATGGAGGTCCTAGCAATCACACCCGAGTGGACAGTGCCTTACATTGCATACCTGCTCAGGCAAGAACATCCAGAAGATGAAGCTCAGGCCCGCCAGATTGTTCGCAGGTCCAAAGCCTTTGAAGTGGTCGGTGATCAGTTATACAGAAAGAGCGTCACTGGTGTGACTCAGCGCTGCATTTCCCCGGAGGAAGGTCGATTGATCCTGGAGGAGATTCACTCGGGAACTTGTGGACACCACGCGTCCTCTCGGACGATCGTGGCTAAAGCTTACCGAGCCGGTTTCTTCTGGCCCCGTGCCAATGAAGCTACGTAGGAGATCGTCCTACACTGTGCCGGTTGCCAGCTCTATGCAAATTTATCCCACAAGCCTGCGTCTGCTCTGAGGACAATTCCACTCGTCTGGCCGTTCGCAGTGTGGGGACTCGACATGGTAGGACCCCTCCGGACAGGGGCGAGTGGATTCACTCACTTGCTGGTTGCAGTCGACAAGTTCACTAAGTGGATCGAAGCCAAACCCATCAAGAAGTTAGACTCCCGTACAGCGATCAAGTTCATGAAGGAGATAGTCTTCAGATACAGCGTGCCCCACAGCATCGTCATTGACAACAGTTCAAACTTTGATTCCGAAGAGTTCAGGGCGTTCTGTGCCGCGCAAGGCACCCGAGTCGACTTTGCATCTGTGGCGCGCCCGCAGTCGAATGGACAAGCTGAGAGAGCAAACGGACTAATTCTGCAGGGGTTAAAGCCACGACTCATGCGTGATCTGGAGCATCCAGCTGGAGCTTGGGTCACTGAGTTGCCGTCAGTTCTTTAGGGCTTGAGGACGACCCCCAATCGGTCTACCAATCGCACTCCCTTCTTCATGGTGTACGGAGCTGAAGCCGTCCTGCCGAGTGACTTGCTCCATAATTCACCCCGAGTGGAACTGTATTCCGAAGCTGAAGCAGAGCAAGCACGGCAAGACGGCGTTGATCTTTTGGAGGAAGAAAGGGAGATGGCCCTGATCAAATTGGCCATTTATCAGCAAGATCTGAGACGCTTTCACAGCAGGCACGTCCGAAGTCAGACCTTTCAGGAAGGAGATCTGGTGCTCCGAGTGGATCAGCAGTGACCTCACAAGCTTGCTCCCGTGTGGGAAGGCCCTTTTATCGTGTCAAAGGTTCTGCACAACGGAGCATACCGCCTGTACAACCTTCAGAAGCAAGCAGACGAGCCCCGTGCTTGGAATGCGGATTTGCTGCGAAGATTTTATACTTGATCAGGAGATGTAATAAGAGTACTCGAATGTTATTCGGTGAATAAAAGCTTGACTTTTCTGTTTCCACATTGAGTACGCATTCTCTGGCTTACAACCCCCAGTGGGTGTACGCCGTTCAGCTTAGCTGCAAACCTGTTATTGCCTAAGTTAAAAACCTACTCCGAGTGAAGAGCATCCCTCTCACTCGGGGGCTTGGCTGCGAACCAGCTTTCGCCCAAGTTAAAAACCAACTCCGAGTGAAGAGCATCCCTCTCACTCGGGGGCTTGGCTGCGAACCAGCTTTCGCCCAAGTTAAAAACCTACTCCGAGTGAAGAGCATCCCTCTCACTCGGGGGCTTGGTTGCGAACCAGATTTCGCCCAAGTTAAAAACCAACTCCGAGTGAAGAGCATCCCTCTCACTCGGGGGCTTGGCTGCGAACCAGCTTTCGCCCAAGTTAAAAACCAACTCCGAGTGAAGAGCATCCCTCTCACTCGGGGGCTTGGCTGCGAACCAGCTTTCGCCCAAGTTAAAAACCTACTCCGAGTGAAGAGCATCCCTCTCACTCGGGGGGCTTGGCTGCGAACCAGATTTCGCCCAAGTTAAAAACCAACTCCGAGTGAAGAGCATCCCTCTCACTCGGGGGCTTGGCTGCGAACCAGCTTTCGCCCAAGTTAAAAACCTACTCCGAGTGAAGAGCATCCCTCTCACTCGGGGGGCTTGGCTGCGAACTAGATTTCGCCCAAGTTAAAAACCAACTCCGAGTGAAGAGCATCCCTCTCACTCGGGGGCTTGGCTGCGAACCAGCTTTCACCCAAGTTAAAAACCTACTCCGAGTGAAGATCATCCCTCTCACTCGGGGGCTTGGCTGCGAACCAGCTTTCGCCCAAGTTAAAAACCTACTCCGAGTGAAGAGCATCCCTCTCACTCGGGGACTTGGCTGCGAACCAGCTTTCGCCCAAGTTAAAAACCTACTCCGAGTGAAGAGCATCCCTCTCACTCGGGGGCTTGGCTGCGAACCAGCTTTCGCCCAAGTTAAAAACCTACTCCGAGTGAAGAGCATCCCTCTCACTCGGGGACTTGGCTGCGAACCAGCTTTCGCCCAAGTTTAAAAACTACTCCGAGTGAAGAGCAACCCTCTCACTCGGGGGCTTGGCTGCGGACCAGCTTCTGCCCAAGTTAAAAACTACTCCGAGTGACGAGCAACCCTCTCACTCGGAAGATTGGCTGCGAACCAGCTTTCGCCCAAGTTTAAAAACTACTCCGAGTGAAGGGCAACCCTCTCACTTGGGGGCTTGGCTGCGGACCAGCTTCCGCCCAAGTTAAAAACTACTCCAAGTGATGAGCAACCCTCTCACTCGGGTGCTTGGCTGCGGACGAGCTTTCGCCCAAGTCTAAAACACTACTTCGAGTGAAGAGCAACCCTATCACTCGGGGGCTTGGCTGCGGACCAGCTTCCGCCCAAGTTAAAAACTATTCCGAGTGAAGAGCAACCCTCTCACTCGGGGACTTGGCTGCGAACCAGCTTTCGCCCAAGTCTAAAACACTACTCCGAGTAAAGAGCATCCCTCTTACTCGGGGGCTTAGCTGCGAACCAGCTTTCGCCTAAGTCAAAACCCAGTTCAAAGATACGAAAGACTCGAAGGAAAGCATTCGATTAACTCCAGAAGTTCAAAAGCAAATACGAGTGCGCGGGCCCAAAGCCCTAAAGAGTTTAACGGTTACAATTCCACTCGGCATACCGAGGTTAATGGATAAGACTTAAAGTTTTTTCACGCCCCTGTAGGGATGGCTGGTCCAACGAAGGAATCCAAGTCGATGCCGTCTGCAATCCGAGTGGCAGCTTCGATGAATGTCTCCATGAAGTCCTCGAACTGAAGTTTCTTCGTGTTGGCAACTTGGAGAGTCTTCAGTTTCTCCTCCTTGGCCTCCTTGCAATGCACTCGGACCAGGGAGAGCGCCACGTCAGCCCCGCAGCGAGCAGCCGACTTCTTCCACGCTTGCACTCGGTTGGGGATGTCATTGAGACGAGTCATCATGGCTTCCAGGTCGGTGTCGAAGGTGTCTTCGGGCCATAGTTCCTTGTCGATTCTGCCGAGTGCACCCCGCAGACGGATGATGTAGCCTTGGACGTCTTCGATGCGAGATTCTACACGCAGGACACCTAGAGCAGCTTTGTCTCCGACGAGTGACCTGGAAGGATCCAGATCCTTCTCGATCATGTCAGTCTCCAGCTCGAAGTCTCGACAGTACTCTGAGAACGGGAAAGATGAAGATCAGCATGCATGAAGTTCATTCGGAAACAAATCAAAATTCACTCGGGTGCTACGGGTTACCTGCAAGCCCAGTGTACATCTCCTCTGTGAACTCCTCAATATACTTCTCCAAAGCATTCTTCTTCTCGATCAGCTGGGCGACCTTCTCGTTCAAAGTCTTCTTCTCTTTCTCGTAGGCTTCCGCCAGGACCTTGAGCTTGCTTTCCCACTCGGTTTGCTGCTTCTTGAGCTCGAGTACCTCTTTGTTCAGTGATGTGTTCTCTGCCTCAAGCTTCCCAAGTGAGGCCAGCTTCTCTTCGGCGGCTTTGGTCTTTTCCTTCGCCACTTGCTGCGCTCCCGCCAGCTCGTTGTCCTTGCTCTCAAGTGCCTGCTTCATAGTTTCTAAAGAAACAGAGGTTCTGAGCCGCACTTGGAGTTGATGATTTTCAGTACGCACATCTGTTCGAGTGAAGCCACTCGGTTCAAAGAACGGAGAGAGATGAAAGCGAAATGCTCAGTAACTGAAGCTTACCTCCCATGGTCCTCAGCTCGGCTTGAGTGCGCGCTGTGTTCCTCCTCTCCACCTCCAAATCCACTCGGAGCTGAGCCGTCTCCTTCTCCAGAGTCATATACTGAGTCCCAAGCTCGCAAGTTTTTTGAAATACAAGAGAGAACAGAACAGTTAAATGTCAAGAAATATTTCGAGTGCCCAAAGACCAGTACTCTTGGAAGGAACAAGCTTGACCAGCATCAGATCCTGAAGTACCCTTTGTCAGGGAGGAACAAGCTTAACCAGTATCAGATCCTAGGTTCTAAGACTCCCGCCGACCGCCCGCGGCCGACGGCAGTCTTGGGGACTACACCCAGTGGGTGCACTCAGCGTGCCCCCACTGGAATGGTATCCACTCGGAACGGTCCGCCCGATCCGAGTGATGGCCAAAAACAAAAAAACAAAAAAAGAAGAAGACAGAAGGTTCTAAGACTCCCGCCGATAGCCCGCGGCCGACGGCAGTCTCAGGGACTACACCCAGTGGGTGCACTCAGCGTACCCCCACTGGAACGGTATTCACTCGAAACGGTCCGCCCGATCCGAGTGATGGCCAAAAACACAAAAAAAACAACAAAAACAACAGAACAAGGTCTAAGTTCTAAGACTCCCGCCGACTGCCCGCAGTCGACGGCAGTCTCGGGGACTACACCCAGTGGGTGCACTCAGCGTGCCCCCACTGGAGTGGTATCTACTCGAACGGTCCGCCCATTCCGAGTAACGGCCAAACCAAAAAAAACACCCAGCGGGTGTACCAGATATTTTCCGACTGGAATTCCTACTGAAGAAAAATGACTTGGAGGTCGACTTACAAGAGTACTTACTCGAACGTTCTCCTGGAGGGCAGCGCTGGCATCATACGCCAGCTTACCAGCTGCGCACATCTCCTTGAGCCATTGGGACATCAGTTCCGCCTGGATCATCGCCTCCTTGCTAGCTCCAGTTTGGTCCTCTGGCACCTTGTACAGACTGAAGATGTTGACGGGAGAAGCCGAAACCGAAGCCAGAGCAGTCGACGGAGTCACAGCAGAGCCAGCTCCAGCCTGAGAACCCTGCCCCAGAGGCACGGTCAAGCCAGGTACAGGAGGAGCTTGAGGCACTTCACTAGGAGGCGTCTTCCGCGTGGTAGTCTGAGGAGCGGTCGGAGTTGCGGTCCCCTCCTCGGCGTCCTTCCTCGGCAGCTCTTCATCATCGTCCCCGACGTGGATGACCTCCGCAGACACTATGTTTAATAAGCACAATCAGTCGCAGTACATATTACAATCGGATGAAGACATTTCGGTCGAATGACGGGCTGAAGTAAAGATGAAGCCATTGTTACCTCTTTGAGAAGTGGTCGCGTCTGCTGACTCGGCTTCGGCGCGGTCCAAATCGACCTGCATGGGAGACGTCATCGAGGTCGCAGCACTGGTCCATGAGGTTCACCCAGTCAGAAGAATCACGAAAGATGACAAAGACAGAAAAGAAAAGCTGACAAAGCTGCTTGGCGGTCTTCTCGGTCGGCTCGGCCGACGGCGGCCGAGTGCGCTTCGGAGCCTTAGCACTCGGAGCCGCCTCCTTCTCCGGGCCAGCACTCGGATCTTGAGCTCACTTGGAGCGGTGCTCGGAGCGCAACTCCGGAGACAGAGAAGACTCGACATCGTCGCTCCCTTCCGAGTCCTCACTTTCCTCCTCACTGTCCTCCGCGTAGCTGCCCCCGGCGCTGCCATGCTCGCTCTCCGCGACTCCGACAAGTTGTTCTCCATTCGGCACAGGCGATAACATCCTCTGGAACTCCTGCAAGACACAAATATCAGAGACAGTTGGTTCAGTCAGATTACTCATTTCACTCGGAACATTTGCGCACAAGTGATTCACTCGGAAATGCATGACATACCTCCAACGGCAGGTTATTGGCATCGTAGGGCGGGACCCATCTCGACCCTCGCGGATTGTCGCGCGCACCAGTGATGCACCTGATCCACTATTCCACCGACTTGTCCTCGACATCTTCAGGATGCACTCGGGTCGAGTCGTTGGCCCCAGTGTAGCTCCACATGGGGTGAGCCCGCTCCTGCAGCGGCTGGATTCTCCGACTAAGGAAGACCTCCAGAAGGTCCAGACCAGTTAATCCACCCTGAATCAGACTGACCATGGCGGTCACCAAGATCCCTACATCCGTCTTCTCCTTTTTATCAACCGTCAGCGAGGGGGGAGTCTGAACCCTCTTGGTCGTGTAAGGAGGAAGGCCAGTCGACGAGCCAGAGCACGGCAGGTCGTTGCAGTAGAACAAGGTTGACTGCCAACCCCTCACCGAGTCGGGAAAGGACATAGACGGAAATGCGCTCTTACCCCTCATCTGAATGCCCAAGCCACCACACAGCTGAATCACGTGCGTCCTCTCTCCGTCAGGGTCAACCTTCTTAACCGATTGAGATCGACACGTGAAAATATGTTTGAACAAACCCCAGTGCGGCGGACAACCCAGGAAATTTTCGCACAAATAAACGAATGCAGCAAGATACATGATGGCATTTGGAGGCAAGTGATGGAGCTGAGCACCGAAGAAATTCAAGAATCCGCGGAAAAAGGGATGGGGTGGCATGGAGAAACCTCGCTCCACGTGCATGGTGAGGAGCACTCGCTCCCCGCGGCGCGGCGCGGGCTCGGTCTCCCCCTCTTCCGGCAGCCTCCACGTCCCGTCGTGGATCAGCCCGTCCACGACGAGCCCGCCGATGTCGTCGGCCGTGGTGGTTGGCGGAAACCAGTCGCCCTGGATCCACCTAGGTGGGAGCACAGCTCGCGAGCTCGATGCCTTCCTCCCCTTCGCCGCCTTCTTCGCCTTCTCAAGCTTCGCCATCTTGTCCTTCGCCATCGTCGCCGAGCTCTCCAGCACCGAGGAAGATATGCGCGGAGTGGGTTGCGGGAGAAGAGATCAGGCGGACTGAGGAAGTTGGGGAAAAGGGGATCTGTCTTTATCTCCCTCTCCGCCACGGCCGCCCCTTATATCGCCGCCCGCACCGCTCCCCAATCCACATCGCTGAATCATGGGCCCGCAGATCTCCTCAACTCGCGCCGTCGAAGATCCAGCGGTATGCGGCGGAAAGCGGGGCGAAAATCGAGGCGTCACGCCCCACTTTCCCCGCTCGCTGCGCTGCAACCGTTCGCGCGCGCTCAAGCATGGTTTCAAATCCCGCGAAATCCGGAGTCCAGCAACCCGATTGCTCTCACTCCGAAGACGTGCCGCGTACATTAGGATCCGCTCCGGCACACGGCATTTGGTTATTCATTTCACTCGGATAGGAACTACTCACTCGGATGGAAGCTACACATTCGGATGGAGACCACTCTTCTCACTCGGACGACATATGGTCCAGAATTCGTCAAGGTGCCGCACGAAGACAAAGGCGTCTAACGACCAGTAAGAGTTCATGAGCGCCTCCGTAGCGCTCGACTCACCTGGGAATTAGCCTTGACTCGACCCGCCTAACCTCGACCGATTCGGGGGCTAATGACGAGGGCATGTACTAGGGATAGGGTAATAGGCCTGACCTATAGACCCTACCCTAGGACACCACACGTCTTATACTGGGCCCCAGGGCCAGATCAACAACCCCGAATTCCGCAGACTGACATTCGCTCGGAGTCCAACAAACCACTCGGAAGGCAAGAGTTCACTCGACCCGCTTGTTTCACTCGGAGCATCCGAAACTCACTCGACCAGAGAAGACCAGTAGACTCCAGGAGCGCAACGGTCAGGACGCACATTCGCCCGTGTTAGTTGTAGTTAATGAGCCCGTTACCTGGCGCACTTATACCCCTCTTAATCCCTGGTAATGGCTGGCGTTCATGGGAGGGATGGCGAGGCTATATAAGCCGCCCTCCAGCTCCATTCCAAGGGTTCGCAACCTTTGTAATCATGCACTCCAGCAATACAGCTCCAGATCACCGAGACGTAGGGCTATTACCTCCACCGCTGAGGGGCCTGAGCTCGTAAATCCGAGTGTAACACCTGCGCCGTAGCTAGGCTCTGCCCTCTCATCCGTACCCCTACACACTACTGTCAGACTTGCACCCACGACAGTAGCGCCGGGCCCCACGCTACTACTAGGTAGTTTACCCGCGCCACTACTAGGCTTTTCCCTAGTAGTGTATGGTATAGCTCCTTCTAATGGAGAAGTACTCATCGTCTTCGCGAAAATCCAAAAAACGTTGCCGGCTTTTGCGTCGGTCTCCACCTTCGCAAAGCTTTTCACTGCCTTGTGGATGCATCAAATAATATTGCTATCTCTATAGCTAATAAAATAAATGCAATTACATCAAGGTTGACACGCATGTCATTTAAAGTGACAATCATATGTCCCCAGACATCATGCCGAATCATGACACGCAGGTCATGTTAATTAATTTACATCATATAGTCATCTCAAACATAATCAAATTAAATATGACGAAGACTATATCACATCTCATGCACATACATCCTGCAAAACCAAATCAGACGCCTCTAATCGGTTCATAAAAGATTTTATTTTACGTGGGTTCTAAGGTTTTGAAACAAACCGAAGCTACCAACGTCCATGATCAAGTATAATTATTCAAGTCGCTATATTAACTTTGTGGGGCGTATGAAACACGAGATAAAAAATCTCGAGCCCCATACTAAATGTTGTCATACGCAAGAACCCCGTGCAGATCATATCTGTATGCCCTTTAGTTTACGAAACACCCATCTTTCTTAACTATGGCGGGACCGAAAGAACTGAAGCACATCATTGATCTGTCAACCAGCTTACTCAGGAGCAACATAGAAGGATCGTGGATAGCCAGAACTTTGTACCAAAATTCCACCATGCCGTCAAGACCAGAACTACGCAAATTGAAGGGAAGCAACTAGAACATCAGGTAATAGATTTCATCTACTACCTGGACAAATAATTTTCAGCAAAAGATCTCATCTACTACAAAATTATATTGTGCAATACCCATACATCTCATGTATTCTGGATTGTAACCTGCATCTATGCATAGCACGTCTCATGATGCCACTGTAGGGTAACGCAGCACAAACAAAAAAAATCCGTCCTACGCACCAGCCCAGAACCACTATGAAGATGCATACAAGGTTTGATCTGATCATTACCAACTCATAGCAGCAGTGGAAGGAGAGTCGGTGTAGATCCCCGCATCTAGGATTTTACAACCTCCCAACAGTGAGGATGTTCTCCCTCGGACAGTCCCTCGGACGAACCCTCGGACAGCCCTTCGGGTAGGCTCTTGAACAGTCCCTCGGACAGAAGATCGAACGTACAATCTCTCTACCGGGTTGCACACATACGGTGTCAGCTATCCGACAGGGCTTGGCCGTCCAGGACTAAGAACTGCCGGAAACGAGGCAACCTTTCGGCACTACGAAACTATTTTGTGGAGGGAGAGAGAGAAGGGCAGATCATTGCATGACTTTGTATGAGAGCTCAAGTGTGAGAACTTGGATGAAATGGAGAGCCCTCTCCACCTCTATTTATAGGGTGAGCAAGGGGTGGAGTCATGAAAAGATCTTCCACAAAAGGGGCTTTATGAAAAAGCCTAAAAAGGTGGCTAGATCTTTTCACCAAAAGCCACAAAAGGTGGAAGGAAGCTCCATGGAGGAGCACCTTCCCCACCTTGGCTGTGACAACCTTGTGGGGCCCCCATGGGAGGTCCCACCTCCCCACATGCTCCACCATTCGTGGGTGGGTCCCCAAGGGGCTCCCCACCAACCATCAGAACATTTTCCATGAATCATGGGATCTTGTCCCCCATCTGGGGACATTGTGTTTTTTGCGCGCGTTCTCTCCGGAAAAAGTCCGGACGGTCCCAGAACATTTCCGGCACCCTCTAAAACAATTCTAGATGCGTTCCGAAACATTTTTGGTATTATGGTTTTTCTCCGAAACACTTCAGGTTTTCTCTCCGAAACTTTTCCGTTGTCTCCGAAACTTTTCCAATGACTTTCTCTCAGACTCCTAACCTAGTATTCAACAGATAGATGACCCTTAAGTGTGTGACCCTGTAGGTTCTATGAAATATAGACATGACCGGAACTCTTTCCGATCAATGATCAATAGCGGAACCGTGGACATGCATATTGATCCCTATACCCACACGAATACATATTCGAGTAAACTTTTAGTTACCGAGTGTTGTTCCTATTGCTTCATGGTATGTTACAAAAACCCGAGGTGAGATTTATCGGCATCCCCGTGAATCAACAACTTGTTCACTATGCCAGTTTCCTCATTACCGGTTTTGTACTCTTTTCTCGTTCCCGTGTTCCGGCATCCCTATGATCAAATCACACTGTGTTTGGCCAGACGATGATTGTTACCATAACACCGAGAGGGCCCAAAGAATATCACTCCATCGTCGAAGGAGCAAATACCAATCTTGAGCTATCTAGTCCCTTGTCATACTTTTCCATGAACCTGTAAGCCATCGTAATAGCCACCCTATTACGGATGACGTTTAACAAACCCCAAAGTTCATGAAGCAAGCATGAAGGAACTCGATACTCTCATGGTCTAAGGAATTATGCAAACGTTAACTTTCTCTATGTTATTAACCATTAACTGGTGACGAATGTATCTCATAGCATAACATCAATTGGGTCGATTCAACACAAGTGTTCTTCTAACATTGTGTCCTCAAAGTTGCCGGCATCGACATACCCATGATCAGGAAAATGGAATCATCATGCAACACTTGTGCTAGGCTTAGAGTCATGACTAGGAATATATTTTACCGTTTATTACTCCACACGTGCATATGGGTTTTCCTCTGAGACTTTACAGATATACAGACTCAAGGACCATTGCAGTTATAGCATGGAATATAAATGTAATTACGAACATGAAAATAAATAATAACATTTATTATTGCCTCTAGGGCATATTTCCTACACAATGAACTCTTCATTTCACTTCATTGCTTCAAGACTATATCACCAAAGACTCTTTCATGACCATATCAAGTTCCACTATGAATATCATCTTGGCCACCACTTGCTCTTCTAAAAACTCCATCACAATCTCTTGAGAGGCACAACGAATTCTTCACTCTAGTTGCTTGCTTCAAGACTTGATCAACCGAAACCCAACACATGAGCTTACCGTGATCTTGTCTTGAAGCCATAACTTGAATTCTTCTCTTTGATTATTCTCTCAAGCCCTTGATCCTTATAAGCCCAAATATGTCAATCTTTGAGATCTTCCAATGAACTCCACATTGAACAAATTTGGTTATACATTCAAATCAATCTTGAAGGCTTCAATAGAAATCCCCGAAGACCAACTTGAAACCTCACTGGACATGGGACCTCGAACACCAAAACCTAGGCCCCGTGTGCACGGGGGTCATGGACTCCGTGCGCACGGGGTATCCAAAGAGTTGACACTGGACCCCATGCGCACGGGGGTCAGGAGGCCCATGCGCATGGGGTATCTAGAGAAGGATACCATGAGGACTTCTTCGGATGCTTTGATGGCATTCTTCACAAAACAACCCAATGCACTTCAAGCAACACTATGGAACATATCTTCATATAAGATTCAATGCACTTGATGCTCCATAGGAATTGGCATTTAATACCAAAGCTTAGAGCAAAAATATTTTCATGTATATGGACTTCATCCTTGATTCCATCCAATATCCTTGAGGCACCATCTATGGACAATACCTTCAAATACATCTCACTGAAAACATTACTCCATAGAGATTGTCATTAATTACCAAAACCACACTTAGGGGCTACATGAACTTTCAATCTCCCCCATTTTGGTAATTGATGACAATCTCAATAAGAGGGTTTATATAATGCATTGAAAAACAAGAATGCAATTTATCCAAGAATAAATTGTATACTAGAGGTAGTTTTGATAGCCTCAAATATCACAAAGATAGTTGATGTTATCAAAACTGGTTGCACTAGCATCAAGATACCACACAAGTATTTGATGTTAGTAGAACCATACTATATAGAGCAAACTCCCCCACAATATATGCACGTGAATGAACTTGGTGGAGTTTTCTCTATATACACATCCATGAAACAAAAATACACAACAAATATAGATAAGCATGAATGACAACAACCAAACCTCTAAAACCCATTTCTCCTAAACCCTCTAAACTTCTCCCCCATTGGCAACAAGTGCCAAAATGGAAGAAAAATCTAGAAGACCGAAGATCAATAGAATGCACCAATAAGATATTATAGGACCATAGGCAGAAAAACATGAGAATCAAGCATTCAAGAGGCCCAAAGAACATATTTTGGACAAGAGATATTGGAGATATCCAATATGATAATCATGCTAAGCATTATATCCAACAAATCATGAGTGCAATGATATATGCAATACATCAAGCACTCACTACTCAACCTCTTACCGGATTCACCAAAGAATTAAAAAGAGACAATCCAAGTGACCAACAAGGAAAAAAGGATATTAAAAAGGGATATGCACTTTCTCATGTGTATAAGTTTCTTAAGTGGCAAATAATCATCAAGATGTGCGTCCACAAAGAAACTTGCACATACAAAATAGATACAAGAGATAAGAACATGATATCCATGAATGAATCCACTATTATACAAACTTGATCTTAGCATAAGAGCTTTGTCATATGGCACATGGCACAAGGCACATGGTGCAAATTGATCTCATTTGCAAAAAAATGAATTACTAAGCATGAGAGCAAATACCACAACCAAAAAGAGTGTTTTTGCAATTTTATCAATATTGCACAAAAGAGCACTTTGAGGAATTGCTATGCAATAAATTTCTTAATTGGCATATTTGGGATAAGTGAACCATGAGCATGGTTTTATAGATCTCCATGATATGCTTCTTCTCAAATGTCTCGTAAATGCAATAAGGAGGTTTAAGCTTTTGCAAGAAACACAAACTCAACAAGTACTAATCATGCCATGATGCAACATACACTATGTTGACTCTAATTTAAATAAATGCATGAAGTAAGTACTTGTTACCGAGAGAGCATTGGTTCAAGGGGCCCTTTATCTAGCTTGGGAACATGAGGGACTTGATCTTGTTCTTAGATAGGTACAAGATCTCCCATAGCATCTTGCTCTTGTGTTGGGGGTGCTAACTTCCCTTGTGGTGGATCCACAAGAGGGGCTCTTACTCCTTCTTCTACATGGACATGGAGTGTTTCTTATAGAAGAATATGACCAATCCCCATTGTACTTGTAGCTTGGGAAGGAGCTTCATCACCTACAACACTTGAAAGAATTTGCTTTGCATGGAAGCCGTTATCCTCATCAAACTCCACATTCGTCGTTTCCTCAATACATCCCGTAGATTTATTGAGAATACAGTAAGTGTGGGAGTTTAATACATATCCAACAAAATAAAACCAAATTTTGTTAACCGGGTTTTCTTGATGAGAAAGAAATACTTACAACCGAATCGGGTTTTCATTTATCTTCTTCCTCAAGTTAAAGAATCAACCAAGCTTGGCTCTAATAATTTTCCATGGCATCTCCGCCTTTCTCATGAATAAGCCAAGCACCCAATGCTTCTCCAACATACCTAAAACACATTAAGGTACAATTTGGTCCCCAAACATATTGGGTCCGAAGTAGTTAGCACAACTACAATACATAGGGCAAACTCCACATTAAATAATTGCAAATGGATACGAACTCAAAATTCGTCCACATCTTTAAGCATTAAGGATATAATGGAGTTTACCCTATATAGAGGATCAAATAGAGCAAGCAAGGCATGAAGAAGAATATAAGTAAATATGCATGCACAAGCATACCAAGATCCAAAGAGATACAATTTGGACAACAGAACACATAAACGACGAATACTCCACTAATATCATAAATCATTCAAAGTGACGAATCCACACAAGACCACACACGAAGTACAACATATGAACTAAGCAAAAAACCAATGAGCATATATGATATACATAGCACACATGCTCATAAGCTTATCTCACTCAAGTAAAATAGATAGAACACGCAATGAGATAACAATTGGAATTTATGCAACTTGGGACTTGATTGAGCTTTGCATGCCACAAAGATACAAGATAATTTCTAATATCAATTCTAAGTGACATTCCTAAAATGTTGACATTTTCTAGACTTGTGATACGCACAAAGCATATCACTCCCCCATAATGTGATAATCCTATTATTCTCCACAAGAGGCAAATAAAATTCAACAAGAGATAATTAATGGATACTTTGAGAACTTGAATTTCAAATGAGCTTGACATACCACATAGTGACTAGATAATATTGAATATCAATACTAGGTGGTATTTCTCATATTCACATTTCGGGTTTGTGATGTGCACAAAACATAACACTCCCCATAATGTGATGATCCACTAATATCGCACAAGAGCCAAAGAAGATTCAATTAAGATACAATAATGGCTCAAAACTACAAATACCACTATATGATGTGCAATGCAACCTACACATGCTAGAT
Organism: Elymus sibiricus; assembly: GCA_039707655.1. Classification (NCBI taxonomy): domain Eukaryota; kingdom Viridiplantae; phylum Streptophyta; class Magnoliopsida; order Poales; family Poaceae; genus Elymus; species Elymus sibiricus. The sequence goes on along the minus strand of CM077672.1, from coordinate 17,011,547 downwards.
AACATAAAACAAGCACACTATGAAACACAACATATACATACACATGCTAGATACAAAACCTAAACATGCAACGGGCGAGTAACTTTCAATGTAAGAAATATAAATACAAGTTACCGCAAAGACAAACATTGGATAGATAATATGAAGATAATCCATATGACTTGGCTCGAACAAATAAATGGTGGATATCCTTTTCTTCATGAACTAGCCAAATCCCCAATGTCCTCCACACACTTATTGATAAAGTTTGAGCTTGATGGTCCCCAACCAAGTTGGGTCCTAAGAAGTTAGTCACAATAGGCTTGACAACCCAAATGGTTTTTTCCATTTCCAAACCACTTTGGGCGCCAACAAACTTGGCAAACAAATTGCCAACAACGTCCTTCCTAAGAGAATAATGATCATTGACAGTAGGAGGCTTAGGGATGTTACCATTGGGACAAGATGAGGATATGTTCCCCTTCTCATGACATATATAGCAACATGTGCTCCCCCTTCTCTTCTTCTTTATTTTCTCAACTTGGGGAGCATTATCTTGGTTCATCATTGGTAGTGGCCTTTCTTCATCTTGAGGTTGACCTTGAGATTGAACTTGAGGCCGCTTCCCTTGTTGCTTCACATTTGAAGCCTTCTTCTTCAATGGACAAGATCTCAAATGGTGTCCAACATTCTTGCACTTGAAGCATGTAATGTCAGCTGGATTCTTGACTTGATCTTGTCCCTTATTCTTGTTCTTGGACTTCTTGTTGCTGGAAGTGAAACCAAGTCCCCCCTTGTCATGAGGGGATTTTTGAACACTCAAGATATTTTGGAGAGTGGAGTTCCCTTCATGACACTTTTCCAAGTCTTTCTTCAAAATAGTGACTTGGGCCTTGAGCTCTTTGTTTTCTTCTACAAGGTTAGTATCAACAAAAGTACTAGAGGAAGTAGAAGCTTCATTGTTGGAGCAACAAGGCAAGGAGAGAAATTCATCACAACATTTGGCAACAATATGTCTAGATTAATCACAAGGACTAGCACATGACAATAAAGCATTTTGAGTAGAATTAGTGCTAATGTCCGCATGAGGCTCACAAGATGTTACCTTAGTCACAATAGTCTCATGAGCTAACTTGTAACATCCCCATGTAATAGCTACAGTAACCACCTTTTGATAATGCCAAGTCACCCTGCTAAACAGTGCTTGATCATCATTGCATCATATCTCATTTCACATTCCCATTCAAATTAAAATTCAAATTTAAAGTGAAAATAAAAGTTGTTCCAATTTGGAAACTAAAATGTTCAAAATATTGCAATTAATCCAGGAGCAATTATAAAAATATAATCAACATTAATTGAATTAGTTAAGTGACCCTAACATCCTAAAACAGTAGCAAAACAGCAATAATTAATACCTTTTTATTTAATTAAAATTCAAGTGAAATCATATTTTCCCCAAACTAATTTCTGGTAGTAACTAAAATTGCACTGTAAATATTGGGCCAAGTCACATATTTTACAAAACTCATACGGTAGCCAAACATTTAGCAAACAGAAGTGAAGAACAGAAAACAGAAAATGGAAAAAGAAAAAGGAAGAAACTCACTGGCGCACTTGGCTTAAGTCCAACAGTACAAAACGGCCCAGCCCGCCAGGGCCTTCTCCTTCCTTCCGCTAGCCGAATACCAAGGCGTGCGGCCGAGCGCGCTCAGCCGTCCACGCCCGGATGTGGCTGCTGTCGAGCATCCCGCGGCTCCCCGCGTGGATATAGATCCCCCTCGACCCCCTGGACGAATCCTAGCATCTCTCCCCTTCCTCCCTCGCTCTCTCGCAGCTAACCCGAGCGGCGCCATGAACGGCCATCGCTAGAGCTCGCGGCCACCGCCACCGCCTTGCCTCTCCGCCGTGTCCTACGTCGTCGCCGCCCTCGACTACATCGCCTGCGCCTACAGATCGACGCCGGGAAGCCTCCACGCCGCCGCCATCTTCTTCTCCTTCTTCGGATCGCAGCCGCCTTTCATCGTCGTCTCCGGTCGCTCCAAGCCTCCCCCGAGCCCGCTGCCCTTCCCTACAAGTTCGCCGTGAGCACACGCTCCTCCCCGACCTCTTTTTCTTCTTCCCCGTGTCCCGTAGACGTCGCTCCGCCGAGCTCCGAACCCACCGCCGCTTGTGCTCGTCGCCGGCCTCATTCCGGCAGCCATTTGGTCAAGCGCGTGTGTCCCTCGTCTTCGCAGCACCCTGTAGAGCATCCCTAGCCCCTTAGATCACTCGCGCGCGTGCCGTAGCCACTGGACCGAGCTCACCCGAACTCCGGCGCCGCCTCTCGTCGACGTTGAGCTCGCCACCGACCACCCTCGCCCCTGCCTTGGCTTCCATTCGACGCGGTGCACGACGCCCGTTCGAACGCGACCGAAATCGCGCAAAACAGAGCACCATAGCGGATTTCCTGCCGTCGCCACCGCGTTTCGCCTCGCCGGCGCCGACGTCCGACCTGGCCGACCGGGCCCCACCGTTGTGCCGCTGACTGCTGGGCCCCGCGGGCCCAGTTGACCCGGTCAGCCGCTGACTGGGCGCCCGTGGCCCACTGACATGCGGGCCCCACCGCTTAAAACATTTTAAAAAAATAAATAAAAATGTTAATTAAAACGTTAATTAATCGGTTAATTAAATTAATTAGTAATTAGACACTGACAGTGGGTCCCACCACCTAATTAGTTAAATTAGTTAGTTTACTCTTATGTTTAATTAGTCTAGCCTCTCACAGGTGGGCCCCACCTGTCAGGTTTGACTGGTCAACCGACTGGGTTGACTACTGACGTCACATTTACGTCATGCTGACGTCAGCTTACACTGTTTCGGATAATTCTAAATTAAATAATTAAATTAATTCCAGAAAATGATTAAAACTTTGAAAAATCATATAAAATAAACCGTAACTCGGATTAAAATAATTTATATATGAAAGATGATCAGAAAAATGTGAAGAATCCGAATATCCTATCCACATGCCTGTCACACCCCTCTAACATACTGAACATGGGACTTTTTACCCGTATTCGATAAGTGAATAGTGCATAACTTTAATAAAATAAATCCAAATAAATTCCTAAAATAACTAAAGCTACTAGATAGGCATTATAACACCTCTGCATAACATTTAGACATGTCATGCATCGTTGTTGCATTATTGCCGTGTATTTATTGTTTCTTCCCCCTCCTTCTCTCCCGATAGCCCCCGAGACTGCCGACGACACCGCCGTGTACGACGACGTCGCCGACGACCAGACCCCTTCAGCAGAGCTTCCAGGCAAGCAAATCCCCTTTGATCATAAGATATCGCCCATTCCTTTCTCCCTTATGCTTGCATTAGAATTTCTTTTGTGGTTATTCCGATAGCTCCTATTCTGATGCATAGCCTGGTTTTGTCGCATGTTGTTTATACCTACCTGTTGCCCCACGATGCTTAGTTTGCTATGTTATGTTCCATTAGCTGGCCCTTCACCCTTGTCCGTTTGCCATGCTTGATATTGGGCCGTGATCACTCTGGGTGATGATCACGGAAATGTTTACATTACAATACTTAAACTGTTAAAGTCGGGTTGGCCCCAAGGGTGCCTGTGAGTGAATCAAATTAAAGACGGGTCGGCTCCAACAGCACCCGCGCGCTATGTCTTACCAAGTCGGAGCAACAGGAACCCTGTTCGTCTCTGCGAGTTACTATATACGCCTAACGGATTTGGGTATTTGATCTGAGTGGGTCGTTGGCGCTATACGCACTTCCACCACGTGGGATAATGGTTATGGGACCCTCTACGTTGTAGTATCAGCCAAAAGCTCTTCAGACGTCACAGCTCAGAGATGCGGGCTGATTGTTGGGGTGAGCTGGTTACGTCACTGTGTATACAGTGTCGCGCTTGGGCCCCGGCCAGTCTCGCAAGGTGCAGGAGTGCGAAGGCGATGGCCCAAGACCCCTTTGTGCTTAGGATTTAGACCGGCGTGCTGACCTCTCTGCTGAACCTAGGTAGGACTGTGTCGTGTCGATTACCCGAGGCCGGGTATTACCCAGCAAGTGTATCCAGCCAGATGTAATCGAGCGTGCTGGGTAACAGTAGTGCACCCCTACAGGGCAGTTATCTATTCGAATAGCCGTGTCCACGGTAACAGGACGCTCAGTGTTGTATCCCGATCTACCACTATCTGAACTGGATACATGTTAATTAATTATAAGCTCCGGGATCGCTTTCTCGCGGGGAGTCGAGGAAGGATCTCTGGGCTTTGCTTCAACATGCTTGTTAATTTATAATATGCTAATTTGCACTCTTCTAATGCTGCAAGATCGCTTCAAGATGCTAGTCTTCGATAGGCTAGGCTTCTCCCCCTTTATTCTGGCATTCTGCAGTTTAGTCCAAAGATAAAGCCCCATTCCTTTGATACCGATGCATACATAGCATAGTTCTGATGTCAGTCTTGCGAGTACTTTGGATGAGTACTCACGGTTGCTTTGCTATTCTTTTCCCCCATACCCGATACTTGAGACCAGATGACGGAGCCCTAGAGCCAGACGACACCGCAGGAGGCTACTACCAGGAGAGCCCCGGAGGTCACTAGTACTGGGTTGAGCCAGCTGACCAGGGGTAGTTTGGAGGCCCTAGGCAGGAGGCCTTCGCCTTTCGATCTGTATCGTTGTTTGTGCTAGCCTTCTTAAGGCAAACTTGACTAACTATGTCTGTACTCAGATATTATGGTTTGTATGACTTATGTATTTGGGTCCTTGTGACCCCTGGCTTGTAATATGATGATTTATGTTTAAATTTGAGTTTAGAGTTGTGGTGTGATATCTTCCCGTGCGTCTCTGTTCTCGAGCGTGCACGTTTGCGTGTATGATTAGTGCACGGTTGAGCAGAGGGCGTCACTAGTTGGTATCAGAGCCGACTGCCTGTAGGAAGCCCCCTACCAATTCCTTGGTCGAAGTTGATTCTAGTCTTTGAAAAGTTGTTTTACTAACATGACTGTGTGGCTTACGGGCCCACGTCGCCAATGGGTGGTATTAGTATCTTTTATTCCTCTTCTTTACTCTGGGACTCTGAATCCTCTTCTATTCGGATTAAATGAATTTACTAACTCTAACACTAGGTTCTCGTAATCACATTCACCCGGAGAGCTGTATTGTCTGCAACTAATCCTTTCCTTTGGTCCGATTAATCTGATAATCACCTTTTCCTTTCCATTGGTCTGTTTAACCTTTTCCTTCCAAGTTATCATATGTTTCTCACACTGTCTTTTGACATCTTTGAACTCCTTGAGTTTAAGGAGGAGATCGACAAATCACTTCGTAAAGGCTTCATTCGTCCAAGTTCCTCTGCTTGGGGAGCACCTTCTCTCTTCATTAAGAAGAAGGATGGAACGAACCGATTGGTCCAGGACTATCGGCCTATTAACCAAGCAACAATCCAGAACAAATATCCACTTCCCCGGATCAACGATCTTTATGATCAACTTGCTGGATCCTCTGTGTTCTCTAAACTCAACTTAAGGTTGGGTTATCATCAGATCCGAGTTCGTAAAGAGGATATTCCGAAGACCGCTTCGTTACTCGTTATGGATCATACGAGTACACCGTTATGTCCTTCGGGTTAACTAATGCTCCAGCAACCTTCTCTCGATTGATGAATTATATCTTCATGGACTACGTCGACAAATTCATCGTGGTTTATTTGGATGATATCCTTTTATTTTCCAAGAACGAAGAAGAACACGCCGTACATCTTCGGCTGGTATTGGAGAAACTTCGAGAACATCAACGATATGCCAAATTCTCCAAGTGTGAATTCTGGTTATCTGAGGTGACTTATCTTGGTCACGTGATTTTCAAAGATGGCATCGCTGTCAACCCAGAACGAGTTTAGCCTATTCTTGACTGGACTCCCCCGAAGAATGTCAACCAAGTCAGGAGTTTTCTTGGCCTTGCAAGCTATTGCCGCCGATTCGTCGAGAACTTCTCCAAGATTGCTAAGCCGTTGACTGATCTGCTCCACAAAGGTGTTAAATTTGAGTGGACAGAAAAATGTTAGGAAAGCTTTCAGACACTCAAAGATAAGTTGACATCTGCTCCAGTGCTAGCACCCCCGGATTCCCGCAAGGACTTTGTGATATACTGCGACGCATCCCGTCAAGGATTAGGCTGTGTCCTAATGCAAGAGCGCAAAGTAATTGCTTATGGCTCTCGTCAATTGCGTCCTCACGAGGAAAATTATCCAGTACATGATCTCAGGCTTGCTGCAGTTATTTATGCCTTGAAGCTGTGGCGACATTACCTTCTCGGTAATCGTTGCGAGATATACACGGACCACCAGAGTTTGAAGTACCTGTACACCCAACCAGATCTGAACCTTCGTCAACAGAGATGGCTCGAGACAATAGCCGATTATGACATGAATATTTCTTATACCCCTGGCAAGGCTAATGTAATGGCCGATGCCTTGAGTCACAAGGCTTATTGCAACAACCTCATGGTTCAGGAAGCGCAACCTATGCTTTATGAAGAACTTCGCAAGTTGAACCTTCACATTGTTCCACAGGGTCATCTCAATACCCTGGTTGTTGAATCAGAGCTTGATGACCTCATCAAGCATATACAGAAGGCTGACGCTGAGGTCGAGAAAATTAACCAAGATATCAAAAGGGGAAAGCCCTTATTCTTCACCATTGCTACTGATGGCGCCTTGTACTTCAAAAACCGCTTAGTGGTTCCTAGAACGGGACACCTGAATCTGACCCCGCGCGTCATGAAAAAGCTCATGATATGCCTCTTTCAATTCACGCTGGTAGTACCAAGATGTACCAAGACATCCGACAGAGATATTGGTGGCCTGATTTGAAGCGAGATATTGCTCAGTATGTCGCTGAGTGTGACGTTTGTCGTCGCATCAAAGCAGAACATCAAAGGCCTACTGGAACTCTGCAACCCCTTGAAATTCCTGAACGGAAATGGGACAAAGTCGAAATGGATTTCATTACTGGTTTTCCCAGATCACAGAAGGGTCATGATGCTATCTCCGTCGTCATTGACCAATTCTCAAAGGTTACTCACTTTCTGCCAGTCAAGGAGACAATCACTGCTAGTCAGTTAGCAGACTTGTATGTTTCCAGAATCGTGTCACTCCACAGTGTTCCGTTGGAGATCAGTTCAGATCATGGCAGCCTCTTTACTTCAAGGTTTTGGAACAGTTTCCAAGAAGCTATGGGAACTCATCTGTCCTTCAGCACCGCTTTTCACCCCCAATCCCAGGGACAAGTGGAACGAGTCAATCAAGTGCTTGAAGATATGCTTCGAGCTTGTGTCATCTCATTCGGTAAGAAATGGGAGGAATCTCTCCCATATGCTGAATTTTCATACAACAATAGCTATCAGGCTAGTCTGAAGATGGCACCATTCAAAGTTCTCTATGGACGTAAGTGCCGAACCCCTCTGAATTGGTCAGAAACTGGAGAACGGTCACTCATTGGTCCGGACATTATTCAACAAGCTGAAGAAAAAGTTCGCATTGTCCGTCAACATTTGAAAACTGCTCAGTCTCGTCAAAAGAGCAACTATGACCGAAAGCACAAGGTAATGGTCTATCAGCCTGGCGAGCAAGCTTAGCTTCGTGTCACTCCGATGAAGGGCACTCATCTTGGAATCAAGGGCAAGTTAGCTCCTCGCTACATTGGCCCGTTCCGTATTCTCGCACAACGAGGAGAAGTGGCATATCAACTGGAGTGGCCGCCAAACCTTTCTCAAGTGCATGATGTCTTTCATGTGTCGCAACTCCGACGCTACTTCAAGGATCCTATGCGAACAGTGGATCATGAAGTACTTGAATTGCGGGAAGATCTATCTTATCAAGAGTATCCAATCCGCATTCTTGATCAAGCTGAGCATAGAACCCGTCAGAAGTCGATCAAGTTCCTTAAGGTTCAGTGGTCGCATCATTCTGAAGATGAAGCCACTTCGGAACGCGAGGATCGTCTTCGTGAAGAATACCCCACTCTCTTTCAGCCTACCTCTTAATTCTCGGGACGAGAATTTCTTTTAGAGGAGGAGAATTGTAACATCCCCATGTAATAGCTACAGTAACCACCTTTTGATAATGCCAAGTCACCCTGCTAAACAGTGCTTGATCATCATTGCATCATATCTCATTTCAAATTCCTATTCAAATTAAAATTCAACTTTAAAGTGAAAATAAAAGTTGTTCCAATTTGGAAACTAAAATGTTCAAAATATTGCAATTAATCCAGGAGCAATTATAAAAATATAATCAACATTAATTGAATTAGTTAAGTGACCCTAACATCCTAAAACAGTAGCAAAACAGCAACAATTAATACCTTTTTATTTAATTAAAATTCAAGTGAAATCATATTTTCCCCAAACTAATTTCTGGTAGTAACTAAAATTGCACTGTAAATATTGGGCCAAGTCACATATTTTACAAAACTCATATGGTAGCCAAACATTTACCAAACAGAAGTGAAGAACAGAAAACAGAAAATGGAAAAAGAAAAAGGAAGAAACTCACTGGCGCACTGGGCTTAAGTCCAACAGTACAAAACGGCCCAGCCCGCCAGGGCCTTCTCCTTCCTTCCGCTAGCCGAATGCCAAGGCGTGCGGCCGAGCGCGCGCAGCCGTCCACGCCCGGATGTGGCTGCTGTCGAGCATCCCGCGGCTCCCCGCGTGGATATAGATCCCCCTCGACCCCCTGGACGAACCCTAGCATCTCTCCCCTTCCTCCCTCGCTCTCTCGCAGCTAACCCGAGCGGCGCCATGAACGGCCGTCGCTAGAGCTCGCGGCCACCGCCACCGCCTTGGCTCGCCGCCGTGTCCTATGTCGTCGCCGCCCTCGACTACGTCGCCTGCGCCTACAGATCAACGCCGAGAAGCTTCCATGCCGCCGCCATCTTCTTCTCCTTCTTCGGATCGCCGCCGCCTTTCGTCGTCATCTCCGGTCGCTCTGAGCCTCCCCCGAGCCCGCTGCCCTTCCCTACAAGTTCGTCGTGAGCACACTCTCCTCCCCGACCTCTTTTTCTACTTCCCCATGTCCCGTAGACGTCGCTCCGACGAGCTCCGAACCCACCGCCGCTTGTGCTCATCGTCGGCCTCATTCCGGCGGCCATTTGGTCAAGCGCGTGTGTCCCTCGTCTTCGCAGCACCCTGTAGAGCATCCCTAGCCCCTTAGATCACTCGCGCGTGTGCCGTAGCCACTGGACTGAGCTCACCCGAACTCCGGCGCCACCTCTCGTCGATCTTGAGCTCGCCACCGACCACCCCCGCCCCTGCCGTGGCTTCCATTCGACGCGGTGCTCGACGTCCGTTCGAACGCGATCGAAATCGCGCAAAACGGAGCACCGTTTCGCCTCCCCGGCGCCGACGTCCGACGTGGCCGACCGGGCCCCACCGCTGTACCGCTGACTACTGGGCCCCGCGGGCCCAGTTGACCCAGTCAGCCGCTGACTGGGCGCCCGTGGCCCACTGACATGCGGACCCCACCGCTTAAAACATTTTAATAAATAAATAAAATGTTAATTAAAACATTAATTAATCGGTTAATTAAATTAATTAGTAATTAGACACTGACAGTGGGTCCCACCACCTAATTAGTTAAATTAGTTAGTTTAATCTTCTGTTTAATTTGTCTAGCCTATGACAGGTGGGCCCCACCAGTCAGGTTTGACTGGTCAACCGACTGGGTTGACTGCTGACGTCACATTTACGTCATGCTGACGTCAGCCTACACTGTTTCGGATAATTCTAAATTAAATAATTAAATTAATTCCAGAAAATGATTAAAACTTTGAAAAATCATATAAAATAAACCGTAACTCGGATTAAAATAATTTATATATGAAAAATGATCAAAAAAATGTGAAGAATCCGAATATCCTATCCACATGCCTGTCACACCCCTCTAACATACTGAACATGGGAGTTTTTACCCGTATTCGATAAGTGAATAGTGCATAACTTTAATAAAATAAATCCAAATAAATTCCTAAAATAACTAAAGCTACTAGATAGGCATTATAACACCTCTGCATAACATTTAGACATGTCATGCATCGCTGTTGCATTATTGCCGTGTATTTATTGTTTCTTCCCCCCTCCTTCCCTCCCGATAGCCCTCGAGACTGCCGACGACACCGCTGTGTACGACGACGTCGCCGACGACCAGACCCCTTCAGCAGAGCTTCCAGGCAAGCAAATCCCCTTTGATCATAAGATATCGCCCATTCCTTTCTCCCTTATGCTTGCATTAGAATTTCTTCTGTGGTTATTCCGATAGCTCCTATTCTGATGCATATCCTGGTTTTGTCGCATGTTGTTTATACCTACCTGTTGCCCCACGATGCTTAGTTTGCTATGCTATGTTCCATCAGCTGGCCCTTCACCCTTGTCCGTTTGCCATGCTTGATATCGGGCCGTGATCACTCTGGGTGATGATCACGGAAATGTTTACATTACAATACTTAAACTGTTAAAGTCGGGCTGGCCCCAAGGGTGCCCGCGAGTGAATCAAATTAAAGACGGGTCGGCTCCAACAGCACCTGCGCGCTATGTCTTACCAAGTCGGAGCAACAGGAACCCTGTTCGTCTCTGCGAGTTACTATATTCGCCTAACGGATTTGGGTATTTGATCTGAGTGGGTCGTTGGCCCTATACGCACTACCACCACGTGGGATAATGGTTATGGGACCCTCTACGTTGTAGTATCAGCCAAAAGCTCTTCAGACGTCACAGCTCAGAGATGCGGGCTGATTGTTGGGGTGAGCTGGTTACGTCACTGTGTATACAGTGTCGCGCTTGGGCCCCGGCCAGTCTCGCAAGGTGCAGGAGTGCGAAGGGCGATGGCCCAAGACCCCTTTGTGCTTAGGATTTAGACCGGTGTGCTGACCTCTCTGCTGAACCTAGGTAGGACTGCGTCGTGTCGATTACCCGAGGCCGGGTATTACCCAGCAAGTGTATCCGGCCAGATGTAATCGAGCGTGCTCGGTAACAGTAGTGCACCCCTGCAGGGAAGTTATCTATTCGAATAGCCGTGTCCACGGTAACAGGACGCTCAGTGTTGTATCCCGATCTACCACTATTTGAACTGGATACATGTTAATTAATTATAAGCTCCGGGATCGCTTTCTCGCAGGGAGTCGAGGAAGGAACTCTGGGCTTTGCTTCAACATGCTTGTTAATTTATAATATGCTAATCTGCACTCTTCTAATGCTGCAAGATAGCTTCAAGATGCTAGTCTTCGATAGGCTAGGCTTCTCCCCCTTTATTCTGGCATTCTGCAGTTTAGTCCAAAGATAAAGCCCCATTCCTTTGATACCGATGCATACATACCATAGTTCTGATGTCAGTCTTGCGAGTACTTTGGATGAGTAGTCACGGTTGCTTTGCTATTCTTTTCCCCCATACCCGATACTTGAGACCAGATGACGGAGCCCCGGAGCCAGACGACACCGCAGGAGGCTACTACCAGGAGAGCCCCGGAGGTCACTAGTACTGGGTTGAGCCAGCTGACCAGGAGTAGTTTGGAGGCCCTAGGCAGGAGGCCTTCGCCGTTCCATCTGTATCGTTGTTTGTGCTAGCCTTCTTAAGGCAAACTTGACTAACTATGTCTGTACTCAGATATTATGGTTTGTATGACTTATGTATTTGGGTCCTTGTGACCCCTGGCTTATAATATGATGATTTATGTTTAAATTTGAGTTTAGAGTTGTGTTGTGATATCTTCCCGTGCATCTCTGTTCTCGAGCGTGCACGTTTGCGTGTATGATTAGTGCACGGTCGAGCAGAGGGTGTCACATAACTTTAGCCTTTCATGGGAGATTTGAAGGTCATCATGAGAGCCCGAGATATTTTAATGATTTTTTCTAATTTCCCATAATTGCTAGTTAGAAAATCAAGTTGAGCCCTTAGCTCAACAATCTCCTTCAAGATAGATGCTTCACAAAAAATAGAGTTAGTAGCACAAGCATCACTGACAATATGAGAGGAGCTAGTAGAAACTAGAGACTTCACATGAGTAGCTTGAAGTTCCTCATACGACTTAGAAAGTTTAGTGAGCTCTCCTTTGACATTCTTGTAGCCAATGTCAAGGTGCTCAAAATCCTCTTTAAGTTGATCATGAGCCACTTCAATCTCTTCTTTAGAAAATTCTAAGTTTCTAAGAGTTTCTAGGGCATCAAGAAGGTTACAATCAAGTTTTTCATTTTGTTCTTGCTTTTCGTGAAGTAAATCATTACACTTTCCAAAATAAATAATAAGATCTTTAAACATCACATAAGTGTTCTTATTTACCCCATGAAGAGAATTCCCAATTTCATATATTTCTTGACTCATATCCCTATCACATTCATCATCACTCTCATCATTATCATTACTATGAGTAGATGATACCTCGGTAATACCTCTTGCCATGAGGCACATATGAACATTGGAGGTTGATGATGATTCTTTTGGAGAGGAAGATTCTTCATCAACAAGAGTACGAGATTCATGTCCATCCTCTTGACACTCATAGAATTTCCTATCCAACATGGTGATTTCCTTCTTTGCTCTTCTAGCAATTTCTCCATTAGTGATGTGTGCACTATTTTCTCTTATTTCCTCTACATGGTTAGTCAAACTACAACTAGAGAAAATAGAAGCATAGAGATCATGGCAACAAGGAGTATCAGGCATATCATCACAAAAAGTATTCAAGGAATCTCTAAAAGATATGCATGGACTATCAACACAAGAATTTATGTCATTTTTGCTAGATATGTTCAAGTCCAAAGAAGCTACAACATTAGCATTTATGCATGAAAGATCATCAATGTTGAGCACAACATCATCATCTCAAATGATATTTCCACTCACCATGTCATTACCTTGGGACATGCCATATGATGGTGAGGTGGAAGAAGTTGAAATGTCCAAGCACACGGAGGAAGAAGCAATATGGAGTTCTTCATGATTTGAAGATGTGGAGAACTCCTCAATTGACTCCTCCAAAAGATGATGAACCTCACCAAGATTGGACCCACCATATATTTCTTCAAGTTTGGTCCACATCTCATGAGCTGTCACACAAGTCATGATTGACTCAATCACTTCGAAGGATATAGACCGGATTATGGCATTCATAGCACCATACCCACAAAGCATATCATCATTTTCCTCACTAGTTGGAAAAAGGTCACCCTTCCATGGAGAAGCCCCTACAAGAACAATTCACACAAAATTTGGACCCATGGCCCGGAAATGACAAAGCATGCAAATTTTCCACAAGTGATACTTTGTGCCACTAAAATAAAAAGTGTCATCGTGCACTATACCACTAGTCGACATCTTTACTCTCTAGGCGGTGAAGCCTACCAAGGAGAGACCAAAGCTCTGATGCCAATTGAGAGGACCTAGATGATGACTAGAGGGGGTGAATAGGCATTCTGAAACTTTTACGGATTTGGCTTTATCCTAATGCGGAATTAAACTAAACGGATACTTTTCAAGCACAAATCCTAAATATGCTAGGCTCAGCTAAGTGCACCAACAACCTATGCTAAACAAGATAGGCAGTTAAGAAAACTAGCAAGCACAAACTATACCACAAGATATGGAAATGTAGGAACAACTAAGCAATTCTAACTAGCACAAGATATATCAATACAATCAAGTTTGAATTGCGGAAAGTAAAGGCTGTGGGAATGAGATAACCACAAGTGAGTCAGGGACGTAGATTTATCCTGAAGTTCACACTCGTGAGAGTGCTAATCTCTGTTGGAGCGGTGCCGAAGCCAAAGCTCCAAAATGACACCAAGTGGCTCACCGTATTCCCCCTTACGAGTCACCCCCAATGGATGAGCCTCGATTCACTAGGGGTTGGTCTTGAAGGCGACCACCACACCTTTACATATGTCTCCGGAGCACACCACAAGCAAGGAAGCTTTCGGAGGAACCTTGACCACCTAGGCCACTTCACACACTTCCCGGAGCACACCACAAGCAAGGAAGCTTCCGGGGGAACCTCGACCACCTAGGCCTCTTCACGAACTTCTCAAATATATTACCAAACCGTCTAGGAGGCGGAAACCTCCAAGAGTAATAAACTCACGAACTCTGACTCGATCTAATTGATGTGGGGAGCTCAAACTAATGGAACAAATGCAAAGCAAGGTCAAGCAACGGATGCTCAACTCACTCTCTCAATCTCACAAGATGCAACTCAAGAAAGTAGGAGATTGAAGAGAGATGAACAAATGGAGGAGATCAACAAATTGCTCCAACATCCATCCACTGACCCCCCTTCACATAGAGGGGAGATAGGAGTTTGGGAGAGGTGACATGTGGCTCAAAAGAGTGAATAAAATGTGTATGAATAGTCCCCCAACCGGTGGGGGAAAAGAGCCCTTAAATAGCCAAACCCCAAAACTAGCCGTTGGGGCTCCAACGGGCACTTCCTGGACACCCCGTGCCCACGGGGGTCGAGACCACGTGCCCACGGGGTCCCGTGTGCATGGTACAAGCCCTGTGCACACAGGGCCCCCGCGCCCACGGCCTTAAACCCCGTGCCCATGGGGTACCCAGAAACAGCCAGCAGTAGCCCACTGAAACAATCATAATTTTGGCATACGAACTCCGAATTTGATGATCTTGGGCTCGTGTTAAAGCTATGGAAAAGCCCAAGGTCCTCACATAGAGAACCACCCAAGATCAACAAGAAAGAATGATGCAATACATGCAAAGGTTTGAGCTCTCTACATGCGACGTATTCAAGCTACTCGCCCGGAAGTCCCTCTTGATAGTACGGCTATCAAACCTATAATCCGGTATCCCACCAAGCACCATGAGATCGGTAAAACTAGAAAAACCTAGCTAAGGTATACCTTTAACTTGCGCATTCCACTTGAGCTTGTTGATAATGTTAATGCTTGCCTTAAGTTGGAATCATTTTCTTGTCCACAACCACTTGGTGCCCATCTTCACAAGTACATTATCATGATGTGGACCGCAAGCTTCAAAGCATATAACCTCCGAATTCTCATCTTGCACTTGCACACCTCAAACATGATGACCATCACCACTTGTTGTCATCCTCATATAGGCTACTTGAAATCTTTCTTTTGATGCAAGCCCATGAGAAACACCTAACCCACATAGACATAGCAAAGACATAACATGGGTTAGTTCATAAAACGCAATTCACAATTACTTACCATACCACTAGATCACTTGATCCCATGCGGTACATTGTTTTCGCTTGTGAGTTGACCATCTAGATACAATCTTCGAGCTTCATCTTGGTCAACCAATATCTTTGCTTCATGCTCCATCTTGGTTCTTGAAAGCCACAATGAACTCTTCATTTTACTTCATTGCTTCAAGACTATATCACCAAAGACTCTTTCACGACCATATCAAGTTCCACTATGAATATCATCTTGGTCACCACTTGCTCTTCTAAAAACTCCATCACAATCTCTTGAGAGGCACAATGAATTCTTTACTATAGTTGCTTGCTTCAAGACTTGATCAACCGAAACCCAGCACATGAGCTTACCATAATCTTGTCTTGAAGCCATAACTTGAATTCTTCTCTTTGATTATTCTCTCAAGCCCTTCATCCTTATAAGCCCAAATATGTCAATCTTTGAGATCTTCCAATGAACTCCACCTTGAACAAATTTGGTTAGACATTGAAATCAATCTTGATGGCTTCAATAGAAATCCCCAAAGATCAACTTGAAACCTCACTGCACATGGGACCTCGAACACCAAAACCTAGGCCCCGTGTGCACGGGGGTCATGGACTTCGTGCGCATGGGGTATCCAGAGAGTTGACACTCGACCCCGTGCGCACGGGGGTCGGGAGGCCCGTGCGCACGGGGTATCCAGAGAAGGATACCATGAGGACTTCTTCGGATGCTTTGATGGCATTCTTCACAAAACAACCCAACGCACTTCAAGCATCACTATCGAACATATCTTCATATAAGATTCAATGCACCATAGGTATTGTCATTAAATGCCAAAGCTTAGAGAAAAAATATCTTCATATATATGGACTTCATCCATGATTCCATCCAATATCCTTGAGGCACCATCTATGGACAATACCTTCAAATATATCTCACTGAAAACATTAGTCTAGAGATTGTCATTAATTACCAAAACCACACTAAGGGGCTACATGCACTTTCACCAGTACACGCCCAGATTTTTAGAACTAATAACACTAGTGACTTAATATGATACTAAAAATGTTGGTACCTGATCTGGCTTTGTCATTTGTTTTTTTGGGGGGGGGGGGGGGGGGTACTCTTGCTCTGAAAAATATATTACATCGCACAATAAATTGTTTACTCTTGTTCTGTGATATATATTACATCCATCATATTTAAGAATTATGTTTCACATGGAACTATTGATATTGTATGCCCATAAAGTACATAAATATTTAAACTGTTGGAACTTATGAAGTCAGAAGAATATCTGAAGTTTTTTTTACAATTTGGGTGTAGAGGCCTGAAGGCTGCTTGAATCTGAAGGAAGTCAAGTCATGCTCATTTTGCAATGGTTTACATTTTGTTTCAACCATATTTCTTGCAGCTGGGAGTTGCACATGTGCTTGTCTCCTCTCTTTTTTTCTTTAATGTTGTAGTGCTTGGGTTTTTTTTGTTTTTGCGACATTTTTGCCCTGAGCCACGACAGGCCACCGTCACCAGATCATCAACCTCCCACACCCTCAGATAATGGCTATTCGTCCTCCAACAGCAAGGTAATTTTTTGAACCAGAATGGCATCCATTTGAAGATTGTGTTATCACTTATTTATTTTCAACAGAAAATTTCACATAGTTTTGTTCATGGGTTGCTAAAATTATGTTCCTTCCATTTGATATGGTTTTGTAGCTGGCATTGTCATCGAGGAGAAAACTGGCCTAACTTTTTGCCTCTCATCCACCACGATATTGCCGATTAAGCACAGAGTAATATTCATAGAATGCAATATTTCGCATTCGCATCATTTCTTGGTGGATGAGAGGCAAAAATTCCAGAAAAATGCAGCGAGAATTTTGGACCAAATGAAGCCATGGGCTAGAGATGGGGCCTGGTGAGCCCCACCCAGGTCCCATGAGGTAGGCCCGCACTGCCATGCCCTGGGGCGCATGGCCGAGTGTTGATGTCTCTATTTTATATCATGTTTTCCAGGAGATTTCTTATTGATCACTTTGGGGTTTTCCCGGTTTTCACTCTTACTTTATTGCATATTTGTCGGAAACGGAGAAACCTTGGATCATTGCCTTGATTACAGTATTTCATGCATCTACTACCCCTACAAAAGCACGAAAGGGGGCAGATCCAAACCATCTCCACCGTCAGTAAACAAAATCTAACGACCCACCATCCTCCTGTGTTTAACACCAAGCCACCATGGTTTAGTGCCCGCAAATCCCTCTGCCCACCGTGGTAAAAAAATGCCCCCACGATCTGTTTGCCCCAACCGCCGCACTCCCCTTGCCTCGCTGCTGTCCACGCCGCCGCCCGCACCCGGCACCCCCTCACCTCTCCGGCGCCTGCCCCGCCTCCCCCACGCGAACATTTTCTATGCGCCGCCCCTCATCCTCAGCGGTGAGAGGCACGCGGGAGCTGCTGCCGCCGCCAGGGACGTGGACGCATGCGGGCCAACCGCCAGTGTACAAGGCCGCGCCTGAGCCCTCCGCCTCCATTTCCCTGCTGGTTCGAGATCCCCACCAGTCTCCTCCCTGCCGTCGTCGTCCTTCCTGCTGCCAGTTCCGCCCTTCTCCCGCCTTATCTCCACGGCAACGATTCTGCTCCATCCATCGGTATGTAGCGACCATGTCATCTCTCTCCCTTCCAATCCCTATAGTATTTTCCCCATGGTGTTTCTTTTCGATGGTGAAACTCAGCGACCATGACCACTGTGTTTCTTTTCCTTTTATTCCTTGGTCATAGTTTTCCTGAATCCCCATGATTTTCATTAGCTGTAACTGATAAAGTAAGGCATGGCTGTTTGCTTCGATCAAATCCGGCTCCATTATCAAATAAAATGCTAGGCGATAATAAGTTGGTAGCACTTCTCTTTTTCCAGAAGAGCTGGCATGGTGGACAGGAGTGCTCTTTTGATTTTCCTTAGCTGTAGGATAAAATGATCACCCAGTCGGTCATGGGCTCATGGCCAGGTTAAATGTATTCAGCTGTATAATACTCATATGGTCAGACTGCTTTCTTCTGTCTTACATTCTAAGTTTTCTAAAGACATCCAACGACCTTTGTACTGATTTCTGTAGTTGATGTTGCTAATGTTGTTGTACATACTACGTAATGTTATAACAGTGATAAATTTTGAAATTCAAGCCTCCCATTGTATGTGGCTGAAGTGCTAAATTATCTCTTTTTCTTCTTACCATTCCAGGCGCAAACAACCTATAGTCATGGAGTACAATACCAAAATACGAGCTGCAAAAGTGACTCAAATTCCTCTTCGCTCACAAGTAACTACACTGGTAACTTTCCATGTGTGGATCTGGTTGACATGCATATATTGTTTGATGTTTGTCATTCAATTTTAACTACAGTATTGTTTCTAGATAAGATATTGTTTTACGTATTATCGTGGGTGCATTTCTTAAGTTTCGTGCACAAGTTGTTGATATTTACACAATACTGAGTGTCCTATGAATACATGGTTGTGGCCATTATTAAGAGTATTCTGCCTCTGAAGTATTTTTTTCTCATACGTTAGTGTTTTGATTCTCGGGCGTTTGACAAACGCTTCACAAATTAAGTTCCTGTTAACAATTTCAGAGGTGGAGGCTGGCCTGTAGCTCGTGTGCGAGATGAGGCTCACCACCAAGTTTCGTCACTGGCGGTGGCACCGAGGATAGCGGCAACAACTTCTCATTACAAGAGTTGTTGACTGTAGCGTATTTCGGCCTTATCTTCTAACATACTTCAGGGTTGCATTAGTGGACAACATGCTGTAAAGAGAGTGTTCATCCCTATGATCCCTTTGGCGCCCTCGGAGGACATTTCGCTTCCTTTCAAGTTGAAGAGGAAACAGTTCCCTGTTCATCAGAGTTTTGCAAAGACCAGGGGCAAACCATCCCAACTGTTGGTATTTACCTTCCTGAGCATGACTCTCGCATGGCCATCTTTATCTTGCACTGTCAAGAGGTGTGTCATTGCAGACAATTCAGATTCTGGAAAGCCAAATAAAGAAATAGATCCCACTGGTAAAAGCATCAAGAACATTGTGTACGGAGACGTCTTGGAGGGATAACATAGGTTTTTTATCTGAACTTTGGATTTTTGCTATGGCTCCTGTATGTACAATATTTTTTGGACTAACATTATATATGTTTATAATTGCAGCCTTTTGTCTGGTCCCACCTATTGGTAGTATAGAGGATCTACTCTCGGTAAGCTCCACAGCCGATCATTTTTTTCACGCTTCCACTACTTCTTTTTTACCTTATTTTACACCGTGTAATCTGTTTCAATGCTATGATGCACACTACGTATGCTTTGCGTCATTTTCCATGTTGTATCTACTGAGACCTATTCTTGGAGCATTCATTTTATTGGGATTCTATAGCTAAGTTGGAAACGTAATAAGTCGAGGTTTAGAATTTAATTAAGCTGATCAAAGTGTGCTTACTGGTTTCCTATGTTCTTTTTACGACTATAAAAGTAATTATGTCCTACGAGTCTCGGAAGGTGTGAATTCAGAAATCAACTATATTTCTTGCTATTCTGTTTTACTTGATGCTTTTGATGCCTCTGATTCTACACTATTCAGCCTCCTTGACGAATAACAGTCGACTCAGATAGTATTTGAGTATGTTTCTCCTAACGCTAACTGACCAACATCTGAACGACTTCGACTGCTGCATACAAGTCCAGCTAAGCACGGTGCAAGTATAGCTATGTCAGCTGAAATGAGATGTATAAGACTTCCTTATTCAGTTGATTTGCTATTCACGCAGGGGGGTGTCTCAGTTTGGTATGCTGCAGGCCTTCATCGATTTGCTTTGTTGATTCATGTGTTCCTTTTAGTCGGAGGTGAGGTGCTCAGATTTAGGAAATTGGTTACTCTTGTTTTGTTCACTTCCTAACTTGCAAGAAACAGGAACAATCTCTGTAATGTACGTATTGTTTTGTTATTCTCATTTATGAGCACGAATATGTCTACCATCAAACATATTAGAGTCGACAGCCAAGAAATACCTACTTAAGCATTAACATTGTATATAGACAGTATACATTAAAACGATCAGTGTCGGTGCTAATTTCAGCTTTTTATTTCTGGAGTCACAAATAAACTTTATTTGAAATGTTAATATGTTTATCTCAATTGGAAACAATCTTGCTATACCATTGAAGTTATTTGATAAGGGATGCTTCTTTTCTATTTTAGGATAAGATTTGCGTCCAGCTTCATGTTCTCAGATAATACTGGTGCATAATGCATTCAGGTTGCATTTATCAGACTGCACCTTGTTATCAGATTGCCTGTACAAAGACTGAATTTTGTTGGCTGGTACTTGTGGTGAGAAGCAGCATGCACAGGTTGTGCATTAGTTTGGTGGATTTCCATAGCTTAGCATATGTATGAGAAATATATTATATACATTTTGTATTGGTGGTGACTCTCTTTTCTTTGAAAGGTCAAAGCATTTTATTATTATTGACTGATCAGCAGCAAGGTAAATAGACAAGAGTGAATGGTTTCTAGAGAAAAGGCCCTGCGGCAAGTTGGCGAGGTTGTGGCTAGCTGCGTGTGGTGGAGATGGTTTTGTAGTGTGTAGTGGGCATGGGAATCTGTTGCAACCTGAAGAAGTAGAGTGGTTCTCAGTGTTTGTTTGGCTGCCTTTCTTCTGGAAGTTTTTATATAGTTTCTTAAATTGGATTAAAATTTTCCTCAATTATGAAATTTCTTGATCCTACAAATATATTTGATAACTACATAAACATGCATTGCACTCTGTAATGACAAGCTAGCGCAACCTAATACCTCAATTTTCATTCTACTCCACCCAGTTTAAAGTAGTGCATCAACACTTAGGCCTCCAATGGTAGTGCCTCTCCACTTGTGCTGATTTTCAGCTGCTTCATGCGCAGGGTTATTATAGGTTTTTGAAGCTACTCAACCCTGTCTCCTATAAATTATAGCGAGGCATTACTCCAGTCGCATGGTGATGCTTAATGAAGCCACCAACGCGTAAACTCCAAAATGATGACTTATTATTCTGAGTCAGGATGGTGGCCACCTAAGAATGTAGTTTTCAGTGCACCTACTCAGCTACATCGACAATGAAGATGCACACAACATTCCGGATATTGTATGAGAACTGATTAGGCGTATTAAGAAATACTGAGATAATAATGTTATCCGAGTATCTGACAATGATCACAAGTATTAAGAAATACTGATATAATAATGTTTTTATGGCTCTACGCGTAGGGTGCTACATCAAAGTGTTTTCTTGATTTGTAATACTTTTTAGTGCAATCAAAATATCTTTATTTATGTTAATTCTCACATATGTATGTAATATCAGTCGTGACGTGCATTTGCACGTGCACGCTAACTAGTCTGGAGGAAATTGAAGTCATAATTGAGAAGATTGAGGAGGGACGGTCAACTTTCCCAATTGACGCGAAGCCAAACAAGCATAATAGAAGCCAAGCCAAGCACTGGTACGAGTGTTGACGCTCGTACCACTGCTCGTAACAACCGGCGCCCCCACCGCCTCATCCATATCTCCAACAGCCGTGAAGGCACCTAGAGGAGAAGAACAACAGAGGAGGAATAAATCATCGCCAGGCCAGAGGAGGAGAGATTCGGAAAGAATTGCTTCACCTTGATCCATCCTGGACTCCTCCACCAGCAAGATCCTCCATTCCACCATCGAGAGCATCACCATTAGAGAGAGATTCCATCTTGTAAGACTAGTGTTTGTAAACTTGATTCATATATTGACTCAAAGATCGTGATCCGGATAATCATTCGTCCTCTCGTGGCAAACTACGGTATTATCGATATGATTTCCATTTACTTGATCTCCTTGTTTGGTTGTGATCCTTCTCTTATGTGTGAGTAGGTCCGGTCCTGAGTTTTTGGGGGCCCGGGGCAAAACTATAATTTGGGGCCCTTAATATAATACTATACGTATATATGTATATGAGTATAGCAATGTTATTAGTAATCACTTAAATGCATCCAAAAGAAACATTTATATCAAATAATTTGTACATACTATATATTACCTTCAAAATTCTTCTAACAATACTCGATCAAATTCACTTATGATGGGGTTAATAGCTCTTCTCTGTGACTTTATCAAGTCAACCTCACGTTGTTTCCTTTCCTTTTCCATTTTATCAAAACCCATATATTCTAGCCAACATTTTGACACCCACAATGCTGAAAATTAAAATAAATTGCATCAAAGGATGAATGCTGCAATTTGTGCAGCATATATAAAAGATAGATTACTTAATTAGCAATATAGTACAATATAGGAAGTAGGGAACAGAAAATGGTACTATGGTATTACTGGGATAAGTCGGATCGGCGTCGGTGATAACCTGATCGGACGCTCGGCGATGATGAGATGTAGACTGGCTTGTGGCGGGAGACGCTCAGCGATGTGCGTGTGCCTCCAGCACCTGGAGACTAGAGAACGGAATCACCGGAGATTGTCGACGTAGCAACTCACAACCTGGGTCAGCACCACCCGTCCGCCCCACCATGGCCACATCCCCTTGGACTCCAGCATGAACGTCGCCCCGCCGGCTTGCCGTTGTCGCCGTGTAGATTTTTTTTTGGAAAAGGAGGATAACCCCCTGCCTCTGCATCAGAGTGATGCATGCAGCCATATTATTAAAACAAGTACGATAACAAGTCTGTAGTGCAAGTCTGGCTCACAAACGGAGCAAAACAAAATGAAATAAAAAGGTGCCACATCCGGCGAAAATAATAACAGGCCACGATGCCTACACACCTAGCCTATTAATAGCTCGCCATCCAAATCGATTGAAGATACCCCGTGCTACCGTCTCCCGTCGGTTGCACCCAGTATCCAAACGCTCCCTGGAATCCGCATGGGTGAGTAACGACCACATACGGATCCAAGCAGTAGCTCTGTAGATAACCTGCAAAAAGTTGATAAAGTTTTTCCGGTTAAAGATTATGTCGTTCCTAGTGTTCCATATAGCCCATAATAATGCGCATACTCCTATCCGAATATGTCTCGCTATGTTTGAATCCACTCCGTTTAGCCACGTTCCAAATAACGTGTTCATGCAAATTGGAGGGTTAACGTTGAAGGCTATATGTATCGTACGCCACAATAATTTTGCCAAAGGGCACTCGAGAAAGAGGTGTTGAATAGATTCATCCTGATCGCAATAACTACAACGAGAGCTACCAACCCAGTTTCGCTTGATCAAATTATCTTTCGTCAAGATCACTCCCTTGTGGACAAACCACATGAAGATTTTAATTCTTAGCGGAACTTTAACCTTCCATATGTGAAGTGATCTCGGAATTGGCCCAGTATCAATTACATCCATGTACATAGAGTTCACAGAAAAACTATCATTCACTGATAATTTCCGAAAAATGGTATCCGCCTGAGTTGAACTGCCATCAATCTATGGACCAAGTGTAACCAAGAAGTCCACCGTTCCCCCACCAAAGACCTCCTGAATTGGATATTAAGGGGGACCGAATTCAATACTGTAGCAACATAATCTTCCTTACGTTCTACAATGTGATAAAGAGTGGGATATTGCAGGGCTAAGGGCGTCTCCCCTAACCATGTATCCTCCCAGAATCTGGTCAAAAGACCATTACCAACAATGAATTTAACCTTCTGAAAAAAGGCGACTTTCATCTTCATCAGCCCTTTCCAGAAAGGTGAGTCATTAGGTCTAGCAGTGACCTGGGCCAGAGTCTTAGATTGAAGATATTTATTACGTAAAATTTGAATCCACGTACCCTCGGTCTCGGTGGATAAACGGAAAAGCCATTTGGAGAGAAGGCATTTATTTTTAACTTCTAAATTTTCAATCCCTAGCCCACCTTGATCTTTGGGCCTGCAAATAATATCCCATCTGGCCAACCTGTATTTCTTCTTATCCTCATCAGATTGCCAGAAAAAGCGGGATCGATAGAAGTCTAATCTTTTGCGTACCCCTACTGGTACCTCAAAGAAAGAAAGGACGAACATCGGCAAACTCATCAGCACCGAGTTTATTAGTACGAGGCGACCTCCGTAGGACATAAGCTTACCCTTCCAGTAGCTTAGCCTTTTTTCGAAGCGATCTTCAATGCACTTCCACTCCTTATTAGTCAGCCGGCGGTGATGAATGGGAATCCCTAGGTAGTTAAACGGTAGCAAACCCATTTCACAGCCGAACAGTTGTTTATATGCGTCTTGTTCCTCTTTGGCTCTCCCAAAGCAGAACAATTCGCTTTTGTTAAAGTTAATCTTAAGGCCCGACAACTGTTCAAAAAGACAAAGCACTAACTTCATATTTCTAGCTTTAGCAATATCATGTTCCATGAAAAGAATCGTGTCATCGGCGTATTGTAATATGGACACTCCCCCATCCACCAGATGCGGAACTAGCCCATTGACTTGGTCATTCTCTTTAGCCCGACTAATAAGGACTGCCAACATATCCGCTACTATGTTGAACAGAACAGGAGACATCGAGTCACCCTGTCGTAATCCTTTATGTGTCTGGAAATAATGACCCGTGTCATCATTTACCTTAATCCCAACACTACCTTTCTGAGTAAAGGAATCCACATGTTTCCTCCAGGCTTCATTGAACCCCTTCATCCGTAGGGCCTGCAGGAGAAAGGGCCATTTGACCTTGTCATACGCCTTCTCAAAATCCACTTTGAAGATAACCCCATCTAGTTTCTTCGAATGGATTTCATGAAGAGTTTCATGTAGGACCACAACCCCTTCTAGGATGTTTCGCCCAGGCATGAAAGCAGTCTGTGTTGGTTGCACAACAGAATGGGCAATCTGTGTGAGCCTGTTCGTGGCAACCTTGGTGAAAATTTTGAAGCTCACATTAAGCAGACATATCGGTCTGAACTGCTCAATGCGCACAGCCTCCTCTTTCTTTGGCAACAAGTTTAGATGGAATAGCTACAGATGACCATTAAATAAATCATGGAACATAGGCATAAGGTCCCCCTTAATGATATGCCAGCACTTCTTATAAAATTCTGCCGGGAACCCATCCGGTCCCGGAGCTTTGTGCTGCTTCATCTGTGATACCGCTTCAAACACCTCTTTCTCAGTAAACGGAGCAGACAAAACCTCGTTCTCTGAATTGAGCTGAGGTATGTCATCGATTGTGTGCTCATCAAGCGACACAAAATTTTCTTCGGGAGCCCCAAAAAGTTTCTTATAGAAATTGGAGATGTACAATTTTAGGTTCTCATGTCCTACAATCATACCCTCATCCTGCTCCAATTGAATTATTTTCTTCTTTCTATGTTTCCCGTTTGCTATCATGTGAAAGAATTGTGTGTTATCATCCCCCTGGACGACCTTAGTCACCTTGGCTCTGAGAGCCCATTTCAGCTCTTCTTCTCGAAGGAGAGCTCTTAACTTCTGCGCAGCCTCATTCTTAACAGTTCGATCTAACGTATTAAGAATAGAAGACTCAGCTTTCAAATCTAAATCGTTTATGAGGTTAATAAGTCTCTCTTTTTCCGCCTTGTAGATTCCACTTTGATTCTTGGCCCAGCCCCTCAAGAACTGGCGCAAGTGTCTAATCTTATTTTGCCATCTATCGACATTAGAAGTGCCACCACAATCTTTGGCCCATTGTGTAGCAATGAGGTCAATGAATCCTTCCCTTTCGAACCATCCTAGTTTGAAAGAGAAGTGATTAATGTTGCCAACATGAGTTGCTTCCCCAGAGTCGATCAATAACGGTGTATGATGAGAAATGGCTCTATTTAAAGCATGCACCGTTACTAGAGGGAACTTCTGCTCCCACTCGACAATGGTGAGTACTCTGTCCAGTTTCTCATAAGTCAGAACCGGTAGAGAATTTGCCCATGTAAACTGTCTCCCAGTGAGGTCAATCTCCCTCAAATCGAGACTCTCAATAATCGTGTTGAACATAAAAGACCATCTTCCATTGAAGTTTTCATTATTTTTCTCTTCTCGCCTTCTAATTATATTGAAGTCCCCCCCCCCCAAGGATAGGAAGCCTTTCATCACCACAGACTCTCACCAGATCTGCGAGAAAATCAGGCTTAAGCTCAGGTTGGGCTGCATCATATACAGCCACCAAAGCCCATCGGAATCCATCAATCTTCGACCTCACCCGAAATTTGACGGCAAAATCTCCATACACCACATTTAACACTTCCAGCGACTCACACTCCACGCCAAGTAGTATCCCTCCAGAACGACCTCTTGGGGGAAAGCAATGCCAGTCAAAATCAATTCGTCCTGAAATAGTACCGAGGAATTGAGACGTAAAATTATCTCTACCCGTCTCTAATAGAGCCATAAAATCTAATTTATGTTCTATCGACGCTTCTGCAAGGAATCTCCTTTTAGCCAATTCCGCTAGACCTCTGCTATTCCAAAAGATCCCTTTCATTTCTCATCGTGGAATTTTTTCTTTTGTCTGACTCGCGCACTCCTACGTACAACCGAAGTAGGATAAATCTTCCTCTTCCAGGAACGTTTTGGTTTACCCTCCTTGACCTCAAGGTTTTCATCAGTCGAGGTAGGTAGAGCGATGTTATTTGGCTGCAGAGAGGCCATATACCCTTCTGATGCCGTCGCCTCCTCCTCCTCCTCTAATTCTGTAGAGGGAACAAGATCCTCACAAAGACTCAGTAACGAAATTACCCCCAGATTATTAATATCCGACTCGTTCATAGGTTTCACAGCCGCCATATTCCGGATTAATTCTAAAGCTCTATCAGCTTCTAGGTCTAATAGATCATTAACTGATTTTGCAATTTCCTTTCCGTTGCTACCAAGCGAGATCCCTAAGTTGCTGGCATTATAAATAATTTCTGGTTCTGAAAAATGAAGAATGGAATGACTAGTATTTACTGACATACCTGTAGTCGCTTCAACATCTCGAAGCTTCGCGGCCCTCATAGCGCGCCCCAACTGCAGGTCGTCCGCATCCAGCTGGGCCTGAATCCGGTGACTTACGCGCCTGTCACCGGACGTCGGGTCCAGAATCCCTCCGTAAGCGATCACCTCCTCCATAGTGACCTCAACCGGGGTATGGCCTCCTGCCGTATCCCCGACTGCAGCTGACACGGGAGGGATAGGTCGGACATGGGGGCCGGACCCCATCGACCCAACACTCCCTCCTGTCTGCGACGAAGCCCTCTCAACAGACCTCCCCTTCTCAGCTAGCTGAGGAGAGGCCACCCGCAGAGTCGACGCCCGTGAAGACCCCGGGCGAGATGGTGAAGGGGATTTTCGGGCCTCTTGCCCAATAGTCCCCACCATCTCCTCAGGTGGCGAGGACCACATCTCCTACTCCTCCAAATCCTCAAACTTGACTCGGTCCCCCCAGAGTCGTCTTGGCGCAGATGCCGCATGGAAGGAACCAAACCGGAGTGAAGCTATCTGTGTGGATGTAGGTGTTGTCCCCTTATCAGTCGGTGTCCCCTCGGACAGAGCAGACTGCCTCGCAGCTCGAGGGGTTTTGTCCTGAGCATCTCAGGCTCCATCCATCTCCCGGTTTCCGTCCCCATTTCCGTCCTCAGTCATGTCCACATCCTTAATCACAGTCGGGTCATTCATGTACGGGTGGTCCTCAATCTCCACCTCAGGATTATACGTCATGCCCTCGTAAGTCCATGGTACGAAATCAGGCACGTGGTCCACATCCAGTACACTGATGAACAGCCTCGCAATCCCATGCATGCGAGTAAAAGGCATGTCCACCTTTTCTGTCTTACCAATCAGAGATCCCAGACTCCAAACAGTAAGGAAGTCATTAAGAGGCGTCTCCGGTGCCCCAGATAGTCTGATCCAGATTTTTTTGAGGGGTATACCTCGCGGCTCGGGTTTCTTGCACTCATCAAACGCAAGATCCTCCCTCCTAGGAAATTCCACACGGTATACCTGATCCTCCACTCGGACCGGAGACCAGTGGAAATACTCTGAGACAAGTCGTCTGAGCTGCTGAATGACCTGATCCTCTGTCAGTGTCCCTTGCGTGACCTTGACCAACCCAATCCTAGAGCTCTCCAGACGGGTCACCTCTGTTGCCGCGTTTGGAGTCTCGAAAAACATGAGTTTATTATTGCTGACTCCATATATCGTCACAACGGGTTTAGGAGCCGAGAGCAACGGACAGTCATCTGATGGGTGGCCCGGTTTCAGACAGTTATCACACAGCTGTGCAGTACAATCAATCACAAAGTGTCCCGACAGACCACACCTGTAGCACGACGTCTTTTCCTTCTTACGAGCCGCCTTGTTAGCCCGCACATTTTCCATCTTGTCACTTCCCTTGTCGCTAGCCATATCTCTGTCCTCTGCTGTCCGACCAACTGGTAAGGGAACCGCCTCCAAGGCTCTGACCGCCGCCGCCGCCGCCTCCGGCAATGTAGATGTAGAACCCGAGGCCGGCGCGATGGCAGCCTCAGTCGTCCCGATGTCTATCGTTCCCACCGGCTCTTCCGCCGGAGGCTTAGGATCGGCACTGGGAGGAGGCGGGTTCCGCCGTGGAGGCGGGGCGCGGCCATACGTGTTGTAGCGGCCACCACCACCACGACCACGCTGACGATAATGCGGTCCCGACGCACCCTCCACAAAGTTGTCGGGCGGAGGGTTGAAACCTCCCTGAAAGTCATCTCTGTACTGTCGATTGTTGTTACCATATCCACGGCCTCCATTGGAGGACGAACCGTGATAGTACCCGTTGTCTGCCCAATGACTGTCGCTGTTCCGATTGTCGAAATTCCGGCCCTCATAGCCGGCATCGCCGCCACGACCTCCATAGTGGCCGCCGCGACCGCCACCGAAGACACCGCGTCCCGCACTGTCATTGCGAGGAGGGTTGGCCGGCGGCCGGCCGTACTGCTCGCCTCCAGCACCACCACGACCCAAGCCCCTGCCACCGCGAGGAGGATTGGCTGGCGTCCGAACAACCTGACCACCGGCGCCGCCACGGCCAGCACCCTCGCCACCACGAGGAGCATTAGGCGGCGGCCGGCCCTGCTGATCCCGCCCCGCAGGCGTGTTCTACCGGGGAGGAGGGTTGGCGCCACCACCTCTACCCGTCATGACCACCACGCTCACCGGCTCGACGGCGATCCGGGGTGCACGGCCGAGGCGAGAAGGAAACCCGGGCGACGCTCTGCGAGGCCAAACCCTAGCGATCAAACTTGCCGAACTATGCACCCCGCTGACGACATTGGGAATCACGATAGAGTCAGTCCTCCCGAGCCTAGTAGTGGCCGTACCCAGCGGGCTACGGTCCACCATACGCTGCTAGGCCGTATACCCAGCAGACGTCGGACTGGAGACTAACCTCGGCCCATCGCGGCCCAGAATGGAATTCAAACGGCTCACACGTGTCGCTCGGATCGAGATCAGTGGATCGGCCGCCGCCACCGGCGGCGCCAGCTGCCCCGCCACCGCCCGGCCCTTCTTCTTACGACGATCCACCGTTTTCCAAGAACCGAGAAAATCCCCAAGCGTTAGAGACGGCAACCTTACCTTCGGTAGCGGCCCCTTCCAAGGTTTCATGGCCGTCGGAGCAGTTCGCCGATGAACTACTCACCGGAGCACCTCCACCTTGTCAGCCGCACCTAGACCGGTCCAAGCCGCATCCGACGCCGGCACGATCCCGTCGATGCATGCCGCGATCTCCTCCTCCGAATACCCTACCTGCAACGATTCACATACATAATCTGACGGCGTCGGGGATGCCGCCTCTTTACCAGTTCCGGCGACGACCTGGTCGTTCTCATCGTCAGAGTCGTCGGACTCCAAGCCGGCAAGGGCCCAGAACCGGTTTCCCCGTCGCTGAGGGGAAACGCCGGTGGCCGCCGCGGGGGCGCCCCGATCGCCCCCCCTGTCACCCGTGTCGCTAAAGCACATTACGATGGAGTGCAGAAGTCGCCGCATAGCTGTGGAAGGAAGAAAACGCAACGACGGCGACGAGACATTGAACGGGCTGCCCCCGGTGTGTCTGATCATGACTAGCGGAGATCGAGGAATCGCGGAGATTGAGGAATAGGTGAATAGAGAACGTCGTTACGATCAGAAGGAAAAGTGAAAAACTTAACATCTGGCTCTTTTTTTTGGGACTGTCTAACCATCAGTCATCTGATTTTCATTTCGGTTTAGGTTGATTTTTTTTTCAATGGTGCGTTGACAAGCCAAAAATGTTTTTGTTGCTGCACGCAGCCATCCACCAGATGGATTTGTCCCCCCGCCCCCAGGCTAATGGGCCCCATTTTGTTTTTGGAACGGATTATTCTGACCCGGTTACTACTGCTGCTCTATCACCAGACCCCCACCACTACCCCCTCCACTCCTCCAGGCCATGAGAAAAAAGCAAAGCTTACAAACTGGTACTGCGTTAGTCAAACTGATATATGCAGCAGCAAAATATATGAGCATATCTGAACATTCCTTAATCACACTGCATGTTAGAGATATGACAGGCAAATCAAACGACGAAGAACGAAATCAACACAGGAGACACACGATTTTAACGTGGAAAACCCCTCCAACATGAAGGGGAAAACAACACAGGCATCAGCCATCAAATCTTCACTATATCGGGGGAGGTTACAAACGCCGGAGATTTACAACTGATCAACTCATCCCGTACGGCGGCTTACAAAGGATATATATAACACAGGTGACCTAGGTCAATACTGATCCGTACCCCCCGCGCGCGCTCGTCAGAAGTTAGCCTTTATCTTTATACTTGAATTTGGATCAAAACATAACAAACTCCACCTTGAGACAAATTTTATCTTGTAGCATGAATGAGAACCTCCTCTCTAAACAACAAAGAAAACACTTTCGGCGCCAAACAGCCACTAGGGCTAATGTATTATACCAACTAAGTCTGAGCAAAGCTCAAACTTAGCAACAGGAACTGGCTTTGTCAACATATCAGCAGGATTATCATGAGTACTAATCTTGCATACCTTAAGTTTACCTTGCTCAATAATGTCTCGAACATAATGGTATTTGACATCAATGTGCTTTGTTCTCTCATGGAACATCTGATCCTTAGTGAGGTATATGGCACTCTGACTATCACAAAACAGATTAATGCAAGAATTATCTCCACAAAGCTCAGCATACAAACCTTTCAGCCAAACTGATTCTTTACATGCTTCTGCAATAGCCATGTATTCAGTGGTAGATTGGGCAACTACTGGCTGCAATGTTGCCCTCCTACTCACGGCACAACCACCAACAGTGAACACATAACCTATAAGGGACCTCCT
The DNA here is from genome assembly GCA_039707655.1 of Elymus sibiricus. NCBI lineage: Eukaryota > Viridiplantae > Streptophyta > Magnoliopsida > Poales > Poaceae > Elymus > Elymus sibiricus. The sequence goes on along the minus strand of CM077672.1, from coordinate 16,980,021 downwards.
CATGTCCAAATTGCTGGAAGCAAAATCTGAATCCACATAGCCAGCTAGTTCCTCACCACTCCTGCCGAATTTCAAACAAGCATTGGAAGTACCACGAACATACCTGAAAATCCACTGAACAACCTTCCAATGTTCTTTACCATGGTTAGCCATGTATCTACTAACCAAACTCATTGCAAATGATAAATCAGGCCTAGAACACACCATGGCATACATTAAAGAACTGACTGCACTAGAATATGGAACTCTTGACATATACTCAAAATCTTCATCCATACTAGGGCATTGAGAAGATGATTGATGTCTACTACACAACTTTATTCTTGTAGACTCTGTTGGGCCTCCAAGCGCAGAGTTTTATAGGACAGCAGCAAATTTCCCTCAAGTGGATGACCAAAGGTTTATCAATCCGTGGGAGGTGTAGGATGAAGATGGTCTCTCTCAAACAACCCTGCAATCAAATACAAGCAATCTCTTGTATCCCCAACACACCCAACACGATGGTAAATTGTATAGATGCACTAGTTCGGCGAAGAGATGGTGATACAAGTGTAGTATGGATAGTAGATATAGGTTTTGTAATCTGAAATAATATAAACAGCAAGGTAGCAAGTGATAAAAGTGAGCACAAACGGTATTGCAATACTTAGAAACAAGGCCTAGGTTTCATACTTTCACTAGTGTAATCTCTTAATAGTGCTAACATAATTGAATCATATAACAATCCCTCAACGTGCGACAAAGAATCACTCCAAAGTTCTTATCAATAGCGGAGAACATAAGATGAAATTATTGTAGGTAGCAAACCACCTCAAAGTTATCTTTCCGATCAATCTATTGAGCCATCCCTATAAGTGTCACAAACAGCCCTAGAGACCGTACTACAATAATACCATATGATACGCATCAATCAACTCTAATGTCACCTAGATACTCCAATGTCACCACAAGTATCCGTGAGTTAATTATTCGATATGCATCATATAATTTCATATTCGTAATATTCAATCCAACACAAAGAACTTCAAAGATTACCCCAAAGTTTCTATCGGAGAAAGTAGGATGAAACCGTGTATCAACCTATGTGCCTAGATTACCCTACTGTCGCATCGGGAATCCGCAAGTTGATTACCAAAACATACATCAAGTGACTCAATAGAATACCCCATTGTCACCACGGGTATCCACATGCAAGACATACATCAAGTGATCTCAAATCAAATATTCAATCCCATAACAATGAAACCTCAAAGGGCAAGACTCAATTCGTCACAACAAAGATAGAGAGGGAACTACTCCATATGATTCATCCATATTAACAAAGCTCATGGTACATCAAGATCATGCCCTATCAAGATCGTGTGAGAGAGAGAGAGAGATCAAACACATAGCTACTGGTACATACCCTCAGCCCCGGGGTGAACTACTCACTGTTCGTCATGGAAGCAGCGGGGATGATGAAGATGGCCTCCGGTTATGGCTTCCCCCCTCCGGCAGGGAGCCGAAATAGGGCTTCAATTGAGATCACTTCGGGACAGAGGCTTGCGGCGGCGGAAAACTCATCTAGGTTTCTTTCTGGAGGTTTTCCAATATATAGGATTTTTCAACGTTGGATTCACATCAGGGGGAGTCCCGAGGGACCCACAAGCTCAGGTGGCGTGCCCTAGGGGGCGCCACTCAGGCTTGTGGCCCCCCTGGACACCTTCTGGCTAACTCCCGATGCTTCCTGAGTCTCTTATTTTCCATAAAAAATCACCGTAAATTTTCATGGCATTTGGACTTCGTTTGGTATGGATTTTCTGGAAAACGAAAAACATGCAGAAAACAGCAACTGGCACTGGGCAGTAGGTTAATAGGTTAGTTCATGAAAATCATATAAAAGTGCTCCAAAACCATGTAGAACTCATATAAATATGGCATGAATACTTCATAAATTATAGATACGTTGGAGACATATCAATGATAATTTGAAATGAGGAGCAATTGGAGTGCTTACTGACTTAGCATCATGCATGTTAAAACGATGAAGAACTTTCTTAATGTAACTCTGCTGACTAAGAAATAACAAACCAGAATTTTTGTCCCTCGTAATCTGCATACTTAGAATTTTCTTAGCAGCACCAAGATCCTTCATCTCAAACTCACTACTCAATTGTGCCTTTAAAGCAGTGATCTCTTTCTTGCCCTTGGCAGCAATCAACATATCATCAACATATAACAGCAAGTATATAGGTGATCCATCAACAAATTTAATGTAAACACAACTATCATATGCAGACCTCTTTAATCCATGTGCTATCATAAATGAATCAAACCTTTTATACCAATGTCTCGGAGACTGTTTCAAACCATATAATGACCTCCTTAACTTGCAAACAAATTTATCCTTACCAGGCACTATGAAACCTTCTGGTTGGTCCATGTAAATCTCCTCCTCTAGTTCTTCATGCAGAAAAGCAGTCTTGACATCTAACTGCTCAAGCTCAAGATCATGCATAGCAACAATGCCGAAAAATGCATGAATGGAACTATGCTTCACAACTGGAGAGAACACATCATTATAATCAATACATGGTATCTGACTGAAGCCCTTAGCCACTAACCTTGCCTTAAACCTCACGGGTTCACTAGGAGACAAACCCTCCTTTCTTTTGAAGATCCATTTGCAGAAAACGGTCTTCTTTTGTTTAGGCAAGCGCACAACATCCCATGTGCCATTTTTCTCAAGTGACTGCATCTCTTCCTGCATAGCAGCAATCCTCTTCTCGTGGTCACTGGAAACAACTACTTCAGTGTATGTGGACAGCTCATGGATGTTCTCAACCTGTTGTGCACAACTGAAAGCATAATGAACAATGTCACACTCTTCAATTAGGTGTTTAGGTTTGTTAATGACTCTCTTTCTCCTGCCGGCTACAAGAGACTGAATTTGTCGCTACAAAATAGGGGGTGAGTGCTACACAACATCATCACCATGAACCTCTATATCTGGAGCATCATCAACCTGTGCATCTGGAGCAACATCATCATTATTAGCAATTATATTTTCCACCTCATCAAGGTGCTCCACTTGCACAGTAACTCGTTGTGGCTCTACATCAAAAGTATCTGTGGACAGATCATCATGATACATAATAGATTCATTGAAAACAACACTCTTGCTCACGAAAACCTTATTAGTTTCAGGATTCCATAACCTGTATCCCTTTACTCCTGAACCGTAACTAACAAACACACACTTAATAGCTCTAGGCTCAAGTTTTCCATTCTCAACGTGTGCATATGCAGTGCAACCAAAAACTCTCAACTATGAATAATCAGCTGGTGTACCAGACCATACCTCAATGGGAGTTTTCTTATTAAGTGGAATGGATGGTGACCTGTTGATGAGGTAGCAGGCGGTGGAGGCAGCTTCAGCCCAAAAACGTTTGCCCATGCGAGCATTGGACAACATGCAGCGAGCCCTGGAGATGATGGTTCTGTTCATGCGCTCAGCCACACCATTCTGTCGAGGAGTGTATTGGACGGTGTGGTGCCTGACCATGCCCAAGTTTCTGCAATAACTATTAACAGCTTTTGAACAGAATTCCATACCATTGTCAGTACAAAGTATTTTTACCTTCCTCTCAGTTTGCCTTTCTACCATAACTTTTCAATCCTTAAAGGCATCAAACACATCATATTTATTTTTTAGAAAATAAGGCCATACTTTTCAGGAGTAGTCATCAATAATTGTAAGCATATAACGAGCACCAGCAAGCGAGGGTTTATGGGAAGTTCCCCACAAATCAGCATGTACGTAATCTAATATACCTTCTGTGGTATGAACAGCAACACTGAACTTTACCCTCTTGTGCTTACCAAAAATGCAGTGCTCACAAAATTCCAACTCACTTACGTTGCAACCATCCAGAGTTCCCTCTTGGTCAATTCTGCCATGCCAAGTTTACTCATATGCCCAAGGCGCATATGCCAAATATTAATTTTACTGGATTTATCAGAAGTAACAGCAGCAACAGCAGTACCAGTAATAGTGCTTCCTCTAAGAATATATAACTTAGCAGAATTCATGTCACCTATCATATGAACGAGGGAACCTTTTGTTACCTTCAAAACTCCACCTGAACCGGAGTGCTTGTACCCTTTGATGTCAAGAGTACTCAGCGAGATGAGGTTTCTGGCCATGTTAGGTATGTGTCTCACATCTGTCAACGTGCGTATCATGCCGTCATGCATCCTGATCTGAACAGAACCAATGCCCATAATCTCACATGGGTTGTCATCTCCCATACGCACAACATTTCCACTCTGCACAAACTCATAAGTACTGAACCAATCTCTGTTACAGCATATATGAAACGAACAGGTAGAATCAAGTATCCATTCATCATGACATGAAACACAACCAGCAAAAACAACTAAAGCGTCATATGAATCAGACTTATTACCAAATGTAACATTGACCTTACCTTCACCATCAGATTTGTTTTTAGGTTTCCACGTACCGTTCCTCTTCTCCATATTTTCCAACTTCCAACAATCATCAATGAGGTGACCCTATTTCTTACAATACCTGCAGAATTTGTCCTTCCCAGATCCTCTGGACTTCGAACAACCTCTGCCAGCTTTTATCTCTGTTGTTGTTGTTGTAGTATTTTTTTTGCTCAGGCCTGCCACGTACCTGCAAAGCTTCTCCTTCGGAGGATGATTCCTCAGATTGCAACATATCTTTCATCTTTTCCTTCTGTTGAAGGGCCTCATATACTTCGGCAATAGTTAGTTCATCACGGCTATATAATATGGTATCTCAAAAATTTGAAAAGGAACTAGACAGAGAGCATAAAAGTAGAAGACCTAAATCTTCATCATCATACTTTACGTCCATAGACTGTAAGTCAGAAACGATCTCCTTAAAGATCGATAAGTGGTTCAGCACCGAACCACCTTCTTGCAACTTGTGCGTGAACAACTTCATCTTCATGTGCATCTTACTGGTCAGATCCTTGGACATGCTGATCGACTCTAGTTTGAGCCAGAGGGTTGCTGCTGTTTTCTCCTCCAGCACTTCTTGCAAATATTGTTAGATAGATAAAGAAGAATCATAGACATAGCCTTACGATCTTTGCGCTTCTCATCATCGGTCCACGCCTTCTGTTCTTTTCCACCGAAGCCATCTAGCGCCTCGTCCAGATCGGGATGCGCCAGCACTGCCCGCATCTTCACTTGCCACAAGGAAAACCTCGTGTCGTAGTCCTGCAGCGGAAGATCAAACTTCATCGATGCCATGTCATCAAAACCCTAGACAGAAACAAGGCTCTGATACCACTTGTTAGAGATACGACAGGCAAATCAAACGATGAAGAACAAAATCAACACAGGAGACACGCGATTTTAACGTGGAAAATCCCTCCAACACGAAGGGGAAAAAACCACGGGCGCTAGCCAGCAAATCTTCACTATATCGGGGGAGGTTACAAACGTCGGGGATTTACAACTGATCAACTCATCCCGTGCGGCGGCATACGAAGGATATATATAACACAGGTAACCGTTGACACGGTTTTTGACCAAAATAAATATAGTGTGTAAACCATAAATGAATGTTAAAAAAAATCTGTTATACAATAAAATCTTTTATACAATAAAATAGAAAAACCTGCTCAAAGCGAGAGCTGGTGATAAAAGTGGCATACGATATATTGCACAATGTCGATACTACAGACATTGAAAAGAGCCAATAATTATAAAATATGACGAAATTCATCAAATTGTGTCATACGGAAAATATAGAGGACACATGGCTCGCATACACATACGCCGCCATTTTCCTATCATGGGTGCAGTGACCTAGGTCAATACTGATCCGTACCATGGGGGGGGCGACGCGCCTCGCTCCGCTTTATACTTGAATTTGGATCAGAACATAACACTGCATTGTTGAACGTTGTACAAACCATCTAAAAAAACTTCTGGAAGAAATGAAGATATACTACATTATAACCGAGGAAGATTCAAAGAAGATGTATTGAACGGCTTAAAGGTCTCTTTACTGGGAGAAAAATAACACGCTGAAACCATTGTAGCACGGCTACCGCACATTACACGTATCACCTAAGATCATGACTACTCCAAGACTCGCTCCATCGCAGCCATCTCTTCAAAAGAAGAGCTCATTTAACTCCCCCATGTGATCCGGCTTGTGACGCCCCCGACTTAATCGTGCACTAATCATACACGCAAATGCACACGATCAAGCCTAAGGACTCACTTGAATATATCAAAACACAACTCTAAACACAAATAAAAGTAATACAAGCTTTATATTACAAGCCAGGGGCCTCGAGGGCTCGAATACATAAGCTCGATGTCATACAAGCATCAGCGGAAGCATTAGATATCTGAGTACAGACATAAAGTTAAACAGATAGGCCTTTACGATGGCGGGGCAAAACAAAACACTGGATCGAAAGGCGCAGGCCTCCTGCCTGGGTGCCTCCTAACTACTCCTGGTCATCGGAGGGCTCCTCGTAGTAGTAGTATCCGCCAGAGGGGTAGTAGTAGTCGTAGTCGACGACAGGGGTAGCTGGCTCCGGGGCTCCGTCATCTGGTCGCAGCAATCGGGTAAAGAGGGAAAAAGGGAAGCAAGGCAACCGTGAGTACTCATCCAAAGTACTCAGCGAGACTTACATCAGAACTAGTCTAGTTATGCAACATTATCAAAGGAAGGCTGTATGTGTGGACTTGGCTGCAGAAATGCCAGAATAGAGAGAAAAGGCCTAGCCTATCGAAGACTAGCATCTTCAGCGTCTTGCAGCATTAGAAGAGTGCAGATTAGCACATAAATATAGTAGTAGCAGCATGTATAAGTAGCCATGCCCAGAGATCCTTCCTCGACTCCCTGCGAGAAAGCAATCCCAGAGCTAACATATTAACCCAGTTTTAATTGTAGTAGATCGGGATACTTTCCGAGCGTCCTGTTACCGTGGACACGGCTATTCGAATAGACATACTTCCCTGCAGGGGTGCACCAACTTACCCAACACGCTCGATTAACTCTGGCCGGACACACTTGCTCAGTCGATGCCCGGCCTCGGTCTATCGACACGTCTTAGCCCTACCTAGGCTCAACAGAGTGGCCAGCACGCCGGTCTACATCCTAAGCACTCAGGGGTCCTGGGCCCATCACCCTTTGCACTCCTGCATGTTGCGTACGCAGCCGGTGAGCAGACCTAGCCCCCTTAATACAAGCGCAGGCTTTACCTGTCCAACCCGACGCACGCCGCTCAACTGCTGATGTCTGAAGAGCTTCGGCTGATACATACGACACCGAGTACCCATATTATTCCCACATGCTGGTTAGCGTGAAAAGGCCAGAGGCCTACTCAGATTACATATCCTAACCCATTAGTGCGTTGGGAGCTCGCGGTGACAATCAGAGACTCATGATCATGTGACCCCGTCGCCCTGTCTCGTGGACTTACGGAAAGGGCTAGGAATGCCCGGCCGTGCCACGTATTCATCTCTCGGGTACCCTCATGGACAACCCGACTCCACATCACATCACTCGCGGGTACCCCTCGGGGCCGACCCGACTTATCAGGTAACTGTAGTAAAGTCAAAGTAACCGTGTGTCTATCACATCAAGAAGGAATCCGAGGAATCACCCTCATTGGATTCTCACTTGATGTATCCGTCAAGGTGAATCCGGAGGAATCACCCTCGATGGTATTCACACTTGCGCGGTTGCACGACAGAAGCTTCGTCGGAGGTGGTGAAAGAGGAATCACCCTCGGTAACCCACAACCAACTAGCTGTACTACAGAGGCAATATCAGGAGTGAGGTAAGAGGTATCACCCTCGGCACTCGATGGAAGCTCTGTAGAGTCGGGCAACTTAGGGGATGTGCGGTGATGTGCTGGTCTCAGCCCGTTCGATCACATCAATCGGGCCATAGGTACTAAAGCGAGGCAACTAGAGCAAGGAAGAGGGGTCACAGATGGTTCACTACCAACCTACACTAAGCATTTGGGATATCATGTAAGTATCAACAGAATTTACAAGAAACAGGCAGTAGCAAATTCTAATGCAACCAGGAGGGAGAAATAATAGGTGATATAGGCATGCGTCAAAGGGGGGTTGCTTGCCTGGAAGCTCTGCGGCAAAGGAGGGGTCGTCATTGGTGTCGTCGGTCTCCGGAGCTGCGTCGGTCTCGAGGGCTATCGGATAAGAAGAGGGGGAAGAAACAATAAATAAAAGCAAACAGATGAAACTCAGATGCATGGCACGTTGGTATGCAATGCTGGTGGTGGCCTAATGCAGTGCTACATGTCGCAGACGAAGCGGGAAAATATCTAGGATATTTCCCGGCGTTTAGGTGGTTTTCGGTATACTGAACCAAAGGGGAAGGTTCCAAGTTGAGATAGATAGGAGTGATGGTCAAGCATTTTGACCACGTATTCGGATTCGTCTCATTTTTCTAATCAACTTTCATGTAGAAAGTTTTTCGATCCGAGCCACGGTTGAATTTCTACGAATTTTCAAAGTTTTAAACTATTTTTTGAAATTCCTAGAATTATTTTAATTAATTAAATCGCATTATCCAGAACAGTGCATGGGCAACGTCAGCATGACATCAGGATTACGTCAGTGGTCAACCGCAGTTGTTCAGGTCAAACCTGACAGCTGGGTCCCACTGGTTAGTGTCTCAGCGCAAATTAGAGTTAGTTTAAACTAAACAGAAACTAATTAGAGGGTGGGTCCCACATGTCAGTGTCTAACTAATTATCAGATTAATTTTTAAAAACTTAATTAGTTTAATTAAGCGCTGGGGCCCACACGTCAGTGTCACAGTGCTGCCACGTCAGCACAGTTGACCTGGTCAACTGGTCAACTAGGGCCCCTGGGCCCACTGGTCAGTGACCTAGAGGCACCCACGTGGCAGCTAGGTCAGCGCTGGCCGGCGGCTCAACGCCGGCGACCAAAAATGCGGCGGAGCGCACGGGTGCTCGTCGAAAAACGGCCTCAGGTGGCCATTCGGCGCGCGGCTAGGCGCGTTGGAACGAGCACTCGCTCGCGCATCCAACGGTGGCCGTGGCATCACCAGAGTCGGCTGGAAACGGTGATGGCGAGCGACGGAGGCGGCGCTGGAGTTCGGGCGTTAGAGGCTATGGCAATTTAGGGCACGGCAGGCTTCGCTAACTAGCTCATCGGGGTCCTACGAGCGCGCTGAGCTCGGTTGAGCTCGTCAGCGAGCGTGGCCACGGCGGCGACGAGTACGGCCACATCGAGCACGACGGCTAGGAGCCGCAGATCGAGTGGAAAACGGCGGGAGGGCGTGCGGTGCTCACCGTGTGGGCGCAAGGTGGCCCGGCGACGAGTTAGTTGCTGAAGACGGCGGTGAATCGACGGGCAATACGACGGCGATCGAGGAGGAGGAAGACGAGGCGGGACGGCGCTGCGGTGCTCCTTGGCTCGCGCTCGGGGACGGGGTCGACGTAGTCGACGACGGCGAGGACGACGGGCACGATGGCGAGAAGAGACGAGGCCGGTGGCCACGGTTCCGATGGCGAGCGGCGACGAGCTCATACGGGAGAGAGAGAGAGAGAGCTTGAGCGAGCGAGGGAGAGAAGGGGGGAAGTGGATCTGGGCGACGGGGGAGGCAGTGGGCGTCGCCCTTATCCTCTTCGCAGCCCTGTAGCGCCGCGGTGTCGGCATTTCACCGGTGCACATGCGCTCGTCCACGGCGGTGCCGACACGGCGAGAGAGAGAGAGGAGGGAGACGGTGGGAGCGGGCTGGGCCGCACTGTGCACTCAGGCCCATGCACAGTGGCCTTTTTGCATTTTCTTTTCTGCTTTTCTTTTTACAGAAGATTTGCAAAAATAAATGAGTTCCCAAATGCTTTAGTAAAAATGTGAAACTAGTCCACATAAATACTTTGCATTATTCTACTCTGCCACAAAAAGGTTTGGGCAATTTTGGATTCCATTTGAATTTTTCAAAAATGGAAATGGCATTTAAAGTGCTATTTTTGCACTGTTTTAATGCTCTAGCCCACTTTAGGAAAATAGGTGATTTTGCTTTTCTTAACATTAAATTGTTTTGGAATTTTTGCTACAACATGAACTATTTTCCAGCAATTTTTGAGCAACTTCAAATTTCACTTTGAATTTGAATTGAATTCAGTGGAGGAATTTGAAATGAGATATTATTCCAACATGATTATCATTGCAAATCACAGAAGCTTAGCATCATCATGATGGATCACTGTTGCTCATTTGCAGAGGGGTGTTACAATTCTCCTCCTCTAAAAGAAATTCTCGTCCCGAGAATTCAGGAGGTAGAAGGGAAAAGGTTGGGGTATTCCTCGCGAAGACGATCCTCGCGTTCCCAAGTGGCTTCATCTTCAGTATGGTTTGACCACTGCACTTTAAGGAACTTGTTTGTCTTCTGGCGCGTCCGACATTCAGCTTGATCGAGAATGCGGATCGGATGCTCTTTATAAGACAGATCATCTTGCAAATCGAGCAATTCATGATCCACTGCTCGGTGCGGAGATTCCTTGAAGCAACAGCGAAGTTGCGACACATGGAAGACATCGTGGATGTGAGAGAATTGCGGCGGCAACTCCAATTTATATGCCATATGTCCACGTCTGGCGAGAATGCGGAAGGGGCCGATGTAGCAAGGAGCTAACTTGCCCTTGATTCCAAAGCGGTGAGTGCCCTTCATAGGAGTGACACGCAGATAAGCTTGCTCACCAGGTTGATAGATCGATCCCCAGCGTTTACGATCATAATTGCTTTTCTGGCGAGACTGGGCAGCTTTGAGATTTTCCCGGACGATACGAACTTGCTCTTCGGCGTGTTGGATAATATCCGGACCAACGAGCAGCCGTTCCCCAGTTTCTGACCAATTCAGAGGGGTTCGACACTTACGTCCATATAATACCTCGAAGGGTGCCATTTTCAGGCTAGCTTGATAGCTGTTATTGTAGGAGAATTCAGCATACGGGAGAGATTCTTCCCACTTCTTGCCAAACGATATAACACAAGCACGCAGCATATCATCAAGCACTTGATTCACTCGCTCGACTTGGCCTTGGGACTGGGGGTGATAAGCTGAACTCCAGGTAATATGAATTCCCATAGCTTGTTGGAAACTATTCCAGAAGTGTGAGGTGAAGAAGCTGCCACGGTCTGAACTGATCTCCTTCGGAATACCACGGAGTGATACAATTCTGGAGATATATAACTCTGCTAACTGACTAGCAGTGATCGTCTCCTTGACTGGCAGAAAGTGTGCAACTTTGGAGAGTTGGTCGATGACGACAAGAATAGCATCGTGACCCTTCTGCGACTTGGGAAGACCAGTAATGAGATCCATTTGAACCTTATCCCATTTCCATAAAGGAATAGGAAGCGGTTGCAGAATTCCAGCAGGCTTCTGATGTTCTGCTTTAACGCGACGGCAAATGTCACATTCAGCAACATATCGAGCAATATCCTGCTTCATTTTAGACCACCAGTACCTTTGGCGGAGATCACGATAAACCTTGGTGCTACCCGGATGAATAGACAGTGGTGTATCATGTGCCTCCTTCATAACTTCATCGGTCATAAGCTCAAACCGAGTTACCACATTGCGGTCTGTGAAATACAAAGTTCCATCTTCAGCAAGCGAGAAATCGCTGTACTTCTCAAGGTGAAGATCCCTTTTCATCAGATCAACTTCAGCATCCTTTGCTTGCGCACGCTTAATAGCTCTTTCAAGATCTGGCTGTATAACAAGGGTATTAAGGGAACCCTGTGGAACAATGTGAAGGTTCAGCTTGCACAGTTCTTCATACAGATGAGGTTGAGCTCGCTGAACCATGAGGTTGTTACAATAGGACTTGCGGCTCAAGGCATCAGCCATCACATTAGCCTTGCCAGGGGTATATGAAATACCACAGTCATAGTCTGTAATAGTTTCCAACCATCGCTGTTGGCGGAGATTGAGATCCGGTTGAGTAAACAAATACTTCAGCCTTTGATGATCAGTGTATATCTCACATCGATTACCAAGAAGGTAATGTCGCCACAGCTTCAATTCATATATCACTGCAGCAAGTTCAAGATCATGCACTCGATAATTCTCTTCGTGCGGACGCAACTGTCGCGAGGCATAAGCAATTATTCTTCGTTCTTGCATCAGGACACAGTCTAACCCTTGACGAGAGGCATCGCAATAAATCATGAAATCTTTGCGAGAATCCGGAGGAACAAGCACTGGAGCAGAGGTTAGCTTGTCCTTGAGGGTCCGGAAATAATCCTGACATTTATCTATCCACTCAAACTTAACGCCTTTGTGAAGCAGAATAGTCAGAGGCTTGGCAATTTTTGAGAAGTTCTCGATAAATCGACGGCAATAGCTTGCGAGACCGAGAAAATTCTGACTTGCTTGACATTCTTCGGAGGAGTCCAGTCAAGAATAGTCTGAACTCGTTCTGGGTTGACAGCAATGCCATCTTTGGAAATCACATGACCAAGGTAGGTTACTTCAGATAACCAGAATTCACACTTGGAATAATTGGCATATAGCTGATGCTCTCGAAGCTTTTCCAGAACAAGACGAAGATGTTCAACATGTTCTTCCTTATTCTTGGAATATACCAGAATATCATCCAGATAAACCATGACGAATTTGTCGAGGCAATCCATGAAGATATAATTCATCAGGCGGGAGAACGTTGCTGGAGCATTGGTTAAGCCGAATGACATAACAGTGTACTCGTATGAGCCATAGTGAGTAACAAAGGCGGTCTTGGTAATATCCTCTTCGCGGACGCGGCTCTGATGATAACCCAACCTCAAGTCGAGTTTAGAGAACACTAATGATCCAGCAAGTTGATCATATAGGTCATTGATCCGAGGAAGCGGATACTTGTTCTAAATGGTGGCTTGGTTGATAGGCCGGTAATCTTGGACCAATCGGTTTGCACCATCTTTCTTCTTGACAAAGAGAGAAGGTGCTCCCCAGGCAGAGGAACTTGGGCGAATAAAACCCTTGCAAAGTGATTTGTCGAGTTCCTCCTTAAGCTCGAGAAGTTCATGCGGAGGCATCTTATAAGGACGCTTCGCAATAGGGGTTGTGCCTGGTTTTAAGTCGATGACAAACTCGACAGCTCTAACAAGGGGTACTCCTGGAAGTTCTTCCGGGAAGACATCTTGGAAGTCGCGAACGACTGGAATGTTTTTGATCCCCTCAAGAGGTGAAGCATTCAACGTGTTCAAGGCATAAATCTGAGCCTCGGCACTTTGAACAACATGACCATGATAATTTACTAGCTCATCTGATGGGTGCAGGAGGTGTACGACTTTAGTGGCACAATTGATCAAGGCATAGTGAGCCTTCAACCAATCCATTCCCAGAATGAGATCAACTTTGGAAGAGTTCAAAATAATGGGAAAAGCACGAAACTCCAACCCTTCAATATCAATGGTGACATCAGGGCTGAACAAGGAGGTTTGGCATTGGCCCGCGGGAGTGTTTACCACTAGCAGTTGGTGCAACGCTTCACATTTAATGTCATGCATGTATGCAAAATTTTCTGACATGAAAGAATGTGATGCTCCTGAATCAAATAAAACAGATGCTGGTACTGAATTAACAAGAAGAGTACCCATCATGGTCTCTGGTTGATCTTGAGCTTCAGCCATGTTGACATGATATGCCTGCCCACGACCATATGAAGGTCTAGCATTATAGTTGCGAGGCTGATTAATACCATGGCCAATACCATGGCCAGCAGGAGAAAGCACCAGCTGACTCTGACTCTGGGAGCAGTCTCTGGCACGGTGACCTGGATGGCCACACTTGAACCAGAGTCCATTGTTGGGACAGGGAGCAGGAGCTCTAGGCATTGAAGCTTGTGGTCTGAACTGTCTTGGAGGTGGAGGAGGCATACGTGGTGCAACATACGATGGCCTCAGAACAGGAATAGCAGGACGGTACATGCTTTGAGGGATCCAAATGCGGCGCTTCTGGGAAGACGAGACCGAAGATGAGCCCGCTTCACGGGCGCGCTTGAGAGCGTCCTTGTTATCCTTGATACCAGTCTCAACCTGAATAGCCTTATTCACCAAGGTGGCGAAGTCAGCAAAGTCGTGGACTAGGAGTGCCATCTTGATTTCAGGGTTGAGCCCTTCAGGGAACTTTTCATGTCTGCGGGCATCAGTAGCAATGTCCTCTTCAGCGTAGTGAGATAATTCCAGAAATTCCCGCTGATAAGCTTCCACAGACTAGCTTCTTCTGGTCCATGACTCCTTGAGGAATGTAACGGGCACGGAAAGCAGCATTGAACTCCATCCAGGTGATGATGGTTCCAACAGGTAGGGTATGCCCGTGAGTGTCCCACCATTGGGCTGCGGGTCCCTTCAAGAAGTAGGAGGTGAAAGTAACATAGCTGGCAGGGGCCACATTCACAGACTCCATCTCGAAAGTGATGTCACGGAGCCAGTCATCAGCGTCAAGCTGAGTTGCGAAAGATGCTCGGGTTCAGGCGCACAAACTCTTGTAAAGTGATTGCGGCTGGCTGCTGGCTGGCATTGGGACGAGGGAATTTATCCATGAGTCCGTGCATGAACTGACGGTGCATTTCGAACTATTGCATCATTGCAGCCATATAGTCGGGTGGTGGTGGATTGTTGGCACCACGGCCACGACCTGTGGGTCTAACCATCCTGCTAAAAATTTAACAGGGGGTAGTTTAGCAACGAGCATTGCAGTTGTATGGAATCATTAATCAAGTAACACGCACAACAAAAGGGAGTGCAATAGATACATCCACATAGTCAACATGACATACAGATCCATACATGGGTTCGGTTACAAGCCAGCGTTACAACAGCGAAAAAGGAAAGCTAGACAACTAGGCGGCACGCAGGCACACGGTGGAGGGATACAACAACGCGACATAGCGATATGCTACATCAACGTCGGAGAAAACCACTGAAGCCAGGCAGCTGCAGGTGACGACGCAGGGTACCCTCGATGTAAGGATCCTGCGCTCCGTGAACACTCTGGTGCAGAACCTGGTCCCGAACTGGAAGAAGAGGACCACGTGGAGGGGTAAAACCTCCAACAACATGCCACTCAAGACCTGGTGGCATCTCCGTCCTGCTCTGGTAAAGAATGTACTCTGGGTGCATCCGTGCACTGACTGCGAGTAGCAACTATGTCAGAGCGTCATAAAGACGGGCACGAGTGGCGTGCAACTCGACAGCAAGAGCTCGAGCAGTGCGGTCCAGAGCCTGAGTGTACTGTACCAAAACCTGCGGGTTATAACGACGTGACACGTAGGGAGTACAAACAGGAGCGTAGTTCCCAGTCTCATCCCCAGCGGGAGCATACGGGATGTATCTGAAAGCGGTCTCCTCCAAGCGACTGTTGTGCTCTCCACGGAGACGGGCAATAGCAGTATAGGCAGCATCATGGACGGCCATATCAACAGTCACTCCAACACCCTGGAAGGTGTGCAACTCAGTGATGGAGATGTCCTGCCAATCAAAGATGCGAACAACTGCATGGAACTGCTCCTGGTTGAACTCACGGTAATCCTCGTAAACTATGTACTCGGGATACCAGCGATATCCTAGCCTGGTCAAGAGGTCGACCAAAATGGCCGGAAACTAGTCGCATCAACAGCCATGGTCTGGCGTACTAGCTGTCTTGCGGGACGCATCTGAAATAAGATAGTGCAGATGTCAAATGACAGTGTGAGAAGCATATGATAGCATTGGAAAGAAAAGGTTAAACAGACCAATGGAAAGGAAAAGGTGAATATCAGATTAACCAGTCCAAAGGAAAGGATTAGTTGCAGACAATCCAGCTCTCCGGGTGAATGTGATTACGAGAACCTAGTGTTAGAGTTAGCAAAATCATTTAACCCGAAAGGGAGAGAGATCAGAGTCCTAGAGTAAGGAAGAGGAATAAAAGATCCTAATACCACCCATAGGCAACGTGGGCCCGTAAGCCACACAGCCATGTTAGTAAAGCAGTTTTGCAAAGACTAGACTCAACTTCGGCTAAGGAGTTGGAAAGGGGGGTTCCTACAGGCAGTCGGCTCTGATACCAATTTGTGACGTCCCCGACTTAATCGTGCACTAATCATACACGCAAATGCACATGATCAAGCCTAAGGACTCACTTGAAGATATCACAACACAACTCTAAACACAAATAAAAGTCATACAAGCTTTATATTACAGGCTAGGGGCCTCGAGGGCTCGAATACATAAGCTCGATGTCATACAAGCATCAGCGGAAGCATTAGATATCTAAGTATAGACATAAAGTTAAACAGATAGGCCTTTACAAAGGCGGGGCAAAACAAAACACTGGATCGAAAGGCACAGGCCTCCTGCCTGGGTGCCTCCTAACTACTCCTGGTCTTCGGAGGCTCCTCGTAGTAGTAGTATCCGTCAGAGGGGTAGTAGTAGTCGTAGTCGACGGCAGGGGCAACTGGCTCCGGGGCTCCGTCATCTAGTCACAGCAATCGGGTAAAGAGGGAAAAAGGGAAGCAAGGCAACTGTGAGTACTCATCCAAAGTACTCAGCAAGACTTACATCAGAACTAGTCTAGTTATGCAACATTATCAAAGGAAGGCTGTATATGTGGACTTGGCTGCAGAAATGCCAGAATAGAGAGAAAAGGCCTAGCCTATCGAAGGCTAGCATCTTCAGCGTCTTGCAGCATTAGAAGAGTGCAGATTAGCACATAAATATAGTAGTAGTAGCATGTATAAGTAGCCACACCCAGAGATCCTTCCTCGACTCCTTGCGAGAAAGCAATCCCAGAACTAACATAATAACCCAGTTTTAATTGTAGTAGATCGGGATACTTTCCGAGCGTCCTATTACCGTGGACACGGCTATTCGAATAAACATACTTCCCTGCAGGGGTGCACCAACTTACCCAACATGCTCGATTAACTCCGGCCGGACGAAATTGCTCAGTCGATGCCCGGCCTCGGTCTATCGACACGTCGTAGCCCTACCTAGGCTCAACAGAGTAGCCAGCACGCCGGTCTACATCCTAAGCACTCAGGGGTCTTGGGCCCATCACCCTTTGCACTCCTGCGCATTGCGTACGCGGCTGGTGAGCAGACCTAGCCCCCTTAATACAAGCGCAGGCTTTACCAGTCCAACCCGGCGCGCGCTGCTCAACTGCTGACATCTGAAGAGCTTCGGTTGATACATACGACGCCGAGTACCCATATTATTCCCACGTGCTGGTTAGCGCGAAAAGGCCAGAGGCCTACTCAGATTACATATCCTAACCCATTAGTGCGTTGGTAGCTCGCGGTGACAAGCAGAGACTCACGATCATGTGACCCCGTCCCCCTGTCTCGTGGACTTACGGCAAGGGCTAGGAATGCCCGGCCGTGCCACGTATTCATCTCTCGGGTACCCTCATGGTCAACCCGAATCCACATCACATCACTCGCGGGTACCCCTCGGGGCCGACCCGACTTATCTGGTAACTATAGTAAAGTCAAAGTAACCGTGTGTCTATCGCATCAAGAAGGAATCCGAGGAATCACCCTCGTTGGATTCTCACTCGATGTATCCGTCAAGGTGAATCCGGAGGAATCACCCTCGATGGTATTCACACTTGTGGGGTTGCATGACAGAAGCTTCGTCGGAGGTGGTGAAAGAGGAATCACCCTCGGTAACCCACAACCAACTAGTTGTACTACAGAGGCAATATCAGGAGTGAGGTTAGAGGTATCACCCTCGGCACTCGACGGAAGCTCTGTAGAGTCGGGCAACTTAGGGGGTGTGCGGTGATGCGTTGGTCTCAGCCCGTTGGATCACATCAATCGGGGCACAGGTACTAAAGCGGGGCAACTAGAGCAAGGAAGAGGGGTCACAGATGGTTCACTACCAACCTACACTAAGCATTTGGGATATCAGGTAAGTATCAACAGAAGTTACAAGAAACAGACTATGCATCAGAATAGGATAAATCAACAGCAGTAGCAAATTCTAATGCAAGCAGGAGGGAGAAAGAATAGGTGATATAGGCATGCGTCAAAGGGGGGTTGCTTGCCTGGAAGCTCTGCGGCAAAGGAGGGGTCGTCAGTGGTGTCGTCAGTCTCCGGAGCTGCATCGGTCTCGGGGGCTATCGGATAAGAAGAGGGGGAAGAAACAATAAATAAAAGCAAACAGATGCAACTCAGATGCATGGCACGATGGTATGCAATGCTGGTGGTGGTCTAATGCAGTGCTACATGTCACAGACGAAGCGGGAAAATATCTGGAATATTTTCCCGGCGTTTAGGCGGTTTTCGGTATACTGAACCGGAGGGGAAGGTTCCATGTTCATATAGATAGGAGTGATGGTCAAGCATTTTGACCACGTATTTGGATTCGTCTCATTTTTCTGATCAACTTTCATGTAGAAAGTTTTTCGATCCGAGCCACGGTTGAATTTCTACGAATTTTCAAAGTATTAAACTATTTTCTGAAATTCCTAGAATTATTTTAATTAATTAAATTGCATTATCCAGAACAGTGCAGGGCGACGTCAGCATGACATCAGGATGACGTCAGTGGTCAACCGCAGCTGGTCAGGTCAAACCTGACAGCTGGGTCCCACTGGTCAGTGTCTCAGCGCTAATTAGAGTTAGTTTAAACTAAACAGAAACTAATTAGAGGGTGGGTCCCACATGTCAGTGTCTAACTAATTATCATATTAATTTTAAAAACTTAATTAGTTTAATGAAGCACTGGGGCCCACACGTTAGTGTCACAGTGCTGCCACGTCAGCACAGTTGACCTGGTCAACTGGTCAACTGGGGCCCCTGGGCCCACTGGTCAGTGACCCAGAGGCGCCCACGTGGTAGCTAGGTCAGCGCTGGCCGGTGGCTCAACGCCGGCGACCAAAAATGCGGCGGAGCGCATGGGCGCTCGTCGGAAAACGGCCTCAGGCGGCCATTCGGCGCGCGGCTAGGCGCGTTGGAACGAGCACTCGCTCGCGCATCCAACGGTGGCCGTGGCGTCGCCAGAGTCGGCCGGAAACGGTGATGGCGAGCGACGGAGGCGGCGCAGGAGTTTGGGCGTTAGCGGCTATGGCAATTTAGGGCACGGCAGGCGTCGCTAACTAGCTCATCGGGGTCCTATGAGCTCGCTGAGCTCGGTTGAGCTCGTCGGCGAGCGTGGCCACGGCGGCGACAAGTACGGCCACATCGAGCACGACGGCTAGGAGCCGCAGATCGAGTGGAAAATGGCAGGAGGGCGTGCGGTGCTCACCGTGTGGGCGCAAGGTGGCCCGGCGACGAGTTAGTAGCTAAAGACGGCGGCGAATCGACGGGGAAGACGACGGCGACCGAGGAGGAGGAAGACGAGGCGGGACGGCGCTGCGGTGCTCCTTGGCTCGCGCTCAGGGACGGGGTCGACATAGTCGACGACGGCGAGGACGACGGGCACGATGGCGAGGCGAGACGAGGCCGGTGGCCTCGGTTACGATGGCGAGCGGCGACGAGCTCGTACGGGAGAGAGAGAGAGCTTGAGCGAGCGAGGGAGAGAAGGGGGGAAGTGGATCTGGGTGACGGGGGAGGCAGTGGGCGTCGCCCTTATCCTCTTCGCAGCCCTGTAGCGCCGCGGTGTCGGCGTTTCACCGGTGCACGTGCGCTCGTCCACGGCGGTGCCGACACGGCGAGAGAGAGAGAGGAGGGAGACGGTGGGAGCGGGCTGGGCCGCACTGTGCACTTAGGCCCGTGCACAGTGGCCTTTTTGCATTTTCTTTTCTTCTTTTCTTTTTACAGAAGATTTGCAAAAATAAAGGAGCTGCCAAATGCTTTAGTAAAAATGTGAAAATAGTCCACATAAATACTTTGCATTATTCTGCTCTGCCACAAATAGGTTTGGGCAATTTTGGATTCCATTTGAATTTTTCAAAAATGGAAATGGCATTTAAAGTGCTATTTTTGCACTGTTTTAATGCTCTAGCCCACTTTAGGAAAATAGGTGATGTTGCTTTTCTTAACGTTAAATTGTTTTGGAATTTTTGCTACAACATGAACTATTTTCCAGCAATTTTTGAGCAACTTCAAATTTCACTTTGAATTTGAATTGAATTCAGTGGAGGAATTTGAAATGAGATATTATTCCAACATGATTATCATTGCAAATCACAGAAGCTTAGCATCATCATGATGGATCACTGTTGCTCATTTACAGAGGGGTGTTACAATTCTCCTCCTCTAAAAGAAATTCTCATCCCGAGAATTCAGGAGGTAGAAGGGAAAAGGTTGGGGTATTCCTCGCGAAGACGATCCTCGCGTTCCCAAGTGGCTTCATCTTCAGTATGGTTTGACCACTGCACTTTAAGGAACTTGTTTGTCTTCTGGCGCGTCCGACGTTCAGCTTGATCGAGAATGTGGATCGGATGCTCTTTATAAGACAGATCATCTTGCAAATCGAGCAATTCATGATCCACTGCTCGGTGCGGAGATTCCTTGAAGCAACAGCGAAGTTGCCACACATGGAAGACATCGTGGATGTGAGAGAATTGCGGCGACAACTCCAATTTATATGCCATATCTCCATGTCTGGCGAGAATGCGGAAGGGGCCGATGTAGCAAGGAGCTAACTTGCCCTTGATTCCAAAGCGGTGAGTGCCCTTCATAGGAGTGACACGCAGATAAGCTTGCTCACCAGGTTGATAGATCGATCCCCAGCGTTTACGATCATAATTGCTTTTCTGGCGAGACTGGGCAGCTTTGAGATTTTCCCGGACAATACGAACTTGCTCTTCGGCGTGTTGGATAATATCCGGACCAACGAGCGGCCGTTCCCCAGTTTCTGACCAATTCAAAGGGGTTCGACACTTACGTCCATATAATACCTCGAAGGGTGCCATTTTCAGGCTAGCTTGATAGCTGTTATTGTAGGAGAATTCAGCATACGGGAGAGATTCTTCCCACTTCTTGCCAAACGATATAACACAAGCACGCAGCATATCTTCAAGCACTTGATTCACTCGCTCGACTTGGCCTTGGGACTGGGGGTGATAAGCTGAACTCCAGGTAATATGAGTTCCCATAGCTTGTTGGAAACTATTCCAGAAGTGTGAGGTGAAGAGGCTGCCACGGTCTGAACTGATCTCCTTCGGAATACCATGGAGTGATACAATTCTGGAGATATATAACTCTGCTAACTGACTAGCAGTGATCGTCTCCTTGACTAGCAGAAAGTGTGCAACTTTGGAGAGTTGGTCGATGATGACAAGAATAGCATCGTGACCCTTCTGCGACTTGGGAAGACCAGTAATGAGATCCATTTGAACCTTATCCCATTTCGATAAAGGAATAGGAAGCGGTTGCAGAATTCCAGCAGGCTTCTGATGTTCTGCTTTAACGCGACGGCAAATGTCACATTCAGCAACATATCGAGCAATATCCTGCTTCATTTTAGACCACCAGTACCTTTGGCGGAGATCACGATACATCTTGGTGCTACCCAGATGAATAGACAGTGGTGTATCATGTGCCTCCGTCATAACTTTATCGGTCATAAGCTCGAACCGAGTTACCACATTGCAGTCTCTGAAATACAAAGTTCCATCTTCAGCAAGCGAGAAATCCCTGTACTTCTCAAGGTGAAGATCCCTTTTCATCAGATCAACTTCAGCATCCTTTGCTTGCGCACGCTTAACAGCTCTTTCAAGATCTGGCTATATAACAAGGGTATTAAGGGAACCCTATGGAACAATGAGAAGGTTCAGCTTGCACAGTTCTTCATACAGATGAGGTTGAGCTCGCTGAACCATGAGGTTGTTACAATAGGACTTGCGGCTCAAGGCATCAGCCATCACATTAGCCTTGCCAGGGGTATATGAAATACCACAGTCATAGTCCGTAATAGTTTCCAACCATCGCTATTGGCGGAGATTCAGATCCGGTTGAGTAAACAAATACTTCAGCCTTTGATGATCAGTGTATATCTCACATCGATTACCAAGAAGGTAATGTCGCCACAGCTTCAATGCATATATCACTGCAACAAGTTCAAGATCATGCACTGGATAATTCTCTTTGTGCGGACGCAACTGTCGCGAGGCATAAGCAATTACTCTTCGTTCTTGCATTAGGACACAGTCTAACCCTTGATGAGAGGCGAAGCAATAAATCATGAAATCTTTGCAAGAATCCAGAGGAACAAGCACTGGAGCAGAGGTTAGCTTGTCCTTGAGGGTTCGAAAACTCTCCTGACATTTATCTATCCACTCAAACTTAACGCCTTTGTGAAGCAGAATAGTCAGAGGCTTGGCAATTTTTGAGAAGTTCTCGATAAATCGACGGCAATAGCTTGCGAGACCGAGAAAACTTCTGACTTGCTTGACATTCTTCGGAGGAGTCCAGTCAAGAATAGTCTGAACTCGTTCTGGGTTGACAGCAATGCCATCCTTGGAAATCACATGACCAAGGTAGGTTACTTCAGATAACCAGAATTCACACTTGGAATACTTGGCATATAGCTGATGCTCTCGAAGCTTTTCCAGAACAAGACGAAGATGTTCAACATGTTCTTCCTTATTCTTGGAATATACCAGAATATCATCCAGATAAACCATGACGAATTTGTCGAGGCAATCCATGAAGATATAATTCATCAGGCGGGAGAACGTTGCTGGAGCATTGGTTAAGCCGAATGACATAACAGTGTACTCGTATGATCCATAGTGAGTAACAAAGGCGGTCTTGGGAATATCCTCTTCGCGGACGCGGATCTGATGATAACCCAACCTCAAGTCGAGTTTAGAGAACACTAATGATCCAGCAAGTTGATCATATAGGTCATTGATCCGAGGAAGGGGATACTTGTTCTAAATGGTGGCTTGGTTGATAGGCCGGTTATCTTGGACCAATCGGTTTGTACCATCTTTCTTCTTGACAATGAGAGAAAGTGCTCCCCGGGCAGAGGAACTTGGGCGAATAAAACCATTGCGAAGTGATTTGTCGAGTTCCTCCTTAAGCTCGAGAAGTTCATGCGGAGGCATCTTATAAGGACGCTTCGCAATAGGAGTTGTGCCTGGTTTTAAGTCGATGACAAACTCGATAGCTCTAACAGGGGGTACTCCTGGAAGTTCTTCCGGGAAGACATCTTGGAAGTCGTGAACGACTGGAATGTTTTCGATCCCCTCAAGAGGTGAAGCATTCAACGCGTTCAAGGCATAAATCTGAGCCTCGGCACTTTGAACAACATGAGCATGATAATTTACTAGCTCATCTGATGGGTGCAGGAGGTGTACCACTTTAGTGGCACAATTGATCAAGGCATAGTGAGCCTTCAACCAATCCATTCCCAGAATGAGATCAACTTTGGAAGACTTCAAAATAATGGGAAAAGCACGAAACTCCAACCCTTCAATATCAATGGTGACATCAAGGCTGAACAAGGAGGTTTGGCATTGGCCCGCGGGAGTGTTTACCACTAGCAGTTGGTGCAGCGCTTCACATTTAATGTCATGCATGTATGCAAAATTTTCTGACATGAAAGAATGCGATGCTCCTGAATCAAATAAAACAGATGCTAGTACTGAATTAACAAGAAGAGTACGCATCATGGTCTCTGGTTGATCTTGAGCTTCAGCCATGTTGACATGATATGCCTGCCCACGACCATATGAAGGTCTAGCATTATAGTTGCGAGGCTGATTAATACCATGGCCAATACCACGGCCAGCAGGAGAAAGCACCAGCTGACTCTGACTCTGGGAGCAGTCTCTGGCACGGTGACCTGGATGGCCACACTTGAAGTAGAGTCCATTGTCGGGACGGGGAGCAGGAGGTCTAGGCATTGAAGCTTGCGGTCTGAACTGTCTTGGAGGTGGAGGAGGCATACGTGGTGCAACATACGATGGCCTCGGAACATGAACACCTGGACGGTACATGCTTTGAGGGATCCAAATGTGGCGCTTCTGGGAAGACGAGCCCAAAGATGAGCCCGCTTCACGGGCGCGCTTAAGAGCATCCTTGTTATCCTTGATACCAGTCTCAACCTGAATAGCCTTATTCACCAAGGTGGCGAAGTCAGCAAAGTCGTGGACTAGGAGTGCCATCTTGATTTCAGGGTTGAGCCCTTCACGGAACTTTTCCTGTCTGCGGGTATCAGTAGCAATGTCCTCTTCAGCGTAGTGAAATAATTCCAGAAATTCCCGCTGATAAGCTTCCACAGACTCGCTTCTTCCGGTCCATGACTCCTTGAGGAATGTAACGGGCATGGAAAGCAGCATTGAACTCCATCCAGGTGTTGACGGTTCCAACAGGTAGGGTATGCCTGTGAGTGTCCCACCATTGGGCTGAGGGTCCCTTCAAGAAGTAGGAGGTGAAAGTAACATAGCTGGCAGGGGCCACATTCACAGACTCCATCTCGAAAGTGATGTCGTGGAGCCAGTCATCAGCGTCAAGCGGCTGAACTGAGTTGCGAAAGATGCTCGGGTTCAGGCGCACAAACTCTTGTAAAGTGATTGCGGCTGGCTGCTGGCTGGCATTGGGACGAGGGAATTGATCCATGAGTCCTTGCATGAACTGACGGTGCATTTCGAACTGTTGCATCATTGCAGCCATATAGTCGGGTGGTGGTGGATTGTTGGCACCACGGCCACGACCTGTGGGTCTAACAATCCTGCTAAAAATTCAACAGGGGGTAGTTTAGCAACGAGCATTGCAGTTGTATGGAATCATTAATGAAGTAACACGCACAACAAAAGGGAGTGCAATAGATACATCAACATAGTCAACATGACATACAGATCCATACATGGGTTCGGTTACAAGCCAGCGTTACAACAGCAAAAAAGGAAAGCTAGACAACTAGGCGGCACGCAGGCACACGGTGGAGGGATACAACAACGCGACATAGCGATATGCTACATCAACGTCGGAGAAAACCACTGAAGCCAGGCAGCTGCAGGTGACGACGTAGGGTACCCTCGATGTAAGGATCCTGCGCTCTGTGAACACTCTGGTGCAGAACCTGATCCCGAACTGGAAGAAGAGGACCACATGGAGGGGTAAAACCTCCAACAACAGGCCACTCAAGACCTGGTGGCATCTCCGTCCTGCGCGGGTAAAGAATGTACTCTGGGTGCATCCGTGCACTGACTGTGAGCAGCAACTATATCAGAGCGTCGTAAAGACGAGCACGAGTGGCGTGCAACTCGACAGCAAGAGCTCGAGCAGTGCGGTCCAGAGCCTGAGTGTACTGTACCAAAACTTGCGGATCATAACGACGCGACACGTAGGGAGTACAAACAGCAGCGTAGTTCCCAGTCTCATCCC
Source organism: Elymus sibiricus (assembly GCA_039707655.1). Classification (NCBI taxonomy): domain Eukaryota; kingdom Viridiplantae; phylum Streptophyta; class Magnoliopsida; order Poales; family Poaceae; genus Elymus; species Elymus sibiricus. The sequence goes on along the minus strand of CM077672.1, from coordinate 16,954,693 downwards.
CAGCGGGAGCATACGGGATGTATCTGAAAGCGGTCTCCTCCAAGCGACTGTTGTGCTCTCCACGGAGACGGGCAATAGCAGTATAGGCAGCATCATGGACGGCCATATCAACAGTCACTCCAACACTCTGGAAGGTGTGCAACTCAGTGATGGAGATGTCCTGCCAATCAAAGATGCGAACAACTGCATGGTACTGCTCCTGGTTGAACTCACGGTAATCCTCGTAATCTATGTACTCGGGATACCAGCGATATCCCAGCCTGGTCAAGAGGTCGACCAAAATGGCCGGAAATCCAGTCACATCAACAGCCATGGTCTGGCGTACTAGCTGTCTTGCGGGACGCATCTGAAATAAGATAGTGCAGATGTCAAATGACAGTGTGAGAAGCATATGATAGCATTGGAAAGAAAAGGTTAAACAGACCAATGGAAAGGAAAAGGTGATTATCAGATTAACCAGTCCAAAGGAAAGGATTAGTTGCAGACAATCCAGCTCTCCGGGTGAATGTGATTACGAGAACCTAGTTTTAGAGTTAGCAAAATCATTTAACCCGAAAGGGAGAGAGATCAGAGTCCCAGAGTAAGGAAGAGGAATAAAATATCCTAATACCACCCATTGGCGACGTGGGCCCGTAAGCCACACAGCTATGTTAGTAAAGCAGTTTTGCAAAGACTAGACTCAACTTCGGCTAAGGAGTTGGAAAGGGGGGTTCCTACAGGCAGTCGGCTCTGATACCAACTTGTGACGTCCCCGACTTAATCGTGCACTAATCATACACGCAAATGCACATGATCAAGCCTAAGGACTCACTTGAAGATATCACAACACAACTCTAAACACAAATAAAAGTCATACAAGCTTTATATTACAAGCCAGGGGCCTCGAGGGCTCGAATACATAAGCTCGATGTCGTACAAGCATCAGCGGAAGCATTAGATATCTAAGTATAGACATAAAGTTAAACAGATAGGCCTTTACGAAGGCGGGGCAAAACAAAACACTGGATCGAAAGGCACAGGCCTCCTGCCTGGGTGCCTCCTAACTACTCCTGGTCATCGGAGGCTCCTCGTAGTAGTAGTATCTGCCAGAGGGGTAGTAGTAGTCGTAGTCGACGGCAGGGGCAGCTGGCTCTGGGGCTCCGTCATCTAGTCGCAGCAATCGGGTAAAGAGGGAAAAAGGGAAGCAAGGCAACCGTGAGTACTCATCCAAAGTACTCAGCAAGACTTACATCAGAACTAGTCTAGTTATGCAACATTATCAAAGGAAGGCTGTATATGTGGACTTGGCTGCAGAAATGCCAGAATAGAGAGAAAAGGCCTAGCCTATCGAAGGCTAGCATCTTCAGCGTCTTGCAGCATTAGAAGAGTGCAGATTAGCACATAAATATAGTAGTAGTAGCATGTATAAGTAGCCACACCCAGAGATCCTTCCTGGACTCCTTGCGAGAAAGCAATCCCAGAGCTAACATAATAACCCAGTTTTAATTGTAGTAGATCGGGATACTTTCCGAGCGTCCTATTATAGTGGACACGGCTATTCGAATAAACATACTTCCCTGCAGGGGTGCACCAACTTACCCAACACGCTCGATTAACTCCAGCCGGACACAATTGCTCAGTCGATGCCCGGCCTCGGTCTATCGACACGTCGTAGCCCTACCTAGGGTCAACAGAGTGGCCAGCACGCCGGTCTACATCCTAAGCACTCAGGGGTCTTGGGAAAATCGCCCTTTGCACTCCTTCGCGTTGCGTACGCGGCCGGTGAGCAGACCTAGCCCCCTTGATACAAGCGCAGGCTTTACCAGTCCAACCCGGCGCGCGCCGCTCAACTGCTGACATCTGAAGAGCTTCGGTTGATACATACGACGCCGAGTACCCATATTATTCCCACATGCTGGTTAACGCGAAAAGGCCAGAGGCCTACTCAGATTACATATCCTAACCCATTAGTGCGTTGGTAGCTCGCAGTGACAAGCAGAGCCTCACGATCATGTGACCCCGTCCCCCCGTCTCGTGGACTTACGGCAAGGGCTAGGAATGCCTGGCCGTGCCACATATTCATCTCTCGGGTACCCTCATGGTCAACCCGAATCCACATCACATCACTCGCGGGTACCCCTCGGGGCCGACCCGACTTATCAGGTAACTGTAGTAAAGTCAAAGTAACCGTGTGTCTATCGCATCAAGAAGGAATCCGAGGAATCACCCTCGTTGGATTCTCACTCGATGTATCCGTCAATGTGAATCCGTAGGAATCACCCTCGATGGTATTCACACTTGTGGGGTTGCACGACAGAAGCTTCGTCGGAGGTGGTGAAAGAGGAATCACCCTCGGTAACCCACAACCAACTAGTTGTACTACAGAGGCAACATCAGGAGTGAGGTAAGAGGTATCACCCTCGGCACTCGACGGAAGCTCTGTAGAGTCGGGCAACTTAGGGGGTGTGCGGTGATGCGTTGGTCTCACCCCGTTCGATCACATCGATCGGGGCATAGGTACTAAAGCGGGGCAACTAGAGCAAGAAAGAGGGGTCACAGATTGTTCACTACCAACCTACACTAAGCATTTGGGATATCAGGTAAGTATCAACAGAAGTTACAAGAAACAGACTATGCATCAGAATAGGATAAATCAACAGCAGTAGCAAATTCTAATGCAAGCAGGAGGGAGAAAGAATAGGTGATATAGGCATGCGTCAAAGGGGGGTTGCTTGCCTGGAAGCTCTGTGGCAAAGGAGGGGTCGTCAGTGGTGTCGTCGGTCTCCGGAGCTGCATCGGTCTCGGGGGCTATTGGATAAGAAGAGGGGGAAGAAACAATAAATAAAAGCAAACAGATGCAACTCAGATGCATGGCACGATGATAAGCAATGCTGGTGGTGGCCTAATGCAGTGCTACATGTCGCAGACGAAGCGGGAAAATATCTGGAATATTTTCCCGGCGTTTAGGCGGTTTTCGGTATACTGAACCGGAGGGGAAGGTTCCATGTTCAGATAGATAGGAGTGATGGTCAAGCATTTTGACCACGTATTTGGATTCGTCTCGTTTTTCTGATCAACTTTCATGTAGAAAGTTTTTCGATCCGAGCCACGGTTGAATTTCTACGAATTTTCAATGTTTTAAATTATTTTCTGAAATTCCTGGAATTATTTTAATTAACTAAATCGCATTATCTAGAATAGTGCAGGGGCGACGTCAGCATGACATCAGGATGACGTCAGTGGTCAACCGCAGCTGTTCATGTCAAACCTGACAGCTAGGTCCCACTAGTCAGTGTCTCAGCGCTAATTAGAGTTAGTTTAAACTAAACAGAAACTAATTAGAGGGTGGGTCCCACATGTCAGTGTCTAACTAATTATCATATTAATTTTAAAAACTTAATTAGTTTAATTAAGCGCTGGGGCCCACACGTTAGTGTCACTGTGCTGCCACGTCAGCACAGTTGACCTGGTCAACTGATCAACTGGGCCCCTGGGCCCACTGGTCAGTGACCCAGAGGCGCCCACGTGGCAGCCAGGTCAGCGCTGGACGGCGGCTCAACGTCGGCGACCAAAAATGCGGCGCTGCGCATGGGCACTCGCCGAAAAACGGCCTCAGGCGGCCATTCGGCACGCGGCTAGGTGCGTTGGAACGAGCACTCGCTCGCGCATCCAACGATGGCGGTGGCGTCGCCGGAGTCGGACGGAAACGGCGACGGCGAGCCGCGGAGGCAGCGCCGGAGTTCGGGTGTTAGCGGCTACGGTGATTTAGCGCACGGCAGGCTTCGCTAGCTAGCTCATCGGGGTCCTACGAGCGCGCTGAGCTCGTGGCTGAGCTCGTCGGTGAGCGTGGCCACGGCGGCGATGAGTACGCCCACGTCGAGCACGATGGCTAGGAGCCGCGGATCGAGGGGAAAACGGTGGGAGGGCGTGCGGTGCTCACCGTGTGGGCGCAAGGTGGCCCGGCGACGGGTTAGTAGCTGAAGCCGGCGCCGAATCGACAGGAAAGACGACGGCGACCGATGTAACGCCCCTGCTCGACCGTGCACTAATCATACACGCAAATGCACACGATCGAGATCAGAGACTCACGGGAAGATATCACAACACAACTCTAAACACAAATAAAAGTCATACAAGCTTCATATTACAAGCCAGGGGCCTCGAGGGCTCGAATACATAAGATCACGAGCAAGCGTTAGCGGAAGCAAACACAATATCTGAGTAAAGACATAAAAGGGAAACAAGTTTGCCTTAAGAAGGCTAGCATAACAACGACACTGATCGAAAAGGCGCAGGCTTCCTACCTGGGAGCCTCCGAATCTACTCCTGGTCGTCGGTCTCCACGTAGTAGTAGGCTCCACCGGAAATGTAGTAGCAGTCGTCGGCGGTAGCAGCTAGCTCCGGGGCTCCGTCATCTGATCGCAGCAATCGGGTATAGGGGAAAAGAAGTAGCAAAGCAACCGTGAGTACTCATCCAAAGTACTCGCAAGACTGACATCAGAACTATACTAATTATGCATCGGTATCAAAGAAATGGAGCTATATCTTTGGACTAAACTGCAGAAATGCCAGAACAGAGGGGAAGGCCTGGCCTATCGAAGACTAGCATCTTCAACGTCTTGCAGCAATAGAAGAGTGCAGGTTAGCATATTATAAAGTAACAAGCATGTAGAAGCAAAGCCCAGAGATCCTTCCTCGACTCCCTGTGAGAAAGCGATCTCGGAGCTTACAGTTAAAGTAACATGTATTCAGTTCAAGTTGTAGTAGATCGGGATACAACACTGAGCGTCCTGTTACCGTGGACACGGCTATTTGAATAGATAACTTCCCTGCAAGGGTGCACTACTGTTACCCAACACGCTCGATTAACTCTGGCCCGACACACTTTTTAGGGTCATGCCCGGCCTCGGCTGATCGACACGACGTAGTCCTAAATAGGCTCAGCAGATAGGTCCCCGCCGGTCTACATCCTAAGTGCTCAGGGGTCTTGGGCCCATCGCCCTTTGCACTCCGGGTCGTTGTGCGCAGGGGGATACCAGCACCACCTCTGCCTGGATGGAGCAATCCGGCCCGGCCACAATGCTGAACTGGACGTCTGACAGAGCTTTCGGCTGATACATACGGCGTCGAGGATCCCATAACCATTATCCCACGTGGTGGTAGTGCGTATAGGCCAGCGGCCAACTCAGATCAAATACCTAAATCCGTTAGTACGTTGGGAGCTCGCGGTGATGATCAGTACTCTTGTCGCCCCGTCTCGAGGAAGTGCAACAAGGGTCAGGCCCATCCCTCTCTAGGGCGGTCTCTGCCTGCCCGGCCACGCCTCGTAATTATCTAGCGGGTACCCTCCAGGTCAACCCGACTCTCAAGAGACTGTCGGGAACTCAGATCCACCTCTACCGGAGTGGTACCGCCTGTCCCTACAGTCCCGCATTAACAATAAAAAGGGGCAACAGTGTAAGGTAATCGTGTGTCCATAACATGAAGGGGGAAATCTAAGGAATCACCCTCGATGGATTCCCACTCGATGTATCCGTCATGGTGAACTCGGAGGAATCACCCTCGATGGTTCACACTTGAGGGGTTGCACGACAGAAGCATCATCGGAGATGGTGGAAGAGGAATCACCCTCGGTAACCCACAACCGACTAGCTATGCTATAGAGATATCATCAGGAGTGATATAGGAGGTATCACCCTCGGCACTCGATAGTAGCTCTGCAGAGTCGTACAACTAAGGGGTGTGCGGTGCTGTACTCGGTCTCTATACGTCGATCACACTGATTGAGTCACCGGTGGTAAAGCATGGCAACGAGGACAAGGGTGTGGGGCCATTGATGGATCACTAACCAGCATATACTAAGAATTTAGGATAACAGGTAAAGTATCAACAGCAGGTTACAAAAGTAGGCTATGCATCAGAATAGGAGCAATCAAAAACAGTAGCAAAATCTAATGCAAGCATGGGAGAGAAGGAATAGGCGATATAGGAATGATCAAGGGGGTTTTGCTTGCCTGGAAGCTCTGCTGAAAGGGGCTGGTCGTCAGGGGCGTAGTTGTACTCAGCAGTAGCGTCGGTCTCAGGGTCTATCGGAGAGAAGAGGGGGGAAGAAACAATAAATAAACGACAACAGATGCAATCACAGATACATGGCATGGTAGTAGGCTGTGCTCGGGTGCCCTAACGCAGTACTACGCAAGTTAGTTGGAGCGGGAAAACATCTGGAGGTGTTTTACCAGCTCCGGGCAATTATCGGTCTGATGAATCGGAGGGGAAAGTTCCAAGTTCATCATGTTACAGGGGTGCGGCAGGTATGGGGGTGGCATATTTGGATTCTTCATATTTTTCTGATCATTTTTCATATATAAATTATTTTCATCCGAGTTACGGTTTATTTTATTTGATTTTTCAAAGTTTTATTCATTTTCTAGAATTTCTGGAATTAATTTAAGTTCGAAATTAAATTGGAAAATGCTACGGGTACCCAGCGGGTGTACCCAGCTTTTCAGCACAGAGGCTGACGAGTGGACCCGTTGACTGGGTCAGAGGTCCAGTCAGCCACCAGTCAGCAATGGCTGACATGTGGGGCCCGCCGGCTGAGTCAGCAGGTGACTCAGCCAGGCTTATCCGTTTGAATAGTGAGCCAGGCCCACATGTCAGTTAGTTAGTTATCTAATTCGTTTTATTATGCCTAATTAAATCTGCGTGGGGCTCGGCTGACAGCGGGTATTAGAAGGGGTAATTAGTGCCTAAGGAGCGCGGCGGCGTCACCGGAGCTCACCGGGATCGCTCCACAGGCAACGGGAGGGGGCGCGGGTGGTCTCTTTCGAGAGCCCGCAGCGCGGCACATCGAACGGCGGCTGCAGCTCAGACTTGGGGGGCCAAAACAAGGCACGGCGAGGAGGAGAGCGGCGGCAGTGCCTCGGCGGTGCGCGGCCTCGGCCCTAGCTAGCTACGGCGCGGTAGCGAGGAAAGCGGGAGAGGGGAAGTGAGGCAGAGCTCACTGCGGGGCTGACGAGTGGCTCACTGGCGACGGGGTGGTCGGAGGGCGGCGGATCGACGAGATACGGTGGCGGCGGCCGAGGTTGAAGAAGCGGGCGATGGCGACGTTGCATGGCTTCCCCGCCCTGATCCAGCGGCGAGGAGGAAGAAGCGGTCGTCCGCGGAGCTCCTGGACATGGCGAGGCGGCGCGGGGTAGCTCCTCGCCGCGCAACTGTCGGCGACACGGCGGCGACTTCGCTCACTGACGACAAAAAACGAAGAGGAGAACGAGGAGGAGGGGAGTAGTGGCGTCTAGGGTTTCGGGGAGGGAGAGAAGGGGAGCAGGGGCTGCTCTTATCCACACCCGCGGCTGTGCACTGCGAGGAGCGCACGGTGGCCATGGCTCTCGGGCGGCCTTTGCCAGGGCGTGGCGGGAGGTAAGGGAAGGCCGGCCAAAGTGGACTGGGCCACACTGTAGCCACTAGAGGCCCAAGTGTACAACTAAGTTTTAGCATTTTCCCTTTTCTTTTTCTGTTTCAAATTTTATTCACTGTTTTGCATTTTTTTTAGCCAGTATTTGACTTTTATAAAATATGCCATTGGTCAATTTAAATGCTCTGTAATATATAGTACTGCCACAAAAAGTTTGGAGGCAATAACATTTCATTAGAATTTTGTATTAAAAGAAAAGGTGTTTAATGAGCTATTGTGGGTACTGTTTTAATTAATTAAGGTATTCTAAATATTTCAATTAATGTTGGTTTCTATTTTTCAATTACTTAATGATTATTTGCAAAATAATGAACACTTTAGTTTTGCAGTTTGAAGAAATATTAATTTGACTTGCATTTTAAATTAGAATTTGAGTTGGATTATTTCCTAAATGCAATATAATTAAAATGATCATGATGACATGGCACATTATTTCTGGTTAATGACTGGACTTAATCTGGGGGTGTCACAAATCTCCCCCACTCGAAGAAATCTCGTCCCGAGATTTAAGAGGTAGAGTAAGGGGAAAAGGTCTGGTTACAAAATTCTAACGAGTCTTCTCGGTCTCAGTTGCTCTTCTCGAAGAAGTTGATCCCTTTCGTTGGTGTCTTCATTTTTCTAGTTTAGGTCATCATGATGAAATGGTCATCCTTTCTTCGGGAACTTCATCGTACTTACGAATAGAGTAGAAGGGGGAACTATAAGGACGGATTTAACAAAGTCGAGCAACGGACGGTTAACACAATGGATGAAGTATAAAGTATCTCTCGAGTTGAATAAATGAAACACATCGAGAGCAAGACACATTTATAAGGTATGAGAAGTTTCCAGCGGGTAGGCAATCATTCGATGCCTATGAGAGAATATGAAAGGGGTTCAGAGCAACAGGGAAAAATATTGCACCTGATACTGGAATGGATCATCTCACGGAAGGTGGCTCGTGGTGTTTCATATGAAGCCAAATACAAAGGATAATTTCGGATACAAGGATCACGGAGTAGATGATACAATTCGCTAAAGGCATTTTGTATCAGGGGAAATTCGTCAATGATTTAAAACACGAAGGAACTGTCGGGTAGTAATCGACCAAAAGGTCTGGCGGTCCACAAAGAATCTGATGTGAGTATCGGTACTCAATCAGAACAAAAAGAATGCAAAGACATCGGATTATAGAAACATCTGTATAATTCGAAGCTTAATTACAAAGGGATTACGAATTCCAAATCGGGGGATCAGAAGCAGATGCTCTGATAAAAAAAAGAGTAACTTGATCGGACTTAGAAGGGCAATCGATCAAGGCTTGATTGGCCGAGAATCAGCTCATGTCCCGAATGACATATGAGCCGGAAGGATAATTCTAGGATTCAACTGATGATTGCGAGCATTCACACACATGATGAATCAATAGGATCAGAATAGCTATCACAGAGGATTTATCGGTGGTAGAGAATTGCAAAGGCGGTAGGCACGCAGGGTCTCGGGAAATCATCAAAGAGTACCTTCGAAATCTTCTAGTGAATCAAGCGATCTTCTGGGATGAGGGGCTCTCCGGGAGAAAATGATCACGAGAACCTAGAGTTGGATGCATGGGAAGATATCACAACACAACTCTAAACACAAATAAAAGTCATACAAGCTTCATATTACAAGCCAGGTGCCTCGAGGGCTCGAATACATAAGCTCACGAGCAAGTGTTAGCGGAAGCAAACACAATATCTGAGTACAGACGTAAAAGGGAAACAAGTTTGCCTTAAGAAGGCTAGCATAACAACGACACTGATCGAAAAGGCGCAGGCCTCCTGCCTGGGAGCCTCCGAATCTACTCCTGGTCGTCGGTCTCCACGTAGTAGTAGGCTCCACCAGAAGTGTAGTAGCAGTCGTCGGCGGTAGCAGCTGGCTCCGGGGCTCCGTCATCTGATCACAGCAATCGGGTATAGGGGGAAAAGAAGTAGCAAAGCAACCGTGAGTACTCATCCAAAGTACTCGCAAGACTGACATCAGAACTATACTAATTATGCATCGGTATCAAAGAAATGGAGCTATATCTTTGGACTAAACTGCAGAAATGCCAGAACAGAGGGGAAGGCCTAGCCTATCGAAGACTAGCATCTTCAGCGTCTTGCAGCAATAAAAGAGTGCAGGTTAGCATATTATAAAGTAACAAGCATGTAGAAGCAAAGCCCAGAGATCCATCCTCGACTCCCTGCGAGAAAGCGATCCCGGAGCTTACAGTTAAAGTAACATGTATTCAGTTCAAGTTGTAGTAGATCGGGATACAACACTGAGCGTCCTGTTACCGTGGACACATGATGTATAATTCAAAGAAATGGAGATTTATCACAAATAAAAGTCATACAAGCTTCATATTACAACACAACTCTAAACACAACTCTAAACACAAATAAAAGTCATACAAGCTTCATATTACAAGCCAGGGACCTCGAGGGCTCGAATACATAAGCTCACGAGCAAGCGTTAGTGGAAGCAAACACAATATCTGAGTACAGACATAAAAGGGAAACAAGTTTGCCTTAAGAAGGCTAGCATAACAACGACACTGATCGAAAAGTCGCAGGCCTCCTGCCTGGGAGCCTCCGAATCTACTCCTCGTCGTCGGTCTCCACGTAGTAGTAGGCTCGACCGGAAGTGTAGTAGCAGTCGTCGGCGGTAGCAGCTGGCTCCGGGGCTCCGTCATCTGATCGCAGCAATCGGGTATAGGAGGAAAAGAAGTAGCAAAGCAACCGTGAGTACTCATCCAAAGTACTCACAAGACTGACATCAGAACTATACTAATTATGCATCGGTATCAAAGAAATTGAGCTATAGCTTTGGACTAAACTGCAGAAATGCCAGAACAGAGGGGAAGGCCTAGCCTATCGAAGACTAGCATCTTCAGCGTCTTGCAGCAATAGAAGAGTGCAGGTTAGCATATTATAAAGTAGCAAGCATGTAGAAGCAAAGCCTAGAGATCCTTCCTCGACTTCCTGCGAGAAAGCGATCCCGGAGCTTACAGTTAAAGTAACATGTATTCAGTTCAAGTTGTAGTAGATCGGGATACAACACTGAGCGTCCTGTTACCGTGGACACGGCTATTCGAATAGATAACTTCCCTGCAGGGGTGCACTACTGTTACCCAACACGCTTGATTAACTCTGGTTGGACACACTTTTCCGGGTCATGCCCGGCCTCGGATGATCGACACGATGTAGTCCTACCTAGGCTCAGCAGAGAGGTCCCCGCCGGTCTACATCCTAAGTGCTCAGGGGTCTTGGGCCCATCGCCATGTGCACTCCGAGAGATTGTGCGCAGGGGGATACCTGCACCACCTCTGCCTGGATGGCGCGATCCGGCCCGGCCACAATGCTGAACTGGACGTCTGACAGAGCTTTCGGCTGATACATACGGCGCCGAGGGTCCCATAACCGTTATCCCACGTGGTGGTAGTGCGTATAGGCCAGCGGCCAACTCAGATCAAATACCCAAATCCGTTAGTGTGTTGGGAGCTCGCGGTGACGATTAGTACTCCTGTCGCCCCGTCTCGAGGAAGAGCAACAAGGGTCAGGCCCATCCCTCTCTAGGGCGGTCTCTGCCTGCCCGGCCACGCCTCGTAATTATCTCGCGGGTACCCTCCAGGTCAACTCGACTCTGAAGAGACTGTCGGGAACTCAGGTCCACCTCTACCGGAGTGGTACCGCCTGTCCCTTCAGTCCCGCATTAACAATAAAAAGGGGCAATAGTGTAAGGTAACCGTGTGTCCATAACATCAAGGGGGAAATCTGAGGAATCACCCTCGATGGATTCCCACTCGATGTATCCGTCATGGTGAACTCGGAGGAATCACCCTCGATGGTTCACACTTGAGGGATTGCACGACAGAAGCATCATCGGAGATGGTGGAAGAGGAATCACCCTCGGTAACCCACAACCGACTAGATATGCTACAGAGATATCATCGGGAGTGATATAGGAGGTATCACCCTCGGCACTCGATAGTAGCTCTGCAGAGTCATACAACTAAGGGGGTGTGCGGTGCTGTGCTCGGTCTCTGTACGTCGATCACACTGATCGAGTCACCGGTGGTAAAGCATGGCAACAAGGACAAGGGTGTGGGTCCATTGATGGATCACTAACCAGCCTATACTAAGCATTTAGGATAACAGATAAAGTATCAACAGCAGGTTACAAAAGTAGGCTATGCAGCAGAATAGGAGCAATCAAAAACAGTAGCAAAATCTAATGCAAGCATGGGAGAGAAGGAATAGGCAATATAGGAATGATCAAGGGGGTTTTGCTTGCCTGGAAGCTCTGCTGAAAGGGGCTAGTCATCAGTGGTGTAGTTGTACTCAGCAGTAGCGTCTGTCTCGGGGTCTACTGGAGAGAAGAGTGGGGAAGAAACAATAAATACACGGCAACAGATGCAATCACAGATGCATGGCATGGCAGTAGGCTGTGCTAGGGTGCCCTAACGCAGTAGTACGCAAGTTAGTCGGAGCGGGAAAACATCTGGGGGTGTTTTACCAGCTCCGGGCAATTACCGGTCAGATGAATCGGAGGGGAAAGTTCCATGTTCATCATGTTAGAGGGGTGTGGCAGGTATGGGGGTGGCATATTCGGATTCTTCATATTTTTTTGATCATTTTTCATATATAAATAATTCTCATCTGAGCTACGGTTTATTTTATATGATTTTTCAAAGTTTTATTCATTTTCTAGAATTTCTGGAATTAGTTTAAATTCGAAATTAAATTGGAAAATGCTACGGGTACCCAGCGGGTGTACCGAGCTTTTCAGCACAGAGGCTGACCAGTGGACCCGTTGACTGGGTCAGAGGTCCAGTCAGCCACCAGTCAGCAGTGGCTCACAGGTGGGGCCCGCCGGCTGAGTCAGTAGGTGACTCCGCCAGGCTTATCCGTTTGAATAGTGAGCCGGGCCCACATGTCAGTTAGTTAGTTATCTAATTCATTTTATTATGCCTAATTAAATCAGCGTGGGGCCCGGCTGTCAGCAGGTATTAGAAGGAGTAATTAGTGCCTAATGACGCCACGTCAGCGGGTTAGGGCCGGTGATCACCAGAGCGCGGCGGCGTCACCGGAGCTCGCCGGGATCGCTCCACAGGCAACGGGAGGGGGCGCGGGTGGTCTCTTTCGAGAGCCCGCAGCGCGGCGCATCGAACGGCGGCGGCAGCTCAGACTGGGGGGCCAGAACAAGGCACGGCGAGGAGGAGAGCGGTGGCAGTGCCTCGGCGGTGCGCGGCCTCGGCCCTAGCTAGCTACGGCGCGGTAGCGAGGAAAGCGGGAGAGGGGAAGTGAGGCAGAGCTCACTATGGGGCTGACGAGCGGCTCGCTGGCGACGGGGTGGTCGGAGGGCGACGGATCGACGAGATACGGTGACGGCGGCCAAGGTTGAAGAAGCTGACGATGGCGACGTTGCAGGGCTTCCCCGCCCCGATCCAGCGGCGAGGAGGAAGAAGCGGTCATCCGCGGACCTCCTGGACATGGCGAGGCGGCGCGGGGTGGCTCCTCGCCGCGCAACTGTCGGCGACTTCGCTCGGTGACGACGAAAAACGAAGAGGAGAGCGAGGGGGAGGGGAGTAGTGGCGTCTAGGGTTTCGGGGACGGAGAGAAGGGGAGCAGGGGCTGCTCTTATCCACACCCGCGGTTGTGCAGTGCGAGGAGCGCACAGTGGCCATGGCTCTCGGGCGGCCTTTGCCAGGGCGTGGCGGGAGGTAAGGGAAGGCCGGCCAAAGTGGGCTGGGCCACACTGTAGCCACTAGAGGCCCAAGTGTACAACTAAGTTTTAGCATTTTCCCTTTTCTTTTTCTGTTTCAAATTTTATTCACTGTTTTGCATTTTGTTTAGCCAGTATTTGACTTTTATAAAATATGGCATTGATCAATTTAAATACTCTGTAATATATAGTACTGCCACAAAAAGTTTGGAGGCAATAACATTTCATTAGAATTTTGTATTAAAAGAAAAGGGGTTTAATGAGCTATTTTGGGTATTGTTTTAATTAATTAAGGTCATCTAAATATTTCAATTAATGTTGGTTTCTATTTTTCAATTACTTAATGATTATTTACAAAATAATGAACACTTTAGTTTTGTAGTTTGAAGAAATATTAATTTGACTTGCATTTTAAATTTGAATTTGAGTTGGATTATTTCCTAAATGCAATATAATTAAAATGATCATGATGACATGGCACATTATTTCTGGTTAATGACTGGACTTAATCTGGGGGTGTTACAACCGAGGAGGAGGAAGACGAGGCGGGACGGCGCTGCGGTGCTCCTTGGCTCGCGCTCGGGGACGGGGTCGACGTAGTCGACGATGGCGAGGACGACGGGCACGATGGCGAGGCGAGACGAGGCCGGTGGCCGCGGTTACGACGGCGAGCGGCGACGAGCGCGTACGGGAGAGAGAGATAGAGCTCGAGCGAGCGAGGGAGAGAAGGGGGGGAAGTAGATCTGGGCGACGGGGGAGGCAGTGGGCGTCGCCCTTATCCTCTCCGCGGCCCTGTAGCGCCGCTGTGTCGGCGTTTCGCCGGCGCGCGCGCGCTCGTCCACGGCGGTGCCGACACGGCGAGAGAGAGAGAGAGGAGGGAGACGGTGGGAGCGGGCTGGGCCGCACTGTGCACTCAGGCCCGTGCACAGTGGCCTTTTTGCATTTTCTTTTCTGCTTTTCTTTTTACAGAAGATTTGCAAAAATAAATGAGTTGCCAAATGCTGTAGTAAAAATGTGAAACTAGTCCACATAAATACTTTGCATTATTCTGCTCTGCCACAAAAAGGTTTGGGCAATTTTGGATTCTATTTGAATTTTTCAAAAATGGAAATGGCATTTAAAGTGCTGTTTTTGCACTGTTTTAATGCTCTAGCCCACTTTAGGAAAATAGGTGATGTTGTTTTTCTTAACATTAAATTGTTTTGGAATTTTTGCTACAACATGAACTATTTTCCAGCAATTTTTGAGCAACTTCAAATTTTACTTTGAATTTGAATTGAATTCAGTTGAGGAATTTGAAATGTGATATTATTCCAACATGATTATCATTGCAAATCACAGAAGCTTAGCATCATCATGATGGATCACTGTTGCTCATTTACAGAGGGGTGTTACACGGCTCCAGGGACACGGCCACCGCGACATCGCCGCCCTTGCCATGTGGAATGAAAAAAAATGAGGTTTTCTGGTTCTGAAAAATTCTGTCATAAGAGGGGGGGGGGGGGGGGGGGGGTGAGATCAACAAAACATTTACAGTGAATAGATCATGGAGTATAGTAAGCATAAGGCACATACATGAAAGAGAAAATAGCTAAAAGAAGATACTCCAAATTGCAAAACAGTGCAAAACATATAGAAGAGAGAAAATCTACAACCTAATATTTTTTATGATATCTTGTGCACACATTTCTATGGTTGCAAGCTTAACCGTGACACAAAAAATACAAGAGAATAAACTGCGAACCCCAAATTAGAATGATGATGACAAACATCATTCCTCAAGCGTCTATCGTCTCCAAAGATTTTAAAGTCTATGCCAAATATAAACCTCTTTATCAAAAAAAATCAAGCTGACGGTAAAGTAGATATAAAATGAGCTAAAAAAAGAGAAAGAAAGAAGATAATGCATCATGAAGAGATCTGTTCCTCCTTCAAATGCTCAATGCCTAGAGAAATTCAGAAGCAGGTAAAACAAAAATGAAAAGAAAACGACATAGTTCTGAACGACTGAACTAAAAAAGACCAAAGCAATGTTTGTACCTTGATGTTCCTGGCAATGTGTCTCGATATCCATCATCAAAATCAGCACGACAAAACACACGTGTCCGAAACAACAAATAACAATATGTCGGGCTTATGTTTGCTGGACTAAGCTAGGCTGGCCTATCATGGTAAAAAGGCTACACGCAGAAAAGACTAATTGTGTCTGAAAATGCAAAAGGCTACACTGTTATTCTTTCCTAAAAAACGATTACATGTTTTAGCAGAAATTATACGGACACTGCTGTAGCTGAAAACTTGCAGACCCGTAAATAATGTGCCACACTAGACCAGATGAACTAAGTCGCCTGAACCCATAGACATAAGAAATACCACAAATAACATGCCTGATCCCTGGGTACATTTGAAACACATTGACTTTAACACCTTGAGGGTCACACCAAGAAACCCTCAAAAAAGGTTTCAGTCTGACCATACATAACTTAATTCTCTATAAAAACATGATAGCATGCCCCAAACCCCCCCCCCCCCCCCCCCCCCCCCCCAAAAAAAAATAGAGCAGAGAGTGAGATATACATGGGACCAGAAGAGGAGATTGAAAATTCAGAGACGAGTGGAGGCATCTAGATGATTTCTCAGAAAATCTAATCCAACTCAAATATATGAATGTTGTGCATGTTCTGTTTAACTCTTGAAACGCAGAGCCAAAAGATACTAGCTAAGAGGAAATGAAAACTAAACCGAGAAGTGCATGTCTACGTACTCAACATATTTTTGTTCTCCAGAAATGCGCAAAGCTTATTTTCTTGTACATGCCTGCTGAGCACTCAATTAGACTTTAAATTAACTGATTCATGCAAGGCCCAACTTTAAGTTAACTGAAGGCCAGCCATGATGTTGTCCCTTTTGAAATCATGTGCATTAGGTTGCGACATCCGTAAATCCAAGTCAAAAACATCTACATCAACGATTGCTAAGAAAACAACTATAACCATGAGGCAAAAAGAAGGTCATGGACTGAAGAAATAGAATGAAGAGAAGACTGAAGAATGAAAATGACCACAACGACAAGAAGAAGAAAAAGAATTCAGTAAATGCCAGATTTCAGTAAACAGAATGAGAAAAATGAGGATGATTAAGAAATAAGAAAAGAAATGGGGAACACCCCCTTGACTGAGAAATGAACAAAAAAGTGACATAAACTCTGACGGAGAAAGTAAAATAAAAAAGAGCTAAATGTCAAATACTGGATAAAGAGAATGAAGAAAAAACTTCGGGCCTGTTTGGATTGTAGCATGGGGCTACCCTACCAATTAATTGGCGTTGACTGCTAGAATTGGCATGCGTTTGGATGGTCGCCAGAAAATCGGATCCATGCAAAGTTTTGGCAGCCGGTTCACTTTGCTGTTGGGAAACGCAGAAGAAAACAAACAAATTCGCCCTACGATCACGATTCCAGGAACACTATGAAGATGCATTAGAGGTTTAGATCGGATCGTTACCAACTTTGAGTTGCAGCGGAAGAAGAGTTAGTGTAGATTATCGATGAAGTCCCACGAACCGTTCACGAATGATCCCTCGAACCGAAGACCGAAAGCATGGCCTTTCTACGGATTGCAGGCGTACAGGCTTCACAATCCGGCAGCGCTTCGCCGTCCAGAGCTAATCGTCGCCGGAGAATTAGAGGGAGAAGAAGAGAACCTCACGGGGCTTCTCTATTATGAGGATTAGAGAGAACTAGGTCTAGCTCTAATCTAGATCAACTCTAAATTAGAACTAGACCTAGAGAACTAGAGGAGGCTCCAAAAACTTGTGTGTTCCAAGGGGCAAAATCCTCTAGTATATATAGGTTGAGGGGAGAGGGAGGGGCGCCACAAGGCGAGGAGGACTCCTCCCCCTTGCGCCAGCCCTAGGGGTGGAGGAGTCCTCCTCCACCTCCAATTCGGCCCCCTCCAAGGCCTCCAATAAGGCTAGGGGGGGCACATATGTTATTGGGCCCTAGGGCCCAGTAACTCTCCACCACTAGGCCTTTTAGTATTTTCTTTAGCCCGTTGATATTAAATTAATTCTAAAAGTCTCCTAATAATTATTAGAACCTTTTATTATTAATTTAACATCTCCAGAAACATTTTCCACCTATATATCAATTCCCGGTATTACCCGGTAAACCACGAAACTCTTCCGGTAACTCCGAAACACTTCCGGTTTCTCTCAAAACTATTTCTAATATTCCCGAAACTATTTCGTGAATATTTTCTCATAACTCTTACTCCACTAATACTCAACAGATCGTGATTCCCTTAAGTGTGTGACCCTGTAGGTTCGGTAAAACATAGACATGAACGAAACTGCCTTTCGTTCAATGTTCAATAGTGGAACCGTGGACATCCATATTGACCCCTATGAATACAGGAATGATATTCGAGTGAACCTTTGGTTATAATATGCTATTCCCTTTGCTTCATGATACTTTACAAAACCTGAGGTGAGATATATCGGTATCCGCTTGAGTCATTCTCATGCTCATTATACCGGTCTCCTCGTTTCCGGTTTTGTTCTTCTTTCTCGTTTTACATGTTCCGGCATGCCTGTGACTTAGTCACCTATGTCTGGCCAGACGATGATGGATGCCATCACACCGAGAGGGCCATAAGAATATCTCTCCATCGTCGGAGAAGCAAATCCCACTCTTGAGCTATCAAGCCCCTTGTCACACTTTCCGATGAACCTGAAAGTTGTCGTTATGATCACTGTGTTACAGATGACGTTTGAGCAACCCCAAAGTCCATCGTTCGGTATGAAGTGACTATGATACTCTCATGGTCTAAGGAACTAAAGCATACATTAACTCTCTGTGTTATATCAATAGACTTGTGACGATAACATCTCAAAGTATAACAAACAAGTTGGGTCAATTCAATATGATCGTTCTTCTAACACCATACTCTCAATGTTGTTTGGCATCCTCGTTATGATTAACCAAATACCCATGATCAGGAAAACATGATCATCACACAACACTTGAGCTAGTCCTAGAGGCAAGACTAGGAATCAGGTTTTACCGTTTATCACTCTACACGTGCATATGAGTTTTCCTCCGAATCACATATTTAAGAATCACAACAGTTATAGCATAGAATATAAACTCTTAATTATAAACGTAGAAATAAATAATACAAATATTATTGCCTCTAGGGCATATTTCCAATAGACTCCCACTTGCACTAGAGTCAATAATCTAGTTACATAGCTTCTCTAACAGTAATGGCTACTCGGTGTTGCTCATGTTTTGCTCGTGGTAGAGGCTTCGTCATCAGGTCTGACACATTCAAATCCGTGTGAATCTTGAGTACTTTCATAAAACCTTTTTTGACATGCTGCCGAATGATGTGATACTTGCGTTTGATATGTCTGGTTTTCATGTGGGACCTTGGTTCCTTTGCCTGAGCAACGGCGCCACTGTTATCACAATAGAGCTCCACTGGATTCAATGCACTTGGAACCAAACCAATCTCTTCAAGAAACTTCTTGATCCAGACTGCCTCCTTCGAAGCTTCTGAAGCTGCAATATACTCTGCTTCCACCGTAGAATCCGCAACAGTGTTCTGCTTGAAACTTTTTCAAACCATCGCACCACCATTAAGAGTGAAAACATAGCCCGATTGAGATTTATAGTCATCTATATCAGTCATGAAGCTAGCATCGGTGTAACCACTTACAACCAGCTCTTCATCCCCTCCATAGACAAGGAGCATGTCCTTTGTCCTTCTGAGGTACTTAAGAATATTTTTAACAGCTGCCCAGTGAGCCAATCCTAGATCACTTTGGTACCTGCTACTAACACTTAGCGCATAAGAAACATCTGGTCTTGTATATATCATGGCATACATGATAGACCCAATTGCCGAGGCATACGGGACTCCACTCATTTCCACTCGCTCATCAACTGTCTTGGGACATTGATTCTTGCTGACATTGTGCCATGTGACATTGGGAGAAAACCTTTCATAGCGTTCTCCATTTTAAACCTCTTTAAAACCTTGTCAATGTATGTGCGCTACCTTAGCGCAATTAGACGTTTTGATCTATCTCTATAGATCTTAATGCCAAATATATAAGCTGCTTCGCCTAAGTCTTTCATCTAAAACATACTTTTCAATGACTCTTTTATTGTGCTAAGAAACTTTACATCATTCCCAATCAATAATATGTCATCCACATACAAGATTAGAAATGCTATAGAGCTCCCACTAAACTTCTTGTATACACAAGCTTCTTCATCGTTCTTGATGAAGCCAAACTCTTTAACCACTTCATCAAAACGTTGATTCTAGCTCCTCGATGCTTGCTTCAAACCATAAATTGATCTTTGAAGCTTGCACACCTTACCGGCATCCTTAGGATCGACAAAACCTTCTGGTTGCATCATGTATGCATCCTCTTTGAGATTTCTATTTAGGAAAGCCGTTTTGACGTCCATCTGCCATATCTCGTAATAGAAATATGCAGCAATTGCCATCATAATCTGCACAGACTTTAACATGGCTACTGGCGAGAAAGTCTCGTCATAATCGACTCCCTCGATTTGCAAAAAACCTTTCGCGACTAGCCTTGCTATATAGATAGTAGGATTACCATCCGCGTCCGTTTTTCTTTTGAAGATCCATTTACATTGAATGGGTTTTACACCCTCTGGAGGCTCTACCAAGTTCCAAACTCGATTCTCTTACATGGACTCCATTTCAGATTTCATGGCTTTGAGCCATTCTTTTGAGCTGGGCCCCGCCATCGCTTCTCTGTAGTGCGCAGGTTCATCTTCTTCTAAGATTAATATTTCATTATGAAACCACTCAGGAGGTTCGCTAACTCTTCCTGACCTACGCGGTTCAGATACAGGCTTAACTAGAGTTTCTACAACTGGTGTAGTAACTTCTGGTTCAGTTGTGTGGACAACTTTCAAAACAATTTCCGGTTCGTTATTCCAACTTACTTTCACCGGAGATTCAGTAATCTCATCAAGCTGTATTGTCCTCCCACTCACTACTTTAGCGAGAAACTCTTTCTCAAGAAAGTGTCCATTGCTTGCAACAAACACTTTGTTATCAGATGGATGGTAGAAGGAATACCCAATAGTTTCTTTGGGATAACCTACAAAGTAGCATTTGTCTGATTTGGGATCAAGTTTATTTGGTTGTGAACACTTCACATAAATTTCACAACCCCAAATCTTGAGATGCGACAAATTGGGTTTCTTCCCATTCCATAACTCATATGGTGTCGACTCAACAGACTTAGACGGTGCTCTATTTAGTGTGTATGTTGCTGTTTCGAGTGCATATCCCCAAAATGATAAAGGCAGATCGGTAAGAGACATCATTGACCTCACCATGTCCAACAAGGTTTGGTTACGCCTCTCGGATACTCCATTTCTTTGTGGAGTCCCGGGAGGAGTAAGTTGTGAAACAATTCCACGATCACTTAGAAGTTGGCTAAACTCATGACTTAGATATTCGCCTCCGCGATCTGATCGTAGAAACTTTATCTTTTTGCCACGATGATTCTCAACTTCGTTCTGAAATTCTTTGAACTTTTCAAAGGTTTCAGACTTATGTTTCATTAAGTAAATATAACTATATCTACTCAAATCATCAGTGAAGATTCCGAAGTATAAATATCCACGCGCGCCGGTGTGCTCATCGGACCGCATACATCACTATGTATTATCTCCAATAATTCACCCGCCCGTTCAGGGTGACCTATGAACGGCATCTTAGTCATTTTACCCATCAGGCAAGCTTCGCATGTGTCGAATGATTCAAAATCAAAAGACGTTAATACTCCATCTTTATGAAGCTTTTGCATACATTTCTTCCCGATGTGACCAAGACGGTAGTGCCACATGTAAGTGGTATTATCAGTCTTCTTAAGACGTTTAGCTTCTATGTTATAGACATCATTCTCACATTCAAGATTCAAAATGAATAAACCACCGACAATAGGTGCAAATCCATAAAACATATTCTTATAATAAATTGAACAACCATTGTTCTCAGACTTATAAGAATAATCGTCGTTTATTAAACATGACCCAGAGATAATGTTTTTACATAACTTCAGAATGAAATAACAATTACTAAGTTCTAAGATAAATCCTGAAGGTAGACTTAAAGACATGACTCCAGCGGCTTGAGCAGCGATCCCATCACCATTCCCGACTTGCATCATGACTACATTCTTTTCCAGCTTGCGAACTTTCTGTAGTCCCTGCATCGTGTTGCAAATGTGAGTAACCGATCCGGTATCAAATACCCATGACTTACAAGAATTATTAGCAAGTAGAATATCAATAACATTAACTTGTATAACTTTTATACCTTTACCGGAAGAACCGTTCTTCTTCTTATCTGCCAAGTACTTCTTGCAATTGCGTTTCCAGTGTCCCTTTCCTTTGCAGTAGAAACACTCAGTCTCCTTAGTGGCTCCGCCCTTGTTCCTCTTCTGGGAGACGGTCACACCGGCGCCAGTAAACTTCTTATTGGACTTGCCCTTCTTCTTGAAACTGGCGGTCTTATTGACTAGCAACACTTGCTTGTTCTTCTGCATTCCAGCTTCTGCAGTTTTGAGCATAGCAAACAACTCCTTTGCACTTTTCTCCATCCCATTCATGTTGTAATTCATGATAAAACTGTCGTAAGATGGGGGGAGTGAAGCAAATACAATATCTGTACCGAGTGTTGGAGGAATTCGAAATTCCAGAGCAGCAAGTCTATCAACATAGCCAGCCAATTTTACTATATGCTCACTCATTGAGGAACCTTCTGCCATCTTGCATTCAATCAAGGCCTTAGTTATTTCAAAATTTCGGTCCTTGCCTGCTTCTTGTACAGAGCATCATGTGACCCAATTCTAAATTGTGTATTGGATTGTTCAAAATGTTTCTGCAACTCAGGATCCATGCAAGTCAACATGAGGCACTGGACTGACTCATAGTAATCACTACGAACAGTATAAGCATTTGCAATTTCCTGTGATACACCTGGCACAGGAGGATCAACTAGGGGCTGATCCAGCACAAACTCCTTCTTAGCAGTCCTGAGAACAAATCTCAGGTTCCGGATCCAATCCGCATAGTTTCCACCATTTGCAGCTAACTTTTCTTTCTCTGACATAGGGGCTAAGTTGAAAGTGGTGTTGCGAGCCATTGATCTACAATGATAAACACAAAATTCATTTAAACATTGTTTATAATTAATGTGCACTAGTGTTTAAACAAATTTAATATAAAGTGCGCTCCCACTCAAATCAATATCTCTCATAATTGAATGTGAGCGATTCAAGATCCTGATCTTATTCACAACCATTGATGTGTGCATCACTGATGACGTGAATTTCAACCGGTAGGCCAAATCGCCGATCATATCTCCATATGACTCTTGTTAATCTTTCGATGCTTGTGCTCCACGCTTAGGACTATCCTACTAGAACTTCAAGACAACCAAGTGTTTCCGCCGTGAGGTCTGACCTTCACCCGCCTTACACCTCACTATTCGTTCGTACTCATGTGTGCATGTCGTACCCCGAAAAGCTACATGTTATAGATAGTGCTACACTAGGAAGAGCACTAACAACTTGATATTTTTATGTGAGAGATCACCCTAATAAAAATGACTACCGCGCAATCAAAAGGTTGCAAGCATAAAGGGATAAACATCTCAGGCAATTCAAAATAGCATGATATGGTATAGCCCTGGGTGCCGAGAGATCTTCATGAAATTTCAACCAAAACGTTGCCGTGGCACTGAAATTTCAGCCCTTCTCCTTCGTGCCTTGTACAACCTTCTCGCGCCGGGGTCCTCCTTGCAAGCTTTTCACCGCCGTTAGAAACCTGTATGCTATCTCTATAGCTATTCTATTACATTAAGTTTTGACACGCAGGTCATTAAAGTGACAATCATGTGGCTCCAGCCATCATGCCGTACTGTGACGCGCATGTCACTTAAACATTACATTGCATAACAATCTCATACATAAACTCATTATCATGACGAAGGCTATAACACATCACATGCATCCTGCAAAACCAAGTTAGACGTCCTCTAATCGGTTTTAGCACAATTTTATTTACGTGGCTTCTAGGGTTTCGGAAAACACTAGCTACCTACGTCTACCATCAAAGTATGATTATTCTTGTTGCTAGATTAACTTTGCGGAGTGTGTGAGGGAAGAGACTTAATGAAAAATCTCTAGCCCCACACTAAACTTTGTCAATACGCGTGACCCCCGTGTAGATCAACATCTACATGCCCTCTCGTGTTTGTGGTTGTTCACTATTCTTGATTATGATGTAGCCCAAAGAAGTGTTAGCAGATCGTTGACAGCTAGAGTCAATCGATTGTCAGAACTTTGTAGAAAGCTATATCATGCCGCCAATGAACTAAAACGAAGCAACACTCGAGGGAAGTGCTACTTGTGAGTTGCGTTGGGATTTTCCCCGAAGAGGAAGGGTGAAGCAATATAGTAGCGATAAGTATTTCCCTTAGTGAGAACCAAGGTTTATCGAACCAGTAGGAGAATCACACAAGCACCACGTCAACAACACCTACACACACAAGAGCAAATACTTGCACCCAACGCAAACAAGAGGGTTGTCAATCCCCTTGACTCGTTACTTGCAAGGATCAAATCTGATAGTGATAGATATATAAATTGCAAAGTAAAATAAAAGAAAGTAAAATTGCAGCAAGGTAAATTTTGGTTTTAGTAATATGATAAAATAGACCTGGGGGCCATAGTGCTCACTAGAGGCTTCTCTCTCGAATAGATAGCACACGGTGGGTAGACAAATTATTGTTGGGCAATTGACAGAATAGCGCATAGTTATGATGTTATTCATGGCAATGATCATGTATATAGGCATCACGTCCGAGACAAGTAGACCGAAACGATTCTGCATCTACTACTATTACTCCACTTCGAGAGCGCTTCTATGCTTGCCTCTCTAGGTATAAAGTTCGTGACAAACAGAGTAATGCATGAGGTAAGATGACATGATGTAGACAAAGTAAACTCAATTAATATGAATAAACCCCATCGTTTTATCCTTAATGGCAACAAAGTAATACGTGCCTCGCTACCCCTACTGTCACTGGGTGAGGACACCGCAAGATCGAACCCACTACAAAACACCTCTCCCATTGCAAGATAAATCAATCTAGTTGGCCAAACTAAACGGATAGATCGAAGAGAAATACAAACATGCATAATAAAGTTCAGAGAAGACTCAATTACTTTCAATGAATAATTTGATCATAAACCCACAATTCATCAGATCCCAACAAACACACCGCAAAAGAGGATTACATCGGATAGATCTCCGAGAGGATCAAGGAGAACATTGTATTGAAGATCGGAGAGAGAGAAGAAGCCATCTAGCTAATAACTATGGACCCATAGGTCTGTGGTAAACTACTCAAAAATCATCGTAAGGTAGCAAGGTTGATGTAGAAGCCCTCCGTGATCGATTCCCCCTCTGGCAGATTACCGGAAAAGGCCTCCAGATGGGATCGCGGAAGAACAGAGGCTTGCCACGGTGGAAAAGTTTCTTCTAGTTGCTCTCTGTTGTTTTGGGGATAATTAAGGATATATAGGGTTGGAATTAGGTCGGTTGGAGTTACGGAGGGCCCACGAGCTCGAGGGGCCCGCCTACCCCCCAGGGCGCGCCCTGTGAGCTCATGGCCCATCCGTACATCTTCTGGCCACCTCCCAAAGCTTCTAGGGTTTCTTTAGGTCCAAAAATAACCCCCGTAAAGTTTCATTGTGTTTGGACTTCGTTTGGTATGGTTTCTCTGAAAAGGCCAAAAACAGGGAAAAAAACAGGAACTAGCACTAGGCACTGAGTTAATAGGTTAGTCCCAGAAATTGATATAAAATTGCATCAAAAGTATCTATGATTGATAATATAATAGCATGAAACAATCAAAAATTATAGATACGTTGGAGACGTATCAGCATCCCCAAGCTTAATTCCTGCTCGTCCTCGAGTAGGTAAATGATAAAAACAGAATTTTTGATGTTGATTGCTACCTAGCATGTTTATCATGTAATCTCTCTTACGGTATAAATATTGAGAAACGATGAATCAATTGATATCAACATAATAATATCCATGAATACTTGAACATAATCATTACTTTTTCAAAATATACGGTGCTCAATGAATGTTATCCCTACTCATTGAATTATGTAAGCATGGCATGACTCCGCCCTCACCACATAAATATAAATCTTGAGCACCAAGGTGTCAAACCAAGCAATTGTATCATACTTTTTAACGCGCTTCAGCATTTTCAACTCCACTCAATACATGAGCGTGAGACATGGACATTAGCACTACGGGTGGAATAGAATGCGGTGGTAGAGATATGTAGGAGAAGTCAAAAAGGAAGAAAGGCTCGCATCAACTCAGCGGATCAATAGGCAATGGAGAGGCCCATCAATCGATATCAATGCGAGGAGTAGGGATTGCCATGCAACGGATGCACTAGAGCTATAAGTGTATGAAAGCTCAAATGAAACTAAGTGGGTGTGCATCCAACTTGCTTGCTCATGAAGATCTCGGGCATTTGAGGAAGCCCATCATCGGAATATACAAGCCAAGTTCTATAATGAAAAATTCCCACTAGTATATGAAAGTGATAACTCCGGAGACTCTCTATATGAAGAACATGGTGCTACTTTGAAGCACAAGTGTGGTAAAAGGATAGTAGCATTGCCCCTTCTCTCTTTTTCTCTCGTTCTTTTTTCTCTTTTCTCTTTTTTTCTCTTTTTTTTAGAACAATATAATGAACCTCATCCCCACTTTTGTAAGGACTCATTAGTCTCCATCATTCTTTACCTCACTAGGACAATGCTCTAATAATGATGATCATCACACTTTTATTTACTTACAACTCGATAACTGGAACAATATGACTCTATATGAATGCCTCTGGCAGTGTACCAGGATGTGCAATGATCTAGCATAACATTTATAACAATGATGAACGGTGGCTTTGCCAGAAATATCATGTCAGCTCTATATGATCATGCAAAGCAATATGAAGATGAACACACATGTCATAGGACGGAATGGTGGAAGTTGCATGGCAATATTGTAGGAGATATGCCCTAGAGGCAATAATAAATGTTATTGATTATCTCCCTGTTCATAATTAGGTTTATGTTCCATGCTATAACTGCTATGGTTCTCGAGTCTACAATAACCACGAGGCTCGGAGGAAGACTCATATGCACGTGTGGGATAATAAACGGTAAAATGTATTCCTAGTAAAGCCTCTATGACTGGCTCAAGTATTGCATGATGATCCTGTTTTCCTGATCATGGGCATGGCTATGCCGGCAATTTTGAGGGCACAATTGTTGGTAGAACACTTGTGTTGAATCGACCCGATTGATGTTATGCTATGAGATACATTCGTCATAAGTTTATGGTGAATAACACAGAGAAGTTAATGTTTGCATAATTCCTTAGACCATGAGAGTGTCGAGTTTCTTCATGCTTGCTTCATGAACTTTGGGGTTTGTTAAACGTCATCCGTAAATGGGTGGCTATTACGGCGGCTTACGGGTTCATGGAAAAGTATGTCAAGGGACTTGATAGCTCAAGATTGGGATTTGCTCCTCCGACGATGGAGAGATATCTCTGGGCCCTCTCGGTGTTACGGTATCCATCATCGTCTGGCCAGACACAGGGTGATTTGATCACAGGGATGCCGGAACACGGGAACGAGAAAAGAGAACAATACCGACAACGAGGTAACTGGCATTGTGGAAAAGTGTTGATCCACGAGGATGCCGATGTTTCTCACCTCGGGTAATTGTAACATATCGCGAAGCAACAGGAATAGCTCACGGCAACTGGAGGTTCACTCGAATATTTATTCGTGTGGGTATAGGGATCGATATGGGTGTCCACGGCTCCGATGTTGATCATTGATCGGAAGGGGTTCCGGGTCAAGTCTATGCTTCACCGAACCTATAGGGTCACACGCTTAAGGGTCATCTATCTGCTGAATACTAGACAGGGAGTCTGAGAGAAAATCACCGAAAAAGTTTCGGACGCCGGAAAAGTTTCGGACAGCGGAAAAGTTCCGCAGAGAGGTCACCGGATGAGTTCCGGTGAAACTGAAAAGCTGTTTCAGAGGATACCATAAAGTCAAATTGGTTTTGGCACATGCCTGATAATTCTTGGAGGGTGCCAGAATCATTCTGGAAACTTTCTGGAATTTTCCGGGATGAAAACCGGAAATGTTCCGGAGCTGCCGAAACCGCTTCAGATGCTTTTCGCAGATGAAATCACTAAACCGGAATTGTTCCGGCTCGCGTTGAAAATTATTTTGGTGGGTACTAGAATTTTTCTAAGCCCACATGAATATTTTCAGTTCAATCAGACGCTGAAAAATGTTGTCGTGAATAGTGAAAGTGCTTTTTGGGATATTTTTGGAAAGCCACCTTTTGGGGCTTTGCTCCAAAAGATCTTGGGGATGACATGGATGGATAGGGGCCAATTTTGGGGCCCCACATGAGGGTGTGTCCGGCCACATGGTGGACTCCTTCATGGAGTCCCCCTTGTTCCTTGGTTTCACCTTTTAGGTCCTTGGGAAGGACTCCTTTCCATGTGGGTTTTGGGTCTTCTTGTAAAACCACCCTACCCCTTGGGTTTCCTATAAATAGGAGGTGTGTGGGCTGCCATAAGACACACTTTTTCTCTCATACACATAGCCATGCATGATCTGGCATTCTTCTCTCCCTCCCAGCGAAATAGTTTCGTAGAGCCGAAAGGCTGTCTGGGTTCCGGCAGGAACTTGTTCTAGATGGCGAAGCCCTGCCGGATAGATGACACCGTATGTGTGCAACTCTGTAGAGAGATCGTAGTTTCGGTCTTAGTTCGAGACTGCCTCCCGAAGGGCTGTCCGTGTGACCGTCCGAGTTTTGGAGGTCCTCCCGAAGGGCTGTCCGAGTGACAGTCCGAGTTTCGGAGGTCCTCCCGAAGGGCTGTCCGCGACACCGTCCGGGAGACTGTGTGACCGCCTCCCGGAGGGCTGTCCGCGGGGCAGATGAGGGTATACATCCTCGCGGTTGGGAGGTTGTAAAATCCTAGCTGCGGGGATCTGCACCGCCGATCATCATCGACTCTACTTCCGCTGCGCTACGAGTCGGTAACGAAAGTGATCAAACCTTGTATGCAGTCTCCATAGTGGTCCTGGGCTGTTGCGTAGGTCGGAAATTTTTTGTTTTCTACTGCGTTCCCCAAAAGTGGCATCAAGAGCCGTGCTATGCGTAGATGCAGGTTGCGATCTAGAATACATAGAGATGTATGGGTGTTGCACAATATAATTAGGTAGTAGATGAGATCTATTGCTGAAAATTATTTGTGCGGGTAGCAGATGAAGTCTGTTACCCGATGTTCTTGTTGCTTCCCTCGAATTTGCATATTTCTGATCTTGATAACAGTATGGTGGAGTTTCAATGTTCTGGCAATCCGCGATCCTGATTGATCAACGAAGTGCTAACAGTTCATTGAATTCCACCGTAGTTAAAAAGAAAGATGAAATTTTGCAGACGAAAGGGCAATGCAGATGTGATCTGCACGGGGGTCACGCGTATGACAAAGTTTAGTATGGGGCTCGAGATTTTATTATCTCGTGTTTCATACACCCTGGAATGTTAATCTAGCGACTTGGATTATCATGCTTGATGATGGTCGTTGGTAGCTTCGGTTTGTTTCGAAACCTTAGAAGCCACGTAAAATAAAATTTTGCATGAACCGATTAGAGGCGTCTAACTTGGTTTTGCAGGATGGTTTGCATGTGCATGTGATGTGGTATAGCAGTGTTCATAATAATTTGATTATGTATGAGATGACTATATGATGTAAATTGATTAACATGACCTGCGTGTCATGATTCGGCATGATGGCTGGAGCCATATGATTGCACTTTAATGACCTGCGTGTCAACCTTATGTAATGCACTTATTTTATTAGCTATAGAGATAGCAATATTATCTGGTGCACCGACAAGGTGGTGGCAATCTTCGCGAAGGTGAATACCGACGTGAATGCCGAAGACGAAGAAATACAAGACTTCTCCGTCGGAAGGGCTATACCATATCATGCTATTATGAATTGCCTGAGATGTTTATCCCTTATGATGCACCCTTCTTGATTGTGCGGTAGTCGCTTTTATTAGGGTGATCTCTCACAAAAATATCAAGTAGTTAGTGTTCTCCCAAGTGTGGCACCGTCACGGCACCTATCTTTTCGGGGTGCGCCGTGTCACACGGGTACGAACGATTAGGGATGTGTGAGGCGGGTGAGTTGAGACCTCGCAGCGAGATCACTTGGTTGTCTTGACGTTCAAGCATGACCGTCATGAGCTCGGAACACACGCATCGAAAGATGAACAAGAGTCGCATGGAAGATGTGATTGGCAAGTTTGCCTACCGGTTGAGATTTTCGTCATCAGTGGTGTTACACCAATGGCGAACAATTGATACGTGGGTCTTGTATCACTCACAATCAATTATGAGAGATATTGATTTGAGTGGGAGCGCACTGTTGAATTAACTTGTTTAATTCTCAGTGCAATTAATTTTGAACACTGTCTAAGTGTGATTTGCATAACAGTTGTAGAAGAATGGCTCGCGTTTCCACCTTTCCTATTAAAATTGAATAGCTGTTTAATATCTGGTTAAAACTTTACGGTTGGTAAACGTAATGTGAGGATTGTCCTCTAGAGTGCCGAGAAGGACTTTGTCCTATCGCATATTTTCGGTATTCTCCCGCTAATGCTATGGATCATGTGACTCACGTCCTTCGATCCAAAAGCTAAAATTCCGTTACGGTCGAGTGAAATATGTTTGCTTCCATGAGACCCGAACTTCAAAAGTTTTGGGATAGTTATGTGATATTCATGGAACTGAAAATTAATTTTTAGATACAAACAAAGGCTGAAAGATATGAGATATCTAAAGCCATGTTTGTTTGCAAACTATTAGTAAAAGTGTTTACTGGGCATTCGACTGATAAGAGAGGGATCCAGAAGAACGCCTGTCATATGATGATGGTGAATAAAACAACAACTTAAAGAGAAAGGAAGTATCCGAAGGGTGTTAGTGAAACTTTCACGCCTAGGAAATCCGGGGCTAACGCCACTCTTAAGTTGGGTGCTTCTTCTGAGAGTAGGAGAAATACTAAAAGTTAAACTGTTAGAAGTATAATGGCAAAAGGATAGAAGACTGGAATATCCAGCTCATGTATGAATGTCATACAGGTTTTTTGATGTATAGAAGTCTGGTCAAAGATATAGTTCTTGGGAATTATGGTTAAACATGTTAATCACTAATTCTTGGGTATTGTGAGTTAATCACAAAGATACCCGCTCGATTGCATTCTGTTGCAACTCGATGTAAGAACTACTATAGCCTGAGAGACTAGCCAGGAATGAGGTTTAGATACACGCAGGGAACATAGTAAATGTTACTATGCCTTCCATCGGTGTATTCCCTATGTATTTACTTTCATAATTCATTTTAGAGTTTCACACTCTAGCCCTTTGCATAAGGTATCTTGCAAGAAGGTTGTTCATAAGAGAACTTTTGATGTTCGGTGTTATGAATAACATAAGGGCCATACTTTCATTATGAATGAGATGTATGTTATGAATATTGATAATAATACATTACCTTTGGGTTTGCTTTCATAATTCATTTAGAGTTTCATACACTCTAGCCCTTTGCATAAGGTATTTTGCAAGAAGGTTATTCATAAGAGAACTTTTGATGTTCGGTGTTATGAATAACATGAAGGGCCATGCTTCCATACAGGATGGGATGTATGCTATGAATATTGATGCAAATATGATACATCCATAACACTGACGCTAAATGTCGCAAGACTAAAAGAATACCACACAAGTGTGGCACTGCATTTGGTCACATTGGAGAAACCCGCATGGAAAATTCCATTATGATGGATTTTGAAGTCGTTTGATTTTGAATCATCTGACACTTGCAACTTTCCTCTGAAAGGTAAAGTGACTGAAATACCGTTCACAGGCCATAAGGAATGAGCAAAGAACATATTGGTAATCATACATTATGATGTGTGTAGTCCAATAAATGTTGTTGCAAGTAGTGGATTTATCTGTCTTCAGAAATGACTCAAGTAGATATATGGATATTTACTTGTTGAGACGTAAGTCTGGATCTTTTGAATTCATTCAGAAGGTTTTCAAAAATGAAGTAGAAGTTATTGTAACAAGAAAATTATGTTTCTGCAATTTGATTGCAGAAAGGAATATTTGAGTTACAAGTTTAGCGAATGTCTGATGAGTTGTGAAAGGGGTTTCGTAACTTGCACCTCCCGGAACACCGCTGCAAGTGGAAAGTCCGTGAAGATGTAATCGAACCATTTATGACATGGTAAGATCAAAGATGACATAAATAAATTTGCCATTACCTCTTTTATAGAGTGATGCTTTAGAGACTGTGGCTTTTACACTGAAAAGAGCTCCATCAGGTCTGTTGAAATAACGCCATGGTGTGGTACGCCCAACCATGTTATATCTTTTCTTAACATTTGGAATATGGGGCTTGTGTAAAAGGTTACAAACCTATTCCAAATCAGACAAGTGCTACTTTGTAAGGTTATCCCAAGTCATTGGGTATTCCCCCACCACTATACCGAGGCAAAGGGTTTTGCCGCAAAACGGTATGCTTTTAAAGAGAATAGTTCTTTCAAAAAGGTGAGTGGGAGGACAGTGCAACTCGACGAGATAAACAGTATCTTCGTCATCAGATCAAAGGAAAGAAACCTTGGAAGTGATTCCGGAGTTTCCTACTGCGACTGATACGGAAGTCTCTACAATAAAATGTATGGACTTCGGTCGAACTTGCAGCTGAACCACGTAGGCAAAGCTCGTGCAAACCTATCAGGTGCGCA
Organism: Elymus sibiricus; assembly: GCA_039707655.1. Taxonomy (NCBI): domain Eukaryota; kingdom Viridiplantae; phylum Streptophyta; class Magnoliopsida; order Poales; family Poaceae; genus Elymus; species Elymus sibiricus. Next base: position 16,922,510 of record CM077672.1, on the reverse strand, counting down.
AACGAGATATTGTTGTTAGACAACAGTATACCTACAATACACAAGGAAGCGTTGATGGGCCCTGACTCCGGAATTGGCTAAATGCCAATACAATCTGAGATAGTTTCCATATATGTGATTCAAGATTAAAATCTTGATACACCTTTCTGAAGACTTAGAGTCTAACGAATATTTATGGAACTAAAAACTGATACGGAAAAAAAATGTTTTATCCATAAAGCTCGACTTGTTGCAATAACAAGTTCAAGGAGTTGACTACGATGAGATTGTTTCACCGTAGCGATGCTTAAAGTCGGTTCGGGTTGAACTAGCAATTAATACATATTTCAATCATGAGATATGAAACATGGATGACAAAGGGATTTCCATCTGATGAAAATGAAACCTAGGACTTGTATGTGATACAGTCCAAAGTAATTTGTCGATCCAGAGGATGCTAGTAAGTATGCAAACTTCAGAGTTCCAGCGATGGACAGAAGAGAGCAATGTGGAGTTGGAATCTTCGTTTTTGATGGAATGGTCAAAGGGGTTTGACTTCATCAAATGGGTATCGAAGATGTTTGTGATTCAAGAAAGTAAGTGGGAGCATAATAATATTTCTAAAAACCTTGTGTACTTGACACATTGTTAATTGGAAATAAATTTCTTGACACGAATTAGGACTTCATTTGAAAATAGTTTTTCAATGAAGTGCTTAGGCTAAATAGCCTCAATATTAGGCATGATGATCTATGGAGATAGATTTACCTAATGGGGCTAAGCAATGAATACATATTGACAAGATGCTAAAACCTTTTAGCATTTAAAAACGCCAAGGAGTGATTCTTGCCGAAGTCACATGGAAAGAGTTTTTGCAAGACTCGGTGTCCCAAAACACTGATGAGTAAAATACATGATGGAGATTCCACACACTCTTGTGTTTGGATTAATCATGTATTCCATGGTATGTAAAAACAAACAGATATGTCCAATACTCCAAAGTTGTTGCGAGTATAGATACCATAGTGATCAAAGTACTGATCATGGGACAACAGTGAAAAATGTCATTAAGTGCTAAGAGTAGTGCTGATGACATGTTTTCTCGCAAGTAGAGATTATGAAGTGCTCGTTGTAAGTGATTACATCGATACAGTCTTCATCAATGCTCCATGCGATTTTCGATTTAAATTGAGGGTTTTGTGTGATACACAATATGGTGGCACGGTAGTTGGAAATTGTTCCAAACAAGATACTGTGGCGAATTCTATAACAAAGGCTAAGTATGTTGATGCTTAAGAAGCGACAAAGAAGTTGTTGAATCATATAGTTCATTCATGAACTTAGTATGGTTCCAAGATGACTTTGGTCAATGGGACACTATTGTAGATAGTTTCTCCATAGCTCAGTCTGAGGAATCAGGTTTCGACCAATGATTCACACATATGCAAGGCCAAGTCCAGACAAAATATGAATTTTGTGAAAGCGTGAAAACGCAAGGATATGCAAAGTTACACACAGAGCTGAAGTCGTCAGATCCGTTGGACATCAGGCTATACCACATGCGAAGCATATTTTACACCAGTATGCCATAGGTGTAAAGTGCATTAGCATTGACTAGATTATTGACTCTAGTTCAAGTGGGAGTCAGTAGGAGATATGCCCTAGAGGCAATAATAAATGTTATTGATTATCTCCCTGTTCATAATTAGGTTTATGTTCCATGCTATAACTGCTATGGTTCTCGAGTCTACAATAACCACGAGGCTCGGAGGAAGACTCATATGCACGTGTGGGATAATAAACGGTAAAATGCATTCCTAGTCAAGCCTCTATGACTAGCTCAAGTATTGCATGATGATCCTGTTTTCCTGATCATGGGCATGGCTATGCCGGCAATTTTGAGGGCACAATTGTTGGTAGAACACTTGTGTTGAATCGACCCGATTGATGTTATGCTATGAGATACATTCGTCATAAGTTTATGGTTAATAACACAGAGAAGTTAATGTTTGCATAATTCCTTAGACCATGAGAGTGTCGAGTTTCTTCATGCTTGCTTCATGAACTTTGGGGTTTGTTAAACGTCATCCGTAAATGGGTGGCTATTACGGCGGCTTACGGGTTCATGGAAAAGTATGTCAAGGGACTTGATAGCTCAAGATTGGGATTTGCTCCTCCGACGATGGAGAGATATCTCTCGGCCCTCTCGGTGTTACGGTATCCATCATCGTCTGGCCAGACACAGGGTGATTTGATCACAGGGATGCCGGAACACGGGAACGAGAAAAGAGAAACATACCGACAACGAGGTAACTGGCATTGTGGACAAGTGTTGATCCACGAGGATGCCGATGTTTCTCACCTCGGGTAATTGTAACATATCGCGAAGCAACAGGAATAGATCACGGCAACTGGAGGTTCACTCGAATATTTATTCGTGTGGGTATAGGGATCGATATGGGTGTCCACGGCTCCGATGTTGATCATTGATCGGAAGGGGTTCCGGGTCATGTCTATGCTTCACCGAACCTATAGGGTCACACGCTTAAGGGTCATCTATCTACTGAATACTAGACAGGGAGTCTGAGAGAAAATCACCGAAAAAGTTTCGGACGCCGGAAAAGTTTCGGACAGCGGAAAAGTTCCGCAGAGAGGTCACCGGATGAGTTCCGGTGAAACTGAAAAGTTGTTTCAGAGGATACCATAAAGTTAAATTGGTTTTGGCACATGCCTGATAATTCTTGGAGGGTGCCAGAATCATTCTGGAAACTTTCTGGAATTTTCCGGGATGAAAACCGGAAATGTTCCGGAGCTGCCGAAACCGCTTCAGATGCTTTTCGCAGATGAAATCACTAAACCGGAATTGTTCCAGCTCGCGTTGAAAATTATTTTGGTGGGTACTAGAATTGTTCTAAGCCCACATGAATATTTTCAGTTCGATCAGACGCTGAAAAATGTCGTCGTGAATAGTGAAAGTGCTTTTTGGGATATTTTTGGAAAGCCACCTTTTGGGGCTTTGCTCCAAAAGATCTTGGGGATGACATGGATGGATAGGGGCCAATTTTGGGGCCCCACATAAGGGTGTGGCCGGCCACATGGTGGACTCCTTCATGGAGTCCCCCTTGTTCCTTGGTTTCACCTTTTAGGTCCTTGGGAAGGACTCCTTTCCATGTGGGTTTTGGGTCTTCTTGTAAAACCACCCTACCCCTTGGGTTTCCTATAAATAGGAGGTGTGTGGGCTGCCATAAGACACACTCTTGCTCTCATACACATAGCCATGCATGATCTGGCATTCTTCTCTCCCTCCCAGCGAAATAGTTTCGTAGAGCCGAAAGGCTGTCTGGGTTCCGGCAGGAACTAGTTCTGGACGGCGAAGCCCTGCCGGATAGATGACACCGTATGTGTGCAACTCTGTAGAGAGATCATAGTTTCGGTCTTAGTTCAAGAGTGCCTCCCAAAGGGCTGTCCGTGTGACCGTCCGTGTTTTGGAGGTCCTCCCGAAGGGCTGTCCGAGTGACAGTCCGAGTTTCGGAGGTCCTCCCGAAGGGCTGTCCGCGACACCGTCCGGGGGACTGTGTGACCGCCTCCCGGAGGGCTGTCCGCGGGGCAGATGAGGGTATACATCCTCGCGGTTGGGAGGTTGTAAAATCCTAGCTGCGGGGATCTGCACCGCCGATCGTCATCGACTCTACTTCCGCTGCGCTACGAGTCGGTAACGAAAGTGATCAAACCTTGTATGCAGTCTCCATAGTGGTCCTGGGCTGGTGCGTAGGTCGGAAATTTTTTGTTTTCTACTGCGTTCCCCAACAAATATATCTCGGAATGGCTATGTAAATGCCATGATAGGTAGGTATGGTGGCTGTTTTGAGGAATATATAAGGAGGCTTATGTGTGATAGACCGTATCATATCACGGGGTTTGGATGCGCCGGCGAAGTTTGCACCGACTCTCAAGGTGAGAAAGGGCAATGCACGGCACCGAAGAGGCTAGCAATATGCGGAAAGGTGGGAGTGCGTAATTGTCCATGAACTCACATTAGTCATAAAGAACTCATATACTTATTGTGAAAGTTTTATTAGCCATCGAAGCAAAGTACTACTCGCATGCCCCTAGGGAGGAGGTTGGTAGGAGTTAACCATCGCGCGCCCCCGATTCAAACAGCACAAAGGATTTCAATCAGACATAAATATGCTCACGCATCCCCGTCATGCCATGTCGGACACTTAAATGAGTAGTCATAACAAGCTTTAATATTGATATTCTTACTAACCAATGATCATGAACCAATACCCTTTCATATTACTACATCAATATAATTAAATCACACGCTTCATATTTAGTGATCTACATGAAAGTTTTTATTATATCCCTCTTAGATACCTAGCATTTTCTGACTAATCTTATAACCCGTGCTCATTACCACTTCCTATTTAAGACTCTCAAAAAGATTTAAGTGAAGCATGAGAGTGCAATTATTTCTATAAAATATAACCACCGCCATGCTCTAACAAGTATAAATGAAGCACAAGAGCAACTGCCTAGCTCAAAAGATATAAGTGAAGCACATAGAGTATTCTAACAAATTATGATGAATGTGTGTCTCTCTCAAAAAGGTGTGTCCAGCAAACAATGATTGTGGCAAACTAACAAGTAAACAAAATAAAACTATGGCACAAGACGCTCCAAGTAAAACTCATATCATGTGATGAATAAAAATATAGCTCCAAGTAACATACCGATGAATTGTGGACGAAAGAGGGGATGCCATCCCGGGGCATCCCCAAGCTTAGACGCTTGGGTCTTCCTTGAATATTACCTTGGGGTGCCTTGGGCATCCCCAAGCTTAGGGTCTTGCCGCTCCTTATTCCTTTACTCATCGTGATCTCACCCAAAACTTGAAAACTTCAGCACACAAAACTTAACAAAAACCTCGTGAGATCCATTAGTATAATCAACAAATCATAAATTTTTGGTACTGTTGTAAACTCATTCATAATTAATCTTGCATAATACCTACTGTATTCTAACTTCTCCATGACTTATACCCCCCGATATAATCCATAGCATCATTAAAATAAGCACACTATGCAATAAAAAACAGAATCTGTCTAAAACAGAACAATCTGTAATGATCTGAATAAAAACCATACTTCTGTAACTCCAAAAATTCTGAAAAATTAGGAATACGTATACAATTTGTATATCAATCATCTCTAAAAATTTCAGCCAATTCCAACATTCCAGTAATTTATAGCATTTTCTGTACTGGAAGCAAAATTTTCTGTTTTTTCACAGAATCAAGTTAACTATCATCCAAACCATCCTAAAGGCTTTACTTGGCACAAACACTAATTAAAACATAAAAATATAACCATTACAGTATCAATAATTGTGTGAACACACACAAACAGAATGTAAAAGCAAAAATTTAAGATAACTATTGGGTTGCCTCCCAACAAGCGCTATTGTTTTATGCCCCTAGCTAGGCATAATGCATTGTTTCAAGTATTGTCATCCTTCACATTGATTCCATAGGTGTCCCTCATAATAGATTCATATGGTGGTTTAATTTTCTTCCTTGAGAAGTGTTCCATCCCTTTCTTCAATGGAAATTGAAATCTTATATTTCCTTCTTTCATGTCAATAATAGCACTTATGGTTCGTAAGAAAGGCCTACCAAGTATTATAGGACAAGACGGATTACATTCAATATCTAGCACAATAAAATCCATGGGCACATAATTTATATTTTATGTAATAAGAAAATCATTAATTCTACCCAATGGTTTTTTAATAGTTGAACCCACTAAATGCAAGTTAAGGGAACATTCATTCATATCGGTGAGACCTAGAACGTCACATAAAGTTTTTGGTATAGTTGAGATGCTAGCACCTAGGTCACACAAAGCATTACATTCATAATCTTTAATCTTTACTTTAATAGTAGGTTCCCATTCATCTTGTAATTTTCTAGGTATTGATACTTCCAATTCTAGTTTTTCCTCATGAGCTTTAATCATAGCTTCGACAATATGTTGAGTGAAAGATTTATTTCTTTCATAAGCATTAGGTGAATTCATCATGGATTGCAACAAGGAAATACATTCAATCAAAGAGCAATTATCATAATTAAAGTCCTTATAATCCAAAGTAGTGGGCACATCACTATTTAAAGTTTTGACCTCTTCAAACCCACTTTTATTGTTTTTATCATTAAGATCATCACCCTCCAACAATTGGCACGCCTTCTAGCTAAAGTTGACTCATCTCCAGTCCCTTTTTCATCAAGTTTTATATTTCTAAAAAAAATTCAATAGGTGAAACACCAATCATTTTAATATCTTCATCATGATTATGATAAAAACCAGGTGGAATCGCTTTTTCTAGGAATTCTCGTTTAGCTCTCAACCTAGCGATTCTTTCTCTACTTTCATTCATGGAGACTTGAATAGACTTTAGGGATTCAGTAGCATCATTTTTATGTGGCATAATTTTAATTTTAAGAGTTTCCACGTCATGAGCAATTCTATCCATGTTTCTAGCCATATCATCAACCTTATGCAGTTTTTCTTCTACCATGGCATTAAAAGCTTCCATAGGTTGCTACTCAGAAAATTCCCTCCGGTAATAGTATCAAGCACAAATCTATACCAAGTAGTAACACCCACATAAAAATTGCGAAGTAGAATGGTAGTGAATTGCTTGCGAGTTGATCTATTTTGAGCATTGCAAATCCTATACCAAGCATCTTTGAAACTCTCTCCTCCCCTTTGTTTAAAATTAAGCACTTCATTTTCAGGGGTAGAAGTAACAAGTGAAGAACTAGCCATAGCAAACTAACAAACAAAGAAAGCAGGAAAACTAGCAAAGTAAAATATTTTTGTGTTTTTGATTTTTTTTATAACAAGACTAATAAAAGTAAATAAAAACAAATGCAAGTAAATGATAATTTGTGTGAAGTGCATGTCATGTGGCTCCAGCCATCATGCCGTACTGTGACGCGCATGTCACTTAAACATTACATTGCATAACAATCTCATACATAAACTCATTATCATGACGAAGGCTATACCACATCACATGCATCCTGCAAAACCAAGTTAGACGTCCTCTAATCGGTTTTAGTAAAATTTTATTTACGTGGCTTCTAGGGTTTCGGAAAACACTAGCTACCTACGTCTACCATCAAAGTATGATTATTCTTGTTGCTAGATTAACTTTGCGAAGTGTGTGAGGGAAGAGACTTAATGAAAAATCTCTAGCCCCACACTAAACTTTGTCAATACGCGTGACCCCCGTGTAGATCAACATCTACATGCCCTCTCGTGTTTGTGGTTGTTCACTATTCTTGATTATGATGTAGCCCAAAGAAGTGTTAGCAGATCGTTGACAGCTAGAGTCAATCGATTGTCAGAACTTTGTAGAAAGCTATATCATGCCGCCAATGAACTAAAACGAAGCAACACTCGAGGGAAGTGCTACTTGTGAGTTGCGTTGGGATTTTCCCCGAAGAGGAAGGGTGAAGCAATATAGTAGCGATAAGTATTTCCCTCAGTGAGAACCAAGGTTTATCGAACCAGTAGGAGAATCACACAAGCACCACGTCAACAACACCTACACACACAAGAGCAAATACTTGCACCCAACGCCAACAAGAGGGTTGTCAATCCCCTTGACTCGTTACTTGCAAGGATCAAATCTGATAGTGATAGATATATAAATTGCAAAGTAAAATAAAAGAAAGTAAAATTGCAGCAAGGTAAATTTTGGTTTTAGTAATATGATAAAATAGACCTGGGGGCCATAGTGCTCACTAGAGGCTTCTCTCTCGAATAGATAGCACACGGTGGGTAGACAAATCGGATCCCAACAAACACACCGCAAAAGAGGATTACATCAGATAGATCTCCGAGAGGATCAAGGAGAACATTGTATTGAAGATCGGAGAGAGAGAAGAAGCCATCTAGCTAATAACTATGGACCCGTAGGTCTGTGGTAAACTACTCACACATCATCGGAAGGCAGCAAGGTTGATGTAGAAGCCCTCCGTGATCGATTCCCCCTCCGGCAGATTACCGGAAAAGGCCTCCAGATGGGATCGCGGAAGAACAGAGGCTTGCAGCGGCGGAAAATTTTCTTATGGTTACTCTCTGTTGTTTTGGGGATAATTAAGGATATATAGCTTTGGAATTAGGTCGGTTGGAGTTACGGAGGGCCCACGAGCTCGGGGGGCACGCCTACCCCCCAGGGTGCGCCCTGTGAGCTCGTGGCCCATCCGTACATCTTTTGGCCACCTCCTGAAGCTTCTAGGGTTTCTTTAGGTCCAAAAATAACCCCCGTAAAGTTTCATCGTGTTTGGACTTCGTTTGGTATGGTTTCTCTGAAAAGGCCAAAAACAGGAAAAAAAACAGGAACTGGCACTGGGCACTGAGTTAATAGGTTAGTCCCAGAAAATGATATAAAATTGCATCAAAAGTATCTATGATTGATAATATAATAGCATGAAACAATCAAAAATTATAGATACGTTGAAGACGTATCAGGAAGCAAACAAGAACATCAAGTAAAAGATTTCATCTAACACAATAGATCTTATCTTCTACTCGTACAATTTTATTAAGCTCTAGAACTCATCTAGTTCTTAATTCTTTTTAGCAATAGATCAAATTCATTACTAAGAACTTTGTGCAATACCCTCACAATCACATGTGATCTAGATCAAAACCTGCATCTACTCATAGAACCGCTCATGATGCCACTGCTGGGAAACGTAGAAGAAAAGAAAAAAAATCGCCCTACAATCACGATTCCAGGAGCACTATCAAGATGCATTAGAGGTTTATATCGGATCGTTACCAACTTCAAGTTGCAGCGGAAGAAGAGTTGGTGTAGATCATCGAAGAAGTCCCTCGAACCGTTCACAAATGATCCCTCGAACCGAAGACCGAAAGCACGGCCTCTCTACGGATTGCAGGCGTACAGGCTTCACGATCCGGCAGCGCTTCGCCGTCCAGAGCTAATCGTCGCCGGAGAATTAGAGGGAGAAGAAGAGAACCTCGCAGGGATTCTCTATTATGAGGATTAGAGAGAACTAGGTCTAGCTCTAATCTAGATCAACTCTAAATTAGAACTAGAACTAGAGAACTAGATGAGGCTCCAAAAACTTATGTGTTCCAAGAGGCAAAGTCCTCTAGTATATATAGGTTGAGGTGAGAGGGAGGGGCGCAACAAGGGGAGGAGGACTCCTCCCCCTTGCGCCGGCCCTAGGGGGTGGAGGAGTCCTCCTCCACCTCCAATTCGGGCCCCCAAGGCGTCCAATAAGGCTAAGGGGGAGCGCCACATATGTTATTGGGCCCTAGGGCCCAATAACTCTCCACCACTAGGCCTTTTAGTATTTTCGTTAGCCCGTTGATATTAAATTAATTCTAAAAGCCTCCTAATCATTATTAGAACATTTTATTATTAATTTAACATCTCCAGAAATATTTTTCACCTATATATCAATTCCCGGTATTACCGGTAAACCCCGAAACTCTTCCGGTAACTCCGAAACGCTTCCGGTTTCTCTCGAAACTATTTCTAATATTCCCGAAACTATTTTGTGAATATTTTCTCATAACTCTTACTCCACTAATACTCAACAGATCGTGATTACCTTAAGTGTGTGACCCTGTAGGTTCGGTAAAACATAGGCATGAACGAAACTGCCTTTCGTTCAATGATCAATAGCGGAACCGTGGACATCCATATTGACCCCTATGAATACAGGAATGATATTCGAGTGAACCTTTGGTTATCATATGCTATTCCTTTTGCTTCACGATACTTTACAAAACCCGAGGTGAGATATATCGGTATCCGCTTGAGTCATTCTCATGCTCATTATACCGGTCTCCTCGTTTCTGGTTTTGTTCTCTTCTCGTTTTACATGTTCTGGCATCCCTGTGACTTAGTCACCTGTATCTGGCCAGACGATGATGGATGTCGTCACACCGAGAGGGCCATAAGAATATCTCTCCATCGTCGGAGGAGCGAATCCTACTCTTGAGCTATCAAGCCCCTTGTCACACTTTCCGATGTACCTGAAAGTTGTCGTTATGATCACCGTATTACAGATGACGTTTGAGCAACCCCAAAGTCCATCGTCCGGTATGAAGTGACTACGATACTCTCATGGTCTAAGGAACTAAAGCATACATTAACTCTCCGTGTTATATCAATAGACTTGTGACGATAACATCTCAAAGTATAACAAACAAGTTGGGTTAATTCAATATGATCGTTCTTCTAACATCATACTCTCAATGTTGTTGGCATCCTCATTACGCTTAACCAAATACCCATGATCAGGAAAACATGATCATCACACAACACTTGAGCTAGTCCTAGAGGCAAGACTAGGAATCAGGTTTACCGTTTATCATTCTACACGTGCATATGAGTTTTCCTCCGAATCACATATTCAAGAATCACAGCAGTTATAGCATAAAATATAAACTCTTAATTATAAACGTGAAAATATATAATACAAATATTATTGCCTCTAGGGCATATTTCCAACATTTGCATGCCCACGCGCTGGCGAAACTTCGGCGGCGAAATCCTGCGCCAATATATTGGCGTGGCCGATTTTGGCAGGGCTAGACTGGGCGTGAACCAAACAGGCTCCTCATGACTGGAAAAAAAACTGAATAGTAAGACAGTGCTTGTTGCCTTAAATATAAAGATAATTGAGGCAGTAAAGATGAATTACCAATGAATACTACAAACAGAAACTGAAGAAATTAGAGATGAACCAACTAGAAAAATGATGGACTGACAAAACCAATGCCCTTCCTCATTACCAAACCAAAACACTGTACTGAAAAAAAATCTCAATATACTCGGGCTATACACCATGTTCCCCGAATATATGTTGTGCTACATGCCGTCATGATATAAAAAAAATAGACTAAACCAAAACAGAGACAAAATTACTGAAGAAAGACAAACTCAAGATTGAGTAACGGGTTGGCAGGAGAAATCATCCCTCCACTAACGGGTTTGAGTTTTCTGGATATGGTACAATGCCCCAGGAAAATTGTGGAGGGCTACAGCTGTTGGGCTATGCTGGTCATCTAAGAGAAGCTACATGACAAACAGGAATTTGTATATATCCCCGAAATGAATCTGGAAGCTGAATGACCGTTGATAGAGAGAAAGATGACTGAATAAACAAGACTAGAAAATGATTGGATAGTAAGATGACTAAAGAAAAACTGAAAACAAAGATTCTAAAAACACAGAAAACTGAGTAGCTGGAGATAGAGAGAAAAGAGGACTGAATAAACATGACAGAAAGGTGGTTGAATAGTAAGATGACTCAAGAAAAACTGAAAAGTGAAGGATTGAAGACAGAGAAGAGGATTGAAAAAACAAACACGTACTAACGACTGAACAAAGAAGACTGAAAAAAATGAAATAGTTACTGCTGACTCATAAAATGAAGAGCAAAAGTAGGTATTGAAAGAAATTGAAAATAATAATAATAACGAAACCTGAAAGACTGAGAAGCAAGACATTTTGAAGGAATTAGTGAAACTAAAAAACTGAAGGATGAGGGTCTAAATTTCATTTTATCATTCAGTTATATGAATGAGAATACAAAACTTATGAAACTGAAGAAAAAACAAAAAAAAATGAGAAGACTAATAACTGAAGAAGAAAGAGAGACCGATGACTGAGCGACAAAACTAAGGAATAGAGAACGCTGAAACAAGATAAACGTGTAGAGTGCCCTGCAGCCTGGAGGAAGTGCAGAAAGAGCTTCTGTTGACTGGATTGAAACTCTTTTAAGGCAAGACAACAACCAAGATTGATTCAATGAATGGTTTATCTATCTATCTATGATAGTTTGATGGATGCAGTTACAAAATAATGGCGAATGTGTGCAGACAGGAAAGGAATGGATACAAATAATGGAGGAGCAATTACCATTGACTGATCAACCAAAAACTGAAGCAATGCATATAAGACACAATCACTCTTTTTCTCAGTGTTCACTCTTTGATAACCCCACCTGTCTCAAATAGAAATGCGGCAAAGATCTTCATGTTCTTTGGGTGCATAGCGTTGATACTGCAGCGAAAAACATTTGTCAATAATGGACATCAAAACATTAACAGAGAAACCTATATCAATGAAGAAAAGAACGATATATCGGTCAGATGGTGCCTTACCCACGGATGCGGACCACAAAATAGCAGCTTGCGTCGGCACTGCACATAGAAAATGCACATTCATCATATCTTGTCCTACTCACAACAGCCACATTAGCATATGCTATAATTAGAAGTTTGAACTCTTTACTTAAAGCACAATTGTTTAATGATTCCAGCAGCAACAAAAACAAACATCTAAATGATCAGTCAAGCTAGAGTAGACCTATGTGATGCCGGTATAGAAATTGGACTACAATAGACACTTATAGTGGAAAAAGTAATAACCAAAAGAATCAAAGGAAAACTCAAATTGGACTACAGCGGACACTTTGCATGTGGCACTCTAGTCAATTGGATTGGTTGATTTGGTTGCTGCTGCCAATGGTTCTTGGCGTTTGAATGCAGATAAGTTTGTTTGTTATTCTTATTTGAAATGCAGATATCTATTAACTTGCAATTTGCACAAAATATTCTCAACCCCCGTGATGAATCTGAATAATGTTACAGCAGAGGATGCACAACTGAAGCCATAATTAACCACAAGATTGAAACATCCGCCGCAAATAATCGACGCTAAAACCCACATAGAAATGAGCCAGAAAAAACCACCACCACTTCCAACCTCCCAAGAACACAAAATGTTGTGATAACCCTCGATCTGAAAAAATTGTTGAACTATAGCTCATTTCCATGACTAATCGAAACAAAAATCATACACGGGACAGAAAAAATATGAGCCAAATTACAAAAAAAGAGGGGACAAAATCCCTAAGGGGGGAGGCGAGGGGATCAATGAGCAAACTAATAGAGGGAGAGGGGGGCAGAAGCCCAACAACAACCGAGATCCAACACCGCGCACGCGGGGGACAGAACAAGCCACAGCGAGGCGCTGAGATGCGTGCATGTGAACATAGGAGAGCTGGGGGAAGAAGGGGGGGGGGGGAGTGGATGCAGTCGGCGTTACGCCGCGGCGACTCTCGCCGGCAGCGCAGCGCAGACGACGAGAAAACGCAGAACAGGGGAAGACCGCTGGTCACGCCCCCGCGTACCATCAATCTCTCATGGCGCGCCCGCTCCCCCGTCCATCTCCTACCCCCCGGCGCGACTGCGAGCAGCTCGTCCCCTCCCCGAACAGAAGCCCAACAACAACCGAGACCCGACACCACGCAGGCGGGAGACAGAAATGAGGCACAGCGAGGCGCTGAGATGCGTGCAGAACGGACGGCTACAAAAACGACCTGACGCCAATTGAAAATCAGACGTGTGAAAAATAGGAAAAGTGTTGTTTTTTTCTTGCAAACATTAATTGCATCTCTTTCTTGAGTCAGACAATCCAGATGAACTTGGATATTTTCCCTTGCCCAAACATCATCATCCGCAAGTTCTGGAACCATTAGTATGAAGTACTTGTATGGCCTAATGAATCTGCATATTTACCATGAAGAAAACCATTAGAGTAACAGAGATGTCACCTTAAGAACAACGGACTGAAACACGCCAAGGTTCTCGACATCTTGGATGTGATGCAAGGAGAAACAGAGCGGTCGACCCTGCCGATGCCTCCTTCGCGTCAGGTTTCACCGCAGTGCGGGGCTTCATACAGGACCACCAGGTCACCGACGGGGCCACGGAGAGCACGAGGAGCACGACGATGAAGAAGGCCCAAACGACCTCGCCGCCGCCACGATGCTGGTGAGTTCGGAGGCCAGGAGGTAGATCGTGATGGCCAGCGCGACTGTAGACGTAAACCGGCGCGCATCGGCCTCGTCCCCGTCCATTTCAGCGCCAGTAACGCGCTCCTCACGGTGGAACACCATGGCGACCCGATGCACACGGCGGCCGACACGATGGCGACTTGGCGAGCATGACGAGGAACAAGGCCAGGTCATCGTCAGTAGTGCGGATAGGGAGGGCCAATTCTGATGGCGGCGGTAGCGCGGTTGCAGGCGGTGATGGGGGAGCAGTTTTTCTTGGCCCTAGCAGATCATGGGTGTGTCGTGTGGGGAGGACTGGAGGGTCGCACGAGGGGAGAAACCTGAGGAAGGAACAACGTGTGCCCTTGTCCAGCGACAGTTGGGGATCGTGAGGTGTGCGTGCGTGGGCATGACTGTTTCTTTTTCTTTTTTTTTGTATATAAACCGGGGGTGGAAGTGGGGCGGTGAAAAAAATCTTTGGGTGGAACGATTGAGGAGGGGGTCGTAGGAGGTGGTCGAACGATACGACGGCAGATCCCCTTTAATAATATATTTGATCATTCGTCAAGTGCAACATACACACAGTTCACGTCCATGTCGTGGAAAGCACTGGTGTCGTTCTCACTCTCTCATAATCACTATGCACACTTCAGATGTCCCTTGTAATTTTCGAATGTACGTGCCACATATTGTTTATGGTTGCCTTGTGTTTCCTTCATACAATGATCACCGCACGCGCCTCACGTCTCTTTTCTTGCAGTCATGTAAACATAATGCACGAGAAAATTCATGTGTACACAAAACATAATCTGATTGTATTCCAAACATTAAAAGATTGTTTCCACTTGAAACGAGTTTGCAGAAAGCTTTATTCTTGGAAATAGTATGCATGGAAGAAAGTAACCACAACTAACGTATTTGACTTTATATTTATGGACACTCTTAAGATATTCTGGTACAATATGAAGGGTATTATATCCAACTTCGTTTCCAAAATATAACAAAAACTACCCCTCCACTCGTACCCATGTTGCATGAGCAACATATGTTGTTACCGTGAAAATGATTGCCAAATATCCACTTATATCCCAAATCACATGTCCAGTGTTTCAAAAAAAAATATCACATGTCCAGTAACATCTAATAGGAAATATAAGTAAAAAAAATTAAAAAGAAAAATGTCACAGCGGTACTGCCACAGTTCCCGCTACTTAGCACCTCCTTCACCAACCACTTATCACCTCTCAGCATTTAGACCCTCACCACTGTCACCATCGAAATCCTGTGGACCTACAATACCCCAAATCCAAAGCCCCTCTCCGAGCGGCGATGGCCCAGTCCCCATGTGGTCGATGCACGCCTCACCATGACAACAACAACAACAACAACAACAAATATTTTGTAATACCTTCTTTGCGTTGTTAACATCACGATTTCTGGGCAGTATCTTCGTACTGTCAAAAGTGACTGTTGGAGCTATAATTTGGCTGATGGGTATTTTAATAGGCCAAATTAATTAATTTATTGATTAAGCTGATCAGCTGATATATTGCTCAAGTGTTACAACATGTATTTTGCATGGATTGGCAGTTACATGGGATAAGTCCTGCCCAGATCCTGGTTTACGTCGAGCTAGTACGCTACCAAGGACAAATCCTAGCCGGACGCCAAGCTAAAGTTTCAGGTAATCCTGTGTTGACACCAGATTTTGTCATGGTCAAGAAATTAATTAAGATTGCCTCAAATGGAAAAGTTCTCAACAAGAGAAAGTTTGATATCGTCAAAATGAGAAACTTTGATGTTTGGGTCATCACCATCTGGTCTAATCTAGAGGGCCGAAACTGTACTCGAAGTGCCAAAATTTTGTATTCAAAGTACTGTTCGGCCGATTACGCCTCCAAGACGGCTTCCTATGAGAAAATGATCTACGCGGATTGTCTTCGTCTCGTCGAATCGGTCGATTTTGATATATAAATCGTCTCAATCCGAGGTCATATGCAACCTGGAGAGACAAAATAAGATCAGGCTGAAGTTTGGGTCGGAAAATCCGAGTAAAAAGGCTTGCCGGCAAAGTGGTTGCCGGCCGTGGAAAAAGCTTGCCGGCTGAAAAGCTTGCCGGGCAAAGAGCTTGCCGGGTGAAAAGCTTGCCGGGTGAAAAGCTTGCCGGCCGAGTAAAAAATGTCAGTTTTGGGCAATCTGACCAGAAGCTGAAGACGGACTCAAACGATTATCTAGATGGCCTTGTATGGAAAAGTGTTCTACATGAAAGTTGTGCGTATCGTCGAAACGGTCAACTTTGCTTTTGGAGTCATCATCATTTGAGATAATATACGGCCTGCAAAATCTCTACAAAACTCGGACAGCCTAGTCAGCCACAGGACCAAATCCGACTGGATGTTGAAGATGACCTCCTGGAGTATTGAAGATGGCATTATTTGGAAAAGTGATCAACAGAAGAATTTTTCGTCTCGTCGAAACGATTGATTTGGATATAAAAAACGTCTCAATCGGAGGTCGTATGCAGATTCTATAGTCCGCGCAAGGAGCAAGATAGAAATTTGGGCCAGATTCAGGTTGAATCCGAGTTAGACTAGAGCTAGGACTCTAGGACGTGAATTGATGTAATTTTCTTGTAAGGAAAGCTTAGATGAATCATTTGCTTGTACGGGAAGTCCAGCCGCCTCTTATATATGTTGGGGGTGACGGCCGATTGAACAACACACAATCGATCTATATCCAATTCAATTTACTGTTTTCACGTACCTTTGCTTTCGTTTACTATCTTTCTCGCCGAGCTCTAGAAACCCTAGGACGCGGTTCATCTTTGCTGTTTTGCGCCGTAAAGCAGTCGTCCTCCTCTCCGAAATTGAGGAACCCCTTTGTTGCTTTGCTCGAAAAGCATCCGCCCCTCGCCACGAAAGTGCGAGGATTATCTTGTGTTGCGCGGTGCAATTTTCTACGCCAACACAAATTGGCGACTCCGCTGGGGACACGAAGAACGCCGAGTACTTCCAATCTGCTCGGCGACAAGAAGAACAAGGGCAACATCCACTCGGACAAGATGACCACCGATCCCAATAACAATAGCAACATCAGCCCAGACAACATCATCCCTGCCGCAATGGAAGATCTCTCGGAGGAAGACCGGCTGGAGATTGAACGTGTACTTGGAGAGCAAAGGAAGATGATGCTGGCGGGATTCCAGAAGACTCGGAACGGTGTCATCAAGAAAGTGGCTACGCCAAGCGCTATGCCGAGTATTTCAGATCTACTCGGTACTGAGGTAAAACAATCAAACGAAGACCTTGCTCATCTAATTGATGCATCCGTAGCTAGCAAATTTGGATCCAACATGGCAGATACGATGCACACACTTTCCAAATCCATGGCTGATAAATTTGAAGAGCTTAAAGAGCAATTTAGTAAAGATTTAGGGATTGGTTTATCTCATCATGCTCAATCGTTAGGGCAGCATGTTGAACGTGAGTACTATGATAAAAGACCGATGCATATGGAACATAACCGAGTAGTTAACATGTCTAGTAATGTTCATATGCCAGGTGCATCGGCTAACATAGATCAAACTCATGTTGCTCTAAATAATGATCAAAGTGGCCGGAACCATGCTAGTGGTTCGGCCCATAATTTTATTCCTAATGCTGCTCCTCCTATGGTTTCTACTTCGGTTGCACAAAATTACAACAGCAACAACCGAAGTAGGGTTTTGAATTCAAATCTGCAGCAGCCCTACTATCAAACAGTAGCATATACCACACCACCGAGTTACAATCAACTCGGAGCAAACTCACCACCGAGTTACAACCAACTTGGTGTAAACCCGCCGGGTTACAATCAACTCGGTATGAACCCTCACCGAATTACAAATAACTCGGAGACTATGCTGCCAGCTGCCAGTACCGGGATTCCATATGGGTCGGTACTTGATTCACATGTTAATGGTCCTCCGTTGCAAACTTCATATGCTCAAACATTTATGCCGGAGTATCCACCACATGCTGCTATTCCACAAACACATGCTCCATCATCTAGTGATAGTTGGAAAAATCAGTTGGTTGACATACTTAGAGAGTACGGTTTAGCATCGAAAGGTACAACACGTGCCTACCAGAAACCATACCCCGAGTACTTTGACTCCACTCCTTATCCTCGTGGTGTTAGGATCCCTGACTTTGTTAAATTCACCGGGGAAGGTGGTAGATCTACCGTTGAACATGTGGGACAGTTCTTAGCACAATGCAGTGAGTTTGGTAACTCGGATATTTATAGAGTTAGGTTATTTCCTTTGTCTCTATTCGGCACTGCATTCACTTGGTTTTCATCCCTTGCTCCTAACTCTATTTCTTCATGGGTACAATTAGAGCAGCGATTTCATGAGTACTTCTATAGCGGTGAAACTGAGCTTCGGCTTTCCGACCTAACTATGGTTAGGCAGAAGCATAATGAGCAGGTGCATGATTACATTAGAAGGTTTAGGGGTGTAAAGAACCGCTACTACAGCTTAACTATAGCCGAAAAGGACTTGGCTGATCTAGCCTTTTCGGGTTTGCTTGCTCACATTAAAGATAAGCTAGAAGGGCAGGAATTTTTAGATGTCAACCAAGTGTTACAGAAGGCTTTGGCGCAGGAAAACCGAGCTAGGGAAGTTAAGCAATCTAATCGGTTTAGGGATAACAAAAACAAAGATAAGGTTACTCCTGCTGTTAACACTTTAGAGTGTGAAGGTGACTCGGCTAGTGATGATGAGGTAGACATATGTGTAGCCGAGTGGATCCAAACGCCAAAGTCCAAACCTTTTGCGTGTCCTGCCTTAAAACCCACACCTGCTAAGAGAGAGGAGATTAAATATACTTTTGATGTTAGCAAGTGTGATAGGATCTTTGACATGCTATTGCAAGGGAAACAAATAAGATTGAGAGGAGGTCATGTGATCCCATCTCCGGAAGAATTGGGACGAAGAGCTTACTGTAAGTGGCATAACTCATTTTCACATACTACTAATGACTGTAATATTTTTCGTCGACAGGTGCAATCGGCCATCAACGAGGGACGATTGACATTCACAAAGGATGCCAAGATGAAGCTCGATAGTGATCCTTTCCCTATTAATGTGATCGAGTTTGAAGGCAAGAAGATGCTAATTCGGTTGGATCAGACCGAGTCAGCCAAGAAAAAAAATACTGTTGATGAGAATGCTCCACCAAGGATGATTAAACCCAAGAATCCAGAGGTCGGAGTATGGAAGGTCAATGGAAGGAAAAAAGCAAGGTCCAAGACCAAAGCCAACTGTTAACATGCTGTTGGAAAAATACACTTCACGTAGAAACAGCAACGTGTTCAATCGGCTTGGAAGAGTTAAGCATCCGAGGTCTCCTCCTGGACCTAACGATCATGAGCATTGGGGGAGGAATTCATATGAGCAACAGCCGTGTTTCCCAATGGAACCGGCTTATTGGGGATGCCCACCTCCTATGCATCCACATTTTCCTCCGTGTCCTCCGTGGGGGTTTAATTCTTGGGCTTCATATCCTATGGGGCCACCGGGTTATTTTCAGCCAGAATGGAATCAGCCGAGTGCTATGTACAGGGGACCAGTGCATCAGAAAAGAACTCGGTTCAATGAAGACACGATTCGTGGGAATCGGTCACCGGTGCGCCAGGTGGGTGGCAGAAACAGTACTGGTCGCGGGCTCACTTGGGTGCGTAAGTCTGCAAAAGAACTCGGAGAAGGTGAATCGGCTGGAGTTGCTGAGAACAATTCAGGAAGAGAGGGTACTGGCGAGCCGAGAGATAGCTCGGTTCAGAGAAAAACTGCCGATCCGGATATTGTGTCCTCCAGTGCAACTCGGAAAGCTGGATCGGTTGGCGTGATTATCGATCCACTCATCAAAGAGAACAGTTCACGTGCATCCCCTGGTCAGTCTCCAGTTACTTTTGGCTTGTTCAATCAAGATGGGAACCCGAATTCCAGCGGGAGCCAGAAGTTTGCAATAGGGGGTGTGTCTCATCATTGGAAGGACATTCCTGTTACTCGGTACAGGCCAAGGTACTCGGGTGGCTGTCAATACAGGCCGAGTTACTTGGGAGGCAGCCAATATAGGCCGGGTAACCCGGGGATCAACATGACAGCACGTCAGGATAGGCCGAGTAACTCGGGGGGCAGCAGAACTAAGTCGCTCGCTTCAGGAACCCAACCAGGGCCGAGTAACTCGGGGGGCAACAAGATTTGGTCACTTGCGCCGGGGACTAAACCAGAACCTCAATGGTGTCCGACAGGACTGAATCACACTCAGAAACGCCGAGTGCAGCGGCTGCGAGCGTTGGAAATCAGAGAGGATATAGCCGAGAAGAAGCGGGACGAGCTATTCAATAAGGAGAAACCAATAATACCCCGACTGGCGTGGAAAGAAAAGCGCGTATCGAAAGAGGGAAATGCAGTTGCCGATAACTCGGTTGATGCTCCCGCAGGCTCGGTTGATGCAGTCACCAATTATTCGGAAGATGCCGCCCACAATCCGGAAGATGGTGGCAACAACTCGGAAGATGATGGCAAGTACTCAGACGATGACATGGCAGATGACAAGGCTGACGGCGTCAACCCGGAAGGTAATACCAACTCGGAGAATGGCAATACATTCACTGATATGGATATTAACATGGTTTTTGCATTGCCCGCCGAGTTCCGTGCACCTGAATCTGAAGTTGCCGAGTTAGTTCTTGGGCCGAGTAAGGCTATGTTTGAGAAACCAGAGAAGCCCGACCAGCACTTGAAGCCGTTATTCATCAGGGGACATATTTATGGCAAGCCCATTGGGCGCATGCTTGTTGATGGCGGCGCAGGTGTTAATATCATGCCTCTTTCGGTGTTTTCCAAGCTGAACCGAAAGGAGAGCGAGCTAATGAGGACCAACATGGGACTCAGTGGGTTCTCAGGAGAGCTATCTGAAGCCAAGGGCGTTATATCTATGGAGCTTACAGTCGGAAGCAAGACATTGCCGACTGCTTTCTTTGTAGTTGATGTCAAAGGCTGATACAATGTTCTGTTGGGGCGTGACTGGATTCATGCGAATTGTTGCATCCCATCTACTTTGCATCAGTGCTTAATTCAATGGGTAAATGATGATGTGGAGGTGATTGGGGCAGACAACTCAACTTGCATAGCCTTGACAGAAGCGTCGGTTGATTGGCAACTCGGTGATATGCAATGCTTGACCGGTAGAGATCTATCGGACTATGACTACATTAGTATAGGTAGAGATGGTTTTGTACCTGTAAATGTACAGCCGGCTGATGTAGCTCGACTTAATGATCTATCTATGTAAATGATGAATAAAGAAGATAGCATTAAATGGTTACAAAAACGTACAGAAGAGTATCGTTCCGGAAAGAACGATATGCATGAAACTATTGAAGAATTTGAAGACATGGACAAGCTTGGGCATGGGTTCTCATCGGCTGATCCACTTGAAGAAATAGACATTGGTGATGGAAGCACTCCGAGACCTACATTCATCAATGCTAACTTAAAGGCCGATCAGAAAAGCAAGGTAACCGAGTTACTTAAAGAATTTGTTGATTGCTTTGCTTGGAACTATACCGAGATGCCTGGCTTAAATAGAGATTTAGTGGAACAAAGATTACCTATCAAACCTGGTTTTAGGCCGTATAAGCAACCCCGTAGAAATTTTAATCCTGACATGTATGACCGCATCAAAGAAGAAGTTGATCGGTTGATAAAAGCAGGGTTTATTCGGCCATGTAGATATGCAGATTGGGTGTCTAACATTGTTCCTGTTGAAAAGAAGAACACTAGCAAAATTAGAGTATGTGTTGATTTTAGGGACCTGAATAAGGCTACTCCGAAAGATGAATATCCTATGCCTATTGACGACATCCTTATTAATAATGCTTCGGGACATAGAATAATCAGTTTTTTGGATGGTAATGCTGGTTATAATCAGATATTTATGGCCGAAAAGGACATGTCTAAGACTGCTTTTCGGTGCCCTGGCTTTGTCGGTTTGTTTGAGTGGGTAGTCATGACTTTTGGGTTGAAGAATGCCGGTGCTACATATCAACGTGCCATGAATCTAATATTTCATGATCTTCTTGGCATTATATTAGAAATATACATTGATGATATAGTTGTTAAATCGGATGGGTTTGAACATCATCTTGCCGATTTACGACTCGGATTTGAAAGAATGCGCCGGTATGGGTTAAAGATGAATCCCCTTAAATGTGCTTTTGGTGTGTCGGCTGGAAAATTCTTGGGGTTTATAATTCATGAAGATGGTATAGAGATTGACCCTAAGAAAGTGGAGGCAATTAAAAATCTGGAACAGCCGACTTGTAAAAGAGATGTGCAAAAGTTATTGGGGAAAATCAATTACTTGAGACGATTCATATCTAACTTGGCAGGGAAGATTGAATCGTTTGCTCCAATACTTCGGCTAAAGAATGAAGCCGAATTCACTTGGGGGGCAGAACAACAGGAGGCTTTTAATAACATAAAGAGATATTTGTTAAATCCTCCGGTATTGCGTGCACCCAAATCTGGTGCGCCGTTCAAATTATACATTGCTGCACAAGATAGAGTGATCGGCGCGGTGTTGACACAAGAAGATGGCAGTAAGGAGTACATCATAGCATACTTAAGTCGCCGTTTGATTGACGCCGAAACTCGGTATGTGTTTATTGAAAAGTTATGCTTATCCTTATATTATGCATGTACCAAGTTTCGACCTTATTTGCTGTCCAGTACTTGTGTAGTAGCTTGTCAAGCTGACGTAGTTAAATACATGTTGCAAAAACCGATTCTTAGTGGTAGGATTGGTAAGTGGGCTTATGCACTAATAGAGTATGATTTGACATATGAATCGTTGCGTGCTATGAAAGGTCAAATTATCGCCGACTTCATTGTTGATCATAGAGTTAAAGATGAGGAAGATATTAATTATGTTAGCATATGCCCATGGAAACTTTATTTTGATGGATCGGTTTGTAGAGAGGGGCAAGGCGTCGGCAATGTTCATTTCTCCTAATAATGTTATATATGAGGCATCGGTTCGCTTAGAATATCCTTGCACAAATAACCAAGTTGAGTATGAGGCTCTTTTGTTTGGGTTACAAAATTTACTGGATATGGGTGTTAAGGATGTAGATGCTTTTGGTGATTCGCTTCTGGTAGTGCAACAAATTAAAGGCGAATTTCAATGTTTTGATTGGTTACTAAATAGTTACATGGACCGATGTTTAGATATAATCAATTCCCTGGATACTTTCACTATTACTCATATACCTAGGAAGGAAAATTCTAGGGCTAATTCTTTGGCACAGCAGGCATCCGGTTACAATATCAGTAGAGGAAAGTTCTTCATCTTAGAAAAACCGATGTTGGTTGCTGCAAAGGGTGAGACCGAGTTACAGATAACTCGGAATACACGCCGAGAGAAAGATAACTCGGAACACACACCGGGTTATACCGAGTCATACCGAGAGAAAGATAATTCGGAACATACACCGAGTTATGCCGAGCTACAGCGAGCGCCAGATAATTCGGAATTCACACCGGGTTGCAGAGCGCGAGGAGAAGAAAATTCAGCGCGACAAATGACCGAGTTGTCGCCAGTGACTGAGATAAATAACTCGGAGCAAGTGGGCGAATTATCACCAGCGACCAAGTTAGCTAGTAATCCGGTACAAATCCCACCAGTGACCGAGTTAGCTAATAATTCGGAGGCTGTAGATTGGAGGGTTCCTTTGATTAATCATTTAAAAGACCCAAGTCAAACCAGGGATAGGAAGGTTTGGCGGCAGGCTTTAAAATATACTATGTTGAATAACGAGTTACATCGCCGAACTATAGATGGGCTACTGTTAAAATGCTTGGATTCTGACCAATCTAGATTAGCCATGGGTGAAGTGCATGAAGGCATATGTGGGACACACCAGTCGGCTCATAAGATGCGGTGGTTGATAAAAAGAGCAGGTTTTTATTGGCCGACTTTGTTAGAAGATTGCTTCCGTTATTATAAAGGCTGTGAGGCTTGTCAGAAGTTTGGCAATATACAATTAGCACCCGCAGCTATGTTGAATCCCATAATTAAGCCGTGGCCGTTTAGAGGATGGGGTTTAGATTTTATTGGTGAGATACATCCTTCGTCTTCTAAACAACATCGCTTTGTCCTAGTAGCCACTGATTATTTCACCAAGTGGACAGAAGCGATTCCTTTGAGAAATATGACTCATAGAGAAGTGATTAATTTTGTTTTGGAGCATATTATTCATAGATTCGGTATTCCTCAAACTTTGACTACTGATCAAGGTACTTCTTTTATGTCCCATCAATTTCGTGAATTTGCCGAATCTTATGGGATTAAGTTGTTGAATTCGTCGCCTTATTATGCTCAAGCTAATGGACAGGCCGAATCTAGCAATAAGACTTTGATCAAACTTATAAAGAAGAAGATTGAAGAACATCCGAGAAGATGGCACGAGGTGCTTTCGGAAGCTTTATGGGCTCATAGAATATCTAAGCATGGAGCTACTTAAGTATCACCTTTTGAGCTAGTGTATGGCCAGGAGGCGGTGTTACCCGTGGAAGTTAAGTTGCAAGCTCTTAGGGTAGCCAGACAAAATGATTTGTCGGCTGTGGAGTTCACTAATTTGATGATGGACAAAATAGATGATATTCCAGAAGAAAGACTAAAAGCTTTGCGAGAGATTGAGAAAGAAAAATTAAGAGTAGCCAAGGCTTATAACAAAAGGGTGAAAGAAAAATAGTTTCAAATAGGAGATTTAGTATGGAAAACGATTTTACCCATTGGAACTAAAGATAGAAAATTCGGCAAGTGATCGCCAAATTGGGAAGGTCCATATAAAGTTGTAGAGATTGTTCCTGGCAATTCATATTTTGTACAATCTTTGTAAGGGGAGAAGTTGTCTAAAGCCCTCAATGGAAAATATTTGAAGAAATACTATCCTAGCATGTGGCAGGAGGCTTGAGGATGCTGTGGCCGATATGTTGTTTGAAATATCGCCCTAAGAAAAACTTGGCCGATGTGTTCTTTGTACATCGCCCTAAGTAATGATGTATACCGAGTTACAGCAACTCGGAAAGATACAATTTTTGTGAAATATCCTGAGAATTGGTAGTGCTATGGCCGATATGTTATTCTGAATATCGCCTTGAGTATATATGTTTTTGATAAATTATATTATAGCAAAAACAGGGGGGCATGTGTTGGAGCTATAATTTGGCTGATGGGTATTTTAATAGGCCAAATTAATTAATTTATTGATTAAGCTGATCAGCTGATATATTGCTCAAGTGTTACAACAGGTATTTTGCATGGATTGGCAGTTACATGGGATAAGTCCTGCCCAGATCCTGGTTTACGTCGAGCTAGTACGCTACCAAGGACAAATCCTAGCCGGACGCCAAGCTAAAGTTTCAGGTAATCCTGTGTTGACACCAGATTTTGGCATGGTCAAGAAATTAATTAAGATTGCCTCAAATGGAAAAGTTCTCAACAAGAGAAAGTTTGATATCGTCAAAATGAGAAACTTTGATGTTTGGGTCATCGCCATCTGGTCTAATCTAGAGGGCCGAAACTGTACTCGAAGTGCCAAAATTTTGTATTCAAAGTACTGTTCGGCCGATTACGCCTCCAAGACGGCTTTCTATGAGAAAATGATCTACGCGGATTGTCTTCGTCTCGTCGAATCGGTCGATTTTGATATATAAATCGTCTCAATCCGAGGTCATATGCAACCTGGAGAGACAAAATAAGATCAGGCTGAAGTTTGGGTCGGAAAATCCGAGTAAAAAGGCTTGCCGGCAAAGTGGTTGCCGGCCGTGGAAAAAGCTTGCCGGGTGAAAAGCTTGCCGGGTGAAAGCTTGCCGGCCGAGTAAAAAATGTCAGTTTTGGGCAATCTGACCAGAAGCTGAAGACGGGCTCAAACGATTATCTAGATGGCCTTGTATGGAAAAGTGTTCTACATGAAAGTTGTGCGTATCGTCAAAACGGTCAACTTTGCTTTTGGAGTCATCATCATTTGAGATAATATACGGCCTGCAAAATCTCTACAAAACTCGGACAGCCTAGTCAGCCACAGGACCAAATCCGACTGGATGTTGAAGATGACCTCCTGGAGTATTGAAGATGGCATTATTTGGAAAAGTGATCAACAGAAGAATTGTTCGTCTTGTCGAAACGATTGATTTGGATATAAAAACGTCTCAATCGGAGGTCGTATGCAGATTCTATATTCCGTGCAAGGAGCAAGATAGAAATTTGGGCCAGATTCAGGTTGAATCCGAGTTAGACTAGAGCTGGGACTCTAGGACGTGAATTGATGTAATTTTCTTGTAAGGAAAGCTTAGATGAATCATTTGCTTGTACGGGAAGTCCAGCCGCCTCTTATATATGTTGGGGGTGACGGCCGATTGAACAACACACAATCGATCTATATCCAATTCAATTTACTGTTTTCACGTACCTTTGCTTTCGTTTACTATCTTTCTCGCCGAGCTCTAGAAACCCTAGGACGCGGTTCATCTTTGCTGTTTTGCGCCGTAAAGCAGTCGTCCTCCTCTCCGAAATTGAGGAACCCCTTTGTTGCTTTGCTCGAAAAGCATCCGTCCCTCGCCACGAAAGTGCGAAGATTATCTTGTGTTGCGCGGTGCAATTTTCTCCGCCAACAGTGACATTAGTAAAAAAATACAACACCGATTTCACTCAATATAGCATTCATTTGCATGAATTCTGAAACTGGTCCGAGTTCTGAAAGTATGTGTGAATTCAATGCACGGAAGGGCCACAATAAGAAAAACTATCTGTGCATTCTACCCTACCTAGAGTCAAGGATTGAGGCACTAACTCTAACAAATAAATTAGAACTGTAAAATATGCAGGACCTCAAGGAATGAAAAATCGAGTATGTTGAGCAAGCACAAACTACGCCGTGAGTAATATGTGAAGCTAGGTATGAAAGCTTAGATCTTCATAATAACTATGCTACTGCTGATACCAGAACAATTCGAAACCATTGTGCATAGCCTAAGTAGTTAAAAAATAATTTTACAAACATCGAAACAAGTAAGAACTGGTCTATCCTCTGTCACGCTAATAAGAGCGCCAATGTCGTAACACTAGATGTGATTGCTGAAGTGTTTATGATATAAATACAATTAGTAATTTGTAAGTGGCATGCACTATTGTCACAGCACCCCAAAGTATTTTGCTCTCTAAAATACAAACTCATTCTCAATAACCAAAGAACTTCTCATTTTGAACCATCAATTACGGAGACAGGGCTAGGGCAGCTATGGCTATAGCCCTAGGCCTAGTACCAACATATCTTGCAATTCCTTTCTACAAAGTACTGAAAAATTCGAGAGTTCATCATTCAAGCTAGCTCTAACTCGCTGCTAGCTCTGCCATTGTGAACCGTAATGTCAGAGAGATAACAAACAATTAAATATACCCCTTGTAACTTCTAACAGGACTAAATGTATACTAACCTGCATAACAAGATCTCATCCTCTTATACCGTTGGTGCAACAAACCACACAAAGCATCGAAACTGATTGAACGCATGCTCCAGAGAAACCCCCAAAACTGACATCCTTTCTTCCAGAAAAATAAGTCAATCTGGACATAAAAAATGGAATGGAGGGATAAAAGTGTGCATACGAGCGGTCCACCTTTTCATGGAGAACAACTAAAAGCTGGTCGGTCGTCTACTCCTCTCGCCTCTCCCTCTGCTCCAAACACCTCACCCAGCCCGGCCAATAGAGCATGGATCAAACATATATCGTATTTAGCAATTAGAGAGTGTTTTTGATTTTAATGTTCATAGTGTGGGTGCACCGAACATGGGTGTAGCCACTCACTTTCCCTTAGCAATTAACATATGATGCAGAAGTAAAAGAACCAAGACATGATATCTTTTCAAATAAACATTGATGTCCTTTCACCAAGTTCCGCAATACACTTGCATATTCACATAAATAGAGAATGATAGATTTTTGGGAACATCCTAGGCTGACACAGCCCAACACTATGCTATGATCCCCGTGCCATTAGTTCTTCTCCCAGGCATATCTTCGAACATATGTCATGCATGAAGCGTGAAACATCAATCAAGAGTAATTCCTACATTGTTCTACATTTTCTAATTGCTCCCAATCCCCAATTCTAATCAAGCGACAAAAAATGAAGAAAGGAGGGATGAATTTAGGATAGAGAAATACCGTGTCCTGCTGCTAGACCGCCAGGCCTCGTGCTTCCTGCAGCGCGCCAACGCTGCTGGCTTCTGCACCACAACCTTAGGAGATGAACCTGCATCAAAACAAACAAAACAGCCGCTATATCCGGAATCTGCACGAGTCAGAGAGGATGGACGAGAACACAAATGAGGGGGGAAAAGAAACCGCTGTTTCTACGCGCCTTCACCGGGGGCGATGGTGAACTGGTGATTCACACTGAATCACGACAAAGCAATGAGGGGTCCCTTCGCAGGAACCGTGTACGCATCTGGTAGCGCTGCCTCGTCATCCATGCCGATGGTGCCACATAGGCCGGTGCTGGAGATACTAAATCCTTGGGCTTGGTTCAATATTCCGTAATGGCATGCCGCACGCATGCACTACTGCCAATGGGTCTCCTCGCCTGTAAAGAGACTTTATTACCAGAGAAGGAGAAGCGACCGTGAGAAGCGACAGAGAGGCGTGATTTAGAACCATGGTTCTACCGAACCTATGCTCCAAGTCGTACGATTCAACATCTTTCTACATGTGGATTCGCGCTATGCATGTCAATTCAATCCAACACTTCATGCAATGCATTGTTTAACATGCAAACATCTCATGCAATGCATTTTTTAATCAAACATGCACCAATCCACATGAACAGTGTCCAAAAATCAATGGTGTCGAACGTAGGTTCGGCTGAACCATGGTCCAATAAAACATTTTCGGAAGCGACAGGAGATCAAAGGAGGAAAGAGAAGGGAAGGGGCAAACCATCATCAGTTGGCATCCTCGGAGTTCTTACCGGCGGCGGGTGGAGAAAGAGGCGTCGGCTGCGGCCATACCACCTCGCGGTGTTGGTCCCAGCACTGGTTGCCTCGCGGGCATGGAGAAAGGTCCTTGGACGGGCGGCAGCAAAATTGATGGGGAGGCGGATTGGGTAAGAGGGAGCCACCGGGGTGGTCATGGCAGAGAAGAGCGTTGTTGGGCATGGGGTGACGCGAAGAGTGTAGGGCGGAGCGGGGAGATTTCTCTCGGGAGAGACGGGAACGGAGGCGAGGGGTCGGGGGAGATTGGATCGTGGGACGGGGTGTTCGCGGCCGAAATCACTGTTCTGACCTTGTTAGAAAATCATAGCACAAAATGAACTCGACATGAAAGTATTTCACGATCTGACCCTTTTAGCAACGCCACAGCCCGTGGCGTTTCTTCTCCACATAGAAACGCCGAGCTAGGTCGCGTTGCTGCCTTGGCCCACGGTCAGGCCGAGCTGGTGCTGCTCGCTGATGTGGCTGGCTGGAAACGCCGAGCCAGATTGCGTTTCTGAAAACGCCAATGGTTTTGGCGTTTCTGTCAGCTATAGAAACGCCAATGGCCATGGCGTTTTTAAATGGGAACGCCAAAGGCCATGGCGTTGCTGCCCTTGATATTATACAGTACGTAGTACTACGTACTCGGTGCCACTGTTTAGCTGCTCATTTTGTGCTATACCTATGAGGCCCTAGGACACTGTTCCCCACAGCTGTACACAGCACACAAGGAGACAAAAATCTAAGGAACCCATGACACACAGTACCACACATCCGACTTGGGCGCCTGAATATTTCTTTCTCTCTCTCTCACGTGTCTTCTCCAAGTGACACTTGCTCGATGAGTATTTGTTGGTTGTGTTCTTTTCACAAATATAGAATTTTATGATTTACAATTTATTTTTTTGGACACTACAATTTTAGTGAAACTTGGTAGAAATTGTTTGTGTCATTTGTATACACATCTGCATAATGGAGAAAGAGTGGTAATACTGCACAAACAGTATAAATGAACGAAAAATGCAGTGGAAACAATAATAATCCAATACATGAAAAGTAAAAAAAATGGAAATCAAAAATTGATACAACTCTGGATTAATTTTACATGTGCTACTACAAAAACAGGGACACATGAATATGTCTCACGCATGTGGAGCCAGGGGTGTAGTGCGAGATAAAGCTTAGGGATCTTTCGTGGCCAATTCGAGGTATTTCAACAGCACACGGATACAGAAGATCCAACTAGAGAAAAAGCTGATTCTTGATAGGGACGTATCAGGAGTAGCCCCATAGATCATAGCCAGGAACCATGCATGCACTAGCTTGTAATGGTACTGCTTAATCTACTAGCCCATCAAACATCCCGAGATTCAGAGCTACGAACCAATGCACCAGATAACGCGACCCCTACGCATATGCTTGAAAAATCCGCGTTCGCTGGGGCAACCGTTGGCCGGCCAATGCCATTCAATTCATGGCGATCGAGCGAGCGAGGGAGCCTGCCCGGTCAAGGCCAGGCCGTAAACGCCAAAGCTCATGGCGTTGCTGGCCAGGGCAGAAACGCCAAAGCCCCTAGCGTTTTCAGCAACGCAAGCTGGCTCGGCGTTTCCAGCCTGCCACGTCAGCGAGCAACGCGAGCTCGGCCTGACCGTGGGCCAGGGCAGCAACGCGAGCTAGCTCGGCGTTTCTATGTGAAGAAGAAACGCCACGGGCTGTGGTGTTGCTAAAAGGGTCAGATCGTGAAATACTTTCATGTCGAGTTCATTTTGTGCTATGATTTTCTGATAAGGTCAGAACAGTGATTTTAGCCGGTGTTCGCGGGGTCGTGACTGTTTCTTTTTCCTCTTTTCTCTCGCTGCTTTTTCTGACGTGGGGTGAAAAGGAGCGAGGTGGGGGGATCGAACGAGGCGCTGGTTTCTTTCGAGATCGAGTCGGGGATCGAACGATACGACGGCAGATCCGCTTTAATAGTAAACTAGTTGAATGCCTGTGCGTTGCCATGGACACAAATAACTATTTCTTAACACCAAGAATATGAAGCCAATATCAAATATACACCTTAGTTTTGAATACCATACAGTCTCATGTGTACATATTCCAACTCCTGACTCCAATAATCACTTCTCATAAAATACAGACACGAAAGCTCTTCTCATTTATAAATATCACCAAATTTGTGCATGAGAGCATGCTTCAAGAATAAGAAGGATGCTCCCATGATAGAACATTTATGGTCTTATCGAGAAACAATTGTTGTAGTTGTTGACATCCAATAGCAAACATTTAACAAAATGGTTATGTCGGCATAGAATAGATAGACTCAGCAAAAAATGACACGCATCGTAACTACTTGTGAGCGAAGAGTAATTTGACTTTTTTTCAATTTTCTATTTTGGTACTGTACTCCTTGACTATAGGTTGTTCTTGCCCCTCTGTTTTCCAACCATACCTTATATCTTTCTGTGAACTAAAAAACAAAAATAACCAGAGATTGTCCACAACTCAAGTAACTGTTGCAAAACCATATACTTCATATATAGAACTAAACTTTTACATAAGATGATGTACCATTCAAGCAATTAAGCTAACCAAGTTTAGAGAAAAGAATATAGCCATCTAGCGCACAACTTATACACCTGATTATGTTCACATATTCCAACCTTTTCAACTTAGTGAAAAACCAACCTGCACCAACATAAATCATGTAAACAAAATAAGGAAGAAAGTGTATTTCTCCAAATAAAACCCGAACTTTGCTTTAAAATTAAAATTATCATTTATTTCCGAAGTTTTTTAACTTCTTAGTCAAAATCATTTGCAAGAAAGATCTCGATAAATTTAAATACAATAATCAATTATCATTCTCTTCGAAGATAATTAAAAGCCCATGCATCACTATAGAAATAAAAAGCATACACTAGTAGAAAATGGACCTTTTGTCCGCAGCATTAGTCCCGGTTTGGTTTTGAACCGGCACTAATGTGACCATTAGTCCCGGTTCGGAACGGGCATCATTAGTCGCGGTTCGTTCCGGACCTTTAGTCCCGGTTCGTAACACGAACCGGGACTAAAGGGGTTGTGCAAGGCTGGTGTCAGCTGGGGCCCCCACGAGCCCCTTTAGTCCCGGTTTGTATCACCAACGGGGACTAAAGCCTCAACCCCTTTAGTCCCGGTTGGTAGCCCCCCCTTTAGTCCCGGTTGGTTGAGGCTTTAGTCCCGGTTGGTGTCTCCAACCGGGACTAAAGGTTGGACCTTTAGTCCCGGTTGGAGACACCAACCGGGACTAAAGGGGTTCTGAATTTTTTTTCTGTTTTTAGTTTCTGTTTTAAATTGCTTATATCTTTTAAAATATTTGATGTTTTTGGGTGATTATTTTTGCATTAGATTCAAAATTTTGTCTAGTTTCTGTTTGTGCCATTAGTTTTCAAATTTGAATGGTTTAAATTTGAATTTGTTCAAATTTGCTTCAAACCCTAGATTGTGAATAACTTGAGTTTACAAATAGTTTTTAATTTAATTCTTTTTGCTCCTAGTCACGTGTTAGATTGTTGTCACAGTAAGATTTATTTGGTTATTTTTAGAATAATTTAAATTAGGATTTTAATTAAAATAATACTGTTTTGCTTATATAGTTGTTTTAGTCATTTAATTGTTGTTTTTTATTATTTTTAGTTACTTCTTTCTGTAGATTTTAACATGTTGTAGTATGGTGCATATTGAATGCACAAAAAGTCTGGAGTTGAAATAAGTTAAAAAAAATGAAATGCCTTTGTAACAGATGGGTTTTCGTCCGAAATCTTGATACTTCGATGGAGATGGTCTAGTTTGTACACGAAGTGCATCCAGTTTTTGCCGTAACCCTCTCAACTTTTTAGCACAAGCTATGTGGGTGAAATGATGATACCATGCCAAGTTTCAACCTTTCAGAGTTCATTTGTAGTGCTTTTCAATTTCAGGGTCATTTAGCTCAAAAAAAATCATTAAATGCATGAAAAATAGCAAATGAAGTTAGAAAGGGTTGAAATTTGAGGATGTGGCTTTGAATGGTGCATATTGAATGCACCAAAAGTCTGGAGTTGAAATAAGTTAAAAAAATGAAATGCCTTTGTAACAGATGGGTTTTCGTCCGAAACCCTGATACTTCGAAGGAGATGGTCCAGTTTGTACACGAAGTGCATCCAGTTTTTGCCGTAACCCTCTCAAATTTTTAGCACATGCTATGTGGGTGAAATGATGATACCATGCCAAGTTTCAACCTTTTCAGAGTTCATTTGTAGTGCTTTTCAATTTCAGGGTCATTTAGCTCAAAAAATCATTAAATGCATGAAAATAGCAAATGAAGTTAGAAAGGGTTGAAATTTGAGGATGTGGCTTTAAATGGTGCATATTGAATGCACAAAAAGTCTGGAGTTGAAATAAGTTAAAAAAAAATGAAATGCCTTTGTAATAGATGGGTTTTCGTCCGAAACCTTGATACTTCGATTGAGATGGTCCATTTTGTACACGAAGTGCATCCAGTTTTTGCCGTAACCCTCTCAACTTTTTAGCACATGCTATGTGGGTGAAAAGATGATACCATGCCAAGTTTCAACCTTTTCAGAGTAGAAAATAAACAAAAATGATAAAATCTTCAAAAAATAAAATCCTTTGAGATGTAGTTAGGTTTTAGTGTCTAGTTGGTATAGAAATTTTGAAATATGAATTTTGATCTTTTTTGCAAAAAAACGAAAAAAAATGTAAAACGGCCATAACTTTTGCATACGACGTCGAAAAAAAAAGTTTAATATATCAAAAAAAACTAGAGAAAAATTGGGACTCGATTTCACCGGGTTTACCCGGTGAAGTTTTCTCAGATTCTCAAAATTCCAAAAGGAAAAAAAGTTATTTCAAATAAAAAAAAGTTATTTCAAATCAAAAATAGTTTTAAAGATTTTAAAAATTAAATTAAAATAAATAAATGATGTCATATTTGGATTCCTCACATTTTTCTGATAATAATGGATATATTATTTGTCGAATTTCGATTTACAGATTTAAAGATATTAATTATGTCATATTAAATGAATAAATGGCAAAAAAATGAATAAAATAATATTATTACTTATTTTATTTTCATTGAAATTGAATATTATTAGTACTTATTTTGTTTATTTTAATAATTGTTTAGAATTCAAAAAATTAAATCATGTGACATCAAGACCTAAGGGTTAATAGGATTGATAGCTTACTATTGTCAGGAAAACAACAAGTGCAGACTTGGAAACTAGGGTCGATAGAACCTGAAAGTTAAGCGTGCTGGGGCTGGAGCAGTGAGAGGATGGGTGACCGGCCGGGAAGTTAAGCGTGCTGGGGCTGGAGCAGTGAGAGGATGGGTGACCGGCCGGGAAGTTAGACGATGTAAAATGAGTGCTCCACGCTGGAGCGGTGTGGACGGGTGATTAGAGATTAAATTGTCAAATAATTCAAAGATTTGAAAATCGGAAGAAAACTTAAAAACAAATCAAAAAAAAAATCATTTTTTTTTTCTAAAAATTCCTGACGGCCCCCGACAAGGCCGGCTCCGGCAAGGCAGCTCCCGGCAAGGACCTTTAGTCCCGGTTGGTGTTACCAACCGGGACTAAAGGTGGTAACACCAACCGGGACTAAAGGTCCTCCCTCCCCCGCCCCAGCAGCGCCACGTGGAGCCTTTAGTCCCGGTTGGTAACACCAACCGGCACTAAAGGTCCTCCCTCCCCCGCCCTAGCAGCGCCACGTGGAGCCCCTTTAGTGCCGGGCCGTGACGAACCGGGACTAAAGGGGGGGGGCCTTTAGTCCCCCCCCCCCCCTTTAGTGCCGGTTGTAGAACCGGCACTAAAGGCCCTCCCAAACCGGGATTATAGCCCTGTTTTCCACTAGTGATATTACCTCAGATTCTTAGAATGTCAGGCTGCCGTCACTGCTTGGCCTGACACCCAACTAATCTCAGCCAAGAGAGCACTAAGTGCTACCTCTACAATTGATCTATACGTTGGTAACTAAGGACTATCAAGAAAAATCAAAAGAAAGTGATGTGACATTACATCGAGAAATATACAACACACACCAAACTTAGCCCCCTCGTCCATGTGAAGAAGAAAACTACAACATATGAAACAGCAAAATAATCTGAAGCCATCTTAGACCATCTAGTATTACTCGGAATTTATAGTGAAAATAGTTGTCTAGATTTTGATCACCGCATGTACCAAACCTTTGCCTATAAGGCTATGATGAATCAAACTACATACGCATTTTGTTAAATCCAAGGTAATTGTTCTTAACACGGCCAGCAAAAGAGGATAGCAACCAGCATATGTTCTCACCCGTACCAAAAACGGAAAATCAAGGCAACCTTTTATCAGTACACAACAAAACATTAAAATGTCAACTAAGGAAAGAAAAAAAAGTAAAACTAATTAATCTGTCCTTTGAGGAAAGGCATAGTAGGAACAAGAATGGATGAAGCCAAAATTGTTTATTGTACTACTTTCCTGAGTAGTTCATACCAGAAATGCAGTACCACAAAAAATAACTGCCAGATCTCAGTGGCATTAAAATCTTGGATTGTGCTACTTTCCTCGCCATTTTACAGCGGCACACGACCCTAATATGACTATCCATCACCGAGGTTTCCAGATAAAATACTACAATTTACCACCGGTCTACAACCATAACACAGGTTAAAGTTAAAAACATGAAAAAAATAATGCAATTCTTATTCAAGCAGCACGGACAATAAAAGTTACCAGGATATGCACATATCCATTCAGGATGAAAGAATTCAAAGAGAGGCGATACCCACACACCGTTTGATGTATTAGATGGAGTGAAGCATGTTAATGCCATAATATCATCTACTTAGGCATATATCTACACTTCCAGATTTTGGCAGAGAAGTTTTTTAACCTCGCTGGGTAGTTGCCGTTAGCAATAGAGTAGGACAGTTAGAACGTAATATATAGAAAACTGCACCGAGTTTGTCAAGAGAAAACCCAGAACTTGAGGTAAAGTCTTCGTCATCACATTTGCATCAAAGGTAGCTAAAATATAAAAAAAACATGAAACCATTGATCATACTTCATAGTGTAAATGTCCAAAGATATCATTAAGCAGGAAAACAAAGGTATGTCAGCCTTTCAGAGGTGTACTATAATACTCACGACTCATGATTTAGTGGCTGAAGAGTGGAGCAGGAAAAAGGTCTTAATTTACTATAACTCTTGATTAAATGCCAAATTTTCATCATAAAAATAATTCTTCCATCTGACAAGTAAATAATGGAATTTCATAAGCAATACACTTCATCTTCTGATCTTACAATCGAGGTATACAACAGAGACTCGAGCGGTCGCAGGTGAAAAGGTAATATAGTTGAACCTATGTTAAACATTATATCCAGTTCTTTGATTAGCTCAGCTATCTTGGGTTGATCTTTTGCAGCTACTGTTTGAAAGATCGAATACATAGTACTATCACAACTGACACTCGGATTTTATAGAAGTAGACAAAAATATATGTGAAAGGCAATGTCGTTACCTGACCATTCAACAACCTTGGTGCAATATGCACTGAATTTCCAGGAAACACAACACGAACTAAATTTGATGTTATGATTTGCTCCTAATTAATTTCAAGAGAGATCATAAAAAAGGCATTGGCAGCATTAAACCAAACAACAAACATATCAAGTTACGCCAAAACAATTATGAAATTACCATACAATGTTACAATTGAGAAAGTGAGCATGTACTTCTTGATATATCAATGCTAGTGTACGTAATATGTGACTTCCAAGTTGATTAACGGCATAGCACCTGCAGAATTCATAACACAGTCCCTACTGAAAATTCTAAAACTGTTATATTTCACCGACGATGCAAACAGAGGGATGGTTCTTATATATTGGGGTACATTACAATACACATTTCCAAAACCAATTGTCATTCAGGGTACTTAATCAGAACACCTAGCATCACAACGAACAGAAATAAATGATAAGGTTGTTTTGAAGCTAGTACCTGGTTCTTGACAGCCTTGGCCATCTTGCAGAAATACTTGTGCATGGTAGGCTTATCCTTCTTCTATTCTCTGTCTCGGTAGTCAAGAG
Source organism: Elymus sibiricus (assembly GCA_039707655.1). NCBI lineage: Eukaryota > Viridiplantae > Streptophyta > Magnoliopsida > Poales > Poaceae > Elymus > Elymus sibiricus. The sequence continues at coordinate 16,885,428 of CM077672.1, read as the reverse complement.
GACCAGAGAATATCCTTATCAACACATGGCTGCACCGTTAGGATCTTCTTACTTACCAAGCCTGAAAATCACACTAAGCACCAAACCAATATGTCGGTGGCACAAGATACATCCATAATACAACCAACCACGAGAGGGCAACAACCACTGACCAGAGTACTTGATGAACTGAACCTTGGCGTTGTTGTTGCCAAATTGCTTGATTAGGAAGCAATGATTTATCCTAACCGCAAAATCATATCAACCAACTAATATGAAGCCCAGCAGAAAAACGAGACACAGTATAGCTACACGTGTAAGGATTCTGGAGTTTCTATCTTACTATATATAGCAGAGAGCCGTGGCGGCGGTTCGGGTTCTTGCTGGTGGCCGCCATAAATACAATGGCCTCGGCGCTCGGAGTTATTGGTGGCTGCGGCGTACGGCAGACCAACTTGGGCGGAATCAGGGCGAGGCGTGCCCCCGGTGGGAAGCAGATGGCATCTGCAGGAGGAGCCTCCGCGGTCCTAGCACCAGCAGCGCCGCCCCACCACTCGTCGGAACGACGGCCGCTCTTCCTCTGTGGCGATTAGCTTAGCACCGCCGCTCTTCCCCTGGCGCTTAGGCCGGCACCGCCGCTCTTCCCTGGCGCTTAGGCCGGCACCGCCGCTGCGCTCCTTCCTCTCTCTCCTATATCTCTCTCTTCCACGGTGGGTGCAAGGGACGGGATGGAAGGCATCCCCTACCCTGGATCCAGACAGCACGAAGGAGTGGATCGCGAGGAGTTTAGGAGCGGGATGGGGAGCACAGGCGGGGACGGTTGAGAGAGACGGGATCGGGACTTCGGTATCAAGGGGTGGCCGAAATTACTGTTCTTACCTTGTCAGAAAAGCATAGCACAAAATGAACTCTCCATGAAATTATTTCACAATCTAACCCTTTTGACAACGCCACAGACCGTGCCGTTGCTAATGAACACCGAAACGCCAAACCAGCCAGCGTTGCTGCCCTGACCACGCTGGCGTCGCTCGCTGACGTGGCAGGCTGGAAACGCCAAGGACCATGGCGTTTCTAAATGGAAACGTCAAAGGCCATGATGGCGTTGCTGCCCATAATTAAGCTCATGGCGTTTCTGTAAAGTAGCAACGCCATACGTTCCTATGTAGGTTAGAAAATGGCGTTTCGTCCCTACATTGGAACGTAGCCATTTTGCCTCCAATTTTCCATCCTTTTGCCTCCATTTTTCATATACTTGGGAAAATCTAAGGAGAAGCGTGCGCACGGGTGTCTTACGGTGCGGCGGAAGCTGCAACACGTTCCTATGCCCACCCCACAATGCACGCTGGGCCCAAAAACTGTTGTTGTGACAGAATATACAAATCCTTTGCACCCCTGCCACAGGTACGTGATACAGTACACCTACGTATGCTACAGTGTGCCTACAGTATATACTACAGTGCGCCTAGACTAAGCTCTATTGACAGCTAAGTAATCTTCATCGACAACTAATCACTTTTGTTATCTGGCAACTAAGCTCTATTGACAGGCTAATTTTTTTTAAATAATACATTTTTTTTAAATTACAGAAATAATATACGAATTTGAAAATTTTCAAAAATAGAATCCAGCCGACTGGAGCTAAGCCGATAGGCCACGTGGCAGGTTCAGTCGGCTACGGCTAAGCCGACAGGCCACGTGGCAGCTTCTGATTTGCCCGAACACGTCGACCGTCGCGTTGGATTCGCCAGTCGGCCTGGCGCGCTGCAGTCGGCTGCGGCCCAGCCGACAGGGTTCCAGTTGGCCCCGGCGCAGCCGACAGGCCGTCCAATCGGCCGGGGCGTGGCCGACAGGGGCCTGCCAGCCCACCGCGCCTTTTCTCCTTCCCTTCTTCTCCTTATCTCCTTCCTCCTGCGCCCGTGAGCTCTCCTTCTTCCTCTTCTTGCTCTCTCTCTCATTTCTCTCTCAGTCTCTCGCAACCCCCCGTCGATCTCCTCGCTGGTCCATCCATTTTTGCATCCAACCCACAGAAAGAGTAGATCATAGCCAACTCCGGTGGCCTACGGTATTTTTTTTTCCAATAGGATAGTTTTTTTTCTCGTTCAAGTGAGGTGAGGAGGAGGCATGGTGGAGGTGGTTGAACCATGGTAGAGGTGGTGGTGAGGAGGAGTTGCTGCTGGGGAGGAAGAGGTGGTGAGGAGGAGGAGGAGGTGCGGCTGAGTTGAAGAGAGGAGCAAGAAGCAGTGGCACACGCGTCGAAGGTATACCTATGTCGTCAAATAATTTCTCTGAGTTGTACATATTTTGAAAAATTAATGTCAGTATTTTTAGTTGCTCCGGGTAATATTTCGTGTTATATGTGCATGTCAAATATTTAGGTCTGTTAGTATTTTTAGTTGCTCCGGTAATATTTCGTGTTATATGTGCATGTCAAATATTTAGGTCTGTTAGTATTTTTAGTTGCTCCGGTAATATTTCGTGTTATATGTGCATGTCAAATATTTAGGTCTGTTAGTATTTTTAGTTGCTCCGGTAATATTCCGTGTTATATGTGCATGTCAAATATTTAGGTCAGTCAATATTTTTAGTTGCTCCGGTAATATCCCGTGTTATATGTGCATGTCAAATATTTAGGTCTGTCAGTATTTTTAGTTGCTCCGGTAATATCCCGTGTTATATGTGCATGTCAAATATTTAGGTCTGTCAAATATTTAGGTATGTCAGTATTTTTAGTTGCTCCGGTAATATCCATAATATATTAAGTTGTTTCAATATTTAGCTTCGTTAATATTCCCTAATCTATGTACTTGTCAAATATTTAGGAGTGTGAATATATGTAGTTTGTCATGTTGTTTAACAGTTGTCTGTCCATGTTAAAAAAAATTATAGGTGAGCCGAGATGTCTGATATAGTGAAGTTCATATTTTTCTACGGTCCTGGTAATGTCCAAACAAATGAGATTGGGGTTGATCTGAGTGAATTTGAGCACATAGAGGTGGCACTGACCGACCCTCAAACATGGTCTCTTAGTCAGTTGAAAGAATGGGTGACAGCATGTTTAGGGCTGAATACTGAAACACAGACCGTGGGTGTTCATGCATTGTGGACCCGGTCAAGTTCGAATGTCTTCTTCTATTTGAGGCCAGTAGAGAGGGATTCTCAGTGGGTGCGCTGGTTACAAGGTTGCGAAACAAGGGGATGCAATCCTTGTGCCTTAGTGCTTCCCGTTCTGAAGGAGGTAATTGCGCCTGAAGGCCAGGGTGGTAACGATCCTGGGCAAAGCAGTGACGGGATGATGTTATCTGTGTCAAATGCTGGAGATGATGGTTACGAACAAGGGCAGAGTAGTCAGGTAGAAGGAGGAAATGGCGATGGTTATTACAGTGGCGAGGCGGACGCGGACGAGGTAGATGGGCACATGCAGAACATCATGGAAGAAGAAGACACCAATATTGAAAGTGGTCATGCAGATAATTCTGACGAGTCAGATGAAGAAGAAAATGCAGAGGAGGTCCCGATTCCTGCTTCTTGGAATCATGACTTCTCATCTGCAATGACCGTGAACGATGGTCATGATTCTGCCTGGCAATATCACCAAAACAACATTGCGACCGGTGCTATGTATCCCAACAAAGAAGCTCTGAAGGACGCAATAATAAATTGGGCAATGTCCACGCAAAGGGTTTTCATAGCTGAGGTGTCCAGTCAGAAATACTTGACAATGGTATGCAAGAATGCAGGTTGTCCTGCCAGGGTGCACGGCTATCTCCCTAAGTATGGCACAAGTTGGGTGATCAGTGACCTAGTTCATCACACATGTCTTATTCCCTGCATCCCTCAAGATCATCCCAACCTTTCATCCACGCTTATTGCGAGGTTGTTTTACAGTGAGATAGTGGAGAGCAAAGCGATGGAAGTTAAGGCTATCCAGACAAAAGTATTCGTCAGGTTCAGGTACAGAATTTCTTACGGCAAGGCTTGGAGGGCTAAGCAAAAGGCGCTTGAGAGCATATTTGGTTCTTATTTCGATGCATATGACTCAGTTGTCCGGCTCCTCCAGACGCTGAAGGACAGGAATCCGGGCACCTATGTCGACATCGAAGACCTCTTCATGCCAGAGTTCCCAACTGTGAGGGTGCTGCATCGACTGTTCTTCTCTTTCGGTGTATGCATCGAAGCTTTCAGGCACTGTCGACCGGTGATATGTGTAGATGGCACTTTTCTGACTGGCAAGTACAAGGGTCAGATCCTGACAGCCATTGGTCAAGACGGCCAAAATCAAATAGTCCCACTGGCATTTGCTTTTGTTGAGAGTGAGAACATTGGAAGTTGGACATGGTTCTTCAGGCAACTGAAAATATCAGTTGTGAAGGATAAGCCCAATGTGTGCATCCTTCATGACAGGCATGCAGGTATACTCAGTGCGATAAAGACACTGACAAACCCTGGCCCTGAGGAACAAACTCCATGGCAGGACTTGCAGAGCCGTTGGTGCATGCGCCATCTGGGGGCTAATTTCTTCTCGCAGTTCAGAAATAAGAGCCTGATGAATCTATTCAAAAAACTATGCAAGCAGAACCAGCTATGGAAGTACAATTTGATACGTGACAGACTTAATGTGTGCACGCGGAGACACGTTAGGGACAGGAAAGCTGCAAGAGATGCAGCGGTCAGGGCACATGTTGAAGCAGTAGCAGCACAGTTAGCAACAGGACCAGCTGCCGTGGAGGAGGAGTCCGTTGGGCTTTGTGACTTGCCAGGATTTGACCCACCTGGTACTAGGAGAAGGCTCGGGAGGTCGATTAAAACCTTCGAGCAGTGGATAGAGCATGAGCCTCTGGAGAGGTGGTCTTTGCTGCATGACACACATGGAGCAAGGTACGGTGTCATGACTACCAACCTCGCAGAAACATACAACTTTGTCCTCAGAGGAAACCGGGCATTGCCACTTACAGCCATCGTTGAGGGTATTTTCTATGGCACCGTGAAGTACTTCAGAGATAGACGTCAAAAGGCAGAGCAACATATGTTGAACAACCCAAACACACGTTACTGTGAAAGGATTATGAAGTACATGGAAGAAAAGATGGAAAAAGCCAGGTCACACACTGTAGTCCCCATTGGTAATCAAGAAAGAAGGTTTGAGGTCCGCTTAGCTAACAACAAATTCGGCTGTGCAAATGAGCTGAGGACGCATGAGGTGAAAATTGGAAATGAAGTCTGGCCAACGTGTGAGTGCACATGCAACAAACCGAAGTTGCTTCACCTACCATGCTCCCATGTACTTGCTGCTTGCGGGCAGCTTGGAATGGACGCAATCTCGTTTGTGACTCCATATTTTCTGAAAGAGTCCGTCCTCAATACCTGGACAGGTGAGTTGCTGGGATTTCGCTCAATGGGTAACTTCAGCATCGTTAATCCTGATGAAAGGCGGTACATTCCAGACCCAGAGAATATGCGAACAAGTAGAGGCAGACGACAATGTCATCGCATCCGGAATGATATGGATGAATCTGAAGCGGGAGGCCCCACTATGCAATGCATTTTATGCAATGAAATTGGCCATAGGGACACTAATTGTCCCACTTTCGTCACTGCCAGTGGTACTGGGCGTGGACGAGGCAACCGGGGACGAGGAAGCAGAGGAGGAAGAGGAGGAAGAGGAGGAAGAGGGAGAGGAAGAACCTAGGCTGCACTAAGTTCTAAATTTGTATTCAGTGTGGCATTAACTTCTAAATTTGTATTAAGTGTGACACTAAGTTCTAAATTTGTATTCAGTGTGGAACTATGTTGAACTTTGTATTAAGTGTGGCACTATGTTTGAAATTTGTATTAGTTGTGATATTATGTTGCAAATTGTATTAAGTGTGGACTATGTTTAAAATTTGTATTAAATATGCCACTAAGTTTGAAATTTGTATTAATTGTGGCAATATGTTTGAAATTTGTATGTGCAGGAATGACAGAAATGTTGTTGCTTAATCCGGAAATTGATAGTAAACATCGTGCGGCGGTAGGTTATGAGCGCCAGCTTGAGCCCCTGTGCACTCGCACTCAAAGGGAAGACTGGATGATACACGAGGGATGGGTTGAACGGTACGTGCTTTATTTATTTGTTTCAATCACGTATATTGATGGGACGCACTAACTGAATTGCCCTAACATGCAGGTTGAAATGGGCTGGCCTATTACCTTTCGCGCGGCTGGTTGAGCGCACGGATACCTCCAGACGCGTCGCCATCGACACCTCTTTGCTCACGTGCTTAGTGGACCGGTGGAGGCCTGAGACCCACACGTTTCACTTCCGCTGGGGAGAGATGGCTCCTACTCTGCAGGATGTGTCACTTTTGCTGGGACTACCGTTGGCAGGTCATGCCATCGGACCGTTGGAGGCAGCGGCTCGTTGGCAGGAAGATTTTGCACAACGTTTCGCGGGTCTTTATGACGGTGCTCCGGCTCTGGCATCGGAGCATCACGGACCTAAGTATGATTGGTTGCTCCATTTCCAGGTTAGTTCCCCTGCCTCATATCTTTCAGTTGTCGCTATGTACTAATGCTTTATCTTTGCTCAATACAGATCCAGAAGTTCCCGGGGTATCCGCAGGTCCCGTTGAATGCGACACAGATCACTCGCAGCCTGGAGGCATATATACTGTGGCTTCTCGGTAAGGTGATGTTCACAGAGAACCATGTCACCACTATAAGCGCGCTCTACATCCCTATTGCACTAGAGATCGCGAGAGCTCAGACGCTGGCTCAGATCACACAGAGGAGTTGGGGTTCGGCGGTCTTAGCGGCTACATATCGAGGTATGTGCAACGCCTGCCAGCTGACGGCACCCACGTCAGCTCTTCTTGGATGCCCTCTATTTCTACAACTGTGGTCGTGGGAGAGGTTCTCTATAGGACGACCGGACGTACGTATTCAAGAGCCTATGCCCGTAATGTTCGATGCTGAAGGCATCGATATGCCTACTTTCGGTCTGTGTTGTACACTGGGGTGATCTGGCAGCCGTACACGCAACGAGTCATGAATGCAAGATACCCCGGCGGTATGTCTGAGCTATGCTTCAGAGATAGTGATTACTGGATGACGAAAGCGAAGATCATATTCGACGTCTTCGTCGAGGAGATGGCCCAGCAGAGGGTTATGAGGCAATTTGGTCTTCAACAGTTGGAGGTGCCTCCCCCTACAGAGCACCCGGTGCCAGCACACATCCACAGGTATTGTCTTGTTATTCAATATTGAATTGTCTTTCACAATTGTCCATAGTGAAGCATTACTTAATTGTTTAACAACATAATTTTAGGATCACAAGGAAGGGGATTCACAGGACTGCTGCTGAGTGGCTACAACGTGTTCAGCCGTACATTACACAATGGGAGACCGCGAACACACTTGTGTGGCAGGAGAATGTCGAGTTTGATCTCGATGAATTCGATCTCTATTTGCAGCGGTACATGAGCAGAACACGGTTATGCATCGTTCAACACACTCACCCAGATGAGTTACCTGCCCCTAGTGTGTCCGATATGTACCCGAGCTATGATATTTCGGGCTCTAGGCAATTGGCGGTAAGATATATTCTCTTTGTGTAATGCATCTAGTTGTTACATACTTTGCCGTGCATACTTAATAATCGTCGTGACAATTTCAGGCTGAGTTGACTATCGGACTTGGCGAGGAGGTGTCCAACTATCGGCGTTCACTTTCGGATGCACCACTACTCGTTGCTCGGCCTCAGGTGCAGAACTTTATGGCGCGCATTGAGGGGAGGCTACGAGCTGTGTATCGGGCTATCACGTGCAGACGCACTTCGGACGTTCTTCATCAGCAGCCCGTACAACGCCCCCCGCGTCACTCGACTGGTCAGGTAGACCCCACGCATCACCGACATGACCCGCGTCCACGTCTAGCAGAGCAGTGGACGCCCAGGCCACCACGTCCTGACCAGGCTGGTAGTTCGGCGTGACATCAGCAGCAGGATCCCACGTCAGGCTACGTGTTTCGGCCAGGACCACAGCAGCAGGGTCCCACGCCAGGCTACGTGATGCAACCCCCCCCCCCTACAGGTATGTTTCTTCATATTAATTCTTTCCAATATCGATTGCGACTACGTATTTCGTCAGTACTTATGTTCCATCCCTCCCGCAGCAGGCTACGGATATATGGCGTCTATGTCCGGACATGACGCGTCTATGTCCGAATCCAGGTGGGAGAGTGAGCCTGACGATGGGCATAACACACAGGAATACTTGTCGCAGCACAACGAGTGGGTGGACATGTATTCGACTCCTGCACCACCTCCCACACAGGAAACACAGTATGACCTGGACGGGTCCGAGCTTCCTCCCCGTATCATCCGGCCACCCCACAGGTATATGTGGCCGACGCCGGAGACACCACCTCAACGACGTGGCGGACGAGGTGGCTGATGATTGTGTGTCACTTATATCTAGCTATGTATGCGATAGACATATATCTGCCTATGTATGCGAGAGACATATTCTACCTATGTATGCGAGAGACATATTTCTGTTCATTCGCTTTGTTAATCGAGTTACATTTCCGGAGAGACTGCTGCAGATAATTAAGATACAAGTACATCTGAATTAAACGGTACGACTGACCATAAATAATACTGCATACAAACTACATGAAGACATCATCGTGCTTCTCGCTAACACTACATAAAGTCATCATCACTATTCTCACTAACATGTTTCTTCGACTTAGATTTTTTATTGGCTGACATAAACTCATCGCTGGAAGAGTAACCATCATCACCGGGCTTTGGTGATGCATCGCTGCATTTCTTCTTCTTCGAGCTTGAGCCATCATGAGTTGATACATATTTCGGCGGCGGAACGGACCCAAATAAAAGCTTGAACCATGCCAACATACTGACATCGTGGTTCATTTCTTTAGCGTCCACATTGTATCTCTACAATTCACAAAATGAACAAAAATGAATTAAAACGACAAACATATTAAATATGTAAATCAAATACGAAATTTAAATTACCTTTTGAAACGCAATATATTCATCAACTGGCAAATCTATCACATGATGATCTAAATCATCAAATGATCGTGTGAATCGCGCTGATTCATATATTAGTTCACAAAGTCTTTCCCACCTTGCACGCAACCGAAAAAGTTCTAGTCGAATGTCCGCTGTGTTTCTACTATGACAAGCTGTTTGTCTAAACCTCCGCAAGTTACTCTCACTGCTAACTAATTCATCGAAAGATACACCTGGAGTTCCATGAAGCCCGGACTTCTTGGAAACCGCACCCATCAAGACATCACGAGATGCCTCTCGTGAAAATGGACGAGGATCACCCATCACTGCGGATTTGTTAATGCTACCACAACAAGTAGTGAGGAGAAGAGGAAGTGAGGAGAAGTATTGTGAGGACAAGAGGCAGAGAAGAGCTCTTTTTAAATAACCGTCGAGGCTCAGTGCGCTGCTGTTTTCCAGTCACACTCACCACCGAAAGCAACACTTCCAGTCAAACTCACCACCGAAAGCAACATTGCCAGTCAAACTCACCACCGAAAGTAGCACTGCCAGTCACACTCACCACCGAAAGCAACACTGCCAGTCAAACTCACCACCGAAAGTAGCACTGCCAGTCACACTCAGCACCGAAAGCAACACTGCCAGTCACTTCCTGTCACACTCACCACCGAAAGTAGCACTTTTTCGTTGCCTTGCGGCGGCCACACCCGACAGCATCAATTTTCCCTCACTTTCGGTGGTGAGTATGACTGGCAGTGTTGCTTTCGGTGGTGAGTGTGACTGGCAGCGCACTGAGCCTCACAACACTTCTCGTCACTGCCTCTTCTCCTCACTGCCTCCTCTCATCACAGCCTGTAAACCGTCTAAATCAGCATATGGGCAACGAGAAAAGAGAAAGGGCTTGTGGGGCTACTCTGCCTTGCCGCTAGAATTGCATTGCATTGTGGATGGTGGCCGCAGAAGGTCAGATGAGCCGGATGGCGGTGGCGGGCATCACCGGCATCACCGAAAGGGGGGTAAAAAAAAAACCAGTCGGCTTAGCCCCAGCCGACTGGCCAGTCGGCTTAGCCGTAGCCGACAGGAGCCCCAGTCGGCTGGGGGGGGGGGGGGCATGCAGTCGGCTATGCTGGGCCCAGTCGGCTTAGCCGCAGACGACTGAATCCAGTCGGCTTAGCTCCAGCCGACTGGATTCTATTTTTGAAAATTTTCAAATTCGTATATTATTTCTGTAATTTATAAAAAAAAATGTATTATTTAAAAAAAATTAGCTATTGACAGCTAAGTAAATGTAATCTGACAACTAAACTTATTTGGTAACTGAGTTCATGTAATCTGACCAGTAAACTTAATTAGCGGACTGAGTTCATGTAATCCGACAATTAAGTATGTTTTAGTTTTTAACAACTAAGTATTTTATAATCTGGTAGCCAAGCATGTATAACATGGCAACTAAGTATATGCAATCTGACAACTAATCACTTGTAACGTAGGAAGAGATGGGCCATGTTCCTAATTTTATTTGTAGCTAGTGTTGGCCATGCATGCTCCTATTTTTTCAATCATGCTCCTATTTTTTCAATTTTCTGCCTTGCATGCATCCACTGCTAGGCTGTCCGTCTTTTTCGCATGGGAATCCGGTGCATGCGGACATGATGTACAGGCATCTGCATGCTCAGGGCCTAGGAGCCATGTAGCATAGGTTGGGTGGTCAGCAGCTGTTCGTCGGGCGGGTCAACAAGCGTTTTGAGCTGTGTGCATGCACGGCCAGATGGGATGGTGGGTTTCAGGCCTTTGCGTCAGATCGGCATAGCAGCGGCCATCCGGGGCAAAAATGCCAAAGCCCCTGGCATTTCCAGCGACGCAGGATGGCTCGGCGTTTCCAGCCTGCCACGTCAGCGAGCAACGCCAGCTCGGCCTGACCGTGGGCCAGGGCAGCAACGCGAGCTAGCTCGGCGTTTTCATGTGGAGCAGAAACGCCGCGGTCTGTGGCGTTGCCAAAAAGGGTCAGATTGTGAAATAAATTTGTGTGGAGTTCACTTTGTAAACAAGTTTTCTTTTTTTTTTGAGGAACACATATTTGTATTCACTGGTAAGGAAAACAAACGAAACTTACAGATACGCACACAGAGAGGAAACGAAGGGAACAGTTGTCCCAACCCAGCTCATACGGAGAAATCCAGAAACAACGAAAACAAATGAACAAGGACGCCTCCGAAGTCGCCACGAACAGCATCACCAGAAAACCTGTCCCGCCGCCGTCACCGCCAGCAGACCAGGAACCAGCGAGCTTGAACACCCTGGCCGGAGAGAGTACTCTCGCCCTGTGGCTTTGTGGGCCGCAGTAACCACCTGCCCCGAAGGACAGGATCGAAGATCCATTGAAGGCGCATCGGCCGGGGACACACCCCGTACCCTTTCCGACCTGGAACTGCCTTCGCCGACGAACTAAGCCGCCGGGAAGACCAGCCTCCACTCACCGCACACCACCAACCCCAGCCTCCCCTCCTCTTCTTATTAACGCAGCCGCTCCCATCCAGAGAAGGAAGAAGAGCAGGCGGCAGACTCCTGTACAGCGCCGACGAGGATCCAGGACACCAGATCCGCCAGCACAGAGCCCCACAGACCTGCTGCCGTCGCCAGAGTGGACGACACAAGCACGAGGAAGAAGTCGGGGGCACCTTATTTCGACAAGAGGCGACGCCATCCTCGCCAAGACGCCGCCGGCGAAAACCAAAACAATTACGACCTACTCCCCACCCGCCAACGAGGAGCCGCGGTTCGCCGCACCTCCCACAACCTCACGGCCGCCGGAGGCGGGGCGAACCGGCGGGCACGCCGACAAGAGGGAACCGGCTCGAAATCGCCTCCGAGTCGCCTCTGTGTACAAGTAGCAAGAGAGGAGACGGGAGAGTTCGAGACTTGTGTGAAGGACTCTTGTAAACAAGTTTTCTGACAAGGTCAAAACAGTGATTTTGGCCTCGAGGGGTTGGGGAGAGATGGGGAGGGAGATGGACGTGTGCGCGCGTGTGTGGCGGAAGTTTCTTTCGAGCGGAGATGGGTAGCAGCGTGGGTTGGTTTTCCGAGTTTCGTCATGCGTGCGGGATGACTGTTTCTTCTTCTTTTTTTTGCGTGCGCTCGATGGTGGAAGGATGGTCGAACCATCACAACAACGACGACAGATTGCCCTTTAATAGTGGAGATAGTACAGATAAATATTTGAAACCCTTGTTTGTTTTTGTTTCTTGGATAATGTATTTTTTTCAAATTGTCAACGAAGTCCAATCATGCGAATTACAACAAAGGAAAGCCTAAATCAGATCAATTTGGCCAATCTATATCTATCTATCTTTACCTACTAATAAAGCACGCAGTGCTTCTGTCCGTTCACCGTCGCGCACTTTTTGCAAAAAAGTCTTTATGTTTTTTGATAATTTAACCCTCAGTCCCTTTTTAAGTGGATCTGGGAAGCAGAGGAGGCAAAAATAAAATCATCAGTGCTCGGGATCGAACTCTCCACCTACGAACCAGAGAGGCTTCGACTTTATATTAGAAGATAGTACCATCTCGCTATTTTAGATCATATTTCACCAATATATATATGTGGGCGATCTGAAATCAACAAGCCGCCTCAAGAATCAAGGGAAGGAATTAACGAAGGAGAGAAACGGCTGCTCGGCCCTGTGCAGATAGGGATGAGAGAGATGGTGAAGGTGGAAACGAATCGATAAGCGGCCTCTCTAGAGTAGCGAGGCGTACACGTTTTTATCAGCCGGTTGACTTTTCTAATCCTTTCCTATTAAACAAAAGATGACATGCACGATGCATCTATCTGTGCTAGAATGGGGGTATGGGAGTGACCCATCAGGAGATGACATGCACGATGCATCTATCTTGCGTTTGGGCCAAGCCCAAATAGTTAAAAAAAACATTAGGAATGAAATATAATCTTACAAAATCAAACAATCTTCAATAAAAAATAAAAAACCTACATAATCAAAATCATTGAATTCAAATCTTTTGATAATTCTGTAAAAATCCTTTAAATGAATTACACTGTATGCTTCTCCCTAAAAGATTGTTTCATGCATCACTATTTTTCCATCTGATGACAGTGCAGAGCTTAAATATGCGCCAATAAAGGACGTTGGGGTGGCCTCTTCACATCAACACTTCATGATCCAAAAAAAAAAAGATAATGCAACCCATGGCAACACACACTCATATGCATCTTAGAGAGACAAGGGTAACCTTATCTCAACGTTTATCAGAGTTGGATATGAGTAGCGTGTAATGGCACGTGAAGCAGGTTTTGTTATTTTTTTCGCCCGTTGCAACGCACGGGCATATGTACTAGTACATACTAATAAAGGGAAGTGTGCTTCTCCAAATTTTTGGTCCGTCCACAGCCAAAGGTAAAAAAAAAAAGAATTCAAATTAACCTATCGCTGCTAGAAAGAACGCATTGTATCCAATTTTTTTGTCTGCCTGATTTATTTATTTTTTTTTTTGAGAAATGTCCGCCTGATGTTGGACACGATTTTAACGCCCGATCCTCTCTCAGGTGGCTCGCCCGTCAGCTGGGCGCTCTATGGCTGAATAAAGTCGGCCCATATATCCTGGCCCGTTTAGCCCAGCTGCAGTCCGAGGGAAAAAAAATTGCTGGTCACCAACTGAGCTAGATCGGCCTGTGTTGATTTTGAACGGTCGGTCCACCTATTAAATAGTACCACATCACTTCCTTACATCCAACCTCACTGATTTATATACGTCTTAAGTTATCTGGGTATTAATCAACTCAATAGGCAAATATGAGCAGAAAGAAAAGGGATGAAAAGAAGGAATAAACTTCGCCCTGTCTCAGGGAAGGAAAGTAATTGAAAGAAGGAATAAAACTCGTTGTGCCTTAAGAAGGAAAGGAATTAATAGAGCAAATAAACTTCGTTGTGCCTCTGGGAAGAAAAGGAATTAAAATTCGCTATGCCTTAAGAAGGAAAGGGATTAATAGAGCAAATAAACTTGGTTGTGCCTCGGGGAAGGAAAGGAATTAAAATTCGATAAGCCTTAAGAAGGAAAGGAATTAATAGATCGAATAAATTTGGCCGTGTCTCAGGAATGAAATAAATTAAAAGAAGGAATGAACTCTATATTGCTGCCTGCATGGACCAATGGGAGAGAGCGGACCGATTTATTTAAATGAATGGAGGAGGGGTGTCATGCGCCTGCATGGACCAATGGGAGATAGCGGGCCGATTTTTTTTTTTTTTGCGGGTGAAGCGGGCCGATTTATTTAAATGAATGGATGAGGGGTGTCATGCATATTGGCGGTATAGCTCCTAATTAAAAGTGCGTGCGCTGTGTTCTGCTGCTTGTGGCCTGGTTATGATGCATCTACGTGATGTCCTGGAGTGGAACTCATAGCATTATAAATGCTTGTGTGTGGGAGTGGGACAGAACATGCCTACTATTTCTTCTACCTTTGCTACAAAATGCATAATTTTTAAGCAAAGCATGCGTGTTTCAAACATTCGTTTTTTGAATAAGATATTGTCTTTGTCTGTCAAGTGAAAAACCAATGTCCATCTTCTAATGCCACAAAAGAAGTAGCTATATTCTTCTTCTGATCCTGACTGAGATGTAAACTGAGCTTGATGTTCATGGTGGGATGGAAGGCACCAAATTAATGCAGAGCAATCGGCTTGTGCACCGGCATGCCGTGGCAATCTCATATGTGTTTGTCTAAGTACTTGTGTTAGGCCAATCTGAAAATTGTGTGGATAAAAAGAAATTGTTAAGAAATACACCATGTTGTAAGCTGTTGATTACAACTTTACAAGTGGTACTGAAACATGGTGAAAACATCTGTTCCGTATCTCTATTGGTGATATGGTGCAGTACTAAACTGTCATCATAAGGAACTAGCATGTCTCAGTTCCCACTTGAAATCATGCATCGAGAGGTACTGTTTGATGAATAGAATCAGTACGTGATGACTTCCCTGTTTAGTTCAAAAGTCCTATTCAGAACGTGGAATTCCCCATAATTTGTGCAGGAGTAAAACTGAAGCTCGTGTTCCAGTCAAGCCAAAGGAGGATTTAAATATAGCAGATTGCTGCCCAAATAATGAATAGAACAACTGTACCATATTCTTGCATCTGTAGCAGCTTCTGTATGATATCAATCAAAACAAGGGAGAAATAATTGACACGTACGTACTCTTCTACGTTGATGGAGAGGGGGCTATACTGAAGAACTCCGGCAGCGCAGACCTGGTTACCCACCGTCGTGATGGGAGGAGGATACCGCATCAAAAAAGAAGGCCACCGGCATCGCGTAACCACGGCACCCCTGCTGCGACCACCAACGGCCAAGGCCACCCTCCGCCGACCAGTCTGCCGATGCCATCCGCAGCGCTGCCGTGACATCCATACTCCACGTTGCTGGACACCCTGGCCCGCCGAGGCCACCGAAATTGCCGCCGAGCGAATCCACCGCGCACCACTCCCGTTGTCAATCGCCGCTCCCCACGCTGCCGAGCCTACCCGCCGACCACCACGCCGTCGCGCCCGCCCGCCGCCCAACGAGCCACCATGGCCAGCCGAAGCTCCCGACGGCGCAATCCAAGCCTCCTACCGCTAGCCGCGAAAACCGCCGGCCACCACTCCACGCTCGATCAGAATAGTAACGGGGAACAGGACGTCGTGGGCCTAGCTCTTATTCTCCGCTCCCCATCAGTTGACGGAGAAAGGTTTCCAGTCATATAGAAAAATAAAATTTTGGTAGGCGCAAAGAAAATTTACATCGAGGCGAAAGGACTCTGCCTTTGGTCGACCGACCGACCGACCGGGGTGAAGAATTAGTTCTTCACCCTGGGTCACTAATAGACTTTCAATATATATATATACTAGCAAACATGCCCGTGCATTGCAACGGAAAAAAAATATCACATGCTTCTATCTCAATAAGCATGGCTCAAGACCCCCCCCCCCCCCCCCCACCACCACCACCACCACCACCACCACACACATAGGTCTACATGCTCTATTTCAACACTACACCCCAATCGCCACTTATCCTTATTCTGGTCCTCACCGTCAGTGGCCGCTATCCACCTAATGACAATCCATCCAAACGTGGTCAATCTCAAGATGATGAGCTCATGCGAGGCGGCCAACGAACATCGACAACCTCCAGGGCACAGCTTCCAGCGGAACGGACGACTAACGTACGGCCACGGCAACGCCCTTCAGTGCGAGCCTGCAACGCGGTTTCTTCGGCCGACTATTATATGAAAACCATAAACTTCAAAGCACATCCCATCTACAATTTCACTCTGCTATCTAGCTCTTTGTCGTACATGCGCTCTCTCATGTCTTTATCTTTGTTAGCCAATCACATAGTTTTGCACTCTCTTTTCTCTGCACCACAACTATTTCTTGTTTCATTATTCAATCGTTTGCAAATAGTTTGACCATAAGTGCCGGAAATTGTGAGGAGTTTTGTAAGTGGGTGGAGGCATGGGTTGTATGAGCCAACGTATAAGAAACACAGCGTAACCCCAACCTAGTAAAATAAAATCAGAAAAGCATGTCTCTGGATTTTGCTTAGACCGTAACATACTTATATATGGAGAGTTACTAATGATTAACCACACTATTTACTTGATCAAACTGGCACACACGATCATCATCTAACTCGTACTAAAATTTGCCATTGTTTCTATTTCTGCATGTAGTCATATTAGCTTCCATTATTAATTGTTCTCTTATGGTCATATGCAACATCTAAGAAAACTAAGCAATGGCAAATAGGGACATGGATATCCACATGACATACGTATCATTCAAAAACTGACAAGCCAAAAGAGAAAGGATCGATTACTGCATGTATTAGGGTGAGCTGGGAGTCATAGGAACTCTCGCCGGCGAGTATGGCTTGCACAACATCGAGAAGATATATGTGCTTTTTGGGGACCAAATTGATACAATATCCCAGAGATGGACCGGTCCATGGATAAATTATGGGTGGAGGTAGCCGTGATCGTGATCAGTCGGTAGTGATCGAGCAGCGCCGCGGTGATCTCTCTCTCTCGATCAATCACCAGCAGGTTTCTGCCCAGATGGCGGCACACATATGGATGTTCCCAGCAATGGCAGGTAAACAGATGCATACCTTCGCCTCATCGTTACCGCGGCCGCAGCGAACGGAACGTGGACACGGCCACAATTTATACATGCAGCTTGAGACGCTCGTGTCTTCGTCCAGCGAGGTGGTACAAAACAATATTGATGCGGCGCACGCATAGTAAATAAAGTTGGGCTAAAGATGGGTTGTGTGAGGCTGTAAAGAAGGTTAACGGGCCAATCAGTCGGTAGTGATTGAGAACCTAGGGCCGTGGTGAGCCCAGCCGGACGATTCCTAGCGACATGCGAGGACGTGCAGGGTGACGGACAGACAAGCCTAGGAGGTGACGTAGTTCGCGCACCTGAAAGTTTAGTACCACCTGGTGTAGCTACAGGGAGAGGAGGCCTCTGCGAGTCTATAAAAGATAGTTGTTGGCGACAGATGAAAGAATTCTTGTGTGAGCGACGGACGAAAATTTAGGAGAAACACACATTTCTCTAATATTAGGTATAGACTAGCAAAATGGCCCGTGCGTTGCAACGGGAGAAAAAAAATCATAATCTCCAATGACCATGATCACATTTTGCTGCATCACCGAGATACACTATCACTCTCAATTTCGTGAAATCAAGAACATTTTTTTTAAACTCGTGAACATTTTTCAAATTCATGAACACTTTTACAAATTTTTGAACATTTCTAAAATCAATAACATTTTTTGAATTCATGAGCATATTATACTATTTGCAAACATTTTTTTAAAATTGTGAACATTTTTTTAACAATTTTCTTGAATCGGCGAACATTTCTAGAATGGACGAACATTGTTTTGAAAATTAGTGGAACAATTTTTGAAATTCACGAACATTTTTTTTATTTAAAGAACTTTTTTTTGATTTAACGAACATTTTTTGAAATTTATGATCATTTTTTGAATCAGCGAATATTTTATGAATGAATAAACTATTTTGTAAGTCACGAACAGTTTTTGAATTTTTAGCATATTTTTCCATTCATGAACAGTTTTTTAATTGGTGAAATTTTGTTCAATTTCATTCACATTTTTTAATACACGAACTTTTTAAAAATCATGAACAATTTTTGATTTCCCGAACATTTGTTTTCAAAAGTTTAAACATTTTTTGAATAAGCAGACATTTTTTATAAAATTGCGAACATTTTTTGAATCCACAAACATTTTATGATTTATTAAAGATTTTATTTCAAAATTCTTATGTTTTTAATTTTTAGAACTTTTTTTAAGTCCCAAATTATTTAAAGTAGAAAAAAAGGAATACGGAAAAGAAAAATAAAAAATAAAAAACGAAATTTAGAAAACAGGCCGCCCGACACATGGGCCGGCCCAAACGGGTGCGCTGCGTCTTTTCCCAGCGCGCAGAGCGCAGTATAGGATGTCCCTACTGCATGGGCCGGCCCAGGCCGGGGATTCCCTTGTGTGAAATATTTTTTTATCACTTATAGGTGGCATTGGTGGGTAATATTTTGCAACATTGGGGGGCAATTTCCGTAACGTACCGCAAAAAGCAATAGCCCCTTTATTATTAGGTATAGATATGTTATATATTACGTTCGTCCGACTACTAATTTTTTTTTAAAACGCCTCCCCAACTTGGGAGCCGGATTCCATTACTCATCATAACGGAACGAGTTCATAATACAAACTAACAAACCAGAAAGAAAGAAAAAAGGAGTTCAAAACGAAAGGTCCTACAGCCCAGCACACACAACCCTTACTGTAACATAATACCAGCAAGACTGAAAAGTGCCAAAAGCATGCATCTAACAGCGGCAGCAAGTTGAAACAAGACCCAAAGGGATCAGAAGGAACAACATGGGACACCCAAGTTCTATCAGACATGCAAACTTTCTCTCCTCTATTTTTCTTGGATTTGCTGCATCATCCCTGTAGGCGATCATCTCCCTGGGCGGCTGCTCTCCAGCGTCATCATCCTCCTCGTGAGGTACCTCCGTGATACGCAGAGGACCTCTACCTGGCATCATCCTTGCCGCCTCATACGCCTTGACTGCAGACTGCTGTAATAGAGACGCGCCCTTCATCACCATGTCCTTGTCAATTCCCACCTGGAGACCTGCCCATAAACGAAGGAAAACGCACATATAACAGATCAGTTCCAAAGGGGCTGATTTGAACTTCTTTTCAAAACATGCCCTATTACGAGTTTTCCATAATGACCAACAGAAGGCGGCAAGGCCAACAATATGAAAGTTAGCCCCAAGGGGGATATGTTGTGCTGCCCACAGAAAATATTGCGTAAAGCACACAGGTCTATAGTAAGCATTAATCACATGACATATGCTACTCAACATGTACGCAGCAGCAGAACAAGGCCAAGATTAGCTGGTGAATAGACTCATTTTCCTCACAAAAACGACATGTATAATCCCCCACCCAGTCCGACTACTAACATATTTGGCGGCATGAAATTTTCATTGCCCGTGCAACGCACGGACAATGAATCTGTACCTAATAATAAATGGGCTATTGCTTCTGGCGGTACGTCACGGAAATTCCCCCCAAAGTTGCAAAATATTACCCACAATGCCACCTATAAGTGATAAAAAACGTTTTACACAGGGGAATCCCCCGCCTGGGCCGGCCCATGTAGTAGGGACCTCCTATACTGCGTTCCGCACGCCGCGAGACGCGGCGCACCCGTTTGGGCCGGCCCATGTCCGGGTGGCCTTTTTGTACTTTTTTTTTCTTTTTCGCTTTCGTTTTTTTCTACTTTAAATAATTTGGGACTTAACAAAAGTTAGAAAAATTTAAAAAATGAGAATTTTGAAATAAAAGGTTTAATAAATGATAAAATGTTTGTGGATTCAAAAAATGTTAGCGATTTTGTAAAAAAAATGTTTGCTTATTCAAAAAATGTTTGAAATTTTGAAAACAAATGTCCAGGAAATTAAAAAATGTTCATGATTTTTTAAAAATAATTTCTTAAAAAAGTTCGTGTATTAAAAAATGTTAATGAAATTGAACAAAATTTCGCAAATTCAAAAAATATTCATCAATGGAAAAATAACCTAAGAATTCAAAAACTGTTCGTGACTTATAAAATAGTTTATTCATTCATAAAATGTTCACTGATTCACAAAATGATCATGCATTTCAAAAAATATTCGTTAAATAAAAAAATGTTTGTGAATTTAAAAAAATTGTTTCACCAATTTCCAAAAAAAATGTTCGTCGATTCTAGAAATGTTCGCAGATTCAATAAAATTGTTTAGAAAAATGTTCACAATTTAAAAAAAATGTTTGCAAATAGTATAAAATGTTCATGAATTCAAAAAATGTTCTTGATTTTAAAAAATGTTTGAAAATTTGTAAAAGTGTTCACGAATTTGAAAAATGTTCACGATTTCAAATATGTTCACGAGTTTAAAAAAATGTTCATGATTTCAAAAATTGTTCATGATTTCACGAAATTGAGAGTGATAGTGTATCTCGGTGATGCAGCAAAATGTGGTCATGGCCTTTGGAGATTATGATTTTTTTTTTCCTGTTGCAACGCACGGGCGCTTTTGCTATAATAACTAAAATAGGTATTCTTGGTCCATCATTCTATTTTGCAGAAAACTCCCTGATGTTTCTGGTAATCAAACGGCAGTCCAGTTTTAAGTCAGATTTTCGTTTTTTGCAGAAAACCCCCTAAAATTTCCGGTAATCAATCCTTAGGTCAGTTTGGAGCCAGATTTTCGCTTTTGCAGTAAACACCCTAATATTTGGGTTAATCAACCAGCAGTACATATCAAAGGCATTTTAAAAATGTCCATATCTTTTAAACCATAACTCCAAATTTAACATGTCATATATGAAATTTCATTAGAAAAATATTTCGAATCTGAATATGATGTTATTTTACCTGTTAAATATTTAAAAATAATATTTAGGATGCAAACTTAATCAAAAGCGCATGATTCTTTCTTCAATACCGGTGCCGATCTGGATTGGAAATGAACACCTCAGCAAACCAGGATTGGAGACGAAAGAAACCATCTATAAGCACGCATCCACGCCTCAGCAAAAGCTCACAGTTAAAAAAGCAGATTTATCATCTTATGCCGAGAGGAGACACCTTAGGATTGATAACATTCAAATGTGTTATGATTGTGTGGGCACTGAGGCCAGCATCGACGAGGCTGGAAAAGAGGATAAGTGGCAACACAAATGGGATGCCATGTGTTGAAATAAATGACGTGGACCTATTGGGGTCTTGAGTCATGGTTATTGGGTTAGGGGAGTGTGGTTTTTTTTTCCGTTGCAACGCACGGGCTCTTTTGCTAGTGAACTAGTAAAAGGTCTAAATGATAACAAGCTCCGGTACTGCCGTGCCGACTGGTTTGGGTACGTATCACCATCCGATGGGGAAGGGGAGCAAAGCCAAAAGATGACGTGGGACCGGGAGCAAGTTCAGCGGAATTAAATTATTAAATTATTCCTTCCCACCACACGAATTTCTTCCTTGATTCCACCCCACGAATTAAATTATTCTTTCTTTTGATCTCAGTCACCACCTTCGTCATATATATTAGTCGTTTGTGTAATTTTTCGGCACATTTTCTAGCTAAGTTGTGTGAGCTTTCTGGGTGCTCGGTGTGGCGTCATGTAATCCGGGAGACTCTCTGTGATGATAAAGCATGATGTTGCTTAATCAATGAAGTGCCGACTGATATCACTCCGCCGACTCTTAAAAAGCTCAACCCCCTCCGCCCTTCCCCCTCACCATCCACCTCCGCTCCGTGTCCGAGCAGCTTGTACGTACGTAACGTAGCTAGGTAGTGCATGTTACTTGCAGCGATCAACAAGAAGATTAATGGAGATGACGGATAACGGGAGGGACACCGAGCAGTACCACCACCACCTCGGTCTCGGCCTCGGGCTCGGGCTCAGTCTCGGCATGGTGGATACGACGTCTCCCGTCGAGGCGCTGGGGCGGCAGCAGCAGCAGTCCTGGAATTGGAATGGCGCCGGTCTCTTCTTCCCGGCTTCCTCCGGCGAGCGACGCACGCATGCAGATGCAGATGATCGGAGGCTGGCGACGTTGCCGTGCCACGAGATGCCGTTCCTGGGCGGGATCGACGTGAACCGGGCGCCGGCCACGGGGGATGCGAGGGGAAGCTGTGCTGCCAGCGAGGACGAGGAGCCCGGCGACAGCCCGGCGAGGAGCGGCGGCGGGGAGCAGAAGCGTGCCGGCGCGGGCAGCTACAACGAGGACGACTCCGGGTCCGGGGCCGGCGGCGGTGGGTCGGGCAAGAACCTCCGCCTGTCCAGGGACCAGTCCGCCGTCCTCAAGGAGAGCTTCAAGGAGGACAGCACGCTCAACCCCGTAACCGTAAGTACTATTCATCATCATCATCTAATCAACTGACGCAAGGCCAAGATTAACTGACTTCAAGGAGTATTAAATTTGCTCGTCGGCAATGATCACAGAAGCAGCAGAAAGTGGTGCTGGCTCGGCAGCTGGGGCTGCGGCCGCGGCAGGTGGAGGTGTGGTTCCAGAACCGGAGGGCGAGGACGAAGCTGAAGCAGACGGGGGTGGGCTGCGAGGAGCTCAAGCGCTACTGCGAGACGCTTACGGAGGAGAACTTGCGGCTGCAGTGGGAGCTGCGCTCCCTCAAGCTACTCGCCCCGCCGGCGCCGCACCTCTACATGCCCACCACGCTCGCCATGTGCCCTTCCTGCGAGCGCGTCGCACCATCCGGCAAGCCGTGTTCGTGGGCAGGCCGGCCGTCCCAGAGGTCATGATGAACAAACAAACTAATTAATTAATCTTGTTTTCTTTTGTTTATACATGACATGTCTAGTTTGAACTTATGAACTGCTGTTTGGTCTTTTTGCTTATCAAAGAAATATGTGTTGTCTTGTACAAGTGATGCAATGGGTTTTAGTATGCAGATTAGCTTATCATGCATGTCTTGTATATAAGTGAGATGTTACATCTTGTACTGAGTAGTACTGGTATAAGTGAGACATGCTTATGAGATCTTGGGACATCAACGGCTGTACTTTTTTGTTCAGACATGCATAATAAATCCGTTCAATCGTGGAAAGAATTATCACCCCCTGAACGCAGAGAAGGTATGATCCGAGTCTCCTAGTTAGGTCAGACAGATATTTCGTTCCGTAGTATCGTATTGTCTAAAGAGGAAATATTCTTTTTTTCCTTGGCTACGATCTTATCTTGGAAGTGTAAGAAGAAAACGTACAAGTTCCAAAAATGGGAGAGCATAGAATCCAGCAGAAAAGAGAACGAAAGTCTTCCCGCAAAAAAAAAAGAACGAAAGTCTACTCTCGCAAACACGTACGTCCGCCAAAACATCTCTATCTGCCGGCCGTCTGAGACGAGATGTTTACGGCCCAGTTCTTTTGCAAGATTTTTCCAGAATTTGACCCCTTCTCAGCTTCTCACAGAATCTTTAAGCCCCATTTGTTTTACAATCCTATCTAGTTAGGGTCTAATTAGCTAGGATTGTAAAATAAATCGGGGTCAAAGATTCTGAAAGAAGCTGGGGAGGGGTCAGATTCTGGGAGAATCTTGCAAAAGAACTGGGCCGTAGGAGTAGAGTAGATGGATGATGACCTTGACCGGCCTCCAATAGTAACTTTCAGCTCACTTAAGAGGTGGATGTAGTGCTGTCCCTCATTAGCCAGCTGTAGTAGTTTACTAGCTTAGTACTATATAGGCGCAGGTACGTACGTGTTGTTATTTGCGTGGAAAGACACGTGGTGCAAGCAAGGATTACGAGTCGACGAGTTGACGAGTCGTTCCGAGGTTGAGACTCATAAACTAATCGGACTAGTCTTAGACTAGTGCTGGACTAGTCGACATAGCACTGTAGTACTCAACTACTAATACCTAGTAGCAGTATGTAGTAAACTGTACAGCACATTACAGTATATACAACAAAACCAGCAGTGCTAGCCAACACTCGTCAGGCCCAGCCCAGCGCCGCGCAGCACGTCCCCCACCAGCTGGCCCATTTGGCTGCCCCCCACCAGCTGGCCCAGCCCAAGTGGCTAGCCTACTTAGCACACTTTCCAGCCACGGGAACCCTACCTCCCAATCGATCCCAGCGCCATCACGCACGACCCCATCGCCGCCGCCAGCGCCATCACGCACGGGAGCACGTGCGCGTGATCCGCGCCTCCAGCCGCTTCCGCCGGCAAGCTCGCTGACCACCGCCGTGCCTCCTCCCTTCCTCTCCTCTCTCTCTCTCTCTCTCTCTCTCATCTCAAGGCCGCGGCGGCGCGCGTCCACCGGCCGGCGGAGCGAGGAGGGCTCGACGGGCTCGTTCAGCAGCCGGCGGCGCGTCCAGGTGAGAAGCGAGCCTGGAAAGAACTAGGGTTGCCCTCCCGCGGGATGAGCAAGATCATTTATACCATCAAATTTTTGAGTCGCTCGACTAGAACATGTCGACTAGCCCAGACTAGTCGTCGACTAATCCATCCATGGCTCGACTCAGTAAAGTAGTCTACATGAGAATCGCAGTCGGCATCCACTTTGCGACTCATAGACTAGTCGAGCAGTCGTTCGACTCGTAATCAGTGGGTGCAAGGCGATCTTGGTTAGATTCGGGCATGCGCTAATCTAATCAAGACGACTAATTAACCCGAAGCATCCCATATCGAAAGCAACATGCACAATTAATATACTCCACTACATCGTACGTTTTACTCGATCATGTGAGTCATGACTCCTAGATGGTGTATCCTAGAAAAGGCTATCGATATATAAATATGCTATGTTGATGCCCTGATGGATAAGCACACTCGGCCGCCTTGATTGGCTAAAATCACTGTTTTGAGCTTATCAGAAAACTTTAGCACGATCTAAACTCTCCCGGATTTTATTTCACGATCTGACCCTTTTCAGAAACGCCATAAGCCATGGCGTTGCTGTCCCACATAGAAACGCGAGACACAACTGCGTTGCTGGCCTGGCCCACGGCAGGCCGGCTGCTGATTTGGCTGAGCAAGAAACGTAACTGTAGTTGGCATTTCCTAATCTTGCACCAACGCCAAGGAGCCATGGCGTTTGCTCCTGGGTAGTGCACATGCTTGGTATTGCACCCTGCATGCATGCAGTGGCGGAGCTTGGGCCACATCTTAGGATGGGCAATGGGCTGGGGGACCCAAACCAGTGTTGGGCCAGATTTCATTGATTCTCTAAATAATTTACTGAGCGAATAGTATGAAGAAATCCCATGGGGGGGGGGGGGGGGGCGACGGTAAATAGTAGCAGCTGCGGCCGGTGGACACATGCACGCTAAACATGAGGACACCGGCCGCATGGCCTGGATTAAGCGCTTCAGCAGGTTCCACGCCGTACTGGGCAACGTCTTCTCCCCTGCGCTGCGCACATCGGGCCCCAGGGCAACGCGCCGTGGTGACGGCACATGTGGCAACTGTAGGACGATAGAGAGGGAGATGGGTGGAATTGTTGTTTATTGCTTGAGCCTCGTGGGCATATATATAGGAGTACATGATCAACTTGGAGAACAAGACAAGGTAGAAATAAATCCTACTCTATCCTATGTTTCCTAACTAATCACGATACTCAACATCCCCCCGCAGTCACAACGGTAACGACGCAGACGGTGAGACTGCAGAAGAATCCGAAGGTAAGCCGACGGACATCCCCCCACAGTCGTAACGGTCGATGCATCGCGGAAGTCGTGGCTGGAGTGGAAACCGACGAGGTTGCTCAAGCAAGGCGGTAGCCCTTTGTGCTGTTGTCGAGGTTGCCGAGAGCGTAGGGTGGTGTAGCCGTGGTCGAGGTAGCCGTGCGAGGAACGCCGTGGTCGATGTCGAGTCGGGGTGGCCGGTGTCGAGGTAGTCGCCGTGGAGCCGCGAGCGCAAGGAGGCGCCAAGTTAGTCATGGGCACAGTGGTGCGCCGGAAAGAAGAAGGTGTTAACGAGGCGTCGCACCGGATTTGCCAACCCGGGGACACGTCGTGGACGAAGGCATGCGTCGGCGTTGGCAGCACTGGGCATGCGTAGACGGACGAAGTTGATGTTGACGAGGCGCCCTGCAGTATATCCATCGATCGATCTATCATTGATCAATTTTTTTTATTTTTTTGCGGGGATCTATCATTGATCTAGCTAGCTAGCTAGTTAAAAGGACGATTTCAGTACTGCTAGCTAGCTATATTCTCTCACTGGTATGCATCAACTTTTCATAAGTACTACTCCTACAAGCTAACAAGTCAGGTAAAATATCGACGGATCAATCAGTTGAGTAGTAGTAGTACCTACATGGATGGATGGATGGATGGAGGAATATACACGCAGCCAGCTTAGCTCGCTCTGATCCTGCAAATATATACTCCCTTGTTTCCGGTTTAGACTACTCATAGTGCAGTAACATAAATGATAACATCACACATATCTAGGTAAAATAGATGATGTGGCAAGTAATTAATGAGAAAAGAGAAGCTTGTGGTAACATAATATGTTACTCACACTATGGGTAACATCATACATACCAAGACAAGATGAGTCTACAACCTAATAAATGAATTGTTGCATGACACCACACATACGTTACTCCGCACTATAGAGGTAGTAACATAGAATAGTAACATATGGATGTTACTAGTCTAAGTTACTCCCACTATGGCTAGTCTTATTGGGTCTATCTCATTTTCTTTGTTTTTTCGGTTTATTAGTCCTACTTTCACTTCTCTTCATCACCTGTTTAGATTTTGAGACGCATTAAATTACTGCATGCAAGAATTAAAAAGAAACTGACCAATGCTTGTAACCATTCCTACTCATTTAGTGGCCACGCATGCATGCACGGCAGTTAATGCAGATTAAAGCTTGAGTAGTTTTGCAAACAACGAAATACATTCCTCCACTCGCCATGTACCTTGATTGCTGAGATTTGTGAGACAGGTCTGATAAACCGTAAAGGAGGGAGTGTACAGATATACTCCACATAGGAGTGTTTTATTAGTAGGTGTGCGTGGCTGCCGACATGCATACATCAACCTGTCCATCTCCGTCGACACGCTAGTAGTATTAATTATTCAGCACAATTAATAAGAGGTAAGCGCATGGGTGATGTGGACACAAAGTAAAGAGCAGCATATACGGTGAGCTAATCTAGGCATCTTGTGACTAGCCACTGGGAGGAATGCATGAGCTGGTCCTGCTGCACACGAAACAGAACGTACGTGTGGCCACTCACTGCATTTCAGGGAATAGCAGAGCCGAGCTGGTAGTATGTCAAAAAAAATCGTACTACAAAATATGACACTTTTTTGGCGAAAATATGACTAATTTGTGTCGAAAAATAAAAACACTTCCAAGTCAGATCACGGGGATTTTGTGTGTGTGTGTGTGTGTGTGGGGGGGGGGGGGGGGGGGGGGAGGGGGGGCAAGTAGTGACATGATGTACCGTATAGATTCACTGATGTTTACAGGCCCACTTATTTTTATCCAGCCATAAACAGGAAAAAAATGATGGCTCAAACATCGAAAAAATAAAATGCCCACTACTTCTGCTAAAAAAAAAATCTATTGCCCACTACCGGCTGGGCCAAATGTGTGAGAACCGTGCTCTGTAAATGGCCTCCTTTTCATCTCCCAAATAAGCTACATAGGCCTTTGGTTCGAAAGATTGTTAGATTCATTGTACAGATTAAAAAGCATCATACTCATGTTTACACGCCAATAGCCGTCAAAACCTGCATCGGTAAGATACTAATCACTACTGGAATCTGGAACTTTGCCTAGTGCCAGGTTGTTTGCCGAGTGCATTTTGTCGGGCACTAGGGAAACATGATCTTTGCCGAGTACTTTTTTTTTTTTGCACCCGGCAAACAATTCTTTGCCGAGTGCTTTTTTTTCAACACTCGGCAAACAATTCTTTGCCGAGTATTTTTTTTTGCAGTCGGCAAACACTACTCTTTTTCTTTTTCTTTTTCTTCTCCTTCCTCTTTGCCTAGTGCCTTTTTTTGCACTCGGCAAACACTTCTTTTTTCTTTTTCTTTTTCTTCTCCCTTCTCTTGTTTCATTTCTTTTGAACATTATTTGTTTTCTTTTTTCCTTTTTATGCCATGTTCTTTTCTACATTATTTATTTTTATTTTTCCATTTTTTCTTTCCCCTATCTATTTCCTTGTATGGGCATTAAGTGCATTTTTTAGTCATTTAATGCATCTAATTCAAATTTGAACTGCAAGTGCAGGAATTTCTTTGGATTGAAAAATCCTATTTGTGTTCTTTAGTCTATGTTTAGGCCTTATCCAAGAAGAGGAAAGGAATTCTAAACCTCAGGGTGCCAGGACTCGACCCCGAACATAGAGGTTATTGGTTTTTTAACTCCGGAAAATGCAAACGAAGTCTGAAAAACATGAAACTTGGCATCGTGTCATTATATGGCATCAACATGTGTGGTAGAATTTGAGAAGGTTTCGCCACGGTTGTGACGTACACTGCTTAGAAACCGGACCATCTCCGAGGAAGAATCACGGTTTCGAGAGGGAACGGGTGAGGTTTGAAGGTGATGTGGCTGCTGCTTCATCCGTTGGCCTTGAAATTTTTTGTACACTCAAGATACACCATTATATGATTCGTGTCAAAATTTGGCATTTTTCGGGGTCCGTTTGCTATATTTAAGCCACTAAGTGTATTTCTAGGCATTTAGTGAATATAATTAAAATTTGAACTGCAAGTGCATGAAAAAGTTAGAAAAATGGGGTTGAAAAATCATATTTGTGTTCTTGAGTCTATGTTTTGGCCTTATTCAAGAAAAAGAAAGGAATTCCAAACAAGAGGGTGCCAAGACTCGACCGCGAACATGGAGTTTATTGGTTTTTTAATTTTCAAAATTGCAAACAAAATCCTAAAAACATAAAACTTGGCTCAATGTCATTATATGATGCCTAGAGGCCATGGTAAAAATTTAAGAAGATTTTGCAAAAGTTGTGATGTACACTGCTTAGAAACTGTACTATTTTCGAGGAAGAATCTAGGTTTCGAGGGGGAACAGGTGAGGTTTGAATGCGATGGGACCGCTGCTTCATCCATTGGCCTTGAATTATTTTTGACACTCAAGACACACCATTACATGATCTATGTCAAAATCTGGCATTTTTCGTGGTCTGTTTGCTATATTTAAGTCATTAAGTGCATTTCTAGTCATTTAGTTCATATAATTAAAATTTGAACTGCAAGTGCATGATTTTTTTTTTGTAAAATTGGGTTGAAAAATTCTATTTGTGTTCTTGCATATATGTTTAGGCCTTATCAAATAAAAGGAAAGGAATTGCAAACGTCTGGGTGCCAGGAGTCGATCGCGAACATGGAGGTTATTATTATTTTAATTATGAAAAATGCAAACGAAGTCTGAAACACATGAAACTTGGCATGGTGTTATTATATGGCATCAAAATGTTTTGGTAAAAATTTAAGAAAGTTTCACAAAAGTTGTGACCTACACTACTTAGAAATCAGACCACCTCCGAGGAAGAATCACAGTTTTTAGAGGGAACAGGTGAGGTTTGAAGGTGATGCGACCATTGCTTCATCCGTTTGCTTTGAAATTTTTTCTACACTCAAGATACACCATTATATGATCCATGTAAAAAATTAGCATTTTTCGCGGTCATTTGCCATATTTAAGCCATTAAGTGCATTTCTAGATATTTAGTGAATATAATTAATGCAAGTGCATGAAAAAGTTGGTAAAATTAGGTTGAAAAATCATATTTGTGTTCTTGAGACTATGTTTAGGCCTTATTCAAGAAAAAGAAAGGAATTCCAAATAAGAGGGTGCCAAGACTCGACCGCGAACATGGAGTTTATTAGTTTTTTAATTTCAAAAAATACAAATGAAGTCCCAAAAACAAGAAACTTGGCATGGTGTCATTATATGATGCCTATAGGCCATGCTAAAAATTTGAAAAGGTTTCGTAAATTTTTTCATGTACACTACTTAGAAACCAGACTATCTTCAGGAAATAATCTAGATTTCGAGAGGGAACGGGTCCACTTTGAAGGCGATACGACCGCTGCTTCATACGTTGCCCTTGATTTTTTTTTCTATAGTCACAATACACTATTACATGATTCATGTCAAAATTTGACATTTTTTGTTGTCCATTTGCTATATTTAAGTCATTACGTGCATTTCTAGGCATTAAGTGAATATAATTAAAATTTGAATTCCAAGTGCATGAAAAAGTTGGAAAAATTATGTTAAAAAATTATATTTGTGTTCTTGAGTCTATGTTTAGGCCTTATACAAGAAAAAGGAAGGAATTCCAAACATGAGTGTGCCAAGACTCGACCGCGAACATGGAGTTTATTGGTTTTTTAATTCTGAAAATTGCAAACAAAGTGCGAAAAACATGAAACTTGGCATGGTGTCATTATATGATGCCTAGAGGCCGTGGTAAAAATTTGCGAAGGTTTCTCAAAAGTTGTGACGTACACTGCTTAGAAACCGGACTATCATCAAGGAAAAATTTATGCTTCGAGAGGGTACGGGTCAGGTTTGAATGTGATGCGACCGCTGCTTAATCTGTTGGCCTTGAAATTTTTTCGATACTCAAGATACACCATTACATGATACATGTCAAAATTTGGCATTTTTGGGTCTGTTTGCTATATCTATGTTATTAAGTGCATTTCTAAGCATTTAGTGCATATAATCAATATTTGAACTGCAAATGCACCATTTTTTTTGTTAAATTGGGTTGAAAAATCCTATTTGTGTTCTTGATTCTATTTTTAGGCCTTATCCAGGAAAAGGAAAGGAATTCCAAACTCTGGGTGCTAGGACTCGATCGCGATCATGGAGATTATTGGTTTTTTTTAATTCTGAAAAAATGCAAACAAAGTCTGAAAAACATGAAAGTTGGCATGGTGTCATTATATGACATCAAAATGTTTTGGTAAAAATTTACGAAGGTTTCGCAAAAGTTATGACGTACACTGCTAAGAAACCGGACCATCACCGAGGAAGAATCATAGTTTCGAGAGCGAACAAGTGAGGTTTGAAGGCGATGCGACCGTTGATTCATCCGTTGGCCTTGAAATTTTTTCTACACGGAAGATACACCAATATATGATCCATGTCAAAATTTGGCATTTTTCGCGGTCCGTTTGCTATACTTAAGCCATTAAGTGCATTTCTAGGCATTTAGTGAATATAATTAAAATTTGAACTGCAAGTGCATGAGAAAGCTCAAAAATTGGGTTTAAAATCATATTTGTGTTCTTGAGTCTATGTTTAGGCCTTATTTAAGAAAAAGAAAGGAATTCGAAACAAGAGGGTGCCAAGACTCGACCGCGAATATGGAGTTTATTGGTTTTTAATTCCAAAAAATGCAAACGAAGTGCGAAAAACATGAAACCTGGTATGGTGTCATTTATGTTGCCTAGAGGCCATTGTAAAAATTGGAGAAGGTTTCGCAAATTTTTTGACATATACTGCTTAGAAACCGGACTATCTTCGAGGAAGAATCTAGGTTTCGAGAGGGAACGAGTCAAGTTCGAAGGCGATGCGACCACTGCTTTATCCGTTGGCCCTGAAATTTTTTCTACACTCGCGATGAACCATTACATGATCCATGTCAAAATTTGGCATTTTTGGGGGTTCGTTTTCCATATTTAAGCCATTAAATGCATTTCTATGCATTTAATGAATATAATTAAAATTTTAATTGCAAGTGCATGAAAATGTTCAAAAAATTATGTTGAAAAGTCATATTTGTGTTCTTGAGTCTATGTTTAGGCCTTATACAAGAAAAAGAAAGGAATTCCAAGCATGAGGGTGCCAAGACTCAAAAACTTGGTCCTGAGTGATCCCTCTTCTGAAAACCTGGGTTGAATTTATTAAATATTTAACTCGCAAAAAGAATGTAAGGAGTTAAACTAATATGCTTGTCTCACCTCAACGAGGTTCTTTCCATGGTAAGCTTATTGAGGGTCAAAGTTCCAGTTTTATCACTGCAAAGAACATACATGCTCGCCATCTCATCGATTCCAGTCATTCTCTTTGTGATAGCTCCCTGGGAAAAAAATCATAGCATGGTTAACTATATTAATAATACTAGCAAACATGCCCGTGCGTTGCAAAGGGAGAAAAAAAGAGTTGATGTGCTTCGCTGCGAAGCAAACGCCAATTATCATTAATCAGGCTGGACATGTAGAGGATAAGTTTGATGATGACGAAAATGATGGATCAATTAACAAGAGGATTCTTTGGGGCGCTAGTTCGAAACTTACGACGTGAATCCTAGTTAACTAATATTTTTTTTCTTTTTTTCTTCGTTGGTCATCCATGTGTACTGATCTCTATCTCTTTTCCTTCTTTGTTGCTTAGCATCCATGACTGAAGATTACGACCCAAATTGCTCGCCTTCATGAGAGTGTTCTATAATGTAAGCATCAAAATATATGTGTTCTTTGTATAGTAATGTTTTACTTCTTCTCGGCAGCCCCTTGTTAAAATTGTGCAACCATTTTGGCTTGTAGTATAAGTTGATATTAGCGAGTAGTGCATTTTGGAGACCGAGCTCCATGGAGCCCTTTATTTTGAAAAATTCAAAATTCATAAATTTTAGTTTGAAAAAATGCTGAAAAAAATACACATGTGTGCAAGGATGTATGTATGTGTGAAAAATTTCAGGATGAAATACCTTGAATTGCGAGCTGCACAAAAAGAAACAAAATCATGGACTTTGAAGATGAACAGTAGATATGCTAAAAAGCCCCAGATTTGCCTTTTTTGTGTTGCTCACATTTTAATGTATTTTGACCTGAAAATTTGCACACATGTACATTATGTATCTAGGTATATGTGTATTTATTTTCAGAATTTTTTGAAACTGAAAAGTTTCAATTTTGAAGTTTTCAAATAAAGGCATCCATGGAGCTCGGTCTCCGTTTGGCATTTTCGTATATTAGCCAACTATGATATTCTGTCTATATCCTTTTAGGTGATTATCACTAAGTAAAGTTAATTCTATCATACATAGAATTATTGATGTCTTCAAATCATGGTGGTAGGATATAACAACTTCTGTAATTACCTTTGTTTAAGAAAGTAAGCTAGTTCACTAAAGTAAGCTAGTTAATTAATGACGGTGCATGTGTTGCTAGTGTCATGTTTTTCATGGATACAATTTGGGAAGCAGAAAAATATTACGACTATATAGATCAGATCCTCGATGTATAGTGAAAAAGCATAACACATGGATAGATTAATTATTGTACTACCGTGAGACAATAAATGTTGTGCATGTAGCACTTCCAAAGTAACTTTACTGAATGCAATTGTTGTTGTTCCTACATGGCATCAATGTTTGGGGGCAAAAGTGTCTATGAAGATGGTTGTCAAGTTCCTCCATACCTCATCCAACATGTCCATCTTTAGGGACGTTAGGCAGGACATCCTTTTCCTGATCTTCATTGAGATCAACTAAAGACTAATTGCCATGACACGTAATTGTCTATGTTTTAGCATCGATGGTTTATTATGCACTCGTATGAACCGGGATCAATAGCGTCTTGAGACAATTTATTTTGTATTTACTTTACTGGATGTGCAAGCATATATGTTTTCGCCGTGTGTGCTCTAACATGTGTATATATGTTTAGTCAAACATTGCCTAATCATTATCCTTTTATGTATGGTGTTTGTTTTCTTTTCAGTTTTCGCGTCCAGTAGCGAGTCAGTATGAGTTCGTGAGGGATATAGACATAATCAAATTTAACTTTTCTTTTTTGCGATGAGTCAAGTTCAAAGTTGAACAAAACGGCACGAACCATCATGTGGTTGTATGGTAGGGAGGACCGTGATATCCTCAACCACCAGGGTTCAAGTCTTGGTGTTCGTATTTGTCTGAATTTATTTCTGAATTTCCAGCGATGCGCATTCAGTGGGAGAAGATGTTCCTGTCAATTTTAAGATTCTGTGGTGACTTCGTAAATTTTAAGATGATGCTCTGAGCGTCTGCGTCTGTACCGTGTTATAAAATAAAAAGCAACGTGTACCTAGTTTGGAGAACCAACAGTGCACGCTAACATGTCCGGTAAACTCAGAGATTTTTATGGGTCCGTGATTAAAAACAGGAAAAGTACCGCTATCCCCTCAATAAAAAAAAAGTAGCGCGGTCAAACATGCGTGCACGCTAGCCTAACACCCGGCTGGTCTAGAAGAAACCAGCCGCCTCGCGGGCGCTCCTCCAGCCGTCGCTCCCCCGCTCTCCACTCCCATGCGCCACCGGGAAATCCCACTGTAGAAGACTAGGGTTTGGCTGTGCAATACTCGATGTATTGATCAGTGCACAGGGCACGTATATATGATGTACAAGGCGGGCCACAACCTCAACTATACAGAGAACTAGGAGGTGGGCCTATGACACAATAATACATGCATAATTATATTCAACACCCCCCGCAGTCGAAGCATCGCTAGAGACACAGAGACTGGGCCGAAACTCCTCGAAGACGGAAGTGGGCAGTCCCTTAGTCATCACATCGGCGAACTGTTGTGCCGTCGGAACATGGAGAACCCGAATGCGTCCAAGGGCTACCTGTTCGCGCACAAAGTGGATATCAAGCTCGATGTGCTTCGTCCGACGATGATGAACGGGGTTGGCGGAAAGATAAACAGTGGAAACGTTGTCACAGTAGACAACCGTAGCCTGCGAGATATCTTGATGTAACTCCTGGAGGAGCTGTCGAAGCCAAGTGCACTCGGCGACTGCATTGGCTACAGCGCGGTACTCCGCCTCCGCGCTAGAGCGCGACACCGTGGGTTGTCGTTTTGACGACCACGAGATGAGGGAGGGACCAAGGTAGACGCAGTAGCCGGAAGTGGAGCGTCGTGTATCAGGATAGCCGGCCCAATCAGCATCGGAATAAGCCACCATATCCATGGAAGAAGATGCCGTCAGTGTCAGCCCAAGAGTCATCGTGCCACGGATATACCGGAGGATCCGTTTCACGAGATTCCAGTGGGAATCACGCGGAGAGTGCATGTGAAGACACACCTGCTGAATAGCATACTGCAAGTCTGGTCTGGTGAGCGTCAGATACTGAAGAGCACCGACAATGGACCGATAGAACGGGGCATCCGATGCGGGTGAACCATCCAGGGCAGAGAGCTTGGCCTTCGTGTCAACAGGATTAGCAACGGGGTTGCAATTAAGCATACCGGCGCACTCAAGTAACTCATGTGCATACTTCTGTTGATGAAGAAAGAATCCATCAGCTCTCCGAACAACCTCAATGCCGAGGAAGTAATACAGGGCACCCAAATCCTTGATGGCAAACTCATCACGTAACCGGAGAGTGATCTGCTGAAGAAGCTCTGCAATGGATGACGTCAGGATGATGTCGTCGACATAAAGCAGCAAATATGCAGTCGCGTCGCCATGATGATAGACAAACAGCGAGACATCCGATCGTGTGACGCAGAAACCGAGCTGCTGAAGAAAGCCGGCGATGCGCTGGTACCAGGCACGGGGCGCTTGCTTGAGGCCGTAGAGAGATCTTCTGATATTTTCACACCACATCTTCACAAGATTGCAAGTGGCACACAGTTCGTTTTTGTTGTTTAATCTTGCTACTTCTTGAGCATTCTGCCATGTTTGTTCTTTTAGAGAACTTATGATTATGATGTCACATCTATACTCTTGCTGGAATGATATGTGGAGTTTGAATTAGTATACTTGCGTAGTTCCATTCAGTGTTAAAGTTATATCTACAGTCTCAAGATTCATTAAGGTTAACATTCTCAGTGTCTGTCGCAGCACCTTCGGGTAGTTGTTCCTATTGTTGGCATACTCTCAGATATAGAAAGGATTTAAAGCCGTTCTCAACATCCACAAGGTCGATGACATTTTCGATGTATCCCTAGGGATGTTCCTCAAGGTTAGTCTCTGTGTTCTCACATGCTAATTGAGGCATACAATTTATTAATTTTTCCATTTAGGATTTTATGGGTGGTAACTGTTGCACCTTAATTGTTCTGTGGCAAGATGGTCTACAGGGGGAGGTGGACCTGGAGCAGCCGCTGCCAAGGGAGCGGCTGATGGAGGCGATCTGGGATCTGCAGGGAGAGGAGGACCTGGAGCGGCCGCTGCGAAGGTATGACCTTGTTTTCTCTGCTCATTTGAGAATTGGCTGTTAGCTTTAAATCATGTAGCATCAATATTTGTTTGTTTATACAGTCCATTATAGGTTGATAGTTGCTGCCCTTTTTTAGTAAACTATGAAAATTTGGGCAGCTTTAATAGAAGCCACTTTGTTCAATAGTGTCATCGTACCACTGTGATATCTACTAACAAATACTTTCTGTTAGTTCTTCTAGTCATTCAGTAAATAAAGGAGAGGTTGAATTGATTTAAGTTAAATGAGATTATGATCCAGGATAAAGTTTCTGTTATTAACTATAATACTGATGCTCAATCATTCTTGAGGTTGGTCTCCTTTATGCCTATACAAATATATGTGTTCAGTTTCTGGTTCAATTGCTCAATACATTTGGGTTATTTTTCTCTATAGTTGTTAAGTGGTTAATCCAGTTGATGCGCATATGGACATATGTGTTCAGTTTATGGTTTAATTGCTCAGTTCATTTTGGCTATTTTCTATTTAGTTGATAATTGGTTAATTAAGTGAATGTGATGCTCTTATGGTTTCTTGCTATCTTATCAATGGATTCATTGGTGCTAAGAACATGTACTCGCTTTGGATATCTGATGTAATCGTCTCCTACTATTAATTAGTGATACTTACACTTTTGATTATGTCAAATTATGCCAGATGTGACCTTTTACTTTACTGTAATATTTAGTCGGTATAAAATGCAGATGTCTAGAAATATCAAGGATTTTGAGATGCATATTTTGGCTTGAAACTATTATTGCCAAAACATCTGTACATATAACGACCCGCTCGACTTTTTTTTTCTGCTTCTAGGTGATGATGCTGGTTCTGAGCTTATGAACAGAGTTAAGCATAGGAGATATCCACGAGAAAAGGCAACTAAAAGATGGCTTTATTTAATTTGAATTTTCTACACAAAGGTGAGTAAAAACGTAGTTGCTACTGTGATGTCTCTCCCATTCTATTGTATCCATTTTCTTGGTTTGTAAAACTCTTGCGATAAAGCATGTATATATATGTATGATTTGTGATGCTTTGTTCCTTAGAATAGTTCTTTCGGTATCATTCAGAATTTCTGGAGTACAATATGATAATTGTGGCAAAGTTCATCTCATGTTCCCCATTGTCATTTTCGTAATTTTCAAGATTCAGTTCAGTTACAAATAATCATGTCATCTGGTATTTTATGTTTATCTTTGGACCAGAAATGAAATGCAAATATGCCTTACATTGAGATGGTAACTCGAAGTAGATAAATAAATGTTATAACCTTTGTACTTATCAATGATTTCTCCCCTTATTGGGTACAATCATCATAACTGATACTTTCTTGCAATTTTACTTTCTCATGTCTCTACAACATCATTCCACATAGCAGATTAATAAAGACTTACCCTTGGGCAAGTTATAATTCGCGAGCTGACTTTCTATATCCAGTTTGCATATTGTATCTTGCCTAATGTTGTATTTTGCAAGGTTGATTTAGTCCCGGCCGAGTATCTCATTATACTAAGGGAAGACGGTTAGCCAGGCATGCGTCTATCGCGAATGACGAACAATTAGTGAGCTTCTCAGTATGGTAGGTAGCTAGCTATTTACAGCATAGTTCAGCTATACATGTTCGATTGGTCCATGGCTACTTCCTCGGTGCTCTTGCTGCCACTGAATATATATTTCAGGGTCCTATGCTCTTATTGCTTGAATGGCAGTGGCGCCAGTCTTCACAAGGTAATTCCACCTTGGCTACTCCCTGGTTATTTGTTCATAGGATTTTGATTTCTCCGTTCCCTCTTTTTCCTTTTCTTTATCGTTTTTCTTAGGTTCATGTTAACTGATTGATGGTATGTTGTTTCTTTACTATCTATATATTGTTTTGCAGTTGCTAATCTCCATTGGATTGCTGCTTGGGGTCGCAGATAGTGGCTGTGGCATTGACAGGCACAGTTTTCTTCTCTTCTTCTTCCTAACTATGTGCAAGAAGAATAGAGGATGTTGCATGATTGACTGTATGTTGTTTGAATTAAAGTACAGAGTCCATTTTGAAAAGTGTCGGCTATCCATTTAGAGGCCTCCCCTGTGTGTGTGTGTGTGTGTGTGTGTGTGTGTGTGTGTGTGTGTGTGTGTGTGTGTGTTCTGATCCCTTTTTCTGCATCTCGACATATAGGTCAGTGTATGTGTGCAGCAACTCCAGAGGGACGAAAAGGGAAGGTCGCTGCTGCTCCTGTCGAGCAGGGCAATGGCTTTACATGCTCTCCTGCCATAGGTATGAATCAGGTCCCTAACCCCCTTATCCACTGTAATTTTCATGGTGCACTGTGCATGTTGCTGCTTTTGCTTTTAGTAAAAAGGATTCGCTGCTGTTATGTTGGTAGCCTCTCTACAAGTTTATTCTGCCCCTTTTGACATTGTTCTACCTTGCTATGCATTGTATACAATCGTCTTTAATTAATACATAAATAGCATCCATACGCTCAAATCAACTGAGCTTAATTCACATATATAGATGCCATCTTTCTTTTCGTCTATCAATCTGCGGTGATAATTGGTCAGTACTCAGAAAAGTGTCCAGTTTGATCCATTATATCACAAACTTGATTTGTTTGATCCATGGGTGGTGGTAACTGTCCATCGCCACTGGTTTTGTAAACCATATTCCTGTTCATGTAATCAAGTTAGCTCAGAAATGATGGACTCATTGCAGATAAATAAAGAAGTCCAGGAGCTTTTAAAGCTTACGCTGAGCAAGACCGGAGTCAAGCTGACCGAGAATACGATTTCAATCGGATTGTTATGGATTCTAATGGATCAGACCCATTTAATTGTAAAGTTTGCTTAGTTAAGTTGATGCCGTGCTGTTTTTTAGTCTGACAGGTGGATTCCTTGTGTAAATTTAGGTCTCTATGTAGCAGCTTTTAATCCATATGGACTTGAAGTTCTACAGCTCCGTCAAAAGTTTGGTCATTGGAATAGTACTGATGATGTGGAGTTTTTCGAGTATGTTGAAGCAGTTAAGTTGAATGGTGGTCTAAATGTCCCTGCCGGATAGGTTTGCAGCTTCAACCTTTTAATTTAGGTAACATTCTGCTAAGGTTGGGAAGGGCAGACGTCTTGAGAATCGCGTGCATACCTAGGAGAGTTTGGTGTGGTAGTTCCTATTTACTGTCCTAATTATAAATAATGTGTATGTTTTGGATGTTTGCCTACATGACATGTATTCTGTAACAATTCAGTTTCTATTCTAACAAGCAAAACTCATCTGCTTTGGATATTCGGCCAAGCACCTGAGCATATGTGTTGCATGTGTTATATATTTTAATCTAAATTTGTTTCAATTTTTTTAGACTGCCAGCTATAAAGGTCAGGGAAAAATAGCGCAACATGGATTCGTAAACGCGCGGTGGGTGGATGGTGAGCTATTGGTACTCAATGGCAAGGTAAAATAAAACATCCGACACTTTTGCTTTGCATCTGCAGCAGCACTGCTAGACTGCTACTGAAATAAATGTCTAAGCATCGCCATGATATATAA
Organism: Elymus sibiricus; assembly: GCA_039707655.1. Taxonomy (NCBI): domain Eukaryota; kingdom Viridiplantae; phylum Streptophyta; class Magnoliopsida; order Poales; family Poaceae; genus Elymus; species Elymus sibiricus. Next base: position 16,845,601 of record CM077672.1, on the reverse strand, counting down.
GCTGTGCACGCTGAAATAGTTGTATTGAATTTTGGAGACTTTTACAGTATAGTGCTACCATTTCCATTTGGAAGACATCAATATAGTGTTTCCAATTCCAAGATTATATTTCTGGCATCTAAGTAGCTTATATTTATAGCATCCTTCTATGCTAAGAATTTTAAAGAAGTCTAACTTTGAGAGAAATATAGTGTTTTCTATTTGTAAAACTATAGAGACTATAGAAGTATTGGATGCCAGAATATAGTGTTTCCAAGATTGCTTCGGCTAAAGATTATAGATTGTTTTCTCTCAAAGTTAGATTTGTTTATTGATGTCGTCTAAATACTCATTTGATGTCACTTCCTTTGACTTTTGTAGAGTTTTATATCTTAGCAAAATACTTGGTTAAGAAATGATAAGTAAATATGAGGTCTCGAAAATTCTGTGTATTTTCAGAGCATGGAAACTAAATAAACACTTCGAGTCCATCATTTTGTGTTCGAAAGATCTTCAACTTCTGTTTATTTGCTACCGTTGGCGTTGGACATATTACTCATGCAATCATTAATTTCTGCATTATAATATTTCCGTTAGTGTCATGTTTGAGCCATTAACTACTTTGGTGTTTATTTAGGCACTAGTAGAAAACGGACCTTTTGTCCGCAGCTTTAGTCCCGGTCGGGTTTTGAACCGGCACTAATGTGACCATTAGTCCCGGTTCGGGACGGGCATCATTAGTCGCGGTTCGTTCCGGACCTTTAGTCCCTGTTCGTAACACGAACCGGGACTAATGTGGTGGTGGCAGGCTGGTGTCAGCTGGGGCCCCCACGAGCCCCTTTAGTCCCGGTTGGTATCACCAACCGGGACTACAGGCCCCCCCTTTAGTCCCGGTTCGTAACACGAACCGGGACTAAAGGGTGGTGGCAGGCTGGTGTCAGCTGGGGCCCCCACGAGCCCCTTTAGTCCCGGTTGGTATCACCAACCGGGACTAAAGGCCCCCCCTTTAGTCCCGGTTGGTGATACCAACCGGGACTAAAGATCCCCTATATGAATTCGGCCAGCCCGATCACAGTACTCCTCCCTTTTTTCCCCCCTTCTTCCCCTCCTTTGTTCTTCCTCTTCCTCGAGCTCATCCTCCATTTTTGCCAAAATTTGTCAAGATTTGGAGGCACCCCATCCATCCAAGTGTTCACAAAGGTTAGCAACTTTGTCCTTTCATCTCTCATTGCTAGATTAGCTCTTGCAATGCTCTATAAGTATAGTGATTTGTGGGTTTTAGTTTGGGAGTATTTATATGTGGTAGTTCATTTGATTTATATGCAATTTGAGCTCAAATTAACTTCTTACTTTGCATGTGTAGGTGTGGTTTACTTAGTGCCTTCCCGTCCCCGTCCTAACCACCGTCGATCGCCCGCACCGTCCCGTCGCCGTCACCACACCTTGGTGAGCCTCTTGTTCGTTCTTATCCTTTTTATAAAAAAAAAATCTTATTTGTATGATTTACATAGTTAATTGTATAATTTTCTTACATGTATGATTGTTTGTTATACATAGTGCCATGACTTTGATATCCGTCCCCGTCGGCCCTCGTCCGGTTTATGATTCGGATGTGGTATATATATTCTCTTTTATAACTATTTGTTGCATTTCGCGTTTATGACAATTATGCCCATCAAGTTGACATAGATATTTTTATCTAGGAGGTATGTGAACCGGAAATTGCAACCGACATAGATATTCTTGTCAAGAAGTTAAATTTAGTTGAAAAAGAAAACGAGTATTTGAAAGAAAAATTGAAAAGAGTTGAAGAAGAGAAGATGAAACTGGAGTTGTATGTTGCCGATGTCGTCGATGATCACAAGATCAAGATGGATGCAATGCGCTTGAAGATTAGAAAATTTAAAAAATATGCCATTGATAGTGAGGCTTGGTATCACTATGCTGTTGGATCAATTGTTACCTTAGTTGCGATCTTGATCGCATTTGTTGTTGCATTTAAATGCTTTAGCTAGAGAGTTTGTATGTTGCTTTATGAGAACAAGTGTGTATGAACTTTATGTATGAACTTGTATTAATTTGGTCTTTTCGGTGTTGTGTAATGAAGATGAGCCGGCAATGGATGTACGATGACCGATGCTCTTCCCAGTTCATTAATGGCGTGCATACTTTTCTGGTTGCGACTGAGGCAAACAAGCGGGCAGATGGTTTTATGTATTGTCCATGTGCTGGCTGTAAGAATGATCGAAATTACTCTAACTCAAGAACCATTCACGTCCACCTGTTTGAGTCCGGTTTCATGTCCGGCTATAACTGTTGGACCAAGCACGGAGAAAGAGGGGTCCTAATGGAAGAGAATGAAGAAGAAGAGGATGACGACAGCTATCCTGGCCATGGGTTCCATGAATACGATGGTACAACAATGGGGGAAGAAGCTGAGCCGGCAATGCAGGAAGGAGCTGAAGAAGAGGCATCAGATGAGCCTGCTGATGATCTTGGTCGGGCCATTGCCGATGCAAATAGAAACTGTGCAAGTGAAAAGGAGAAGCTGAAGTTGCAGCGCATGTTAGAGGATCACAAGAAATTGTTGTACCCAAATTGCAAAGATGACAAGAAAAAGCTGGGTACCACACTGGAATTGCTGCAATGGAAGGCAGAGAATGGTGTACCTGACAAGGCATTTGAAAAGTTGCTGAAAATAATGAAGAATAAGCTACCAAAGGACAACGAATTGCCCGACAGTACGTACGAAGCAAAGAAGGCCGTCTGCCCTCTAGGATTAGAGGTGCAGAAGATACATGCATGCCCTAATGACTGCATCCTCTACCGCGGTGAGTACGAGGATTTGAATGCATGCCCGGTATGCTGTGCATTGCGCTATAAGATCGGCCACGATGACCCTGGTGATGTTGCGGGCGAGCGCCCCAGGAAGAAGATTCCTGCCAAGGTGATGTGGTATGCTCCTATAATACCACGGTTGAAACGTTTGTTCCAAAACAAAGAGCATGCCAAGTTGATGCGATGGCACAAAGATGACCGTAAGAAAGACGGGAAGTTGAGAGTACCCGCTGACGGATCACAGTGGAGAAAAATCGAGAGAAAGTGGAAGGACTTTGCAGATGACGGAAGGAACGTATGGTTTGGTTTAAGTGCAGATGGCATCAATCCTTTTGGGGAGCAGAGCAGCAATCATAGCACCTGGCATGTGACTCTATGTATCTATAACCTTCCTCCTTGGTTGTGCATGAAGCGGAAGTTCATTATGATGCCAGTGCTCATCCAAGGCCCCAAGCAACCCGGCAACGACATTGATGTGTACCTAAGGCCATTAGTCGAAGAACTTTTAGAGCTGTGGAATGGAAAAGGTGTACGTACGTGGGATGAGCACAAACAGCAGGAATTTGACCTGCGAGCGTTGCTGTTTGTAACCATCAATGATTGGCCTGCTCTCAGTAACCTTTCAGGACAGACAAACAAGGGATACCACGCATGCACGCACTGTTTAGATGATACCGACAGTATATATTTGGATAAATGTAAGAAGAATGTGTACCTGGGGCATCGTCGATTTCTTCAGAGCAGGCATCCCGTAAGAAAGAAAGGCAAGCATTTCAAAGGTGAGGCAGATCACCGGAAGAAGCCTCGCCACCGTACTGGTGATGATATACTTGATATGGTCAAGGATTTAAAAGTAATCTTTGGAAAGGGTCCTGGCGGACAATCTGTTCCGAATGACGCTGACGGACGCGCACCCATGTGGAAGAAGAAATCTATATTTTGGGACCTACCCTATTGGAAAGACCTAGAGGTCCGCTCTGCAATCGACGTGATGCACGTGACGAAGAATCTTTGCGTGAACCTGCTAAGCTTCTTGGGCGTGTATGGGAAGACAAAAGATACACCGGAGGCACGGGAGGACCAGCAACGTATGCACGGAGAAGACGGCATGGATCCAAAGCAGTTTTAGGGTCATGCCAGCTACGCTCTTACGAAAGAAGAGAAGGAAATCTTCTTCGAATGCCTGCTCAGTATGAAGGTCCCGTCTGGCTTCTCGTCGAATATAAAGGGAATAATAAATATGGCAGAGAAAAAGTTCCAGAACCTAAAGTCTCATGACTGCCACGTGATTATGACGCAACTGCTTCCGGTTGCATTGAGGGGGCTTCTACCGGAAAACGTTCGATTAGCCATTGTGAAGCTATGTGCATTCCTAAATGCAATCTCTCAGAAGGTAATCGATCCAGAAATCTTACCAAGGTTAGAGAATGATTTGGTGCAATGTCTTGTCAGTTTCGAGTTGGTGTTCCCACCATCCTTCTTCAATATCATGACGCACGTCCTAGTTCACCTAGTCGAGGACATTGCCATTCTGGGTCCTGTATTTCTACACAATATGTTCCCCTTTGAGAGGTTCATGGGAGTCTTAAAGAAATATGTTCGTAATCGTGCTAGGCCAGAAGGAAGCATCTCCAAGGGCCATGAAACAGAGGAGGTCATTGAGTTTTGTGTTGACTTTATTCCTGACATTAAGCCGATTGGTGTTCCTGAATCGCGGCATGAGGGCAGACTGGGTGGAAAAGGCACGCTAGGAAAGAATTCAGTAATATGCCGGGACGGGCATTCTTTGGCGCAAGCACACTACACAGTTCTACAAAGTTCCGCCTTGGTGGCTCCGTATATCGAGCAACACAAGAATATTCTACGCTCCAAACACCCGGAGCAGTCTGACGACTGGATTACACATGAACAAACTGTGACTTTCGCCGGTTGGTTGCAGACACGTCTCATGCATGACGACACTGTTGCAGATGACCTGTACTTGCTGTCCAAGTTACCATCTTCGACTATATTGACTTTCAAAGGGTACGAGATAAATGGGAATACATTTTACACGATCGCCCAAGATAAAAAGAGCGCCAACCAAAACAGTGGTGTCCGCTTTGATGCAGCAAACACCAATAGGCCAAAGGACACATATTATGGTTACATAGAGGAGATATGGGAACTTGACTATGGACTTGGTTTGAAGGTCCCTTTGTTTCGGTGCAAATGGGTCAATCTGAGAGGAGGCGGGGTAAAGGAAGACCCGCAGTATGGAATGACAACAGTGGATCTCAACAATCTTGGGTACGCAGACGAACCATTCGTCCTAGCTAATGATGTGGCGCAGGTTTTCTATGTGAAGGACATGTCTACCAAGCCGAGAAAAAGAAAAGATAAGGAAGCGAATACATCATACGATGAGCCAAAGCGCCACATAGTTCTTTCAGGGAAAAGAAACATCGTGGGAGTGGAGGACAAGACAGACATGTCAGAAGATTATAAAAAGTTTCATGAAATTGCTCCCTTCACAGTGAATGTTGACCCGAGCATCAAGTTAAACGATGAAGATTGTCCATGGTTACGGCACAAAGGGACACACACGAAGAAAAAGTTTTATATCCAAAGATCCCACTCTGGGATGTGACCGGCTTCTCTAGTTAGTTTCCGGACTTATGTGTTTTGGCATTTGAAACGCGAAGAAATATTATGTCCAAAGCCACGTCATCAATTTTCAACCCTTTCTGACTTCATTTGCTATTTTTCATGCATTTACTGATTTTTTTGAGCTAAATGACCCTGAAATTGAAAAGCACTACAAATCACAATCAGAAAAGGTTGAAAGTTGGCATGGTATCATCATTTCACCCACATAGCATGTGCTAAAAAGTTGAGAGGGTTACGGCAAAAACTGGATGCACTTCGTGTACAAAATGGACAATCTCTTTCGAAGTATCACGCTTTCGGACGAAAACTCGTCTGTTACAAAGGCATTTCATTTTTTTTAAATAACCTAAGAATTACCAAATTGAATATAATGATAAAACACACTAATATTAAACAGCAGAAAAAAGAATCACTAAAAAATCTTTTTTTAAAATAAAGTTATTCACAAACTAGTGATTCACACAAATTTCAAATAATTCAAATTTGAAAACTACTGGCACTAACAGAAAGTTTATAATTTTTTTGACCTAAAGCAAAAAGATTCACTCAGAAACTCTAAATAAAGCAAAAAACAACCAAGAAACAAAATAAAATAAATATAGAAGAAAACAAAAAAAAACTGAAAAGTAAAAAAAAAAGCCCGCCTACTGGGCCGCCACGGCCTGCATACGACTAGACACCCAGTAGTTGGGCCAGGATGCAGGCCCGCAAGGCCCAGTATGGCCCACAGGGCAGGAAAGAAGGGTAGGCCTTGTAGGCCTGCTTTAGAGAGGAGCTCGAATGAGCTACCGCGCCGGGGTTTATAAACCAGTGCGAGCGCCCTTCGCTGGGCGAGGTGGGACTAAACATCCACCACACTGCGCCGTGCCAGGAACAGGCCTTTAGTCGCGGTTGGAGCCACCAACCGCGACTAAAGGTGAATTTCATCCAGTCCAAGCGGCGGGAAGCGAGACCTTTAGTCGCGGTTGGTGGCTCCAACCGCGACTAAAGGTGGCCTTTAGTCGCGGTTGGAACCACCAACCGCGACTAAAGGCTCTCATATAACTCCACTTACGAAAAATTCACCATTCTCTCCATTCTCTCGACGCCAAACATAGACGACGCCGCCAGGCTACTGCGCGCCGCCGCCTGCCCCGATCGACGCCGTTGCCGCCCCCGACGCCGGCCGCCCGTCCCTCCTCGTCGACCCCTACTCCGGACGCGCCCTTCCTCGCCGATCCCCGACGGCGCCGCCGGCCCGCGCGCACGCGCCCGCTCCTCGTTGCGCCGCCTGCCCCGACGCCGTCGCTGCCCCCGATTCGCCTCGCCTCGCCGTCGCCCCGTTGTGAGCTCAGTTCCTCCCTCTCCCCCCCCTCCCTCGCCCCCTGCCGCCATGGCCGGCCGCCCGTCCCCGAGCCCCCCCCCCCCCCCACACACACACATGCATGAACACACACACACACACATTTTCTATTTAGATGTTTTAGTTGTTTTTCACTAGTATATATGTATGTATGAATGCATGTTAGATGGATATAATTAGTGTTTAATTAGTATAGATTTTTTTTATATAATGTTTTTTTTCTGTTTTTTAATGGATGTATAGAAGTATGCTTAATTAGTGTTTTTTTCTGTTTTTTAATTTTTTATACTTTTAGTTATAGAAATGTTAGATGAATGTTTTTTAGTTTTTTATACTTTTAGTTATAGCTAGATAAATGTTAGATATAAAAACGTTGAGGAATTTTGATATTTGATCCAATGTATAGCAATTAGTATTTGCAAAAGTTGCATATTTTAATGTTGTATTTGCAATAGATTTTCTTAGTCCTTTAAGGGATTAATTATCAGGAATGCCCCCATTATGGATGTGCACAAGTTGATTCAATTTCTTTCTGATCTCATGCATCTACCTTTCGGATCTCTGAATACTAAATTGTTTTATCTTTCTTCTGGATTAGTTAAATAAAAGCTATGGACAATACCGGCAGAGAAGGAGAAGAGGCTGTGTTCGACATCATACGCTCCACGAGCCCAGATGATCATGATGACGGCTCGCAATATCTGAACCCTTCGGGTGAGGGTATGATGTTTGATGAAGACGAACGAATAGATGAAGGTGACGACAACGATGTTGACGAAGAAAATGTTCTTCAAATAACAATGACCGGCGAGGTATATTTAATATATCAGCCATCCGGTGATCATTACATGTCTTAATTGATTTGTATGTATTAACGAATCGATCTTTCTTCTTTTAGGCCTCCGGATCGAGCAAATCTTGTACAAGCGACAGGGTAGTTCGAGGCCCGGCCAAAAAGTTGGACAAAGGCGTAAAGTTCAACATCGATTCCATCAAAACATCAACTGGCGAACCGCTTGAACCTAAGAAAAATGCGACCACGTTCAAGAATCAATGCGGAGTTATTGTCAGGGACCAAATCCCGATCTCCGTTCAAGAATGGAGAAAGCCAGCAAAGGGAGATCGAGCAGGAGTTACTTTTGTCGGCGAAAGAGCAAAAGATGTGCTTTGGACTACGCTCATGGAACATTTCACCCTACCAGATAATTTGACAGATGTAGATCTGAAGAAAGTCAGAAACTATGCTCTTAAAAGGATGGCGATCGCATTCAACACCTTCAAGAAAAATGCCTGGGCTAAGTACGTCAAATCAAAAAAGAAGACTCCAGAATTCACGGGAGCACTGGTGAAGGCAAAAGATCACTGGGACGCTTTCGTGAAGTTCAAGGAATCGGAAGAAGCTAAGGAACTGTCGAGGAAAAACAAGATTAATGCTGCGAAAAAGAAGTGGCACCATCGTCTGGGGCCGGGTGGCTACCAGGTGGCCCTGCCTAAGTGGCATCAATCTGAGCAAGAGATGATTAGTAAACGGGTCAGTCTAGTTACATTGACATGGCCCCCCAGGTGCAGGACATGGTTTTATGCGCATGGGGGGAAGTTGGACCCAGAGACAGGGCTGGTTATGGTGAAGGCAAGTCTTAAAGAAGCGACAGACGAAATACTTATTGCAATAGAAGAAGCTCGATCGGGGGTGTTCACGCCCAACAGAGATAACGACGAGCTTACACGCGCCCTGAAGAATCCTGAACACCCGGGAAGAACACGAGGCAAAAGCATTGTTCCGTGGTATGAGGGGTTTGCGGATTGGAACGACGACTATAGAAGTCGTGCGAGAAAGAAGAAGCATGAGGAGCAGAAGAAGAAGGAGGAAGCACTCCGCCTTGAAGGCCTAATATCCTCGCACCTGGAGTTGGAACGATTTGTCAGGCGGCAGCAGGAGCAGATCGACTCACTCAGCCAGGAAAGGGCGTCTCAGCGGCAGCATGAGCAGATCGATCCAGCATTGGATAGCACCGTCCCATCTATGCCGAGAAGCAGCGTGGGTTCCTCCCCGGCCGATATCGATAATGCACTGCTAGCTAGCTACCCTGTGGATGATATCAAAGACAGGACTAACTGTGAGCTACACATGAAAGTGAAGAACTTATCCATGAAGGTGGCGGACGGCTATGCTTTAGCAAATCCCCCTGAAGCAACCTTCCATTGCAATCCCATTCCAGCTGGCTATGCTCGTGTCGGGGTTGATGAAGTGATGTCAGGATATCACGATCTACAACTTGACATTCTTGGAGGTGACGAGGAGAGAACACTGGGAGAAGCCATACATCGTATCATTCTATGGAAAAAGGATTGCATCGTCTTTCTAAGGCCACCGACTCCTCCTTCTCCAAGTCCTCCGCCGCTTCAGCCGACTCCTCCTCCTCCAAGTCCGGCACCGCGTCAGCCGACTCCTCCTCCAAGTCCGGCACGGCGTCAGCCAACTCCTCCTCCTCCAAGTCAGCCGACTCAGCGTGCTCCGCCTAAGCAACAGCGGAAGAGAGAGGCCGCAGCTACGACGGCTAGCGGTACAACAGACAAGAAATTCAAACATGGTCCAAGACTCAAGCCTCTTCCGAAGTTGTCTTACCACCTGACTCAGGAGGAACTCGACGACGCATGTGATGCCCAATTGAAGGCCCATTTTGCACCGAAACCGCCCGCGCCGCCAAAGGAGAAAGTACCTGAGCATGTATCACAACACTTTATTGATATGGCTCGACCGGCTGACAATCAGAAGGACTCCGACTATGTGCGGTCTATCAAGAAGTCATATTCTGCAGGGCAAAAGGAGTCGAGCTCGAGCTCGAGCCAAGCAGTTGGCAAAAAAAGCAGGAAAACTGTTCCCCAGCTGGGAGAACAAGCAGTGCAATCGATTCCCCCGCTCATTGTACAAACACATGTGAGTACCGCCGATCGGCCGGCAATAACCGACGATCTTAGAAGGCAGGCTAAAGAGGCCGGTGTCACTGTTGAACAACTCCTAGGCCTTGAGGAAATCCCCGGGATTACAGAGGAGGAAGTAAAATACCAATATGTCCGTGGCAAACCTCTGGTCAAGCCTGACGATGTCAAGCTTCTACCAACGAGAATGTACAATTTGCATACGTGGTACATGCAAAAAACAGCAAATACCAATGAAGAGTCCCTCATGGTGAAAGTCAAGCCAGAGCATTACTTCCATGGAAAAGATGTGTGGATTGATTTTTCAGAGTTGTTTCAGTTATTCCAACAAGACGCACTAGAAAAATCTATCGTCAGTTGCTATTGTCTGTAAGTGATTTCTTTCTGTAATTTAAGTCTCTAGCTAGCTAGCTAGATGTGCTCTCGTTCATTAACTGTAATTATCCTCACTATATTCTTTTCTGTGGTATTATGCAGAATGAAGATGTATGAAATGAAAAAAACTAGACGCTATGGAGTTGGGTTCATTGACCCAAATACGATTAATCAGGCGATATGGGAAGATCAATATTCGAGAGAAGACACAGAGAGATTCCTGCTAGAGTTTTTGAAGCAACTAAACACCCAACCAAAAATACTACTTCCTTACAACTTCGGGTGAGTGTTACTATATCTTGTACTACAAATTCTATTTTTTGCTTACTAGATGTTAATAAGTGTAGTTGATGAGTTATGCACATGCCCGCTTATTTATAAAAAACGTGTGCGCATGCAGTTTCCACTGGATCTTGTTAATCATTGAAGTTGACAAGGGAAAAGTTGAAGTACTGGACTCACTATATAAGGATCCATCCGAATACGCAACCGTGAAGGGGATGTTCGACAGGTAATTTCAATCATTATCGCACTATGTCTGCCTCTTTACTTCATTTCCTGATATCAACTAGTTAATAACTCCTTTATTCATTTTCTTTGCCGGCGGGCAGGGCTTGGAAAAAGTTCATCGAAGAGGTCCCCAGCCAATGGAAACAACAGCTGAAATGGGTGCGACCCAAGGTAATTAAGTAGTACTAGCTAGCTACGTCCGTGTATCTCTTTAATTCTAGTTTCAATACCATTATCATGCTTGATTAATTATTACCTGATTGAATTTTATTCTCGTAAAGTGCATGAGGCAGGAGAAGGGGAATAGTTTATGCGCATACTACGTTTGCGAGAATATTCGCATGATCACGTCTGAAAGGAGCATAGATGAAAAAACTCTTTGGGTACGTTTGCCAGAACACTATCCATAATTTTTTTATCATGATCTAGCTAATATATATACACACAACTAATATATTCATCTTGATCTCCTGATTATAGATGATAGAGATGCGGAGCCAGCTCCCACCAACGACTCGCATACGAGCAATTCAAGAGGAAATAGCTGGATTTCTGGTCGACCAGGTCATAGATCCCAAAGGAGAATAACATTACAAGATCAAGCAATAATGCCCTGCATATGTAATGATCCGCAAATTGTAGGAGAAATTGTATATATATATGTATGTGAATGGTCGTCGTACGAGAAATTCGATTTATATATATATGCACAACGTGTACAGTATGAAGTAGCGTAATATATGTTTGAAATGAAAAACACAAAATTAAAAGGAAAAATAAACCAAAATTAAAAGAATTAAATACTTTTAGTCCCGGTTGGTGTTACCAACCGGAACTAAAGGCTCACCTTTAGTCCCGGTTGGTAACACCAACCGGGACTAAAGGTCCCCCAGCGAACGGCCCCGGCAGGCGCCACGTGGTGGGCCTTTAGTGCCGGGCCGTGACGAACCGGGACTAAAGGGGGGGGGGGGCTTTAGTCCCCCCCCTTTAGTGCCGGTTGTAGAACCGGCACTAAAGGGCCTTACAAACCGGGATTAAAGGCCCGTTTTCTACTAGTGAGGGTTTGGAAAACATTCTGGATCACCACATGTAAATAGGCTGGAGTGATTTCTATAGTTTGACAAACAAGTTTACTAATGGTTAGCTTTCTTCAGGTATTCTGATTCATAGTAGCCTGGAGGGACTTTCCTGGTACTAATGAGAAAATATCAATATTGAAGCAAGAAATATTGTTGATATTTTGTTTGTGATTGGTCCAATAAAAGGCTGTGGCCATCCATTGTGGCTATAAGTATTTATTTCCAAAAATCTGCTAATAACGCTCTATGTAATCCATGATAATACTAATATCAAATCAAGATGCTGCTGGATTTTCTACTTTTAGTTAGCGGAAAAGAAGAGGGCGTTGTTCATATATGAAGTAAAAGAAAGTCATGCAGTACCTTGCTGTGATTATTTATTTTTGTTTTTATTTTGCTCAGGCCTTATTGCTCAAGCGCGAGTGATATCTTTATGATTCACTTCAGTTATATTGATTTTAATGCATGCCTTCCTTTTTATTGTCAGTAATGCATTAAGTGAAAAATAATCCTCAATCACTTCTTTCCATTGTGTATGTGGACTCCTTATTGTCATTGATTAACAAAGGGAAAACTAAATGCAACAAATGTTTAGAAAATCATTTTCGGAGTAGGATTTTTTTAGCACTGTAGGCTTTGCTTATCAAATTGCAATTGTTTGTGGTGCTTTTTTATAATATATATATGTTTCTGAAGTCCAATCTCTTTGTGCTGAATTAGTTGTTGTGGTTCGCTCGGTTCATACCGTTGTTGATACTTACCTTCTCTTACTGATTTCCCCAAATCATGCACATAGCTATTTTAGTATGGGTTAGGCAATCTCCCTTTGTAAAAAAGTATGCATGTATGTCACATTTTGTGTGAGTGAAATATCCATCTGCATTGTACTGGGCCATATGCTCTTTGTACTAAATTTGATGTTTTCTACTGAATCATATTTAACTTTGTAATTGATTTTGATTCTTTGTACCGGACTAATGCTTCCCTAAGAAACAACAGACGCTGGATCATTGCCTTAGATAGTGACCATGCACCAAAGCGTTTTCGCTTCCTCATGTGTCTTTTAGAAATCCTAATGCTGGATCAGTGGTCTCAGTGTTTCGTTTTGTATCTGTTTGCTGCCACCTCTACCACTATCTCTTTTTGTACCACCTTCATTGCAGTTACGATATAACGTTTGGTCGCTTAATGGCTAATAAAATTGTCGGACATAAGGTTGGACTGCTTTGAGTTGTTTACAGAGTTGGCTTTGAGTTGTTTTAATTCTGATGAAAATGCCCATTGAAATGTTGCATCCTGATGTTGTTTTTACACCTTTGATCTGATAGCTTTATTACTAGGTTGGATATGACCGCACCTGGCAGGGGTGCGGGGTGCGGCAAGTCGCACTTTCCATCTAGTGGAAAGGGGAGATGCCTGGGAGAGGCTGGCGTGGGCGGTGGAGCGCTTCCCACAGCCCCCGGCGGGCGCCACGTGTGGGCCGCAGCCGCACTCTCTCCCTTCCACCTCCTGCTTGCCCTGTTCATCTTCTGAGTAGTAACTGCACCCACCCCCTACCCCACTTCGCACCTACACACAGCGGGACAAACGCTTTGGCCGCACACACACATCACCTCTCCCTCTCGCCCTCTCCCTCTCGCTGCCTCCCTTTGCATGCATGGACGCCTCCGCCGGCTCGTCGCCGCCGCGGCACTCGCAGGGGAACGCGCCGAGGCGCGGCGGGCCCCACCGCGGGAAGGGCCCCGCGGTGGAGATCCGGCAGGGAGAGGACGAGTTCATGTTCGCGCAGGATACCTTCCCGGCCCTCCCGGACTTCCCTTGCCTCTCCTCGCCGTCGAGCTCCACTTTTTCGTCGTCTTCGTCTTCCAACTCCTCCAGCGCCTTCACCCGCGCTGTCGGGGCAGGTGGGCGCGGGGGCGAGAGTGCGCGCGGCGAGCCGTCCGAGCCTGCCGCGGCGGGGGACGGGATGGACGACCTCTCCGACATCGACCACCTGCTCGACTTCGCGTCCATCAACGACGACGTCCCTTGGGACGATGAGCCGCTCTTCCCCGACGTCGGGATGATGCTGGAGGACGTCATCTCAGAGCAGCAGCAGCACCAGCCGCCGGCGGGCCACGGCGCGAGCGGGAGAGCGGCGTTGGATGCGGCTGCTGGTGCGGGAGACGATGCCTTCATGGGTGGCGGCGGCGCTGGGAGCGCGGCGGACGACCTGCCGCGGTTCTTCATGGAGTGGCTCAAGAACAACCGCGACTGCATCTCGGCCGAGGACCTCCGCAGCATCCGCCTCCGTCGATCCACCATCGAGGCCGCGGCCGCGCGCCTCGGTGGGGGGCGCCAGGGCACCATGCAGCTGCTTAAGCTCATCCTCACCTGGGTGCAGAACCACCACCCGCAGAAGAAGCGCCCCCGCGTCGGCGCCATAAATCAGGAGGCGCCGCCGGCAGCAGGCCAGCTCCCTAGCCCTGGCGCAAACCCCGGCTACGAATTCCCTGCGGAGACGGGTGCCGCCGCGGCCACATCTTGGATGCCCTACCAGGCCTTCTCGCCACCTGCAGCGTACGGTGGCGACGACGCGATCTACCCGTTCCAGCAGGGCTGCAGCACGAGCAGCGTGGTCGTGAGCAGCCAGCCGTTCTCCCCGCCGGCGGCGCCCGACATGCACGCCGGGGCCTGGCCGCTGCAGTACGCGGCGTTCGTCCCAGCTGGGACCACATCCGCAGGCACTCAAACATACCCGATGCCGCCGCCGGGGGCCGTGCCGCAGCCGTTCGCGGCCGCCGGATTCGCCGGGCAGTTCCCGCAGCGGATGGAGCCGGCGGCGACCAGGGAGGCCCGGAAGAAGCGGATGGCGAGGCAGCGGCGTCTGTCTTGCCTGCGGCCTCTGGTCGCAGCCGGCCGTCCAGGGCGGCCAGCCCCATGGCCAGCTGATGGTCCAGGTCCCGAATCCGCTGTCGACGAAGTCCAATTCCTCAAGGCAGAAGCAGCAAAAACCCTCGCCGGACGCAGCAGCGAGCCGCCCTCCGGCGGCGCCGCCACGCAGCAGCGCCCGGGGCAGGCGGCGGCTTCCGACAAGCAGCGGCAGCAGGTGCATGCATGCACGAACACCTCTTGCCATCCATCCATCGATCGCCATCCCGCATAGAATCACAAGCGATTTCCCCCCGAATAAGTGTGCGTACTTCGTAAGAGACGCACATCGCTGTCCAGCGATAGGATATCGCCGCATGCGTGCGTGTGTGTTTACCTGCCCGGTGAATTTCATCTCAAGTTCTCAACGAGGTTCCGTGCATGCGCGCAGGGTTCAAGGACGACAGCGGCGGCGCCGGCGGCAGGAGACAAGAACCTGCGGTTCCTCCTGCAGAAGGTGCTCAAGCAGAGCGACGTCGGAACCCTCGGCCGCATCGTGCTCCCCAAAGTGAGGCAGTCACTTCTCTTTCTTCTTCCTCCATCCACCCCCATGCACCACTTGCAATTTTCAGCAATATATATGCATGCAGCCACTTGCAAATTTTAATTTCTCCTTGATTCCTCTTTTGATTAGACAAGATCTATCTTTGGATTGTAACTTGCAAGTGTATGATCTATGCATGGATCTTCCTTCTTTCTGTTGATCTTCGTGTTGATTTCTTCTTGATTCCTCGGATTGCAAATGTATCTATCCATGGATCTTCCTGTCTCTCCGCTGATCGATCGGTTGCGACTAAAACGTGTCTCTTCTTCCATGGATGGTTTCAGAAGGAAGCGGAGACTCACCTGCCAGAGCTCAAGACGGGGGACGGCATCTCGATCCCTATTGAGGACATCGGCACATCTCAGGTGTGTGGAGCATGCGGTACCGGTAAGTAGTACTCCCGTCGATCGATTTTGGGATAAATTTTATAATAATATTAAACATGCATGCTTTCACTAGTCCACTTTTATCTTTTTTTTAATTATCTGTAGGCCACATCTAGTGACATATGCTACTCAACATGTACGCAGCAGCAGAACACAAGGCCAAGATTAGCTGGTGAATAGACTCATTTTCCTCACAAAAACGACATGTATAATCCCCCACGCAGTCTGACTACTAACATATTTGGCGGCCTGAAATTTTCATTGTGCGTTTGACAATGAATCTGTACCTAATTATAAATGGGTTATTGCTTCTTGCGGTACGTCACGGAAATTCCCCCTGAAGTTGTAAAATATTACCCACAATGCCACCTATAAGTGATAAAAAAACGTTTTACATAGGGGAATCCCTGCCTGGGCCGGCCCATGCAGTAGGGACCTCCTATACGGCGCGCTGCGAGAAGACGCGGCACGCCCGTTTGGGCCGGCCATGTCCGGGCGGCCTCGTTTTTTTCTACTTTAAATAATTTGGGACTTAAAAAAAGTTCCAAAAATTTAAAAATATGAGAATTTTGAAATAAAAGGTTTAATAAATGATAAAATGTTTGTGGATTCAAAAAATGTTAGCGATTTTGTAAAAAAAAATGTTTGCTTATTCCAAAAATGTTTGAAATTTTGAAAACAAATGTTCAGGAAATTAAAAAATGTTCATGATTTTTTAAAAATAATTTCTTAAAAAAGTTCATGTATTAAAAAATATTAATGAAATTGAACAAAATTTCGCAAATTCAAAAAATATTCATCAATGGAAAAATACCCTAAGAATTCAAAAACTGTTCGTGACTTATAAAATAGTTTATTCATTGATAAAATGTTCACTGATTCACAAAATGATCATGCATTTCAAAAAATATTCGGTAAATAAAAAAATGTTCGTGAATTTAAAAAATTGTTTCACCAATTTCCAAAAAAAAATGTTCGTCGATTCTAGAAATGTTCGCAGATTCAATAAAATTGTTTAGAAAAATGTTCACAATTTTAAAAAAATGTTTGCAAATAGTATAAAATGTTCATGAATTGAAAAAATGTTTTTGATTTTAGAAAATGTTTGAAAATTTGTAAAAGTGTTCACGAATTTGAAAAATGTTCACGATTTCAAATATGTTCACGAGTTTTAAAAAATGTTCATGATTTCACAAAATTGAGAGTGATAGTGTATCTCGGTGATGCAGTAAAATGTGGTCATGGCCATTGGAGATTATGATTTTTTTTCCTGTTGCAACGCACGGGCCCTTTTGCTATAATAACTAAAATAGGTATTCTTGGTCCGTATACTATTTTGCAGAAAACTCCCTGATGTTTCTGGTAATCAAACGGCAGTCCAGTTTTAAGTCAGATTTTCGTTTTTGCAGAAAACCCCCTAAAATTTCCGGTAATCAATCCTTAGGTCAGTTTGGAGTCAGATTTTCGCTTTTGCAGTAAACACCCTGATATTTGGGTTAATCAACCAGCTGTACATATCAAAGGCATTTTAAAAATGTCCATATCTTTTAAACCGTAACTCCAAATTTAACATGTCATATATGAAATTTCATTAGAAAAATATGTAGAATCTGAATAAGATGTTATTTTACCTGTTAAATATTTAAAAATAATATTTAGGATGCAACCTTAATCAAAAGCGCATGATTCTTTCTTCAATACCGGTACCGATCTGGACTGGAAATGAACACCTCAGCAAAACCAGGATTGGAGACGAAAGAAACCATCTATAAGCACGCATCCACGCCTCAGCAAAAGCTCACAGTTAAAAAAGCAGATTTATCATCTTATGCCGAGAGGAGACACCTTAGGATTGATAACATTCAAATGTGTTATGATTGTGTGGGCACTGAGGCCATCATCGACGAGGCTGGGAAAGAGGATAAGTGGCAACACAAATGGGATGCCATGTGTTGAAATAAAGGACGTGGACCTATTGGGGTCTTGAGTCATGGTTATTGGGTTAGGGAAGTGTGGTTTTTTTTTTTCCATTGCAACGCACGGGCTCTTTTGCTAGTGAACTAGTAAAAGGTCTAAATGATAACAAGCTCCGGTACTGCCGTGCCGACTGGTTTGGGTACGTATCACCATCCGATGGGGAAGGGGAGCAAAGCCAAAAGATGACGTGGGACCGGGAGCAAGTTCAGCTGAATTAAATTATTAAATTATTCCTTCCCACCCCACGAATTTCTTCCTTGATTCCACCCCACGAATTAAATTATTCTTTCTTTTGATCTCAATGACCACCTTCGTCATATATATTAGTCGTTTGTGTAATTTTTCGGCACATTTTTCTAGCTAAGTTGTGTGAGCTTTCTGGGTGCTCGGTGTGGCGTCATGTAATCCGGGAGAGACTCTGTGATGATAAAGCACACCTGGCCCATATCGAAAGCAACATGCACAATTAATATACTCCACTACATGGTACGTTTTACTCGATCATGTTAGTCATGACTCCTAGAGGGTGTATCCTAGAAAAGGCTATCGATATATAAATATGATTTTTTTTCAAAAGTATGACTAAATTTATAGCAAATTTGAAAACTATATGGCGCAATGCAAAAAAACCAAAAGTATGACCCCGTCGGCCTGCGGTGGGCCGAAAGGGGGCCTGTCGGCCACCAGTAGGCCGACAGGCACTGTAGCTACAGTAATTTCAGAACTTTAAAAATTCGTATAAAATAAACCGTAACTTGGATTAAAATAATTTATATATGAAAAATGATCAGAAAAATATAACGAATCTAAATATTTCATTTGCATGCATGATATACATCACTAACATGATGACCTTTAACTTTTGCATCCAGATCATTAAATTAATAGTGATTGAATTTGGAAAAATATTACCAAATATTTTCCCACTTATTTTTCCGTCATTTCCCGCCATCGTTCCTGACTTAGTGCATATTGTTATTCTTGCATATTGTGGATTAGTTCATATTATGGATAAGTGCAAATTTTATAAATTTTGTGTCTGGATATTTTGTTATTATATTTTAAAATTTCCTTTTCATTTTCTTTCTTCTTATAGGGTAATAGAAATGCCCTTAATTCATTCTTTCCCGCCACCCCGTTCCCGCCCACCCTTTCCCGCCACCCTGTTCCCGCCCACCCATTTCCCTCCATTTGTTCCCGCCAGTCTTTCCCGCCAGTCTTTCCCGCCATCTTCTTTCCCGCCATCTTCTTTCCCGCCATGGTTACGAGCCTGGCCAGGGCAGTCAGCCGATTGATGAGATGGATGTAGCTGGGTCAGAACATGTGGGTGGTACTGAACTCGAGGATCAGTCGGATTATGTGTCACAAGTTGCAGGGGATTACGGTGCAGGGGAGAGTAGTCAGACTGCAGGAGATCATGATAGTGGCGAGGCTGATGGGGATGAGGAAGGAGAGGAAATGCAGAACCTGATGGAAGAGAAAGATGATGATGGATTGGCGGAGGATCTTGATTTCAAGAACTCAAATGAAGAAGATGGTGAAGAGAACGACGAGGAGATGCCGATTCTTGCTTCATGGAATCAGAACCTCTCGTCTAGCATGACCGTGAATGATGGTCATGAATCTTCCTGGGAGTATCATCGAAACAAAGTTGAAATAGGGGCTATGTATGCGACAAAGAAAAATCTGAAGACAGCCGTGACGCAGTGGGCAATGTCCACGTTCAGGATTTTCCAGACGGACGTATCAACTAAAAAATACTTGACTTTGACATGTATTATGGATAGTTGTCCCGCGAGGGTGCACGCCCACGTTCCAAAGTGGGACGTGAATTGGGTCGTGACGGACGTTGTGCCCCACAATTGTGTGATGAAACGTCTTCTTGTGGATCATCCAAACTTTACTTGAACTCTTATTGCGGAACTCATGTTCAGTAAGATAGTGAACAAGAAAGACATGGAAGCGAAACACATTAAGATACAAGTACATCTGAATTAAACGGTAGGACTGAACTTAAAAACTACAGCTTAAAAACTACATGAAGGCATCATCGTCATCCTCCGTCGATGCAGCACTCTTGCCCTTCGACGATGCGGTAGTCTTGGCCTTCGTGCTCGGCATGAAGATATCGTCTTCGTCGTCGCTGTCGGCACTCCATAAAATGGCGGGAAAGAAAATGGCGGGAAAGAAGATGGCGGGAAAGACTGGCGGGAACAAATGGAGGGAAAGGGGTGGGCGGGAACAGGGTGGCGGGAAAGGGTGGGCGGGAACGGGGTGGCGGGAAAGAATGAATTAAGGGCATTTCTATTACCCTATAAGAAGAAAGAAAATGAAAAGGAAATTTTAAAATATAATAACAAAATATTCAGACACAAAATTTATAAAATTTGCACTTATCCATAATATGCACTAATCCACAATATGCAAGAATAACAATATGCACTAAGTCAGGAACGATGGCAGGCAATGACGGAAAAATAAGTGGGAAAATATTTGGTAATATTTTTCCAAATTCAATCACTATTAATTTAATGATCTGGATGCAAAAGTTAAAGGTCATCATGTTAGTGATGTATATCATGCATGAAAATGACATATTTAGATTCGTTATATTTTTCTGATCATTTTTCATATATAAATTATTTTAATCCGAGTTACGGTTTATTTTATACGAATTTTTAAAGTTCTGAAATTACTGTAGCTACAGTGCCTGTCGGCCTCTGGTAGCCCCCTGTTGGCCTTCTGGTGGCCGACAGCCCACCAGTCGGCCTACTGGTGGCCGACAGCCCCCTGTCGGCCTACTGCTGGCCGACAGGCCCCCTTTCGGCCCACCGCAGGCCGACGGGGTCATACTTTTGGTTTTTTTGCATTGCGCCATATAGTTTTCAAATTTGCTATAAATTTAGTCATACTTTTGAAAAAAAATCTATAAATATGCTATGTTGATACCCTGATGGATAAGCACACCCGGCCGCCTTGATTGGCTAAAATCACTGTTTTGACCTTATCAGAAAACTTTAGCATGATCTGAACTCTGCCGGATTTTATTTCACGATTTGACCCTTTTCAGAAACGCCATAAGACATGACGTTGCTGTCCCACATAGAAACGCCAGACACGATTGCGTTGCTGGCCTGGCCCACGGCAGGCCGGCTGCTGATGTGGCTGAGCATGAAACGTCACTGTAGTTGGCGTTTCCTAATCTTGCACCAACGCCAAGGAGCATGGCGTTTGCTCCTTGGTAGTGCACATGCTTGGTATTGCACCCATGCATGCATGCATGCACGCAGTGGCGGAGCTTGGGCCACATCTTAGGAGGGGCAATGGGCTGGGGGGGGGGACCCAAACCAGTGTTGGGCCAGATTTCATTGATTCTCTTAATAATTTACTAAGGAATAGTATGAAGAAATCCCATGGGCGGGGGGGGGGGGGCGATGGCCCAGGTTGGCCCCCACTAAGCTTCGCCACTACATGCATGTATGAAACAGTAGCAGCTGCGGCCGGTGGACACATGCACGCTAAACATGAGGACACCGGCCGCATGGCCTGGATTAAGCGCTTCAGCAGGTTCCACGCCGTACTAGGCAACGTCTTCTCCCT
Organism: Elymus sibiricus; assembly: GCA_039707655.1. Lineage (NCBI taxonomy): Eukaryota > Viridiplantae > Streptophyta > Magnoliopsida > Poales > Poaceae > Elymus > Elymus sibiricus. Next base: position 16,824,472 of record CM077672.1, on the reverse strand, counting down.
CTGCGCTGCGCACATCGGGCCCCAGGGCAACGCGCCGTGGTGGCGGCACATGTGGCAACTGTAGGACGATAGAGAGGGAGATTGGTGGAATTGTTGTTTATTGCTTGAGCCTCGTGGACATATATACATGAGTACATGATCAACTTGGAGAACAAGACAAGGTAGAAATAAATCCTACTCTATTCTATGTTTCCTAACTAATCACGATACTCAACATCTCCCCGCAGTCACAACGGTAACGACGCAGACGGTGAGACTGCAGAAGAATCCGAAGGTAAGCCGACGGACATCCCCCCACAGTCGTAACGGCCGATGCATCGCGGAAGTCGTGGGTGGAGTGGAAACCGACGAGGTTGCTCAAGCAAGGAGGTTGCCCTTTGTGCTATTGTCGAGGTAGCCGAGAGCGTAGGGTGGTGTAGCCGTGGTCGAGGTAGCCGTGCGAGGAACGTCGTGGTCGATGTCGAGTCGGGGTGGCCGGTGTCGAGGTAGTCGCCGTGGAGCCGCGAGCGCAAGGAGGCGCCAAGTTAGTCATGGGCGCAGTGGTGCGCTGGAAAGAAGAAGGTGTTAATGAGGCGTCGCACCGGATTTGCCAACCCGGAGACACGTCGTGAACGAAGGCACGCGTCGGCGTTGGCAGCACCGGGCATGCGTAGACGAACGAAGTTGATGTTGACAAGGCGCCCTGCAGTATAACTATCGATCGATCTATCATTGATCATTTTTTTTTTTTGCGGGGATCTATCATTGATATAGCTAGCTAGCTAGTTAAAAGGACGATTTCAGTACTGCTAGCTAGCTATATTCTCTCACTGGTATGCATCAACTTTTCATAAGTACTACTCCTACAAGCTAACAAGTCAGGTAAAATATCGACGGATCAATCAGTTGAGTAATAGTAGTACCTACATCGATGGATGGATGGATGGAGGAATATACACGCAGCCAGCTTAGCTCGCTCTGATCCTGCAAATATATACTCCCTTGTTTCCGGTTTAGACTACCCATTGTGGGAGTAACATAAATAATAACATCACACATATCTAGGCAAAATAGATGATGTGGCAAGTAATTAATGAGAAAAGAGAAGCTTATGGTAACATGATATGTTACTCACACTATGGGTAACATCACACATACCAAGACAAAATGAGTCTACAATCTAATAAATGAAGTGTTGCATGACACTATACATACGTTACTCCGCACTATAAAGGTAATAACATAGACTAGTAACATATGCCCCACTATGGCTAGTCTTATTGGGTCTATCTCATTTTCTTTGTTTTTTCGGTTTATTAGTCCTACTTTCACTTCTCTTCATCACCTGTTTAGATTTTGAGACGCATTAAATTACTGCATGCAAGAATTAAAAAGAAACTGACCAATGCTTGTAACCATTCCTACTCATTTAGTGGCCACGCATGCATGCACGGCAGTTAATGCAGATTAAAGCTTGAGTAGTTTTGCAAACAACGAAATACATTCCTCCACTCGCCATGTACCTTGATTGCTGAGATTTGTGAGACAGGTCTGATAAACCGTAAAGGAGGGAGTGTACAGATATACTCCACATAGGAGTGTTTTATTAGTAGGTGTGCGTGGCTGCCGACATGCATACATCAACCTGTCCATCTCCGTCGACACGCTAGTAGTATTAATTATTCAGCACAGTTAATAAGAGGTAAGCGCATGGGTGATGTGGACACAAAGTAAAGAGCAGCATATACGGTGAGCTAATCTAGGCATCTTGTGACTAGCCACTGGGAGGAATGCATGAGCTGGTCCTGCTGCACACGAAACAGAACGTACGTGTGGCCACTCACTGCATTTCAGGGAATAGCAGAGCCGAGCTGGTAGTATGTCAAAAAAAATCGTACTACAAAATATGACACTTTTTTGGCGAAAATATGACTAATTTGTGTCGAAAAATAAAAACACTTCCAAGTCAGATCACGGGGATTTTGTGTGTGTGTGTGTGGGGGGGGGGGGGGGGGGGGGGGGGGGGGGGGGGGAGGGGGGGCAAGTAGTGACATGATGTACCGTATAGATTCACTGATGTTTACAGGCCCACTTATTTTTATCCAGCCATAAACAGGAAAAAAATGATGGCTCAAACATCGAAAAAATAAAATGCCCACTACTTCTGCTAAAAAAAAAATCTATTGCCCACTACCGGCTGGGCCAAATGTGTGAGAACCGTGCTCTGTAAATGGCCTCCTTTTCATCTCCCAAATAAGCTACATAGGCCTTTGGTTCGAAAGATTGTTAGATTCATTGTACAGATTAAAAAGCATCATACTCATGTTTACACACCAATAGCCGTCAAAACCTGCATCGGTAAGATACTAATCACTACTGGAATCTGGAACTTTGCCTAGTGCCAGGTTGTTTGCCGAGTGCATTTTGTCAGGCACTAGGGAAACATGATCTTTGCCGAGTACTTTTTTTTTTTGCACCCGGCAAACAATTCTTTGCCGAGTGCTTTTTTTTCAACACTCGGCAAACAATTCTTTGCCGAGTATTTTTTTTTGCAGTCGGCAAACACTACTTTTTTCTTTTTCTTTTTCTTCTCCTTCCTCTTTGTCTAGTGCCTTTTTTTGCACTCGGCAAACACTTCTTTTTTCTTTTTCTTTTTCTTCTCCCTTCTCTTGTTTCATTTCTTTTGAACATTATTTGTTTTCTTTTTTCCTTTTTATGCCATGTTCTTTTCTACATTATTTATTTTTATTTTTCCATTTTTTCTTTCCCCTATCTATTTCCTTGTATGGGCATTAAGTGCATTTTTTAGTCATTTAATGCATCTAATTCAAATTTGAACTGCAAGTGCAGGAATTTCTTTGGATTGAAAAATCCTATTTGTGTTCTTTAGTCTATGTTTAGGCCTTATCCAAGAAGAGGAAAGGAATTCTAAACCTCAGGGTGCCAGGACTCGACCCCGAACATAGAGGTTATTGGTTTTTTAACTCCGGAAAATGCAAACGAAGTCTGAAAAACATGAAACTTGGCATCGTGTCATTATATGGCATCAACATGTGTGGTAGAATTTGAGAAGGTTTCGCCACGGTTGTGACGTACACTGCTTAGAAACCGGACCATCTCCGAGGAAGAATCACGGTTTCGAGAGGGAACGGGTGAGGTTTGAAGGTGATGTGGCTGCTGCTTCATCCGTTGGCCTTGAAATTTTTTGTACACTCAAGATACACCATTATATGATTCGTGTCAAAATTTGGCATTTTTCGGGGTCCGTTTGCTATATTTAAGCCACTAAGTGTATTTCTAGGCATTTAGTGAATATAATTAAAATTTGAACTGCAAGTGCATGAAAAAGTTAGAAAAATGGGGTTGAAAAATCATATTTGTGTTCTTGAGTCTATGTTTTGGCCTTATTCAAGAAAAAGAAAGGAATTCCAAACAAGAGGGTGCCAAGACTCGACCGCGAACATGGAGTTTATTGGTTTTTTAATTTTCAAAATTGCAAACAAAATCCTAAAAACATAAAACTTGGCTCAATGTCATTATATGATGCCTAGAGGCCATGGTAAAAATTTAAGAAGATTTTGCAAAAGTTGTGATGTACACTGCTTAGAAACTGTACTATTTTCGAGGAAGAATCTAGGTTTCGAGGGGGAACAGGTGAGGTTTGAATGCGATGGGACCGCTGCTTCATCCATTGGCCTTGAATTATTTTTGACACTCAAGACACACCATTACATGATCTATGTCAAAATCTGGCATTTTTCGTGGTCTGTTTGCTATATTTAAGTCATTAAGTGCATTTCTAGTCATTTAGTTCATATAATTGAAATTTGAACTGCAAGTGCATGATTTTTTTTTTGTAAAATTGGGTTGAAAAATTCTATTTGTGTTCTTGCATATATGTTTAGGCCTTATCAAATAAAAGGAAAGGAATTGCAAACGTCTGGGTGCCAGGAGTCGATCGCGAACATGGAGGTTATTATTATTTTAATTATGAAAAATGCAAACGAAGTCTGAAACACATGAAACTTGGCATGGTGTTATTATATGGCATCAAAATGTTTTGGTAAAAATTTAAGAAAGTTTCACAAAAGTTGTGACCTGCACTGCTTAGAAATCAGACCACCTCCGAGGAAGAATCACATTTTTTAGAGGGAACAAGTGAGGTTTGAAGGCGATGCGACCATTGCTTCATCCGTTTGCTTTGAAATTTTTTCTACACTCAAGATACACCATTATATGATCCATGTAAAAAATTAGCATTTTTCGCGGTCATTTGCCATATTTAAGCCATTAAGTGCATTTCTAGATATTTAGTGAATATAATTAATGCAAGTGCATGAAAAAGTTGGTAAAATTAGGTTGAAAAATCATATTTGTGTTCTTGAGACTATGTTTAGGCCTTATTCAAGAAAAAGAAAGGAATTCCAAATAAGAGGGTGCCAAGACTCGACCGCGAACATGGAGTTTATTAGTTTTTTAATTTCAAAAAATACAAATGAAGTCCCAAAAACAAGAAACTTGGCATGGTGTCATTATATGATGCCTATAGGCCATGCTAAAAATTTGAAAAGGTTTCGCAAATTTTTTCATGTACACTACTTAGAAACCAGACTATCTTCAGGAAATAATCTAGATTTCGAGAGGGAACGGGTCCACTTTGAAGGCGATACGACCGCTGCTTCATACGTTGCCCTTGATTTTTTTTTTCTATAGTCACAATACACTATTACATGATTCATGTCAAAATTTGACATTTTTTGTTGTCCATTTGCTATATTTAAGTCATTACGTGCATTTCTAGGCATTAAGTGAATATAATTAAAATTTGAATTCCAAGTGCATGAAAAAGTTGGAAAAATTATGTTAAAAAATTATATATGTGTTCTTGAGTCTATGTTTAGGCCTTATACAAGAAAAAGGAAGGAATTCCAAACATGAGTGTGCCAAGACTCGACCGCGAACATGGAGTTTATTGGTTTTTAATTCTGAAAATTGCAAACAAAGTGCGAAAAACATGAAACTTGGCATGGTGTCATTATATGATGCCTAGAGGCCGTGGTAAAAATTTGCGAAGGTTTCTCAAAAGTTGTGACGTACACTGCTTAGAAACCGGACTATCATCAAGGAAAAATTTATGCTTCGAGAGGGTACGGGTCAGGTTTGAATGTGATGCGACCGCTGCTTAATCTGTTGGCCTTGAAATTTTTTCGATACTCAAGATACACCATTACATGATACATGTCAAAATTTGGCATTTTTGGGTCTGTTTGCTATATCTATGTTATTAAGTGCATTTCTAAGCATTTAGTGCATATAATCAATATTTGAACTGCAAATGCACCATTTTTTTTGTTAAATTGGGTTGAAAAATCCTATTTGTGTTCTTGATTCTATTTTTAGGCCTTATCCAGGAAAAGGAAAGGAATTCCAAACTCTGGGTGCTAGGACTCGATCGCGATCATGGAGATTATTGGTTTTTTTTAATTCTGAAAAAATGCAAACAAAGTCTGAAAAACATGAAAGTTGGCATGGTGTCATTATATGACATCAAAATGTTTTGGTAAAAATTTACGAAGGTTTCGCAAAAGTTATGACGTACACTGCTAAGAAACCGGACCATCACCGAGGAAGAATCATAGTTTCGAGAGCGAACAAGTGAGGTTTGAAGGCGATGCGACCGTTGATTCATCCGTTGGCCTTGAAATGTTTTCTACACGGAAGATACACCAATATATGATCCATGTCAAAATTTGGCATTTTTCGCGGTCCGTTTGCTATACTTAAGCCATTAAGTGCATTTCTAGGCATTTAGTGAATATAATTAAAATTTGAACTGCAAGTGCATGAGAAAGCTCAAAAATTGGGTTTAAAATCATATTTGTGTTCTTGAGTCTATGTTTAGGCCTTATTTAAGAAAAAGAAAGGAATTCGAAACAAGAGGGTGCCAAGACTCGACCGCGAATATGGAGTTTATTGGTTTTTAATTCCAAAAAATGCAAACGAAGTGCGAAAAACATGAAACCTGGTATGGTGTCATTATATGTTGCCTAGAGGCCATTGTAAAAATTGGAGAAGGTTTCGCAAATTTTTTGACATATACTGCTTAGAAACCGGACTATCTTCGAGGAAGAATCTAGGTTTCGAGAGGGAACGAGTCAAGTTCGAAGGCGATGCGACCACTGCTTTATCCGTTGGCCCTGAAATTTTTTCTACACTCGCGATGAACCATTACATGATCCATGTCAAAATTTAGCATTTTTGGTGGTTCGTTTTCCATATTTAAGCCATTAAATGCATTTCTATGCATTTAATGAATATAATTAAAATTTTAATTGCAACTGCATGAAAATGTTTGAAAAATTATGTTGAAAAGTCATATTTGTGTTCTTGAGTCTATGTTTAGGCCTTATATACAAGAAAAAGAAAGGAATTCCAAGCATGAGGGTGCCAAGACTCGAAAACTTGGTCCTGAGTGATCCCTAGCACTACTGGAATCAGCAAATTTGCCGTCAGCCAGCTCTTTGCCGTCTGCTAGCTGACGGCAAAGGTCTTTGCCATCAGCTTACAGAAAACTAACGGCAAAGAAAGAGCTGACGGCAAAGATCATGTTTGCCGTCAGCCAGCTCTTTGCCGTCTGCTAGCAGACGGCATAGAAGCTTTGCCGTCAGCTCGCAGACGGCAAAGAGGGAGGGTGGCCCACTAACGAGAACCACCTAACGGCCACTTTTTTTGCCGTCTGCTAGCAGACGGCAAAGCTTCTTTGCCGTCTACTAGCAGACGGCAAAGAAAGTGGCCAACTAACGGCCGTTCCCCCCCGCCCCCACCCCACTAGAGAAAGAGGTGGGGCTATCGTTTTTTTTGCAGGTAAAAAATAAAACCGTTGCCCCCACCTCCTCTCTCTCTCCCCTCTCTCTCCGCCCGGCCCCACCCCTCTCTCTCTCCCGCTCGTCTCTCCCTCTCCATCGCGCGAGCAGCTACGGCGGCCGATTCCGGCGAGCTCCGGCGGGATTCGACGGCGCCCAGCACACCCACGTGACCCCCTCGACCCGCTCCTCCATCCCCTCCGACCAGATCCGACGCGCGCGTCCTCCTGCGACCACGCGCGACCCTCCCCTGCGGCTAGGGTTTCGGCCACCACGTCGCCGGCGTGGCTCCGGCGTTGCTCCGGTGACTCAGGTGAGTCCCTTCACTCCTCCTCGTCACATCCATCCCTCTCTTTCTCACCGCGTCGCGTCGTGTCTCCTCTCCCTCCCAGATCCAGCACGCCGGGACGCCGACCGATTTCCGGCCGCTCCGGCTGTCTCCGGCGACGCCCTGGCCCTCTACCGCTTTCTCTCGACAAGCTCTATCGATTCCTCCGCATCGATCTGCTTTTCCCCGCCTCCTGCGGTCGTCCCCTTCGGTTTCTCCCCGTTAGGATTTCGGTGCTGGTGGTTGTTCGGCCGTGGTGCTCCGATGATGGTCCGGTCGCCGTGAGGATCCTCCGGCGGTGCTGGATGTGCCGTGGCGCGGTGGTGCCCCTGGGTGGCGCCTCCGTGCTGCGGTGCCCCTGGGTGGTCGCCTCCGTGCCCATGCTCTCGCTGGCGCCGCCGTTGTGGTGCTCTCTGGCAAGCTCCGGTGTGCTGTGGTGGTGTTGGTTGTGCTGCTGGTCACACCATAGTGATGGTGTGGCTGCATCCTGCTTCGGCTACAACTCCTCTTGGTGAGCTTCTCCTTGCTCCCCTCCTCTGATCTCTCTAATGCATAGCTCTAGCTCTTGATCTTGTTGGATGTGAGGCTCTATTAGCTGTGGTTAGCTGTTGTAGATGAGCATCAACTTGTGTTGGAGCTCTCTGTGATGGATTCTTGCTGTGTCAGGGTTTTGGTCAGTGGCCATCTATGTGTATTTGTGAAGTATATATGCTCCTGTACTGCTCTGTTCTGTGTAGTTGCTCCTGGAGTTGTTACTTAATTTAGTTAACTGAATCTCTAGTGTTACATTTTCTTTTCCATTGGTCTGTTTAACCTTTGGAAATTAGTTATCACTTCTGTTGTTATTTGCTGCTGCTGCTATTACTTGCAGTAGCAGTTTATAATGGTACTAGCCCCCTGTGCTTGTGGGTGCAGTGCCCTAATTGCAGAAAAATACCAGGTGCAAGTGTGGTGCTGTGTTCTGCAAAAGCAGATAATCATTTGGGGTGCTACCCTGCTATTTCTTCTATGCTATAGTTACTTTACTCATGAACAGATACTCACTTGTTCTTAGTTGTTTTACTTCTAATACTGATATGAACAGATACCACTTGGTTTGGCTATTCCTATTGGTCTCTTTCTAATAGCATATGAACAGATGCTATACTTGGTTTTGGCTGTTACTTTCCTAGTTTTCTACTGATAAGACAGATACTACATCTGATTTGGGCAGTGATGCTGGTCTGAGCCCCCCTCTCTTAGGCTTAATTTACATGTGGCTATCCCTGTGCTGTGATGAACTAGCCCTGGCACTTCCAGGCTGTCTGAGCACATAATCCCTCAAGTATACCTTGAGGTCTTCTGTAGCTTGGTCTTGTGGATTCTGGTAAACCTGCTTCTTGTGGACAGCCTGCTCCTCCTAGCTGCTTCACACTATCTCACAGATATGGTTTTGGGCCCAGTCCTGTTTGATGTTTTGGACACCAAGTGTCTAACAGACCCTACTCTACGGTTGGCTGCCCTATTTATACTGGCCTGAATGGTGTGACTAAGCTGTGTGTGTGTTTGTGCTGTCCTCACGGGTGGCTTTGGTGATTGTGGTGTTAACAGTAGCTGCTTGCTGTGTCAAGCTCTCCTTGATAGTTATCTCTTCTAAGCTGCTGGTGGCTGGATGTGTTGGGACTTGGTCTGGTCGGCTGGTTGTGATGTATATCTCCTCCTGGAGCTTTGTTTTTGGCATTGCACAGTGACATGTACCTATTGTCACTGGACAAAACTGATTGTGGTGATGAAGTCTAATCCTTGGCTTTAATCACTAGTTTTTAGTTGGCTTAATTCCTGGAGCTAGTACTGATAGTGGTCTTTGTGTTGGCATTTAACTTACTACTAATTATGGTGGCTTCTTGATTGGGTCCTTGGCTGGTTCTCTCCTTTGGCTCTATGGTATTGGCTTACTCTATTTGGCTTTCTAATTAAGATCACTTTGAAAATCAGGATCTTAACTAAGATTGTCTTGACCTCAAGTGCTGGCTCCTACATCATTGCATTTCACCAAGTGAAATGCTACATTTCTACTCCTAACCCATTCTCTCTTTCTTAGTGTTTTTGTTATGCAGGTTGGAAGAAAAGAAGAAGATCCAGAGAAGATCTTAGTAATAAGATAGTTTTTAGGAAAATAGATATTTAGTTTTAGGTCATTTCTTGCAATTTCAGATATGGAGTGCTTGTCTTTAGTTTTTGTTTTGACTTTGTGAAACTTGCTACCTATGGATGAAACTGTGTAATATTGATGAAACTATGTATATGTATGGATGAAACTTGCTACTATTGGTAACATGTGTTGGATATATATGTGTTCATGACTATTGGTAATATGTGTTGGATATGCTATATTGGTCATATATATATATATGTGTTTGATTTTCTGTGAAAATGAATTGATATGAGAAAAAAACAGAATTAAATGGGGCAATATAGGCACTTTGCCATCTGCTGGCAGATGGCAAAGAGCTTTGGGCTGGCCTATTTGGAAGCTTTGCCGTCTGCTGGCTGACGGCAAAGACCTTTGCATCTTTGCCGTCAGCCAGCAGACGGCAAAGCACGCCGTTAGCCCCTTAACGGACCTAAACTGCCACGTGTGTCGTCCATGCCCTTTGCCGTCTGCTGGCAGACGGCAAAGATCTTTGCATCTTTGCCGTCGGCCAGCAGACGGCAAAGTGGCCTTTACCGGAGCTTGTTCAGCCGGACGTGTTGCCGTCTGCTAGCTGACGGCAAAGACCTTTGCCGTCCGCAAAGCATGCCTTTGCCGTCAGCCATGGCGGACGGCAAAGTTGCTGATTCCAAGCCTCTTCTGAAAACCTGGGTTGAATTTATTAAATATTTAACTCGCAACAAGAATGTAAGGAGTTAAACTAATATGCTTGTCTCACCTCAACGAGGTTCTTGTCCATGGTAAGCTTATTGAGGGTCAAAGTTCCAGTTTTATCACTGCAAAGAACATACATGCATGCTCGCCATCTCATCGATTCCAGTCATTCTCTTTGTGATAGCTCCCTGGAAAAAAAAATCATAGCATGGTTAACTATATTAATAATACTAGCAAACATGCCCGTGCGTTGCAAAGGGAGAAAAAAAGAGTTGATGTGCTTCGCTGCGAAGCAAACGCCAATTATCATTAATCAGGCTGGACATGTAGAGGATAAGTTTGATGATGACGAAAATGATGGATCAATTAACAAGAGGATTCTTTGGGGCGCTAGTTCGAAACTTACGACGTGAATCCTAGTTAACTAATATATTTTTTCTTTTTTTCTTCGTTGGTCATCCATGTGTACTGATCTCTATGTCTTTTCCTTCTTTGTTGCTCAGCATCCATGACTGAAGATTACGACCCAAATTGCTCGCCTTCATGAGAGTGTTCTATAATGTAAGCATCAAAATATATGTGTTCTTTGTATAGTAATGTTTTACTTCTTCTCGGCAGCCCCTTGTTAAAATTGTGCAACCATTTTGGCTTGTAGTATAAGTTGATATTAGCGAGTAGTGCATTTTGGAGACCGAGCTCCATGGAGCCCTTTATTTTGAAAAATTCAAAATTCTTAAATTTTAGTTTGAAAAAATGCTGAAAAAAATACACATGTGTGCAAGGATGTATGTATGTGTGAAAAATTTCAGGATGAAATATCTTGAATTGCGAGCTGCACAAAAAGAAACAAAATCATGGACTTTGAAGATGAACAGTAGATATGCTAAAAAGCCCCAGATTTGTCTTTTTTTGTGTAGCTCACATTTTAATGTATTTTGACCTGAAAATTTGCACACATGTACATTATGTATCTAGGTATATGTGTATTTATTTTCAGAATATTTTGAAACTGAAAAGTTTCAATTTTGAAGTTTTCAAATAAAGGTCTCCATGGAGCTCGGTCTCCGTTTGGCATTTTCGTATATTAGCCAACTATGATATTCTGTCTATATCCTTTTAGGTGATTATCACTAAGTAAAGTTAATTCTATCATACATAGAATTATTGATGTCTTCGAATCATGGTGCACTAGTAGAAAAAGGGCCATTTGTCCCGGTTCGTAAGGGCCTTTAGTCCCGGTTCTGGAACCGGGACTAAAGGGTCGGGACTAAAGCCCAAAACCTTTAGTCCCGGTTTGCTTACGAACCGGGACCAAAGGCCCTCCATGTGGCGCTTCCTGGGGCGGGGGAGGGAGGACCTTTAGTCCCGGTTGGTGTTACCAACCGGGGCTAAAGGCTCCACCTTTAGTCCCGGTTGGTAACACCAACCGGGACTAAAGGTCCTTGCCGGGGGGGAAAAATTGAATTTTTTTTTTGATTTGTTTTTAAGTTTTATTCCGAATTTCAAATCTTTGAATTATTTGACAATTTAATCTCTAATCATCCCTCCTCACTGCTTCAGAATTTAATCTCTAGAGTCTCTATTCAACACTCATTCCAAATCGTCTAACTTCCCGGCCGGTCACCCATCCTCTCACTACTCCAGCCCGAGCACACTTAACTTTCAGGTTCTATCTACCCTAGTTTCCAAGTCTGCACTTGTTATTTTCCTGACAATCTTAAGCTATCAATCCTGTTAACCCTTAGGTCTTGATATCACATGATTTAATTTTTTGAATTCTAAACAATTATTAAAATAAACAAAATAAGTACTAATAATATTGAATTTCAATGAAAATAAAATAAGTAATAATATTATTTTATTCATTTTTTTGCCATTTATTCATTTAATATGACATAATTAATATCTTTAAATCTGTAAATCAAAATTCGACAAATAATATATCCATTATTATCAGAAAAATGTGAGGAATCCAAATATGACATCATTTATTTTTTTTAAATAAAATTAATTTTTAAAATTATTAAAATTATTATTTTTGATTTGAAATAACTTTTTTTACTTTTGGAATTTTGAGAATCTGAGAAAACTTCACCGGGTAAACCTTTTTTGATATATTAAACTTTTTTTTTCGACGTCGTATGCAAAAGTTATGGCCGTTTTATATTTTTTTTTCATTTTTTTGCAAAAAAGGTCAAAATTCATATTTCAAAATTTCTATACCAACTAGACACTAAAACCTAACTACATCTCGAAGGATTTATTTTTTGAAGATTTTATCATTTTTGTTTATTTTCTACAGAACTAAAAAAGGCGATCCACCCGGGGGGGGGGGGGGGGTAGAGTTTGAAAATTTCAGAACCCCTTTAGTCCGGGTTGGTGTCCATCCAATCATACCGTCGACTACACATCTGCTAGCACCGTCCCAGCCAGAGTCACAGCTAAGGTTAACCAAGTCAGAAAGGTATGCGGCCGTCGGCTTCGAAGTATCAGGGTTTCAGACGAAAACTCGTCTGTTACAAAGACATTTCATTTTTTTAAACTTATTTCAACTCCAGACTTTTTGTGTGTGCACCATTCGAAGCCACGCCATCACTTTTCAACCCTTTCTGACTTCATTTGCTATTTTTCATGCATTTACTGATTTTTTTGAGCTAAATGACCCTGAAATTGAAAAGCAATACAAATGAACTCTGAAAAGGTTGAAAGTTGGCATGGTATCATCATTTCACCCACATAGCATGTGCTAAAAAGTTGAGAGGGTTACGGCAAAAACTGGATGCACTTCGTGTACAAACTGGACCATCTCATTCGAAGTATCAAGGTTTCGGACGAAAACTCGTCTGTTACAAATGCATTTCATTTTTTTAAACTTATTTCAACTCCATACTTTTTGTGCATTCAATATGCACCATACTACAACATTTTAAAATCTACAGAAAGAACTAACTAAAAATAATAAAAAACAACAATTAAATGACTAAAACAACTATATAAGCAAAACAATATTGTTTTAATTAAAATCCTAATTTAAATTATTCTAAAAATAACCAAATAAATCTTACTGTGACAACAATCTAACACGTGACTAGGAGTAAAAAGAATTAAATTAAAAACTATTTGTAAACTCAAGTTATTCACAATCTAGGGTTTGAAGCAAATTTGAACAAATTCAAATTTAAACCATTCAAATTTGAAAACTAATGGCACAAACAGAAACTAGACAAAATTTTGAATCTAATGCAAAAATAATCAATCAAAAACATCAAATATCTTAAAAGATATAAGCAATTTAAAACAGAAACTAAAAACAGAAAACAAATGTAAAAAAAGGAAAAAAAAACTTTCAGTCCACCTTTAGTCCCGGTTGGAGACACCAACCGGGACTAAAGCCTCAACCCCTTTAGTCCCGGTTGGTGTTACCAACCGGGACTAAAGCCTCACCATTTGGTCCCGGTTCCAGCCACAAACCGGGACCAATGGCCCACGAGGCGCATTGGTCCCGGTTCGTGTCTGGAACCGGGACCAAAGGGGTCAGACGAGGCCCGGCCGGCGCCCCGGCCTCACGAACCGGGACCGATGCTCCCATGGGTCCCGGTTCGTGAGTGAACCGGGACTAATGGGCTTTTCAGGGTGGACCAAAGCCCTGTTTTGTACTAGTGGTGGTAGGATATAACAACTTCTGTAATTACCTTTGTTTAAGAAAGTAAGCTAGTTCACTAAAGTGAGCTAGTTAATTAATGACGGTGCATGTGTTGCTAGTGTCATGTTTTTCATGGATACAATTTGAGAAGCAGAAAAATATTACGACTATATAGATCAGATCCTCGATGTATAGTGAAAAAGCATAACACATGGATAGATTAATTATTGTACTACCGTGAGACAATAAATGTTGTGCATGTAGCACTTCCAAAGTAACTTTACTGAATGCAATTGTTGTTGTTCCTACATGGCATCAATGTTTGGGGGCAAAAGTGTGTATGAAGATGGTTGTCAAGTTCCTCCATACCTCATCCAACATGTCCATCTTTAGGGACGTTAGGCAGGACATCCTTTTCCTGATCTTCATTGAGATCAACTAAAGACTAATTGCCATGACACGTAATTGTCTATGTTTTAGCATCGATGGTTTATTATGCACTCGTATGAACCGGGATCAATAGCGTATTGAGAAATTTATTTTGTATTTACTTTACTGGATGTGCAAGCATATATGTTTTCGCCGTGTGTGCTCTAACATTTATGTATGGTGTTTGTTTTCTTTTCAATTTTCGCGTCCTAGTAGCGAGTCAGTATGAGTTCGTGAGGGATATAGACATAATCAAATTTAACTTTTCTTTTTTGCGATGAGTCAAGTTCAAAGTTGAACAAAACGGCACGAACCATCATGGGGTTGTATGGTCGGGAGGACTATGATATTCTCAACCCACCAGTGTTCAAGTCTTGGTGCTCGTATTTATCTGAATTTATTTCTGAATTTCCAGCGATGCGCATTCAGTGGGAGAAGATATTCCTGTCAATTTTAAGATTATGTGGTGACTTCGTAAATTTTAAGATGATGCTCTGAGCGTCACTGTCTGTACCGTGTTAAAATAAAAAGCAACGTGTACCTAGTTCGGAGAACCAACAGTGCACGCTAACACGTCCGGTAAACTAGATTTTTATGGGTCCGTGATTAAAAACAGGAAAAGTACCGCTATCCCCTCAATAAAAAAAAAGTAGCGCGGTCAAACATGCGTGCACGCTAGCCTAACACCCGGCTGGTCTAGAAGAAACCAGCCGCCTCGCGGGCGCTCCTCCAGCCGTATATGGACTGGTCGCTCGCAGTATCCCGGCTGGTCTAGAAAAAAGTTTGACTGCGGTTCTCTTTCGACTCAGATCCACGACCCCTGCCCTAGGACACGCCGCCGTTGGCCGGCCGCCTGCGCCAACCGCCGACGGGATCCCCCCAAGCTCCACCCACCGCCGGATCCCTCACGCCCCCACAAGCTCCACCGCCACTGGATCCGTCGCTCCCCCGCTCTCCACTCCCATGCGCCACCGGGAAATCCCACTGTAGAAGACTAGGGTTTGGCTGTGCAATACTCGATGTATTGATCGGTGCACAGGCATGTATATATGATGTACAAGGCGGGCCACAACCTTAACTATACAGAGAACTAGAAGGTGGGCCTATGACACAATAATACATGCACAATTATATTCAACACCCCCCGCGGTCGAAGCGTCGCTAGAGACACAGAGACTGGAACGAAACTCCTCGAAGACGGAAGTGGGCAGTCCCTTAGTCATCACATCGGCGAACTGTTGTGCCGTCGGAACATGGAGAACCCGAATGCATCCAAGGGCTACCTGTTCGCGCACAAAGTGGATATCAAGCTCGATGTGCTTCGTCCGACGATGATGAACAGGGTTGGCGGAAAGATAAACAGCGGAGACGTTGTCTCTGTAGACAACCGTAGCCTGCGAGATATCTTGATGTAACTCCTGGAGGAGCTGTCGAAGCCAAGCTGCATTGGCTACAGCGCGGTACTCCGCCTCCGCGCTAGAGCGCGACACCGTGGGTTGTCGTTTTGACGACCACGAGATGAGGGAGGGACCAAGGTAGACACAGTAGCCGGAAGTGGAGCGCCGTGTATCAGGACAGCCGGCCCAATCAGCATCGGAATAAGCCACCATATCCATGGAAGAAGATGCCGTCAGTGTCAGCCCAAGAGTCATCGTGCCACGGATATACCGGAGGATCCGTTTCACGAGATTCCAGTGGGAATCACGCGGAGAGTGCATGTGAAGACACACCTGCTGAACAGCATACTGCAAGTCTGGTCTGGTGAGCGTCAGATACTGAAGAGCACCGACAATGGACCGATAGAACGGGGCATCCGATGCGGGTGAACCATCCAGGGCAGAGAGCTTGGCCTTCGTGTCAACAGGAGTAGCAACGGGGTTGCAATTAAGCATACCGGCGTGCTCAAGTAACTCATGTGCATACTTCTGTTGATGAAGAAAGAATCCATCAGCTCTCCGAACAACCTCAATGCCGAGGAAGTAATACAGGGCACCCAAATCCTTGATGGCAAACTCATCACGTAACCGGAGAGTGATCTGCTGAAGAAGCTCTGTAGTGGATGCCGTCAGGATGATGCCGTCGACATAAAGCAGCAAATATGCAGTCGCGTCGCCATGATGATAGACAAACAGCGAGGCATCCGATCGTGTGACGCAGAAACCGAGCTGCTGAAGAAAGCCGGCGATGAGCTGGTACCAGGCACGGGGCGCTTGCTTGAGGCCGTAGAGAGACCGAGACAGCAAGCACACGTGACCAGGATGAGTAGCGTCGACGAAACCGGTAGGTTGCTCATAGTAGACCTGCTCAGCAAGATGGCCATGAAGAAAAGCGTTGGAGACATCCATCTGATGTACAAGCCAGGCACGAGAGATCGCAAGCTGCAAAACGGTGCGAATCGTGCCCGGCTTGACCACCGGTGCAAATGTCTCGGTGAAGTCAACTCCGGCGCGCTGACGAAAGCCGCGAACCACCCCAGCGAGCCTTGTAGCGCTCAAGGGTGCCATCCGAACGGGTCTTATGTCGAAAGACCCATTTGCCGCTGATGACGTTGGCGTGAGGGAGCTGAGGAACCAACTGCCAGGTGCGGTTCCGCTGAAGAGCGTCGAACTCTTTCTGCATCGCGGCGAGCCAGTGAGGGTCACATAGGGCGGCTCGAGCGGAAGCTGGAATCGGCGACGGCGCGGAAGTAGACGCAGCGAGAAGATACTCATCGCTGGAGTACCACAAGCTCGGGCAATGGATGCCAGCCCGAGACCGCGTCATAGGACGAGATGGCAACTCCGGCACCACGGCGGGCGTGGGTGGCGAGGACGAGCCCACCGCGGTGGAAGTAGCGGGTGATGGCGACATGTCGGCGGAGCCCGTGGAGGGTGCCAGGGAGGCACCGGCCGTGGCAGAGGCCGAGGGCGCCGGCGACGCCGGGGTCCCCAAGGACGTGGCAGGGGCCGAGGGCGCCGATGACGTCGGGGTCCCCGTGGGCATGGCAGGGGCCGAGGGCGCAGGGGTCCCCGAGGGCGTCGAGTCGGCGGCTGCACCAACGGCCAATCCGCCAGGTGTGCTGGGCATCGATGGGGCAGCAGCTCTGCTCGCAGAGCAAGGAGCTCCGAAGCCAGGCGGTGGCCCAAGCGCCGCACGTGGGCGTCCAGCAGAAGGTGTCACCGAGGGGCCGGCGGTGGCCGGCGGTGAGGAGAGCGCGGTGACGACCGAAGGTACCTGCTGAAAGGGAAAAACCTTCTCATCAAAGTAAACATGTCGCGAGGTAAACACGCGATGTGAGACGGGATCATAGCAGGGGTATCCTTTGGTGTTGGGTGGGTAGCCAAGGAAGATGCACGCGAGAGAGCGAGGTGCGAGCTTATGAGGTGAGGTGGAGGCGATGCTAGGGTAGCAGAGACACCCGAAGATGCAGAGCTCATCATAGGAGGGTGGAGTACCAAAAAGGAGATGATGAGGTGCAAAGTTCCCGCGAGTACGACAGGGACGAATGTTGATGAGAAGTGATGCAGTGGCAAGGGCGTCAGGCCAGAAGCGCGGAGGCACATTGGCATGAAAGAGAAGCGTACGGACGCAGTCGTTAAGAGTGCGAAGGACGCGTTCAGCACACCTGTTTTGTTGCGAAGTGTACGGGCAAGTCAGACGAAATGTCGTGCCATGTGTGGTAAGGAGAGTACGAACAGCCAAGTTGTCGAACTCCTTCCCGTTGTCAGTTTGTAACGCAAGGATGGGGCGCCCAAACTGCGTGAAAACATAGGAGTAAAATGCGACGAGGGTGGAGATGACTTTGGATTTACGCCGCAACGGGAAGGTCCACACATAATGTGAAAAATCATCAAGGATGACAAGGTAGTAAAGATAGCCCGTGTTACTTGCAACAGGCGAGGTCCACACATCACTATGAATTAACTCAAACGGGTACGATGCAACATGAGAAGAAGCCCTAAAGGGAAGACGAACATGTTTGCCGAGTCGACAAGCATGACAAGTGTGATCGTCGGCCTTATTACAAGTGAACGAAAAACTCCGAAGTATATGACGAAGGGTGGTGGGGTTGGGATGACCCAAGTGAGCGTGCCAAAGGTCCACACCGGTGGCGACAGCAACGGGAGCGGCGGAGGTGGTGGAGGCGGTGGAGTGGACCGGGTAGAGCTCGTCGGGGCTGTCACATCGGTGGATGACCATCCGGGTACGCGCGTCCTTGACAGAAAAACCACAATCGTCAAATTCAACGGTAACGGGATTTTCACGAGTAAAAGAACGACCGGAAACAAGATTTTTAATAAGATCAGGTGAGACTAATATGTTAGACAAACATAATGGTGTAGATGATGAAGGAAAAGATGCATGTTCTATGTGAGTGATGGCAAGAGAGGAGCCGTCCCCGATGGTGATACGAGTAGAGGTGTGGACGGGGTAGGATGTGTGGAGGTTACCGGGGTGGGAGGACATGTGAGCCGTAGCTTCGGTATCCATGTACCAGTCACCGCCACCATTGTAGTTTGCCGGAGTGGGAGCAGAATGGAGAGCCGCAAGCAAGGCCGGGTCCCAGGGTGCTGGTGGAAGCGCGGGCGCCGGGTACGGCGGCTGTAGCGGCGGTGCCAGGGGCAGCGGCGGCAGCCCTCCTGGCTGCGGCGGCTGACCGTAGGAGAGCGCCCCGTAAGGCATCGCGTACGGCTGCGGCGCGGCGTGAAGCACCTGGTGGGAGGCGGGCCGCGGGCCGAGGATGCCGGGAACGAGCGGACGTGGAACCGACATGGAGTAGGCATGCACAACTCCGGTCCACGAGTTCTGCCCGGCGTACCAAGGCGCCGGCTGGTGGTGGTGGTGCTGCTGCTGCTGTGGTGGACGCGGCGCTCCTCCCTGAGCGCCGGAATGCTGCTGCTTACGGCCGCGGCGACCGCCGCGGCGGCGGTGGCGGCTGGGTGTAGAGACCCGGCGGCGGGTGGGAGGCCGGCGCGGGCCGCGGCTAGGAAGGAACCGGGACGGGCGGCGCCTGTCCACCGCGAGTGCCAGTGGTGAGGCCGGTATGCGTCGCCCGTGTCCTCATCATCTTCATCCGGCGCTCCTCCAACTTCAGGTACGCCACCACCTTAGGGAAGGTCGGCTCCGGAATAAGAGTGAGGTTGGATGCCGCGTTCCCGAAGTCCTCGTTTAGGCCGGCGGTGAGGGTGCTGATAAGGAGCTCGTCGGTGACCGTCTCGCCAAGATCACGGAGCTCATCGGCAAGCTTTTTGAGGCGCATGCAAAAATCGTCAATGGACGAGTCAAGCTGCTGGCACCCATAGAACTCGCCGTGAAGAAGGACCTTGCGCTGAAGTTTGTTGTCGGTGAAGAGACCGTTGAGCTTGGTCCAGACAGCGTACGCATCATCCTCGTCGCACACCACCGTGTGGAAGAGGTCCTTGGAGATGGTGAGGTAGAACCAGCGAATGATGGTGGTGTCGAGGATCATTCACTCCTTGTCGTTCACCATAAGGCGGGAGTCCACGGTGCCATCGATGTGACCGTGGAGCTGGTACTCACGAAACAACAAGGAGAAGTACGTCTTCCAAGCACAGTAGGAGGCGGTGGATTGATCAAGGACCATCGGGATGCGATCATAGATGTTGAGATCGCGAACGAGGGCGAAGGCGAAGGGGTTGCTGCCGGCGGAGATGGAGGAGTGTGGGGAATTCATGGCGGCGGGGTGGCGATCGGGTGGAAGAAGGGGCGGCGGCTGCTAGGGAACTAGGAGGTGGGCCTATGACACAATAATACATGCACAATTATATTCAACACCCACGACGGCCCATGAGGAGCTGGCTCCGGCCGTGCGCTCGAGGCCGCCTTCGCTCCAGTACCGAGGACCGT
The DNA here is from genome assembly GCA_039707655.1 of Elymus sibiricus. Classification (NCBI taxonomy): domain Eukaryota; kingdom Viridiplantae; phylum Streptophyta; class Magnoliopsida; order Poales; family Poaceae; genus Elymus; species Elymus sibiricus. The sequence continues at coordinate 16,804,538 of CM077672.1, read as the reverse complement.
CTCATTCTCGTGTAGTTCAACCGTGACCCCACACCGCGTCGGCTCTTTCTCCTCTAGGGCATCCCCATGCTGCTTTTTTTGATTTCTTGCGCCTCTCCTCTTTGATTGTTCGTGACCTTCAACCACCCATATCTCGCCCTCTTTTCTTGGCTTGTTGATTATCGCAACTCCGAATGTATATAAATTGCTAGGATTTGATGTAAAGGGGCAGGGTGGGACTATTAATTAGAATCTGAAATTTTAGCATAGGCATAAGCAAAGTCTGTTTGCTGCAGCCGTGCGGGAGGGGAGGGGGTCATGAGGTCAAACTTTTGTAGCGGCCCATAACAAAATTCTGCCCCATTATGGTAGCGAGGACAACGTACCAGACCGACGAAAATATGGCAGCGAAGACGACGGACCAAAAACGGACGAAATTACGAAGGTAAGAAGCGTTTACCTCTTTATTAGTAGGTATAGAATGAAAGCCTGAAAACCAAACTATGTTATGGCCCAGGTGAAAAACTGTTGAGATAGGCGGTATGACCAAAGAGCCCTAGTCACAGATAAGTATGTTGGCATGACTATGGGAATGCCTCCGATCAGAAGGGCCAAGAGGTTGTCGATTCCAGGGTGGTATGCTCTGTGCTGGATAGGATACACTACAATGATCTCAATGACCATTCCCATAGCAATTGACCAAATACAGAAATTCCCCATAGCCGTCAAAACCTGCATCGGTAAGGGCATTTCTAACCGATCCCCTAAAAATAGTGGAGTATCCGGTGGAGTAAACCCTTAGTGGAGTATATTTACTCCACTAAGTTTTGGCCGGAGCTAGCCGATTCTCTAAATATAACGGAGTAAATTTTTGTTTTTTCTAAACTTTGCAATTCTAGTATAAATTGCAACTAAATATTAGCACACATATAGAAACTAAACATAAATTTGAATGTTCAACCAAATCACGAATATAGTTTACAAACCGAATTCAAAGTTTACAAACCGAATTATTCAAATTTAAACACGCCGAATGGTTCGAATGTAGCAAATAGCATGTGATAGAACAACTAGGACTCGCTAAGATGTTGCCAGTGATGCTCAACAAGATCTTGTTGGAGCTGAGCATGAACTTGACGGTTCTCGATCTTGCGATACTCCTCAAGGAATGCCAGGATCCTGTTCGTATCATACTCTGGCTCAACCGGAGTCCCGTTGGTGATGTACCGAAAGTTCTCAGGCATATCCCTCTCGTCTTCAATGATCATGTTATGCAATATGATGCAACAAGTCATGATCCACCATAGAACCTTGGAACTCCAGTACTCGGCAGGGCCATGAATAATTGCAAAGCGCTTCTGAAGCACACCGAAGGCTCTCTCAACATCTTTCCTAGCAGCTTCTTGACATTGGGCAAAGTGAATGCTTTTGTTACCTTTTGGACGCGGAATTGTTTTGACCAAGGTGGCCCATGGTGGATAGATGCCATCCGCAAGGTAGTAACCCATCGAGTAGTTGTGCCCGTTGACCGAGTAGTTGCAAGCAGGAGCTTCACCTGTAATAAGCCTAGAAAACAGTGGTGATCTCAACAGCACATTCAAGTCATTGTGAGAGCCAGGCAAACCAAAGAATGAATGCCATATCCAAAGATCCTTCGATGCAACTGCCTCAAGAATGATCGTTGGATCCTTGCAGTGGCCTTTGTACTAACCCTTCCACCCTGTAGGACAATTCTTCCATGTCAAGTGCATACAGTCAAGTGATCCAAGCATCCCTGGCCATCCTCTTACTTCACTCTCAGTCATTAGCATCTGGGTATCTTCCTCGGTTGGTGCTCTCAAGTACTCCGGGCCAAAGACAGCGATCACTGCTTTAGTGAACCTTCGAACAGCCTGCAAGATTGTGTCTTCACCAATGTGGACATAGTCATCGATTGCATCGGCCGAACACCCATACGCCAAGACTCGAACAGCCGCAATGCACTTCATCAGAGGGCTTGCACTTATCTCTCCACATGCATTTCTCCGGAGCTTGAACTAGTCATCATATCTCTCAACGGCTTCTGCAATGGTCAGAAAAAGATTTGTGTGCATCCAAAAGCGCCGGCGAAAGTACTTCTCCGGATAGGTTTGCTTTGGGTCAAAGTAGTCTATCATGATCTTGGCATGACCCTCCGCTCTATCACGGTTGATGTCTATGCGGCCAAACCGTGATCCTTTCCTTGGCCGCCAAACATCATCATTGAAAATCATGCCTAAAACGGTGTCAAAGTCATCGTCGTCTTCTTCCTCTTCGGATGATCACGAGTCCTCCAAGACCATCTCCCTCAATCTCTTCATCTTCAATTCAAACGGCTAGGTTCAATCCAAACGGCTCGGTTCACAAAGAAACGAAAAAAAACGCACCTAAGCAATTCGTCGAACACTTGCGGTGCTGTGGTGGTGCAACGGCCGGCCGGTGTCGTTCAGACCAAACAGGCCAGCAGCGACGAGAGGGAATGACCTGCAGCGGTGTGCAAGCAAGGTGAGATGCGGCGGCCGACAAAAAAAGAAGAAGCAACCAAGCAATCCGACGAATCAACAATGGCGACGGCGGCCACGTTTCACCTTGATTCCGGCGACGGCAACGGGGGCCGAACGGGCTCGACGTCGGGCAGAAAGGCGGCGGGGGGCAAGGGAGGCAACGAGGTAGCGGCGGGGCCGGCGGGCGGTCGCCGAGAGTCGCGCCGGCGAATTTGCAGGGGCGGGGACGACGCGAGGGAGAGGCGCGGCTTTATTCACCCGCCGAGCGGTGGAGTATATTTAGGGAGAAAGTTGGGGCCGGAGTAAAAAAATTACTCCCTTACGGCGGATAAGGGATCGGCTAGGTGCCCGTTAGAGGAGTAAAACAGAATTTTTACTCCTCTAACCAGTTATAAGGGATCGGTTAGAAATGCCCTAAGATAGTAATAACGTTGTCATCTATATCGACAGAAAACAGAAATGTAAGTCTTGGACTCGATCGCGATCACAACGGCTTCAATCTCACCTGGCATGACCGTCAAACATGAGTAGACTCCATCGCCGGGACCTTTGGTGGCCGGCAATGATTCTCCAGGCAGGGCAGACTATAGCACAAGAGAAATTATGTTATGAGGTGAAGCCTCAAAGGTAATAATTCAAACAAGTTAGGAATAATGTCAAGGACCTGATCAATCTTCAAAGGGTCTCCCTCGAGGAGGCGTGCATCTGCAGGTATAATGTCTCCGAGTTTGATGCTGATGACGTCTCCTGGTACGAGGATGGCCGCGTCTTCCTCAGTCCATCGGCCATCACGAAGAATCTGAAGATGACGAAAAATTCAGATTAACGAATGGGCTACATAGACACATCAAGCCTGCAACTTGGGTAGCAACATAGAGTAGTATGTGGCAAATGGAATGACCTTTGCTTTGGGCGCGAGACGAGCCATGAGTGCAGCAGCGGCATTGCCCGCATTGTTCTCCTCGATGAAACTGATTGAGGAGTTGATAACAAGCAGGGTGATGATGCCAACAAAGTCCTGCCAATCCGGCGGTTTCCCCTGATGACACAATTACACAGGATATAAAGAATGTTACATTACCCAATCTTGAACTGTAAGCAACAAATAAGATGAAATTGAGGAAATGAAAACTAGTCAAATTTATTGATATTTGTGTCTGTGTGATTTAGTGGGTTACCCCTCCGTTGGCGAGCGCGATGGCCATGATGGCGGTGGCCTCCATGACCCACGAGAGCGGATTCCACATGAACCCCAAGAACTTGAAGAACTTGCTCTCCTGCACACATCAAAAGAAAGAAAGAAAACCCCAATTTCAGTTAAGCATCCATCATTCGTGGGAACGCTCGCAGAGCACAGATAAACAATGTACCTCCTTCTCCTGGAGCTTGTTGGGGTGTGCCTGGTCGGCGGTGAGGCCGTCGCGGCTGCACCTCAGGTGCTCGAACACCTCCTCCAGGGGTATGTTGTCCTGCAGCAGAGAGGGAGCAGCACCAAGTTGACGAACCGAGCAACAAGGGCAGGATTGTAGGAACCAAGTTTGAACACGGGTGAGCTCCTATGCTACAATGTCTGAACCAAGAAGTGGATATTAGGAGGATCAGGAGGGGAACCCGGATGCAAATAACGGCGCAAGCTTCTAATCCCCCCAAGCAAGAGAAGCGCCACCCTTGCAGTCACCCGGACCTGGAGGGAGGAGAAGAGAAGAGAGCGCAGGGAGGAGGGAGGTTGTGGGGTGGTAGGGTACCTACCAGGTCGTTAGACTCCTTGAGGACGGCCTCCTTCTCAGCCATGGCAGCGGTGGCGGCGTGAGGGATCTCCTGCTCGGTGGGTCTGTCGGTTCCCCTTGGCGGACGGAGATAATCTTGGCTGCCAACGAAGGAGTATGTATCTTCTTCAGTCCCCTTTGGGATTTTTCACCTCTAGGATGGAATAGATGGAGTAACTGAAGAAAGTGTCTATGGGAGGGAGTTGAGAAGATGCAGCCAGCCAGAGGCAAGCAAAGAGGGTGGCGACAGCAGCAGAAGGAAGGGGAAATTAATTAATGGGAAGCAAAAAAGGAAATTTCTAAACAGATAAAATGGCATATGGAGAGAGAGAGAGAGTACACTACTACAACCTTTCTCTTTGTGTACTATCAAAATGAGTGTCTGGTGCTTACACGTGGCACCCTCTGATTAGTACTGCTTCATGTTTATGTTTTTGTTTAGGGCATCTCCAAGGACACGCACCAAATATCCCCCAAACGTCCGAAACGTGTCCGCGGACAATAGGTGCATATCCCTTGGAGATGCCCTTAGTTTGATTCCAGATTGAACCTACTTGATGCAACAAACTGGTCGCTCACTAGTACAAAACAGGGCATTGGTTCAGGCCAGATCAGAGCAACAATCCCGGTTCTGTTACGAACCGGGACTAATGCGTGCATCAGTCCCGGTTCGAGCGGCCAGGACGCCGGCCGGGCCTCAGCAGGCACCAGTCCCGGTTCGGCTGGGACCTTTAGTCCCGGTTCCAGCCACCAACCGGGACTAAAGGGCCTCGCTCCTGGCGCAACCCCTTTAGTCCCGGTTGGTGGCTGGAACCGGGACTAAAGGTCAGTCTTCTGTCCCGGTTCTAGCCACGAACCGGGACTAAAGATATGCCTATATATATGCTCTCCCCTGCCCGCTCACTCCTCTGTTTTTTGGCCGGCCGGTGTGGGAGGTGTGTGCTGCTCTGCTCTCACCTCCTATGCACATGAGGTGTTCGATGAAATGCCCGAGTCACACTTAAGCTTTCTCCTCTCCAAGCTCGACCTCCAAGCTCCATTTTCCCCAAGATTTATCTAGGTTTGGCGATGCACCAACTACACAAGTGTTCTAAAAGGTTAGCAACTTCATCGTTTCATCTCTCACTGCTAGTTTAGCTCATTTCAAATGCTGTAGAAGTAGAGTGGTTTGTGGGTTTTAGTGGAGGAGTGTATGTGGGAGTTCTTTTGATTTAGATGCACAATTTGAGCTGAAATTAACTTCTTAGAGTCTGCACATGTGTAGGGTGCCGTCCCCGTCCCCGTCCTCACCGCCGTCGATCGCCCACGCCGATCTCGTCGCCGGCACCACCGTGGTGAGCCTCTTGTTCTTATCTTCTTTTTAAAAGAAAAAAATTCTTACTTGTATGATTTAGATAGATACTTGTATAATTTTCTTACTTTTATTATTGTTTGTTATTATATAGTGCCATGACTTTGGTATCCGCCCCCGTCGGCCCTCGTCCTGTCTATGATTCAGATGTGGTATATTATCTTTTATTATGATTTGTTTCATTTAGTGTTTATGACAATTATGCCGACCAACGTGACATAGATGTTTTTATCTAGGAGGTATGTGAACCGGAAATTCCAACCGACCCTCTTGTCGAGAGGTTAAATTTAGTTGAAAAAGAAAACAATTACTTGAAGAAAAAATTGAAAAGAATTGAGGAGAAGATGGAATTGGAATTGCATGTTGCCGATGTCGTCGATGATCACAAGATCAAGATGGATGCAATGCGCTTGAAGATTAGAAAGATTAGAAAATATGCCATTCATAATGAGGCTTGGTATCATTATGCCGTTGGATCAATTGTTACCTTAGTTGCGATTATGATCGCATTTGTTGTTGTTTTTCATATTTTCAATGTATGTTTTAATTAGATGCTCTAGAGAGCTATATGTTGTTCTATGAGAACTATATATGTATGAACTTTATGTATTTATTTTTTCAGTAATAACATTTGATCACTACTGTACTTTGGTTTTAATGTGATGATGAACTTGTATTAATTTAGTCACTTCTCTATTCATGATGTTCTGTAATGGTTTTTGATACACTTAATTATATAATGCACGCAGATGAACCGGCAATGGATGTACGGTGACCGATGCACCTCCGAGTATCTTGAGGGCCTGCATAAATTTCTCGAAGTGGCTGAGGCAAACAAGCAGAATGGTTTTATGTATTGTCCATGCCTTGTCTGTGAGAATACGAAGGATTACTCTAACTTGAAAACCCTTCACGTCCACCTGCTTGAGAAGGGTTTCATGCCACACTATAATGTTTGGACCAAGCACGGAGAAAGAGGGGTTATGATGGAAGACAACGAAGAACAAGAGGATGATGACAACTATCCCCCTGAATACGGTGATACAGCAACGGGGGAAGCTGAAGATCAAGAGGAACCAGACGATGTGCCCGATGATGATCTTCGCCGGGTCATTGTTGATGCAAAGAGACAATGCCAAAGTGAAAGGGAGAAGTTGAAGTTCGATCGCATGTTAGAGGATCACAAAAAAGGGTTGTACCCAAATTGCGAAGATGACAACACAAAGCTCGGTACCACACTGGAATTGCTGCAATGGAAGGCAGACCAAGGGTACGAGATAAATGAGAATACATTTTACACGATCGCCCAAGATCGAAAGAGCACCAACCAAAACAGTGGTGTTCGCTTTGATGCAGCAACCAACAGCGGAAAGGACACATATTATGGTTACATAGTGGACATATGGGAACTTGACTATGGACATGATTTTAAGGTCCCTTTGTTTCGGTGCAAATGGGTCAATCTGTCAGGAGGCGGGGTACAGGTAGACCCGCAGTACGGAATGACAACAGTGGATCTCAACAATCTTGGGTACATAGACGAACCATTCGTCCTAGCCAATGATGTGGCGCAGGTTTTCTATGTGAAGGACATGTCTACCAAACCGAGAAAAAGAAAAGATAAGGAAGCGAATACATCATACGATGAGCCAAAGCGTCACATAGTTCTTTCAGGGAAAAGAGACATCGTGAGAGTGGAGGGCAAGACAGACATGTCTGAAGATTATGAAAAGTTTCATGAAATTCCTCCCTTCAAAGTGAAGGCTGACCCAAGCACCCTGTTAAACGATGAAGATTATCCATGGTTACGGCGCAATAAGCAAGGGGCACACGCGAAGAAAAAGTGAAGACTTTCTCTCCACAACTATTCTGATGATGGATTTGATCTAGAATATCACTGCAGTTACATGTCAAGAAATGAAATCCCTTTGTAACAGATGAGTTTTCGTCCGAAACCCTGATACTTCGAAAGAGATTGTCCATTTTGTACACGAAGTGCATCCAGATTTTGCCGTAACCCTCTCAACTTTTTAGCACATGCTATGTGGGTGAAATGATGATACCATGCCAACTTTCAACCTTTTCAGAGTTCATTTGTAGTGCTTTTCAATTTCAGGGTCATTTAGCTAAAAAAAATCAGTAAATGCCTGAAAAATACCAAATGAAGTCAGAAAGGGTTGAAAATTGATGATGTGGCTTTGAATGGTGCTTGTTGAACGCACAAAAAGTCTGGAGTTGAAATAAGTTCAAAAAAATGAAATCCCTTTGTAACAGATGAGTTTTCGTCCGAAACCGTGATACTTCGAAAGAGATTGTCCATTTTGTACACGAAGTGCATCCAGTTTTTGCCGTAACCCTCTCAACTTTTTAGCACATGCTATGTGGGTGAAATGATGATACCATGCCAACTTTCAACCTTTTCAGAGTTCATTTGTAGTGCTTTTCAAAAGAATGAACTAAAAAGCTTTTATAAATCTCTAATAGCAAAAAGAATGAACTAAAAAGCTTTTATAAAACTCTAATAGCAAAAAGAATGAACTAAAATGAATCAATTAAAATATTTTGTTATGATCAACTAAAACAAAACTATAATATTCTTCAATAGCAAAAAGAATCAACTAAAAAGCTTTTATAAACCTCTAGTTATTATCAAAATAATATTAACTTAAAATTATATAAAATTTATGCAACTAAACTTATCAAAGTATTTTTTGTTAAAAACTTTAATAGCAAAAAGAATTTTCATAAAGTATTTTATGTTAAAAACTTTAATAGCAAACTAAAATGACATAAAAAATAAAAAAATATTATCAAAATAATATTAACTTAAAATTATATAAAATTTATGCAACTAAAATTATCAAAGTATTTTTTGTTAAAAATTTTAATAGCAAAAACAATTTTCATAAAGTATTTTATGTTAAAAACTTTAATAGCAAACTAAAATGACATAAAAAAATAAAAAATGCCGCCTAGTGGGCCACCACGTCCTGCATACGACTAGAAACCCATCTGTACATGGGCCAGGATGCAGGCCCGCGGGCCCAACAGGCCCAGCATGGCAGTGACAAAGGTTAGGCAAGTACTGCCTGCATTAGAGAGGAGCTCGAAAGCTCAGCCGCAGCGCGCCTTATAAACCAGTGTTGCCCTCTCTCAACTAGCGAGGTGGGACTAAACTCCCACCACCCCGCGCCAGTGCCAGGACCAGGCCTTTGGTCCCGGTTGGTGGCACCAACCGGGACTAAAGGGTGCCTTTAGTCCCGGTTCGAGCCACCAACCGGGACCAAAGGCCTGTGCTTCCCGCCTTTTGGGCTGCTGAAATCCACCTTTAGTCCCGATTGGTGGCTCCAACCGGGATTAAAGGGGGGCCTTTAGTCCCGGTTGGAGCCACCAACCGGGACTAAAGGTCTTTGTATATAACCGCGCACTTAGAAAATTTTCAAACACAATTCACTTCGATCGTCTTCTCCCCCGACGGCGCCGACGACCACCTCGACGCCGCCAGGCTGCCGGACCTCGCCGTCGACGCCCTGCCCCGACGCCCCTGCCCTGCCCCGATGCCGCCGCGCCCCTGCCCTGCCCCCGACGCCGCCGCGCCCCTGCCCTTCCCCGACGCCGCCGCGCCCCTGCCCTGCCCCCGACGCCACCGCTCCACAGCTAGCCGGCCGGCCAGGTACTCCCTCCTCCCTCCCACCCCTCTCCTCCCTCCTTCCTCCTTGTATGTATAAAGTTGCCCCTGTTCAGAGAGTTGTAAGGTTTCATAGAGTTTGTTGAAATGTGTTTGCCATGTCCACAAGGTGTTTGTTGAAATGCTAGGGCTAGCTAGGGAACTTTGTTGTATGTGAAACTTGGTAGGATGATGTCTCCTTGGATGTTAGAGATGATGGTCAAGTTGGTTTGATAAAAGGAAAAACTTGTTAGTGCAAGTTTTATTAGAATTTAGTTCTGGACAGAAACTACAGGGAATTTTTTGGTGGACTTGCAAGATGAAATTGGGGCTATCCTTCTGGACTTAAGGGTTTAGTTGGAAGGACTATAAGATGCAAAAAATTCTGAATTATCTGAGCAAGGAAAAATAGGGTTGTAGTTCAATGCCAAGATTGGACCAAAATTGAAAAATGGAAGTTGTGCTCAAAATTTTCAAATGACCAAAGTGGCTTTTTGCATAAAAATGATCTATAGGCATCACAAGACTTCTCAAAAAATTTGTGGCATTTGAAAAGAATTATTTGAAATAGTTCTAGTGCAACAGGGTCATTCTAGAGTTTGAAAATACTAATAAAAGAATTTTTTTGAGGCCAAATCATTATGAAAATAATTACTACTGATGTTTATAATATAATTAAAAGGATTGGGAGAAAATTTTAAAACCCACATTAAAAGGATTGGTGACAAATATACTTGGTCAATATTTTGTCTTTAGAGTTCATTTTGATGTTCATTGTGATGTATGAAAACTTGGTCAATATTTTGTCTTTAGAGTTTATTTAGAGTTCATTTTGATGTATGAAAACTTGGTCAATATTTTGTATTGTGGATGCCATGCCATGCTATTTTTCTCTAAGTTTGAAACTTGCTTTCAAATTGGTATCTAGCTAGCTACAATTTTTTTATCAGGTTGTGGTGTTACATTCATGTCATGCCATTTGTTGCCATGCTAATTTTCACTCTCGGTGGAATTACAGGTTGTGGTGTTGCATCTCCGTGGAGTTGGTCACTTATCGTCCCTCCGCTGTTCAACAAAAGGTGTCCATTTGTTGTATATATGTTGAGTTTTGTTCATAGGATGATGGTTGGTTAATTTGTTGAGTTGTGTATTCATCTTGTGTATAAATCTTGTATTCATCTTGTGTATAAAGCTTGTATTCATCTTGTCATTAAAACATGAGAGTGGGGGTCGTTAAAACATAACCCCGATAACTTTGATTTTCTCTCGAATGTGAAGCAAGTCTTTTTTTGCCATGTCAAGTGTTGTATTTGCAGAAACTATGGACAGAGACTTAGAAAAAGAAGAGTTGTTGGGGGATATAATCCGCGACGGAGGTGATATCACCTTGTCATTTCTCAATGACACCGATGGTCAGGAAAGAGAGGATGACGGCTCCGGTGATCCAATGGAGGAGGAAGGGGATCATGACGGCTCCGGTGACCGAATGGAGGAGGAAGGAGATCATGACGGCTCCGGTGACCGAACGGAGGAGGGAGCCTTAACTGTTGCAAAGTCCGGCAAGGTATATATACATATATTAATTAAGCCTCTGCTGACTTGATGCATTAATTGTTTTGTATGTACATATATTAACGCTTCTTTCTTCTTTTAATTAGCCCTCCGGATCGAGCCAAACTTCCGTAAGGAGACGAGGCCCGAATAAAAGGTTGTGCCAGGATGAAAGGTTCACGATCGAAGAAGTCGGTCGAGATGGCCAACCGATTGCTCCCAAGCGGAGCAGGGACACATTTATACATCAGTGCGGAGTGGTTGTTAGGGACATCGTCCCGATCAGCATCCAAGAATGGAATAAGAAGAAGGACCCTGAAGTTTCTTATGTCCAGGATAGACAGAAAGATGATCTTTGGACCTCGCTGATGACAAATTTCAGCCTACCACCAGAGGCGGATCCAAATAAGGTCAAGGCATTTGCTCTTAAGAAGATGGCAGAACTATTCAAGAACTGGAAGAAAGATTTGAACAAAAAGTTTATCGAGAAAGACAAGACTCCAGAATTCACCGGTCCATATGAGAAGATAAAAGAACACTGGCCCGCATTTGTGGCCTACAAGAAATCGGACAAGGGCAAGCGAAGGTCAGCGACAAATAAGCTAAATGCTGCAAAGAAGAAGTATCACCATGTTACGGGGTCAGGTGGCTACAGCAAAGCCCGGCCTACGTGGGACAAAGCTGAGCAAGACCTGCTTGCTAAAGGGGTCCAACCAGCGACATTGCACTGGCCAGATCGGTCAAGGACTTGGTTCTTCGGGGTTGGGGGAACTTTGGACCCAGACACAGGGGAGTGTGTTTGGACGAAAGCTCAATTTGCAATACCCATCAAGAAGCTTGAGAAAGCAATCCAGGCAGTGCAGGAAGGGAGGTTACATCCCGACAGAGAGAATGACGAGCTGACACAGGCCCTTGGGAATCCTGAACACCCTGGATGAACACGAGGCACATCAGGCTCCGTTCCGTGGGTGTATGGGTTTCCCGACAGCGGTGGTTATAGAAGCCGAGAGAGAAAGAAGAAAGCGGAAGCAAGCGAAATGCAGAAGATCAATGCATGATTAGCGAAACTAGAGGAACTTGAGAGCCAGCGAGCTACCGGCCAACCATCTCAGCGGCACGAAGATCCTTCCTTCGACACTGCCCCAGAAGCTACCCCACCATCTCAGCGGAGAAGCAGCGTGGCTTCCACGGAGCTCCTTCAGTCTGATATCACGGCTCCTCGCTACCCTGTGGATAGTATCACGGAGGCTGAACATTGTGTGCTAATGGCGAAATGCCAGAACCTGACCTTGAAGGCGGCGGTCGGCTCTGTTTTACCTCCTCGAACTGAGGGAACTTTCCATTGCTGTCCGATTCCACATGGCTATGCTATTGTCACGGTGGATGAAATAATGCAGGGATTTGAGGGGCTGGAGCTTGACTACCCTACAGGTGAAGGGGATAATCTTCTGGAAAATGCCTTAAGGAGTACCTGCCTATGGAGAAAGGAGAACATCAAGCTTCCAAACTGGACGCCGCCTCAGCAGACTCAGCCGGAGGAGGCCCCTCAGTAGACTCCGCTGCCTCATTCGTCTCCGGCGCGTCAGCTGTCTCCGCCGCCTCAGCTGTCTCCGTCGCGTCAGCAGACTTCGGCGGAGGAGGCTCCTCAGCAGAATCCTCCTTCGCCTCCTCCGCGGCGTCAGCGAACTCCGCCTCGTCAGCAACGGCAGAAGAGAGCCGCCGCCGCTCCGGCGGCTAGCAGTACAATAGGTGGTGGGAAGAAATTCAAATTTGGTCCAAGCCTCAAGCCTCTTGCCAAGTTACCATATGAGCTGACTGACAAGGAAACCGATGAGGTCGTGGCTGCCGATTTGAAACGCCAATTTGCATGGAAAGTTCCACCTCCAAAGGAAAAAATAGATCCGGTAAAGGCGACTCGCACTCTGGATGCCCTTACGCGACCACCTCCGCCTCCGCCGCTATCAAACTATGACCGCATTATTGCAAAGACATATGACAAAGCTATGAGTCGGTCGAGAAGTAGCAGTACTGGTGCAAGAAGTGGGAAAACAATTCCCCAGCTCAGCGAACAGGAAAAGCAATCGTGCCCCCCGCTCAAGGTGTTTACCGATACCCCGGGGGTAGCGGCCATTGCTCCTGGTTTCAGTCCTAGTGATTACCTAGGCGATGATGTACATTTTGAAATCGCTAAACCGGTAGACACCTTTAAATACCAGCACGGGAAGCGTCTCGTCAGAAGTGATGATCTAGAACGAGATCTACCAACGATGATGCGAACATTACATAAATGGTACTTGGAAACCTACAAGGATGGGACGGGCAGTATCTTGGTGGGAATTAAGGATGAGCACGACTTCGTTGGAGTCGACTTGATCTTCATTGAATTTGACGAACTCTTTCAGTTATACAATCAAGCCGCCCTCGACAAAAGTCTCGTGGCTTGTTATTGTCTGTAAGTATTATTTCTGTAATTAAGTCTCTAGCTCAGCTCATTCATTGCATGTATATACTTATCCTCACTATATTATGCAGATTGAAGATCGTCGAATTTAAAAAAGGACAAATCTATGACATTGGGTTCATTACCCCAAATATCGTAAATGAATGGTCGGTACAGAAGATCCCCGAGGAGACTGAGAAAATCTTGCTAATGGCGTTCCTTCGACACCAAAACAAAAGGGAAATACTCTTTCCTTACAACTTCAAGTGAGTGTTACTGTCTTCTGCATATTCTGTTTCGCTGACTCGAGGTTAAGTGTAATTGATGAGTTATGCGCGCGCAGGTTCCACTTTATTCTGCTAGTCATTCAGCTTGACGAGGGAGCAGTAACTGTCTTGGACTCGAGACGTAAAGAGGCTACGGAGTATGCGGACATGATTGAAATGCTCCAAAAGTAAGTTCAATCATTATCGCACTATATCGGCAACTTTCGTTCATTTCTTGATATCAAGTAATCATTTTCTTTGCCGGGCAGGGTTCGGAAAAAGTTCATCACGCGGGTTAAGGGTGAATGGAGACCGGAGCTGCGATTTAAACAACCCAGAGTAAGTACTACTAGCTAGTTCCGCGCATCTCTCATTGATTCTAGTTTCAATACCATTATCATGGTTGATTATCATTTTGATTGAACTCTATTCTCGTAAAGTGCATGTGGCAGCAACCCGGAAATGAGTTATGTGGATACTACGTTTGCGAGTTCATTCACCAAAAGACCACCGAGAGGGGCTTCACTAAACTACAATTTGAAGTACATAAACAATATTCATAATTTTATTTTATCACCATCAATTGTGTTGATTTCATTCATATATATATATATATATATATATATATATATATATATATATATTGACCCCCCTTCTTTAAATTAGACCTGGCACAAGTGGGACGTACTCCTACCAGCTGATCGCCTACATGCAATTCAAGAGGAGTTGGCGGGATTCTTTGTTGACCACGTCATTCCTAAAGACGGAAAATGCCATCGGGAATTGCAAACCTGTTGAATACATATATGCATCAACGTGTACTATCTGTAGTAGCGTCGAATAGATATACGAAAACTTGTTGTTTGACCAACAAACACGGAGAAAGAGAGGTCACTTCTCTCTATATATTGATCATGCATGATGATGTTGTGTAATTAATGGTTCCTTCATTGCTTACTAGCTAGCGTCGAGTTCTCTCTATATGTAGTAGCTAGCGTCGACCAAGCACGGAGAAAGAGAGGTCACTTCTCTCTATTAGCTAGCTAACACAATATGAAACCCCTAAACCCTCCAAAACCCCTAAACCCCCCCCCCCCCCCTTTCAAAAAAAAAAAAACCCCAGCGCCTGCGAGCTGCTGACGCGTGGCTGCCTTTTGGTCCCGGTTGGTGTTACCAACCGGGACTAAAGGTCCTCCTGCCTGAGTGCTGCGCAGCGGCCACGTGGAGACCCTTTAGTCCCGGTTGGTGTTACCAATCGGGACTAAAGGTCCTCCTGCCTGGCCGCCCCACAGCGGCCACGTGGAGCACCTTTGGTCCCGGTTCGTAGGCCAACCGGGACTAAAGGTTTTAGGCATTAGTCCCGATCGTTTTGTCCCGATTCCAGAACCGGGACTAAAGGCCCTTACGAACCGGGACTAATGCCCTGTTTTCTACTAGTGGCTGAGAATAGATTTGCAATCTTCTGCATACGTAAATCGGTAAATGTCCTGGTAAATCCAGCAACTCACTGAACAATGTGTGTATTTAACCAGCATATGTATGTTCACTGCTTATTCAAGCAAAAGCCTGTGTAGGCCAAGCCTTTGTTTACCAGAAGAACATGCTTGAACTAGTATTAGCGCGCTATAGTATCGCTATACCGTTTTAGAGGAGCCGCCGCTACGCTATAGCCAATTTCTTTGCTATGGCCACTATGAGCGCTATAGCGTGCTAAATTACGCTATAGCGTGTTAAATTGCGCTAAATCACTTAGCTTTTAGCGTCGTTATTTCATAGACGGCCGAAACTGAAGCCCATTTGTTTTCCATGGCCAAATCGAGACCCCGACTGACTAAAATAGCTCCCAAAGTCCCGAATGACCTAACCCCTCCCAATTCACTACTCTCATGGCACGCTGAGATGTGCTTGTCATGGCGTGCACGCTAGCAGCCGAGACTTGTGGAGCGGTGACAGAGCTAGTGAGGGCGCTCGTGGAGGGAAAGCTCGTCGGCGCCGAGGACTTCACCACTCCGTCCCTCGCCCTCTTCTCAAAACCACCACGGCTAGGAGGCAGCACGATGTTGTAGCCATCTGCGCGACCTGCAAGTGAGTCACTGGCACCCGCAAGCAAGTGCTAGTTTGCTACTCTCCAATTCTTGATGTTGTGGTTTGGAGATGTACTGATGTAGCATCGCAATTAGCAGTGATTTAGTTATGGAATCAGTGAAATACTAGAAAAATGGGACATATCTACTATTTTTTCTTGCAAAACGCTATTTGATTTAGCTTCCGCTATAGCGCACTATAGCGCCTAGCATGTGGAGGAGGCTGCCGCTAAATCACATAGCGCGCTATTTTTTTCCTTGATTACTAGTACTAAATAAACTAACACCCGGCCCCATCAAAGATTCCACCTACCAGGTGTCCAGCAGTCTAATTAACAAACCCATGCCCAAGCCAGCTGTTAAACCTGGTTAATGAGGATTGTATGTTTGATGTCTGAGTAATATATCCCTATCTTTCCCGCCAGGCCCAGTCCTGAGATTTCGGGGGCCCGGGGCGAAACTAGAACAGGGGCCCTTTAATATAATCATCAAGATAACCAATATATATCTATATAAAATGTTATAAACTAACAATTAAATGCATAAAAACGATATTCATCTCAAGTAATTTATAACTATTATCTGAAAAAAAAATCTAACATTCTCAGATGCAAAGTCACTAATAATGTTGTTATTTGTGGAAAGAGACCAAGAGAGATACTTTATGCAAAATTTGGCGGTCACAATGACCGGTGGGCGGGGTGTGGTGTCCTCTTTGTAAATCGGCCTCTCGACCCGGCCACGTGGGGGTGATGATGGGCGTGTTCAACCAAGATGCACGGGAGATCAAACATTGGTCGTACTAGATCAAGCATCGGTCATTGGAGGTCGCACATGAGATCGAGCCAAATTGTGGATACCATCTTATAAGACAAATTAGGCTGGTGATGATGCAAGATGAACTAAACTTTTGGTATGGCAAAACCAATAGCAAAAAAATTTCTATGACTTAAAATGTATAATCAACTAGATACGAAAAAACAGATAATAAAAACTACAATGGACAACGTATTAGGTTCAAGGTTGGATATATAACACGTACCTCACTAAATAAAGTTGTTAGAATAATCGGCCATCAATTTGTAACATGAAATCAACTATTAAAAATATATGAATTAGTAAAAATATTTTTAGGATCAATTGATCGCTAATTCCATCTTCGGGTAAAGGGGTTGCTCCAACTCAAGAAAAGGGGGATTGCTAATTCTGCTGAACTGGTATTTTGAATTGGAGCTGACTATGTGACCCACCACCATTTTCCAACTCAAAACAAAAGGGGATTGCTAATTCAATTGTTCCAACTTTTTTTTGAGGGGTATTCAATTGTTCCAACTAGCCTGGTGTGACCCACCGCCATTTTTCTTGGAGCTGACCCATTAGGCTAGCACAAGACACGAGTTGAAGAAACAAAAAGGCCCAAGGCCCAGCCGCTAAAGAAAAATAGTAACGTTTCAGCCTTCTTCTTCCTGGAGACAGATCGAACAGCCTTCATGGCGCCTCCAGCGAGTAGTTTCCGATCTAATAGAAGAACTCACACATACCTGGCCAGGGTCCCCTTGCTTTCGGGGGCCCGGGGCAGCCGCCCCTCCCGCCCCCCCTCAGGGCCGGCCCTGTTTCCCGCAAAAAAAATGCCTCTTGGGTCGTACTGCTGCTGCCTAGATCCCCTCCTCTGATTCTGAATCTTACTACTTGCAATTTGCTTGCTTCAGTTCCAGGAGTAGGTGGTGCTGCAGCTATAGCTGGATTTGATAGATCTCACACCAATTCCATTCATTCTCACCCACCTACATACATCTGCCCCGCCTCTTCTTTTGTAATACTATCTCCTATAAAATTGATGATCAGTGCAATCAATTACCCAATGCAGACCGCATGCTATATATTTTCCTTCGATTGTTCTCTTAAGGAGTACCATTTTGCCGGAAAAAAATGATTTTTTTTTGTGAAACAGAGGCAAAAGATTTGCCTCATATATTAATTAAGAATAGGATAGAGTTTGTGTTACAAGTTCCCAAGTACAAGAATGGATCACTCTCCCGGTACAATAGTTCCCAATTTTTTCGCATGTGTGGCTATCCAAAGTTTGGCCTCACTCTTGATGTTGTTGAACAAGATGGTCGTTGGAGCACTTTTGTGATTGAAGACACGGGCGTTCCTTTCATTCCAAATGGTCCATTCCATGAGCATTGTAAGATATGCCATAGCCTTTCTATTGGGGGTGTTGGTGCCGGACTGCTTGGTCCACCAAACATTGACGGATCTCTCGAGGTGCCAATCGGCAGTGTCCAAGTTCAGGAGGTGCAACCAATCATTCACCAAGTTCCAGAGATGAATGGTGAAGCGGCATTTGTAGAAGAGATGCATCCCGGATTCCTGTTCTTGCTTGCACAAGGGGCAAATACCACAATTAGGCCATCCACGCTTGGCCAATCTATCGGCGGTCCAAATCCTATCTTGGGTGGCCAACCAAGCGAAGAATTTTACCTTAGGAGGGGCTGAAGCCTTCCACACCATATGCTCCATGGGAGAGTAGAAAGTTCCCAAGAATTGAGCCGCATAAGCGGATGCCGCGGCGTACTGTCCACTATTTGTGTGCTTCCACACAATATCATCTTCGGCATGGGCGTCGAGGTGGAAGCTGCGAAGGATAGTCCAAAAGGCCATGAATTGGCGGATGTGCTCCAAAGTGAAGGTAGCTGAGATCTTGATCTTGGAGACCCAAGCGTCCTCGTTGAGCGCCTCTTTTACCTTCCAATTTTTCCGCGAGGATGCTTCGAAAATGAGGGGTGCAATCTCCTTTGGTTTCCGATCATGAATCCAAGGCGCCTCCCAAAAAGGAGTTTTTGCCCCATCGCCAACGGTAATAGTGGTGGAGGCGTAGAATAGATCGAGATCATGCTCATCGCAAGGATTTCCCATGCCTACCCAAAGTTTTGTTGTCTCTTTCCACTCATACCACGGCCATATAAACCTCAAGGCACGCGCGAACTTTGTGGTGTTGAGCACCCCAAGCCCTCCTGAAAGGACGTGGATGTCGCCTAGAGGGGGGGGGGGGGGGGTGAATAGGCGATTTAAAATAATTACGGTTTAGGCTTGAACAAATGCGGAATAAAAGTAGCGTTTAATATGTCAAGAACAAAACCTAAATAAGCTAGGCTCAACTATGTGCACCAACAACTTATGCTAAGCAAGGTAAACAACTAAGGGATAGCAAGATATATAACATGAAACACTATGACTATCACAAAGTAAAGTGCATAAGTAAAGGGCTCAGGTAAGAGATAACCGAGGCATGCGGAGACGATGATGTATCCCAAAGTTCACACCCTTGCAGATGCTAATCTCTTTTAGAGAGGTGTGGAGGCACAATGCTCCCCAAAATGCCACTAGGGCCACCGTAATCTCCTCACGCCCTCACACAATGCAAGGTGCCGTGATTCCACTAAGGGACCCTTGAGGGAGGTCATCGAACCCGTACAAATGGCGACCCTTGGGGCGGTCACCGAACCCGTACAAATTGCTTGGGGCAATCTCCACAACTTAATTGGAGACCCCGACGCTTGCCCGGAGCTTTCCACCACAATGATTGAGCTCCGTGACACCACCAACCGTCTAGGGCGCCCAAGCACCCAAGAGGAAAAAACTCTAGGGTACCAAGCACCCAAGAGTAATAAGCTACTCAATCTTTTCACTTCCACGTATCACCATGGAGAACTCAAACCGAAGCACCAAATGCAATGGCAAGGGCACACGGAGTGCCCAAGTCCTTCTCCCCAAATCCCACCACAACAACTAATGCTATGGAGGAATATGAGAGGAAGAACACAAGAGGAGAACACAAAGAACTCCAAGATCTAGATCCGTAGGGTAACCTCACTTAGAGGAGAAAATGATTGGTGGGGGAATAGATCTAGATCTCCTCTCTCTTTTCCCTCAAGATGGAGCAAGAATCATTGGAGGGATTGAGAGATAGCAAGCTCAAAGAAGGTCAACAATGGAGGAGAAATACGAGCTCAAGAGATACGTACCATTGGGGAAGAAGACCCCCTGAAATAGGTCCCCACCGAATCCAACCGTTATGCCCACTGGTCGTGCTCAAGCGGTACTACCGCTTAGCACGGTAGTTCCTGCCGTAGCTGGTGAGTACAGAAAGTACTGGAGAGGTAGTGCCACCGGAGCGGGACTACCATCCATTAGAGCGGTACTACCACGTCAGATCACAGGGCACAGAGGAACAACGGTAATGGGGCGGTGCCAGAGCGGAAGTACCGCACGAGCGGTACTACCGTGTAACTACCGTGCCACTGGCACTTATAAACCAGAGAGCAACAGAAGCATGTTCCCAAGCGGAAGTACCCGTGGTAGCTCACAGCAGAAGTACCGCCTGAGCGGTACTACCGTGGAGCCGAGCGGTACTACTGCCTGGGTGCTTCAAAAGAGCCTAAGCAGAACAGAAGGATGCTAGCAAGTCCAAAACTGCCATAACTTCTCCAAACGGTCCCCGAAATCAGCAAACTCAAGCTTGTTGGATAGATGACGACAAGCACTATCCAACATCGGAAGTATGCCTATGATATAGAGGTGTGAAACCTCCATCAGTGAAGAACCGGCATAAACTCCATCATCGAAAACATACTAGATGATGCATACAAAATCCGTTCTCGATGAACTTGAGCTTGTCATGAAGAAGACCACAAGCTCAAAAACTCACATAGAGAAAAGCCAAACAAGAACCAAGAAAAATGATGCCAAGGATGGAAAGATTTGAGCTCTCTACGAACGATATGATCAAGCTACTCACTCGAGAGCCCCCCTTGATAGTATGGCTATCGATCCTATAACCCGGTGTAACACCCCTATGTAAATGAACAATAGTGATCCCACATGATTATGTTAATTCTCTGAGATTTGCAATGTTAATCATGTTGGAATAATATCTCATTTCAAATTCCTCTCTGAATTCAAATTCAAATTATGAGTGAAATTTGAAGTTGCTCAAAAATTACTGGAAAATAGTTCATGTTGTTGCAAAAATTCCAAAACAATTTATTGTTAAGAAAAACAACATCACCTAATTTCCTAAATTGGGCTAGGGCAATTAAACAGTGCAAAGCAGCACTTTTAAATGCATTTCCAATTTTGAAATATTCAAATGGAATTCAAAATTGCCCAAACTTTTTGTGGCAGAGCAGAATCATGCATTGTAATTTTGTGGACTACTTTCACATTTTACAAAAATGCATAGGGCAGCTCATTTTCTTTTTCTAAATCTCTGTAAAAAGAAAAACAGAAGAAGAAATAGAAAAAGCTGAAGCGGTACTGTGCTACTGGGCTTAAGTCAAACAGTGGTCGGGCCCAGCCCAGTCGGCCCCCTTCTCCCTCCTCTCTTCTCTCTCCCACGTGTGTCAGCCGCGCCATGGCCGCCGCTCGTCGCTCCGGCCGTTCCTCGACACCGCGGCACTACAGTGCTCGGGGAGGATAAGGCCGAAGCCGTTCCTCACCCCTGGATACCCTGCGCCACTCTCCCCCCTCTCTCCCACTCGCTCGAGCTCTCTCCCTCTCTCCCGTACGCGCCCGTCGCCGCACGTCGCCGTTCCCGCGGCCACCGTCGCCGTTGGACCTCGCCGCCATATCCTAGCTGCTCGCCGTCATCGACTACGTCGTCTACGCCGACGAGAACGAGCTGGGAAGCCCTGCATCGCGCGGATCGAGCCGCCTCCATTCTCTCGGGCACCAGCGAACTCCGGCCGTCCCCGACCTCTCCGGCAGCTCCTAAGCTTTGCACCGGCCACCGTGAGCCGCTTGGTGAGCCCTGCCCCCTCTCCCCTCCTCTTTCCCGCCTTGCCGCGCTCGCTACGGCCGATCTCGCCATAGCCGTGCCTGTAGCCGCCGCCGAGCTCGTTGCCGTCGTTATAGTCGCCGTCAAGCTCGTTCGAGCTCGGAGTCGAGTTCTGTGCCGCCGTCGGAGTCGAACGCCGCCGCTAGCTCGCTTTGCCGCGCCCGGATTCGCCGTTGCCGAGCTCGCCCGAAAAGCTCCGCCGCTGACCTCGTTGCCGGCGACGATTCCGGCCGTCTCCGGCGACGCCCCCGCCACCGTTGGACGCGTGAGCGAGCGCTCGTTCCAACGCGCCTAGCCGTGCGCCGAATGGCCGCCCGTAGCGCATTTCCGGCGAGCGCCAGAGGCCTCCGCCGCGTTTCTGGTCGCCGGCGTTAAGCTGCCGGCCAGCGCCTTGCTGGCAGCCACGTGGGTGCCTCTGGGCCACTGACCAGTGGGCCCAGGGGCCCAAGTTGACCTGTTGACCAGGTCAACCCCGCTGACGTGGCCCTTACTGTAGCTGACAAGCGGGCCCCCGTGCTTAATTAGTCCGGTTTTAATTAAAAACTAAGCTGTTAATTAGACTAGCCGCTGACATGTGGGGTCCAGCCCCCTAATTAACCCGAATTAGTTTAAACTAACCTCTGTTTAGTACTGAGCCACTCACTAGTGGGGCCCAGCTTTCAGGTTTGACCTGAACAGCTGCGGTTGACCCACTGTTGTCATGCATACGTCATGCTGACGTCACCTTGCACTATTCTGGATAATGCGATTTTAATAATTAAATTAATTCCAGGAATTTCAGAAAACTGTTTAAAACTTTGAAAATTCGTAGAAATTCAACCGTAGCTCGGATCGAAAAACTTTCTACATGAAAGTTGATCAGAAAAACGAGACGAATCCAAACACGCGGTTAAAATGCTTGACCATCACTCCTAACTACCTGAACATGTAACCTTCCCCTCCGGTTCCATATACCGAAATCCGCCTAAACGCCGGGAAAATATCCCAGATATTTCCCGTTTCGTCTGCGACATGTAGCCATGCATTAGGTCAACAATAACTCTGCATACTGCCATGTCATGCATCTGTGTTGCTTTTGTCTGCCTTTATTTATTGTTTCTTCCCCCCCTCTTCTTATCCGATAGCCCCCGAGACCGACACAGCTCAGGAGACCGACGACACCACTGACGATCCCTCCTTTGCCGCAGAGCTTCCAGGCAAGCAACCCCCTTGACGCATGCCTATATCACCTATTCTTTCTCCCTCCTGCTTGCATTAGAATTGGCTACTGCTGTTGATTAATCCTATTCTGATGCATAGTCTGTTTTTTTTGTAAACTGCTTTTGATACATTACCTGTAATCCTAAATGCTTAGTGTAGGTTGGATGTAACCATCTGTGGCCCCTCTTCCTTGCTCTAGTTGCCCCGCTTTAGTACCTGTGCCCCGGTCGGTGTGATCGACGGACTGAGACCATCACATCAACACGCACCCCTAAGTTGCTCGACTCTGCAGAGCTAACATCGAGTGCCGAGGGTGATACCTCTTATCTCACTCCCGACAATGCCTCTGTAGTACAGCTAGTCAGTTGTGGGTTAACGAGGGTGATTCCTCTTTCTCCACCTCCGATACAGCTTCTGTCATGCAACCTCGCAAGTGTGAATGCCATCGAGGGTGATTCCTCCGGTTTCAGCTTGACGGATACATCGAGTGGGAGTCCAATGAGGGTGATTCCTCGGATTCCTCCTTGATGTGTTGGACACACTGTTACTACTTAATTACTACTGTTACTGGTTAAAGACGGGTCGGCCCCGAGGGGTACCCGCGAGAGATGTGGATTCGGGTTGACCATGAGGGTACCTGAGAGATGAATACGTGGCACGGCCGGGCATTCTTAGCCCTTGCCGTAAGTCCACGAGACGGGGCGACGGGGTCACATGATCGTGAGTCTCTGCTTGTCACCACACGCTACCAATGCACTAAGGGTTAGGATATGTGATCTGAGTAGGCCTTTGGCCTTTTCACGCTAACCAGCACGTGGGAATAATATGGGTACTCAGCGTCGTATGTATCAGCCGAAGCTCTTCAGACGTCAGCAGTTGAACGGCGCACGCCTGGTTGGTCTGGGAAAGCCTGTGCTTGTATTAAGGGGGCTAGGACTGCTCACCGGCCGCGTTCGCAACGCGCAGGAGTGCAAAGGGCGATGGGCCCAAGACCCCTGAGTGCTTAGGATGTAGACCGGCGTGCTGGCCTCTCTGTTGAGCCTAGGTAGGGCTACGACGTGTCGATCAGCCGAGGCCAGGCATGGACCGAGTAAGTGTGTCCGGCCAGAGTTAATCGAGCGTGTTGGGTAAGTTGGTGCACCCCTGCAGGGAAGTATATCTATTCGAATAGCCGTGTCCATGGTAACAGGACGCTCGGAAAATATCCCGATCTTCTACAACTAGAAATAGGTTGAATATGATAGCTCCGGGATCGCTTTCTCGCAAGGAGTTGAGGAAGGATCTCTGGGCGAGATTACTACTTGTTGCTACTAGTATACTTATGTACTAATCTGCAATCTTCTTATGCTGCAAGACCCTGAAGATGCTAGTATTCGATAGGCTAGGCCTTCCCCTCTATTCTGGCTTTTCTGCAGTCAAGTCCACATATACAGCTCTCCTTTGATAATGTTGCATACTAGACTAGTCTGATGAAAGTCTTGATGAGTACTTTGGATGAGTACTCACGGTTGCTTTGCTTCCCTTTTCCCCATACCCGAATGCTGCGACCAGATGACGGAGCCCTGGAGCCAGCTGCCCCTGCCATCGACGACTACTACCAGTACTACTACCCCCCTGGGTACTACTACTACGAGGAGCCCTCCGACGACCAGGAGTAGTTAGGAGACACCCAGGCAGGAGGCCTGCGCCTTTCGATCCAGTGTTTTATTTTGCCCCGCCTGTTAAGGCATATTTGTTTAACTTTATGTCTGTACTCAGATATCTAATGCTTCCGCTGATGCTTGTATGACATCGAGCTTATGTATTCGAGCCCTCGAGGCCCCTGGCTTGTAATATAAAGCTTGTATGACTTTTAATTGTGTTTAGAGTTGTGTTGTGATATCTTCAAGTGAGTCCTTAGGCTTGATCGTGTGCATTTGCGTGTA
This sequence comes from Elymus sibiricus, assembly GCA_039707655.1. Classification (NCBI taxonomy): domain Eukaryota; kingdom Viridiplantae; phylum Streptophyta; class Magnoliopsida; order Poales; family Poaceae; genus Elymus; species Elymus sibiricus. The sequence goes on along the minus strand of CM077672.1, from coordinate 16,779,948 downwards.
TGATTAGTGCATAATTAAGTCGGGGGCGTCACAAGTTGGTATCAGATCCGACTGCCTGTAGGATCCCCCTTTCCAACTCCTTGGCCGAAGTTGAGTCTAGTCTTTGCAAAACGATTTTACTAACATGGCTATGTGGCTTACGGGCCCACGTCGCCAATGGGTGGTATTAGGAATCTTTTATTCCTCTTCTATACTCTGGGACTCTGATCTCTCTTCTTTCGGGTTAAATGATTTTGCTAACTCTGACACTAGGATCTCGTAATCACATTCACCCAGAGAGCTGGATTATCTGCAACTAATCCTTTTCCTTTGAACTGGTTAATCTGATAACCACCTTTTTCTTTTCCATTGGTCTATTTAACCTTTTTTCTAAGTTATCATATACTTCTCACATTGTCTTTTGACATTCTGCACTCCTTGTTTCAGATGCGTCCCGCAAGACAGCTTGTCCGTCTGACCGTGGCTCGTGATGTGACTGGGTTTCCGACCATTTTGGTCGATCTTCTGACCAGGCAGGGATATCGCTGGTATCCCGAGTACACTGTTTACAAGGATTACCGCGAGTTCAACCAGGAGCAGTACCATGCTGAGGTTCGCATCTTTGATCGGCAGAACAACTCCATCACTGAGTTGCACACCTTCCATGGTGTTGGAGTGACTGTTGATATGGCCGTCCATGATGCTGCCTATACTGCTCTTGCCCGTCTCCGTGGAGAGCATATCAGTCGCTTGGAGGAGACTGCTTTCAGATACATCCCGTATGCTCCTGCTGGGGATGAGACTGGATACTACACTACTGTCTGTACCCCTTACGTGTCGCGTCGCTATGACCCATAGGTTTTGGTACAGTACACTCAGGCTCTGGACCGCACTGCTCGAGCTCTTGCTGTCGAGTTGCACGCCACTCGTGCTCGTCTTTATGACGCTCTGACACAGTTGCTACCAGGAGTCAGTGCACGGATGCACCCAGAGTACATTCTTTACCCGCGCAGGACGGAGATGCCACCAGGTCTTGAGTGGCCTGCTGTTGGAGGTTTTACTCCTCCACGTGGTCCTCTTCTTCCAGTTCAGGACCAGGTTCTGCACCAGAGTGTTCACGGAGCGCAGGATCCTTCTTTCGAGGATACCCTGCATCGTCACCTGCAGCTGCCTGGCTTTAGTGGTTTTCTCCGATGTTGATGTAGCATATCGCTATGTCGCGTTGTTGTATCCCTCCATCGCATGCCTGCGTGCCGCCTAGTTGTCTATCTTTTCTTTATGCTGTTGCAACGTTGGCCTGTAACCGAACCTATGTATGGATCTGTATGTCATGTTGACTATGTTGATGTATCTATTGCACTTACTTTGTTGTGCATGTTACTTCATGAATGATTCCATACTACTGCGTATGCTCGTTGCTAAACTGCCCCCTGTTGAATTTTAGCAGGATGGTTAGACCAACAGGTCGTGGCCGTGGTGACAACAATCCACCACCGCCCGACTATATGGCTGCAATGATGCAACAATTTGAAATGCACCTCCAGTTTATGCAAGGGCTGATGGATGAGTTTCCCTGCCCCAATGCCAACCAGCAGCCAGCCGCAATTACTTTGCAAGAATTTGTGCGACTGAATCCAACCATTTACCGCAACTCAGTTCAGCAGCTTGATGCTGAAGACTGGCTACGCGACATCTCTTTCAAGATGGAGTCTGCAAATGTGGACCCTGCCAGTGATGACCCACAAGTATAGGGGATCAATCGTAGTCCTTTCGATAAGTAAGAGTGTCGAACCCAACGAGGACCAGAAGGAAATGACAAGCGGTTTTCAGCAAGGTGTTTTCTGCAAGCACTGAAATTATCGGTAACGAGTAGTTTGATAGCAAGATAATTTGTAACAAGTAACAAGTAACAATAGTAACAAAGAGTGCAGCAAGTTGGCCCAATCCTTTTTATAGCAAAGGACAAGCCGGAATGATCTCTTATAATAAGCAACACGTTCTCGAGGACACATGGGAATTTCATCTAGTCACTTACATCATGTTTGTTTGATTCGCGTTCGCTACTTTGATAATTTGATATGTGGGTGGACCGGTGCTTGGGTGCTGCCCTTACTTGGACAAACCTCCCACTTATGATTACCCCCTCTCGCAAGCATCCGCAACTATGAAAGAAGAATTAAGATAACTCTAACCATAGCATTAAACATATGGATCCAAATCAGCCCCTTACGGAATAGCGCATAAACTAGGGTTTAAGCTTCTGTCACTCTAGCAACCCATCATCTAATTACTACTCCACAATGCATTCCCTTAGGCCCAAAGATGGTGAAGTGTCATGTAGTCGACGTTCACATGACACCACTAAGAGAATCAACAACATACATATCATCAAAATATCGAACGAATACCAAATATACATGATTACTTATGACAAGACTTCTCCCATGTCCTCAAGAACAAAAGTAACTACTCACAAATCATCAACATGCCCATGATCAGTAGGGTATTGAATTGCATAACAGATCTGAACATATAATCTTCCACCAAATAAACCAACTAGCATCAAATGGTTCAACAGCAAGTGAATAATTCATAGGCATTTCCCGACGTCTACCAACATTACCAATTCTTTGACATTCATCACAAGAGGAGACAAACTTACGAGCATCTTTGAAAAGAGTAGGCCAATAAAAACCAGATTGTAATACCATGTGTGCAGTTCTGTCTCCCGCATGGTGTCCTCCGTAAGCTTCGGAGTGACACTTCCGTAGGATTTGTTCCTGTTCATGCTCAGGTATACAACGCCTAATAATATCATCTACTCCTTGTTTATAAAGATGTGGGTCATCCCACAAGTAATGTCTTAAATCATAAAAGAACTTTTTCTTTTGTTGGTATGTGAAACTAGGTGGTATAAATTTAGCAACAATGTAATTAGCATAGTCTGCGTACCAAGGAGTATAACGAGAAGCATTTATGACAGCTAATTGTTCATCAGGAAAATCATCATTAATAGGAAGTGGGTCATCAAGAACATTTTCAATTCTAGACAAATTATCTGCTACGGGATTCTCAGCTCCCTTTCTATCAATAATATGTAAGTCAAATTCTTGTAGCAATAGAACCCACCTAATAAGTCTAGGTTTAGCATCTTTCTTTTCCATAAGATATTTAATAGCAGCATGATCGGTGTGAACAGTTACTTTAGAATCAACTATGTAGGATCTGAATTTATCACATGCAAACACAACTGCTAGAAATTCTTTTTCAGTAGTAGCATAATTTCTTTGGGCACTGTCTAGAGTTTTACTAGCATAATGGATAACATTTAATTTCTTATCAACTCTTTGTCCTAGAACAGCACCAACAACATAATCACTAGCATCACACATAATTTCAAAAGGCAAGTTCCAATCAGGTGGTTGAACAATGGGTGCAGTGGTTAAGGCTTTCTTAAGTGTTTCAAAGGCTTCTAAACAATCATCATCAAAATCAAATGGAACATCTTTTTGCAAAAGATTGGTAAGAGGCCTAGAAATTTTAGAGAAGTCTTTAATAAACCTCCTATAGAAACCAGCATGACCAAGGAAACTTCTTATACCTTTAATATCTTTAGGACATGGCATTTTCTCAATGGCATCAACCTTAGCTTTGTCAACTTCAATACCTCTCTCAGAAATTTTATGCCCCAAGACAATACCTTCATTCACCATAAAGTGGCACTTCTCCCAATTCAAGACAAGATTAGTTCCTTCACATCTCTGCAAAACTCGATCAAGGTTGCTTAAGCAATCATCAAAAGAAGTTCCGTAAACGGAAAAATCATCCATAAATACCTCAACAATCTTTTCACAAAAATCAGAGAATATAGTAGTCATACATCTTTGAAAGGTAGCAGGTGCATTGCATAAAGCAAAAGGCATACATTTATAAGCATAAGTTCCAAAAGGACAAGTAAAGGTGGTTTTCTCCTTATCAGAATGTGCTACGGGTATTTGAGAAAAACCAGAATAACCGTCTAAGAAACAAAAGTGTGTATGCTTAGACAATCTTTCTAACATTTGATCAATGAAAGGTATGGGGTAATGATCTTTTCTAGTAGCTTTGTTTAATTTTCAAAAATCAATTACCATCCTATAACCAGTTACAATTCTTTGTGGAATGAGTTCATTTTTATCATTGGGAACAACGGTAATACCTCCTTTCTTAGGGACACAATGAACATGACTTACCCATCTACTATCAGCTATGGGGTAGATTATACCTGCTTCCAGAAGTTTTAATATTTCAGTTCTGACCACCTCCTTCATCTTAGGATTTAATCGTTGTTGGTGGTCGACAACTGGTTTAGCATCAGGCTCCATATTAATTTTGTGCTGACATAGAGTGGGACTAATGCCCTTAAGATCATCAAGAGTATATCCAATGGCAGCTCGGTGCTTCCTCAGAGTTTTTAATAACCTCTTTTCTTCATGCGCTGAAAGGTTAGCACTAATAATAACAGGATATATCTTCTTTTCATCAAGATAAGCATATTTCAAAGTATCAGGCAATTGCTTCAATTCGAATACATGATTACCCTTAGGTGGAGGAGGACCTCCAAGAGTTTCAAGAGGCAAATTATGTTTAAGGATGGGCGGCTGATCAAAGAACATTCTATCTATTTCATTTCTTTCATTCATATGCATATCATTTTCGTGGTCTAGCAAATATTGTTCTAACGGATCAGTAGGAGGTACGGCAATAGAAGCAAGACCAATAATTTCATCTTTACTAGGCAATTCTTTATCACGAGGTTGTCTATGAAATTTAGAGAAATTAAAGTCATGAGACATACCACCAAAATCAACACTAACAATTTCTTTAGCGCAATCAATCTTGGCATTAACAGTGTTCAAGAAAGGTCTACCAAATATAATGGGACAAAAATCATCTTGTGGGGAACCAAGGACTAGAAAATCAGTAGGGTATTTGATTTTTCCACACAAGATTTCAACATCTCTAACGATCCCAAGCGATGTAATGGTATCTCTGTTTGCAAGTTTAATAGTAACATCAATGTCCTCAATTTCAGCAGGTGCAATATCATTCATATTTCTTGATATAAGGTAAACGGAATAGCACTCACACTAGCACCCAAGTCACATAAGCCATGATAACAATGATCTCCTATTTTAACTGAGACAACAGGCATGCCCACAACGGGTCTGTTTTTATCTTTAGAATCAGGTTTAGCAATTCTAGCTGCTTCATCACAGAAGTAAATAACATGCCCATCTATATTATCAACCAAGAGATCTTTAACCATAGCAACATTAGGTTCAACTTTAATTTGATCAGAGGGTCTAGGTGCTCTAGTGTGACTTTTGTTAACCACAGTTGAAACTTTAGCATGTTTCTTAATCCTAACAGGAAAAGGTGGTTTCTCAATATAAGCGGTAGGCACAACTGGATCAACATGATAAACAATTGTTTCTTCTTTAATACTAACAGGTTCCTCAATCTTTTCTTTAACAGGGGGATGATATTTAACCGACTTCTCCTTAGGGAGATCAACATGAGTAGCAAATGATTCACAAAAGGAAGCTACTATCTCAGAGTCAAGTCCATATTTAGTGCTAAACTTATGAAAGGCATCGGTAGTCATAAAACATTTAACACAATCGAACTCAAGTATTATACCTGACTCATTACCTTTGTCGAGTTCCCAATCTTCAGAGTTGCATTTAATTCTATCCAGAAGATCCCATCTGAATTCAATAGTTTTGTTCATAAAGGAGCCAGTCGAAGAAGAATCGAGAGTATTTTGATTATCATGAGAAAGCCGAGCATAAAAATTAATGTAAGATAATTTCCTTTGCGAGCTCATGATTGGGGCATGTGTACATCATGTACTTAAGCCTTCCCCAAGCTTGAGTGATGCTTTCTCCTTCACGAGGCCAAAAATTATATATAGAATTCCGGTCACGATGAACCAGATGCATAGGATAAAATTTCTGATGGAATTCTAGTTTCAATCGGTTCCAGTCCCATGTATCGGTATCATCACATAGCCTATACCATGTCAATGCTTTTCCCCCCAAAGATAAAGGGAATACTTTCTTCTTAACTCCATCTCCGAATAAACCTGCAAGCTTAAACAATCCACAAATTTCATCCACATAGATCAAGTGCATATCAGGATGTACTGTTCCATCTCCTGCATAAGGATTAGCTAGCAGTTTCTCTATCATACCCGAAGGAATTTCATATTCAATATCTTTTTCAATAGGTGCAGTAGGTCGAGGAGCAACTTTTGGTGTTTCCGGTCAAGGTGAAGATACCCCGAACAAACCCCTCAAAGGATTACTTTCCATAGTGACAAGTGACAGTAAATTTCAGCACGTAATATAAATGTTTCCTTACCAAATTCCACTTACCAAAGGCGCTTCACTCCCCGGCAACGGCGCCAGAAAAGAGTCTTGATGACCCACAAGTATAGGGGATCAATCGTAGTCCTTTCGATAAGTAAGAGTGTCGAACCCAACGAGGAGCAGAAGGAAATGACAAGCGGTTTTCAGCAAGGTGTTTTCTGCAAGCACTGAAATTATCGGTAACGAGTAGTTTGATAGCAATATAATTTGTAAAAAGTAACAAGTAACAATAGTAACAAAGAGTGCAGCAAGTTGGCCCAATCCTTTTTCTAGCAAAGGACAAGCCGGAACGATCTCTTATAATAAGCAACACGTTCTCGAGGACACATGGGAATTTCATCTAGTCACTTTCATCATGTTTGTTTGATTCGCGTTCGCTACTTTGATAATTTGATATGTGGGTGGACCGGTGCTTGGGTGCTGCCCTTACTTGGACAAACCTCCCACTTATGATTACCCCCTCTCGCAAGCATCCACAACTATGAAAGAAGAATTAAGATAACTCTAACCATAGCATTAAACATATGGATCCAAATCAGCCCCTTACGGAAAAGCGCATAAACTAGGGTTTAAGCTTCTGTCACTCTAGCAACCCATCATCTAATTACTACTCCACAATGCATTCCCTTAGGACCAAAGATGGTGAAGTGTCATGTAGTCGACGTTCACACGACACCACTAAGAGAATCAACAACATACATATCATCAAAATATCGAACGAATACCAAATTCACATGATTACTTATGACAAGACTTCTCCCATGTCCTCAAGAACAAAAGTAACTACTCACAAATCATCAACATGCCCATGATCAGTAGGGTATTGAATTGCATAATAGATCTGAACATATAATCTTCCACCAAATAAACCAACTAGCATCAACTACAAGGTCTAATGAACAGTACTAGCAACCCACAGGTACCAATCTGAGATTTTGAGACAAAGATTGAAAACAAGAGATGAACTAGGGTTTGAGATGAGATGGTGCTGGTGAAGATGTTGATGAAGATTGGCCCTCCCTCAATGAGAGGGTCGCTGGTGATGTCGATGGCGACGATTTCCCCCTCCCGGAGGGAAGTATCCCCGGCGAAATCTGTCCGTCGGAGAGCGAAAGTGCTCCTGCCCAAGTTCCGCCTCGAGACGGCGGCGCACCGTCCCAAAAGTCTCCTCTCTATTTTTTTTCTAGGGTAAAATGACTTATATACCAGAAAATGGGGGCCAGAAGTGGGCCAGGGGCCCCACGAGGTACCAGGGCGCGCCTGGGGGGGGGGGTGGCGCGCCCTGGTGCCTCGTGGGCACCTGGGTGGCCCCCTCGGGTACTTTTTGCTTCCAATATTTTTTATTTATTCCAAAATAATTCTCCGTAAAATTTCAGCTCATTTGGAGTTGTGCAGAATAGGTATCTTGACAGAGCTTTTTCAGGTCCAGAATTCCAGCTGCCGGCATTCTCCCTCCTTGTGTGAATCTTGCATATTAAGAGAGAAAAGGCATTAGAATTACTCCAAAAAGTGTTATAATTATTAAGAACACTATAAATAACAGTAGCAAAACATGATGCAAAATGGACGTATCAACTCCCCCAAGCTTAGACCTCGCTTGTCATCAAGCGAAAGCCGATATCGATAATCATGTCCACATGTTTAGAGAGAGAGAGGTGTCGATAAAAACAAAATACGGACATAGAAGCATCATGATAATTATTATAACAGCAATATTTATTATCATAGCAGCAATATTTATTATCATAAACTTCTCATGAGCAAGTAACAATTCATCACAACAATGGAGTATAAGGCATAAACTTTCTTGAAAACTAACAAACTATGTTCTCAGTCAACAATGCAATTGCAATTCATCATATTTTCAGGAAGGGTCTCATGTAGGAGCTATTTTAGCAAGTCCACATACTCAACCATCATTTAGTCTTCTATGATTGCTAACACTCACGACATATATATGGAGCAAAAAGTTTCAGCCAGACACATAGAAAGATAGGGGTTGTGATTTCGCCTACCAACTTATTCACCTCAAGGGTGATGTCAACAATAATAACTCATGATCACTCATATCCAACTGGATATATGTGCCTAGATCTTTCCCCACCACATGATGCTTGCAAAAGAGAAAAATAAAAAGGAAATAGAGGAGAACACTATTGACTCTTGCATAAAAAGTAAATACATAAAAGTAAAGGATAGGCCCTTCGCAGAGGGAAGCAGAGGTTGTCATGCGCTTTTTGTTGTTGGATGCAAGAGCTCTTAATGCAAAGGAACATCACTTTATATTGCCCCTTGTGATAGCAACCTTTATTATGCAGTCTGTCGCTTTTATTCCTTTACCATCACAAGTTCGTACAAAGCTTATTTCCCTTACAATAAAAGTTCAGACATATTTAGAGGCAATTTTTATTGCTTTTTGCACCGATGAAAACTTACTTGAAGGATCTTATTCAATCCATAGGTAGATATAGTGGACTCTCATGACATGAAACTGGGTTTAAGGGTTTTGGATGCACAAGTAGTATCTCTACTTGGTGCAGATTTTTGGCTAGCAAAGATATTGGGCAAGCACCACATGTTGGAGGATCTATAACAATATAACTTCTATGTGAATATGAACAAACATAATTCATTACGTTGTCTTCCTTGTCCAACGTCAACAATTTGGCATAAAATACTTAATGGGGGCTCACAATCATAAAAGATGTCCAAGATAGTATATTTGCATGTGAATCTTCTCTTCCCTTATTAATTCTTTCATGAAGTGCATCATTGACTAATACTATGTTTGTTATCCTCCAATAAATTTTACCACTTATACTTTTCTTTATGTGATGTCATTACTTTCCATAGGATTAGCATATGATTTTTTTCATTATTTTCATTGCTAGAGTTGTAACATGAAAGTAAAGAGGCAAAAACTCAAACTACTCTTTATTATATAACTCTCAACTCGATTACATAGATAGATGGATCACGAAACTAACACTCGAAAATAGATCATACTAAACTTTTATTCGACTAGATCACGAAATAACTAAGGATCGAACTAAAAATAGGTAAATATAATAAAAGTGATGGTGATACGATACCGGGGCACCTCCCCCAAGCTTGGCACAAGCCAAGGGGAGTGCCCATACCCATGTGCTCAAGTCTCCTTCTTCGGTGATGGTGAAGTGGCAAGCTTGTCCTTCAGCTCAAGCAGATACATCAATCTGCGGTTGATGCTCCGAAGGGCGATGTTTTGCTCCTCTAGCAAAATAACTTCGCGAGTGAGAGATGTATTCTGAACACTAACTATTGTTGGAAATATGCCCTAGAGGCAATAATAAATTGGTTATTATTATATTTCCTTGTTCATGATAATCGTTTATTATCCATGCTATAATTGTATTGATTGGAAACTCAAATACATGTATGGGTACATAGACAAACACTGTGTCCCTAGTAAGCCTCTAGTTGACTAGCTCGTTGATCAAACATGGTTAAGGTTTCCTAGCCATTGACATGAGATGTCATTTGATAACGGGATCACATCATTAGGAGAATGATGTGATGGACAAGACCCAAACTACGAACGTAGCATATGATCGTGTCAGTTTATTGCTATTGTTTTCTGCATGTCAAGTATCTGTTCCTATGACCATGAGATCATGCAACTCCCTGACATCAGAGGAGTACCTTGTGTGTATCAAACGTCGCAACGTAACTGGGTGACTATAAAGGTGCTCTACAGGTATCTCCGAGGGTGTCTGTTGGGTTGGCATGGATCAAGACTGGGATTTGTTACTCCGTATGACGGAGAGGTATCTCAGGGCCCACTCAGTAATACAACATCACAATGAGCCTTGCAAGCAATGTGACTAAAGTGTTAGCCACGAGATCTTGTATTACGGAACGAGTAAAGAGACTTGCCGGTAACGAGATTGAACTAGGTATAGTGATACCGACGATCGAATCTCGGGCAAGTAACATACCGAAGAACAAAGGGAACAACATACGGGATTAACTGAATCCTTGACATAGAGGTTCGACCGATAAAGATCTTCGTAGAATATGTAGGAGCCAATATGGGCATCCAGGTCCCGCTATTGGTTATTGATCGTAGAGGTGTCTCGGTCATGTCTACATAGTTCTCGAACCCGCAGGGTCTACACACTTAACGTTTGGTGACGATTAGTATAATTGAGTTATTATGTTGGTGACCGAAAGTTGTTCGGAGTCTCGGATAAGATCCCGGACATGACGAGGATCTCCGGAAGAGTCCGGAGGTAAAGATTGATATATGTGATAATAGTGTTTTGATCTCCGGAAGAGTTCCGGAGTTCACCGGAAGGGGTTCCGGATGTTTACCGAAGTGTTCGGGTGCAGCAACACTTTATATGGGCCAAAGGGATAAAACCCACGAGGTATTGGAAAGTGCAAAAAGTAGTTTTGCTGCCGCGTAAAGCGGTACTACCGTTTTGTGAAGCGGTACTACCGCCCAAGCGGTACTACCGCTTGTGTGAAGCGGTACTACCGCCCAAGCGGTACTACCGCTTGTGTGAAGCGGTACTACCGCTTGTGCGCGGTACTGCAGGGATCCGAGTTGGACTTTTCCCTGCGGACCAAACCGACCTTGTGCGGGCAAAACCGACTTGGAGGAGGCTTTTACTCCAAGTTTAGACCCCAAGGCTCAACATATAAATAGAGGGGCAGGGCTAGCACACGGAACACATCAAGATTTCCCCAAGCCGTGTGCGGCAACCCTAACCCTCTAGTTCCTCCGTCATAATCTCCGTAGCGCTTGGCGAAGCCCTGCAGAGATTGTTCCTCACCACCATCACCACGCCGTCGTGCTGCTGGAACTCAACCACTACTTCACCATCGCTCGCTGGATCGAGGAGGTGAAGGCGTCATCAAGCCGTACGTGTGTTGAACGCGGAGGTGCCGTCCGTTCGGCACTAGTTCGTGATCGGATCGAGGGACGACTTGCGATTTGGATCGCCGAGACGTTCGACTACATCAACCGCGTTTATTAAACGCTTCCGCTTAGCGATCTACAAGGGTATGTAGATTCACTCTCCCTCTCGTAGATGCTCATCACCATGGATAGATCTTGTGTGTGCGTAGGAAAATTTTTGTTTCCCATGCAACGTTCCCCAACAACTCTTTCAAAGACTCTTAGGGCTTCAATTACGGATGGAGAGAGATGATCATATAAGGGTTGAAGGATATCTCCCTTCTCTACGTTCTCCTCCATGGGGATGGCCTGTCCTCCTTCCGGAGCCTGGGCTCCTGCAACTTCCTCGACCTTGTCCTCCTCGCCATTGTCTTCTTCTCCCGATGACAACTCATAGTAGACCTCGCTGTAGGGGCGTTTGCCCGGCGATGATTGCACAATGCGGTGCTTGGCACGAAGCTTTTGGGGAGCCATTACAATCTAGATCTGTAAGAAAAATAGCACGAAACAAGAACAGAAGAGATTTCTGTGATACGGTGGTCAAAACGTCTTAAAGTATATATATAGATTTTTTTATCTTTCAAAACAAGTAATAAAGAAGAAAAAAGGAGTCGAAAAGGCACACGTGGGGCCCACGAGGTACCAGGGCGCGCCTGGGGGGGGGGGGGTGGCGCGCCCTGGTGCCTCGTGGATACCAGGTGGGTCCCCCCGGCTGTTTCTTATTTTTCTATTTTTCTAAATATTCCAAAACAGACAGAAAATATTTTTATGGAATTTTTGGAGTCGGTTTACTTACCGTATCACCTACCTCTTCCTTTTTAGGGTTCTGGAGTGTTTTGGAAGGTCTCCCTTATGTATTCTTCCGGTGTAATTGTTTCAATAATATTAGTTTCAACATTAATGGGGGTACCTGAAATATAATGCTTAATTCTTTGCCCATTCACCACTCTCGGATTAGTGCCTTCGGAGTTATTTATTTTGATGGCTCCGGAGCGATAAACTTCTTCGATGATATACGGTCCTTCCCACTTAGAGAGAAGCTTTCCTGCAAAGAGTCTCAAATGAGAGTTGTATAGTAGAACTTGATCACCTACTTGGAATTCCCGTTTTTGAATTCTTCTATCATGCCATCTTTTAACTTTTTCTTTAAACAATTTAGCATTTTCATAAGCCTGGGTTCTCCATTCATCTAATGAGCTAATATCAAATAACCTTTTTTCACCGGCAAATTTAAAATCATAATTCAATTCTTTAATTGCCCAATATGCTTTATGTTCTAACTCAAGAGGTAAATGACACGCTTTTCGATATACCATTTTATAAGGAGACATACCCATAGGATTTTTATAAGCAGTTCTGTAAGCCCACAATGCATCGTCAAGTTTCTTAGACCAATTCTTTCTAGATATATTGACGGTTTTTTTGAAAAATTAATTTTATTTCTCTGTTTCTCAATTCAACTTGACCACTAGTTTGAGGGTGAGATGGAGATGCAATTCTATGGTTGACATCATATTTAGCAAGCAATTTACGGAATGCACCATGAATAAAATGTGAACCACCATCAGTCATTAAATATCTAGGGACTCCAAACCTTGGGAAAATAACTTCTTTAAGCATTTTAGTAGAAGTGTTATGATCAGCACTACTAGTTGGAATAGCTTCTACCCACTTAGTAACGTAATCAACAGCAACTAAAATATGAGCATACCCATTGGATTTAGGAAAAGGTCCCATATAATCAAATCCCCAAACATCAAATGGTTCAACAGCAAGTGAATAATTCATAGGCATTTCCTGACGTCTACCAACATTACCAATTCTTTGACATTCATCACAAGAGGAGACAAACTTACGAGCATCTTTGAAAAGAGTAGGCCAATAAAAACCAGATTGTAATACCTTGTGTGCAGTTCTGTCTCCCGCATGGTGTCCTCCGTAAGCTTCGGAGTGACACTTCCGTAGGATTTGTTCCTGTTCATGCTCAGGTATACAACGCCTAATAATACCATCTACTCCTTCTTTATAAAGATGTGGGTCATCCCAGAAGTAATGTCTTAAATCATAAAAGAACTTTTTATTTTGTTGGTATGTGAAACTAGGTGGTATAAATTTACCAACAATGTAATTGGCATAGTCTGCGTACCAAGGAGTATTACGAGAAGCATTTATGACAGCTAATTGTTCATCAGGAAAATCATCATTAATAGGAAGTGGGTCATCAAGAACATTTTCAATTCTAGACAAATTATCTGCTACGGGATTCTCAGCTCCCTTTCTATCAATAATATGTAAGTCAAATTCTTGTAGCAGTAGAACCCACCTAATAAGTCTAGGTTTAGCATCTTTCTTTTCCATAAGATATTTAATAGCAGCATGATCGGTGTGAACAGTTACTTTAGAATCAACTATGTAGGATCTGAATTTATCACATGCAAACACAACTGCTAGAAATTCTTTTTCAGTAGTAGCATAATTTCTTTGGGCACTGTCTAGAGTTTTACTAGCATAATGGATAACATTTAATTTCTTATCAACTCTTTGTCCTAGAACAACACCAACAGCATAATCACTAGCATCACACATAATTTCAAAAGGCAAGTTCCAATCAGGTGGTTGAACAATGGGTGTAGTGGTTAAGGCTTTCTTAAGTGTTTCAAAGGCTTCTAAACAATCATCATCAAAAACAAATGGAACATCTTTTTGCAAAATATTGGAAAGAGGCCTAGAAATTTTAGAGAAGTCTTTAATAAACCTCCTATAGAAACCAGCATGACCAAGGAAACTTCTTATACCTTTAATATCTTTAGGACATGGCATTTTCTCAATGGCACCAACCTTAGCTTTATCAACTTCAATACCTCTCTCAGAAATTTTATGCCCCAAGACAATACCTTCATTCACCATAAAGTGGCACTTCTCTCAATTCAAGACAAGATTAGTTCCTTCACATCTCTGCAAAACTCGATCAAGGTTGCTTAAGCAATCATCAAAAGAAGTTCCGTAAACGGAAAAATCATCCATAAATACCTCAACAATCTTTTCACAAAAATCAGAGAATATAGCAGTCATACATCTTTGAAAGGTAGCAGGTGCATTGCATAAACCAAAAGGCATACGTCTATAAGCAAAAGTTCCAAAAGGACAAGTAAAGGTGGTTTTTTCCTGATCAGATTGTGCTACGGGTATTTGAGAAAAACCAGAATAACCGTCTAGGAAACTAAAGTGTGTATGCTTAGACAATCTTTCTAACATTTGATCAATGAAAGGTAAGGGGTAATGATCTTTTCGAGTAGCTTTGTTTAATTTTCTAAAATCAATTACCATCCTATAACCAGTTACAATTCTTTGTGGAATGAGTTCATTTTTATCATTGGGAACAACGGTAATACCTCCTTTCTTAGGGACACAATGAACAGGACTTACCCATCTACTATCAGCTATGGGGTAGATTATACCTGCTTCTAGAAGTTTTAATATTTCAGTTCTTACCACCTCCTTCATCTTAGGATTTAATCGTCGTTGGTGGTCGACAACTGGTTTAGCATCAGGCTCCATATTAATTTTGTGCTGACATAGAGTGGGACTAATGCGCATAAGATCATCAAGAGTATATCCAATGGCAGCTCGGTGCTTCCTCAGAGTTTTTAATAACCTCTTTTCTTCATGCGCTGAAAGGTTAGCACTAATAATAACAGGATATATCTTCTTTTCATCAAGATAAGCATATTTCAAAGTATCAGGCAATTGCTTCAATTCGAATACAGGATCACCCTTAGGTGGAGGAAGACCTCCAAGAGTTTCAACAGGCAAATTATGTTTAAGGATGGGTGTCTGATCAAAGAACATTCTATCTATTTCATTTCTTTCATTCATATGCATATCATTTTCGTGGTCTAGCAAATATTGTTCTAACAGATCAGTAGGAGGTACGGCAATAGAAGCAAGACCAATAATTTCATCTTTACTAGGCAATTCTTTATCACGAGGTTGTCTACGAAATTTAGAGAAATTAAACTCATGAGACATACGACCAAAATCAACACTAACAATTTCTTTAGCGCAATCAATCTTGGCATTAACAGTGTTCAAGAAAGGTCTACCAAATATAATGGGACAAAAATCATCATGTGGGGAACCAAGGACTAGAAAATCAGTAGGGTATTTGATTTTTCCACACAAGATTTCAACATCTCTAACGATCCCAAGCGGTGTAATGGTATCTCTGTTTGCAAGTTTAATAGTAACATCAATGTCCTCAATTTTAGCAGGTGCAATATCATTCATAATTTCTTGATATAAGGTAAACGGAATAGCACTCACACTAGCACCCAAGTCACATAAGCCATGATAACAATGATCTCCTATTTTAACTGAGACAACAGGCATGCCCACAACGGGTCTGTTTTTATCTTTAGAATCATTTTTAGCAATTCTAGCTGCTTCATCGCAGAAGTAAATAACATGCCCATCTATATTATCAACCAAGAGATCTTTAACCATAGAAACATTAGGTTCAACTTTAATTTGATCAGAGGGTCTAGGTGCTCTAGTGTGACTTTTGTTAACCACAGTTGAAACTTTAGCATGTTCCTTAATCCTAACAGGAAAAGGTGGTTTCTCAATATAAGCGGTAGGCACAACTGGATCAACATGGTAAACAATTGTTTCATCTTTAATACTAATAGGTTCCTCAATCTTTTCTTTAACAGGGGGATGATATTTAAACCACTTCTACTTAGGGAGATCAACATGAGTAGCAAATGATTTACAAAAGGAAGCTACTATCTCGGAGTCAAGTCCATATTTAGTGCTAAACTTATGAAAGGCATCGGTAGTCATAACAGATTTAACACAATCGAACTCAAGTATTATACCTGACTCATTACCTTTGTCGAGTTCCCAATCTTCAGAGTTGCGTTTAATTCTATCCAGAAGATCCCATCTGAATTCAATAGTTTTCTTCATAAAGGAGCCAGTCGAAGAAGAATCGAGAGTATTTTGATTATCATGAGAAAGCCGAGCATCAAAATTAATGTAAGATAATTTCCTTTGCGAGCTCATGATTGGGGCATGTGTACATCATGTACTTAAGCCTCCCCCAAGCTTGAGTGATGCTTTCTCCTTCACGAGGCCAAAAATTATATATATAATTCCGGTCATGATGAACCAGATGCATAGGATAAAATTTCTGATGGAATTCTAGTTTCAATCGGTTCCAGTCCCATGTATCGGTATCATCACATAGCCTATACCATGTCAATGCTTTTCCCCCCAAAGATAAAGGGAATACTTTCTTCTTAACTCCATCTCCGAATAAACCTGCAAGCTTAAACAATCCACAAATTTCATCCACATAGATCAAGTGCATATCAGGATGTACTGTTCCATCTCTTGCATAAGGATTAGCTAGCAGTTTCTCTATCATACCCGAAGGAATTTCATATTCAATATCTTTTTCAATAGGTGCAGTAGGTTGAGGAGAAACTTTTGGTGTTTCCGGTCAAGGGGAAGATACCCCGAACAAACCCCTCAAAGGATAACTTTCCATAGTGACAAGTGACAGTAAATTTCAGCACGTAATATAAATGTTTCCTTACCAAATTCCACTCACCAAAGGCGCTTCACTCCCCGTCAACGGCGCCATAAAAGAGTCTTGATGACCCACAAGTATAGGGGATCAATCTTAGTCCTTTCGATAAGTAAGAGTGTCGAACCCAATGAGGAGTAGAAGGAAATGACAAGCGGTTTTCAGCAAGGTGTTTTCTGCAAGCACTGAAATTATCGGTAACGAGTAGTTTGATAGCCAGATAATTTGTAACAAGTAACAAGAACAATAGTAACAAAGAGTGCAGCAAGTTGGCCCAATCCTTTTTATAGCAAAGGACAAGCCGGAACGATCTCTTATAATAAGCAACACGTTCTCGAGGACACATGGGAATTTCATCTAGTCACTTTCATCATGTTTGTTTGATTCGCGTTCGCTACTTTGATAATTTGATATGTGGGTGGACCGGTGCTTGGGTGCTGCCCTTACTTGGACAAACCTCCCACTTATGATTACCCCCTCTCGCAAGCATCCGCAACTATGAAAGAAGAATTAAGATAACTCTAACCATAGCATTAAACATATGGATCCAAATCAGCCCCTTACGGAATAGCGCATAAACTAGGGTTTAAGCTTCTGTCACTCTAGCAACCCATCATCTAATTACTACTCCACAATGCATTCCCTTAGGCCCAAAGATGGTGAAGTCTCATGTAGTCGACATTCACACGACACCACTAAGAGAATCAACAACATACATATCTTCAAAATATCGAACGAATACCAAATTCACATGATTACATATGACAAGACTTCTCCCATGTCCTCAAGAACAAAAGTAACTACTCACAAATCATCAACATGCCCATGATCAGTAGGGTATTGAATTGCATAATAGATCTGAACATATAATCTTCCACCAAATAAACCAACTAGCATCAACTACAAGGTGTAATCAACACTACTAGCAACCCACAGGTACCATCTGAGGTTTTGAGACAAAGATTGAATACAAGAGATGAACTAGGGTGCTGGTGAAGATGTTGATGAAGATTGGCCCTCCCTCAATGAGAGGGTCGCTGGTGATGTTGATGGCGACGATTTCCCCCTCACGGAGGGAAGTATCCCCGACAAAATCTCTCCGCCAGAGAGCAAAAGTGCTCCTGCCCAAGTTCCGCCTCGAGACGGTGGCGGACCATCCCAAAAGTCTCCTCTCTATTTTGTTCTAGGGCAAAATGACTTATATACCAGAAAATGGGGGCCAGAAGTGGGCCAGGGGCCCCACGAGGTACCAGGGCACGCCTGGGGGTGGGGTGGCGCGCCCTGGTGCCTCGTGGGCACCTGGGTGGCCCCCTCTAGTACTTTTTGCTTCCAATATTTTTTATTTATTCCAAAACAATTCTCCGTAAAATTTCAGCTCATTTGGAGATGTGCAGAATAGGTATCTTGACAGAGCTTTTTCAGGTCCAGAATTCCAGCTGCCGGCATTCTCCCTCCTTGTGTGAATCTTGCATATTAAGAGAGAAAAGGCATTAGAATTACTCCAAAAATTGTTATAATGATTAAGAACACTATAAATAACAGTTGCAAAACTTGATGCAAAATGGACGTATCAGCCAGCTATGTCACCTTTGCATCATACTTTCTGAAGGGACCTGCAGCACAATGGTGGGACACTCACAGGCAAACCTTAGCTCCTGGAACCATTATCACCTGGATAGAATTCAAGGCTGCTTTCTGTGCCCGTTATATTCCTCAGGGAGTCATGGACCGCAAGAAGCATGAGTTCCGTAATCTTACTCAAGGCAGTAAGTCTGTGGAAGCCTATCAGCGGGAATTTCTGGAGTTATCTCGCTACGCTGAAGAGGACATTGCTACCAATGCATGCAGACAGGAAAAGTTCCGTGAAGGGCTCAAGCCTGACATCAAGCTTGCACTGCTAGTACAGGACTTTGCCGACTTCGCCACCTTGGTGAACAAGGCTATTCTGGTTGAGACAGGACTGAAGGATCATAAGGATGCTCTCAAGCGCACCCGTGAAGCGGGCTCATCTCCGGGCTCGTCTTCCCAGAAGCGCCGCATTTGGATTCCTCAAAGCATGTACCGTCCAGCTGTACCTGTACAGAGGCCGTCATATGCTGCACCACGTATGCCTCCTCCACCTCCGAGGCAGTTCAGACCTCAGTTTGCAACGCCCCGAGCTCCTGCTCCCCGTCCCGACAATGGACTCTGCTTCAAGTGTGGCCATCCAAGTCACCGTGCCCGAGACTGCTCTCAGAGTCAGCACCAGCTTGTGCTACCTCCTGCTGGCCGTGGAAATGGCCATGGAATTAATCAACATCACAATTATAATGCCAGACCTTCATATGGTCGTGTGCAGGCTTACCATGTCAACATGGCTGAAGCTCAAGATCAACCAGAGACTGTGATGGGTACTTTGCATTCATGCATGGCTTTACATATGAAAAGTTGCACCATCCGTTAGCGGTAAACACCCCCGCGGGCCAATGCCAAGCCTCTATGTTCAGCCCTGATGTCACTATTGATGTCGAAGGGTTGGAGTTTCATGCTTTTCCCATTATTCTGAAGTCTTCCAAGGTTGACCTCATTCTGGGAATGGATTGGTTGAAGGCTCACATCACCTTAATCAATTGTGCCACCAAGTCCATTCAACTTCTGCACCCCTCGGATGAGATAGTTAATTACCATGCTCATGTGATTCATAGCGCCGAGGCTCAAATCTATGCCCTGAATGCGTTGAACGCTTCTCCTCTTGAGGGGATCGAAAAAATTCCAGTCGTCCGTGACTTCCAAGATGTCTTTCCGGAGGAACTTCCAGGAGTACCCCCTGTTAGAGCTGTCGAGTTTGTCATCGACTTGAAACCAGGCACCACTCCTATTGCGAAGCGTCCTTACAAGATGCCTCCGCATGAACTTCTCGAGCTTAAGGAGGAAATCGACAAATCACTTAGCAAGGGTTTCATTCGTCCAAGTTCCTCTGCCTGGGGAGCACCTTCTCTCTTTGTCAAGAACAAAGATGGTACGAACCGGTTGGTCCAAGATTACCGACCTATCAACCAGGCAACCATTCAGAACAAGTATCCGCTTCCGCGGATCAACGACCTTTATGATCAACTGGCTGGATCATCAGTGTTCTCTAAACTCGACTTGAGGTTGGGTTATCATCAGATCCGCGTCCGCGAAGAGGATATTCCCAAGACAGCCTTCGTAACTCGCTATGGCTCATATGAATACACTGTTATGTATTTTGGGCTAACAAATGCGCCAGCAACATTCTCCCGCCTAATGAATTATATCTTCATGGATTACCTCGACAAATTCGTCGTGGTTTATCTGGATGATATTCTGGTTTATTCCAAGAATAAGGAATAACATGCTGAACATCTTCGTCTTGTTCTGGAAAAGCTTTGAGAGCACCAGCTATATGCCAAGTATTCCAAGTGCGAATTCTGGTTATCTGAAGTAACCTACCTTGGACATGTGATTTCCAAGGATGGCATTGCTGTTAACCCAGAACGAGTTCAGGCTATTCTTGACTGGACTCCTCCGAAGAATGTCAAGCAAGTCAGAAGTTTTCTCGGACTCGCAAGTTATTGTCGTCGCTTTGTCGAGAACTTCTCAAAGATTGCCAAGCCTCTGACTAATCTGCTTCACAAAGGCGTAAGGTTTGAGTGGACAGATAAGTGTCAAGAAAGTTTCCAGACCCTCAAGGACAAGCTCACCTCTGCTCCAGTGCTTGCTCCTCCGGATTCTCGCAAGGATTTTGTGATCTATTGCGACGCCTCTTGTCAAGGATTAGGGTGTGTCCTGATGCAAGAGCACAGGGTAATTGCTTATGCCTCACGATAGTTGCATCCTCACGAAGAAAATTACCCAGTGCATGATCTTGAACTTGCTGCAGCGATATATGCATTGAAGCTGTGGCGACATTACCTTCTCGGTAATCGATGTGAGATATATACTGATCATCCAAGTCTGAAGTATTTAATTACTCAGCCGGATCTCAATCTCCACCAACAGCGATGGTTGGAAACTATTACGGACTATGACTGTGGTATTTCATATACCCCTGGCAAGACTAATGTGATGGCCGATGTCTTGAGCCGCAAGTCCTATTGTAACAACCTCATGATTCAGCGAGCTCAACCTCATCTGTATGAAGAACTGCGCAAACTGAACCTCCACTTTGTTCCACAGGGTTCTCTTAATACCCTTGTTATACAGCCAGATCTTGAGAAGGCTGTTAAGCATGCGCAAGCTAAAGATGCTGAAGTTGATCTGATGAAAAGAGATCTTCACCTTGAAAAGTACAGAGATTTCTTGCTTGCTCAAGATGGAACATTGTATTTCAAAGACTGCATTGTGGTACCCCGGTTCGAGCTTATGACCGACCAGGTTATGAAGGAGGCTCATGATACACCACTGTCTATTCATCCGGGTAGCACTAAGATGTATCGAGATCTCCGTCAAAGGCACTGGTGGTCTAGAATGAAACAGGATATTGCTCGATATGTTGCTGAATGTGACGTTTGCCATCGTGTTAAGGCAAAACATCAGAAGCCTGCTGGAATTCTGCAACCGCTCCCTATTCCTGAATGGAAGTGGGAAAAAGTGCAAATGGATCTTATCATTGGTCTTCCCAAGTCATAAAAGGGACATGATGCTATTCTTGTCGTCATTGACCAACTTTCCAAAGTTGCACACTTTCTGCCAGTCAAGGAGACGATCACTGCTAGTCAGTTAGCGGATTTATATATCTCCAGAATTGTATCACTCCACGGTATTCCGAAGGAGATCAGTTCAGACCGTGGCGGCCTTTTCACCTCAATGTTCTGGAAAAGTTTCCAAGAAGATATGGGAACTCATATAACCTGGAGTTCAGCTTATCACCCCCAGTCTCAAGGCCAAGTTGAACGAGTGAATCAAGTGCTTAAGGATATGCTGCGAGCTTGTGTTATCTCATTTGGCAAGAAGTGGGAAGAATCTCTCCCGTATGCCGAATTCTCTTACAACAACATCTATCAAGCAAGCTTGAAAATGGCACCCTTCGAGGTACTTTATGGACGTAAGTGTCGAACCCCTCTGAATTGGTCAGAAACTGGGGAACGGCCGCTCATTGGTCCGGATATTATCCAACACGCCGAAGAGCAAGTCCGAATCGTGCGGGAAAATCTCAAAGCTGCTCAGTCACGCCAGAAGAGCAATTATGATCGTAAACACTGGGGATCGATCTATCAACCTGGTGCGCAAGCATATCTGCGTGTCACTCCTATGAAGGGCACTCACTGCTTCGGAATTAAGGGCAAGTTAGCTCCTCGCTACATTGGCCCCTTCCGCATTCTCGCCAGACGTGGACATGTGGCATACACATTGGAGTTGCCGCCGCAATTCTCTCACATCCACGATGTCTTCCATGTGTCGCAACTTCGCCGTTGCTTCAGGGAATCTCCGCACCGAGCTGTGGATCATGAATTGCTTGATTTGCAAGATGATCTATCTTATAAAGGGCATCCGATCCGCATTCTTGATCAAGCTGAACGTCGGACCCGCCAAAAGACTACCAAGTTCCTAAAAGTGCAGTGGTCAAATCATACTGAAGATGAAGCCACTTGGGAACGCGAGGATCGTCTTCGGGAGGAATACCCCGATCTGTTTCCTTCTACCTCCTAAATTCTTGGGACGAGAATTTCTTTTAGAAGAGGAGAATTGTAACACCCCTATGTAAATGAGCAACAGTGATCCCACATGATTATGGTAATTCTCTGAGATTTGCAATGTTAATCATGTTGGAATAATATCTCATTTCAAATTCCTCTCTGAATTCAAATTCAAATTATGAGTGAAATTTGAAGTTGCTCAAAAATTACTGAAAAATAGTTCATGTTGTTGCAAAAATTCCAAAACAATTTATTGTTAAGAAAAACAACATCACCTAATTTCCTAAATTGGGCTAGGGCAATTAAACAGTGCAAAGCAAATCTTTTAAATGCATTTCCAATTTTGAAATATTCAAATGGAATTCAAAATTGCCCAAACTTTTTGTGGCAGAGCAGAATCATGCATTGTAATTTTGTGGACTACTTTCACATTTTACAAAAATGCATAGGGTAGCTCATTTTCTTTTTCTAAATCTCTGTAAAAAGAAAAACAGAAGAAGAAATAGAAAAAGCTGAAGCGGTACTGTGCTACTAGGGTTAAGTCAAACAGTGGTCGGGCCCAGCCCAGCGGCCCCCTTCTCCCTCCTCTCTTCTCTCTCCCGCGCGTGTCAGCCGCGCCATGGCCACCGCTCATCGCTCTGGCCGTTCCTCGACACCGCAGCACTACAGCGCTCGGGGAGGATAAGGCCGATGCCGTTCCTCCTCCCTGGACACCCTGCGCCACTCTCCCCCTCTCTCTCCCACTCGCTCGAGCTCTCTCCCTCTCTCCCGTACGCGCCCATTGCCGCACGTCGCCGTTCCTGCGGCCACCGTCGCCGTTGGACCTCGCCGCCATGTCCTAGCTGCTCGCCGTCGTCGACTACATCGTCTACGCCGACGAGCGCGAGCTGGGAAGCCCTGCATCGCGCGGATCGAGCCGCCAACATTCTCTCGGGCACCGGCGAACTCCGTCCATCCCCGACCTCTTCGGCAGCTCCTAAGCTTTGCACCGGCCACCGTGAGCCGCTTGGTGAGCCCTGCCTCCTCTCCCCCCTCTTTCCTGCCTTGCCGCGCTCGCTACGGCCGATCTCGCCATAGCCGTGCCCATAGCCGCTGCCGAGCTCGTCGCCGTCGTTATAGTCGCCGTCAAGCTCATTCGAGCTCGGAGTCGAGTTCTGCGCTGCCGTAGGAGTCGAACGCCGCCGCTAGCTCGCTTTGCCATGCCCGGATTCGCCGTTGCCGAGCTCGCCCGAAAAGCTCCGCCGCTGACCTCGTCGCCGGCGACGATTCCGGCTATCTCCGGCGACGCCACCGCCACCGTTGGACGCGCGAGTGAGCGCTCGTTCCAACGCGCCTAGCCGCGCGCCGAATGGCCGCCCGTAGCGCATTTCCGGCGAGCGCCAGAGGCCTCCACCGCGTTTCTGGTCACCGGCATTAAGCCGCCGGCCAGCGCCTCGCTGGCACCCACGTGGGCGCCTCTGGGCCACTGACTAGTGGGCCCAGGGGCCCCAGTTGACCTGTTGACCATGTCAACCCCGCTGACGTGGCCATTACTCTAGCTGACAAGCGGGCCCCCATGCTTAATTAGTCTGGTTTTAATTAAAAACTAATCTGTTAATTAGACTAGCCGCTGACATGTGGGGTCCACCCCTCTAATTAACCTGAATTAGTTTAAACTAACCTCTGTTTAGTACTGAGCCACTGACTAGTCGGGCCCAGCTGTCAGGTTTGACTTGAACAGCTGCGGTTGACCCACTGATGTCATGCATACGTCATGTTGACGTCACCTTGTACTATTCTAGACAATGAGATTTTAATAATTAAATTAATTCCTGGAATTTCAGAAAACTGTTTAAAACTTTGAAAATTCGTAGAAATTCAACCGTAGCTCGGATCGAAAAACTTTCTACATGAAAGTTGATCAGAAAAACGAGACGAATCTGAACACGCGGTCAAAATGCTTGACCATCACTCCTAACTACCTGAACATGTAACCTTCCCCTCCGGTTCCATATACCGAAATCCGCCTAAACGCCGGGAAAATATCCCAGATATTTCCCGTTTCGTCTGCGACATGTAGCCATGCATTAGGTCATCAATAACGCTGCATAGTGCCATGTCATGCATCTGTGTTGCTTTTGTATGCCTTGATTTATTGTTTCTTCCCCCCCTCTTCTTATCCGATAGCCCCCGAGACTGACGCAGCTCAGGAGACCGACAACACCACAGACGAGCCCTCCTTTGCTGAAGAGCTTCCATGCAAGCAACCCCCTTGACGCATGCCTATATCACCTATTCTTTCTCCCTCCTGCTTGCATTAGAATTGGCTACTGCTGTTGATTAATCCTATTCTGATGCAAAGCCTGTTTTTTTGTAAACTGCTTTTGATACATTACCTGTAATCCTAAATGCTTAGCGTAGGTTGGATGTAACCATCTGTGGCCCCTCTTCCTTGCTCTAGTTGCACCGCTTTAGTACCTGTGCCCCGGTCGGTGTGATCGACGGACTGAGACCATCACATCACCATGCACCCCTAAGTTGCTCGACTCTGTAGAGCTAACATCGAGTGCCGAGGGTGATACCTCTTATCTCACTCCCGACAATGCCTCTGTAGTACAACTAGTCGGTTGTGGGTTAACGAGGGTGATTCCTCTTTCTCCACCTCCGATACAGCTTCTGTCGTGCAACCCCGCAAATGTGAATGCCATCGAGGGTGATTCCTCCGGTTTCACCTTGACGGATACATCGAGTGGGAGTCCAACGAGGGTGATTCCTCGGATTCCTCCTTGATGTGTTGGACACACTGTTACTACTTAATTACTACTGTTACTGGTTAAAGATGGGTCGGCCCCGAGGGGTACCCGCGAGAGATGTGGATTCGGGTTGACCATGAGGGTACCCGAGAGATGAATACGTGGCACGGCCGGGCATTCTTAGCCCTTGCCGTAAGTCCACGAGACGGGGCGACGGGGTCACATGATCTTGAGTCTCTGCTTGTCACCGCACGCTACCAATGCACTAAGGGTTAGGATATGTGATCTGAGTAGGCCTTTGGCCTTTTCGCGCTAACCAGCACGTGGGAATAATATGGGTACTCAGCGTCGTATGTATCAGCCGAAGCTCTTCAGACGTCAGCAGTTGAACGGCGCGCGCCGGGTTGGTCTGGGAAAGCCTGCGCTTGTATTATGGGGGCTAGGACTGCTCACCGGCCGCGTTCGCAACACGCAGGAGTGCAAAGGGCGATGGGCCCAAGACCCCTGAGTGCTTACGATGTGGACCGACGTGCTGGCCTCTCTGTTGAGCCTGGGTAGGGCTACGACGTGTCGATCAGCCGAGGCCGGGCATGGACCGAGTAAGTGTGTCCGGCCAGAGTTAATCGAGCGTGCTGGGTAAGTTGGTGCACCCCTGCAGGGAAGTATATCTATTCGAATAGCCGTGTCCACGGTAACAGGACGCTCGGAAAATATCCCGATCTTCTACAACTAGAAATGGGTTGAATATGATAGCTCCGGGATCGCTTTCTCGTGGGGAGTCGAGGAAGGATCTCTGGGCGAGATTACTACTTGTTGCTACTAGTATACTTATGTACTAATCTACACTCTTCTTCGATAGGCTAGGCCTTCCCCTCTATTCTGGCTTTTCTGCAGTCAAGTCCACATATACAGCCTTCCTTTCATAATGTTGCATACTAGACTAGTTCTGATGAAAGTCTTGCTGAGTACTTTGGATGAGTACTCACGGTTGCTTTGCTTCCCTTTTCCCCATACCCGAATGCTGCGACCAGATGACGGAGCCCCAGAGCCAGTTGCTCCTGCTATCGACGACTACTACCAGTACTACTACCCCCCTGGGTACTACTACTATGAGTTGCCCTCCGATGACCAGGAGTAGTTAGGAGGCACCCAGGTAGGAGGCCTGCGCCTTTCGATCCAGTGTTTTATTTTGCCCCGCCTATTAAGGCATATCTGTTTAACTTTATGTCTGTACTCAGATATCTAATGCTTCCGCTGATGCTTGTATGACATCGAGCTTATGTATTCGAGCCCTCGAGGCCCCTGGCTTGTAATATAAATCTTGTATGACTTTTAATTGTGTTTAGAGTTGTGTTGTGATATCTTCAAGTGAGTCCTTAGGCTTGATCGTGTGCATTTGCGTGTATGATTAGTGCACGATTAAGTCGGGGGCGTCACACCCGGTCTCCCAACTAACACCCTGAGACCGGTAAAATAGAAAACCTATCAAGGACAAACCTTTGCCTTGTGCATTATCCACTTGAGCTAGATGATGATGATCTTGTCCTTCTCAAGTTGGACTACCTTTCTTGATTGCACTGGCTCGATGAAGACTAGTAGATTGCTCTCCCATACTCCACTATGGGTGAGCCTCTCTTCGGCACATCTTCACATGTCCATTGTCACCACAATGGACGGCAAGCTTCAAGCATGTGATCTCTTCGTGATGCTCCACTTGAACTTGCACAACGCAACCTTGATGACGATCACCACTTGATGTCATCCTCCATGGGTTATATGAGATCTTCCTTTTGATGCACGCCCATGGAAACATACCTAACCCCACAAAGAGACTCCAAGCAAATAGATCATGGGTTAGAACACAAAGCGTAATGGATAATGCTTACCATACCATGGGATCACTTGATCCCACTCGGTACATCTTCGACGCTTTGTGTGTTGATCAACTTGAATCACTCTTTGACTTAGTCTTGATCAACCTTGTATCTTATCTTCTCTCTTCATAAAGATGATGTCTTGAAGATAAACATGAATGTTCATACAATCTTCTTCTTCAAGACATGCTTGCAATAGGCTCAACTCTCACATGACCAATCTTTGGATAACTCCATGAATAACATCTTGGTCAACACATAATCTCCTTCATTTAACCTTGAAACCAACATATGGTCTTCAAGCATTGCCTATGGACAACCCCTTCAAATAAAACTCAAGGCAACCATTAGTCCATAGGGATTGTCATCAATTACCAAAACCAAACATGGGGGCACCATGCTCTTTCACCTCCATGTTCATAGGGCTGGCACACCATGTCCCAATTCACTTTGCATTTCACACCGGTGGTCTTGTCCAATCCGGACCTAAGAAAAGCCCATTCAAGCTTGTTGGTGTTGTGTAGGGTGCTCGACGGAACAATGATAGGGGTAATCTAGTACAGTATTTGGGAGGATAGAACCGACTTGATGAGAGTGGTGCGGCCAATAGCGGTGATGTTTCCACCATGCCAAGGAGTAAGCTTTGCCACAACCATGTCTTCAAGGAATTGAAAGTCCACCCTTTTTAATTGCCGCACCGAGAGAGGTAACCCCAACACTAGTAGAAAACAGGGCTTTGGTCTAGGCCAGATAAGAGCATCAGTCCCGGTTCTGTTATGAACCGGGACCAATGGGTGCATCAGTCCCGGTTCGTGCGGCCAGGGCGCCGGCCGGGCCACGGCAGGCACCAGTCCCGGTTCGTCTGACCCCTTTGGTCCCGGTTCCAGACACGAACCGGGACTAAAGGGCCTTGCTCCTGGCGCAGCCCCTTTAGTCCCGGTTGGTGGCTAGAACCGGGACTAAATGTGTGTCTTCTGTCCCGGTTCTAGCCACGAACCGGGACTAAAGAAATGCCTATATATATGCTCTCCCCTGCCCGCTCACTCCTCTGTTTTTTGGCCGGCCGGTGTGGGAGGTGTGTGCTGCTCTGCTCTCACCTCCTATGCACATGAGGTGTTCGATGAAATGCCCGAGTCACACTTAAGCTTTTTCCTCTCCAAGCTCGACCTCCAAGCTCCATTTTCCCCAAGATTTGTCTAGGTTTGGCGGTGCACCATTGTCCCCGTCCCCGTCCTCACCGCCATCGATCGCCCGTGCCGATCTCGTCGCCGGCACCACCGTGGTGAGCCTCTTGTTCTTATCTTCTTTTTAAAAGAAAAAAAATTCTTACTTGTATGATTTAGATAGATACTTGTATAATTTTCTTACTTTTATTATTGTTTGTTATTATATAGTGCCATGACTTTGGTATCCGCCCCCGTCGGCCCTCGTCCTGTCTATGATTCGGATGTGGTATATTATCTTTTATTATGGTTTGTTTCATTTAGTGTTTATGACAATTATGCCGACCAATGTGACATAGATGTTTTTATCTAGGAGGTATGTGAACCGGAAATTCCAACCGACCCTCTTGTCGAGAGGTTAAATTTAGTTGAAAAATAAAACAATTACTTGAAGAAAAAATTGAAAAGAATTGAGCAGGAGAAGATGGAATTGGAGTTGCATGTTGTCGATGACGTCGATGATCACAAGATCAAGATGGATGCAATGCGCTTGAAGATTAGAAAGATTAGAAAATATGCCATTCATAATGAGGCTTGGTATCATTATGCCGTTGGATCAATTGTTACCTTAGTTGCGATTATGATCGCATTTGTTGTTGCATTTAAATGTTTTTCATAGTTTCAATGTATGTTTTAATTAGATGCTCTAGAGAGCTATATGTTGTTCTATGAGAACTATATATGTATGAACTCTATGAATTTATTTTTTCAGTAATAACATTTGATCACTACTGTACTTTGGTTTTAATGTGATGATGAACTTGTATTAATTTGGTCACTTCTCTATTCATGATGTTCTGTAATGGTTTTTGATAGACTTAATTATATAATGCACGCAGATGAACCGGCAATGGATGTACGGTGACCGACGCACCTCCGAGTATCTTGAGGGCCTGCATAAATTTCTCGAAGTGGCTGAGGCAAACAAGCATAATGGTTTTATGTATTGTCCATGCCCTGTCTGTGAGAATACGAAGGATTACTCTAAATTGAAAACCCTTCACGTCCACCTGCTTGAGAAGGGTTTCATGCCACACTATAATGTTTGGACCAAGCACGGAGAAAGAGGGGATATGATGGAAGACAACGAAGAAGAAGAGGATGATGACAACTATCCCCATGAATACGGTGATACTGCAATGGGGGAAGCTAAAGATCAAGAGGAACCAGACGATGTGCCCGATGATGATCTTCGCCGGGTCATTGTTGATGCAAAGAGACAATGCCAAAGTGAAAGGGAGAAGTTGAAGTTCGATCGCATGTTAGAGGATCACAAAAAAGGGTTGTACCCAAATTGCGAAGATGACAACACAAAGCTCGGTACCACACTGGAATTGCTGCAATGGAAGGCAGACAATGGTGTATCTGACAACGGATTTGGGAATCTACTGAAAATAATGAAGAAGAAGCTTCCAAAGGATAACGAATTGCCCGACTGTACGTACGAAGCAAAGAAGGTTCTATGCCCTCTAGGATTGGAGGGGCAGAAGATACATGCATGCCCTAATGACTGCATCCTCTACCGCGGTGAGTACGAGGATTTGAACGCATGCCCGGTATGCGGTGCATTGCGGTATAAGATCAGACGAGATGACCCTGGTGATGTTGAGGGCGAGCGCCCCAGGAAGAGGGTTCCTGCCAAGGTGATGTGGTATGCTCCTATAATACCACGGTTGAAACGTCTGTTCAGAAACAAAGAGCATGCCAAGTTGATGCGATGGCACAAAGAAGACCGTAAGAAAGACGGGAAGTTGAGAGCACCTGCTGACGGGTCGCAGTGGAGAAAAATCGAGAGAAGGTGGGGGGACTTTGCAGGTGACGCAAGGAACGTATGGTTTGGGTTAAGCGGAGATGGCATTAATCCTTTTGGGGAGCAGAGCAGCAATCATAGCAACTGGCCCGTGACTCTATGTATCTATAACCTTCCTCCTTGGTTGTGCATGAAGCGGAAGTTCATTATGATGCCAGTGCTCATCCAAGGACCTAAGCAACCCGGCAACGACATTGATGTGTACCTAAGGCCATTAGTTGAACAACTTTTACAGCTATGGAATGGAAAAGGTGTACGTGTGTGGGATGAGCACAAACAGCAGGAATTTGACCTACATGCGTTGCTGTTTGTAACCATCAATGATTGGCCTGCTCTCAGTAACCTTTCAGGACCGACAAACAAGGGATACCACGCATGCACGCACTGTTTAGATGACACCGAAAGTATATATTTGGAGAAATGCAGGAAGAATGTGTACCTGGGACATCGTCGATTTCTTCCGACCAACCATCAATGTCGAAAGAAAGGCAAGCATTTCAAAGGTGAGGCAGATCACCGGAAGAATCCCGCCCTCCATACTAGTGATCACATACTTGATATGGTCAAGGATTTACATGTAATATTTGGAAAGGGTCCTGGCGGACAATCTATTCCGAATGACGCTGAGGGACGCGCACCCATGTGGAAGAAGAAATCTATATTTTGGGACCTACCCTATTGGAAAGACCTAGAGGTCCGCTCTGCAATCGACGTGATGCACGTGATGAAGAATCTTTGCGTGAACCTGCTAGGCTTCTTGGGCGTGTATGGGAAGAAAAAAGATACACCGGAGGCACGGGAGGGCCAGCAACGTGTGCACGAAAAAGACGGCATGCATCCAAAGCAGTATGAAGGTCCTGCCAGCTACGCTCTTACCAAAGAAGAGATGGAAATTTTCTTTGAATGCCTACTCAGTATGAAGGTCCCGTCTGGCTTCTCGTCGAATATAAAGGGAATAATAAATATGGTAGAGAAAAAGTTCCAGAACCTAAAGTCTCATGACCGCCACGTGATTATGACGCAACTGCTTCCGGTTGCATTGAGGGGGCTTCTACCGGAAAACGTTCGATTAGCCATTGTGACGCTATGTGCATTCCTCAATGCAATCTCTCAGAAGGTAATCGATCCAGATATCCTACCAAGGTTAAAGAATGATTTGGTGCAATGTCTTGTCAGTTTCGAGCTGGTATTCCCACCATCCTTCTTCAATATCATGACGCATGTCCTAGTTCATCTAGTCGACGAGATTGCCATTCTGGGTCCTGTATTTCTACACAATATGTTCCTCTTTGAGAGGTTCATGGGAGTCTTAAAGAAATATGTTCGTAACCGTGCTAGGCCAGAAGGAAGCATCTCCATGGGCCATCAAACAGAGGAGGTCATTGGGTTTTGTGTTGACTTTATTCCTGACCTTAAGCCGATTGGTCTCCCTCAATCGCGGTATGAGGGGAGACTGACTGGAAAAGGCACGCTAGGAGCGGATGCAATAATATGTAGGGACGGGCATTCTTGGGTTCAAGCACACTACACAGTTCTACAGAATTCTACCTTGGTGACCCCGTATGTCAATGAACACAAGAATTTTCTGCGCTCCAAACACCCGGAGCAGTCTGACGACTGGATTACATGTGAACACATCAGGACTTTCGGTAGTTGGTTGCAAACACTTCTCATGGGTAACAACATTGTTGGAGATGAGCTGTACTCGTTGGCCAGGGGAGCATCTTCGACTGTATTGACATACCAAGGGTACGAGATAAATGGGAATACATTTTACACGATCGCCCAAGATCAAAATAGCACCAACCAAAACAGTGGTGTCCGCTTTGATGGAGCAACCAACAGGGGAAAGGACACATATTATGGTTACATAGTGGACATATGGGAACTTGACTATGGACATGATTTTAAGGTCCCTTTGTTTCGGTGCAAATGGGTCAATCTGTCAGGAGGCGGGGTACAGGTAGACCCGCAGTACGGAATGACAACAGTGGATCTCAACAATCTTGGGTACACAGACGAACCATTCGTCCTAGCCAATGATGTGGCAAAGGTTTTCTATGTGAAGGACATGTCTACCAAACCGAGAAAAAGAAAAGATAAGGAAGCGAATACATCATACAATGAGCCAAAGCGCCACATAGTTCTTTCAGGGAAAAGAGACATCGTGGGAGTGGAGGGCAAGAGAGACATGTCTGAAGATTATGAAAAGTTTCATGAAATTCCTCCCTTCAAAGTGAAGGCTGACCCAAGCACCCTGTTAAACGATGAAGATTATCCATGGTTACGTCGCAATAAGCAAGGGAAACACACGAAGAAAAAGTGAAGACTTTCTCTCCACAACTATTCTGATGATGGCTTTGATCTAGAATATCACTGCAGTTACATGCCAAGAAATGAAATGCCTTTTGTAACATATGAGTTTTCGTCTGAAACCGTGATACTTCGAAAGAGATTGTCCATTTTGTACACGAAGTGCATCCATTTTTTGCCGTAACCCTCTCAACTTTTTAGCACATGCTATGTGGGTGAAATGATGATACCATGCCAACTTTCAACCTTTTCAGAGTTCATTTGTACTGCTTTCCAATTTCAGGGTCATTTAGCTAAAAAAAAATCAGTAAATGCATGAAAAATAGCAAATGAAGTCAGAAAGGGTTGAAAATTGATGATGTGGCTTTGAATGGTGCATGTTGAATGCACAAAAAGTCTGGAGTTGAAATAAGTTAAAAAAAATGAAATGCCTTTGTAACATATGAG
This sequence comes from Elymus sibiricus, assembly GCA_039707655.1. NCBI lineage: Eukaryota > Viridiplantae > Streptophyta > Magnoliopsida > Poales > Poaceae > Elymus > Elymus sibiricus. Next base: position 16,746,989 of record CM077672.1, on the reverse strand, counting down.
TTTTCGTCCGAAACCCTGATACTTCGAAAGAGATTGTCCATTTTGTACACGAAGTGCATCCATTTTTTGCCATAACCCTCTCAACTTTTTAGCACATGCTATGTGGGTGAAATGATGATACCATGCCAACTTTCAATCTTTTCAGAGTTCATTTGTACTGCTTTTCAATTTCAGGGTCATTTAGCTAAAATAAATCAGTAAATGCATGAAAAATAGCAAATGAAGTCAGAAAGGGTTGAAAATTGATGATGTGGCTTTGAATGGTGCATGTTGAATGCACAAAAAGTCTGGAGTTGAAATAAGTTAAAAAAAATGAAATGCCTTTGTAACATATGAGTTTTCGTCCGAAACCCTGATACTTCGAAAGAGATTGTCCATTTTGTACACGAAGTGCATCCATTTTTTGCCGTAACCCTCTCAACTTTTTAGCACATGCTATGTGGGTGAAATGATGATACCATGCCAACTTTCAATCTTTTCAGAGTTCATTTGTACTGCTTTTCAATTTCAGGGTCATTTAGCTAAAATAAATCAGTAAATGCATGAAAAATAGCAAATGAAGTCAGAAAGGGTTGAAAATTGATGATGTGGCTTTGAATGGTGCATGTTGATCACACAAAAAGTCTGGAGTTGAAATAAGTTAAAAAAAATGAAATGCCTTTGTAACATATGAGTTTTCGTCCGAAACCCTGATACTTCGAAAGAGATTGTCCATTTTGTACACGAAGTGCATCCATTTTTTGCCGTAACCCTCTCAACTTTTTAGCACATGCTATGTGGGTGAAATGATGATACCATGCCAACTTTCAATCTTTTCAGAGTTCATTTGTACTGCTTTTCAATTTCAGGGTCATTTAGCTAAAAAAAATCAGTAAATGCATGAAAAATAGCAAATGAAGTCAGAAAGGGTTGAAAATTGATGATGTGGCTTTGAATGGTGCATGTTGATCACACAAAAAGTCTGGAGTTGAAATAAGTTAAAAAAAATGAAATGCCTTTGTAACATATGAGTTTTCGTCCGAAACCCTGATACTTCGAAAGAGATTGTCCATTTTGTACACGAAGTGCATCCAGTTTTTGTCGTAACCCTCTCAACTTTTTAGCACATGCTATGTGGGTGAAATTATGATACCATGCCAAGTTTCAACCTTTTCAGAGTTCATTTGTAGTGCTTGTCAATTTTAGGGTCATTTAGCTCAAAATAAATCATTATATGCATGAAAAATAGCAAATGAAGTCACAAAAGGATTGAAAATTGATGATGTGGCTTTGAATGGTGCATTTTGAACGATGAAAATAATCAAAGTATTTTTTGTTAAAAACTTTAATAGCAAAAAGAATTTTCATAAAGTATTTTTGTTATAAACTTTAATAGCAAACTAAAATAACATAAAAAAAATAAAAAAATGCAGCTTTTATAAAACTCTAATAGCAAAAAGAATGAACTAAAAAGAATCAATTAAAATATTTTGTTATGATCAACTAAAACAAAAGTATAATATTCTTCAATAGCAAAAAGAATCAACTAAAAAGCTTTTATAAACCTCTAGTTATTATCAAAATAATATTAACTTAAAATTATATAAAATTTATGCAACTAAAATTATCAAAGTATTTTTTGTTTAAAACATTAATAGCAAAAAGATTTTTCATAAAGTATTTTTTGTTAAAAACTTTAATAGCAAACGAAAATAACATAAAAAATAAAAAAAATGCCGCCTACAAGGCCACCACGGCCTGCATACGACTAGAAACCCATCTTTACATGGGCCAGGATGCAGGCCCGCGGGCCCAGCAGACTCAACAGGGCAGTGACAAAGGTTAGGCATGTACTGCCTGCAATAGAGAGGAGCTCGACAGCTCAGTCGCAGCGGGGCTTATAAACCGGTGCTGGCGCCTCTCGACTAGCGAGGTGGGACTAAACATTTTGCCGCGGCAGCACAGCCCTTTAGTCCTGGTTGGTGGCTCCAACCGGGACTAAAGGCACCCCTTTCGTCCCGGTTCGTTCCACCAACCGGGACTAAAGGTCTCTGCTTCCCGCGCTTCGGGCTGCTGAAATTGACCTTTAGTCCCGGTTGGTGTCTCCAACCGGGACGAAAGGGGTGCCTTTAGTCCCGGTTGGAGCCACCAACCGGGACTAAAGGGTTGGGTATATAAGCCAACAGTTACGAAATTTTCAGAGTTCGTCTGCAGTTTCCCCCGACGACGCCGAAGAGCACCTCGACGCCGCCAGGCTGCCCTGACGCCGTCCCCCGCTCCCCTCGCCGCGCCCTGCCCCGACGCCGTCGCCGCGCCCCTGCCCCGCCATCGCCGCCCCCGAGCCCACGCGCTCTTGCTCCTCGTCGCCGCCCCCGCCGTCGCCGTTGCCGTCGCCGCCCCCGAGCCCGCGCGTTCTCCCTCCTCCCCGAGCCCTCGCCGCCCCCGCTGTGAGCCGCCGCCGCCCCGGCCCGCGCTATCCATTTTTTTGTTTATTAATTATGTTTATATATGTATGTATATGTAGATGCTTAGTGTATATATAATGTAGATGTATATGTATGTATGTATGGATGGATGTATATAGAAAATATTGATATGATGAATTTTTTTTGTTCATAGAATTAATATCAAGTGGCACTTTTCAAACAAAGTTTTGAGCAAGCTAATGGACTCTAGCAGAGAATCAATTGATACTATCTTGTAAATCACAGTCGAGTGATCAATATTGATATAAGGCACTAACCCATAGGATGTACAGAACAATACTTGTAGCCTTTGGAAAACAGCTAAGTGATGTTTAAAGCTGAGGAATTCTCGGACTTAGCATAATTCCAGGAATTTTCAGGATATTGGTAAAACTTTAGAAATTCGTAGAAAATTAGCCGTAACTCCGATGAAAATAATTGATATATGAAAACCGATCAGAATAATATGACGAATCCGAATATGCCCAGCGTTCGTCTATCACAAGCAGCTAGCATAGCGAACCTGGAGCCGTCCCCCTCCGTTTCATTTGTCCGAAAATGTAGACTTCGGGAAAACATTCCCGGATGTTATCCCCCTTCACCTATATCGTGTAGTGCCGCGTTAGAACACCCCTAACTCTCTGGGGAATTCAACATATCCTCGATAACTTCAACATGAGGGGGGGGGGGTTCGCAAGTATCCTCGACGACCATGAGAGAGGCGGTCCGCAAAGTATCCTCTCTCGAAAGATAGGACGACTCATCAGACATGAGGGGGGAGGAGTCCTCGACGATCGTCTGAAACTGACTGTTATAAAACTTGTCAACTTTGCATGATGTTTGCCACTAATCCATTGCTCATATGCATATGATTCCTTGTTGTGATATTAAGTCCATGTTTGCCACTAATCCATCTCTCATGGTTGTATATTGCCATGTTGTAATGTTTGCAGAACCTATGGACAGAGACTTAGAAAAAGAAGAGTTGTTGGGGGATATAATCCTTCAAGGAGGTGATATCACCTTGTCGTTTCTCAACCACACCGATGGTGAGGAAGGAGATCATGACGGCTCCGGTGATCCAACAATGGAGGAGGAAGGAGATCATGACGGCTCCGGTGATCCAACAATAGAGGAGGAAGGAGATCATGACGGCTCCGGTGACCGAACGGAGGAGGGAGCCTTAACTATTGCAAAGTCCGGCGAGGTGTATATACATATATTAATTAAGCCTCTGCTGACTTGATGCATTAATTGTTTTGTATGTACATATATTAATGCTTCTTTCTTCTTTTAATTAGCCCTCCGGATCGAGCCAAACTTCCATAAGGAGACGAGGCCCGAAGAAAAGGTTGCGCCAGGATGAAAGGTTCACGATCGAAGAAGTCGGTTGAGATGGCCAACCGATTGCTCCCAAGCGGAGCAGGGCCACATTTATACATCAGTGCAGAGTGGTTGTTAGGGACAGGGTCCCGATCAGCATCCAAGAATGGAATAAGAAGAAGGACCCTGAAGTTTCTTATGTCCAGGATAGACAGAAAGATGATCTTTGGACCTCGCTGATGACGAATTTCAGCCTACCGCCAGAGGCGGATCCGAATAAGGTCAAGGCATTTGCTCTTAAGAAGATGGCAGAACTATTCAAGAACTAGAAGAAAGATTTGAACAAAAAGTTTGTCGAGAAAGACAAGACTCCAGAATTCACCGGTCCATATGAGAAGATAAAAGATCACTGGCCCGCATTTGTGGCCTACAAGAAATTGGACAAGGGCAAGCAAAGGTCAGTGACAAATAAGCTAAATGCTGCAAAGAAGAAGTATCACCATGTTATGGGGTCAGGTGGCTACAGCAAAGCCCGGCCGTTGTGGGACACAGCTGAGCAAGACCTGCTTGCTAAAGGGGTCCAACCAGCGACATTGCACTGGCCAGATCGGTCAAGGACTTGGTTCTTCGGGGTTGGGGGAACTTTGGACCCAGACACAGGGGAGTGTGTTTGGACGAAAGCTCAACTTGCAATACCCGTCAAGAAGCTTGAGGCGGCAATCCAGGCAGCGCAGGAAGGGACGTTCATTCCCGACAGAGAGAAGGACGAGCTGACAGAGGCCCTCGGGAATCCTGAACACCCTGGACGAACACGAGGCACATCAGGCTCCGTTCCGTGGGTGCATGGGTTTCCCGACAGCGGTGGTTATAGAAGCCGAGAGAGAAAGAAGAAAGAGGAAGCAAGCGAAATGCAGAAGCTCAGTGCAAGATTAGTGAAACTAGAGGAACTTGAGAGCCAGCGAGCTACCGGCCAACCATCTCAGCGGCACGAAGATCCTTCCTTCGACACTGCCCCAGAAGCTACCCCACCATCTCAGCGGAGAAGCAGCGTGGCTTCCACGGAGCTCGTTCAGCCTGATTTCACGGCTCCTCGCTACCCCGTGGATAGTATCACGGAGGCTAAACATTGTGTGCTAATGGTGAAATGCCAGAACCTGACCTTGAAGGCGGCGGTCGGCTCTGTTTTACCTCCTCGAGCTGAGGGAACTTTCCATTGCCGTCCGATTCCACATGGCTATGCTATTGTCATGGTGGATGAAATAATGGAGGGATTTGAGGGGCTGGACCTTGACTACCCTACAGGTGAAGGGGATAATCTTCTGGAAAATGCCTTAAGGAGTACCTGTCTATGGAGAAAGGAGAACATCAAGCTTCCAAACTGGACGCCGCCTCAGCAGACGCAGCCGGATGAGGCCCCTCAGCAGACTCCTCATAGTCCAGCTCAGCCGGATGAGGCCCCTCAGTAGACTCAGCCGGATGAGGGCCCTCAGCAGAGTCCTCTTCCGCCTCAGCTGTCTCCGGCGCGTCAGCGGATTCCGCCTCCTCCTCCACCTCTTCCGGCGCGTCAGCGGACTCCGCCGCCTTAGCAACAGCGGAAGAGAGCCGCCGCCGCTCCGGCGGCTAGCAGTACAAAAGGCGGGAAGAAATTCAAATTTGGTCCAAGCCTCAGGGTTCCTCCAAAGTTACTATATGAGAGGACTGACAAGGAAACCGATGACATCGTGAAAGCCGAACTGCAGGCCCATTTTGAACCGAAACGTCCACCTCCGAAGGAAACAATAGATCCGGTGAAAGCGAAGCGCACTCTGGATGCCCTTAAGCGACCACCACCGCCTCCGCCGCAATCCAACTATGACCGCTGTATTGAAAAGACATATGATGAAGCGCGACGGTCGGGAAGTACTGCCAGTGCTTCAAGACGAAGAAGTGGGAAAACAATTCCCCAGCTCGGCGATCTTTAGATACGAGCACGGGATCTAGCGATATCGCTAATCATCCAGGGCTACTGCCCGGTACCACTCTTGTTGATTACGTGGGCGATAATGTACAGTTTGAAACGGCTGAGGTAGTAGAGATCTTTAGATACGAGCACGGGAAGCCTCTCGTCAAACCTGATCATCCTCCTCTAACAACGATGATGCGAAGATTGCATGAGTGGTACTTGGAAAGCTACAGGAAGAATGGGTCCGATAGTTTGATGGTGAGAATTAAAGATGAGCACGACCTCATTGGAGTCGACCTGATGCCTGTTGAATTTGTGGAGTTATTTCAGTTATTCAATCAAGAGGCCCTCGACAAACAACTCATGACTTGCTACTGTCTGTAAGTATTACTTCTGTAATTAAGTCTCTAGCTCAGCTCGTTCATTGCATGTATATATAATTATCCTCACTATATTATGCAGATTGAAGATCGTCGAATGCCCAAAAAGACAAATCTATGACATTGGGTTCATTAGCGCAAATACCGTAAATGAATGGGCGGTACAAAATAGAGTTAAAGATACCGAGGAAAACTTGCTAAAAGCGTTCCTTCGACATCAAAACAAAGGGAAAATACTCTTTCCTTACAACTTCAAGTGAGTGTTACTGTCTTGTGCATATTCGGTTTCGCTTACTCGAGGTTAAGTACTGTAATTGATGAGTTATGCGTATGCAGGTTCCATTATATTCTGCTATCCATTAAGCTTGACGGGGGAGTAGTAACTGTCTTAGACTCGAGACGTAAAGATCCCAAGGATTATGCGGACATGACTGCAATGCTCCAGAAGTAAGTTCAATCAATACCGGGACCATATCGGCAACTTTCGTTCATTTCCTGATATCAAGTAATCATTTTCTTTGCCTGGCAGGGTTTGGAAACAATTCACCGGAAAGGTTCCGGGTCTGAAGAACGAGCTGCGATTTACACACCGCAAAGTAAGTAGTACTAGCTAGTTCCGCGCATCTCTCGTTGATTCTAGTTTCAATACCATTATCATGCTTGATTATCATTTTGATTGAACTCTATTCTCGTAAAGTGCTCGTGGCAGGCACCCGGGAATAATTTATGTCGATACTATGTTTGCGAGTTCATTCACCAGGAGACCTCTGAGCGGGGCTTCTTGTCTGACAAACAATTTGAAGTACGTAAACAATATTCACAATTTTATTTTATTACCATCAATTGTGTTGAGTTTCATTCATATATATGTATTGACCCCCTTCTTTAAATTAGATCTGGCAGATGCGGGATGAACTCCTACCACATGATCGCATACGAGCAATTCAAGCCGCACCGTGTGTGCCACTTGGCCTCGCTTATCATGTAATATGTGAACCTATGTATCCGCTAAGAAATCAATAAAGCGGCTGTTTCTGTACCAAGTTGTTGTGTATTGCCAGAAGACTTGATCTCTGGGCTGGCAATGCAAGGTAAACCGGTTGCTCTGAGCCGGGGTGCCACAGTTAATTAGTGTTTAGTCTAAATTTTTAGTAGTTAGGGTTTGATTAGCACGTGTCACCGGTAGAAATAACTATCAGGCATCTAAAAAAACATAGCGGCCAACTAGTATTTACAGATCGGGTATTTCGGTGCATTCAGTTTCTCTTATTTGGAAATCGATTCAAAATTAAACTCCGAATAATGTCTGATTTCCTACCCAAACCGAATTACAAACCACATAGATAAATTGGAGGGTAGAGTACATATATTATGGGAATGTGATTGATGGCTATTTTGTAATTGTCTGGCAGGTGAAATGCCTGAATCGGTGAATTTGACTGTTTACTATGGCCCTGGAAATGCCCGATATAATGAGTTGGGGGTTGATCTTAGTGAGTACATATCTTGCCAGATGACACTTTCAAACCCAGAAAGATTGGACATTAGGCAGTTGAAGTACTAGTTGACAACAAGTTTTGGGCTGGATCTTGATGTGTGCTCCATCAGTATTCATGCATTGTGGACCAAATCTTGTAAAAACGTATTGTGGGAGTTGACTCTGATAGATAGGAGCCAGAAGTGGTTGGCCTTGTTAAGGCGTTGCAGAGATCCATGGATCCACCCATATGCCCTGGTGCAACCTGTGGCAAAGGAGGAGAATACCATGGAAGTCGGCGGGGGTATGAACCCGGCTAGCGCAGTCAACCAGCTAATGAGATTGATCTATCAGGGTCACAACTAGTGGATGTGGATGTTAGCCATCCCTAGGAAGAGTCAGATTATGTGTCATACAATTTCGGTGGTCATGAAGCAGGCCAGAGTAGTCAGTCGATAGTATTTGCTGGTAGTGGTTTTGCTGATGGGGATGAGGGAGGGGAGGAAATGCAGAGGGTGATGGAAGAGGAGGACGAGGATGGATTGGCGGAGGATCTGGATTCTGACAATTTTGAGGAAGAAGTGGAGGTGCCGATTCCTTCTTCATGGGATCAGGACAATTCGACCAGCCTTACGGTCAATGATGGACATGAGACTCCATGGCAGTATCATCTGAACCAAGTCCAGATAGGGGCTATGTACGATACAAAGAAAAAATTGAAGAATGCGGTGACAAAGTGGGCTATGTCTACGCAGAGGGTTTTCCGCACACACATATCAAGTCGAACAAACTATACCGTGAAATGTGTTGAAACTGGTTGTCCTGGGAAGGTGGACGGGCACGTGCCCAAGTGGACCATCCACTGGGTTGTCACTGATGTCGTCCCACATAATTGTGTGAGGAAAAACCTTCTGGTGAATCATCCAAACCTTACTTCAACCCTCATTGCGCAACTCATGTATACTGAGATAGTGCAGAAAAAGACATGGAAGCAAAACACATCCAGACAGCAGTGAAGGTCAGATGGAACTATGACATTCCTTATGGGAAGGCTTGGAGGGCTAAGTAGAAGGGTATGGAGGAAAGGTTTGGTACGTTCATAGACTCATATGATAATGTTGTCCGTCTCCTTCACAGATTGAAGGAGAGGAATCCCGTCACTTATGTTGACGTACAACACATGTTCCTGCCTAGTGTACCAGGTTTTAAGGTGTTGAAGTGAGTATTCTTCTCTTGTGCTATCTGCATCGAAGCTTTCCGGCATTGTATTCCCGTGATGTGTGTGGATGGTACATTCCTAACCGGTCAGTACAAAGGGTAGATCCTTACTGCTATTGGTGTGGATGGGAACGGTCAAATCATCCCACTTGCTATGGCATTTGTGGAGGGTCAGAACTTTCCGAGCTGGGTATGGTTCTTCAGGCAACTGAAAATTGACATCATGAAGGACCGACCAAATGTGTGTGTCCTTCATGATAGGCATGCTGGTATATTGAAGGTCGTCAAGACACTGAGGGATCCAACAAAAGACGAACCAACACCTTGGAAGGACTTGCAGAGCCGGTGGTGCATGCGCCATCTTGGGGCTAATTTTTTCTCGCAGTTCAAGAACAAGCGGTTGATGAACTTGTTCAAAAAATTTTGCAACCAAAACCAGCAGGGCAAATACAATTTTATATGGTCAAAACTAGATGAGTTTACTAAGAAGCAGGTATGTGCCAGGAAGAAATGGAAGCCGATCAGGTAGCATTAGCAACAGTCATCGCGGAGCTAGAGCAACCACAAGGTCTTTGTGACTTGCAAGCAATTGACCATCCGGGGACTAAGAGAAAGAAGCGGAGGGCAATAAAGGATTTTTCTGAGTGGATACAGAAAGAGCCTCCCATGAATTGGTCTTTGCTGCATGACACCCATGGAGCTAGGTATGGCATCATGACAGCAAACCTTGCAGAGGTGTATAAGTTTGTTCTCAGAGGGAATAGAGCATTGCCACTCACAGCTATTGTGGAGACTGTATTCCATGGCACATTGAGATATTTCAAAGGAAGGTATGAGTCAGCAAAGAAGCATATTGCAGACCCAACACACCTTATTGTAGAAGTGTCATGGAGTACATGGCGAACAAGATGGAAAAAGCAAATAAGCACACTGTCAGACTCATCGGTAATCAAGAAAGGAGATATGAGGTACATCTACCTACCGATGGTTTTGGTTCTGCAAATGAGTTGAAGACGCACGAGGTAAGAATTGGAATGGAATTCTGGCCAACGTGTGAGTGTACATGCAACAAACCAAAGCTGCCGCACTTGCCTTGCTCACATGTGCTGGCTGCCTATGGCCAGATTCAGTTGGACGCCATCTCCTTCGTGTCCCCATACTATTTAAAAGAGGCAGTGCTCAACAATGCACCGGTGAGATGACAGGGTTTAGAGTCGTCAGCAATTTTAACAAGGTAAACGACGGTGAGAGAGTATACATACTGGATCCAGGTCTGAGGCGAACACGTAGGGGTAGACGTAAGGTATGTCGCATTCGCAACGATATGGACCAATCTGAAGCTGGTGGAGCAGCCAGACAATGTTTGCTATGCACGGCTCATGGGCATAGGATGAAATATTGTCCCGACCTCAAGAAAGATGGTGCTTCCACATCGGTAGGTAGAACAACAGGTGCTTCCACATCGGCGAGTGCGACAACAGGAGCAAGGGGCGGACATGCTCGAGGCAGTCGAGGTCGAAGGGGAGGAAGAGGAATAAATAACTCACAAGCTATATAATATGTGAGGCCTACACGATACTTATTTTTATGTGTCGGACTATGTTTTAATTTGTAATATGTGAGGACTACGTGATACCTGTTATTAGGTATCAGACTATGTTTTAATTTGTAATATGTGAGGACTACGTGATACTTATTATTATGTGTCGGACTATGTTTTAATTTGTAATATCTGACGGACTATGTGATACTTATTATTATGTGTCGGACTTTGTTTTAATTTGGAATATATTAGCAATGTGTGGTAGACTATGTCAATTGCAGATATTTCTTCATATCCGTTGCTTGATCGTACGATTGATAGAGTTCACCGGGCCTCACTTATCAAAGGCGGCAGGAAGTTAGATGTGTTGATCACTCGCACCCCAAAGTCTAACTGGATGATACACCCTTTACGGGTTAATAGGTATGTGTACATATAATGACTTACATGTCTGACATACTTTTGGTACCCGCTAACTATATAATACATTCTCTTAATTTTGCAGGCTGATTTGGGCTGGACTTCTACCCTTGGCACGGTTGGTTGAGGGCACCTAGGCAGATTGGGTTGAACATCCGACCTTGGATGAGGATGGTGAACCAATGGAGCAACACAAGAGGCAAGTCAGATGTTTCAAATATGATATCACTGCTTACCTACTTAGTAGATAGATCGAGACCAGAGACACATACGTTTCACTTTCCCTGGGGAGAGATGGCTCCTACTCTACAGGATGTGTCTTACTTGTCGGGACTACCTTTGGCTGGTGCCGCCATAGGTCCTTTGGAGGCAGAACCTGGCTGGCTGCCAATGATGCAGGAACGCTTCCTCACTGCTGTTTCGACTGCTAGGGTCTTAGACGAAGATGATGGGGAACGTTGCATGGAAAACAAAAAAAATTCTTATGGATTCACCCAAAATTTAATCTAAAAGATGCTAGCAACGAGAGGGAGTGTGCCTACATACCCTTGTAGACCGATAGCGGAAACGTTCAATGAACGTGGTTGATGTAGTCGTACTCTTCACGATCCAATCCGATCGAGCGCCGCACGAACGGCACCTCCGAGTTATGCACACGTACAGCTCAGTGACGTCTCCTCCTTCTTGATCTAGCAAGCAAGAGGAGAGGTAGATTGGATCTAGGCCAGCACGACGGTGTGGTGGTGGTGGTGGAGGAATTTTCGCAGGGCTTTGCCAAGCTGCTGCGGTGGAGGAAGTAGAGGGAGAGAGCGAGGGCGGCGGCCAGGTGGTGGGATGGTGCGCCCAGTCCCTCCCCGCCCTTTATATAGGGGTGAGGGGGTGCGTCCAGCCCTGGCCCCCCTCCAAGCCAAGGAAGCGGATGCCCCCCTTCCAAACCCCTTCCAAGCCAAGGGGGCAAATGGCCCCTCCAAGCCAGGGGGCGGCGCCCCCCCCTCCAAGCCAAGGGGGGCGGATGCCCCCCTCCAAGCCAAGGAGTGGATCCCGCCCCTCCCCAGCCGCACGGGCCCTTGGGGGGTTGGTGCGCCTGGCCCATTGTGGCGCCCCGCCTGAATACCACTGTAGTCACACGGTCACCGCACATACCAGCCCAGGAGATCACTCCGGCATGCGCTTTTACAACAAGTATCATGAACATAGACATATCTATTAATGGATGTATATAAGTCTTACATGATATTTTACAAGGGTGATGGCAGCGGAAAAGCTCTATCTAAGGCAGGATGGTCTTGGTGCGGCTTCAATCCACAGGGATCTGACTGGGTTACTCTTCTAGCCCTCGAACACTCCGGCTCCTCGCTAGCGGACGTTGGATCCTTAGGTGAACCTGGCCACATTGAAGGCCGCAGAGTACTTTTGAATGTACTCGCAAGCAAACCAAACCAACATATACACCAAGCAAAGCAATCCATGGCATTCGAGCATGCACTTGTTATCTCAACAGTATTGACTATCATGTTATGACAGAATTATCTAGCAAGATTAGTCATCTAGCAGCATTAATCATCATATCATAGCAGGATTATCAGCAAAATAACTACTGAAGTAAATACGGTAAAGTAAAGTATATCCAGTAAATAATCCATACTCCGAATATTCTCACGATCCCAATCCGATCCAAACTTTGCGGTCACTCGACTGCACATCTCATAGTCCTCGTATGGCTAACATTCTGGCTAACATTCATACCTCTGACATCATCTGATGTCCATGCATACGTAATGCAAGTCTAATAAACCTTACCATTCTCTGGTTCCATATTAGCAGTAACATTATATAGTTTGTTCCTCCAGACTCGACACAGACCAAATAGTGTGACCTAGTACGAACTGTGTCCCATGACCGAGGACGTGGCTATTCGAATAGATTTACACTCTGCAGAGGTTGCGCCCTTTACCCACACCATGGAGCTCCTGGCCTCGTACTTTAGTACATGTTCCCATTCGGGTGGACCGGTGCTGCTCCAACAAAACCTGCCTATTGCCTGGCACTCTTACGGTCCCACCGACAATCATACCCTCCCAGGGTCATGTCCTGGGTGGCCCCTGTGTCACCCTGTGACACCTGCCACCGTCGTGGCCAAACAAACTGTCCCAAACGGGGACCTGGTACCATATAACTAAACTGGGCTCACAGGCTTATTGCCGCCTACCGGGCCAGGGTAGCACGCACGCATAATCCTCCCTATTTTGGTGGTACCGACAAGAGGCAAGACAATAGACTAAGTCAGGGCCGTCCCATACCGGCAAATGTGGTTGCACTTGATGAGCTCGGTTCGGTGGCACTATGACTCGATCCAGCCGACGGAGGAGGTTGTTATTATTAAATCACGTTCTTTATCATAGCAATAACAATAACAATGCTTGATGTAACCACTATGAAAACATAAAAACCTATCTCCATATGCATTACAAGGAGTCACTAGTGCGATAACATGATGAGCATTAGCAGGTACTGTAAATAGTAAATTCAAACTAGCAGGAGTTTAATTATTTCTAACACAGGCATAATGATTAATTAAACACGCAAGAATAACACAGAGCAATGCTTCAGGGCATATATCAGATGGTGGGCTTGCCTAGGGGGTGAAGGAATACTCCGGAAGAAGTGTGATCACCTCGCGGAAGAATTTGCCGGAAAAGATTCTCTCTCGGAGGGGCTGATAGAAAGGCAAGGGCAAAATGGGCATTTTCAGAACGTGTAAACATGGTGAAAGTGATGTCATCAGAACGGGCTCGACGAACTAAAGAAGTGGGCTTTGGATTCACCTGAATCAGAGTTGCGAGCAAAAAGATATGAGGGTTTGACTGCCAGGGACCCATCTGTAATATAAATAATTACAACTGGACCCCTGACCGATTTTCAGAGGAAAAAGTAGAAATAGGACTGTGCTACTGGGCCGCACAGTGCTGAAACTGCCGCGGCTGCTACTGTTGCTCATGGGCCAGCCCACTCCTCCGCTGGACTGATGGCGGACTCCAGAGAAGACGTTTCCCAAAAGGGGGAAGCGTATTTAGGCAAATACGCCACCACTTAAAGGACAGGCCCGCCGTCTGTGTCGCTTACAGCCGGGGCCTGCTGGCAGGGTTGAACGGGCGTCTTCAACCTCCCTCTCGTGACAACCGACACGGCGCCGACGGGGATAGCCGGCGACACGAGCCGTCCCCGGCAGAGCTCTGCCTACCGCTGTGATCAGGGTGGCGAGGGGAACCCGTTCATGTAGGATACGGGCGCCGGGGAGCGTGGACTCGAGCAGAGCACAAGCTGCGGCAGACGGCGGCTTCGGGCGGAGCTCGGGCCAAGGCCATTGCCTGCCCCGGGGAAGAATGGAAGCGGGGAGGGCTTGAGGGTGGTGGAGGTGCTTGGCTATGGTCGGTAGGTGGAGAAGAGGGTGGCTGCGGAGCTCGAATTCGAGCAGAGACCGTGGGCGGCAATGGCAGCCGTGGGGCGGATTTGAGCATCGGGGCTCGCTCCCTCTGGCAGGGGAGGGTCTAGGAGGGAGAGGAGATGGCCACGGGTGCTGGTGGTACTCGGGAAGGGCTCGGGGGTGGCCTATTTATAGGTGCCCGACGGCGAGTGTATGAGCTCGGCCGCGGCGGCGTTCATAGCCACGTACTGGAGCTCCGGTGAGGTGGCACGCGAGGAGAGGTGCCGACCTGACGCGGGGCAGCACGACGTGACACGGCGGCGAGGAAGAGGCCAAGGGGATAGGAAGACGACGGCGGTCACGGGCGGACAGAACCTTGGCGGTGATCGCCGTGGCGTGCAGAAGAAGGAAGATGAGGGGAGAAGAGTCTAGGGAGGGGCAGGTGGACGCCGCGGAGCCATTTGACACGCTCGGACAGGCCGAGGCTGCTCGAGCTGTCCTGCCCGACGCGACGACCACGTGGTGCACTGATCTGGCCTGTCACTCACGCGGTCACCACGCGGACCGCGTGCTCTGGCCTGCTTCTGCCTGTCACACATTGTCAAACACGGTAGGCATTGATCATATGGATGAGCTATGACATTGGATGGACCAGGATGGCTCTAGAGAAGTCGAGCTGATCCAAAACAGTTTATGGACAGAAACTTGGGGACCAAGCTGCGGTGAAATGACTTAGCAAGTGAGATTGAAATGTTGTCAAAATAAGATGGGGTAGGAAGGAGTAGATGCTGGAAAAATTTCAAGCCATTTGGACCAAGTTTGATCACAGTTCCTTCACAACTGTCAAATTGGTCCAGAAACTAGGTTTTGAAGCTGCACTCATCTGGCTTGATAAAATGAACTGAATTTTGGTGTAGGGTTATGATTTGGAGATATGAAGGTGCTGGAAAAATTTCAGCTCATTTGGAAATGCCAAAGTGGTACTTCCTTCACAGAGCTTGAATCTGGACAGAAACTAGATGGAATTTTTGGGAGAAATTGGCTAGATGAAATGATGTGAGTTTTGGCATACTCACATCATATATAGAATGTGAGGTCCTGGATTAATTTCAAGATTTTTGAAGCAATATAAAATATAGTTGCTTCACAACCTCAGAATAGATCCAGAAACAAGAATTGGATGATGTGCTCAAAATTTGAACTATGGAACTTGGGTTCTTGATGGAAATGGTGAATATATGGATAGGAGAAGCTCAACAAATAATTTGGGATTTTTCCTGGCTACCAAAATAGTAGTTCCTTTGGAAAGTGCCCAAAGTGCAATATTGGCTTTAAATAGGAAAATGCAATTTCCCTTATTTAATTATGGCCAATATTTTTATGGGAGCTTAATATGATCACAAAGAATTTCTCCACAAGTTTTCATGAACTTTGGAGATGGATAGATAATTTCCTGGATTTAATTCCTTTAACTGGCAGAAAAAGGAATTAATTTTAAATGAAAAATATTGCAAATGACTTGGCAATATATTTGCATATCCAGGGTTTATAGATGTGGAATGATCACTGGGAAAAGTTTGGGAGGCAACAGATCAAACGAAATTTGGGTTCCTTTGTAACTGAAGGAATTAGGGTTCCCTTCCGGTAACTCGGAAGGTAGGGTTTCGACGATAAAATCCTGAGAATGAACTTTGAGCGGAAAGGTTGGACTGGAGAGATTCTCTGGTTGGATAGGGAAGGCAAGACTAAATGACCATCTTCATATACCCAAAGGCAAGAGAAAATCCAATAACACCAAAAAAAAAGACGGAAGTCAAATCCCGCGAAGGAAAAATCGGGGAGCGAAAACCAGGGTGTTACAAACCTACCCCCCTTAACAAAATCTCCTCCTCGAGATTTCCGGGCTTACCTCCCGGTGAAGGGGACTTACCTGTGTGCGACTTGGATCCATCAGCTGTCTTGTCTTCATGGGTTTACTGGCCTTTTAACTGCCTCTTGTAATGGCTCAGGTGCTGTCTTTTTTAGACGGCTGCATTGAATCATTCTCTTTCCTGTCAGGCAAACCCTTTGTGCTGCTAGTTTGTTGGCTGGGGTTGGTGGGTAGCTCCGAGTATCGACAAATAGTCCGGTTTCCATGGCCTGGGACTAGCTGCTTCGGGTTTTATTGCGATACTTCGTACACTGACTGCCAAGGGCGAGACATTCTTTTTGGGTACCGGACTCACGTGCTCGTATGGTCTGGAGTGGCTAGGAGTGGCTCTCTTTTTGCCTTGTCAGAATACTCAGTCTGGCTCTGGGTTCCGTACGAGGTGTTTCCTCCTGTCTCTTGCATTCTGACTTCGTCCTCCAGAGGTTCCCAACAGAAATGTCGGGCATGATCACAAAGTAATCATAGACGGTAATCTCTTAGATGGCTCTACCATATATAGCCTCTGTGGTCCTTGCTATGACCACTGAGCTGACATAGTATGGCTATCATTCCGTGCATTCTTCGGAGCAGAACCTCTGATCTTGGTTGATGGCCCGTATTCACGATGACATGCTGGCTGCATTGTTGTGGCCGTATATGCAAGAGTCTGACAAGGATTGGCAATATCACCTTGTCCATGGAGCTTTACTTCATTGACCGCCGCGGGAATTGTTTATTCAAGACTTCCTTGTTCTTGAGGGTTCCTTTTGGGGGAACTTGTCATGACCTACCATCATGGCTCCTTGGCCATATCCCAGCTTGTTAGGTTTGTATTCACAATTTACTCTTGCATATCTCGTAAGGGTTGCTGTATTCATATTCTTCTTTGCAATATGGGGCCAATGTTTCTCTGAACACAGTTATTCCCGTGTACGAGTGGCTCGCATGAACTGATCCACTGGACTGCATGCTCACAACATATGCAGGGGTAGGGTAAAATTCTTTCATAACCACTAGGTTCTTAGGCAGAGGTGTGTCCAGACTAGGTGATGCTTCTGACAAGATTGTTGTGGGCACGTTGACGTGTTGCAGAAGTTTGAATTCCTTGCACTCGAAGCTTCTGCCAGGGTAGCATGCTGAAGAAGGCTGGGTATCGTACCCCAGAAGCTTTCCTTCATGTGGCTTACCGCGGAAGGTCAGGTGCCTTATGCTAAAAGCTTTTCGCAGTAGCAGGCTGAGGAAGATAGGAGTGCCGTACCCCAGAAGATTTTCTCACCAAGTGGTGTGGCGAGGAAGGTTGGGAGTCTTACCTCGCAAGCTCTTCTCGATAGCTTGCGGAGGAAGGTTGAGTTGCTTATGCCCAAGGACTTTCACTATAATATGCGGTCGGACTTGTGGCCAATTCTGGCTTCCTTTCGAAGTATCCGAATTCTACCCATAGCGGAGCCAACACTTGGTATAGACCATACCTTGACTGAAGATATTCCGTTGGTCATGCACACCACTTGTCCTTCTGCTGGTCCGATCATTGTTGCTGTAGAGGTTGCACAACTAAGGCAGACTTTATATTGGTAATTAATTCAAAATACCCTTT
Organism: Elymus sibiricus; assembly: GCA_039707655.1. Classification (NCBI taxonomy): domain Eukaryota; kingdom Viridiplantae; phylum Streptophyta; class Magnoliopsida; order Poales; family Poaceae; genus Elymus; species Elymus sibiricus. Next base: position 16,729,315 of record CM077672.1, on the reverse strand, counting down.
GTATTCAACCAAGTGTTGTCAGTAGTGAGCAGTTGACGAATAATTCCATTCGGTTCAGCTGAGCTTCCAAGCATGTGAGGTTCTCATTGATTCTGGGCAACCGCGAACTTATCCATATTCCACGCAAACCATGTTCATAGGGCCCGGAAAAATTTGTATATGCACCAGTGAATTCCAAAATATGCGTTGAAATTTATATTAACATACCAGAGTGTTGTGGTTGCTCTGGGCACCTTCACATTCTTGAAATATGTCTTCGGGGTAATACATGATTCCTGAGTTCATTGGGAAAAGACTCAGGGTTCACCCCTAAAATAATCCTTGTATCCAGAATAAAATAATTTGTTCTTACTGCTGTCCATTCTTGATAGCTCATCTCACTGTTCCTTTGGTGTGATCAATTCTGAGGCAAACTCCTTCTCAAGTATATTCTGGCCTTGTCTGTGGTACGCAGAATCTGCTTCTAACCCATTCTTTATTCTTGACAAATCCGGTGATAATGTTCTGAATATCGGGCAGTTGGCTTGGCTTGACTCTTACTGAATTTGGATTATTGGGTATTATCCGGGTTGTAGGCTGATCTTCTTTGCTGCTCTTGCAGATGGATCCAGTCGGAGCAAAGGAACGGAGCCGACAAAAGAAGCAAGAATTGCGAAAAACTAAAAAGCAAATAAAGCACAAATTTTTGCGGACCTTACACACGTGGCCGAAGATTCACTAGTATAACTAGTATAGCGCACTCGATGTACCTCTAAGGACTTAGAAGCGAAACCACACAATGCTCCTGCTAGCAATTGGTGTCATGCTCCTACTACTTCCTTAGGGAACATCAAACTCAACGCACGACCATAGCCAAAGTGGCTTCGTCAACGATCCTAGGGTTACCGAGGAAAGATGGAATTTATATGCGTTTCCCAAAGGAAACTGGATTTGAGAAGAGAAAGGCCATGGCTAGCAAGCAAGGTGGGGATATCTGGTTCACCTAGGGGTTCAGGGCTCACGGGTCGTTGCCTGGTGCAAACATTTCGCACCGAAGGCAAAGGCCACAAGAGTTGGGGTCTGATGGAGCCATAAGCCTAAGGGGGTTGCCTTATGATCAATAGTAGCCATGCCGGTCTAGCAAAGATGGCCGAAATCCATCTGGGCTTTCTACTGATCAAGAGGCAATAAAATCTGGCTAGGGTAACCTACAGTCAGCCTGGCTCTGATACTATCCGTTGTGGCGCCCCGCCTGAATACCACTGTAGTCAGACGGTCACCGCACATACCAGCCCAGGAGATCACTCTGCCATGCGCTTTTACAACAAGTATCATGAACACAGACATTTCTATTAATGGATGTATATAAGTCTTACATGATATTTTACAAGGGTGATGGCAGCGAAAAAGCTCTATCTAAGGCAGCATGGTCTTGGTGCGGCTCCAATCCATAGGGATCTGACTGGGTTACTCTTCTAGCCCGCGAACACTCCGGCTCCTCGCTTGCGGACGTCGGATCCTTAGGTGAACCTGGCCACATTGAAGGCCGCTGAGTACTTTTGAATGTACTCGCAAGCAAACCAAACCAACATATACACCAAGCAAAGCAATCCATGGCATTCGAGCATGCACTTGTTATCTCAACAGTATTGACTATCATGTTATGACAGAATTATCTAGCAAGATTAGTCATCTAGCATCATTAATCATCATATCATAGCAGGATTATCAGCAAAATAACTACTGAAGTAAATACGGTAAAGTAAAGTATATCCAGTAAATAATCCATACTCCGAATATTCTCACGATCCCAATCCGATCCAAACTTTGCGGTCACTCGACTGCACATCTCATAGCCCTCGCATGGCTAACATTCTGGCTAACATTCATACCTCTGACATCTTCTGATGTCCATGCATCCGTAATGCAAATCTGATAAACCTTACCATTCTCTGGTTCCATATTAGCAGTAACATTATATAGTTTGTTCCTCCAGACTCGACACAGACCAAATAGTGTGACCTAGTACGAACTGTGTCCCATGACCGAGGACGCGGCTATTCGAATAGATTTACACTCTGCAGAGGTTGCGCCCTTTACCCACACCATGGAGCTCCTGGCCTCGTAATTTAGTACATGTTCCCATTCGGGTGGACCGGTGCTGCTCCATAAAAACCTACCTATTGCCTGGCACGCTTACGGTCCCACCGACAACCATACCCTCCCAGGATCATGTCCTGGGTGGCCCCTGTGTCACCCCGTGACACCTGCCACCGTCGTGGCCAAACAAACTGTCCCAAACGGGGACCTGGTACTATATAACTAAACTGGGCTCACAGGATTATGGCCGCCTACCAGGCCAGGGTAGCACGCACGCATAATCCTCCCTATTTTGGTGGTACCGACAAGAGGCAAGACAATAGACTAAGTCAGGGCCGTCCCATACCGGAAAATGTGGTTGCACTTGATGAGCTCGGTTCGGTGGCACTATGACTCGATCCAGCCGACGGAGGAGGTTGTTATTATTAAATCACGTTCTTTATCATAGCAATAACAATAACAATGCATGATGTAACCACTATGAAAACATAACAACCTATCTCCGTATCCATTACAACGAGTCACTAGTGCGATAACATGATGAGCATTAGCAGGTACTGTAAATAGTAAATTCAAACTAGCAGGAGTTTAATTATTTCTAACACAGGCATAATCATTAATTAAACATGGAAGAATAACAAAGAGCAATTCTTCAGGGCATATAGCAGATGGTCGGCTTGCTTGGGGGGGTGAAGGAATACTCCGGAAGAAGTGCGATCACCTTGCGGAAGAATTCGCCGGAAAAGATTCTCTCCCGGAGGGGCTGATAGAAAGGCTAGTGCAAAATGGGCATTTTCTTAAAGTGTAAACATGGTGAAAGTGATGTCATCGGAACGGGCTCGACGAACTGAAGAAGTGGGCTTTGGATTCACCTGAATCGGAGTTGCGAGCAAAAAGATATGAGGGTTTGACTGCCAGGGACCCATCTGTCATATAAATAATTACAACCGGACCCCTGACCGATTTTCAGTGGAAAAAGAAGAAATAGCACTGTGCTACTGGGCTGCACAGTGCTGAAACTGCCGCGGCTGCTACTGTTGCTCATGGGCCGGCCCACTCCTCCGCTGGACTGATGGTGCACTCCAGAGAAGACGCTTCACAAAAGGGGGAAGCGTATTTAGGCAAATATGCCACCACTTAAAGGACGGGCCCGCCGTCTGTGTCGCTTACAGCCGGGGCCCGCTGGCAGGGTTGAACGGGCGTCTTCAACCTCCTGCTCGTGATGACCCGGCGCCGACGGGGATAGCTGGCGACACGAGCCGTCCCCGGCGGAGCTCTGCCTACCGCTGTGATCAGGGCGGCGAGGGGAACCCGTTCATGTAGGATACGGGCGCCGGGGAGCGTGGACTCGAGCAAAGCACGAGCTGCGGCGAACGGCAGCTTCGGGCGGAGCTCGGGCCAAGGCCATAGGCTGCCCCGGGGAAGAATGGTGGCGGGGAGGGCTTGAGGATGGTGGAGGTCCTTGGCTACGGTCGGTAGGTGGAGAGGAGGGTAGCTGTGAAGCTCGAATTCGAGCAGAGACCGTGGGCGGCAATGGCGACCGTGGGGCGGATTTGAGCGCCGGGGCTCGCTCCCTCGGGCAGGGGAGGGTGTAGGAGGGAGAGGAGATGGCCGCGGGTGCTGGTGGTGCTCGGGAAGGGCTCGGGGGTGGCCAATTTATAGGTTCCCGACGGCGAGTGGATGAGCTCGGCCGCCGCGGCGTTCATAGCCACGTACTGGAGCTCCGGTGAGGTGGCATGCGAGGAGAGGTGCCGACCTGACGCGGGGCAGCGCGACGTGACACGGCGGCGAGGAAGAGGCCAAGGGGAGAGGAAGACGACGGCGGTCACGGGCGGACAGAACCTTGGCGGCGATCGCCGTGGCGTGCAGAGGAAGGAAGAGGAGGGGAGAAGAGTCTAGGGAGGGGCAGGTGGACGCCGCGGAGCCGTTTGACACGCTCGGACAAGCCGAGGCTACTCGAGCTGTCCTGCCCGACGCGACGACCGCGTGGTGCACTGATTTGGCCTGTCACTCACGTGGTCACCACGCGGACCGCGTGCACTGGCCTGCTTCTGCCTGTCACACCTTGTCAAACACGGTAGGCATTGATCATATAGACGAGCTATGACATTGGATGGACCAGGATGGCTCTAGAGAAGTCGAGCTGGTCCAAAACAGTTTATGGACAGAAACTTGGGGACCAAGCTACGGTGAAATGACTTAGCAAGTGAGATTGAAATGTTGTCAAAATAAGATGGGCACTACAGGAATCAGGCAGTTTGCTGTCTGCCATGGCTGACGGCAAAGGAATGTCTGGCGGACGGCAAAGCCCTTTGCCGTCAGCCAGCAGACGGCCCCATGTCTGGCTGAATGAACTATGGCAAAGGGCTGCTTTGCCATCTGCTTAAATAAAGCGGATGGCAAAGATGTTTGCCTTCAGCCATACTAAGCAAGCAGACGGCAAAGGCCTTGGACGGCAGAGGGATAGGGTTAGGCCCGTTAGGTGGCTAAGGGCGTACTTTGCGATCTTCCAGCAGACGGCAAAGGCGCAATGTTCTTTGCCGTCTGCCAGCTGACGTCAGGCGTCAGCTGGGGCCGATGCATGCCCTTTGCCGTCTGCCAGCAGATGGCAAAGCATAGCAGCTTCTTTGCCGTTTGTTGGCAGACGGCAAAGAGACCAAATAGGCCAGCCCAGGTGCCCCCAGGTTGCACAGGTAGCTGCCACGTGGCAGCTTTGCCGTCCGCTGGCAGACGGCAAAGCTCTTTGCCGTCCGCTGGCAGACGGCAAAGTGCCTGTATTGCCCCTGTTAATTCTGTTTTTTCTTAAATTCAATCAATTTCACAGATATATATATATATATTCATTTGAAAATACTTTCAACAAGCATACATATCCCTGCCATATGGATATGATCATCCAACACATATATATACCAAATCAAAAGTCCATATCCAACATATATATAGCCAACATATCCAACAATTAAGCAAAAAGTCCATATACAATGGTTTCATCCATACATACATATATAGGTAGCAAGTTTCACATTGTTCATCCTACAAAATCAAAACAAAAAGGAAGGACAAGGAGAAGAGTAGACTCCATCAACGCAAGCTTCCGTGATCTAAAGCAAATCTGCAAAATGGGAAAGAAGAAAGTTAGAAGAAGAAGAAGAAGAAGAAGAAGAAGAAGAAGACTAGAAGAAGAAGAAGAAGGAGAAAAAGAAGAAGAAGAAGAAGAAGAAGAAGAAGAAGAAGAAGAAGAATTTTTCTTCTCTTTCTTTTTCTCCTCTTCTTTTTCTTCTTCTTATTGCTTATTTGTGTCATTTTAGAGCTAACCTAGGTAAATAGGTCATTTTGGAGCTAAGTAAGGTTATTATGTCATTTTCGAGGAAAATAAGCTAAGTATATGACATTTTGGAGCTAAACCAAGGTTATTATGCCATTTTTTACCTAAGTAAGCTAATTATGTCATAAATGAACTAGCTAAGCTAAGTATAGGTCATTTGAGAGCTAACCTAGGTAAAATAGGTCATTTTGGAGTTAAGTAAGGTTATTATGTCATTTTCGAGGAAAATAAGCTAAGTATATGACATTTTGGAGCTAAACCAAGGTTATTATGCCATTTTTGACCTAAGTAAGCTAATTATGTCATAAATGAACTAGCTAAGCTAAGTATAGGTCATTTTTGAGCTAGGCTAGGTAGTTATGCCATTTTTGAGCTAACTAAGCATATTAAGTCATTTTGGAGGAAAAAATGCTAAGTGTAGGTCATTTTAGAGCTATCCTAGGTAAAATAGGTCATTTTGGAGCTAAGTAAGGTTATTATGTCATTTTTGAGGAAAATAAGCTAACTATATGACATTTTGGAGCTAAACCAAGGTTATTATGCCATTTTTGACCTAAGTAAGCTAATTATGTCATAAATGAACTAATTAAGCTAAGTATAGGTCATTATTGAGCCAGCCTAGGTAAAATAGGTCATTTTGGAGCTAAGTAAGGTTATTATGTCATTTTCGAGGAAAATAAGCTAACTATATGATATTTTGGAGCTAAATAGGTCATTTCTTAAGCTAAGTATGCATTTGTTAAGCAAAACACTAGGGAAAATGTACCGTCATCACGGAGGTAAAGGACCGGTCGCGCCAGTGGCAGACGCAGAAGGATGGGTCAATGCTTGTCGGGAGTTACACTGCACCAAAGATCATTTGCAACGTCTCGTTAGCATGATGCAACTCCAATGTGAAGACTAGTAACTAATGACCATTCAAATGAAACTCACCGTGCCCACCGGAGCAATGACTGGCATCGGCGGAGGGGTCTGACCGTTGCTCTGGCACATGGTCTGCACATTTGGTTTTCACGAGTCAGTCATATTAGTTAGTAATGAAACGATCATTACGTGCATGATTTGGCTAATATGCAGAAGAAACTTACCACGAAGAGCTCGTATAAGGCCCGGTTAGCCACGTCGTTCCGGTTCCTCTCCTCCTCCAATCGCGTAGCAGTCCTCTCCTCCAACTCCCTCTCCCTCTCCGCCGCCTGCCTCTTTGCCTCCGCCAGAAGCTCCTGGGTCTTCGCTCTCTGTTTCTCAAGAGCAGCCTGCAACACCACTCCTCGTTAGCATTGTAATCATCGATGGCCACACACACAATGTAATGGAGGAAAGGTATCTGAGTCCGTATAACTAACCTCGATTTGGAGCTCCACTGGCCGTGGACGAGGCCTTATCTCAGGATCGGAGCTCGTCTGGCGCTTCTTGATCTCCGGGAGAGTGCTAGGACAACGTATCAGTCCATCCCCAATGGCAATCGAGCCATGGGGCCTCCCGCCACCAGATATCATCACCAGCTCTAGATCAAGAGGTTGCCGGCTCGGGTTAAAGTCCTCCCCTTTCCTCGCCTTCCCCTCGTCTCTGTACCACACGAGCTTGTTGTGGGAGGAGGTGTTGGTGAAGCTCTCTGGATGATCAAGGTCAGACTCAGAGAATGCCTTGGCCTTCTTGTACGAAGCAGTATGGGCCATGGCATAGAGGTTGAACACCTCTGGCACCTCCGTCTTGTTGTGTCGCGCCTAAAAGAGAGGAACAAAGTATTAGTTAAGGGCTCAAGCTAGCATGAAGAATGAAATTGCATGAATCATGAAGCAAACCACATACCCAGTTATTCCCGAACTCATATAGGTTGGCGCTCCCTTGATGGTGTGGCACACCAACCATATTGGCACGCCGCTCCTTGGCATTGTTGTGGACGGCTAGCCATTGGGGAGAGCACCACTCATCCACCATAGCCTCCCAACAGTCCATCCTATCCGCACACCATCTCGGGGGCACCTAAGTTAGTCAAGAGAAATTTCAGCGCTACGCCTACGAATCAAATCAAGGAAACTAAGTACAAGGACTTAAGAATAGGTATTTACCTTCATGTACTTCTCCTTACTCAGAAACTTGCCGCGGCACTTCGTCTTGGACCTCTTAATACCATTCACGGCGTAGTAGTCTCGAACAGCCTGCACCCGAGCCTCGTGCCGTAAGTTCTGAAGTAGGCACCTGCACTCGGCTTCGATAACCATAGCCGCAGCCTCCTCCTCTCCCTCAAGACACCAGTAGAAGGTCTGCAATCAAACAAGACAACACTGATTAGTACAATAACTCGGTACTGTTGATTTTTAATTCTGTAGAGGAGAAATTACCCAAAACGTCTGGATCACCATCTCGGCCCTCGTGCGGCACAAGACACCGTCGATCCTCTCCTGCGGCGGGGTCAGGGCAACCAAGTACAGCTCCCAGCTCAGTCCGAGCTGTCGAACCTGACCCTCACCGGGCAACGTGACCCACCCCGGGAAGTTCTGCCGGCAAAGCACACCAAGGACGGAGTTGGGCTTGCGGATACCAGGGCCGTGCATCCAACCCCTGCAGTATGACAAGGCCAACGCATTAGATTTTGAAGAAACGTGAAGGCAAAAGGTTAAAAAAGAGTAAATGCACTTACTTCTCCCCATTAGGCGCAATCAACCACCTCTGCTCGCGGGTCGCCGGCACTGGCGGGAGCTTTGTACCACCACGCTGGTAGACGTTGCCCCCCTCAACCAGCTCACCCTCGCTATAGCTATCATCCGAAAAGCGATCCTCGCCACCATCAGCATGGCCACTCGCCTCCGGCGGCCAGTCCTCCCATCGGGTCGACTGCGACGTAGCCTGATCCGTGCTCTGCTCCGGAGTCTCGTGGGACGAAGACTCTGGGACCGGAGTCTCATGGGGCGAAGGCTCGGCGGCCCGAGGCTCGTGGACCGGAGTCTCGTGGGGCGAAGGCTCGGCGGCCCGAGGCTCGTGGACCAGAATCCGAGATGGGTCCACCTCAGACGGAGCAGTCCTGTGGTCGGGTGAATCAGCTGGGGGTGGCGGCGAGGAAGGCGTAGCAACCTTCCTACCTCTCCCGCCGCCACGGCCACCTCTAGTACCCCTCTTCTTCCCCGGACCTCTCCCGGCCGAAGAAGAAGTGCCCGCCGGTGGTGACTGCATACTGAGATCCAGCACTCTCCGGAGGTGCTGGGGTGGAATGGAAGCACCCCTCCCACCACGTGCCGAGGAAAGAGCCTCGGAGCGCTCTGGACCCGCGCCCACCATCTGTCAACACCTACAATGACAAAGAGTAAACGAAATTAGTACAACATAAAAAATTGAATACCTGACATGAATAATAATATGTATATAATTTAAGTGTATCATCATCATGAACATAATAAAAAATGGAATACCTAACATGTACTAATTAAGAATATATATATATGTACATAATAATAATTGAATACCTGACATGAACTAATATTAATCTTCATCGTCTATATATGCTTCGGGGTCAATAAATGCATCATCATCATCACTATCAGTAATGACGTGCTCATCATCATCATCAATAAATGCATCAACATGTGGAAGGCCTCCTTTACATAATCGGTCAAGCATTGACAGGTCATCCGCAGCAGTAACCTCTTCTTGTTCCGGCTCTTCTTGTTCCGGCTCAGGGGTGAAGTCGGATTCACTGTCGTTGTCTACTTCAATGTTCTGGGGTGAAGTAGAGCGGTTCTTGAAACGTTTTTTGGAAAGACGTGTTTCTTGGAAGAATTCTCCTTCATATGTGTCTGGGTTAATGTGAGGTTCATAATCCTCCTCATTGGGGGGAGGTGGTCTAACACGTGGCGGCACTTCATAAACGACATCCCAACCATTCAGATTTGGATCAGTTTGGCAGGCCCACGGTAGATAGAAAACTTGGGTCGCCTGTTGAGCCGTAATATAGACATCGGGAACATCTAAATGGGTGCTTTGTTTGATTTCGACTAGCCCTAAATGTTCATGAGTCCTTCTAGTCTCCTTCGGCTGGAACCAATAACATTTGAAGACTACGACGTTCGGTGGGTTTTCACCATAGAATAGAAGTTCATAAATTGGTTCAACTCTTCCATAATACTCGGTATCTCCTTCGCCGATAGCAGAGACACAACAATTTGTAGACTTTCGGTCGGCCATAGATAGCTCTTTGCCAAAGGTACGAAAGCGATACCCGTTGATGTCGTATTTGTCAAATGAACGGACCTTATAGTCAAAACCATTAGCAACTTGTCTCAATTCGGCGTCCATTGACTCTGAATTAGCCTACAAGTTTAATACGGAAGGATTGTTGCATTAGCCGCAAATTAGACGAAGAAATGAAATGGTCTAATGGAAATTACCGTTTGTTTGAACCAAGAGATGAAACCGGGATAGCCGCCTCCATGCTTTGCCAGAAGCTCATACTCTTCGACGGAATCCTTTTGGATCACTGCTCCATCCGAGAATTTGGTGACGTATCGACTGTATCAAATATCGGGGAATAAGAGCAGTTCAAAGGAATTAGAAGTTGCGAAACAATGTACCGAGAACTTACTCGATGTACGGCCGCACTTCTGTTAGGTTGTTGAAGATATACAACAAAATGGTCCGCCATTCTTCGACATCCAACCCTACTGGTTTCGAAGCACCAGCTGGTGCGAGCTTCCCTTTGAATAGGCTGAGGTTGGATCCACCTTTTTTAGGGTCGCTAGCATTGTACCGAGGCTTCGGATTATGAAAATGACGATTTTTGGCTTCGTAGTGTGCTGTCACCAAGTTTGCCTCCTCCTCAGTAATGAATGCCTCGGCCATCGATCCTTCAATTCTACATTTATTTTTACATTTTGCTCGAAGCGTCTTCTGCATCCTCTCAGTTGCGTAGCACCAACGATTTTGCACGGCCCCCCCCCCAATCTTGCCTCGGTCGGGAGATGCAAAATCAAATGCTGCATTGGATTAAAGAAGCCCGGTGGAAAGATCTTCTCTAACTTGCAGATCAACTCCGGCACCAACTCTTCCATTTCATCTATCACCGCAGGCGATAGTTCTTTCGCACAAAGAACACGGAAGAAATAGCTCAGCTCTGCCAGTACTAGCCATTCATCCTCAGGGATAAAGCCACGCAACATCACCGGCATTACCCGCTCAAGCCATATGTGCCAATCATGACTCTTGAGACCAAATATTTTCAATTTTTCAAGACTCGCTCCCCTCTTTAGATTCGCTGCATACCCATCGGGGAACATCAACTGCATTTTCACCCACAAGATAATTTCCCTCATAGCTGGCCTTCCAAGATTGAACCATGCCTTTGTATTCGTCCAGTTCTGCTTTCCTTTCGGTTGTCGCATGTTCTGTAACGGTCTATCACATAGAGCCTCCTGATCGACTCTAGCCTTAGGATTATCCTTTAACTTCCCCTCTATGCCGAACAATGTACCGAAAAGGGCCTCGGCGATATTCTTTTCAGTGTGCATCACGTCGATGTTGTGTGGGCAAAGGAGGTCTTTGAAGTAAGGCAGATCCCACAAGCATGTCTTGTGAGTCCAGGCGTGTTCCGAATTATACCCCTTGAAATAACCTGGACGCTCTGCATCAGGCTCGAGAGCGTTTAACTGATCCAGGATCTGTTGGCCTGTCAACGCAGGTGGTGCTGAGTTTTTCACAACTCTACCTTTGATGAAGTTCTTCTTGTCTTTTCTGAACTTATGGCGAGGATCCAGGAACTATCTATGCAAGTCGAAGCAAGAATACTTGCGACCCGCATCCAGCCAACGAAACTGAAGAGCTGCCTTGCATGTGGGGCACGGGAACCTTCCATGCACACACCAGCCAACGAATAGCGCATACGCCAGCAAGTCATGCATCGAGTACATGTACCAGACACGCATTATGAAGTTTTTTTTGTAGCGGCGTCGTATGTCTTGATCTCATTATCCCAAGCTTCTTGCAATTCATCCTTAAGCGGCTGCATGTACACATTCATACTCTTCCCCGGATAGTTGGGCCCTGGAATTATCAACATCAGGAAAATGTTCTTTCTTTGCATAATCTGTCCGGGGGGGAGATTGAGTGGAATGACAAATACAAGCCAACAACTGTATTGGGTTGTCGTCATACCAAACGGATTGAACCCATCCGTGCCGATGCAGACTCGAGGATGCCTTGGATATGCCGCTTTATCATGATGTATTGCATCGAAGTGCTTCCATGCAAAAGCGTCCGATGTGTGTACCAACATATGATTCCCATCTGCATCTAGTTCGGTTCTTTTGCCCAATTTGTGCCATGTCATCTGTCTGGCCGTCTCTTCGACCATGAAAAGACGTTGAAGTCTTGGTATGATTGGCATATACCGAAGAACATTAACTGGGATTTTTGTCTAACTCTTCTCACCCATACCGTTGTCTACCACAACATACCTGGAAGACTTGCAAATGGGACAATAGTTCAAGTCCGCATACTCAAGCCTAAATACGGCACATCCATTCTCACAGGCATCTATCTTCTCATAGGGCATCTTAAGTACACTGAGGATTTTGTCCGACTGGTACAGGTTTGCAGGCATTACATGGCCTTTGTGTAGAAAGCGTCCAAATAGTGTCATCATCACGTCGTAGCATTCTCTGCCCAAGTTGAATTGAGCCTTCAGAGCCATTACTTGTGCGATGGCATCCAGCTGACAAAGCTCAGTGTGCTCGTGGAGAGGACGTTTTGAAGACTCCAACATATCATTGAAGGCCTTTGCAGATTCCTCCATCTCATCGTCCGAATCCCGAGCATCATCAAAGTTTTCCACAATGTCTTCGATCCCGGTACCATGCTCGTCGGTGCGACGACGGCCCACCTTAGCTCTGGCACATTGGGCAGACTCACCATGAAATGTCCAGACCGTATAAGCGGGCGTAAAACCCCACTTCTGCAGGTGTTTACTCATTTCAAGCTCTGTCCTCTTATAATAGTTGTCGCACCGGACACAGGGGCACCAGGTTTGTCTCTGGCCATTTGCAAATGCGGCTCTCACAAACCCCTTGGTTTTTGTCTTCCATTCATCGGTCATGTCTTTCTGACTAGTGTGACCGGTGTACATCCACGCACGATCACTCATCTTGCCTAGCTACTGGACACACAAGAAATATATACATAATTCAGCAAACCATATTCATCAGTTAATGGAGTTTGTTAGTTTTATTACGTCCATGCAACCTAGACGCTAATAGGTAAAGATAGGTCCTAATCCCACCCGAGTATGTGTAGATTGGGTTCGTTTTCCCATGCTCTGCTCCGGATCCGACGCAAAATTTCGGTAGCACCTCCTCGCTGTTCTCCTGATACACGTCTCGGCAATAAGCAGACAAGATGTGTACCCGAAGAAAAACAGGGAGGCACTGACGAAATTCCGCATCGGATCCGGAGCAGAGCATATGGGAAAACGAACCCAATCTACACATACTCGGGCTGTCCATGGATAACGTTGGACAATTCGAAAGAATCACGGTTATAAATATGCAAATGCATGCATATTTATAGATGTCACCCTTTCGAACAGGAGACGCCTAGGTTACGAGACTTGACATGAAAGTAAAATCTAGTGGCATCGGCACGATGACTCGAACAAAGCAAATAGGGGAGGAGATGACAGTCGAGCTCACCCCTAGACCGTAGAGGCGATAGTCGAACGACGACGACAACGACAACAGGACCGACGGTGCTCCTGTAGGTGAAGAGAAGATCCCTGCACATGAAAAGCACCAGCATGACCAACATAAGCTCCTGGAGGTGACAATATGACTACCATATGTGATATTGGGCCGGTGGTGAAATGGCAACATATATGTAACCCTTTCGAACGGGAGACGCATAGTGGTCACGCATACTGATGATTGAAGACACCTATAGCTAGCAAGTTTCATCGGCACGAAGACCGGAACAGAGCAAATGAAGGGGGGAGGAGGAGATGTCATTTGTGCTCACCCACGAACGCAGGGGCGGAGCTCGTCGAACGCACGGGGAGGTCGTCGAACACCAGACCCTCGCAGCGACGAAACAATTGCACATTTAAATCCACCCGATCAACACAAATATATATGATGTTTTTCATAACAAAATCAGAAAATATATGACCTAACTCATAATTCACAAATATATGACCCCGTCGGCCTCTGGAAGGCCGAAGAGCACCTTTTCGGTCAACAGGAGGTCGAAGAGGTGTCGGGGGTCGGGGGTGTCGGTGGTGTCGTGTCTGGGTGTCGTGGTGTCGGGGTGTCGTGTGTCGGGGTGTCGGGTCGGGGTCGGGGTGTCGTGTCGGGGTCGGGGTGTTGGGGTGTCGGGGTGTCGGGGGTGTCGTGTCTGGGTGTCGTGGTGTCGGGGTCTCGGGCTGTCGGGGTGTCGGGGTGTCGTGTCGGGGTCGGGGTGTCGGGGTGTCGTGTCGGGGTCGCGGTGTCGTTTTCTTCTTCTTCCTCTTCTTCTTCTTTTTCCTCTTTTTCCTTTTCTTCTTCTTCCTCTTCTTCCTTTTCTTCATTTTCTTCTTCTTCTTCTTCTTCTTCTTCTTCTTCTTCTTCTTCTTCTTCTTCTTCTTTTTTCTTCTCCTCCTCCTCTTCTTCTTCTTCTTCTTCTTCTTCCTTTCCTTTTTCCTCTTCTTCTTCTCCTCCTCTCCTCTTTCTTCTTCTTCTTCTTCTTCTTCTTCTTCTTCTTCTTCTTCTTCTTCTTCTTTTTTGTTCTCCTCCTCTTCTTCTTCTTATTTTTTCTTCTTTTCCTTTTTTCTTTTTCCTTTTTTTCCTTCTTCTTTTCTTCTTTTTTTTCTTCTAGGTTTTTTCTTCTAAGTTTTTTATTCTAGGTTTTTTCTTTTCTTCTTTTTCTTCTAAGTTTCTTCTTTTCTTCTTTTCTATCTAAGTTTTTTCTACCTAATAAACTAACTAACTAATTTAACAGAAAAAAAACAAAAAAAAAGACGGGGGTGGGGCACTCACCAGGGGGCGGCGGGGGCGGCCGGCGGCGAGGGGCGGGGGTGAAGCTCTGGGGCGGCCGGGGGCTGCCGGCGGCGAGGAGAGGAGGCCGCCGGGCGGGGGCGGCCGGCGGCGAGGAGAGGAGGCCGCCGGGTAGGGGGCGGCGGACCGCGCGGGCAGGGGCGGCGGAGCGCGGGGCCATGGGGCAGGGGCGGCAGGGCGTGGAGGGGCGGCGGAGCGGCGGGCCAGTGGCGGCGACGGGCGCGGCGGCGGAGGGAGCGAGCAAGAGAGGGGTGCGGGGGAGGAGAGTGGGGTAGTGGGGGCCGGGCGTGCGCGGGCTAGCCGTTAAGGCACATCGCTCCTTTGCCGTCTGCTAGCAGACGGCAAAGATGGATATGCCGTCTGCTAGCAGATGGCAAAGAGGCCAGCCGTTAGGTTAGCCCACGCCGTGCTTTGGTGGGCCCCGCATCCCTCCTTTGCCGTCTGCCTGGCCGTTCTTTGCCGTCTGCTAGCAGACGGCAAAGGACCAGCAGACAGCAAAGAGGTGACCTAGCTAGCGCCGAGCCCCCCTGGGGCCCATGGGCCTCTTTGCCGTCTGCCATTGGCCTCTTTGCCCTCAGCTGGCAGACGGCAAAGAGCCAGCTGACGGCAAAGATTCTCTTTGCCATCAGCTGGTTCTTTGCCGTCTGCTTTTCCAAAGCAGACGGCAAAGAGGCTCTTTGCCGTCAGCTGGCAGACGGCAAAGAGGGGACAGATTGCAAATTGCCAGATTCCAATAGTGGGGGTAGGAAGGAGTAGATGCTGGAAAAATTTCAAACCATTTGGACCAAGTTTGATCATAGTTCCTTCACAACTGTCAAATTGGTCCAGAAACTAGGTTTTGAAGCTGCACTCATCTGGCTTGATGAAATGAACTGAATTTTGGTGTAGGGTGATTATTTGGAGATATGAAGGTGCTGGAAAAATTTCAGCTCATTTGGAAATGCCAAAGTGGTACTTCCTTCACAGAGCTTGAATCTGGACAGAAACTAGATGGAATTTTTGGGATAACTTGGCTAGATGAAATGATGTGAGTTTTGGCACACTCACATCATATATGGAATGTGAGGTCCTGGATTAATTTCAAGATTTTTGAAGCAATATAAAATATAGTTGCTTCACAACCTCAAAATAGATCCAGAACCAAGAATTGGATGATGTGCTGAAAATTTGAGCTATGGTACTTGGGTTCTTGATGGAAATGGTGAAGATATGGATAGGATAAGCTCCATAAATTATTTGGGATTTTTCCTGGCTACCAAAATAGTAGTTCCTTTGGAAAGTGCCCAAAGTGCAATATTGGCTTTAAATAGGAAAATGCAATTTCCCTTATTAAATTATGGCCAATATTTTTATGGGAGCTTAATATCATCACAAAGAATATCTCCACAAGTTTTCATGAACTTTGGAGATGGATAGATAATTTCCTGGATTTAATTCCTTTAACTGGCAGAAAAAGGAATTAATTTTAAATGAAAAATATTGCAAATGACTTGGCAATATTTTTGCATATCCAGGGTATATAGATGTGGAATGATCACTGGGAAAAGTTTGGGAGGCAACATATCAAAGGAAATTGGGGTTCCTTTGTAACTGAAGGAATTAGGGTTCCCTTCCGGTAACTCGGAAGGTATGGTTTCGACGATAAAATCCTGAGAATGAAGTTTCAGTGGAAAGGTTGGACTGGAGAGATTCTCTGGTTGGATAGGGAAGGCAAGACTAAATGACCATGTTCATATACCCAAAGGCGAGAGAAAATCCAATAACACCGAAAAAAAAGACGGAAGTCAAATCCCGCGAAGGAAAAATCGGGGAGCGAAAACCAGGGTGTTACACCCATGTAGGCCAGGGTGCCCCCCTCAGCCCATGCAGGCCTCCAGGACAAGTGGGACCCACTGGTGGACCCCCGGAACTTTCTAGAAACCCCGGTACAATGCCAGTAAATTCCCAAACCTTTTCGGAACCCTGGAAAACACTTCTCATATATGAAACTTTACCTCCGGACTATTCCGAAGCTCCTCGTGATGTCCCGGATCCCATCCGAGACTCTGAACTACCTTTGGACTCACCATTATGAATATCCCAATACTACCCTAGCGTTACTGAACGTTAAATGTGTAACCCTACGGGTTCGAGAACATGCAGACATGACTGAGACACCTCTCCGATCAATAATCAATAGCGGGACCTGGATGCCCATAATGACTCCCACATATGAAACGAAGATCTTTATCGGTTTGAACCATGATGTCAAGTATTCAGATAATCCCGTATACAATTCCCTTTGTCTGACGATATGTTACTTGCCCGAGATTCGATCGTCGGGATCGCCATACCTAGTTCAATCTCATTATCGGCAAGTCTCTTTACTCGTTCCATAATACAAGATCCCCATGACTAAACACATTAGTCACATGCTTGCAAGCTACTTATGATGTTGTATTATCGAGAGGCCCCAGAGATATCTCTCCGTCACATGGAGTGAAAAATCCCAGTCTCGATCCATGCAACCCAACAAATACTTTCTGAGATACCTGAAGAGCACCTTTATGATCACCCAGTTACGAAGTGACGTTTGATACCCACAAAGTATTCTTCCGGTATTAGGGAGTGGCATGATCTCATGGTCCAAGGAACAGATACTTGACATTACAAAAGCTGTAGCAATTAAACTAAGTGACACGGTCAGATGCTAAGCTTATGATTGGGTCTGTCCATCACATCATTCTTCTAATGATGCGATCCCGTTATTAAATGACAACTCATGTCTATGGTTAGGAAACCTTAACCATCTTTAATCAACGAGCTAGTCTAGTAGAGGCTCACAAGGGACACGGTGTTTGTTTATGTATCCACACATGTATTTGAGTTTCCGGTTAATACAATTATAGCATGGAGAATAAATATTTATCAAGAACAAGGAAATATTGTAATAACAACTTTGTTATTACCCCTAGGGCATATTTCCAACAGAAGATCCTCACGGGCCACGTTTTTCGTGGTTGAGGCAGTTTTAGGTAACCGTCTCGGTGAGCTCAATGTATGTTGTTTTGTTAGTTGGCCTTACTATGTAGTTGACAAAATTGTTTGGTTTCTATGCAGATTGCCGCGTTAGGATACCCCGGAGTTCAGTTGTCAGAGGCACAGATTGATCGATGCCTAGAGGCACATATTCTTTGGTTGTTCGGCAAGACGATGTTCACGGAGAACCATGTGACCACTGTCTATGCGCGACTCATCGGTATTGCACGAGAGATAGCTGATGCACGTTGCCTTGGTGACATTGTGCAGAGGAGTTTCGGTTCTGTTGTGTTAGCAGCTACCTACAGAGGCATGTGCAAAGCTTGCACACTGAATTCTAAAAAATCAAGTTTGGTTGGATGTCCACTGTTGTTGCAGCTATGCTCATATGAGAAATTCCCTATTGGACGACCATATGTCTACATTGATAGACCTTTTGGGATGGAGGACCTAGCAGCGGCTTATGTGCCTGTTATCGGCGACTTGCCTATCGTGGGATCTGTTTGGACACGGAGAGAGGTACTTTTATATTATGTAACAATTCATTCCATTCTTTCTTGCCATGAAAAAGGATTACTAATGTTTATTTGTTGTCATGTACAGAGGCAGTTTGCGCATACCCAAGTGAGGGGCTGCTACCTGTCCTTTATGGCGCAGTTTGACAGTTTGCACGAGGATCAGGTTATCTGGGAGCCATAGTCGGATCAAACTATATCATCCAGATACCCACTTGGGATATCTAGATTGTGCACTAGAGATCGGCACTATTGGATGATGAAGGCAAATGTGGTGTTTGACGTGACGGTTGAGGATATGTCTCTTCATAGGGTGATGAGACAGTTCGGTCTATGTCAAGAGCCTGAAATTCTAGTTATTCCTCACATACCAGCACATATGCACAAGTAAGTTAATTCTAATTTAGTTGTCATCGCGGAGCTTCCATAAATTCCCAATATTCCTAAGCTAACAAATGTACCACGCCTGTCAATCTCAGGTACAACCGCGTAGGAGGAAACAAGTCTATGGTTGTTTGGCTTCAGAGCATTGGACCTTACGTTCAGGCATGGACAACTGCGCCGACAAATATCTGGGAGGAGGTTCGGCCCTTTGACTGGGACAAGTTCTCGTTGTATCTGCAGAGTTATCGGCATACAACGAGGATCTACTTGGTTCCGTCAGCTGTTCCTGATCAGATGGAAGCCCCTCTCACCGGTGATATGTACCCAACTACCTCTGATGTGGGAACCAGACACCACGCGGTACGTACCATGTAACTCATTTGTGTACCTCTGTCATAACATGAACATATACAGTTGGTTAACTCTTCATCTAAAGGGTGACTTAACAGTCCGGGCACGAGAGGAGGTTTCTGCTTTAATGCGGCGGGTTGAGATGGGGGATCCTCTCCCACAGCCAGAGCACCTCTTGAGGCATATTGATGAGAAGCTACGAGGGATTTACGCAGTTGTTACATGTACATGATCTTCGGATGTTGCAGTTCCTCGTCCAGCAAATCATCCGCCACGACCCTCCATGCATCATTCAGAACCACGGCGAAGGGCTTCACCCCGCATCAAGCTTACTTCCTGCCACCTCCTTCACAACCAGGAAGCTAGTCCTGGCATCAACAAATGGGACCAGGTAACACTACTTTGTACTTTGTTTTCTGAATTGTAGGTTTGTAAATCAATTTTACATGTGCAACTCTATTGCAGTAAGCAACCCGTCGCCACAGTTCAGGCAATCCACGCACTCACCGATGCTCAGTGGTTTGTTCTTAGAGGGCGGTGACGATGACGATGACCAAGCTGCACACACTTTCGGCGATTATCACTCTCAGTCAGTGTTTCACACTCCACCACCGCCACCCACACAGGAGACACAGACCGCAGACGATGAGGGTCTCTATGGCCATGGTTATCGTGAGCCTCATCCACTGGCTCAGGGCTTCGAGCCTTCCGGTCCTCGTCCGAGGAAGCCACAGCTTCGACGTCGTCCCAGGGAGTGATATGATTATCTATGTATGACACATATGTCCATCCATGTTAGTTTCAGAATTTTCTCATGTGTGAGTCATTATCTATGTATGAGACATGCTTTTATCTATGTTACTATTGCACTTTTCTCATGTGTGAGCCATTATCTATGTATGAGACATAATTCTGATGAAGAGATTGCAAAACAATAGAACTTCTGACAAACTACGTACAACAGGAAATTAAGATACAACATAATGCTCCTAGAATAAGACACTACGAACTAATTCTACAACGTCATGCAACCACTACATGAAGTCATCATCACTATTCTCGCTTCCAGAGGTCTTCACCATTGCGTCCAAATGTTACCTGTACTAGTTTCCCTGGCATAAACTCATCAGCGGAATCATAATTAGCATCGGCGCCCTTCGATGATGCTACACTCTTACTTGATCTACCAATCTTCGAGCTGGCACCACCCTTGGATCAGTTCTGAGCTTTCTTGCTTGGCATAAAGTCATCATCGTCGCTCTTCACTTTCTTATAGCTACTGCCACCCCTATCAGATGCAACATGAGCCTTGCCTCTGTTCTGAGCTCCTTTACTTTGCATAAATTCATCATCATCATCTTCTTCAAACACTTTCTTGGAGCTAGCGCCACCCCTCGCCAATGTAGCACTCTGTCGCGGTACTCTCACCTATGGTATAGGGCCCCAGATACACTTCATCCATGCAAAGTTGAAGATATCCTTGTTCAACAATTCTGCATCCACAGGGTACCTCTGAAAATTATAAACAAGAATAATAACATAGTTACATGCGAGCATTTGGTCTAACTGGGTGCAAGCTGAAATGAAATATCAATTACCTTAACGTGGTCCTCATACTGCTTCTGTGGAAACTTTATTCTTGGATTGTCAACAAGTAAAGGCCTACCAGTAATGCGGGCACTCATATGTTTGAGTTCAACAATCCTATCAAACCTTCCATGTAACCGGAAAAGTTTTGTCGAATCTCCTCTGGGTTCCTTTCCGGGCACTTCTCCGGGAGACCGCGCCGGGAAAAACACTTACCCAACTCCGTCAGGTGCCTATCACTACCAACTAATTCTTCAAAACGCACACCTCCCATATTGTGCCTCTGCATTCTTGCGGCATTGCACAAGAGCAAATGAGACATCAGTGGAGTAAAACCGCGGGAATTATCGCCTGACATGACTGGAAATATTGCTAAGAAAAGTTGTAGGAGACAACAAGCGAGGGGGGGCGGTTTTATAGAATGAGGGTAAGGGGTTGGCGGGAAAATTGGGCGGGAAAGAAAATGGCGGGAAAGAAATTGGCAGGAAAAAATGAAGGGAAAGGGTTGGTGGGAAGGATAATGGCGGGAAAGGGGATGGCGGGAAAAAATGGAGGGAAAGGGTTCACGGGAAGCTACATTTTTTCCATTAAAACACGGTACAACTGAAATTAAGATACATTGAACTATCTATCTATCTATTCTATTATATACTAAAAGCACAATATAGTGAAAAATAGAGGTAATGGCTAGAAAATCCCACGTTAATCAGAAAATACCGGCCCTTCATCCAGTGGACGATCTTTAAATAGATTGATCATAACCGTTAGCTTTTTATATTTTACTAAAGTATTATTGGACCATCGATAGATTAGATCTATCTTTCCCCCGTTACATGCTTACCCTCCATCCATCGATCCAACCTAGCTTTGCCCTAGCCCTAATATCTTGCTACGCCGCCGCGAGGGAGTCCGGCAAAGAAGAATACCACATGAGCCAGGCATCGGGTGATGGAGAAGTTCACGCCGACTATGATGACGCCGTCCTGATGAACGGACAGTACAATGTGGTTACGATGACACAGCCATGCGTTGTGGTACGGCATGGTTCCGGTCACATACAAAATCATACATACATGTCCAGCTAGGCAAAGATGAGCAATCACTTGGAAGAGACGATCTACTGCTACGGCAAACAAGAATACCACATGACCCAGGCATCGGGTGATGGACAAGTTGATGCCGACTACAACGACGACGTCCCGATGATCGGACAGTACAAGGTGGTTACGACTTACGACCACACAGCCAGCGCGCATGGCCGGCGGCGTGGCCCAGCAAGCGGCCCATCGTGGTACCACATGGTTCCGGCCATCCAGGAAATTACATGCAAAATCATGCGTACATGTCCAGCTAGGCAAAGAAGAGCAATTACACTGGAAAGATAATCTACTGCTACTGCAAATATCCGTTATTTTTTAGATCAACAGTGAGGAGCATCTCTGTTCTTGATGATACACAGCAGACAACTGTCCCTGTACATTATCATCTGGCTGCATAGGAAACCGAAAGGTGCTCAATCATTGAAGCCAAGATACGCGAGGAGGGGCTAAATTTGCTGTTTTGACCCTTTTGGGATAGTTTAGCCGGATCTGACTCCACTCTGAATTTTTTTTCGGGATCTGACCCTTTTGCTACCGCCATAAGTCTTGGCGGTAGCCCAATACATGCTACCGCCATGGTCTTAGGCGGTAGGCCTGTGACGGCCGTTAACGCCCGCCTACGTGGCAAAGGGACCTACCACCATTTCCCCTGGCGGTAGGGTGCCCTAACCTACCGCCAAGGACCTCGGCGGTAGGCCTCTGTACATGATAAGGTGGTGGGGTGGAGGCTGTGGTCCCCCACCCACTCATTCACCCCCATTCCCCATTCTCCTTCGAGCTCAAGTCTCTTCTCCCCTCTTCTCCTCACACAAGGCCTTCTCAAATCTCTCTCATTTGCTTGAGATTTGTCCGGTGGATCCGGAGCACTTTCATCATCCAAGGTACCTTCCTCACTCCCCTCATTTTGGTTTGTTGGAATCATGTATTTTGGTTGCATTGCTCACTTTGTTGCATACCCTAGTTCATGATTTTGTTGTGGTGAAATCAATGTATATGATGCATTTAGGGTAATGTTTGTGCTTTGACTATGTATTGTGTGACTAGCATCGACGGGTACCAAGATCTAGCATTTATGGTTTTGTTAGGGGTTAGGGTTAGGGTTAAGGTTATGGTTAGGGTTATGGTTAAGGTTATGCCTATGATGACCGTTATAGTTACCCCTCGAATTGTAGGATGGGACCGATCGTCTTCTTTGAGACTTCTACCGAGGCGGCAGCGAATCTTGAACGCGAACTCATTGAGGAAAAGATGACGGAGTGGGTTGACTCCGTCGATGCGGTGAATGCAGCTTCAAGGGACTTTTCAAAGTACTATGTATGCGAGTACAACGATAGCGAGAAGGTGATCGAAGATAAAGAGAAAAACATAAACAAGCTCAGGAGGAAGGAGAAACGTCATAGACGTGATCTTTCAAGGCAAATTGTATTGTGCACAACAAGGGAGGAATATCCTCAGCTGGACTTGAAAAACCCTGGCCAGATCATTGACTGGGTAGTTAGGCAGGCATCATCGCCGATACCGAGGCAAGCTTCCCGTTGGTGTTGGGTCCTTGAAAGAAGGGATGCCATTTTTAGCAACCCGGGACCGTACGACAGAGACATTGTGTTGATGGCCGAATAAAAGGGGTTTGAACTACATGATGTCCTAGAGTCATTTGAACTATAATGGCATGTACCCTTTATCATTTCCTTTGTACTTTAGTTGAACTCCTCCTTATGTTTTATGTAACCTTTGTCATTTAAAGTCCTTGAGAACTTCGTGTCGTATGTCATTTTAAGTAATTTATGTTGTGTGTTTGTTGTTTGTCATTTGATTTAAGTTATCTTTTTGTTTATGTCATTTGAAGTTACCTAACATAACATTCATGTAGGATGGAAAACAAGTCGAGTTTGCAGATATTATATGAGAAGTGTGAAGAAAACCGATGCCTTAGTATGATGAGGGAGCTTGAACAATGGATTAAGAGTGTTGAGGAGGCAAATGCGGTTATGAGGGATTTCAGCAAGTATCAGGTTTGTGAGTACCCTGAAGAGCTCGTGAAAGAAAAAGAGAAGATTCTTGATGAGGTGCAGAAGAAGGAAGATGATTGTAAACACTCTTTGGCAATGGAGATAGGGTTCTCCGTAAGCATTGATGAATTCTGCGAGCTCGACTTGTCAAGACCCGGGCAAGTTATTGGATGGGCAATCAAACAGGGAGTGTCTGAGAACCCGAATCGACGTGCTCGATGGGCGTGGTTCCGCGACGTGAAGGATGTGCTGATCCATTGGGCTGAACCCAATGATATTCGACTCAGGCCAAATCCAGAGCGTGATGCACAAATTGAGCGTATGAAAACGTTCAGGAGATATTTCCCGATGTAGAAGACTTGTCATTTGGACCAATGCTCTAAGTCATTTAAATTTGGTAGATGGAACTTGATGTAATGAACTTGATGTAATGATGTGATGTTATTTATGCATGTCCTTGGTATTTGAACATGTCGGAGTTTGTTGATGTAATGCTTAAGGTTCGCATGTATGTTATACTGTTGAAAAATAAGGAAAAGTGCTACCCTACCGCCAGGGACCTCGGCGGTAGGGTAGCTAACCCTACCGTAGAAAACTACTTCATTTTCGTTACAACAATTCTGCTACCCTACCGCCATGGGCCTCGGCGGTAGGTTAGGTAACCCTACCGCAGAAAACAACTTGATTTTCGTTCCTACAGCAGTTTTGCCACGTTTGTGAGGTACCCTACCGCCAGGCACCTCGGCGGTAGGATTGCTAACCCTACCGCCAGGGACCTTGGCGGTAGGTGTGGAAATAGAGCATTGCTCTGTTTTTTTTTTGCCATCAACCTCATCCACAAGATCACAACAAAGATTCATCATAGTTCACGACAAAGATTCACAACAAAGTTCATCATAAACTTGGGTCTACCTCATCACAAAGTTCGCAAATGAAATACATAGTTCATGACAAAGATTCGCAAATGAAATACATAGTTCGGTAATGCAAGACAAGTTCATCAATAGCCGCGAAAGTGAAGGCCCTATTGGGTCGTACGAGGCCATTTCCCTTTCTTGTCACGTGCCTCATCTTCTGCTTGAGCATCGCGAGCCCTTGCAAGCTTTCTTGCCCTCTCCTCTTCACGACCAATCTTCTCTTTGCGTGCCCTCTCCTCCTCCCGCTTCTTCCACTCCATCTTCTCCTTCTGCCGACGTTCTTCATCCTCGGCTCTTTGCAATGCTTCTTCAAACAGCCGCTGCCTCCTAAGACAATCTCGATATTGGTCCTTTTGAACATCTTCCGGCACATCTTGATCTATCCATGTGAAGTACTTGCAAAGAGGAGGCGGTGACTACATAAGGAAAACATGTTTGTTGTTAGTAAAATATGAGTTGGGGTTCAAACAAAATGAGTTGGACTTCAAACAAATGAGTTGTAACACATACCGGTGGTAAGTCGTATGCGTTAGTTGGAAGCGCACGGTCATGTGCATAATTTGGACACACAAAGAATCTTCTCCCTTCCGTCCATGACTTCTTCCGGTCCGTGGACACCTTCACCTTGCAAACATCTCCATACCAACATGATGGGGTTTTCACATTTTTCTCCTTCACCTTGTCCAAGGTTGCGTTCCCCCACTTGGTAGGCATGTCCTCTCGGGTGAAGCAATAGTTAGTTGCTAGTAAAACATATGAAGAAATGAAAATGTATGGAGGCGGCAATAAGCAAAATACCATTCAACCATCCAGATTTAACAAAACGTCAATAGGCCTTCCTCTATCAATTCTCCGCGTCCTATTAGCACCGAAACCACGACCACCTCGGCGGTCGGCTCCTCTAAGACTCGTCCGTCCTCCACGCCCACCACTAGTGCCTCCTCTAAGACTCGTCCGTCCTCCACGGCCACCACTCCTACCTCCTCGTGCGGCAACGGAACCTCCTCGACGCCCACCCGTTTGAGTAGTGCTCGCGTTGCCATCGGTCCTTGGCCTTTTCGTGCATCTTCTAACATTGTGTCCTGCGTCGTCAAATTGTCCACAATTGTTGATGTCCGGTGGCTCCATGAAATGACCGCTACCAAATTGTTTCATTCCGGTGTATCCAGCAAGATCATCCATGTCAGTTCTGAAACTCTTCTTTCTTCTTCTTCCCTTGGTAGGCACCATGAGTTCGGTATCGGGAATGATATGAGGGCCATCATACTCAGGCCACTGTGACTGATCAAGGAAAGGATGGAACCGAGGCGCCCATATCAACCTCGTTGTTTCCAATGTGAATTGATGCAACCGCACAGTAGTACCATCAGAAACGTTCTAGTTTCTCGCCCTTGCCGCGGTCATCAAATGCGAACAAGGCCAATGGTACTTATGAGGCCTCTCGCATTGACACCACCGGTTTTTGAGGCGCACCTCGTACGCCACACCACCGTACGTCACACCATCGCGTATCATGCCACCCGGCTCGTCGACTTGATAGATCATTTCTTTTTTCGTTGAAACTAATGATTTGTTGGTGTGAAGACTTGCGTGCCTGATGCTTCAACCAATCTTGAACCTTGAAAGGATAGTCCATCTTTTCACCTATCCAATCGGCGGTGGTTTGGGAATGCCTTAGGTGTTGGGGAACGGAGCATGAATTTCAAAAATTTCCTACGCTCACGCAAGATCTATCCATGGAGATGCATCGCTAAGAGAGGGGAGAGTGTGTCTACGTACCCTCGTAGACCGCTTAGCGGAAGCGTCTCACAACGCGGTTGATGTAGTCGAACAATCCTTCGAGCTCCACCGATCGAGTACCGAACGTACGGCACCTCCGAGTTCTACACACGTGCAGCTCGGTGACGTTCCTCGCCTTCTTGATCCAGCAAGACGTCGAGGTAGTAGATGAGTTCCGTCAACACGACGGCGTGGCGACGGTGACGGTGAAGTGATTCCGGCAGGGCTTCGCCTAAGCTCTCCGAAAATATGACCGAGGTGGAAAACGGAGATCGGGGCACCGCACACGGCTATGGGACAATTGTGTGTCTCCAAGGGGTGCCCTTCCTCTGTATATAAAGGAGGGAGGCTGGCCGGCCCCCTAGGGGTGCGCCAAGGGAGAGAGAGGAGTCCTACTAGGACTCCAAGTCCTAGTAGGATTCCCTCTTGGAAGGGGGAAGGAAGGGAGAGAGAAGAGGAGAAGGAAAGGGGGGGTGCGCCCCCTTCCCCTAGTCCAATTCGGACTCCCTAGGGGGAGGGGCGCAGCCACCCCTTGTGGGATGCCTCTTCTTCCCCGTATGGCCCATGTAGGCCCATTACTTCGCCGGTGAATTCCCGTAACTCCCCGGTACTCCGAAAAATACCCGAATCACTCGGAACCTTTCCGACGTCCGAATATAGCCTTCCAATATATGAATCTTTACCTCTCGACCATTTTGAGACTCCTCATCATGTCCATGATCTCATCCGGGACTCCGAACAAACTTTGGCCACCAATCACATAACTCATATAATACTAAATCGTCATCGAACCTTAAGTGTGCGGACCCTACGGGTTCGGGAATGATGTAGACATGACCGAGACGACTCTCCGGTCAATAACCAACAGCGGAACCTGGATGCTCATATTGGTTCCTACATATTCCACGAAGATCTTTATCGGTGAACCTCATATGTCAACATACGTTGTTCCCTTTGTCTGGCGGTATGTTACTTGCCCGAGATTCGATCGTCGGTATCTAATACCTAGTTCAATCTCGTTACCGGCAAGTCACTTTACTCGTTCCATAATACATCATCTTGCAACTAACTCTTTAGTCACGGTGCTTGCAAGGTTTCTGTGATGCTGTATTACCGAGAGGGCCCAGAGATACCTCTCCGATAGTCGGAGTGACAAATCCCAATCTCGATCCATGCCAACTCAACAAACACTTTCGGAGATACCTGTAGTGCACCTTTATAATCACCCAGTAACGTTGTGACGTTTGATACACCCAAAGTATTCCTACGGTATCCGGGAGTTGCATGATCTCATGGTCAGAGGAACGTGTATTTGACATAGTGAAAGCAATAGCAATAAACTGAACGATCATTTGCTATGCTAACGGTTGGGTCATGTCCATCACATCATTCTCCTAATGATGTGATCCCGTTATCAAATGACAACTCATGTCCATGGTCAGGAAACCTTGACCATCTTTTGATCAACGAGCTAGTCTAGTAGAGGCATACTAGGGACATAATATTTGTCTATTATCCACACATGTATTTAGTTTCCGGTCAATACAATTCTAGCATGAATAATAAACTATTATCATGAATGGGGAAATATGATAATAACTAATTTATTATTGCCTCTAGGGCATATTTCCAACAGTCTCCCACTTGCACTAGAGTCAATAATCTAGATTACATCTCCATGTAATTAACACTTAATCAGTTCTAAAGCTGATCATGTTTTGCTTGTGAGAGAGGTTTTAGTCAACGGGTCTGCAATATTCAGATCCTTGTGTTCTTGGCAAATCTCTATGTTATATGTAGATGCTGGTACCACACTCTGTTTGGAGCTAATCCAAAAGATTTCCCCACTATACTTATCCGGTCTGAGACTCATAGTCTTTCGGATCAGTGTTTAAAGCTTGCATCGAGGTAACCCCTTACGACGAACTCTTTATCATCTCTATTCCTGAGAAATTCTTCCTTAGTCATCTTAAGGATAATTTGACCGCTGTCCAGTGATCTACTCCTGGATCACTTTGGTACCTCCTTTGCCAGACACATGGCAAGGCACACAGCTTGGCATACTTTATAGAACCTACGGCCGAGGCATAGGGGATAACCTTCATCCATTCTATTTATTTTGTTATAGAACCTACGGCCGAGGCATAGGGGTGAACTTATTTCTTTTGACTTGATCCATTTTGAACTTCTTCAAAATCTCATCAAGGTGTGTGAAAATCTTTTATCAGGTGTCTTGATCTATCTCTATAGATCTCGATGCCCAAACCGTGGATAACTCAAAAAACAGGTTTTTATTGAAAAACTCCATTCAATTAATTATTTATGCTTTCCAGAAATTCTACATCATTTCCAATCACATATACTTATTAGAAATGTTATAGAGCTCCCACTCACTTTGTTGTAAATACAAGTTTCTCCATAAACTTGCATAAACCCAAACGCTTTGATTACTTCATCAAAGCGAGTATTCCAGCTCCGAGATGCTTGCACCAGTCCATAGATGGATTGCTGGAGCTTGCATACTTTGTTAGCACTTTTAGGATCGACAAAACCTTCCGGCTGTATCATATACAATTCTTCCTTAAGGAATCCGTAAAGGAATGCCGTTTTGACGTCCATTTGCCAGATTTCATAATCATAAAACGCGGCAATTGCTAACATAATTCTGACAGACTTTAGCATCGCTACGGGTGAGAAAGTCTCATCGTAGTCAACTCCTTGAACTTGTCGATAACCTTTAGCAACAAGTCGTGCTTTATAGACGGTGACATTACCATCAGCATCCGTCTTCTTCTTAAAGATCCATTTATTTTTAATAGCTCGCCGTTCATCGGGCAAGTCTACCAAAGTCCACACTTTGTTCTCATACATGGATCTAATCTCGGATTTCATGGCCTCAAGCCATTTGTCGGAATCCGGGCTCGCCATCATTTCTTCGTAGTTCGTAGGTTCACTGTTGTCTAACAACATGACCTCCAAGACAGGATTGCCGTACCAATCTGGTGCGGAGCGTGTCCTGGTTGACCTACGAGGTTTTGTAGCAACTTTGATCCGAAGCTTCATGATCATCATCATCTACTTCCTCTCTGGTCTGTGTCGGTGTCACAGAAATTTCTTTCTGTGGCGTACTACTATCCAGAGGAGGTACAATTACCTCATCAAGTTCTACTTTCCTCCCACTCACTTCTTTCGAGAGAAACTCCTTCTCTAGGAAGGATCCATTCTTAGCAACGAATTCTTTGCCTTCGGATCTGTGGTAGAAGGTGTACCCAACGGTCTCCTTTGGGTATCCTATGAAGACGCACTTATCCGCTTTGGGTTCGAGCTTATCTGGCTGAAGCCTTTTGACATAAGCATTGCATCCCCAAACTTTCAGAAACGACAGCTTAGGTTTCTTGCCAAACCACAGTTCATACGGTGTCGTCTCAACGGATTTAGACGGTGCCCTATTTAAAGTGAATGCAGCTGTCATTAATGCATAACCCCAAAATGATAGTGGCAAATCGGTAAGAGACATCATAGAATGCACCATATCCAATAGAGTACGATTACGACGTTCGGACACACCATTACGCTGTGGTGTTCCATGTGGCATGAGCTGTGAAACAATTCCACATTGTCTTAAGTGATTGCCAAACTCGTAACTCAAATATTCTCCTCCACGATCAGATCGTAAGAACTTTATTTTTCTTGTTACGATGGTTCTCTACTTCACTCTGAAATTCTTTGAACTTTTCAAATGTTTCAGATTTATGCTTCATCAAGTAGACATAATCATATCTACTCAAATCATCAGTGAACGTGAGAACATAACGATATCCACCGCGCGCCTCAACACTCATTGGACCGCATACATCGGTATGTATTATTTCCAATAAGTTGGTTGCTCGCTCCATTGTTTCGGAGAACGGAGTTTTAGTCATCTTGCCAATAAGGCACGGTTCACATGTCTCAAATGATTCATTATCAAGAGATTCCAAAAACCCATCTACATGGAGTTTCTTCATGTGTTTAACACTGATATGACCTAAGCGGCAGTGCCACAAATATGTGGTACTATCATTATCTTTTGGCATTCGTGTTATGAACATATGTATTACTACGATCAAGATTCAATAAACCTTTCATCTTAAGTGCATGATCATCAGTGATATTATCCAAATAAATAGAATAACAATTATTCTCTGAAATTGAATAACCGTCTTGCAATAAACACTATCAGATATAATGTTCATGCTTAACGCAAGCACCAAATAACAATTATTTAGGTTCATCACTAATCCTGAAGGTAGAGAGAGCGTGGCGATGGTGATCACATCAACCTTGGAGACACTTCCAATGCACATCGTCACCTCGTTCTTAGCTAGCCCTCGTTTATTCCGAAGCTCCATGTTTCAAGTTGTAAGCAACTGAACAAGTATCAAATACCCAGGTGCTCCTACGAGTACTAGTAAGGTACATATCAATAACATGTATATCAAATATCTTTGTTGACATTGCCAGTCTTATTATCTGCCAGTTACTTTGGGGAAGTTCCGCTCCTTGTGACATTTCCCTTTGCAATGGGAGCACTAAGTCTCGGGTTTGGTTCAGCCTTGGGTTTCTTCACGTGAGCGGCAACTGTTTTACCGTTCTTCTTGAAGTTCCCTTTTCTTTCCCTTGCCCTTCTTGAAACTAGTGATCTTATTAACCATCAACACTTGATGCTCCCTTTTTTGATTTCTACATCCGCAGCTTGTAGCATCGCGAATAGCTTAAGGATCTTCTATCCCTTGCATGTTTATAGTTCATCACGAAGATCCAGTAGCTTAGTGATAGTGACTAGAGAACTCTATCAATATCCACTTTATTTGGAAGTCTAACTCCCACTTAATTCAAGTGATTGAAGTACTCAGACGTTCTGAGTACATGCTCACTATCGGAGCTGTTCTCCTCCATCTTGCAGCTATAGAACTTATCGAAGGTGTCATACCTCTCGACCCGGGTGTGAGCTTGAAAAACAAACTTTCAGCTCTTGAAACATCTCATATGCTCCATGGTGCTCAAAACATCTTTCGAGCCCCGGTTCTAAGCCGTAAAGCATGGCGCACTGAACTATCGGGTAGTCATCTTTTCTTGTCTGCCAGATGTTCATAACGTCTTCAGACAAAGCCATAGGGGTTGCTCACCGAGCGGTGCATCAAAGACATAAGCCTTCTGTGCAGCAGTGAGGACAATCCTCAGAATACGGACCCAGTCCGCATAGTTGCTTCCATCAACTTTCAACTTAACTTTCTCTAGGAACGCATTAAAATACAGGGGAGTAACAGCGTGGTCTATCGTTCGACAACATAAACTTGCTAAGACACTATAGACTATGTCCATGATAATTGAAGTTCAATTAATCAAATTACTTAAGAACTCCCACTTAGATTAACATCCCTCAAGTTGTCTAAGTGTAACATGATCCACATCAAACTAATCCACGTCCGATCATCACGTGAGGTGGATCAGTTCATCAATGGTGAACATCTTTCATGTTGATCATATCTACTATATGACTCATGTTCGACCTTTCGATCTCCTGTGTTCCGAGGCCATATCTGTATATGCTAGGCTCGTCAAGTTTAACCCAAGTATTCTGCGTGTGTAAAACTGGCTTACACCCGTTGTATGCGAACAAAAGAATCCATCACACTCGATCATCACGTGGTGTTTAGAAGCGTCGAACCTTCGCAACGGTGCATACTAGGGGAGAACACTTATCTTGAAATTTAGTGAAGGGATCATCTTATAATGCTACCGTCGTCCTAAGCAAAATAAGATGCATAAAAGGATTAACATCACATGCAATTCAATATATGTGACATGATATGGCCATCATCGTCTTGTGCTTTTGATCTCCATCAGCAAAGCACCGTCATGATCTCCATCGTCACCAGATTGACATCATGATCTCCATCGTAACGTCGTGACACCTTGATCTCCATCGCAGCGTCGTGGTCGTCTCGCCGGCTATTGCTACTACTACTACTGCTAACTCATAGCGGTAAAGTAAAGCGATTAAATAGCGTTGGCATTGCATACAATAAAGAGACAACCATAAGGCTCCTGCCGGTTGCCTGATAACTTTACAAAACATGATCATCTCATACAACAACTTATATCACATCATGTCTTGGCCATATCACATCACCAGCATACCCTGCAAAAATAAGTTAGACGTCCTCTACTTTGTTGTTGCAAGTTTTACGTGGCTGCTACGGGTTTGCAAGAACCGTTGTTACCTACGCAAAACCACAACGTGGTGTAGTGATTGCTTTTTGATCTTCTAAAAGAACCCTCTTCATTGAAACCGATTCAACTAAAGTGAGAGAGACAGACACCCGCCAGTCACCTTTATGCAACGAGTGCACGTAGCGGTGAAACCTGTCTCGCGTAAGCATACGCGTAATGTCGGTCCGGGCCGCTTCATCTCACAATACCGCCGAATCAAGTATCAACCAGTAACGGCAAGCAATATGTATACACCCACGCCCACAACTAACTTGTGTTCTACTCGTGCAAATCACATCTACGCATAGACCTGGCTCGGATGCCACTGTTGGGGAACGGAGCATGAATTTCAAAAATTTCCTACGCTCACGCAAGATCTATCCATGGAGATGCATCACTACGAGAGGGGAGAGTGTGTCTACGTACCCTCGTAGACCGTTTAGCGGAAGCGTCTCACAACGCGGTTGATGTAGTCGAACAATCCATCGAGCTCCACCGATCGAGTACCGAACGTACGGCACCTCCGAGTTCTACACACGTGCAGCTCGGTGACGTTCCTTGCCTTATTGATCCAGCAAGACGTCGAGGTAGTAGATGAGTTCCGTCAGCATGATGGCGTGGCGACGGTGACGGTGAAGTGATTCCGGCAGGGCTTCGCCTAAGCTCTCCGAAAATATGACCGAGGTGGAAAACGGAGATCAGGGCACCGCACACGGCTATGGGACAATTGTGTGTCTCCAAGGGGTGCCCTTCCTCTGTATATAAAGGAGGGAGGCTGGCCGGCCCCCTAGGGGTGCGCCAAGGGAGAGAGAGGAGTCCTACTAGGACTCCAAGTCCTAGTAGGATTCCCTCTTGGAAGGGGGAAGGAAGGGAGAGAGAAGAGGAGAAGGAAAGGGGGGGTGCGCCCCCTTCCCCTAGTCCAATTCGGACTCCCTAGGGGGAGGGGCGCAGCCACCCCTTGTGGGCTGCCTCTTCTTTCCCGTATGGCCCATGTAGGCCCATTACTTCCCCGGTGAATTCCCGTAACTCCTCGGTACTCCGAAAAATACCCGACTCACTCGGAACCTTTCCGACGTCCGAATATAGCCTTCCAATATATGAATCTTTACCTCTCGACCATTTCGAGACTCCTCGTCATGTCCATGATCTCATCCGGGACTCCGAACAAACTTCGGCCACCAATCACATAACTCATATAATACTAAATCGTCATCGAACCTTAAGTGTGCGGACCCTACGGGTTCGGGAATGATGTAGACATGACCGAGACGACTCTCCGGTCAATAACCAACAGCAGAACCTGGATGCTCATATTGGTTCCTACATATTCCACGAAGATCTTTATCGGTGAACCTCATATGTCAACATACGTTGTTCCCTTTGTCTGGCGGTATGTTACTTGCCCAAGATTCGATCGTCGGTATCTAATACCTAGTTCAATCTCGTTACCGGCAAGTCTCTTTACTCGTTCCATAATACATCATCTTGCAACTAACTCTTTAGTCACGGTGCTTGCAAGGCTTCTGTGATGCTGTATTACCAAGAGGGCCCAGAGATACCTCTCCGATAGTCGGAGTGACAAATCCCAATCTCGATCCATGCCAACTCAACAAACACTTTCGGAGATACCTGTAGTGCACCTTTATAATCACCCAGTAACGTTGTGACGTTTGATACACCCAAAGTATTCCTACGGTATCCGGGAGTTGCATGATCTCATGGTCAGAGGAACGTGTATTTGACATAGTGAAAGCAATAGCAATAAACTGAACGATCATTTGCTATGCTAACGGTTGGGTCATGTCCATCACATCATTCTCCTAATGATGTGATCCCGTTATCAAATGACAACTCATGTCCATGGTCAGGAAACCTTGACCATCTTTTGATCAACGAGCTAGTCTAGTAGAGGCATACTAGGGACATAGTATTTGTCTATTATCCACACATGTATTTAGTTTCCGGTCAATACAATTCTAGCATGAATAATAAACTATTATCATGAACGGGGAAATATGATAATAACTAATTTATTATTGCCTCTAGGGCATATTTCCAACATTAGGAAATACTGGTTGAGCTTGAAGAAAGTATATTTCACTATTGCAGTCACCGGTAATGAACGGACACCCTTGAGCACATTGTTGAAGCATTCCACCATGTTGCTCGTCATGTCTCCGTATCTCAAACCTCCTTTGTCGTAAGCACGTGCCCACTTATGCTTCTCCGGAAGATGCCTTGTCAAGAATTCTTCCCCCCCTTTGTTCTTGTCCAACGCCTTCAAGAGTTTATCATAGCGGCTTTTGAATGTGTCGGTGTTGAATGCCACGCAAACATGGGTAAGGTCTTTGCAAAACTCTTTGCTCTTGCATGCCCGGTAAAAGTTTGCCACGAAGTGCCTCATGCACCAACGGTGTTGCAGCTTTGGTAAGCCTGGAATATCAACATCTATTGCTTTAAGAATCC
This sequence comes from Elymus sibiricus, assembly GCA_039707655.1. Classification (NCBI taxonomy): domain Eukaryota; kingdom Viridiplantae; phylum Streptophyta; class Magnoliopsida; order Poales; family Poaceae; genus Elymus; species Elymus sibiricus. The sequence goes on along the minus strand of CM077672.1, from coordinate 16,694,519 downwards.
CATGATGCCGATCCGATATGATGCATACTTCTCTCTGGCCAATCACCTGGGTCCTAACATGGTGCATAAACCACTCCCGGTTGTCATCATGCTCGGAAGGAACCAAGGCAAATGCCACTGGCAACACGTTATCGTTCGACGAGTGGGCCATTGCAACCATCAATGTGCCCTTATATTTGTCGGTCAAGAAAGTGCCATCAATTGACAAGACAGGCCGACAATGCCTAAATGCCTCGATGCATTGGCCAAAGCTCCAGAAAGCACGGTGAAACACTCCGTCAATTGACTCCACCCTATGACGCATGCCCGGGTTCCGATGAGCAATGGCACCCAACATTCTTGGAAGAATATTGTAAGCGGCCGCATAATCAGCATGCAACATCCTAATAGCGTTCGCCTTGGCCATCCACACCTTCCCATACTTGACCTCGTACCCGAATCGTTCAAAGACCGTACTCATGAGTAACTTCACCTTCACGGTTGGATCGTGGGATATCTCATTCAACAATTTGTAGACTAGATACTCAGACGTGAGTTGACGGTGTCCCTTGCTTCGGTCGGCTTTGTCCGGTGGTATGCACTCGTGAGTGGCCACACAACTCGACAACACCCATTGCCCGGTTTCAAGAATTTTTCTTCCACGGAGCTTCCATGGGCAACCTTCTTTGTCACATTTGATTATGTAGCGCAACTTTTGGTTGGAATGACCAACAACAAATGGCCGATGGTTCCTAATGGCGTAATCACTCAACCATATCTTGAACTCTTCCAAGCACCCAAACTTGATCCCTTTCTTCAAATGAGCATTCTCGTCCTCATTCTTGGGGACTGGATCACCAACCTTCCAGCAAGGTGATGGTTCAACCAACCCCAATCTCATGCCACCGTCAACAACGGCATTGTCGGCAAGACTAAGATCGCGAAACAATGAGGGTCCTCTTTCCTTGCCCGTCACCTTTTTGAAGATTTGATTTTCATGCGCCGTGAATCCATCCTTGTCCAATTCTTCCTCCGGACCCTCGTCATCCGAGAAATACCGACACATACGGCTATAAGGGAGGTTACAGTCCATGTCTTGTTGTCACACAATGACATCCAAATTACCAATGGGATTGTAATGGATCTCTCCTTCTTCCGCGTAAGCATCATCTTGAGCAATATCATCTTCATCAACATGAGCAATAGCTTCATCTCGAACTACTATGGCCCTATCATTGATGTCCTCTTCATTTGGTTGGCTACTTGTTGGTTGGCTAGAAGAATTGTGGACATACAGCTCGACACTAGCACCATGTATTGGGGACGATGCATTTCGGTTCAAGTCAAGTTCTAGCCGCGGAACTTCAACCTTTGTGGCAAATAATTCAAGTGACTTGTCTTGTGATCCCTCTACTCTTTGCTTGTACACATTCCAATGCAATTGGGAGGTGATTGGCATACTCATTAATCAGGACTTTACTCCCACTCCAACATCATATCTCCCAATAAGCTTAACCTCATCAATTGGGTCAACCCAATGTAAAACGCTTCTCACTTTGACGACAACATCCTCATAGCTCGGACTTGTTTCAAAAACCATGAGATCTTCCCCTTCATCGGCATTTCCATTCATAAATGCCGCCTTGTCCAAATAATGAACATTAACGAGTTTATCCATCTAAGAACAATGGAAAAACTAGTCATCCATGGGTCGGGCAATTCATACGGATTAACTATCAAAACTATGCATACTTTGGTATGAAGTGCATTCACACAACAAGACAAACATAGCATAGCCTTAATCATAACCTTAACCCTAACCCTAACCCTACCCCTAACCCCTAACAAAACTACTAACCCTAGCACAAGATCTTGCTTCCCCCAACTATTGTAGGCATACAATACATGTTCAAAGCACAAACATAGCCCTCAATGCATCATATTGATTGATTTGATAACAACAAGAGCAAGAACTAGGGTTTGCAACAAAGTGAGCAAAGCAAGCAAAATAGGTGATTCCAACCAATCAAATGAAGGGGGAGTGGAAGAGGTACCTTGAGTGATGAAAATGCTCCGGATCCACCGGACAAATCTCAAGCTACCAAGAAGTATTAAGTGGGTGTTTTGGTGGGGGAGAGAGGGGGGAGAGGATGAGCTCGGGGGAAGAAGCTGATTGGGGGTGAATGGGTGGGTGTGGGGCCCACCAATTCACCCCCACCACCTTTTCCTCTATCCGGACCCTACCGCCAAGGTCCTTGGCGGTAGGATGGGTACACCTACCGCCGGGCCCTTTGGCGGTAGGTCCCTTTACCACGTAGGATAAAGCAGACGGCCGTCAAGTGACCGTCGAAGGCCTACCGCCATAGGGGTTGGCGGTAAGGTGTGCTAGGCTACCGCCGATGTGCATGGCGGTAGCCAAAAGGGTCAGATCCCGAAATTTTTCCGGGGAGGTCAAATCCGGCTAAACTTCCCAAAAAGGATCAAAACACGAAAATTTACCGCGAGGAGGCAAGCGATTGTTATTTAAATCGGCAGGTATCCGCTTGAGAAGCTTTTCAGCCTACATTCAATGGTGCAATCATGTGACATCGAATGTTTGTATTCTTTTGTTATTTTTGCTATATGTACCCATCAGATCTAAGCAATTCTACAGCTTGGCTATCTAGGTTCACTCCATCAGCCATTCGAAGTTGAGATGTCTTGGAGCGTTACATATTTGCATGGCTAAAGTTTAGTCCATCCGAGAATTATGAGTTATGGCATCAAAATTAAGATACATGACGCGGCTAAATCTACTGTGTTAATTTTGTGTTTTTTGAAGAATTTTGAAATGTGGAAGTAGTTAGAGGGATCAACAATCACTAGCCGTCGACGTCTCCAGCCTCGCGTAAGCAATACTTTCATTGTTTATTGGATGCAACATGTGTATATCAAGGGAACTTGGCAAGCTACATGTGTGGCATATTAGGAAACTAATCTCACTATTAGTGTCAGCAATAATTTACAGGGGTAAGTAAATCAGAAAAATGATTTGGTGGTAAAAATGTACGAGATTTTTTTTTCAATAAGAAAACCATAGAAATAATTTACGGAGAAAAAAATGGGCTTTGATCTATATATCAGTCACATACCACTTGAGTCGAAGTTTTCTTTTTACCACATTTTCAATCAGGCAGGCTTTGATTGGCTTCTCCATCTTTCTGTTGGTAGCACTTTTATAGTATCATCTTTGTAGAGTTTGTTAAATAGACATAGGAAACACCCACGTAACCATATTGTTGTTGTAGTGATGTTTTTATGCCTAAACACCTCTTCCTTTCTCTTTCTTTGCTTCATACTAAACTTTCAGCTTGCAGTGAAGATTTTATGCCTAGATAATAATTAATCAATCTCAAATAATAGATCAATGTGTGACCGTTGTTGATATATCCTATATGCCATCATAACAACAAAGATAATTTCCGATGTGTATTTAGTTGCTCGCCACTACAAGATGACCTACCTGATATGCAAATATTTCCCGAAATATTTAGCTTTAATATCTTGCTAGGATCTATCATCTATTCTCGCTAGCATCGAGTCTCGGAGAAGCTAGAGTGGAACTTCTGCCATACCAGACATGGCTTAGGTTGTAGCCCACCGTAGCCCATTGGCGAGACATCACACGTGTAAGAAATGCATATATACATGGAGATGGGTCGCATGAAAAGGCCATAATAAAATAGATTGAGATGGTAAAGGAGAGGAAGGTTAGTCATTAGAAAGGTCAAGTCATGGCCATAAATAAGATCCCCAATTTTTACTTCACCCACTCATCAATGGTAACATTGTTGATTCTTTCATAATGACTTCATATCTACACTTCCTAAGATGAACAGAAATATCAAAATAAATAAACATAAAAAATCATAATTCTCTATGGAACATTATATTATTGTTGATTGTCATTAAGATAGCTTAGCACTCTGGACGTTTGGTAGATTATATTATTATTACTACAACCATAATATATAATACACACATCATCTTAACAAAAGAATTTTTTATTGAAACTATTAAACTCATTCAATGAAAGATATAAATCCTATAGAGCAATGCTCTTTGTATAAGATTTTCTTAACCTTCAAACAGTAATTGTGCATAGTGTTAAATATGTTGGCCGCGCATTTGCGCGGGCCATCCTGCTAGTTGAAATAAAGATACATTGAACTACAGAAATTAAGATACAACCGGTTGAGAAATTTATGATACTACCACATAAATCTATTGAGTCCAGCGTGAATATTTTCCTTTCCCATCACCAGCTTCTTCTGCTACCTTGGCCTCACGAGCCCTTTTTTTCTTTCTCTGCCTCTCCGCCTCACGAGCCTCCTTTTGCTGCCATTCCTCCTCCTCCATGCGACGTCCCTCTTCCCGATTTTTCTTCAATAAATCCTGAAAGAAACGATTTTCCTTGGCATAGTATTCTTTTAACTCTTTTTCTTGCTCTGCTTTCTCCTCTGCTGCCGCCTTTTCGCGTCGCTCTTCCGCGTGAAAACTTTCCCATGCATGACGACCTCTTTCACGAATCTCAGTCACCACCCAAGCCGGCATCTCCGTGTCAATCCAACGATAGTACATGCAGAGAGGCGGAGGAGACTACAACAAAAAATAAAAACCTTATTTCAGAAATCAACAAGAACACCAGTAATATGTCTATTCATGATGGTTAAAACATACCGGTGGCTTGTGGTACTGTGAATTAGCTACGGGTGGATCTTCCTCATAATTGGCGCACATGAAAAACTTCATGCCTAACCAATCAGAAAAATCCGTCACCTCCTTCACCTTGCAAGGATCGCCACACCAACACCACAGGACTTCCACACCCGGGGGCAAGCTCGCATCCTTCATTTTCATGTTTAACGCCTGGTTTTATAGGCTCAGATCACGAATGCGATGGCGGGAACTGGTTGTCGGGAAAATAAGACGGGAACGAGGAGGGAAAAAACAGCGGGAATGATGGCAGGAAAAAAAAGAGCGGGAACACTAGATGGTTAAGGCGGGAAAACAATGTACTGGACAGAGAAACTAGTTTGGAAAAAAAAGGACTCTTGGGCCTAATAAAAACCGAAGTGTGGTCTTCGGCCAGGGTTAGACCGCCATGCAACTTCGGTGATCTGTGTACGCGAAGAACTGGGCCCCTGCGCACTCTTCGGCCTGGAGAAAACAGAAGAGAGCTCTTCGGCCTGGAGAAAACCGAAGAGTGCTCTTCGGCCCTTATCAGCAGCTCTTCGGCCTTTAATACACTGAAGAGTGGTCTTCGGCCTAAGGTAGGCCGAAGAGTTCCTTTTCGGCCTAAGGGAGGCCGACGGGGTGATAGTTTTGATTTTTTCGATTTAGGGCATACATTTTCCGAATTTGTTATAAAAAAATAATATTGAAAAGAAAAATCTCGCAAGAACATGTACCGAACCGCGACATGTTTCATTAATGCAATGGAACCAGCGACAAGGAAGTCGCCTCCCTTTCGATGTAAAAAAAATGGATGAAAAAAGACCATGAGCTTCATCAAGCCAAAAGAAGAAAAGACAATTGTCCTCTCTACATGCAATTTCCTTCGCAAGTTGGGCTCCATCTTATCTTTGCCCTTTTTAATCTGCAACAAATAAATGATTAGGTCGAAGATGTACGGGAGAAAATGTATAGTAGGTTGGTGTGGAACATGCATCTAGCTATGGCCACAACACCAAATCGAAAGAGATTGGCACATGATTAACGGTGTGCTGATTAACGGTGGGCTTTGATGCCGAGCATAGCATCTATGACAAGGAGTCGCTGCAAGCTGAGCACTGCTTCGCACTCTCCTTCCTGATCATGGCATGTGTCTTCGTCTTCAGGCACTAGTAGAAAACGGGCCTTCAGTCCCGGTTCGGCAGGGCCTTTAGTCCCGGTTGCCCAACCGGGACTGCGCAATCGGGACTAAAGCCCCCCTCCCCTTTAGTCCCGGTTGCATTACGAACCGGGACTAAAGGCCCTCCACGTGGCCGCTGTCTGAGGCGGGGATGGAGGACCTTTAGTCCCGGTTGGTGTTACCAACCGGGACTAAAGGCTCCACCTTTAGTCCCGGTTAGTAACACCAACCGGGACTAAAGGAATTTTTTTGAATTTTTTTTTTAATTTTTTTTAATTTGTTTTTAAGTTTTATTTCGATTTTCAAATCTTTGAATTATTTGACAATTTAATCTCTAATCACCCCTCCTCACTGCTCCAGCGTGGAACACTCATTCCAAATCGTCTAACTTCCCGGCCGGTCACCCATCCTCTCACTGCTCCAGCCCCAGCACGCTTAACTTCCTGGTCCTATCGCCCCTAGTTTCCAAGTTTGCACTCGTTGTTTTTCTGACAATAGTAAGCTATAAATCCTATTAACCCTTAGGTCTTGATGTCACATGATTTAATTTTTTGAATTCCAAACAATTATTAAAATAAACAAAATAAGTAATAATAATATTGAATTTCAATGAAAATAAAATAAGTAATACTATTATTTTATTCATTTTTTTGCCATTTATTCATTTAATATGGCATAATTAATATCTTTAAATCTGTAAATCGAAATTTGACAAATAATATATCCATTATTATCAGAAAAATGTGAGGAATCCAAATATGACAATCTTATTATTATCAGAAGTTATACCTTATTGTTATATGTATCATATCAATCCTATTAAGCCCTTGAGCATGATGTCACACGTCTCACCGTTTGAGTTTGAAATTATTATTCTAAAAAACAATAATTATTTAGTAACACTAATATTTATTGAATAAGTAGTTTGACCACTGTTTGACCATGGTTTGACCAAAAATTCGAAAAAACTTAAATTTGAGAATAACTTTTTTTCCTTTCGGAATTTGAGGATTCTAAAAATTTGCAAAACGGCCTACGACGTTGAAGTCGAAACCGGCGTCTCGTGTTGAACATTTTGATATATTATACGTTTTTTTCGACATCGTATGCAAAAGTTATAGCCGTTTTACTTTTTCATAACACTTTTTTGCAAAACATGTCAAAATTTATGTTTTTTAATTTTCCTAACTAGTAGATGTAGTAACATAACTACATCTCGAAGAATTTTAATTTTTGAAGTTTTTATCATTTTCTTTTGTTTTTTTCAAAACTGAAATGGCGATAAGGGGGGGGTAGAGTTTGAAAATTTCAGAACCCCTTTAGTCCGGGTTGGTGTCCATCCAATTCTACCGTCGACTACATCTGCTAGCACCGTCCCAGCCAGAGTCACAACTAAGGTTAACCAAGCCAGAGTCAACCCTTTCTAACTTCATTTGCTATTTTTCATGCATTTAATGATTTTTTTAGCTAAATGACCCTGAAATTAAAAAGCACTACAAATGAACTCTGAAAAGGTTGAAACTTGGCATGGTATCATCATTTCACCCACATAGCTTGTGCTAAAAAGTTGACAGGGTTACGGCAAAAACTGGATGCACTTCATGTACAAACTTGACCATATCCTTCGAAGTATCAAGGTTTCGGACGAAAACTCATCTGTTACAAAGGCATTTCATTTTTTTAAACTTATTTCAACTCCAGACTTTTTGTGCATTCAATATGCACCATACTACAACATGTCAAAATCTACAGAAAGAACTAACTAAAAATAATAAAAAACAACAATTAAATGACTAAAACAACTATATAAGCAAAACAATACTGTTTTAATTTAAATCCTAATTTAAATTATTCTAAAAATAACCAAATAAATCTTACTGTGACAACAATCTAACATGTGACTAGGAGCAAAAAAAATTAAATTAAAAACTATTTTTAAACTCAAGTTATTCACAATCTAGGGTTTGAAGCAAATTTGAACAAATTCAAATTTAAACCATTCAAATTTGAAAACTAATGGCACAAACAGAAACTAGACCAAATTTTGAATCTAATGCAAAAATAATCACTCAAAAGCATCAAATATCCTAAAAGATATAAGCAATTTAAAACAGAAACTAAAAACAGAAAACAAATGGAAAAACAAAAAAGAAACTTTCAGAACCCCTTTAGTCCCGGTTGGTGTCTCCAACCGGGACTAAAGGTCTAACCTTTAGTCCCGGTTGGAGACACCAACCGGGACTAAAGCCTCAACCCCTTTAGTCCCGGTTGGTGTCTCCAACCGGGACTAAAGGTCCCATTTGAACCGGGACTGATGCCTTCCGAGCCCCGACCGGTGCCCTAGCCGCTAGAACCGGGACTAATGCTCACATTAGTCCCGGTTCGTAATGCAACCGGGACTAATGTGTAGATCGAGCTTGGACCAAAGCCCTGTTTTCTACTAGTGAGGTCTGCCGTAGTGTTTGTATTGTTCATCAGAACGAGGAAGTTTTATAGGCGAGTTATATACGCCAGAATGCTGTCTTTTGTAGAGAAATGAGGAAATGTATATATGCAAACGACGCTTAGATTTTGTTCTGTTTTTACAAGTACACAATGTTGGCTTTACGTATTGTAGTACTCTACATATAGCCAGTGGTGAGACACACAATCCGCTCCCAACCCCCTCCTCCTCCCGAACCCCTCAGCCCCCCACCCCACAGCGAAGACCCTGCCGCCGCTGTGGCGGTGGCGGCGGTGCCCGGTGCCAAGGTGCCGAGGCAGGAGGAGGCGGCGGCAACCACTCGAGGCGGCTGGGGCACCTCAGGCTGGGGGCTTCGCACCGCGGCCAGGGCGGCTCCTTGGACGTGCGGCGGCAACCGACGACCCCATGGCTGGTGGTGCTAGCGATGGTGGGCATGGCGGCGGCCGCAGATCTGGATCCCACCCAGATCCATCGTCGATTCTTCACGTGGATGATCGGCGGCACGATGAGGGCTCCGGTAAGGGGATGGAGGATCTCTGCCGGAGTATCGGCGGCGGCATATGTCTTCATGGCGAAGCTCCGCGCGGTTCCAGCCAGCCGCGAAATCGGGACGATGCGGCTTCCGGTGAAAACCGCGCCTGACTGCGGTCTTGGCGGACGATGGCGGCGTCTCTGACGTCGTTTCCTTCTCGAGGCATCGTTGTTGCAGATCACGTCAACTCGATCGGGATGCTCCGGGGGAAATCCTAGATCTGGGTCTACCGGATCGGACGATGACGGCGCCTTCGGTGTCGTTTTCCTTCCTGGGGGCATCGTTTTGGAGCAAGTGCTGGCTAGAGGGGACAAGAGGAGGAGCGTTGTTACATCTACCGCAAGGCCGACGGCGGATCTCGGCGGCATTGCGCTGCGGAGTTTCGGCGACAGGCACGTGTGGATGGATATGTGCAGGATGGTGGCGTTGTCTGGCGCCGTGGTGGCGTCGACGGCAGGCCTGGCAAGGTCGGTGCGTCAGTACCTGCTCTGGAGATGGATCGGTGGAAGACGGAGGCGACGGCCTCTGAGAGTGCGCCGGACCGGTGTGTGACCTACTTCCGGTATTGTGGCTGGGCTGGGGCATCTGGCTATAGATGTTAGGCTTTGGTGCGATGTCTGTTTGGTATTCGGCTCGGACATTTGGCACCCCTTCATCAAGGGGATAGGTGTAGCGACAGGTGTTGCCAAGATGGTGGCTTCAGGCTTACTGATGTATTACTTTGTAAGGTCTTTGTGAATAATTAATAAAATGGCTGCATGCATCACCCTGATGCAGAGGCCGGGGGTATATCCTCCTTTTCTAAGAAAAAACATATAGCAACGTTACAACGGTCGCTTCCTGTGTGAATTAGCAAATGAGAAAAGAAAGCAATGTTATTTTATTTCAGTTGAGTGATACATATTTTATTTGAACAAGCAATGCATCTTTTGGTCACGGAGCACTAGTAAACAAGCTCACTCTACTCCTGTCACTTGTCATCTTGCGTGATGTCTCTATTGGCTTCCTCTGATGTTTTGTCCTTCCTTTCGTCTTTCCCCTTGGCTTTTCTCGCCACTGCCTCCTCTTTCTCATTGGCTTTCTTCACTCCAGCCTCCGCTTTTTCCTTGGCTTTCTTCGCTTCAGCCTCCTTGGCCTCTTCTTCCTCCTTCGCCTAGGCCGTTGCCGCGTCTTCTTTGGCCTGCTTGAGCATCTCGATGAGGCCTGCCAAGCACACGTCAGGGTCCCTCTTTTTCTTCTTGGACATGGGCATCAGGTTCTCTGCCACATCAGCGGGTGACATGTCGGTCTCCTCAAGCAGCTACTGAATCTTCCCAAACAGCTCGTGCTCAATGACATCTAGGTAGTTCTTGGCGAGCACCTTGAAGCTCTCAAAGCGGCAGTAAGACATCTCAATGTGCTTGTCCATCCTGCCCCGGCGGATCAGTGCCGGGTCCAGCTTCTCCTTGTAGTTGGTGGTGAAGATGATGATCCTCTCACTGCCGCACACAGACCACAACCCGTCGATGAAGTTGAGTAGGCCAGAGAGTGTCACATTGGTATCATCGTCCTTCTCTGGCTCCATTGATAGCTTGGGTTTGTCATTGTCATCGGAGTCCTTGTCGCCAGAGGCCTTCTTGTCGTTGCGGCGTTTTCCAGTGAGGTCAGCAGAGCAGTCAATGTCCTCTATGACAATGATGGACTTGCCCGTTGTCTCGATGAAGATCTTCCGCAGCTCGGTGTTGTTCTTGATGGCCGTGAGCTCGGGGTCGTAGACGTCATAGCCGAGGAAGTTGGCCATGGCGGCTATCATGATGGACTTGCCGGTGCTGGGCGGGCCATAAAGGAGGTACCCGCGCTTCCACGCCTTGCCAACTATAGCATAGTACTCCTTGCTCTCCTGCAACGCCATGAGGTCGTCGATGACGGCCTCCTTCTGTGCGGGGTCCATGGCAAGGGTGTCAAAGGTCGCCGGGTGCTCGAACGGTACGTGTCTCCAGACGCTCTTAACCCTGTAAGGGTTTGAGCTGCCGTTGGCCTTGTTGGTGAAGAGGTGGTTGTGACGGTGCAGCCCTCACCGAGGATGAACGGCAGGTAAGAATCGACGATGAGGTCGTGGTGTCACTTATGGAAGACGACCCGGTAGAAACGCCTCTCGTCCTCACTGGGGTAGAAACTGATGACCTTGGCCTTGGGTTGCTGCTTGGAGGGGTACCACCAGAGCATGGTGCCGGAGAAGTCGTCAGTGACCTCCTCGTGGTTGTCGACAGAGACCTAGATGTTCTTGCTGTTCTTGCCGAGCTCAGCTTTGAGCTTGCGTGCGCGACGGGCACATGCATCGCTCAGGTAGGCCTCGACAGCGAGGAAGAGTTTGATTCGCTGGAAGCGCTCGGCGCCATTTTTTAGAGATGGTGATTTGGAGGTAAGGGTTGAAGTAGGCGGTGATCTTGGTGGCCCAAGTGGTGAGGTAGATGCGGAGGGTGTCCGGGATGTGGTTCTGCACCATGGACCATAAGAAGATGGTGTTCGCCACCGCCGATCCAAACCTGCATGGCCACCATTCCACCATCACCGCCATGGTTGGACCTCTTGATGTTGTGTCTTGAGTCTTTCTAGTTGGAAGGCTATAGCTCTATCTGCACTGGACGGTGCCTGCGTGTTTGTGTGTATATAATGCCAGATATCTCTACTCCTAATGTTTCACTTGGTAGGCTCGCCTCCACGGTTTTATTTCGTCTGTTTTTGTTTTGTCCGGTTTATTTTCGTCTGATTTATTTTCGCCTCACGTCCCTCCACCCCTCTCATTAAAAACCAAATCAATTCCCATGACCCTTCCTTTGGTTTTTCCATCTCGGCACTGGTATTTCCCCATTATGTACTATTCTTTCCTTCTTGGATAAAGATCTCTATCTCTACTCCTAAAATCGCAGTACCTAAGTCAGTCGTTGTTCGTTGGTACTCAACCCCTCATCGATGGAAAGAATCAACCCCCCATCGATGGAAAGAATCAACCCCCGCCGATTTCCCTTCCACGAGCTCCGGTTTTGTTCCTGATTTTTCGGCCTTACTCTCCCACGCCCTGGCTAAATAAATAGATAAAAACCAGAAAAGGAACAACCGGAACCACGAGCCCTCCTCCCTCTCATTATTCTCCCACGATCCCGATCTAAATCTTCCTCTCCCTTCCTAGCGCCCCTCTCATGGCATGCCCTACCGCCGCCGTCGTCGATCCTCGCCTCAATTTTAGTCTGGTCTGCAACGGCGCTGGGAGGCGGCACATGCGCATGGCAGCGACAGCTTAGCGAGGGGCGGCGACCGGTGTGTGGCTGAGCCGACCGTGCTCCTGCTAGACATGTACGTACATGTATTGCTTGTCTGTTTTCAGCCGGGACTCGAGCCTTTGGCAATCTAATGTACGTGGTCCTTTTAATCTACACCCTACAACAAATAAAGCAAGAAAGAAACCAAGGTTAGCCTCTTAACAATCCAACTGTGTGTGCTGTATTTCTGTGGAGGCATCTATTTTGCGTGTTTCCAACCGGAGCAATATCTAGATGCGCTGATGCAGAACAACCTCGATTTCTTTCCGAGCTAGCATGTATGGTAGTACACGGCGAGATGCATGTGCACGTACGCAGCCACGCATGCAAGCTGATCGATTTGCCCCAGCGTCGGGGATTTTTTTTTTAAATGCCTCGGGGAAATTAATTGGTAAGTCGCAGTAATCGATCCCACGAGCCAATCTTGATGTGTTGCCGTGCGCAGGGGACGCGACATGAGCCGCTCATGGCTGGGAGGGATTACTTGTATTCTACCGATTCAAAATTAATCTCATGCAATCATTTTCTTGATGACGACTACGAGAGGTATTCCCATTATTCTTCTTGTTCTTTTATATTTTGTGCTTATTTAATTTGTTTTATCTTGGTTGTTGCTTCATTAATCTGAACTACTTTCTGAGTATAAAGAACGTCTTTATAGAGACCTTTGTGAGTTAAGTACAGTAATTTGGTAGCCATATATATACTATGATTCTGCTAGCTAAGGTTATCCTGAATTTTCATTTACTTCAATGAATTAAATCTGAGTTGTAAGTTTTGTTCTCAGTGGTTAATATGTGAGGGCTGATTCTGAAGATGCATATCTCTTGTTATATTGCATTACTTCGTCCCTTTCAGTTTGAGATAAAAATGATATCCTTGGTCGTTGAAACGTTTTATCCAGAAATATCACTTATGTAGCCGGGTAAGTTTTCAGTTTAAAACTTTGCATTACATATATTTCCACTCCATGCAGATGATACATTTCGTATCACTCAGTGTACTGTTTCCCCGAAACAGATCCTTCTAATCATGGCATGCTTTTTGGCCTGCCGTGCTTTAGATAGTTTGTGCTGACTCGTTAATTCTTCAGTGATAATGAGCTATACATGAATCCAGCAACTGGCAAGATTTGCTTTGTCCCGAGATCATGGATACTTTTTTTTTACATGAGATCATGGATACTTGAATGCCCTTTATTGACCATATACCGCTTCCGATTGTTTTCGTAAGCTTGTGGAGCCCATTTATTTTCCCAAAGATATATATGGAATTGTCCCGTATGATAAGGCATGATAACATTTTTTTGTTCAGTACGTAGACAAAAGTTGAGGGCTTGAGGCAGGAGCAGCAGCAGTTCTTCGAAGGCACTGGACTTGAAGGTAGCACTTTTATCGGGCTTCAATTGACAGGGAAGATATTGCGTTTGCCTGTGCCTTTGGTTTCTTCTGCTTAGGGAGTTCGTATAGTTTATTTTGGGGGAAAGAGATTCTTCAGCTAGATGAGAAAGAGCACTCTGATTAATTAGATCAGAAGTTGCGTGTGATGATAGTTGCTCGTGCAGACTACAATGGCACCAACTACCAGGCGAGGTCGTCAGTGAGGCGGCACAAGTGAGATCCTTAATTGACGAAAAAGGGTCCCCCCCCCCCCCCCCCCGCCGCCGCTTTATATTATAAAGCAACCACCACATCAACGATCATACTAAACATAAGTTAAAAAAGGAAAAACAAAAACAAGAAACGACAAAGATACAAGATGCCGAAGGAGCCACTAACAAGCTCTGAATGCCCAAGCGCAGGCTCGAGCATCGGGGCCCTCAGCAAACAAGATCCTGCAAACGACGCGACTAAGACAAGGGAGCAGCCCGTCGGAGGAGGAAGACCACGCTCCGTTAACTCCAATGAGGCCTACTGTTGTTGGTCCGCCATCATCTTTGCCCCCGAAGAAGGCCCCCCTATCCTCTTGTCCTGGATCGAAGGACGCCACGCCATCCGCTGGCAGAGCCACTCACCCCCGAGCTCGTATGAACAGGACCAATAGGTTGCCGAGGAGAGGGTGAAAGCACAGCTACCTTAGCACGGCAGCAACACCCCATACATCTCCATGGCCGTCATTAAGGAAGAGGCGCGAGAGTCGGCGAGGCGGGAGCGACATGGGAGGGGAGGGGGCGCTCCGGTCAATACGGCATTATTCGATTGAGATCCTTAATTGCTTTATTTAATTTGCATTGCTTTTATTTTTGCAGCATCTCCTGCAATACAGGAGCGAAAAACTTAGCAGTGTTTATCTTCTAAACTTGAAGTTGCATAATTTAGCTTTCGAGATTGCCGAAGTCGTTTCAAGGAAACAATGAACATGCGGAAGATGGGGGCATCCTAGGTAGATCAGCTGGGAGCAGCCTAGAAAAATCTGACAGTAGTAGTGACACAGTAGCAGCAGCATGCCTGATACAAGACAACAAAATAGTGATTGGAGGGTGAAGAAGTGCTTATGTATATGATCAAAAAAAAATGTGGCACAATCACTGGAATTATGGTGTTATGAGCTAGAAGATTTTGAAAGCGCACCAATTAAGAATTTACACATATTTATACCTCACACGGGGAATCATGTGTTTGATCATTCAATATTTCATATCAGAGATCTAAAACAGGAAGTAAATTTATTAGAAGCGAAATATTTACAAGGATTACATGTATGCAATTTACATGGGGCTATCTAATGTTTGATATCCAGGCCTCTAATTATTTGTATTTATTTTTTATAGATCTATGGATACCAAGATCATTAGTTCTTTAAAATTATTGCATTTGTATAGGCTTGGCACCACTCGATTGGAAATACAATCGCGCCGGCAAGTCATATTACATCAGTTGTGACATCCATAAGAAATAGGCACTCCTAGCATTGCCTTGAGAGTTGTATTTTGTCATGAACAGAGAAAGGCCAAAGTTGTGCGCAATAGTTGTCGGAGTGGTTACCATGCCGAGAGCAGAACCAATATATAAATAATATCATGTTCTTCATTATTGTTGGCTTATGTAGATTATCATGTTCAATGAAATTGCCTAATACTTTATTGTTGTGTTTCTAATTAGAGAACTTCAGTTGTACCTGAGATGAGGGGATGGTAAATGGAAGATAGTGATTATAAATAGTTTATTATTTAGATATTATGTATGAAAATATCAAGTAATTATAAATGTCATTTACAATCACCAACGATCTTACTGGATGATTGTTTTCATGAACATCAATGAAGAAATATCCTAGAAGTTGAGTGCAGCCGGAGGGGCCTCAATCCATTTGAGCCAAGAAAAGTAGACGTGGTCTGTAAATAATCTTTTGAGCTATGAATAATAGATGGGGAAGGGTTGAAATATTTTGTGCTTCCATGCGGCATGTGTTTTGCCGCAGTAGTTCCTAAATTGTAAACTCCAAGTGCCTAATTTCATATGTAATAGTTTCCTAGGCAATTGCATAATGCAATCAAGTTTCTGGTTGTAGCATCTTGAAACATTTGTTTTAAGGAACAAAATCCTCCATGTGTTATATTAAATTAATGGATAATAATAGACATGCTTGTGAGACGATCCGTCTTAAGCATAAAAAGTCATCCATGTGCTATCTATCATTTGTAATGAGGTGCACAATAAAGGGTTCTATGTTTTTTTACCACTTTTTCTACTTTTTGTGCATCAGATCTGATAGTATAGTTCGTCAAATTTCATTCTTTATCGAATACATTGCAAGTGGAGTCAATTTGAATTATTTTACCTCTGTTAATGGTTATCTTTTCTTTACATGTGAAATTTGACATGTTTATATATGCAACCGGTACAAATTTTAAGAAGCCCGTGGCAACGCACGGGCATTCTACTAGTTTGTGTGGTGATTCACTGCGGTTGACCTAGGTCTTCGTCTTCGTCTTTGTCATGGTCGGAGCAGGCGAAGAGGAGCTGTCGGAGCAGAGAAAAATCAGTGAAAAATCAAAACTGGTACGTTCGCCTCACCTCCTCCCCCGTCCCCCCCTACGTTGGTTTTTTCTAAATTAACTCAATCAAATCAAATCAAATCAAATCTTACCAAAACATCAACTAAATCAGAACTTTCCTTGCCTTCCCCTACCCATACTCAAATCAAATCAAATCTTACCAAAACCTCAACTAAATCAAAACTTTCCTTGCCTTCCCCTACCCATACTCAAATCAAATCAAATATTACCAAAATCTAGAATATATACATGTTGGACACGATTGGTGTTGAACCACTAGAATATGTATGCCCACGTTGCAACGCACGGGCAATTAGCTAGTAATAGTAGAGATTGAGAGATACATATTTTGTTTTAAGGGAACACTAGTGACCTCCTGTCATTTCACTTGTCACATTGCTTGATGTCTCCATTGGCTGCCCCTGATGTTTCGTCCTTGGCTTCACCGTCCTTCTTGGCTTTCTTCGCCTCTGCCTCCCCTTGACTTTCTTTGCTTCAGCCTCCTTGGCCTCTTCTTCCTCCTTCGCCTTGGCCGCTGCCGCGTCCTTTTGTTGATCTAATGCTTTTTTCGGGAAAGGAGCCCAAGGCTCCCAATTTCATTCAAGAAACTGGTCAAGATTAACAAAACAAACAACCCTCAGGATGGGGTTTAAATCACCAGTCCTGTAAACAAACAACCGAGCTAAAACAAACTACCAGGAACATAACTTACAATACTGGGACCAGAGCTCCACAGAAACATGAAGGGACCACACTCTTATAGTACAGATCACGAAGATACATAGCAAATATTTGAATTCTTTTAGGCGTCGACAGCATTGGCAAGTCTAAGAACACCCGGACCCCAACAATGGCGACCTCCGAAAGTCCGAAGAATTCTTGCGCCATCAGGGCCATTTTACTAGCCCCCAGTTGTAGAGATTCCGTGGCCCTCCTTTCTGCAGATTAGCACAAGTCTTCAGAATTTGACAGATATAACTCACAGCATTAGCAGGATCACCAGGCTGAATGCTTTGAAAACAAGGCTTCTTTTCTTCCATAGCAGGCCACATAACAGCAATCACACCAATAGAGATTAGCCTACCGTCTCTATCAGTAAAAGCGTCTATCTAATTCTGGATTTGGTCATGCAGCGACAGTGGGAAATTATTACACCCCATAGCTGCACAAACCACATTCCACGCATATTTTTGCTACAGAGCAGGAAAAGAACAAATGATCAACGGATTCCTGAGCCCCACAGAATTCACAAACATTTGTTCCTTTCCAGCCCCTTTTCCTCAAGTTATCCCTAGTTAGGATCCTGTTCTTAACTAGCAACCAGCTAAAGACTTTGGCTCTGAGAGGAATTTTCGAAGTCCACAAATATTTAAAATGGAATCTAAGGGTGCGTTTGGACCCCGGGCAAAAAATTCTCTAGCCATGATGAGCTAGGTTTGGCGTTTGGTACCGTCATAATATTCTAGCTTACGCGAACTGAGCGTAGGTTAGATGGTTAGGTTCCTTGTCGTGGGTGGTGGAATCAGCCCACCCGAGTTCAAGTCCTAGACTTGACACGGATGCTCGCATTTTCCTGAATTTATTCTTCCGTGCGTGCGTGCGATCATTGGGGTGAGTGTACGTGCGTGTATGTGAGCATCTGCATTTGTACTGTGTTTCTAAAAAAAACTGGCTTACACGGGCCTGAAAAAGCTCGCTCTCGGGAGCGCGCCGAATCGGCTCACCTTCGACAGCAAAACCGAGTCGAGTGAAAAATCGAGATGCACCTCGTCCTCAACAACCAGCTCCGCATGAACAAAAACAAGAAGAATGAATGAAAAAGCTGTGCAGATTGATAGAGAGGCCCTTACAGAGAGATATCTAGGACTCCCTACTGCTACCAGGCGCATTACTCAACAACACTTTGAACATATTGTTGAGCATGCTAGGCCAAGGATGCAAGGATGATGCGACAAGAAACTATCCTGTGCAGAGAAAGAAGTGCTATTGAAATCAGTGGTTCATGCTCTACCAACCTACTCAATGAGTTGCTTCAAACTCATAAAAGGTCTGTGCAAGAAACTAACATCATTGATGTCTAAATTCTGGTGGCTGGATCTCTTGATAAGCAGGGTATGCACTGGCAATCCTTGGAGAAAATGGCTGTCCCAAAGAGCCAAGAGGCTTGGGGTTTCGAGATCTATAAGTGTTCAATGATTGTATGCTTATTAAGCAAGCGTGGAGACTTTTGGAGAAGCCAAATAGCCCTTGTGCTAGAGTCCTGAAGGGGAGATACTACCCCAGATGTGGTGATGTACTGAGTGCAAACTGCCCGAGTGGTGACTCACCAACTTGGAAGGCCACTTGTAAAGGACGAGAGGCATTAAATAAGGCTAGTGCTAGGCGTCGGTCGACCGGCGCCAGCCTGGACCGGTCACCTCTTCAGCCGTACGATCTCACGTGCGCGTACGTCCACGATCACTTGCTAGACTCGGTCATCCCTCTCGTCCATCTCCACGCAACGCACGGTTAAAAGAAAAAAAAAAGGAAACAAAAAAGCTCGCATAGTCGCATGTCTCCGCCTCCAAATCCATCGCTTTCCTCGTGCAGCTCGAGGGCCCTCGCCGGCCGGCCGTTGCAGCTCCGACCATCCTCCTTGCGGCACCACTGGACACGCATCGCACCGCCCGTCGCAGCTTCGTGCATGGCCGGTTCCAGCATCTCCGGCAACGGTTGCAGCGTTGTAGCTTCACGCGTCACGGGTTCCAGCATCACCGACGACGGTTGCATCATCGCAGCTTTCCGCATCGCCTGTTCCAGCATCTCCGACAGTGGTTGCAGCGTCGCGCTGCCCTGTCGCAGCTTCGCGCATCGCCGGTTCCAGCATCTCCGACGGCGATTGCATCATCGTAGCTTCCCGCATCGCGAGTTCAAGCATCTCCGGTAGCGGTAGCAGCATCACGCCGCCCAGACGTAGCTTTCGGCTCCGCCTTTGCAGCTTCACGCATCACCGGTTCCAGCATCTCCGCGCACTGGTTGCAGAACCTCACCTCCCCGTCGCAACTCCCGCACCGCCGTCGTAGCTTTGCTTGTCGCTGATTCCAACATTGACCTGCGTCGGTCGCAGCTCTAGCTTGAAACTCGCCAACAACCAGCGACACGGTCGCAGCACAGTTCGACGACGCCTGACGACGCCCGTAGCACTGGCCAAAGCTGGTTGTAGCACCACCTGCCGACGCTCGTAGCCCAGCTAGCCACAGGTCGCAGCACGGCTCACTAGCGCCCTGTAGCACTGCTCGACGCCGCTTGTAGCCTTGTAGCTGTTAGAAATAATGGGCCTAGACCATGTACAATTTCTGAAATCTCAAAGAGGCCCATGTAAAAATGGCAAGTGGTGGTACTAAAGTTTAGTCTCATACCGTTAGTGGAGGAAGTGTTTGACCTCTTTATACAGTGACTTCTCTCCACCACACTAAGTGACGTGTTGAGAAGAGAAATAGAAAACCACACGCGCGCGCCGGGCCTGGCCTGTAGTGACTTATCTCCACCACACTAAGTGATGTGTTGAGAAGAGAAATAGAAAACCACACGCGCGCGCCGGGCCTGGCCTGGCCGGGGCCGGGGCGGTGCGCGCGTGCAACATGTGCGTGAATGGTCTGCCGAAATACTCTCCGTTGCAGATGCGCAGCTTCCTTTTGCTGTTTTATTTTTTGATGTCTTGTCAGGCAAGTTAATTATTTCTTGTCCGGTAAGTATACGACTTAGAAACCAAGTCGTTTTGAGATCGTGATATATATACTGCTACCGGCCGCGGCCAAAGATACACCAAAAAAACACCTAGGTTTTTGCCTCATCTCGCAACTTGTGTCGTCATCGTAGTCTACTCCATCCCGAACGCCGGCGTAAATCGGTGTGCGTGACAGCAGGTCTCCGGAACCGTTTGTCCTTGCGATCCTACACGTGGAGAGGACAAATTATGTTTTTGGGAAGCGCTCTGCGCGACTGCTCAAGTTCGTCATCACGTGTCGTCTTCCGTCCAAGTCGGGTGGCGTTACTGATCGTCGTTTTCAACGCCGTCAGCAACAGATCGTCGCCAACGTCGTCATCAACAACGTTGCTCCTGCAGCAGCTAACGAACAGTACGTTAACCGTGATCTGTTCATATCTTTATTTGTAGTTGTTGTTACATGTGTGATGCTGCTATGCATGTTTTTCTGTTCATCTAGTATGCTAGATTGTTGCATGATACTTTCTGTTCTAGTCATGAATTATTTACTTGAATTAATCATGAATTTGCATAATATTCCAACAATCCAAAAACCTAATTGTAGGCAATTTCTTGAGTTAACTATGGCTGGATTCGCCGATGCATTGAGGCCAGATTAATTTACCGGTGTGCACTTTAAGAGGTGGCATGTGAATTCCACGCTTTGGCTTACTGCTCTGAAAGTTTTCCATGTTAGTACTGGCATCCAAGAGGGATCTTCTGATGAAGATCAGAGAAAGTTCTAGGAAGCCAATACTATCTTTGTGGGATGCGTTCTGAGTGTTCTTGCTGACCGTCTATGTGATGTGTATATGCACATACAAGATGGGAAGACACTGTGGGATGCACTGAATGCTAAGTTCGATGCAACAGATGCAGGCAGTGAACTGTACATCATGGAGAGTTTTCACGACTACAAGATGGTGAATAACCGTTCTGTGGTTGAACAAGATCATGAGATACAGTGCATTGTGAAGGAACTGGAACTCCTTAAGTGTGAATTACCTGACAAATTCGTGGTTGGGTGTATAATTGCAAAATTGCCTCCTTCATGGAGGAGTTTTGCCACTACTCTGAAACATAAGAGACAGGAGATATCAGTTGAAAACCTGATTGCATCTCTTGATGTTGAAGAGAAAGCTCGGGCTAAAGACACTACTGAGAAAGGAAGTGAGGTTTAGCTTACCGCCAATATGGTGCAGAGGTACCCACAGAACAAGAACAAAGGGAAGAACAAGCCTGTTTTCAACAAGGCTGTCAAGACTACTACCTTCAGGAAGAAGAAGAAGCTGAACAAGGCTGAGCTAGAGTGCTATGCCTATGGAAAGCCCGGACACTTTTCCAAGGAATGCCCAGAACGTGCAGACCGCAGAGGGAAAACGAGCTCCAAGATTGTCAACATGGTGACCCCTAGCAATACTGATGGGTATGGTAATTTACCTATTGTTCTTTCAGTATTTCAATCATCTTCTTGGTGGATTGATTCGTATGCTAATGTTCACGTGTGTCCTGACGTCTCTTTGTTCACTTCTTATCAGGTCGCACGGGATTCTTCCGTCCTAATGGGGAATGGGTCGCATGATTCTGTTTGTGGCATTGGCACGGTGGATCTGAAGTTCACTTCGGGGAAGATCGTGCAGCATGTCCCTACTATGAACAAGAATCTAGTTAGCGGCTCCCTTCTATGTCGAGATGGGTTTAATGTAGTTTTAGAGTCAAATAAAGTAATCGTGTCGAGATATGGACAATTTATAGGCAGAGGCTATGAGTGTGGAGGCTTGTTCCGCTTTTCCCTTTCAGATTTTTGCAATAAGTCAGTAAACCAAAATTGTGCTAGTGTTAATGATGATGCAAGTGTTTGGGACTTTCATTTATGTCACGTTAATTTTGGTTTAATGTCTCGTCTATCCAGTATGAGTTTAATACCGAATTTCACTGTTGCCAAAGGTTCTAAGTGCCATAGTTGTATGCAATCGAAGCAACCTCGAAAGCCTCACATGGCTGCCGAGGAGAGAAACTTGGCACCTCTAGAACTCATACATTCTGATCTATGTGAGATGAATGGTGTGTTGACAAAAGGTGCAAAGAGATATTTTATGATGTTGATTGATGATGCGACTATATTTTGCTATGTTTATTTATTGCAAACTAAAGATAAAGCTTTAGACTACTTTAAAATCTATAAAGCTGAAGTTGAAAATCAACTAGAGAGAAAGGTTAAGTGTCTTAGGTCGGATCGTGGTGGAGAGTATTTTCCCAAAGTATTTGATGAATTTTGTGAGGAACACGGTATTATTCATGAGAGGACGTCTCCCTATTCACCCCAATCAAACGGGGTTGCCGAGAGGAAAAACCGCACGCTAACTGACTTGGTGAATGCCACATTTGTGACGCCCCCGATTCATAACCGTGCACTAATCATACACGCATCATGCACGATCACGAACGGTGACTCACGTTAATATCACAACACAACTCTACGACACAAATTTAAACATAAATCTTTATATTACAAACCAGGGTCACGAGGACCCATAATACATCAGTCAACAATCAAGATAAGTCTGGGTACAGACGAGTTAAACAAGTTTTGCCTTAAGAAGGCAAAAACAAACAACGACTCTGAATCGAAAAGGCGCAGGCCTCCTGCCTGGGACCTCTCCACGTAGTAACCATCATCGGTGGGGCTTGCATCCGGGAGGCTACAATCTGATAGTAGCAACCGGGTTGGATGAAAAGAGTAGCAAGGCAACAGTGAGTACTCATCCAAAGTACTCGCAAGACTTACATCAGATCTATACTACATATGCATCGGTATCAAAGGAATGGGGTAATATCAGTGGACTAAACCACAGAAATGCCAGAATAGGGTGAGAAACTCAATGTATCACACGGCACCATCATCTTGCAGCATTAGAAGAGGAACAGAGCATCTTGCAGCAAAGGAGGGGTATGAGAGCATACGAGTATAAGTATATAATACGACAATACCATACCCTGAGGTCCTTCCTCGACTCCCTGCGAGAAAGTGATACTCGGGCATTCCATATTTATTGAGTTGGTGAAACTTATTTAGTAACCGGTTCAAGTTGTATAAACATATATAGTGGGTGTGTTTTATCAAGTATCCAGTTTAAGTGGTACCAGCCTCACCATCATCCTGTGGATATCTGCTGGGTTCCCGTACTGCATCACTCAGGAGCTGTCTGGACTCAAGTCCATCTCTTACTGTATGATACCACCTGCCCTTCAGCCCCCATACCAAACATAATATAACATAGTAATGTAATAGTGTAAAGCATACCCGTGATCATCGCCCAGAGGGGATCACGGCCTGATAATCTAGCATAGCAACACGGACAAGGGTGCAGGGCCAACTGATGGAACACCAGCATAGCTAAACTAGGCATGCTAGGATAACAGGTAAAGCATTTATAGCAGGCGACAAAAGCAGGCTATGCATTATAATAGGATCTACCAAACAACAACGGTAATAATACCTAATGCAAGAAGTAGAGAGAAAGAATAGGCGATATCGGAATGATCAAGGGGGTTTTCTTGCCTGGTTGCTCTGCAGACGAAGCGGGATCCTCAACTGTGTAGTCGATCACCAGATCAACAATGGTCTCGGGGTCTACCGGAAAGAAGTAAGGAGGGGGAAACCAATACATAATAGGCAATCAAATGCAACAGACAATATGCGTGCCATAGCAAAACACGGTGTTGATGTGACCTAATGCATTACTACACATTTTAATTGAAGCGGGAAAATATTTGGGAAAATTTTCCCAAATTCAAACACTATTCATTTAATGATCTGGATGCAAAATGTCAAGGTTTGTTATGTTAGAGTGGTTTCATGCATGCAAATGACATATTCAAATTCATTATATTTTTTTGATCATTTTTCATATATAAATTATTTTCATCCGAGTTACGGTTTATTTTATATGAATTTCCAAAGTTTTATTAATTTTCTGGAATTTTCTGGATTTATTTTAATAATTTGAATTAAAATAGAAAATGCTAAATGCACCCAGCTGTGGGCTAGCCACAGTGGATGACAGGTGGGGCCAGTCAACTGCTGACTCAGCAGTTGACTGAGTCAACATTGACTGGTCAACTGGGCCAGTGGGGCCCCCCTATCAGTGGGCCTTTAATAAAAGGGGGGTTTAATATTTTAGTTAGCAGGGAGGGGCCCAGAAGTTAGTGGGGGTTAGGGGGGTTAGTTTAGTGGCTAACCCGGATTAGACCTAATTAAAAATTGCTGGCCCCACGAGGCAGTGGCACAAGCCAGCCGGTAGGGCCATGGCTGTGCACGCGCGCATGCGGCCAGGGGAGGCTGTAGGCGGCGCGAGCGGGCAGAGGCGAGGCGTGGCAGGGCGCAGCCGGGCGAGGCAGGGCGTGGCCAAGCGAGGCAGGGCGCAACCAGGTGCTCGCGGGTGCAGCCAGATAGCACGGCGAGAGGAGGTCTGGGAGCGGCCATGGGAGGTCACGGGCGGCGGCTACGACGACTAAACGAGAAAAGGGGGAGAGAGGGATCACGGAGGAGCTCACCCTGGATCTCAGTGGCAGCTCAGCGGCGTCGGGGTGGTCGGGGTGGTGCGGATCCGGCGTTGGCGTGCGGCGGCCGAAGCGGAGAAGACGAGGTCGATGGCGAGCTTGACGGTAGCCTGGCGATGAACTCGACGGCGGAGACGAAGGAGACGAGGACGACGAGGCTTTTGGACAAAGTCTCATGTGCCGGGGATCATGATGGTCACGTGGTTGAGCTCGGCCATGGCGACGGCATCCTCGGGCGCAAGCAGAACGACGATGGCGAGCGAGGGAGTGGGGAACGCGAGGCTAGGGTTTCGCCACGTGGTTGAGGGCAACACCCTTATCCCCTCCAGGGCGCCGCGAAGGTGCAGGTGTCGGCCATCTGGCCATGGTGCCGTGGGATGGCTGCCACGCCATGGCCTCGGCCTCCCCTCTGCTGGGAGGTAGGAGAAACGCCGGCCTGGTGCACAGTAGACTTTTGTTTTTATTCTTTCTGTCAATTCTTTTAGTTACTGTTTGGTATTTATTTTAGATAGCAAATATTTTTTGTTGTTTATGAAACTTTGCACATAAATACTAAGTAATATTCTGGGGTGGCACAAAAAGTTTCAGGGCATTTGCAAATGTATAAATATTTGTTTATTTTAAAAGAGCCAATTTAATTATTGTTGGTCCACTTTAAATATTGTTAGGGCCATTTTGGCAATTCAAATGATGTTGGCTTCTTCAAGACAATTACTTGGGGATTATTTGAAATATCATCAACATTTTTGTTTCATTGTTTGAAGAAATATTAATTTGACTAGCTATTTGAATTTGAATTTGAGTTTAATTTGGGACAAGTGGTATTCATTATTGCAAAATATGATGACATGTCAATAATTAGAGGGAGATAACTATAGCTTAATTATATGGGTGTTACAATATTTGACATTGCTGGTTTATCTAAGGCATGGTTGGGGAGGCTTTATTGACTTCATGTCATATCCTGAATAGAGTTCGTAACTGATGGGGAACGTTGCATGGAAAACAAAAAAAATTTCCTAAGAAACACCCAAAGATCTATCTATGGAGATGCCAGCAACGAGAGAGGGGAGTGTGTCTATGTACCCTTGTAGACCGAAAAGCGTTAGCGTCGTAACGTGGTTGATGTAGTCGTACTCTTCACGATCCAATCCCGATCTAGCGCCGAACGGACGGCACCTCTGAGATTAGCACACATTCGGCTTGGTGGCGTCCTCTCCTCCTTGATCCAGCAAGAGAGGGAGAGGAGGTAGATGAGATCTAAACCAACACGACAGCGTGGTTGTGGTGGTGGCAGCGGAACTCCGGCAGGGCTTCGCCAAGCGCTACACGGACAAGAAGTGGAGGAAGAGGAAGAGTGCAGCCGCCGTGGTTAAGGGATGGGCTGCCCCTTGAGCCTCCTCTCTATTTATATAGGGGGAGGGACGTGGCCAGCCCTTGCCCCTCCTCCAAGGGAGGGGGTGGCGGCCAAGGAGGGGAGGAATACCCTCCAAGCCAAGTGGAGGGCCTCCTCTTTAGGGTTTCTCCTCCCCAGGCGCATGGGCCTTGTAGGGGCTGGTGCGCCTGGCCCAATAAGGCCAGGGCGCCCCCCTACAGCCCATGCTGGCCTAATGGACGTGGTGGAATCCTTCGTGGACTTCCGGACCCCTCCGGAATCCTCTGGAACCTTCTGGAAGCTTCCCAGTATACTACCGGAAAAAACCGAACTTTTTCCGGAACCCCGACAACAACTTTCCATATATAAATCTTTACCTCCGGACCCTTCCGGAGCTCCTCGTGATATACCGGATCACATCCGGGACTCCGAACAACCTTCGGACTTTCCACTATTAATATCTCAATAGTACCCTAGCGCTACCGAACGTTAAGCGTGCGACCCTACGGGTTCGAGAACTATGCAGACATAACCGAGACACCTCTCCGGTCAATAACCGATAGCGGGACCTGGATGCCCATATTGGTTCCTACATATTCCACGAAGATCTTTATCGGTTGAACCACGATGTCAAGGATTCAGTTCATCCCGTATGCAATTCCCTTTGTCCGGCGATATGTTACTTGCCCGAGATTCGATCGTTGGTATCTCCATACCTAGTTTAATCTCGTTACTGGCAAGTCTCTTTACTCATTCCGTAATACAAGATCCTGTGACTAAACTCATTAGTCACATGCTTGCAAGCTTCTTGTGATGTTGTATTACCGAGAGGGCCCAGAGATATCTCTCCTTCACACGGAGTGACAAATCCCAGTATCTGACACTTGCGATTTTCATCCAAAAGTAGAATGACTAAAATAGCGTTCACAGGCCATAAGGAATGAGCAACAAACTTATTGGTAATCATGCATGTTGATGTGTGTTGTCCAATAAATGTTGTTGCTAGCAGTGGATTTGTCTATCTTCATATATGACTCAAGTTGATATGTGAATATTTGCTTAATGAGACATAAGTCTGAATCCTTTGAAATAGTTCAAAAGGTTTTCAGAATGAAGTAGAAGCTATTATAACAAGAAAAATTATGTTTCTACAATTAGATTGCGGAAAGGAATATTTGAGTTACAAGTTTAACGAATGTCTGATGAGTTGTGAAAAGAGTTTCATAACTTGCATCTCTCGAAACACCACTGAGAGTGGAATGTCCGTAAAGATGTATTCAAACCATTTATGACATGGTAAGATCAAAGATGACATAAATCAATTTGCCATTATCACTATTAAAGTAATGCTATAGAGACTGATACGTCCATTTTGCATCATGTTTTACTACTGTTATTTATAGTGTTTTTAATCAATATGACACTTTGTGGAGAAATTCTAATGCCTTTTCTCTCTTAATATGCAAGATTTACACAAGGAGGGAGATTGCCGGCAGCTGGAATTCTGGACCTGAAAAAGCTATGTCAAAGATACCTATTCTGCACATCTCCAAATGAGCTGAAATTTCACGGAGATTTATTTTGGAATAAATCAAAAATACTGGAAGAAAGAAATACCAGAGGGGGCCACCCAGAAGCCCACGAGGCACCAGGGCGCGCCACCCTCCCCCAGGCGCGCCCTGGTGGCTTGTGGGGGCCCTGGCCAGCCTCCGGTGCCCATTTTCTGGTATATAAGCCCATTTTCCCTAGAAAAAAATAAGGAGAAGACTTTTGGGACGGTGTGCCGCCATCTTGAGGTGGAACTTGGGCACGAGCACTCTTGCTCTCCGGCGGAGCGATTCTGCCGGGGATACTTCCCTCCGGGAGGGGGAAATCGGAGCCATCGACATCACCAACGATCCTCTTATCATGGGAGGACCAATCTTCATCAACATCTTCACCAGCACCATCTCATCTCAAACCCTAGTTCATCTCTTGTATTCAATCTTTGTCTCAAAACCTCAGATTGGTACCTGTGGTTTGCTAGTAATGTTGATTATATCTTGTAGTTGATGCTAGTTGGTTTATTTGGTGGAAGATTATATGTTCAGATCTATTATGCTATTCAATACCTCTCTGATCATGGACATGAATATGATGTGTGAGTAGTTACTTTTGTTCTTGAGGACATGGGAGAAGTCTTGTCATAAGTAATCATGTGAATTTGGTATTCGTTCGATATTTTGATGATATGTATGTTGTTGATTCTCTTAGTGGTGTTATGTGAACGTCGACTACATGACACTTCACCATCTTTGGGCCTAAGGGAATGCATTGTGGAGTAGTAATTAGATGATGGGTTGCTAGAGTGACAGAATCTTAAACCCTAGTTTATGCGCTACTCCGTAAGGGGCTGATTTGGATCCATATGTTTAATGCTATGGTTAGAGTTATCTTAATTCTTCTCTTGTAGTTGCGGATGCTTGCGAGAGGGGGTAATCATAAGTGGGAGGCTTGTCCAAGTAAGGACAGCACCCAAGCACCGGTCCACCCACATATCAAATTATCAAAGTAGCGAACGCGAATCAAACCAACATGATGAAAGTGACTAGGTGAAATTCCCATGTGTCCTCGAGAACGCTTGCTTATTATAAGAGATTGTTCCGGCTTGTCCTTTGCTACAAAAAGGATTGTGCCACCTTGCTGCACTCTTTGTTACTATTGCTACTTGTCACTTGTTACAAATTATCTTGCTATCAAACTACTCGTTACTGCTTATTTCAGTGCTTGCAGAAAATACCTTGCTGAAAACCGCTTGTCATTTCCTTCTGCTCCTCGTTGGGTTTGACACTCTTACTTATCAAAAGGACTATGATTGATCCCCTATACTTGTGGGTCATCAAGACACTTTTCTGGCGCCGTTGCCGAGGAGTGAAGCGCCTTTGGTGAGTGGAATTTGGTAAGGAAACATTTATATTACGTGCTGAAATTTACTGTTACTTGTCACTATGGAAAGTAATCCTTTAAGGAGTTTGTTCGGGGTATCTTTGCCTCGACCGGAAGCACAAATAGTTGCTCCTCAACCTACTTCACCTACTGAAAATATTTACTATGAGATTCCTCTGGGTATGATAGAGAAACTGCTAGCTAATCCTTATGCAGGAGATGGAACGTTACATCCTGATATGCACTTGATCTATGTGGATGAAATTTGTGGATTGTTTAAGCTTGCAGGTATATCTGGAGATGGAGTTAAGAAGAAAGTATTCCCTTTATCTTTGGAGGGAAAGGCATTGACATGGTATAGGCTATGTGATGATACTGATACATGGGACTGGAACCGATTGAAGCTGGAATTCCGCCAGAAATTTTATCCTATGCATTTGGTTCATCGTGATCAGAATTATATATATAATTTTTGGCGTCGTGAAGGAGAAAGCATCGCTCAAGCTTGGAGGAGGCTTAAGTACATGATGTACACATGCCCCAATCATGAGCTCCCAAGAAAAAATATCCTACAGAATTTTTATGCTCGGCTTTCTCATGATAATCAAACCATGCTCGATTCTTCTTCGACTGGTTCCTTTATGAAGAAAACTATTGAATTCAGATGGGATCTTCTGGAAAGAATTAAACGCAACTCTGAAGATTGGGAGCTCGACGAAGGTAATGAGTCAGGTATAATACTTGAGTTCGATTGTGTTAAATCTTTTATGGCTACCGATGCTTTTGATAAGTTTAGCACTAAATATGGACTTGACTCTGAGATAGTAGCTTCCTTTTGTGAATCATTTTCTACTCATGTTGATCTTCCTAAGGAGAAGTGGTTTAAATATCATCCCCCTGTTAAAGAAAAGATTGAGGAACCCATTAGTGTTAAAGAAGAAACAATTGTTCACCATGTTGATCCAGTTGTGCCTACTGCTTATATTGAGAAACCACCTTTTCCTGTCAGGATCAAGGAACATGCTAAAGTTTCAACTATGGTTAACAAAAGTAATATTAGAGCACCTAGACCCTCTGAACAAATTAAAGTTGAACGTAATGTTGCTATGGTTAAAGATCTCTTGGTCGATAATATAGATGGGCATGTTATTTACTTCTATAATGAAGCATCTAGAATTTCTAAACCAGATCCTAAAGATAAAAACAGACCTGTGGTAGGCATGCCTGTTGTCTCTGTTAAAGTAGGAGATCATTGTTATCATGGCTTATGTGACTTGGGTGCTAGTGTGAGTGCTATTCCGTTTACCTTATATCAAGAAATTATGAATGATATTGCACCTGTTGAAATAGAAGACATTGATGTTACTATTAAGCTTGCAAACAAAGATACCATTACACCACTTGGGATCGTTAGAAATGTTGAAGTCTTGTGTGAAAAAATAAAATACCCTACTGATTTTCTAGTCCTCAGTTCTCCACAAGATGACTTTTGTCCCATTATATTTGGTAGACCTTTCTTGAACACTATTAATGCCAAGATTGATTGCACTAAAGAAACTGTTAGTGTTGATTTTGGTGGTATGTCTCATGAGTTTAATTTTTCCAAGTTTCGTAGACAACCCCATGATAAAGAATTGCCTAGTAAAGATGAAATTATTGGTCTTGCTTCTATTGCCGTACCTCCTACTGATCCGTTAGAACAATATTTGCTAGACCATGAAAACGATATGCATATGAATGAAAGAAATGAAATAGATAAGATGTTCTTTGATCAACCACCTATCCTTAAACACAATTTGCCTGTTGAAACTCTTGGAGGTCCTCCTCCACCTAAGGGTGACCCTGTCTTTGAATTGAAACAATTGCTTGATACATTGAAATATGCTTATCTAGATGAAAAGAAGATATATCCTGTTATTATTAGTGCTAACCTTTCAGAGCATGTAGAAAAGAGATTACTAAAACCTCTGAGGAAGCACCGCGCTGCTATTGGATATACTCTTGATGATCTTAAGGGCATTAGTCCCACTCTATGTCAGCACAAAATTAATATGGAGCCTGATGCTAAACCAGTTGTCGACCACCAACGACGATTAAATCCTAAGATGAAAGAGGTGGTAAGAACTGAAATATTAAAGCTTCTGGAAGCAGATATAATCTATCCCATAGCTGATAGTAGATGGGTAAGTCCTGTTCATTGTGTCCCTAAGAAAGGAGGTATTACCGTTGTTCCTAATGATAAAAATGAACTCATACCACAAAGAATTGTAACTGGTTATAGGATGGTATTTGATTTTAGAAAATTAAACAAAGCCACTTGAAAAGATCATTACCCCTTACCTTTTATTGATCAAATGTTAGAAATATTGTCCAAGCATACACACTTTTGCTTTCAAGATGGTTATTCTGGTTTCTCTCAAATACCTGTATCACCTGCAGATCAAGAGAAAACCACATTTACTTGTCCTTTTGGAACCTATGCTTATAGACGTATGCCTTTTGGTTTATGCAATGCACCTGTTGCCTTTCAAAGATGTATGACTGCTATATTCTCTGACTTTTGTGAAAAGATTGTTGAGGTTTTCATGGATGATTTTTCCGTTTACGGAACTTCTTTTGATGATTGCTTAAGCAACCTTGATCGAGTTTTGCAGAGATGTGAAGAAACTAATCTTGTCTTGAATTGGGAGAAGTGCCACTTTATGGTGAATGAAGGTATTGTCTTGGGGCATAAAATTTCTGAAAGAGGTATTGAAGTTGATAAAGGTAAGGTTGATTCTATTGAGAAAATGCCATGTCCTAAAGATATAAAAGGTATAAGAAGTTTCCTTGGTCATGCTGGTTTCTTTAGGAGATTTATTAAAGACTTCTCTAAAATTTCTAGGCCTCTCACCAATCTATTGCAAAAAGATGTTCCATTTGTTTTTGATGATGATTGTGTAGAAGCCTTTGAAACACTTAAGAAAGCCTTAACCACTGCACCTATTGTTCAACCACCTGATTGGAACTTGCCTTTTGAAATTATGTGTGATGCTACTGATTATGCTATTGGTGTTGTTCTAGGACAGAGAGTTGATAAGAAACTAAATGTTATCCATTATGCTAGTAAAACTCTAGACAGTGCCCAAAGAAATTATGCTACTACTGAGAAAGAATTTTTAGCAGTTGTGCTTGCATGTGATAAATTCAGATCTTACATAGTTAATTCTAAAGTAACTGTTCACACCGATCATGCTGCTATTAAATACCTTATGGAAAAGAAAGATGCTAAACTTAGACTTATTAGGTGGGTTCTATTGCTACAAGAATTTGACTTGCATATTATCGATAGAAAGGGAGCGGAGAATCCTGTAGCAGATAATTTGTCCAGAATAGAAAATGTTCTTGATGACCCACTTCCTATTAATGATGATTTTCCTGATGAACAATTAGCTGTCATAAATGCTTCTCATAATACTCCTTGGTATGCGGACTATGCTAATTATATTGTTGCTAAATTTATACCACCTAGTTTCACATACCAACAAAACAAAAAGTTCTTCTTTGATTTAAGACATTACTTTTGGGATGACCCACTTCTTTATAAAGAAGGAGTAGATGGTATTATTAGACGTTGTATACCTGAGCATGAACAGGAACAAATCCTACGGAAGTGTCATTCCGAGGCTTACGGAGGACAGCATGCGGGAGACAGAACTGCGCATAAGGTATTACAATCTGGTTTTTATTGGCTCACTCTTTTCAAGGATGCTCGTAAGTTTGTCTTATCTTGTGATGAATGTCAAAGAATTGGTAATATTTGTAGACGTCAGGAAATGCCGATGAATTATTCACTTGCTTTTGAACCATTTGATGTTTGGGGATTTGATTATATGGGACCCTTTCCTAAATCCAATGGGTATACACATATTTTAGTTGTTGGTGATTACTTTACTAAGTGGGTAGAAGCTATTCCAACTAGTAGTGCTGATCATAACACTTCTATTAAAATGCATAAAGAAGTTATTTTCCTGAGGTTCGGAGTCCCTAGATATTTAATGACTGATGGTGGTTCACATTTTATTCATGGTGCATTTCGTAAATTGCTTGCTAAATATGATGTCAACCATAGAATTGCATCTCCCTATCACCCTCAATCTAGTGGTCAAGTAGAATTGAGCAATAGAGAAATAAAATTAATTTTGGAAAAAACCGTCAATAGATCTAGAAAGAATTGGTCTAAAAAACTTGACGATGCATTATGGGCTTACAGAACTGCTTATAAAAATCCTATGGGTATGTCTCCTTATAAAATGGTTTATGGAAAAGCATGTCATTTACCTCTTGAGTTAGAACATAAAGCTTATTGGGCAATTAAAGAACTCAATTATGATTTTAAGCTTGCCAGTGAAAAGAGGTTATTTGATATTAGCTCTTTAGATGAATGGAGAACCCAAGCTTATGAAAATGCCAAATTGTTTAAAGAAAAAGTTAAGAGATGGCATGATAGAAGAATTCAAAAACGGGAATTCAAAGTGGGTGAGCAAGTTCTATTGTACAATCCTCGTTTGAGATTCTTTGCAGGAAAACTTCTCTCTAAATGGGAAGGACCGTATATCATCGAAGAAGTTTATCGCTCTGGAGCCATCAAAATAAACAACTCTGAAGGCACTAATCCGA
The DNA here is from genome assembly GCA_039707655.1 of Elymus sibiricus. NCBI lineage: Eukaryota > Viridiplantae > Streptophyta > Magnoliopsida > Poales > Poaceae > Elymus > Elymus sibiricus. Next base: position 16,661,088 of record CM077672.1, on the reverse strand, counting down.
GAGTGGTGAATGGGCAAAGAATTAAGCATTATATTTCAGGTACTCCCATTAATGTTGAAACTAATATTATTGAAACAGTTACACCGGAGGAGTACATAAGAGAGACCTTCCAGAATACTCCAGAACCCTGAAAAGGAAGAGGTATGTGGTACGGTAAGTAAACCGACTCCAAAAATTCTATAAAAATACTTTCTGTCAGTTTTGGAATATTAGAAAAAATACAAAAATATGAAACAGCCGAGGGGACCCACGAGGTGCCCACGAGGCACCAGGGGGCGCCACCCCCCCAGGCGCGCCCTGGTGGCTCATGGGCCCCTCATGAGCCTTCCCGACTCCGTTTTCTTCTGGAATACTTGTTTTGCAAGATAAAAATTCTTTATGTATACTCACGGGTGTTTTGACCACCGTATCGCAGAAATTTTCTCTGTTCTTGTTTCGTGCTATTTTTCTGACAGATCTAGATCTCCATGGCCCCCCAAAAGCTCCGTGCCAAGCACCGTATTGTGCAACCATCGCCGGGCAAACGCCCCTACAGCGAGGTTTACTATGAGTTGTCGTCAGGAGAGGAGGACAGTGGCAAGGAGGACAAGGACGAGGAAGTAGCGGGAGGCCATGCTCCAGAAGGAGGGCAAGCTGTTCCCATGGAGGAGACCGCAGAGAAGGGAGATATACTTCAACCCTTATATGATCATCTCTCCCCATCCGTAATTGAAGCCCTAAGAGTCTTTGAAATAGTTTCTGTTCAGAATACAGCTCTCACTCGTGAAGTTATTTTGTTGGAAGAACAAAACATCGCCCTTCGGAGCATCAACCATAGATTGATGTATCTGCTACAGCTGAAGGACAAGCCCACCACTTCATCACCACCATCATCACCGAAGAAGGAAACTTGAGTACATGGGTATGGGCACTCCCCTTGGCTTGTGCCAAGCTTGGGGGAGGTGCCCCGGTATCGTATCACCATCACTTTTATTATCTTTACCTATTTTTAGTTCGATCCTTAGTTATTTCATGATCTAGTTGAATAAAAGTTTAGTATGATCTATTTTCGAGTGTTAGTTTCGTGATCTATCTATCTATGTAATTGAGTTGAGAGTTATATAATAAAGAGTAGTTTGAATTTTTGCTTCTTTACTTTCATATTTCAATTCTAGCAATGAAAATAATGAAAAAGATCATATGCTAATCTTATGGAAAGTAATGACATTACATAAGGAAAAGTATAAGTGGTAAAATTTATTGGAAGTTAACAAACATAGCATTGGTCAATGATGCAATTCATGAAAAAATTAATAGGGAAGAGAAGATTCACATGCAAATACACTATCTTGGACATCTTTTATGATTGTGAGCCCACTACTGGAATCAGCTGATTTGCCGTCTGCCATGGCCGACGGCAAAGGACCAGAAAGCTGACGGCAAAGGTCTTTGCCGTCAGCCGCAGACGGCAAACATGGCCGGCAGAGTAAGTTACGGTAAAGAGCTTCTTTGCCGTCTGTTTTCATACAGCGGACGGCAAAGACATTTGCCGTCAGCTTTCCTTGGCAAGCAGATGGCAAAGAAAGTTGACGGCAAAGGATAGATGTTAGCCACGTTAGGTGTCTAACGGGAGGCTTTGCCGTCTGCCGGCTGACGGCAAATGTGCCTTCCACTTTGCCGTCTGCTTCATGACGTCCTCAGACCCGTCACCCTCCCCGCTCTTTGCCGTCTGCCGCTGCCACCTCTTTGCCGTCTGCCACAGACGGCAAACCACGCCATCCTTTGCCGTTTGCCACAGACGGCAAAGTGACCAAATGGGTCAGCCCCCCGTGCTCCCAGGTTGCTGCCACGTGGCCACTTTGCCGTCTGCGGCAGACGGCAAAGAGCCCTTTGCCATCGGTGGCAGACGGCAAAGAGCCTGCATTGCCTCTTTTTATTCTGTTTTTTCTTATATCCAAGCATTTTCACAGCAAATATATGATATATATATATATATTTCACAGGGCAAGTTTCACAGCAAACATATGAGATATCCAACACATAAGTTTCATCCATACATACATAGCAAGTTCCACATACATAGTTCCATCCATACATATTACAATAGTTTCATCCATGTAGCAAGTTCCACATTGTTCAAAGGTACAAAATCAAAACAGAAAGTAAAAAGAAGCACTCCATCAATGCAAGCTTCCGTGAAGTGAATGAAATCTGCAAAATGGGAAATAAGAAAGTTAGAAGAAGAAGACTAGAAGAAGAAGACTAGAAGAAGAAGACTAGAAGAAGAAGACTAGAAGAAGAAGAAGAAGAAGAAGAAGAATAAGAAAGTAAAAAGAATCACTCCATCAATGCGAGCTTACCCAGGTTATCATGCCATTTATGAGCTAAGTAAGCTAAGTATATGACATTTATGAGCTTACCAAGGTTATCATGCCATTTTTGACCTAAGTAAGCTAAGTATATGACATTTATGAGCTTAGCAAGGTTATCATGTCATTTATGAGCTAAGTAAGCTAAGTATATGACATTTATGAGCTTAGCAAGGTTATCATGCCATTTATGAACTAAGTAAGCTACTTATGTCATAAATGAACTAAATAAGCTAAGTATAGGTCATTATTGATCTAACCTAGGTAATTATGCCATTTTTCAGTTAACTAAGCATATTATGCCATTTTTGACATAAGTAAGCTAAGTATAGGTCATTATTGAGCTAACCTAGGTAACTAAGCATATTAGAGCTAACTTAGAGCTAACTTAGGTCATTTTGGAGCTAACTTAGCTAAAATGGATCATTTTGGAGCTAAGTAAGCTTATTATGTCATTTTGGACGAAAATAAGCTAAGTATATGACATTTATGAGGTTACCAAGGTTGTTATGCCATTTTTGACCTAAGTAAGCTAATTATGCCATTTTTGACATAAGTAAGCTAAGTATATGTCATTATTGAGAAAACCTAGGTAACTAAGCATATTACAGCTAACTTAGCATATTAGAGCTAACTTAGGTCATTTTAGAGCTAACTTAGGTAAAATGGATCATTTTGGAGCTAAGTAAGCTTATTATGTCATTTTGGAGGAAAATAAGCTAAGTCTAGGTCCTTATGGTAAGCATATTGGAGGAAATAAAGCTAAGTCTAGGTCATTATGCATTTGTTAAGCAAAACACTAGAGAAAACTTACGGGTGGAATGGAACCCCTCCCACTACGCGCCGACGAAGAAGGAGCCTCGGAGCGCTCCGGACCCGCGCCCACCATCTTTCAACACCTGCCATGACAAAGAGTAAACGAAATTAGTACAACATAAAAAATTTAATACCGACATGAATAATAAAAAATGGAATACCTAACATGAACTAATTAATAATATATATTTACATAATAATAATTGAATACCTGACATGAACTAATATTAATCTTCATCGTCTATATATGCTCCGGGGTCAATTAATGCATCATCATCATCACTATCAGTAATGACGTGCTCATCATCATCATCAATAAATGCATCAACATGTGGAAGGCCTCCTTTACGTAATTGGTCAAGCATTGATAGGTCATCCGCAGCAGTAACCTCTTCTTGTTCCGGCTCTTCTTGTTCCGGCTCAGGGGTGAAGTCGTATTCACTGTCGCTGTCTACTTCAATGTTCTGGGGTGAAGTAGAGCGGTTCTTGAAATTTTTTTTATAAAGACGTGTTTCTTGGAAGAATTCTCCATCATATGTGTCTGGGTTAATGTGAGGTTCATAATCCTCTTCATTGGGGGGAGGTGGTCTAACATGTGGCGGCACTTCATAAACGACATCCCAACCATTGAGATTTGGATCACTTTGACAGGCTCACGGTAGATAGAAAACTTGGGTTGCCTGTTGAGCCGTAATATAGACATCGGGAACATCCAAATGGGTGCTTTGTTTGATTTCGACTAGCCCTATATGTTCATGAGTCCTTCTAGTCTCCTTCGGCTGGAACCAATAACATTTGAAGACTACGACGTTCGGTGGGTTTGCACCATAGAATAGAAGTTCATAAATTGCTTCAACTCTTCCATAATACTCGGTATCTCCTTCGCCGATAGCTGAGACACAACAATTTGTAGACTTTCGGTCGGCCATAGATAGCTCTTTGCCATAGGTACGAAAGCGATACCCGTTGATGTCATATTTGTCAAATGAACGGACCTTATAGTCAAAACCATTAGCGACTTGTCTCAATTCGGCGTCCATAGACTCTGAATTAGCCTACAAGTTTAATACGAAAGGATTGTTGCATTAGCCGCAATTTAGATGAAGAAATGAAATGGTCTAATGGAAATTACCGTTTGTTTGAACCAAGAGATGAAACCGGGATAGCCGCCTCCATGCTTTGCCAGAAGCTCATACTCTTCGACGGAATCCTTTTGGATCACCGTTCCATACGAGAATTTGGCGACATATTGACTGTATCAAATATCCAGGAATAAGAGCAGTTCAAAGGAATTAGAAGTTGCGAAACAATGTACCGAGAACTTACTCGATGTACGGCCGCACTTCTGTTAGGTTGTTGGAGCTATACAACGAAATGGTCCGCCATTCTTCGACATCCAACGGTAAGGAATTAGAAGCACCGGCTGGTGCGAGGTTCCCTTTGAATAGGCTGAGGTTGGATCCACCCTTTTTAGGGTCGCCAGCATTGTACCGAGGCTTCGGATTATGCAAATGACGATTTTTGGCTTCGTAGTGTGCTGTCACGAAGTTTGCCGCCTCCTTAGTAATGAATGCCTCGGCCATCGATCCTTCAATTCTACGTTTATTTTTACATTTTGCTCGAAGCGTCTTCTGCATCCTCTCAGTTGTGTAGCACCAACGATTCTGCACGGGCCCCCCCAATCGTGCCTCGGTCGGGAGATGCAAAATCAAATGCTGCATTGGATTAAAGAAGCCCGGTGGGAAGATCTTCTCTAACTTGCAGATCAACTCCGGCGCCAACTCTTCCATTTCATGTAGCAAGCCAGGCGATAGTTCTTTCGCACAAAGAACACGGAAGAAATAGCTCAGCTCTGCCAGTACTAGCCATTCATCCTCAGGGATAAAGCCACGCAACATCACTGGCATTACCCGCTCAAGCCATATGTGCCAATCATGACTCTTGAGACCAAATAATTTCAATTTTTCAAGACTCGCTCCCCTCTTTAGATTCGCTGCATACCCATCGGGGAACATCAACTCCTTTTTCACCCATAGGATAATTTCCCTCATATCTGGCCTTCCAAGATTGAACCATGCCTTTGGCTTCATCCAGTTCTGCTTTCCTTTCGGTTGTCGCATGTTTTGTAACGGTCTATCACATAGAGCCTCCTGATCGACTCTAGCCTTAGGATTATCCTTTGACTTCCCCTCTATGCCGAACAACGTACCAAAGAGGGCCTCGGCGACATTCTTTTCAGTGTGCATCACGTCGATGTTGTGTGGGCAAAGGAGGTCTGTGAAGTAAGGCAGATCCCACAAGCATGTCTTGTGAGTCCAGGCGTGTTCCGAATTATACCCCTTGAAATACCCTGGATGCTCTGGATCCGGCTCGAGAGCGTTTAACTGATCCAGGGTCTGTTGGCCTGTCAACGCAGGTGGTGCAGAGTTTTTGACAACTCTACCTTTGATGAATTTCTTCTTGTCTTTTCTGAACTTATGGCGAGGATCCAGGAACTGTCTATGCAAGTCGAAGCAAGAGTACTTGCGACCCGCATCCAGCCAACGAAACTCAAGAGCTGCCTTGCATGTGGGGCACGGGAACCTTCCATGCACACATCAGCCAACGAATAGCGCATACGCCGGCAAGTCATGCATCGAGTACATGTACCACACATGCATTAGGAAGTTTTTTTTGTAGCGGCGTCGTATGTCTTGATCCCATTATCCCAAGCTTCTTGCAATTCATCCTTAAGCGGCTGCATGTACACATTCATACTCTTCCCCAGATAGTTGGGCCCCGGAATTATCAATGTCAGGAAAATGTTCTTTCTTTGCATAATCTGTCCGGGGGGGGGAGATTGAGTGGAATGACAAATACAGGCCAACAACTGTATTGGGCTGCCATCATACCAAACACATTGAACCCATCCGTGATGATGGCGACTCGAGGATGCCTTGGATCTGCCGCTTTATCAAGATGTATTGCATCGAAGTGCTTCCACGCAAAAGCGTCCGATGTGTGTACCAACATCTGATTCCCATCTGCATCTAGTTCGGTTCTTTTGCCCAATTTGTGCCATGTCATCTGTCTGGCCGTCTCTTCGACCATGAAAAGACGTTGAAGTCTTGGTATGATTGGCATATACCGAAGAACATTAACTGGGATTTTCGTCTGACTCTTCTCACCCATACCGTTGTCTACCACAACATACCTGGAAGACTTGCAAATGGGACAATAGTTCAAGTCCGCATACTCAAGCCTAAATAAGGCACATCCATTCTCACAGGCATCTATCTTCTCATAGGGCATCTTAAGTACACGGAGGATTTTGTCCGACTGGTACAGGTTTGCAGGCATTACATGGCCTTTGGGTAGAAAGCGTCCAAATAGTGTCATCATCGCGTCGTAGCATTCTCTGCCCAAGTTGAATTGAGACTTCAGAGCCATTACTTGTGCGATGGCATCTAGCTGACAAAGCTCAGTGTGCTCGTGGAGAGGACGTTTTGAAGACTCCAACATATCATTGAAGGCCTTTGCAGATTCCTCCATCTCATCGTCCGAATCCCGAGCATCATCAAAGTCTTCCACCATGTCTTCAATCCCGGTACCATGCTCGTCGATGCGACGACGGCCCACCTCAGCTCTGGCACGTTGGGCAGACTCACCATGAAATGTCCAGACCGTATAAGCAGGAGTAAAACCCCATTTCTGCAGGTGTTTACTCATTTCAAGCTCTGTCCTCTTATGATAGTTGTCGCCCCGGACACAGGGGCACCAGGTTTTTCTCTGGCCATTTGCAAATGCGGCTCTCACAAACCCCTTGGTTTTTGTTAACCATTCATCGGTCCTGTCTTTCTGACTAGTGTGATCGGTGTACATCCATGCACGATCACTCATCTTGCCTAGCTACTAGACACACAAGAAATATATACATAATTCCGCAAACCATATTCCTCAGTTAATGGAGTTTGTCAGTTTTATTACGTCCATGCAACCTAGACGCTAATAGGTAAAGATAGGTCCTAATCCCACCCGAGTATGTGTAGATTGGGTTCGTTTTCCCATGCTCTGCTCCAGATCCGACGCAAAATTTCGGCAGCACCTCCCCGCTGTTCTCCTGATACACGTCTCGGCAATAAGCAGAGAGGATGTGTACCCGGAGAACAACAGGGAGGCACTGACGAAATTCTGCATCGGATCCGGAGCAGAGCATATGGGAAAACGAACCCAATCTACACATACTCGGGCTGTCCATGGATAACGTTGGACAATTCGAAAGAATCACGGTTATAAATATGCAAATGCATGCATATTTATAGATGTCACCCTTTCGAACAGGAGACGCCTAGGTTACGAGACTTGACATGAAAGTAAAATCTAGTGGCATCGGCACGATGACTCGAACAAAGCAAATAGGGGAGGAGATGACAGTCGAGCTCACCCCTAGACCGTAGAGGCGATAGTCGAACGACGACGACAACGACAACAGGACCGACGGTGCTCCTGTAGGTGAAGAGAAGATCCCTGCACATGAAAAGCACCAGCATGACCAACATAAGCTCCTGGAGGTGACAATATGACTACCATATGTGATATTGGGCCGGTGGTGAAATGGCAACATATATGGATCGCTACGAGCGTGCGTGGATTTATTTCTCTGGTTATAGGTTGTAATTTATAATGGTGAAATGACAAGGTTTTTTTCTATCAGACACACGGGCATTGTCCTAGTCTATCTACTAATAAAGCAATCAAGGTGATATTCTTGGTTTCATCCCGCTCAATTGATTTTATTATTTGGACTTCTTTATTTTCCTCTTCTCCTCTTTTTCTTTTTCTTCTTCTTCTTCTTCTTCTTATTTTTTCTGAGGTGGGGCAAACTCTAAAGCATAAGAAAATCGAAAGACAATGGTAGTGCAGACAAATACTTTTATCTGAAAATGCCACTAAAATACAAAAATTACACACCTCCCTTTTACTGTTGCTAGCCCATTCCCCTTCAGCCCTTCCTATCCATCTTCATTTCCCTTCACCAGCAAAGTCGGCAACGCCGCTGCGCCACCCTCACACACCGTTTTGAATCAGCAATTGCCAATTTGTCATCAATATCCAGACAAATTTCTATCACAGATCATAAAGCACATACAAAAAATGACTGTAAATCACTGAGTAATTACTATCACATATCACACATTCTCACTGTTTTTAATTAGAAATTTTCATCAATATGTTATTAATCTCCAGCCACTAGTGTACACACGACTACAAAAAAATAGAAAACAGAACATGGATGGAAAAAAGAACACGGTGTCGATGAGGGGGCCGCAGGCGGAGTGTGGGCGCTGGCCGCCGGCCTCGCTGCTCTTGATGTCCACCGGCCCGCGCGCCGACCGCGGCCGCCCGCTAGTCTTGCCGGTCCTGATGGCCACCGGCTGCGCGCGGCGCTCCGTGCTGGTACGTAAGCTCCGGCTGGCTTCGTGCGGCGTTGGACGGCTGGAACCTTGGAGGACATAATCGCTGCTCACTGACTCACGACCCAAATAAGCTGGGCAGCTCACTGACTCACGAACCAGTGTGAAGTGATTATATGGATAACATTGCAGAGGCCGTGGTATAGGAGAGGGCGAGACTGAAATCAATATACAGTTCTAAAAAAATCCACTTAGTACTACTTAGTACTTAAACATGGGCTACAATTAGTACTACTTAGTTCTTTCCTAAACAAATCTAACAAGTGGTGATCAATTTTGACAGTCAAATTTTTTTTTGCAAGAAGAAGCTCACCTTCTCTGTAACCGAAGCAGAGGAGAGGAGATGGAGGGGAGGTCGAGGCAGCCGACGAGGAGCAGGTGCAGCGGACGTCGAGGGACCCCGCCGACGACGAAGAGGACTGGAGCCCGCCGGCGAGGAGATCCTCACCACCACCGAGCGGCGCAGGCGAGCGGCGTGACCCGAGCAGACGGGGCGGGGGCGGGGCCCCGTGGTCGGGGCTTGCAAGGGCGGTGTGGGCCGGGCGGGAGTGGCGGCGGCATGGCCGGAGCTTGCGGGGGCGGGGGCGGGCCAGAGTGGGGCCGCGCGGGGGAGGGCCGATGTGGGGAAGAGCGGGGCGGGACGGCGCGGCGTCGATGGTGGCGGCGGGGGTGCCAACGGCGGGGGTGGTGATGGGGGTGGCGGCAGACGACGGCGGCGGCCGGGCGCGGGCGCGGGACTGGGGGAGATGAGAGAGAGAGTGAGATGAGTGAGTGGAGGTGGTTCACCCCGAACAGATAAGGCAAACATATGCAGACGGCAAAGAGGGCACCTCTTTGCTGTCTGCTAGCAGACGACAAAGAGGGTCTCCGTTAGGGTTAGCCGACGCCGTGCTAAGGTGGGGCCCACACCACTTTTTTCCCGTCTGCTTTTTTATTCTCTGCCATCCGCTAGCTGACGGCAAAGAGGTAGCGGACGGCAAAGAGCTGACCTAGCCAACGCAGCTCTTTGGTGGGGCCCACATCACTCTTTGCCGTCTGCCGTTTTCCTCTTTGCCGTCTGCTAGCAGACGGCAAAGAATGAACTGACAGCAAAAGTAATCTTTGCCGTCTGCTAGCAGACGGCAAAGAATGAACTGACGGCAAAAATAATCTTTGCCATGAGTCCATTCTTTGCCGTCTGCTTCAGCTAAGCTGACGGCAAAGACAGTCTTTGCCATCAGCTGGCAGACGACAAAGAACCAGCAGATGGCAAATTCTCTGTTTCCAGTAGCGGCCCCCATTAAGTATTTTATGCCAAATTGTTGACGTTGGACAAGGAAGACAACGTAATGAATTATGTTTGCTTATATTCACATAGAAGTTATATTGTTATAGATCCTTCAACATGTGGTGCTTGCTCAATATCTTTGCTTGCCAAGAATCCGCACCAAGTAGAGATACTACTTGTGCATCAAAAACCCTTAAACCCAGTTTCATGTCATGAGAGTCCACTATATCTACCTATGGATTGAATAAGATCCTTCAAGTAAGTTGTCATCGGTACAAAAAGCAATAAAAATTGCCTCTAAATGTGTATGAACTTTTATTGTAAGAGAAAATAAGCTTTGTACGAACTTGTGATGGTAAAGAAATAAAAGCGACGGACTGTATAATAAAGGTTGCTATCACAAAGGGCAATATAAAGTGACGTTCCTTTGCATTAAGAGCTTGTGCATCCGACAACAAAAAGCGCATGACAACCTTTGCTTCCCTCTGCGAAGGGCCTATCTTTTACTTTTATGTATTTACTTTTTATGCAAGAGTCAATAGTGTTCTCCTCTATTCCTTTTTATTTTTCTCTTTTGCAAGCATCATGTGGTGGGGAAAGATCTAGGCATATATATCCCATTGGATATGAGTGATCATGAGTTATTATTGTTGACATCACCCTTGAGGTGAATAAGTTGGGAGGTGAAATTATAAGCCCTTGTCTTTCTATGGGTCTGGCTGAAACTTTTTGCTCCATATATATGTTGTGAGTGTTAGCAATCATAGAAGACTATATGATGGTTGAGCATGTGGACTTGCTAAAAAGCTCCTACATGAGACCCTTCCTGAAAATATGATGAATTGCAATTACATTGTTGACTGAGAACATAGTTTGTTAGTTTTTAAGAAAGTTTATGCCTTATACTTCGTTGTTGTGATGAATTGTTACTTGCTCATGAGAAGTTTCATGATAATGAATATTGCTGTTATAATAATGATCATGATGCTACTATGTCCGTATTTTGTTTTTATCGACACCTCTCTCTCTAAACATGTGGACATGATTATCGATATCGGCTTTCGCTTGAGGACAAGCGAGGTCTAAGCTGGGGGGAGTTGATACGTCCATTTTGCATCATGTTTTACTACTGTTATTTATAGTGTTTTTAATATATATAACACTTTGTGGAGCAATTCTAATGCCTTTTCTCTCTTAATATGCAAGATTTACACAACGAGGGAGATTGCCGGCAGCTGGAATTCTGGACTTGAAAAAGCTATGTCAGAGATACCTATTCTGCACATCTCCAAATGAGCTGAAATTTCACGGAGATTTATTTTGGAATAAATAAAAAATACTGGAAGAAAGAAATACCAGAGGGGGGCACCCAGAGCCCATTTTCCCTAGAAAAAATAAGGAGAAGACTTTCGGGACGGTGCGCCGCCGTCTCGAGGCGAAACTTGGGCAGGAGCACTTTTGCTCTCTGGCAGAGCGATTCTGCCGGGGATACTTCCCTCCGGGAGGAGGAAATCGGAGCCATCGACATCACCAACGATCCTCTCATCGTGGGAGGACCAATCTTCATCAACATCTTCACTAGCACCATCTCATCTCAAACCCTAGTGCATCTCTTGTATTCAATCTTTGTCTCAAAACCTCAGATTGGTACCTGTGGGTTGCTAGTAGTGTTGATTACATCTTGTAGTTGATGCTAGTTGGTTTATTTGGTGGAAGATTATATGTTCAGATCTATTATGCTATTCAATACCTCTCTGATCATGGACATGAATATGATGTGTGAGTAGTTACTTTTGTTCTTGAGGACATGGGAGAAGTCTTGTCATAAGTAATCATGTGAATTTGGTATTCGTTCGATATTTTGATGATATGTATGTTGTTGATTCTCTTAGTGGTGTTATGTGAACGTCGACTACATGACACTTCACCATCTTTGGGCCTAAGGGAATGCATTGTGGAGTAGTAATTAGATGATGGGTTGCTAGAGTGACAGAATCTTAAACCCTAGTTTATGCGCTACTCCGTAAGGGGCTGATTTGGATCCATATGTTTAATGCTATGGTTAGAGTTATCTTAATTCTTCTCTTGTAGTTGCGGATGCTTGCGAGAGGGGGTAATCATAAGTGGGAGGCTTGTCCAAGTAAGGACAGCACCCAAGCACCGGTCCACCCACATATCAAATTATCAAAGTAGCGAACGCGAATCAAACCAACATGATGAAAGTGACTAGGTGAAATTCCCATGTGTCCTCAAGAACGCTTGCTTATTATAAGAGATTGTTCCGGATTTTCCTTTGCTACAAAAAGGATTGGGCCACCTTGCTGCACTCTTTGTTACTATTGCTACTTGTCACTTGTTACAAATTATCTTGCTATCAAACTACTCGTTACCGCTTATTTCAGTGCTTGCAGAAAATACCTTGCTGAAAACCGCTTGTCATTTTCTTCTGCTCCTCGTTGGGTTCGACACTCTTACTTATCAAAAGGACTACGATTGATCCCCTATACTTGTGGGTCATCAGAGACTGCGGCTTTTACACTAAAAAGAGCGCCATCAGATCTGTTGAAATGACGCTATGGTATGGTACGCCCAATCATGTTATGTCTTTTCTTAACATTTGGAATATGGGGCTTGTGTAAAGTGTTTTACAAAGCTATTGCAAATCAAACAAGTGCTACTTTGTAGGTTATCCTAAATTATTGGGTATTCCTCCATCACTATTCCGAGGCAAAAGTTTGCCACAAAGAGCGGTATGATTTTGAAGAAAATGTTTCTTGGAAAAGAGTGAGTGGGAGGGCAATACAACTCAACGAGATAAAAGTATCTTTGTCATCAGGTCAAAGGAAAGAAACCTTGGAAGTAATTCCAGAGTTTCCTACTGTGACTGATACGGAAGCCTCTTCATGAGATGTATGGACTTCGGTCAAACTTGCAGCTGAACCACGTAGGCAAAACTCGTGCAAACCTCTCAGATGCGCAAACGAGATATTGTTGTTAGACAACAGTATACCTACGATAATCAAGGAAGCGATGATGGGCCCTGACTCCGGAATTAGCTAAATGCCAAAATAATCCGAGATAGTATCCATATAAATGATTCAAGATTAGATCTTGATAAACTCTCCGAATGACTTAGAGTATAGCGAATACTAATGGAACTATGAACTGATGCGGATAAAATTGTTTTATCCATAAAGCTTGACTTGTTGCTTATAACAAATTCAAGGAGTTGACTACGACGAGATTGTCTCACCGTAGCGATGCTTAAATTTGGTTCGGGTTGAACTAGCAATTAAATACGTATTTCAATTATGAGATATGATACATGGACACCAAAAGGATTTCCATGAGATGGAAATACAACCAAGGACATGTATGTGATACAGTCCAAAGTATTTTGTCGATCCAGAGGATGCTAGTGAATGTGCAAACTTCAGTGGTCCAGTAATGGACGGAAGCAAGGATGATGGAGTTGGAATCTTTGTTTTGATGAAATGATCAAAAAGTTTGATTTCATCAAGGATAGCAGAGATGCTTGTGTTTACAAGAAACTAAGTGGGAGCATAATAATATTTCTAAAACTTTGTGTGCATGACACGTTGTTGATTGGAAATAATATAAATTTCATGACACAAATTAGGACTTCATTGAAAATAGTTTTTCGATGAAGTGCTTGGGCTAGGTAGCCTCGGTATTAGGCATGATTTTCTATGGAGATAGAATTTCCTAATAGGGCTAAGCCAAAATACATATTGACAAAATGCTAAAATGGTTTAGCATGAGAATGCCAAGAAGAGTTTCTTGCCGAAGTCACATGCAAAGAGTTTTAGCAAGACTCGGTGTCTTAAAACACTGATGAGCAAATACATGATGGAGATTCCACACAATTTTGTGCTTGGATTAATCATGTATTCCATGGTATGTAAATCAACCAGATATGTCCAGTACTCTAAACTAGTTGTGAGTAAGATACCAAAGTGATCAAATTACGGATCATAGGACAGCAGTGAAAAATGTCGTTGAGTACTAAAGTAGCACTAATGACATGTTTTCTTGTAAGCGGAGATTATGAAGTGCTCCAAGCAATTTTCGATTTAAATTAAGGGTTTTGTGTAATACATGATATGGTGGCATAGTAAGTTGGAATTGTTTCAAACAGGTTACTGTGGCGAATTCTATAATGAAGGCTAAGTATGTTGCCGCTTTAGAAGCGACAAAGAAGATGTTGAATCATATAGTTCATTCATGAACTTAGTATGGTTCCAAGAAGGCTTTGGTCAATGGAACACTATTGTAGATAGTTGCTCCATAGCTCAGTCTGAGGAATCAAGGTTTGACCAGTGATTCACATATATACAAAGCCAAGTCCACACAAATTATGAATTTTGTGAAAGCGTGAAAACGCGAGAATATGCAAAGATACACACAAATCTGAAGTTGTCAGATCCGTTGGACGAAGACTATACCACAAGCGAAGCATATTTTACCCCGGTATGCCATGAGTGTAAAGTGCATTAGCATTAACTAGATTATTGACTCTAGTGCAAGTGGGAGTCTGTAGGAAATATGCCCTAGAGGCAATAATAAATGTTATTATTTATTTCCATGTTCGTACTTATGTTTATGTTCTGTGCTATAATTGCGATGGTTCCCGAGCTCGTATATCCATAAAGGCTCTGAGGAAAACCCATATGCATGTGTGGAATAATAAATGGTAATATGTATTCCTAGTCAAGACTCTAAGACTAGCTCAAGTATTGCATGATGGTTACATTTTCCTAATCATGGGCACGAATATGCCGGCAACTTTGATGACACAATGTTAGAAGAACACTTGTGTTGAATCGACCCGATTGATGTTATGCTATGAGATACATTCGTCACAAGTTAATGGTTAATAACACAGAGAAAGTTAGCATTTGCATAATTCATTAGACCATGAGAGTATCGAGTTCCTTCGTACTTGCTTCGTGAGCTTTGTGGTTTGTTAAACGTCATCTGTAAAAGGGTGGCTATTACGGCGGCTTACGGGTTCACGGAAAAGTATGACAAGGAACTAGGTAGCTCAAGATTGGGATTTGCTCCTCCGATGATGGAGAGATATTCTTGGGGCCCTCTCGGTGTTATGGTATCCATCATCGTTTGGCCAGACACAGTGTGAGTTGATCACAGGGATACCGGAACGCGGGAACAAGAAAAGAAAACAAAACCGGTAACGAGGTAACTGGCATAGTGAACAAGTTGTTGATTCATGGTGATGCCATTAAATCTCACCTTGGATTTTGTAACATATCACGAAGCAACAGGAATAGCACACGGCAACTACAGGTTCACTCGAATATTTATTCGTGTGGGTATAGGGATCAATGTGGATGTCCACAGTTCCGCTATTGATCATTGATCGGAAGGGGTTCCGGTCATGTCTATATTTCACCGAACCTACGGGGCCACACACTTAAGGGTCATCTATCTACTGAGTACTAGACAGGGAGTCCGAGAGAAAGTCACCGGAAAAGTTTCGGAGACGACGAAAAAGTTTCAGAGAGAAAACCGGAAATGTTTCGGAGTTACCGGAAATGTTTCGGAGATAAAAATCAACCTACCGGAAATGTTTTGGAACGCGTCCAGAATTATTTTAAGGGGTGCCGGAAATGTCTGGACCTTCGGAATTTTTTTTGGATTAAACGGTCGCGGAAAAATATTTCATGGAAAGTTTTCATGAATAGTGGGATGACTAGTGGAAACACTATTAGGGTACAACCACTATTTGGTACCCCCCTTGGGGGGCCCACACATGGTGGCCGGCCCAAGGAAGAGCTCCTCCATGGAGCTCCACTTGCCCACCTTTTGTGGCTTTATGGTGGAAATATCCCAAGGGCTTTTTGGTATTTTCCCATGGCCTCTACCCCTTGCCTTCCCCTAGAGGTGGAGAGAGCTCTCCAAATCTCACTCAAGTTTTCTCTCAACACATGTCATGCATGATTTGGCTTTCTTCTCTCCCTCGCACGAAATAGTTTCGTAGCTGAAAGGCTGTCTAGTCTCCGGTAGGAAGTAGTTCTGGACGGCGAGGCCCTGCCGGATAGCTGACACCGTATGTGTGCAACTCGGTAGAGAGATTGTAGTTTCGATCTTAGTTCGAGAGTGCCTCCCGAAGGGCTGTCCGAGTCACTGTCCGAGCTTCTGTCTGAGAGCCTCCCGGAGGGCCGTACGAGTGACCGTCCGAGCTTCTGTCCGAGAGCCTCCCGGAGGGCTGTCCGAGTGACCGCCCGAGTGGCTGTCCGACGGAGAACATCCTCGTGGTTGGGAGGTTGTAAAATCCTAGCTGCGGGGATCTGCACCGCCGATCTTTACCGACTCTGCTTCCGCTGCTGCTACGAGTTGGTAATGATCAGATCAAACCTTGTATGCATCTCCATAGCGATCTTGGGCGTGCTCGTAGTACCTTTTTTTTTGTTTTCTGCTACGTTACCCTACAATAATTCTGCAGCTGATTCTTTGTCTAGAAGACCACATACTGCAGCAGAACTGATGTCTATTACTCATGTCCAGTCTGATTAGTTGTCAGACATATTAGAAGGCTACAATTCAGATCCTCAGTGTCAGGAGTTGCTTCAGCAACTGGCTGTTAACCCAGATGCTAAATCTCATTATCAACTTGTTAATGGGCTTCTCAGGTACAAAGGCTCTCTCTGGATTGGCAATAATCCTGTGTTGCATGACAAGATCTTTGCAGCATTCCATGCCAGTCCTATTGGGGGGCACTCAGGTTTTCCTGTCACCTATAAGAGGATCCATTCTTTGTTTAGATGGTCATGAATGAAGAAATTTCTGCAGGATAGAGTGGCTTCCTGTTTAATTTGCCAGCAAGCTAAACCTGAAAGGGTTTCTTATCCTGGGTTGTTGTCTCCTCTTCCTGTTCCACCTAGGGCTTGGCATACAGTTAGCATGGATTTCATCTCTGGATTGCCTCTTTCTGGTAGTTATGACTGTATCTTGGTGGTCATTGATAAATTTGCCAAGTATGGACATTTCATTCCCTTAAAGCATCCTTTTACAGCTCACAAGGTAGCAGATGTGTTCCTGGATAACATTTATAAGCTGCACAGCATGCCTAAGTTTGTTGTCTCTAATAGAGATCCTATTTTCACAAGTTCTTTTTGGCAAACTTTCATTGCAAGAACTGGCTGTCAGTTGAAAATGAGTTCAGCTTACCACCCTGCTACTGATGGTCAAACAGAACTAGTCAATCAACAGATTGAATGTTATTTGAGGTGCTTTATTAGTGCTCATCCCAAACAGTGGGCTAAATGGCTGTCTCTGTGTGAACTGTGGTATAATACCAATTGGCACACCTCTCTGAATAAATCTCCCTTCGAAGTTCTGTATGGTCACAGTCCTTGCTATTTTGGTATCTCTGCTTTAGATACAGTTGCTGTTATTGATGTTCAGTAGTGGTTGCATGAAAGGGCTGTTATAACTGAATCAGTTCGCCAACATCTCTTGCGCACACAAACTCGTATGAAAGTTCAGGCAGATAAGAAGAGAACTGAACGAGAATTTCAGGAAGGAGACCTTGTCTTTCTGAAGTTGCAGCCTTATGTGCAGTCATCCGTAGTCCATCGAGCTCATCATAAGCTGGCCTTCAGGCACTATGGTCCCTATCCCATTACTGCCAAAATTGACACTGTTTCCTACCGTTTGGCTCTACCCTCATCTAGCAAGATACATCCGGTGTTTCACGTCTCTCAACTCAAGAAGTTTGTGGCTCCTCAACATACGGTTTTCTCAGAATTACCTGCTGCTGATGCTCTGTTGCAAGTTCCTGTCAAAGTTCTGCAGAAGCGCGTGCAGCAGGACGGCAAGCGTACCATTCCGCAGGTCCATATTCAGTGGAGTGCCGGAAGCTCTGATGCTGCGACATGGGAAGACCTCGAGTCCTTGAAGCAAAAGTTTCCGAGGGCGCCGGCTTGGGGCCAAGCCGTTTCTCAAGATCGGGGGGGTTGTCAGCAGCTCTCCTCAGCCCGCTACCGACGACAAGGCGGGAGACGGTGATTCGAACGAAGGCAAGACACTGGGCCAGATGCTGGAGAAGGACACAAGGCCCACAAGGACGCGTCGAAGCCCGAAATGGCTTGCAGGCCATGAATTGGCCCATTAGGCCCCTGTAACCGATATATAGCGATAACCTCAGAGGAAGGGATCAGGATAGGACTGGACGAACGGCTTAGCCGCTTGCTTGTAAGATGAACTCGCTGTGTGGGTGGTTGGGAGGACAGCGAGCTCGACCTTAAAATCCACCATGAATTCCTTCCATAGCTAAGCTTGATATCAAATTAGAGGAGAGAGTAGTTCGTCCCTAACAGGCGGTGGGGGGTAGTGACGGCGAGAGCGACTGGGCGGTGCTGCGCTGCCCTCCTCGCCTTGCCGATGTTACTCTTGCTCTCGTCGGAAAAATTGGTTATAACATACTTGGTGACGATGCATTTGAATCGAAGGACTCATATAGAGCTGTCATTGAAACTTGTCAGAAGAGAAGTAGGGAGTTTCACGATGACTATGCGACCCGTACCGTGAATGTCATCGACACTACGGGTAAGTACTCTCAGTCGATCTGACTTCAAGACGCCCGTAGTTACTGTGGAAATCCATATGTTTTCATTAATCAATTCCTGAAAGGACTGCTGTATGATCTGAAAATGGTTACAAACACTGATGTTTGATCAGTTGACCTGTAACTTGTTTTATTGTTGCATATTTGCAAATCTGCATGCATTGGACATTCATTGAACTATCATGCTCTTTTCTGAATAGGCCTATTTGACATGGATAGTACAGCTGAAGATGTTCAGAAAGAGATAGCTAAGTGCATGGACATGGCCAAAGATGGCTTAGATGCTATGCTTATGGTGTTTTCAGCTGAATCTCGGTTTTCTCATGAAGATGAGAAGGCAATTGCGTCAATCAAACTGTTCTTTGGCAATAAAGTCCTTGATTACATGATATTAGTTTTCACACATGGAGATGTAGCAGGGGGAAAAGCCGTTGGAAGAAAAAGTTAACTGACAGTGCCCCAACATATCTGCAGGTCAATTTCATGTCTGTCGATCACTCGTACAAAGTTTTAATTTTGACTGCATTTCGGTTGCTAGGACATTATCAGTTGCAATCTGTTTGCATGTCGCTTACACTTGAATGTTCGTTTTTACAGGACATGGTGAACCTATTTGCAAACAGGGTTCTTCTCTTTGACAATAACACCAGTGATATGCAGCAGTGTGAGTCACAGCACAAAAATTTGTTTTGTGCGGTGGGTTTCGTCACATCAAGAAATCATGGCAGACCGTTTTGCATCCAGATGTTCACTCAGATTAAGGTAATTCAATGTTGAGTCGTATTATCTTTGATGGATTTTTCAGTTTTCACATCTGTGTTTTTTGTTCTCGTTGCAGGAAATGCATCCAGTATCCATATCAAATAAAGAGATATATGATGAGTACCTTAAACAGATCAGCAAGATGGTAAGGGTTTTCTAATACATAATTTGAGTTCACCATGTAAATGTGATAACGTTTCTCGTTGATTTTTTGCAGAATATTTGTTACCTTGCAGTGATTATATCTATACATATATAATGTAGGAGTATATGATTTGCATCTCTATACATTAGAAAATCAATCTATTTATATAAAGCTCATATCTTTTGATGCAATATGAATCAAAGTCATCAAACAATTTGACATGAAGTTGTGTATCCTAGGGTTTTCAAAAAAAACCATATTTGGTCATAGACATTGTTTTGCAAAATATTGGAGAAGAATACAATAAAAAAACTAACTGCTGAAGATACGCTCTTTTTTGAAATAGAGTGAGTAAAAAAGAAAGAGCAATTGGACTCTCATTGATTTGCTGATGTAATTGATGACATGTCGGGCCGATTTGTAGCAGTACTGGATACAAACATTTATGATCACCTGCGTTAACTTTTAAATATATCCGTTATAATTAAGATCCATAACATAATCAACTGAGAAGAAAATTTAGCCTACTACTTCTCTTACTGTTTTAATAATTTAGTAGATTAAATTTGATTTGGAACCTGTCTTTATAGGTGGAAGAAATGTTAAACAGTACAATCGCAAGGCTGGAAAACCAGCTTCACGAAGAGCAGAAAGCAAGGCAAGCCGTGGAGAATAACTTGAGAGAAGAGATTCGTGTACTGAAGGATAGCCTAAAGAAGGCTAATTCTGGCAGCAGTTGCACCATTCTGTAAGATTGTGTACTTGGACAAAATTTGCAGTATGTATGAAATCCGTATGCTTTGCTACCTGGAAACTTCGTTACTGCTGCAGTAGTACTTATCGAGCATAGTGAAAGACCTGAACAAGATGATGTTTTGAGTTTAGATAAAACTGCTTTGCTATGATATGTACATCTTGCATGCATTATGTGTTCTGAAATTTGGTTGATTCTTGTTTCATGCCAAGGGAGGTTTGTGCTCCGCCGTTATATTATCAACATCCTATCTGTTGCTCAATTCATTATTCCATTGCATATTTCCATGTTGACCACTGGTGTCTGAAATAAGTTTACTGAAGACTATGCTTTGTTGTAGAACTAGCATACATATGCTAATTTACCTTCTATTCCTTGTCAAAGGAAATCTTCTTAACCTAGCACTTCTTTCCCCATCACTATTTTTCATGCATTTCTACACATATCTATACGCATATACAGGTTCAATCTCCATGTAGGTCTTCAGCTAATCTCCTTGGCATCACCCTCTGCTGCAATCTGAGCTGAGGCAGCATCAGAGCCATCGGCACCAGAATTGTACCACCTTGCACATATCAGGTAGCAGAAGAAGTTGAGCACGCTGAGCACAGCGAGCATCCAGTAGAAGAGGTCCAGCCTGTCCTTGTTCAGGTCGTTGTCGCCGAGCCAGCCAGCGCCGCCGTGCCTCGCCGTGACCCTGTTCACCGTCGTCACCAGCACGGAGCTGAGGTAGAAACCGAAGGCGTAGGAGCAGTAGGTGAGCGCCGTGAGGAAGGACTGCATGCCGGCGCAGGCCTGCTTGTAGAAGAACTCGATGAGCCCCACGGCCGTGAACATCTCCGACACGCCGAACACGAGGAACTGCGGCACGATCCACAGCACGGACATCTGCGTCCCGGACGCCGAGGTCTCACGGCGCCGGCGCTCGACGGTGGCGCCCGCGGCCATGGAGAACACGACAGTGCAGAGGCCGACGCCGATGCGCTGGAGCGGGGTGATCCCGGAGCGCGTCCCCGTGAGCCTCTTCATGAACGGGACGAGGAGGAGCTCGTACGCCGGGACGAGCACGAGGAGCATGGCGTAGGGGATGGCCTGCAGCGACGCCGGCGGGACGCGGAAGGTGCCCCCGAGGACGGTGTCCATGGCGCTGCCCTGCTGCACGGAGAAGGTCTGCAGCTGCGCGAGCACGGTGTTGAACACGATGGTGCAGGCGAAGATGGGCGTCACGGCGAGGAGGGTCTTGGCCTGCTGCACCTCAGATACAGTGCACAGCCGCCACGGGCTCTCCGGCTTCGTGTTGCCCCCCTGCTGTTGCGCTGCATCCCTGACGCACGCCTTGTCCAGGAACCTGCATGGTTACAAGGTTTTGGTGACCGCTCGAAATTTTGAGATTTACCATGGTTACCGCGTATTTCGTTACCCCTCGGTAAATGGGCATTTCGGGCAAAAAAAATCAATTTTTTGAATATTTTGAATTTAAACGCTAAATGTACAGTAAAGTATGGCAGGATCTCATTTATTTCAGCATAGTTATTTCTGGCCTGGTGGGAACAGCCTATTTCTCTGTTCAACAGGTAGTTAGTTCGAGTGCCCCTTGTTGCACTTTTTTTTGAACTAATATAAGATCAAGTGCTATCTATATCTATTTTGAAATAATTTAATTCAAAATTCAATAATAAATTCCGTTCGAAATATTTTCGAAATTTCGTGGTAACCATGGTAACCACGTTTACCGGTCCCCCTCGGTAAAAATTCCTCATTCGGTAACCAAAACATTGCATGGTTACACAGCATGTCAGGGCGCAAAACAACTCAGAGCAATCTGGTGAAGAATGATGGATGCGGTGCTCCACCTGAATTTGTTGCCGTGGCGGAAGCTGCCGGCGAGGCGCGCCGGCTCGCAAATTCCGACGTTGCCAGGATTGGTTAGGCAGATTTGCTTCCTCTTGGTGAAGGCGGCGACAAACACCTGCAGAATTTAGCACAGTTCGCAGCAACTTCGTCAGTGATTCAGCATGTCACCAGTTGGTCAGGATCAGCAGCAATTAGCAAATCTGATGTAAATGCTATTGACACGACAACTACTAGTTTACTGCCAATTATATCTTGGTTAACAAAAAGATGCAAGTCCAAATGTACATTTCTGTGCCAAAATGATCTTAACTTCATTTGAAGATAACAGCATAAAGAATGGCTCAATTTTTTAAAATATTTTGAGGACAGAATGGCTCAAAATTTTACGTTGTTTGCACAAAGAGAGCCTGTCATCTTGAACCCACGCTGAATAATGCAAGTGCACAGATTGCACATCAGCTCACGTGACAGCATACATAATCCGCAGTCAGTTCCGTCGTTATCAGTAGGACCAAAATCATAGCTGCACAAAGAACCGACATCCTAACAGTCAATAAGTCATAAACTTTTAAGAACTGCACCGCAGACACAACTTGCAGAGAGCACATCGTTTCTAGGCAGTATCTGACTAGATCTGGTCGCCAAGCAAATATGTAAAGTACTTGTACCTATCATATGACCCCAAATTGCAGAACTGTTGGATATGACAAGGTGAGCATAATGCAAGAACAGCTCTGACTGACTGAATGATGACGAAACTAAATCCACCTACTATTTCAAGTATAGCTAATCTAATCATAGAGTACCAGAGGGAAGGATATAGTAATGTGATCAGATCATTGGCCTTGACAAAAGTTCTTGCATATACTGCAGTATCATGGAAATTTCTTAAATGGACTTCTTTTTAGCAGAAAGGAGATGTTTGACATACTGGTATACATACAGCAACCTGCCACTAACCTAACGGTCCAAACTTTGCCCAATTTTTTAATGCGCAAAGTTTGTCAGAACACAAGCAATCAACTAGTTGATTTTTTTAGGAAATACCATCAACACGTCCGTCTTTACAATTTTTGAGTTATTACTAACTTAGTTATATGTCGGGTTTTTTATTATCTTTTGTCAGACTATTGGTTTTGGATGTGTGCTAGTTATGCAGAGGCCGGATATCGAAAAAAGTTTACTATAGTGAGGTGAACTCGAGTTGGTAGCAGAACGGCGTGTTCTGAGTTGATCATGAAGGATTATTCTTACCCTTGCAATAGGAGTGAAGATGCTGCCCTGAGGAGGTTTGTTCCGGTAGAAGGCCGCGCCGGACACCAGGCTGATGAGCCCGGCGGCCATGGCGGCGGCGGAGATGCCGAAGCCGACGTCCATCCCGGAGTGCGTCTGCACCCAGATCAGCGCCGTGAGCGCCACGAGCTCGCCGAGGCAGAAGCTGAAGTAGGCGGAGTTGAAGTAGGTGGAGAGGCTCTTGGCATTGTCGGAGCCGGAGAACTGGTCGCCGCCGTGCGCGATCATGTTGGGCTTGAGGCAGCCGCTGCCGAGCGCCACCAGGTAGAGCGCGACGAAGAAGATGCTGGACTTGAAGCCCCTGGCCTGCCTGCAGCTGCCGTCCATGGACGCCATGTTGCACGGCGGCGGCTTCAGCTGTGGAAGGTGTGCTTGCACTGACAGTAGTATGAAGCCCTGTGGACAGATGAAAAGAAAACATACTAGTAAAAATCCATTACAATTTGCAAAACAGTAGTATGTATGATCCAGCTTGCAAAGCAAATCTATTTCCGATTATATTCTTGATGAAAATAGTTTTTTTTTTAATGTTTGGTTTCTTCGATTCCATATTTCCATTAATGCAGGGTTTTAAGGTAAATTACAAAAGTTATATATGCTAGTAAAAGAAAGAAGTGCCTAGGATAGTTAGAGTGCCAAGTAGGCAAGTAACACTAGCACAACTTTCTTCGGACATGTTGTTTTCAGGCAAGCCCCAACAACAACAAACAAATTCCCATTCCCATTGGCGTGTGCTTTTCTTTCAGAAAACAAATACTCCTACTAATAATTATCAGCCATGCTGCGTGCGTTGAATTCAACCTGGTCCCAAAACCGGGTTCATGCATGGTGATTGGGGCCTTTTTAATCAGGCCCATCCAAGTTCATGTCCCTTTACGTGAAAACAACAGTCAATCGGTCGGTCACAAAGGAAAAACACTCTGGCACGTTCCATCTTCCTCATCCTCATGAATGAAACACGCTCAGGCCACCCAGGCCATTGGTGGTCACTGCTAGCTAGCTACTCCTAGTCGAGTACTATGAGAGTATAGATTGTTGGTCGTTCCTCGACGATATCTTTGAAATACTATTTCGAGTAAAGAAACAAGGATCGAGGAGACCAGACGAATGCAGGATTGATTGAGAGATTAAGCATATACAGTAGTGAAGTACCGAGAGCTCGACAAAGCCGAAGGTGAGCATGGTCCAGAAGCAGCCGAGGTAGGAGTCGGAGAGGAAGCCGCCGAGGAGGGAGAGGAGGAAGATGGTGCCGACGAAGTTGGTCACCACGTTGGCCGCCTCCGACAGCGGGAAGTGCATCTCCCCGAACACGTACGTGATCAGGTTGTTCCCCACCGCCGCGATCGCCATGATCTCGAACGCCTGGATCCCTGCACATGGACGCTTCAGCACTAAGCACTAAGCACGCGCACGCGCACGGGCATGCGCGCCATGGATGGACATTGCTCCATCGCTCGTCCGTAACTAACTTCATGTAGGAGTACGTACCTAGGACGAAGACGGCGGCGCGCATGCCGCCGTGCCGGCCCGGCTCGCACGGGCGGTCCCGCCAGTCGACGGAGACATCATGCGCCGCGAAGCTCTCAACGTCCATGCTTTCTCTCTGCTTTCTACGAGTCAACCGGGTTAGGTAGTAGCACTCGTGCTCGTAGTCAGTCACCGCTAGCTGAATGGCGAGCTCGGCTGCGTAGGTAAATGGCAAGTTGGTGGTCGGAGCATTATTTATAGGCGGCGGAGCACAGCACGGGCCCTCTCTTGTGGACGAACGAATGCCGAAAGGGGCATTGAGGTAGTGCGGTCCGCTTGCCTTCCCTTTCACATCGGAATCTCGAGGTCGATATCGATCCATAGTGGCAGTGCACACTAGTAGAAAACAAGGCATCAGTCCCGGTTCCATAGGGCCTTTAGTCTCGATTCTGCAACTGGGACTGAACAATCGGGACTAAAGGCCCCCACTTTTAGTCCTGGTTGGGTTACGAACCGGGACTAAAGGAGCTCCACGTGGCCGCTGTGGGCGCCCAGGCAGGAGGACCTCTAGTCCCGGTTGGTAACACCAACCGGGACTAGAAGGCAGCCACGCGTCAGCACTGCTAGGCGCTGGGTTTTTTTTTTTTGAAAGGAGGTGTTTAGGGGTTTTGGAGGGTTTAGGGGTTTCATATTGTGTTTTCCCTTTTCTTTTTGTGTTTACCATTCAATTCCTTTACATTTAGGGTTTTCATTTCTTTTTATGCTTTTCATTCAACTCGACGCTAGCTACTACATATAGCAATGAAAGATCCATTACACAACATCGTCATGATCAATATATAGAGAGAAGTGACCTCTCTTTCTCCGTGCTTGGTCGAACAACAAGTTTTCGTATATTTATTCGACGCTACTACATATAGTACAGGTTCATGCATATATACAATATGACATCTCTTACGATCCCTAATATCTAATTACCAAAATCGCATTGCCACTCCCGATGGTATTCTTCGTCTGTAGGTATGACATGGTCAACAAAGAATCCCGCCAATTCCTCTTGAATTGCTCGTATGCGATCAGTTGGTAGGAGTTCGTCCCGCTTCCGCCGGATCTAATTTAAAGAAGGGGGTCAATATATATATATATATATATATATATATATATATATATATATATATATATATATATATATATATGAATGAAACTCAATACAATTGATGATAATAAAATAAAAATGTGAATATTGTTTACGTACTTCAAATTGATCTTCAGATCTGCCCTGCTCAGAGATCTTGTGGCGAATGTACTCGCAAACGTAGTATCCACATAAATTATTCCCGGGTTCCTGCCACAACAACTTTACGAGAATAGAGTTCAATGAAAATGATAATCAAGCATGATAATGGTATTGAAACTAGAATCAATGAGAGATGCGCGGAACTAGCTAGTAGTACTTACTTTGGGGTGTGAAAATCGCAGCTCCTTTTTCCATTCACCCCTAACCTGGTTGGTGAACTTTTTCCAAACCCTGCCCGGCAAAGAAAATGATTACTTTATATCAGGAAATGAACGAAAGTTGCCGATATGGTGCGATAATGATTGAACTTACTTCTGGAGCATTTGACTCATGTCCGTCCACTCCTTAGCCTCTTTACGTCTCGAGTCCAAGACAACTACTAGTCCCGCGTCAAGCTGAATGACTAGCAGAATAAAGTGGAACCTGCGCACGCATAACTCATCAATTACACTTAACCTCGAGTAAGCGAAACAGAATGTGCACAAGACAGTAACACTCACTTGAAGTTGTAAGGAAATAGTATTTCCCTTTTGTTTTGTTGTTCAAGTAACGCCTTTAGCAAGTAATTCTCTGTATCATCGGGGTTTTTTTGTACCGTATATTCATTTACGGTATTTGGGTTAATGAACCCAATGTCATAGATTTTTCCTCTGCATTCGCGGATCTTCAATCTGCATAATATAGTGTGAGGATAATTATACATGCAATGAACGAGCTGAGCTAGAGACTTAATTACAGAAAAAATACTTACAGACAATAGCAACTGATGATAGTTTTGTCGAGGGCGTCTTGATTGTATAACTGAAATAATTCTTCAAATTCAATGTACAACGCCTCGACTCCATTGAAGTAGTGCTCATCTTTAATTCCCACTAAGATACTGTCGGTCCCTTCCTTGCAGGCTTTCAAGTACCAGTTATGCAATGTTCGCATCATCGTTGATAGATGCGGGAGCTGCTCAGGTCTGACGAGAGGCTTCCCGTGCTCGTATCTAAAGGCTACCTCAGCCATTTCGAACTGTACCTCATCGCCTAAGTAATCACGAAGAGTGTAACCAGGATGAGCGGCCGCTACCCCCGGATCATTAGCGATATCGGGAAACACCTTGAGCGGGGGGCACGATTGTTTTTCCTGTTCGCCGAGCTGGGGAATTGTTTTCCCACTTCTTGCAGCACTGCTAGTACTTCCCGACCTTTTCGCTTCATGAAATGTCTTTACAATACAGCGGTCATAGTGTGAGAGCAGCGGAGGAGGTGGTGGTCGCTGAAGGGCATCCAGACAGCGCTTCGCTTTTACCGGATCTATTTTCTCCTTTGGATCTGGACGTTTCGGTGCAAGCTGGCGTTTCACATCGGCAGTCACGATCTCATTGTTTTCCTCCTTAGTCATGTCGTATGGTAACTTGGGAGGAGCCTTCTTGACGCTTGGACCTGCTCTGGATTTCTTCGTTGTTGTACTGCTAGCCGCCGGAGCGGCGGCGGGTCTCTTCCGCCGTTGCTGAGGCGGCGGAGGAGGCGAAGTCCGCTGAGGCGGCGGAGACAGCTGAGGCGGCGGAGTCCGCTGAGGCGGCGGAGACAGCTGAGGCGGCGGAGTGTGCTGACGCGGCGGAGATGACTGAGGCAACGGAGATAGAGCTGGACTGTGAGGAGTCTGCTGAGGGGCCTCCGCCGGCTGAGTCTGCTGACGCGGCGTCCATTGTGGAAGCACGATGTTTTCCTTTCTCCATAGAATGGTAGTCCTTATGGCATCTACCAGATGAGTCTCCCCTTCACCTGTAGGGTACTCAAGCTCCAGCCCCTCGAATCCGTTGGTAACTTCATCCACCCTGACAATAGCAAAGCCATCTGGAATCTGATTGCAATGGAAAGTTCCATCAGGTCTAGGAGGTAAGACATAGCCGACCACCACCTTCAAGGTTAGGTTGATGCATTTCTCCATTAGCTCACAATGTCCCCTCTCCGTGATATAATCCACGGGGTAGCGAGGAGCCGTGATATCAGGACGAACGAGCTCCGTGGAAGCCACGCTGCTTTTTCGCTGAGATGGTGGGGTAGCTTCGTGGGCAGTATCGAATGAAGGATCTTCGTGCTGCTGAGATGGTGGGTCGGTAGCTCGCTGACTGGTAAGTGCCTCTAGTTTCTTCTCCTGCAACGCTAATCTTTGTTATACATTCTGCATCCGGTCTGCTTTCTCTTTCTTCTTTCTCCCTCGGCTTCTATAACCAGTGCTGTCGGGAAACCCATGCACCCACGGAACGGAGCCTGCTGTGCCTCGTGTTCGTCCAGGGTGTTCAGGATTCCCGAGGGCGCGTGACAGCACGTCCTTCTCTCTGTCGGGATAGAACCTCCCTTCTTGCACGTCCTTGATTGCTTCCTGAATCTTTGTGATGGGTGTTTCAAGTTGTTCTTTCGTGTAAACACACTTCCCTGTTTCTGGGTCCAAAGTTCCCTCATGCCCGAAGAACCAAGTCCTTGCCCGTTCGGGCCAGTTCGATGTCGCTGGTTGGATCCCTTTAGCAAGCAGGTCGTTCTCAGCTTTGTCCCACGTAGGCCGGGCAACCTTGTAGCCACCTGACCCCGTAACATGGTGATACTGCTTCTTTGCAGCATTTAGCTTATTTGTCTATGACCTGTTCTTAGCTTTCTCCGATTTCTTGTACGCCACAAATGCGGGCCAGTGATCTTTTATCTTCGCATATTGACCGGTGAATTCTGGAGTCTCGTCTTTCTCGACAAACTGTTCGTTCAATCTTTTCTTCCAGTTCTTGAATTGTTCTGCCATCTTCTTAAGATCCCATTTTTTGACTTTTCGCTGTATAACTGGGTTATTTGGATCCTCCTCCGGCGGTAGGCTGAAATTTATCATGAGCGAGTTGCAAAGCTGATCTTTGCATCTATCGTCGACATAAGAAACTCCATCGTCCTTCTTCTTATTCCATTCTTGGATGCTGATCGGGACGTTGTCCCTAACAACAACTCTGCACTGATGTATAAATCGGTCTTGGGTCCGCTTGGGAACAGTCGGTTTGCCATCTGGATCGACTTCTTCGATCGTGAACCTTTCATTCTCGCCCAACCTTTCCTTCGGGCCTCGTCTCCTTATAGAAGTTTGGCTCGATCCGGAGGGCTAAAAGAAGAAAGAAGTGTTAATATATGTACATACAAAACAATTAATGCATCTAGTCAGCAGAGGCTTAATTAATATATATACGTCGCTGGACTTTGCAACAGTTAAGGCTCCAACACTGGCGGAGCCGTCATCTTCTCTTCCCTCACCATCGGAGTCGTTGAGAAACTGTGAGGTCATGATATCATCATCTCCCTCGCGGATTATTTCCTCCAATGCCTTTTCTTGTTCTAAGTCTCTGTCGTGTTCCATAGTTTCTGCAAATATTACAACATGGCAATATACAACCATGAGAGATGGATTAGTGGCAAACATAGACCTACTCACAACAAGGAATCATATGCATATATATGAGCAATGGATTAGTGGATTATCGGGGTTATGTTTTAACGACCCCCTCCCCCCTCATGACGAAGTTATACCGAAATTATCGGGGTTATGTTTTAACACGACCCCCCCTCTCATGTCGAAGTCAATGAACAACATGAAAATTTGTAAGTGATTGCTAAACTTTTATGCTTCATTTATATGAAGATCAATTATCCAATATAACTATGTTCGCGATATGAGGCATTGGACATTATCTAGAATCATATCTGACGAGTCGTCCTATCTTTCGGGAGAGGATACTTTGCGGACCGCCTCTCTCATGCATGTCCGACGTGCAAATCAGGTTTTCATATGCCTCAAAATAAAAGTTATCGGGGTTATGTTTTAACGACCCCCCCTCTCATGTCGAAGTTACGACGATATTTGTACAAGATGAATACAAGATTTATACACAAGATGAATACAAAATGAATACAAGATGAATACAAGATTTATACACAAGATGAATACAGAAATCAACAAATGAACCAACCATCATCCTATGAACAAAACTCAACATACGACAAATGGACACCTTTTGTCGAACAGCGGAGGGACGATCAGGGACTAACTCCACGGAGATGCAACACCACAACCTGTAATTCCATCGAGTGAAAAAAATTAGGCAAACCCAAGTATGCCACTGGATAGAATTGAAGATTTTAGTTGAAATGGACCTATAAAGATCATGCCAAACGGATGCATGGAACTCAAATGGTGATCAAAGCAATATGCAATGCAAATCTGTCCATTATAGCTAGATACCAATTTGAAAGCAAGATTTGAACATGCTACAGAATTTCTACATGGCAACAAATGGCATGACATGAATGTACATGTAACACATGGCAAAACATGCTTACTGAACTAATTCAAATGACCCCTAGATCAATGGCAATCATCATGACAAGTTGACAAGTATTAACAGATTTTCAGACTTAGTGATATTTGCATGGCATGGCAGAAATGAATAGATAGCAAGTTTACAAGGTTGTAGCACTCACTACAGGTCCTAACATGTCATGAACTAAAATGTACCAGCAAGATGACATCAAAATGCTCCTACTTCATGTTCAAAGATTGCCCAAAAGATGCTTGCATTAAAACATACAAAAAAGACAAAATAAACTCTAATGCAAAAATTTTGTTCTTTGATTTGCAAAGGAGCTATATTCTCCCCAATTCTTTTGCACCCACAAAAATTACTCCATCTATTTGACAGTACCCACAACCCATTCCACCAAAAACATTTGGTTCCATAGTTCAAAATTTTCAAATTTCATTCAGTTCAAATTTGGACCAGATTCAAACTCCATGGTCAAAGCCCAATTTAAATTGCTCCAAAAATTATGAAACTTTGCCAGACTCTCTTTTGTGCATCAACACTGAAAGAACATGTGCTGCCCCCATGTTTGGTTTTGGTAATTGATGACAATCTCTATGGACTAATGGTTGCCATGAGTTATATTGAAGGGTTTGTCCATATGCATTTCTTGAAGTCCATTTGTTGGTTTCAAGAAGAATATGTGTTGACCAAGGTGCTATTCAAGGATTTATCCAAAGATTGGTCATGTGAGAGATGAGCCTATTGCAAGCATGTCTTGAAGAAGAAGATTGTGTGGACATTCATGTTTACCTTCAAGACATCATCTTAATGAAGAGAGTTGAAAAGATACAAGGTTGATCAAGAATAAGTACAATGAGTGATTCAAGTTGATCAACACACACAAAGCGTAGAAGATGTACCAAGCGAGATCAAGTGATCTCATGGTATGGTAAGCATTGTCCATTATGCTTTGTGTACTAACCCATGGTCTACGTGAGAGTTCTATGTGGGGTTAGGTATGTGTCCATGGGCTTGCGTCAAGAGGAAGATCTCATTCAACCCATGGAGGATGACATCAAGTGGTGATCGTC
This sequence comes from Elymus sibiricus, assembly GCA_039707655.1. Lineage (NCBI taxonomy): Eukaryota > Viridiplantae > Streptophyta > Magnoliopsida > Poales > Poaceae > Elymus > Elymus sibiricus. The sequence goes on along the minus strand of CM077672.1, from coordinate 16,629,609 downwards.
ATCAAGATTGTGGTGTGCAAGTTCAAGTGGAGCATCACGAAGAGATCACATGCTTGAAGCTTGCCGTCCATTGTGGTGACAATGGACTTGTGAAGATGTGCCGAAGAGTGGCTCACCCATAGTGGAGTATGGGGGAGCAATCAACTAGTCTTCATCGAGCCGACGCAATCAAGAAAGGTGGTCCAACTTGAGGAGGTCAAGATCGTCATCATCTAGCTCAAGTGGACTATGCGCAAGGCAAAGGTTTGCCCTTGATAGGTTTTCTATTTTACCGGTCTCATGGTGGTAGTTGGGAGACCGGGTTATAGGATCGATAGCCGTACTATTAGGGGGGGCTCTCAAGTGAGTAGCTTGATCGTATCGTTCGTAGAGAGCTCAAACCATTGCATCCTTGCATCATCTTTCTTGGTTCGTGTTTGGTGTTTCTCTTTGTGAGTTTTTGAGCTTGTGGTCTTCTTGATGACAAGCTCGAGTTCATCGAAAACGGAGTTCATATACGCATCTTCTATGATGTTTTCGATGTTGGAGTTTATGCCGGTTCTTCATTCATAGAGGTTTCTCATATTCGCTGTTGGATAGTATTTGTCGTCATCTATCCAACAAGCTTGAGTTTGCTCAATTCGGAGTTCATTTGCAGAAGTTATGGCAGTTTCAGTCTCTGGACAGTTTTCCAGTGCTCAGGCGGTAGTACCGCTCGGTACCACGGTAGTACCGCTTAGGCGGTACTTCCGCTATGGACTACCGTTGCTACTACCGCCTGGGAAATCCGTGTTGTGCTCGTTTCTGTTGCTCGTTTCCATTTCTCGGTAGTAGCCCGGTAGTAGTACGGTACTACCGCTATGGCGGTACTGCCGCTCTTACTACCGTGGCCAGTACCGCTTGGAGGATCCCAGGTGTGTTTCTTTCGGGTCCCTATTTTCCCTAAGCGGTAGTAGAACGGCACTTGAACGGTAGTACCGCTTGGCGCAGTACTACCGCACCAGTTTCCCCTACTACCGCCGCCTCACCTATGCTAGGCTCCCTAAGCGGTAGTACCGCTTAGGGCGACGGTAGTACCGCTCTGGCGGCACTACCGCTCGTTTTCTGGGTACCCCTGGCCAGTGTTTGGTAGTACCGCCTAAGCGGTAGTACCGCTTGGCTGCGGGCAGAGGGCAGATAATGGTTGGATTTTTCCCCACCTATAAAAGGGGGTCTTCTTCCCCATTGGACTTAATCCTTCTAGCTCGTGTTTGCCCCCCATTGTTGACCTTCTTCGAGCTTGCTATCTCTCAATACCTCCAATGATTCTTGCTAGTTCTTGAGGGAAAAGAGAGAGGAGATCTAGATCTACGTTTCCACCAATCACTTTCTCCTCTATGTGAGGGGAACCCCTTGGATCTAGATCTTGGAGTTCTTGGTGTTCTCCTTCTTGTTCTTCCTCTCATATTCCTCCATAGCTTTCGTTGCTTTGGTGGGATTTGAGAGTGAGGGACTTGGGCACTCCGTGTGCCCTTGCCATTGCATTTGGTGCATCGGTTTGAGTTCTCCACGATGATACATGGAAGTGAAGTTTGATAAGCTTTTTACTCTTGCGTGCTTGGTACCCTAGAGCTTGTTCCTCTTGGGTGCTTGGGCGCCCTAGACGGTTGGTGGTGCCTCGGAGCTCAATCATTGTGGTGTAAAGCTCCGGGCAAGCGTCGGGGTCTCCAATTAGGTTGTGGAGATCGCCCCGAGCAATTTGACGGGTACCGGTGACCGCCCCCAAGGGTTGCCAAAGTGTACGGGTTCGGTGACCGCCCCCAAGGGTTGCCATTTGTACGGGTTCGGTGACCGCCCTCAAGGGTCCCTTAGTGGAATCACGGCATCTTGCATTGTGCGAGGGCGTGAGGAGATTACGGTGGCCCTAGTGGCTTCTTGGGGAGCATTGTGCCTCCACACCGCTCCAAACGGAGATTAGCATCCGCAAGGGTGTGAACTTCGGGATACATCGTCGTCTCCGCGTGCCTCGGTTATCTCTTACCCGAGCCCTTTACTTATGCACTTTACTTTGTGATAGCCATATTGTTTCTTGTTATATATCTTGCTATCACTTAGTTGTTTATCTTGCGTAGCATAAGTTGTTGGTGCACATAGGTGAGCCTAGTCGTTTTAGGTTTCGTGCTTGACAAATTAAACGCTAGTTTTATTCCGCATTTGTTCAAGCCTTAACCGTAATTATTTTAAAGCGCCTATTCACCCCCCCTCTAGGCGACATCCACGATCTTTCAAACACCTCACCACAAAAATTCTCAAAAATTCCTAAAATTCCTAGAGCCCTCTGGCATTTCATCATACACTTGATGTGCACTGTCAAAAAATTCAGAAATTTTTTTGTTCTTCAATTTGTTTTAGCAAGATCATTATCTAACATCCATCCATCTAACAACAGCAATGCAGCGGCGGCGACGGCGGCAAGCAGAGCACGCAGCGGAGCAGTGGCAGCAGGGGAAGGGGGGAGCTCACTGGGGGCGGCGCGCGATGGAGCTGGAGGGCCGGCGACGAGGAGAGCGGGCTCGATGGCGGCGATGGCGAGGAGGTCCGGCGACGAGGAGTGGCTCAAGGGCGGCGATGCTCGGGAAGGTCTGGCCGGCGACGAGGAGCGAGCGGGCTCGGGGACGGCGTCGGGGCAGGGCTCGGGGACAGCGTCGGGGGCGGCGACGAGAAGCGGGCTCGGGGAGGCGACGGCGAGGTCCGGCAGCCTGGCGGTGTCGAGGTGGTCTTCGGCGCCGTCAGGGGAAAGGGAGATCGAAAACTGCAGATGGCTTTTGGAAAATTTCCTAAGTGCTGCTTATATACACAGAGTTTTAGTCCCGGTTGGTGGCACCAACCGGGACTAAAGGCCCCCCTTTAGTCCCGGTCCGAGCCACCAACCGGGACTAAAGGTGAATTTCACCAGCCCAAAGGGCGCGAAACCCAGGCCTTTAGTCCCGGTTGGTGGCTCGGACCGGGACTAAAGGGGGGCCTTTAGTCCCGGTTGGAGCCACCAACCGGGACTAAAGGGCTGGTCCTGGCACAGCCGAGGGGCGGTGGGAGTTTAGTCCCACCTCGCCAAGCGAGAGGCGCTCGCAGCAGTTTATATACGCGGCTGCGATCTCTCTCCCAAGCTCCTCTCTAAAGCAGGTAGTTAATTGCCTAACCTCTGCCCTGTTGGACCTACTTGCCCCGCGGGCCTGCATCCTGGCCCATATATAGATGGGTTTCTAGTCGTATGCAGGCCGTGGTGTCTGCTAGTAGGCGGGTATTTTTTTATTTTTTATGTTATTTTTTGCATATGTTATGTTTTTTTATTTTTTATGTTATTTTTTGCATATGTTATGTCAATTTTAATATTTTTTCATAACCACTATAAAATATATGGCACATGTTATGTCTTTTTTATTTTTTATGTTATGGCAATTTTAATTTTTTGCATATGTTATGTTTTTTTTATATTATTTTTTGCATATGTTATGCCAATTTTAATATTCTTTCACAACCACTATAAAATATATGGCACATGTTATGTCTTTTTATTTTTTATGTTATGGCAATTTTAATTTTTTGCTTATGTTATGTCTTTTTATTTTTTATGTTATGGCAATTTTAATTTTTTGCATATGTTATGTTTTTTTATTTTTTATGTTATTTTTTGCATATGTTATGTCAATTTTAATATTCTTTCATAACCACTATAAAATATATGGCACATGTTATGTCTTTTTATTTTTTATGTTATGGCAATTTTAATTTTTTGCATATGTTATTTCTTTTTATTTTTTTTGTTATGGCAATTTTAATTTTTTGCATATGTTATGTTTTTTTATTTTTTATGTTATTTTTTGCATATGTTATGTCAATTTAGTTTTTTATGTTATTTTTTGCATATGTTATGTCAATTTTATAGAGAGGAGCGGGCTTGAGGTAAAGTCGGAGGTGTGTACCTCATTTTTATATAATTTTAAGTTAATACTATTTTGATCATAACTAGAGTTTTATAAAAGCTTTTTAGTTGATTCTTTTTTCTATTGAAGAATATTATAGTTCTGTTTTAGTTGATCATAACTAAAATTTTATATAACTTTATTCTTTGACATATCAGGTGGTGGTTTGTCAATATGTTTTCAAAAATATTGAGCAACCAACCGGTGCTCAGAAGACATTCATATTTTGTTTGGACATATTTGCATTGATTAACTCCTCTGTATAATTGAAATACTAAAAGGATATGAATAATTGAAATTTCATAACTTAATAAATAATTATTCTAAAATCATGTTTCAAATGCCAAAATGCCCTAGCTAGCTCTTACAAAGATTCCCTCCGGTTTGTCCGAAGTGGCACTTTCCAGTTATAAGTCCGGAAACTCACACTAGAGAGAAAGTGATGGCGGTGAAGCCGGTCACCTCCCCGAGTGGGATCTTGGGGTATAAAACTATTTCTTCGCGTGTGTCCCTTGCTTATTGTGCCGTAACCATGGATAATCTTCATCATTTAACAGGATGCTTGGGTCAGTCTTCACTCTGAAGGAAGAAATTTCATGAAACTTTTCATAATCTTCTGACATGTCTGTCTTGTCCTCCACTCCCATGATGTTTCTTTTCCCTGAAAGAACTATGTGGCGCTTTGGCTCATCGTATGATGTATTCGCTTCCTTATCTTTTCTTTTTCTCAGTTTGGTAGACATGTCCTTCACATAGAAAACCTGCGCCACATCATTGGCTAGGACGAATGGTTCGTCTGTGTACCCAAGATTGTTGAGATCCACTGTTGTCATTCCGTACTGCGGGTCTACCTGTACCCCACCTGCTGACAGATTGACCCATTTGCACCGAAACAAAGGGACCTTAAAATCACGTCCATAGTCAAGTTCCCATATGTCCTCTATGTAACCATAATATGTGTCCTTTGCCCTATTGGTGTTTGCTGCATCAAAGCGGACACCACTGTTTTGGTTGGTGCTCTTTTTATCTTGGGCAATCGTGTAAAATGTATTCCCATTTATCTCGTACCCTTGGAAAGTCAATACACTCAAAGATGGTGTCCTGGCCAACAAGTACAGCTCATCTCCAACAGTGGTGTTACCCATGAGATGTGTTTGCAACCAACCGCCGAAAGTCCCCATGTGTTCACGTGTAATCCAGTCGTCAGACTGCTCCGGGTGTTTGGAGCGTAGAATATTCTTGTGTTCATTGATATACGGGGCCACCATGGTAGAATTCTATAGAACTGTGTAGTGTGCTTGCGCCCAAGAATGCCCGTCCCTACATATTATTGAGTTCGGTCCTAGCGTGCCTTTTCCACCCAGTCTCCCCTCATGCCGCGATTCAGGAACACCAATCGGCTTAAGGTCAGGAATAAATTCAACACAAAACTCAATGACCTCCTCTGTTTGATGGCCCGTGGAGATGCTTCCTTCTGGCCTAGCACGGTTACGAACATATTTCTTTAAGACTCCCATGAACCTCTCAAAGGGGAACATATTGTGTAGAAATACAGGACCCAGAATTGCAATCTCGTCGACTAGGTGAACTAGGACGTGCGTCATAATATTGAAGAAGGATGGTGGGAACACCAACTCGAAACTGACAAGACATTGGACCAAATCATTCTGTAACCTTGGTAGGATTTCTGGATCGATTACCTTCTGAGAAATTGCATTGAGGAATGCACATAGCTTCACAATGGCTAATCGAACATTTTCTGGTAGAAGCCCCCTCAATGCAACCAGAAGCAGTTGCGTCATAATCACGTGGCAGTCATGAGACTTTAGGTTCTGGAATTTTTTCTCTGCCATATTTATTATTCCCTTTATATTCGACGAGAAGCCAGACGGGACCTTGATACTGAGCAGGCATTCAAAAAAGATTTCCTTCTCTGCTTTGGTAAGAGCGTAGCTGGCAGGACCTTGATACTGCTTTGGATGCATGCCATCTTTTTCGATCATACGTTGCTGGTCCTCCCGTGCCTCCGGTGTATCTTTGGTCTTCCCATACATGCCAAAGAAGCCTAGCAGGTTCACGCAAAGATTCTTCATCACGTGCATCACGTCGATTGCAGAGCGGACCTCTAGGTCTTTCCAATAGGGTAGGTCCCAAAATATAGATTTCTTCTTCCACATGGGTGCGTGTCCGTCAGCGTCATTCGGAACAGATTGTCCGCCAGGACCCTTTCCAAAGATTACTTGTAAATCCTTGACCATAACAAGTATATCATCACCAGTACGGAGGACAGGCTTCTTTCGGTGATCTGCCTCACCTTTGAAATGCTTGCCTTTCTTTCTTAAGGCATGCTTGGTCGGAAGAAATCGACGATGTCCCAGGTACACATTCTTCTTACATTTATCCAAATATATACTTTCGGTCTCATCTAAACAGTGCGTGCATGCGTGGTATCCCTTGTTTGTCTGTCCTGAAAGGTTACTAAGAGCAGGCCAATCATTGATGGTTACAAACAGCAACGCTCGTAGGTCAAATTCCTGCTGTTTGTGCTCATCCCACACACGTACACCTTTTATGTCCCACAGCTGTAAAAGTTCTTCAACTAATGGCCTTAGGTACACATCAATGTCGTTGCTGGGTTGCTTAGGGCCTTGGATGAGCACTGGCATCATAATGAACTTCCTCTTCATGCACAACCAAGGAGGAAGGTTATAGATACATAGAGTCACAGGCCAGGTGCTATGATTGCTGCCCTGCTCCCCAAAAGGATTAATGCCATCTGCACTTAAACCAAACCATAAGTTCCTTGCGTCACCTGCAAAGTCCGGCCACTTTCTCTCAATTTTTCTCCACTGCGACCCATCAGCGGGTACTCTCAACTTCCCGTCTTTCTTACGGTCTTCTTTGTGCCATCGCAACAACTTGACATGCTCTTTGTTTCTGAACAGGCGTTTCAACCGTGGTATTATAGGAGCATACCACATCACCTTGGCAGGAACCCTCTTCCTGGGGCGCTCGCCCTCAACATCACCAGGGTCATCTCGTCTGATCTTATACCGCAATGCACCGCATACCGGGCATGCATTCAAATTCTCATACTCCTCACTGCGGTAGAGGATGCAGTCATTAGGGCATTCATTTATCTTCTGCACCTCTAATCCTAGAGGGCAGAGAACCTTCTTTGCTTCGTACGTACTGTCAGGCAATTCGTTATCCTTTGGAAGCTTCTTCTTCATTATTTTCAGTAGCTTCCCAAATCCCTTGTCAGATACACCATTCTCTGCCTTCTATTGCAGCAATTCCAGTGCGGTACCGAGCTTTGTGTTGCCATCTTCGCAATTTGGGTACAACCCTTTTTTCTGATCCTCTAACATGCGATCGAACTTCAACTTCTCCCTTTCACTTTCGCATCCTCTCTGTGCATCAACAATGACCCGGAGAAGATCATCATCGGGCACATCTGGTGCCTCTTGATCTTCAGCTTCCCCCGTTGCAGTATCACCGTATTCAGGAAACATAGGATAGTTGTCATCATCCTCTTCTTCTTCATTGTCTTCCATCATAACCCCTCTTTCTCCGTGCTTGGTCCAAACATTATAGTGTGGCATGAAACCGTTCTTAAGAGGGTGGAAGTGAAGGGTTTTCGAGTCAGAGTAATCCTTCGTATTCTCACAGACAGTACATGGATAATACATAAAACCATTCTGCTTGTTTGCCTCAGCCACATCGAGAAAATTATGCAGGCCCGTAATGTAGTCGGAGGTGTGTCGGTCACCGTACATCCATTGCCGGTTCATCTGCGTGCATTATATAATTAAGTATATCAAAAACCATTACAGAACATCATGAATAGAGAAATGACCAAATTAATACAAGTTCATCATCACATTAAAACCAAAGTACAGTAGTGATCAAATGTTATTACTAAAAAAAAGAGATAAGAACAAGAGGCTCACCACGGTGGTGCCGGTGACGAGATCGGCGAGGGCGATCGACGGCGGTGAGGACGGGGACGGGGACGGGACAACACCCTACACATGTGCAAACTAAGAAGTTAATTTGAGCTCAAATTGTGCATCTAAATCAAATAAACTCATACATACACTCCTCCACTAAAACCCACAAACCACACTACTTCTAGAGCATTTGAAATGAGCTAAACTAGCAATGAGAGATGAAAGGATGAAGTTGCTAACCTTTTTAGAACACTTGGACAGTTGGTGCACTGCCAAACCTAGACAAATCTTGGGGAAAATGGAGCTTGGAGGTCGAGCTTAGAGGAAGAACAGAGGAGAAAGCTTAAGTGTGGCTCCGGCATTTCATCGAACACCTCATGTGCATATATAGGCAAAAAATAGAGTTGACCACACCTCCACCCTTCCACGGCCAAAAAACAGAGGAGATGGGGGGGGGGCGTGGATATATATAGGCAAAACTTTAGTCCCGGTTTGTGTCTAAAACCGGGACTAATGGCCTACCCTTTAGTCCCGGTTCCAGACACCAACCGGGACTAATGGGCAGCAATCCCTTTAGTCCCGGTTGGTGGATCGAACCGGGACTAAAGGTCCCAGCCGAACCGGGACTAAAGGTCCCAGCCGAACCGGGACTGATGCCTGCCGAGGCCCGGCCGGCGTCCTAGCCTCTCGAACCGGGACTGATGCTCCCATTAGTCCCGGTTCGTAACACGACCGGGACTAATGCTCTGATCTGGCCAGGACCAAAGCCCTGTTTTCTACTAGTGGCAGGTGTGTGTTAGACATATAGATATTTTCTCTATTGTAATCTCAACCGAGTCTATCCCCATCTCTCTCCCGTAACAAACTCTATCTCTCTATCCTATGTAACGAACTGGATCCTAGCGATCGGTTCCAACCTTGTATGCCATGGCAGGGGCTATTCCTGCCTCGATCAATATATTGACGCGGTTCCTCTATGGAGGAGTAGGAACGCTTCCACAAATCAATCTTACATGGTATCAGAGCTGGCCTCTTCGCTATCATCTAGCGAACACAGAGAAACACAAAACCCTTCCATCGCCATGGCCACCACCTCAAGTGTTGTCACCCTCAACCGGCGCACCACCAACAGAGAAGCTGACGATGCGAGAAAGATACCACGGAGGCGACCAAGTGCACATGGCAAGCGGTTCTGGTATGGACATTACTCATGTTGGAAACTCAATTGTTAGAACCCCCGTAAAAGACTTGCATCTAAACAATGCTTTACATGTTCTCCATGCGTCAAAAAATCTTGTCTCTGTTCATCGCTTTGCCCTTGACAACAATGTTCTCATAATATTTTATCCCTATTCTTTTGTTATTAAGGACTTGGCAACGAGGAGAGTCATCCTTAGAGGAAAATGTGAGGGAGGCCTCTATCCACTCATATCATCATCTTCGTTATGGTCAAATAAACAAGCATGGAGTGTCACCAAACCATCCTCGGCAAAGTGACATAGTTGCTTGGGTCATCCATCTTCAGTTATCGGTCAGCATGTTCTTAGTAAAAGTAAACTCTTTCATGAGCCTAGTGTTGAGTCAATTTGTGATGCTTGTCAACAAGCTAAGAGTCATCAATTACCATATCCTATTTCTACCAGTTTATCCACTGCTCCATTGCAACTTATTTTCTCAGATGTGTGGGGGCCAGCCCCGGCCTACTTTAGTTGGTAGATTTTCGTACTATGTAAGCTTTATTGATGACTATAGTAAATTACTTGGATTTATTTGCTAAAGAAACGATCCGATGTATTCCAAGTCTTTAGCAACTTCCAAAACCTTGTTGAACGCCAATTGAACTCTAAAATCCTTGCTATGCAAACCGACTGGGGTGGTGAGTATGAGAAACTAAATTCCTTCTTCCAAAAGATTGGAATCTCACATCATGTTTCTTGCCCCCATGCTCACCAACAAAACGGGTCTGCTGAACGAAAACATTATCATGTTGTTGAAGTGGGACTAGCATTGCTAGCAAATGCTTCTATGCCCCTTAAGTTTTAGGATGAAGCTTTTCTTACTGCCACATATCTCATAAATATTCGTCCTAGCAAAGTCATCAACTTTGAGAATCCCATCACACGTCTTTTTGGTGTCACACCATATTACAAATCCCTTCGAGTTTTTGGCTGTGCATGTTGGCCAAATCTAAGGCCATACAACACGCGCAAACTTGCGTTTTGTACAAAAAAATGTGTCTTTCTAGGCTATAGTCCCATGCACAAAGGGGTTAAATGCCTCGATGTTCCCACAGGCAGGGTCTATATATCCAGAGATGTTGTGTTTGATGAGTCAGTATTTCCCTTTGAGTCTTTTCATCCAAATGCCGGCGCTCTTCTTCGTCAAGAAATACTTCTTCTTCCATCTACACTTTGGGATTTTGATCACGGGGGAGACAATAATTGTGCTAACCAATATGATAATGTTCCTGCTGGAACCAGTCCATCTCTTGTACGTGTGCAAGTCCCTAAAGAAAACGACGCTCAAAATGATCAACCTGACCAAAATCCAGCCCAAAATGATGCATTATTTCATGCACAAGGAGAAGAAGAAGCTGGCGCGGCGTTCGAGGATGATCTGGCGGCGCCTGCTACTCCTGCGCGTCAATCCTTCTCGAATCACACATGCGTATCACCTCTGGATCGCGAGCCAGCCAGTCAGGAGGACCAGGCCGCAGCGACCCGCTCCGTAGCCGCCACGTCATCACACGGAGGATCGTCCTCGCGGCGCGAGCGCATGCAGCCAATCGCCGTGGCGCGCTGCTCCCACATGTAGTCGACCGCTGCGTCAGGCGCCGGATTTCCTGCGGCAACTGACTCCTTGGTCACAGACAAGTTGGCCACACCTGAGGCCACTGGATCTTCTGCAGCAAATTTTGGAGATTCTCCGGGATTTTCTGCTTCTAATCAACTTGTGCATCCTCCTGTACAGCAGCCTATGTAGCCACAACCTACCACGTCAAGGGTTATGACCCATCTTTAAAAAGGTATTAGAAATCCTAAGAAAAGAACGGATGGTACTATACCGTATGGCATGTTGTGTATTTCAGGTGAACCAACAAGATTGGATGATGCACTCGGAGATCAGAAATGGAGAAAGGCCATGGATGAAGAGTATGGTGCACTAATGAAAAATAAAACGTGGCACCTGGTACCAAACCAGAGAGGTAAAAATATTATTGATTGTAAGTGGGTATATAGAATCAAAAAGAAAGCAGATGGCTCCATTGACATGTATAAGGCACGTTTAGTTTCTAAAGGTTTTAAACAACGTTATGGTATCGATTATGAGGATACTTTTAGTCCTGTTGTAAAGGCTGCAACTATAAGACTTGTGCTAGCTATTGCTGTGTCCAGGGGATAGAGCCTGAGACACCTAGATGTACAGAATGCGTTTTTGCATGGTGTTCTGGAAGAGGAGGTCTACATGAGGCAACCACCGGGATATGAGAACAAGCAAAAACCTCATCATGTGTGCAAGCTTGACAAAGCTCTCTAAGGTTTGAAACAAGCACCTAGAGCATAGTACTCCAGGTTGAGTTCAAAATTGAAGCATCTTGGCTTTATTGCATCAAAATTTGACACATCTCTCTTTATTTACAACAAGGCAAATACTACCATCTTGGTGCTTATATATGTTGATGATATCATGGTTGCAAGTTCCTTACAAAGTGCCACTAATGCCCTTCTGCATGATCTAAGTTCAGAATTTTCCTTGAAAGACCTTGGTGACTTACACTTCTTCCTAGGCATCGAAGTTAAGAAGATTCAAGATGGCATAGTGTTGAATCAGGAAAAATATGCCACTGAACTTTTAACTCGTATGGGAATGAAGGATTGCAAGCCTTCACCCACGCCATTGTCCTCTTCGGAGCAGCTCTCAGCACATGAAGGGGAGCCAGTTAAGGAAGAAGAAAGCACAAGGTATAGAAGTGTTGTTGGAGCACTACAGTACTTGACCTTGATACGACCAGATATTTCATTTGATGTGAACAAAGTGTGTCAGTATCTGCATGCTCCTACCTCCATTCACAGGACAGCTGTAAAAAGGATTGTACGGTATGTCAAGCACACTGTAGGCTTGGGACTTCAGTTCAGACGTTCTAACTCTACACTTGTTAGTGCTTTTTTCTGATGCTGATTGGGCAGGCTGTATGATGACAGAATATTAACTGGAGGTTTTGCAGTTTTCTTTGGCTCTAACCTTATTTCTTGGAGTGCCAGAAAACAAGCAACGGTGTCAAGGTCACGTACAGAAGCTGAATATAAATCACTCGCCAATGCTACTGCTGGAATCTTTGCTTGAAGAGTTCGGAATAAAGCAACAGCGCATTTCATGTTTATGGTGTGATAACGTGGGTGCTACCTATCTATCTGCTAACCCTGTTTTTCATGATAGAACAAAACACATTGAAATAGATTTTCATTTTGTTCGAGAAAGGGTTGCAGAGAAGAAGTTGGAGATACGATTTATTCCTTTCAAAGATCAAGTTGCAGATGGGTTCACTAAAGCTTTGCCAGTCAAGCCATTTGAAGCATTCAAGAACAATTAATTTAGGATAGTTGAGATTAAGGGAGGGTGTTAGACATATAGATATTTTCTCTACTGTATTCTCAACCGAGTCTATCCCTATCTCTCTCCCGTAACAAACTCTACCTCTCTATCCTATGCAACGAACTGGATCCTAGCGATCGGTTCCAACCTTGTACGCCACGGCAGGGGCTATTCCTGCCTCGATCAATATATTGACGTGGCTCCTCTACGGAGGAGTAGGAACGCTTCCACAAACCAATCTTACAGTGTGCAGTGCCGCTCGCGATCGTGTCTGGCCAGCTGAGTTGGGAGGGCCAAAAGGCGTGTGCACATGCATCAAATGGGGTATGGATATGGATATGGATTGACTTGCTCAAATTGTTGGGCAGGTCGATGCGTGTTTCTTCTTCTGCTATGCTGGAAATTAAAACTCAACCAGAAGTCAGCTTCCAGGTCAACAAAATATTGTTATTTTTGTGTTGTGAATTGACTGAAGCAGAGACGTTCAGATAGAGAGAACTTGTTTCCTGACCAAAGTTTTGAAAGTTACCAGTTGTCAGTGAGTTCTTTCGACAGGTAAAACCACAACCACACGACAGGATAACGTACTCCTACTTGACCCCTTAAAATATGTGTTTACTTGTCCTCGTTTCTGGCGCAGACAGTGACACGGTGCACCCATGCAGGAATTGGTTCTAGAGACAATATTGTTCTCGACTCGAGAGAGCTGAGGCAGGTACCCTATAGCTACGTAGGAGTACCAAGAATGTCGATGGAGGGAGGACCATCTCGTGCAATGCGACACTGCATTCGTACATGCAGCAGATCGGATGCCAATTATGAACGATGTGACCAATGATTCGGAATGCAAGTATATTTAACAGATTTTGCACGACAAGTTGCATGCTAATTAAGCCACAATAGCTTATGTAGGAATACTAGCTCCCCATATGCCAAGATAGATATACATGCCTCCTCATTCTTCCCGCGCTGTTCAAAAAGACGGCAGCACCAAATCTGCTGCTGAAAAGCTCCCCTGCTTTTGTGTACCCAAGCTAGCAGAGCAGAGATTACAAGGCATAGATTCGACCGTCACATGCTTGCTCGAGGGACTCCGTTCAAAACACACATACAGGTAAGAGGTGTAAAATCTAGGCTTGTTAAAACATGATGATTCTAAACTAGTACCACAAAGAACCGAACCGTGTGGTAAGTGGCAACTCGCCTTCTGAAATTGATCCGTACGTACGTACTAAACAAAGAGTATAGAGAAGTGTCAGTGGGCACCTAACGCGCACGATATGAAATATTCAGGCATTATCTCAGGCGGAAAACACACGCGCTTCTTGGTACGCGAAACGGACCAGCTGCTGGCTGTACGCAACGGGACCAAAACGGACGATCGACAGGCCAAAAGAGCCCATCGCGGCGATCTCCGGATTTGTCTCCATCTGGCCAAAAAGAAACGGACCAAATCTCCAGAAAAGAGCGCCGTTGCGACGCGATCCGGTGATGGGGTGAATGAATCATCATCGCCGGGTGGGGGGCCGGCTCGCCTCGCCGTGGATTATGCATGGATGCGTGATGGTGGACAAGAGGGGATCAGTGCAGACGGAATTCTTTATCTGATGCTGCAAAGTGCGATGCCTTTGGGCAACGGAGCACAGCATCAGATATTAGGAGTGTCAGCGTACTGGGCTAGGTTTTTGTAAATTTTCATCTTTTAATCATGTACTCCACTTGTGTTGTGTTAGACGATTTACCCATTTTACAAAACAAAAAAAAATCAACCTAACAAGACTAGCCCACATGTTAGGTCAAGGTGGCGGTGGACTAAGACGCCACATGGAGGCCGCGTCACAATATACTATAATATAATTCAATGAGCTATCTCAAAGCCTGAAATAAATTGGATCTCACTAATTTTAAATTCAATTTAAGTGATACTTGTTTTTGTTTCTTTTTTTATAATTACAGTCTAAGTTGTGTTTCAAAAATATTTCATTTCTAATTTTATTCTGAATATGAATTTAACTAATTTTTGCATTAGAATTTATGTCGTAAATGTATAGATTGTTCGCGACCATTGCCGTGAATGGCGGAAGGTGGGGAACGGTAGTCTCAAGCTCGTAATTCCTTAATGTAATTCAGGGCAGATGTGAGGTTTTGTGGGCTGCCGACTTGTGTCGCTCAACCTCAACCTTGCAAATGCACTTTGCTTTCTATCTTAATATATAAGCACGTAGATCTTCTGCGTGTCCTTGAAAAAAAAGTTCAAAACAAGTATCATGGAGTAAAAAGAGCAACATTTCAAATTTCAAGATTATAGAGAACCGTTATAAATATATCCCAATTTATGTTGTGCAACATCTGAGTCGACAGCCACACATGTCTTACATGTGGGGTCAAGCTATTTGGTTAGATAAAGTTCTATAATTGGGTAAATGGTGGAAAAACAAATGTTAGGTGAAAGGAGAATAATAATTTTCAAATTGATTTTCTTGCAAACAATTTTAGATTGTATAATTGTTGACAGTGTGTGACAAATAGGGAATAAAATCCGGTTATATCAACTTACCTATAAAGTTCCTGGCCCAACTGGTTGATATACGTTTGGAATCAAGAGCACCTAGACAAGACAACATAATGGGCTAGGTTTTTCCAGTAAAATCCACTTATCTTCGAAAAGTTGGAGAGTGTCATATCTGATTTTCTTTTAACCCTGCACTTATGTTGTATTACATGATTTACCATTTTTACCACAAAAAAATTAGCTTGACAAGATTAGTCCACATGTTAGGCCAAGGCGGCGGCTCACTCGGACCCCACATGGAGGCCACGCCACGCCACAAATATAATATAATATAATTCTATGAGCTATCTAAGATTTTGAACATAAATCGTGTCTCACTTGTTTAAACTTCAACTTAAGTAATACTTGTTTCTGTTACTTTTTATAATTAAAGTTTAGGGGTTCATTCAGTTTGTAGGATTTTTATATCAAAGAAATAGGAAAAAGTAAAGGTTTGGTATCTCCTGTCCATTCCAACCCTTAACATTGTTTTATGAGGTCTCACTTAATGCTAAGAATCCTTAGGAATTAGGACAATATGTCCACAATCCTTAGTAATCTAGTATCTCTATTCTTATGAAATTTATGCTAAGCATTGGGGGAAATCACGTGGGTGAAAATCAAGTAGGAATCCTCCAAAATCCTCTCAATCGAGTGAGCCCTAAGTTGGCTTTCATTTATATTTCACTTCTAATTTCATTCTCAATCTAAATTTAACTACTTTGGCATTATAATTTATGTCGTAAATGTATAGATATTTTGGAACAAGTATAATTTAATTTAGAGTCAAAAGAGCAATACTAAAATTTTCAAGATTATATCTGGGTAGAGAAATTTTTATAATAGAGTAAATGATGCAGAAACACACAAATATTTAGTAAAATGAAAAATAATATTTTTAAAATTGATTTTTTTTCTAAGAATATTAGATTGTATAATTGTTTACATTGTGCGACAACTTGGGAATAAAATATACATATATCAACTTACTTATACAGTTCCTGCCCAGCCAGTTGATATCTCCACTATTAAAGGGGAGTTCGTTCCGTCGCCTCAACCTCCCACCCGGTTTTTTCCTCCCTGATGGAAATATGCCCTAGAGGCAATAATAAAGTTGTTATTATTTTATATTTTCTTGTTCATGATAAAAGGTTATTATTCATGCTAGAATTGTATTGACCAGAAACTTAAATACATGTGTGAATACATAAACAAATACTGTGTCCCTAGTGAGCCTCTACTAGACTAGCTCGTTGATCAAAGATGGTTAAGGTTTCCTAACCATAGACATGAGTTGTCATTTGATATCGGGATCACATCATTAGGAGAATGATGTGTTGGACAAGACCCATCCGTTAGCTTAGCATATGATCGTTCTGTTTATTGCTACTACTTTCTTGAATGTCAAATACATGTTCCTCAGACCATGAGATCATGCAACTCCCGGATACCGGAGGAATACCTTGTGTGCTATCAAACGTCACAACGTAACTGGGTGATCATAAAGATGCTCTACAGGTATCGCTGAAGGTGTCCGTTGAGTTGGCATGGATCGAGACTGGGATTTGTCACTCCGTGTTTCGGAGAGGTATCTCTGGGCCCTCTCGGTAATGCACATCATAAGAAGCTTGCAAGCAAAGTGACTAAGGAGTTAGTTACGGGATGATGTATTACGGAACGAGTAAAGAGACTTGCCGGTAACAAGATTGAACTAGGTATGGAGATAGCGACGATCGAATCTCGGGCAAGTAACATACCGACGGACAAAGGGAATTACGTATGTTGTCATTGCGGTTCGACCGATAAGATCTTCATGGAATATGTAGGAACCAATATGGGCATCCAGGTTCCGCTATTGGTTATTGACCGGAGAGGCATCTCGGTCATGTCTAAATCATTCCCGAACCCGTAGGGTCCGCACGCTTAATGTTCGTTGACGATATAGTGTTATATGAGTTATGTGAATTGGTAACCGAATGTTATTCGGAGTCCCGAATGAGATCCCGGACGTCACGAGGAGTCTCGGAATGGTCGAGAGGTAAAGATTTATATATGGGAAGTCATATTTTGGGTTCCGGAAAAAGGTGCAGTTTTTTCGGTATTGTACCGGGAAGCTTCCAGAAGGTTCCGGAGGATTCCGGAGGGGTCCGGAAGTCCACAAGTGGGTCCACCATGTCCCAAGGGCTGGCATGGGCTAAGGGGAGGCGCCCTGGCCTTATTGGGCCAGGCGCACCAAGTCCTCAAAAGCCCACGCAGCTAGGGAAGGAAAAAGGAAGAGTCCTAGTAGGAATAGGATTGGACTTTGGAGTCCAAGTCCACGTGTGTACTATTCACGGTTACTGTTCATGTGGCACTATTCCTTCTACTCCAAGCCCCTACACATATATAAATAGAGGAGAGGGGGCGCCCCAAAGGAGGACACAACATTGTCTTAGCCGTGTGCGGCGCCCCCTCCACAGTTCCGTCCCTCGGTCATATTTTCGTAGTGCTTAGGCGAAGCCCTGCGGAGATAGCATCACCATCACCGTCACCACGCCGTCGTGCTGCCGGAACTCATCCACTACCTCGCCGTCTTGCTGGATCAAGAAGTCGAGGACGTCACCGAGCTGAACGTGTGCTGAACGCGGAGGTGCCGTACGTTCGGTACTCGGTCGGTTGGATCGTGAAGTTGTTCTACGACATCAACCACGTTGTTCTAACGCTTCCGCTTATGGTCTACGAGGGTACGTAGACACACTCCCCCTCTCATAGCTATGCATCTCCATGGATAGATCTTGCGTGTGCGTAGAATTTTTTTTGTTTTCCATGCAACGTTCCCCATCAGTGGCATCATGAGCCAGGTCTATGCGTAGATGATATGCACGAGTAGAACACAAAGAGTTATGGGCGGTGATCGTCATACTGCTTACCACCAACGTCTTATTTTGATTCGGCGGTATTGTAAGAGGAAGCGGCCCAGACAAACCTTGCATGTCCACATACATGAGACCGGTTCCACCGACAGACATGCAACTTGTTTTGCATAAAGGTGGCTGGCGGGTGTCTGTTTCTCCTACTTTAGTTGAATCGAATTTGACTGCGGCCGGTCCTTGTTGAAGGTTAAAACAGCAAACTTGATAAATCACCGTTGTGGTTTTGTGCCGTAGGTAAGAACGGTTCTTGCTAGAAGCCCATAGAAGCCACGTAAAACTTGCAACAACAAAGTAGAGGACGTCTAACTTGTTTTTGCAGGGTATGCTGTGATGTGATATGGTCAAGACATGATGTGATATACGTTATTGTATGAGATGATCATGTTTTGTAATTTATCGGCAACCGGCAGGAGCCTTATGGTTGTCTCTTTATTGAATGAAATGCAAGCGCCATGTAATTGCTTTAGTTTATTGCTATGCGTTAGCAATAGTTGTAGAAGCAATAGTTGGCGAGACGACCACGACGCATCGATGGAGATCAAGGTGTCGAGTCGGTGACGATGGAGATCATGACGATGCTTTGGAGATGGAGATCAAAAGCACAAGATGATGGCCATATCATGTCACATATTTTGATTGCATGTGATGTTTATCCTTTATGCATCTTATTTTGCTTAGAACGACGGTAGCATTATAAGATGATCCCTTCACTAAATTTCAAGATAAAAGTGTTCTCCCCGAGTATGCACCGTTGCTAAAGTTCGTCGTTTCGAAGCACCTCGTGATGATCGGGTGTGATAGATTCTACGTTCACATACAACGGGTGTAAGCCAGTTTTACACAAGCAGAATACTTGGGTTAAACTTGACGAGCCTAGCATGTACAGACATGGTCTCGAAACACTGGAGACCGAAATGTCGAACATGAGTCATATAGTAGATATGATCAACATGGAGATGTTCACCATTGATGACTATCCCATCTCACGTGATGATCGGACATGGGCTAGTTTATTTGGATCATGTATCACTTAGTTAACTTGAGGGATGTTAATTTAAGTGGGAGTTCATTAGTAATTTGATTAATTGAACTTAATTTATCATGAACTTAGTCTTGATGGTTTCTTTGCATATCTATGTTGTAGATAAATGGCCCGTGCTACTGTTCCATTGAATTTTAATGCGTTCCTAGAGAAAGCTAAGTTGAAAGATGATGGTAGCAACTACACGGACTGGGTCCGTAACTTGAGGATTATCCTCATTGCTGCACAGAAGAATTATGTCCTTGATGCACCGCTAGGTGATGGACCTGCTACAGGAGCTGCTGCAGATGTTGTGAACGCCTGGCAGGCTCGATCTGATGACTACTCGATAGTTCAGTGTGCCATGCTCTACGGCTTAGAACCGGGACTACAAAAGCGTTTTGAACGCCACGGAGCATATGAGATGTTCCAAGGGCTGAAATTGATATTTCAAGCTAATGCCCGGGTTGAGAGATATGAAGTCTCCAACAAGTTCTTCAGTTGTAAGATGGAGGAGAACAGTTCTGTCAGTGAACACATACTCAGAATGTCTGGGTACCACAACCACTTGACTCAGCTGGGAATTGATCTTCCGGTTGAGAGTGTTATTGACAAAGTTCTTCAGTTACTGCCACCAAGCTATATAGGCTTCGTGATGAACTATAATATGCAAGGGATGAAGAAGGCAATTCCCGAGCTCTTCGCGATGCTGAAATCAGCGGAGGTAGAAATCAAGAAG
This sequence comes from Elymus sibiricus, assembly GCA_039707655.1. Taxonomy (NCBI): domain Eukaryota; kingdom Viridiplantae; phylum Streptophyta; class Magnoliopsida; order Poales; family Poaceae; genus Elymus; species Elymus sibiricus. The sequence continues at coordinate 16,609,902 of CM077672.1, read as the reverse complement.
GAGCATCAAGTGTTGATGGTTAACAAGACCACTAGTGTTGGGGATGTATATCAGCATTTAGACCCGGCATAGAGTTAACCCGGCTATAGAGCGGACTCAGCGGGCCAACTTATGGCAGGGCCTGAAGACTTAAAGTGGGCCGGCTTCAAGGGGCCTGGTGACGACAGGCCGGCTTAGGCGACAGACCGGCTTACGAAGGTGAAGGTGACGCGGAGACCGTCTTGGAGGGCAAGAAGAAAAGAGTAGGAGGCGGGTCAAAGAAAGACCTGGACTCTCATGTAATCTAGGGTTCCACCTGTGTATATAAGGGGGAGCACCTATACGAAAAAGGCTAAGTTGCAATCCCCTCGAGAGCAAGGTTAGCGAATCTGCATCCTTGTAATCGAGATCCACAACAATATAGACAAGCAGGACGTAGGCCTTTACGTCCACCGTGAGGGGCCGAACCTGGGTAACCCGGCGTCTTTTCGTTCCCGATCAACCCCGCTAAGCTTCCACGTTAGTGCGATGGCTTCATCTCTAAGTCCTTTTACTCGGACATCTGTCGCGACAAAACCACGACAGTTGGCGCCCACCGTGGGGCCCACGCACGGTGGAGTTGAGTTCTTAGCGGGATCCCTTCCAGGGTTCAGGAGGTACGCGGTTGGCATGATGACCAAAAGCCGCCGCGGGAAGTTCTACATCGGCGATTCATACTGGGGCCCCGACGCCGACTCAATTGAGTACGGGTACCGGGTCACCTTCGGCAAGATCCATACCTTCATCGGCGTCGTCGGCGAGCCGGCCGCCGGGTTGGAGAATATCGCTGGCGTCGAGTCGGCACGCCGCGTTGGACAGCTCCGGGCGAGACCCGGCCCGTGTCAAGCCGGGCCAGATCATGTCTTCGTGGGCTTCACCCAAGGGGTAGCCCTATCATAGAACTCCCAATCTCAGGACGACACGCTGATCCAATCAGACGGCGAGTCCTTGATGGGGGAAACTGAGTCAATTCTTCCGCTGCATGATGGAAGGCTGGGGCACGCGGACGACGTCTTCCCAGAGAGCCCTGATCTGCCTCACTTCGCGGCGGTGTACATGGCGGGTAGGCAAGATCCAGCGCGAGACCCGGCAAATCTGACGGCGGGACAGAACAACCTTCTGGCCGGCTCAGGAGGAGCCGGCGCCTCGGCCTCTGGCTCTCAGAAGACCGGAGTTCAGGCACTCGCGGACTTGATGACTACGCTGGCGGCCCTGTTGGCCGAGCCGGTCACTGCAGAGAACGCGGCGGCGCGCAACGCGGAGATCGCGAAGTGTCGCGAGGAGATGGCCAAGATCCAGGAGGACATCAACGCAGAGAACGCCCGCATGATACAGGAGCAGGCACAGATCGCTGCGGAAAGGCAGCGCCTTGATGAGGAAACACAGTACCTGAGCCGCCGGCAAGCTAAGTCAGAGCTTGTTCACCGGAGGCGTCGTCAGAGCCGGCTTCCGGCTGATCTCGAGCCGACTCAGCTCTTCACCACGCCGCCGGCTCCGATGAACCCGGGGGCTGGAGTCATTCCCCTGCGAGAGCCGCCGCTAGAGCAGCCTGTCCAGCAGCGAGAGCCGGCCCATCTTCGTACACCAGATCGGCAGCAGCCGCCGTCTCGCCGGTTCCAAACTCCAATTGGACACTACTCCAACCCGGTGGATAACATGCTAGCAGCAACCCACAATTTGGCAGCCATTCCGATTGAGGGGGACGACCCGATTCAGACGGAGGCCAGGAACGCCATTGCAATGCTCAAGACGGCAGTGGTGCAGCAAGCCAACTACTTGCATAGCCAGCATCGGCTTCACTCAACTCCTCTTCAGAGCCGCTCCAGGGGTCAGCGCCCTGAGTCGCCCGCGGTTTCCAGCAGCGCACGCCACCGGAGGGCCGCCCAACCGCTGCCGGAGCAGCGGCAGCCCAGGGTCCCGCAGGATGTGGCAGATGCAGCTCGGATTCTGCGAGCATGGGAGGAGGAAAACATGCGCGCAGGGAATAACCCGCCGGTGCACGTCGGCACGCAGGCGCGCATTAACCCGCCGCCAGTTGCTAACCCGCCTGAAGCGCATCGCGCGCCCGAGACAACCGGTTTGACGGCCGGCCTGAGGGTACTACGAGCCGCCTGGTCGGGACTCCCTGCTTGGTGTCGACGCTGCGAGAGGCGCGCATACCCCCAGATTTCAAAGGGCCTCGCAAAGTCCCTAACTACATAGCCAATTTAGAGCCTACAGAGTGGGTCGAGAGCTATGAGCTGGCAATGGACTTGTTGGGGGCAAGCGAGTCAGTCCTGGTGCGTTACCTACCGCTGATGTTGGAGGGCCCTGCACGCACCTGGATGAAAAACTTGCCGGCAAATTCTATCAGCAGCTGGCAGGAGCTGAAGGATCGTTTTATCAAGAACTTCCAGGGAACCTGCAAGAGGCCAACCACAATTGTTGATCTTGAGCGTTGTGTCCAGCGCGAGGACGAGTCAGCGCACCATTGGGCTCGCCGGGTTGCAGAAGTGATGCACAGTTCCGATAGCATCACGGCGGCTCAAGCAGTGCTTGTCCTGGAGCGAACATGTAAGTTCCAGCCGCTGGTCCAGAAGCTTGGGCGGCTCAAGCGAAAGGTACAGGACATGGGAGACATCATGGATGTCTTAACCCGGTACGCGGAGTCGGATAACACCAAGGATCCGCAGTCGGACGAGGAGAAATCTGACAAGGGAAAGAAGGCTAGCGGTAAGGGTCAGCAGCAGAGCAACGGCAATGGAAAGAGCAACAACGGTGGAAAGTGCAAGAGCTATGATGGTAACTCTGATTTGGTGGCAAACACAAACACGGAAAACAAAGGTCAGTGTCAGAACGACGGTTCTAAGAAGCAGCCCTCCGGCAGTCGCCCTCTCACTTACGAGGAAGCCCTCAAGGCTCCTTGTCCGAAACACAGTTATAATGGTAAACCGGCCACTCACTCCTGGGAAAATTGCTATGTAATGCAAGAGTTCGCCAAGCGTATCTTCCAGAATCATCATCATGGGGGAGACAGCGGCGGTCAACCCGCCAACCCAGGACCCGGCTTCTCAGGGGCCGGCTTGCAGGGACCCTTCCCCGGACCGGGTTTCCAGGGAAATAATACCCAAGGTGGCGGCTTCCAGGGGGCTTGAAATCTGGGAAGCGGTAATCAGAGAAACAATCCGGGAAATCAGCATCAAGCCGGCGCGGCAGGATTTCAGAGTAACCCAAAACAGTTAAACAGCGGACAGTATCACGTCTTCACCACTAGCACCTGCAAGCGGGATCGGAAGGTGCAGCGACGAGCCGCCCATTTGGTTGAGCCGGCAACTCCTTACTATCTCAACTGGTCTGAGCAGCCGGTCACCTGGAGTAGAGCGGATCATCCAGTCCTGCTTGATCACCCTGGCCACCTGGCGTTGGTGGTTGCACCACAAGTCGACGGTTACACCCTGACTAAAGTGCTTATGGACGGCGGCAGCAGCATCAACATTCTGTACTATGACACGTTCAGGCGGATGAATCTGTCTGATAAGCAGCTAACTCCGTCTTCTACGGTCTTTCACGGCATCATTCCTGGCAAGTCGGCTTACCCTATGGGAAGAATTGCCCTTGAGGTGGCTTTTGGCTCAGAGGATAACTGGCGTTCCGAGTTCCTGTCCTTCGAGGTAGTCAAGCTTAAGAGCCCTTACCACGCCCTATTTGGCCGGCCGGCTTATGCGTGGTTCATGGCGCGCCCATGTTATGTCTACCTGAAACTGAAGATGCCAGGACCAAGGGGAACCATCACAGTGGAAGGAAATCGGAAAATTGCACTGGAGTGCGAGGAAGGAGATGCAGCTTATGCTGAGACAGCCTGCGCCACGGAGGAGTTGAGGTATTACAAGGATAACGTTGACCCGGCTGATAGGACGTCTCTGAAAAAGCCCACCACAGAGTCTGATCCCCTGCTCAAATTTAAGTCGGCCTGAGACACGAAGCAAGTTGATTTCACCCCGGGCAATTCTTCGGAGCAGTTCACCATCGGGGCCAATATGGATCCCAAATAGGAAAGCGCGTTCATCGAGTTCATCCGTGAGAATCGAGACATGTTCGCATGGAAACCTTCTGACATGCCAGGTGTACCGAGAGAACTCGCTGAGCACTCCCTTAATGTGGATCCCAAGTTTAAACCAGTTCGCCAGTACCTCCGTCGCTTCAATGAGGAGAGGCGGAAAGCTATTGGAGAAGAAGTGCCTCGGCTCCTAGCTGCCGGGTTCATTGTCGAAGTCTTCCATCCTGAGTGGTTAGCTAACCCAGTGCTTGTTCTGAAGAAAAACGGGACTTGGCGGATGTGTGTGGACTACACAGACCTGAATAAGGCTTGTCCTAGTGACCCCTTTACCCTGCCCCGTATTGACCAGATCATCGATGCTACGGCTGGTTGTGAGAGTTTATGTTTCCTAGATGCTTACTCCGGTTATCATCAGATCAAGCTGAAGCCGGAGGATCAAGCGAAGACGGACTTCATCACACCTTTTGGGGCATTCTGTTATACAACCACGTCATTTGGTCTGAAGAGCGCCCAGGCGACTTATCAGCGTTGTGTCCAGAATTGTTTTCATAATCAAATCGGGCGGAATGTTCATGCCTATGTGGATGACATTGTGGTTAAATCGCGGAAGAAGGAAACTCTATTGGATGATCTCAAGGAAACGTTTCACAATCTCCGTGTCTACCAGATGAAACTTAACCCGGAGAATTGTGTTTTTGGTGTCCCTGCAGGAAAGCTTCTGGGTTTCCTTGTCTCTGAGCGAGGTATTGAAGCTAACCCAGAGAAAATCAAGGCGATCACAACCCTGGCTAAGCCGGCCAAGCTCAATGACGTGCAGAAACTGGTTGGGCGGGTTGCGGCTTTAAGCCGGTTCATCAGCCGGCTTGGCGAAAAGGCAGTCCCGTTATATCAGCTGCTCAAGAAATCAGATGACTTCGTCTAGAGTAAGGAGGCAGATCAGGCTTTTGAGGCCCTTAAGAAGCAGCTGTCTGAGCCGCCGGTCCTGGCCGCCCCTCACGAGAAGGAGCCGATGCTGTTGTATATTGCTGCCAATAACAGGGCTGTAAGCGTCGCGGTCATCGTCGAGCGCAAGGAGGATGGCAAGGAATATCTTGTCCAACACCCAGTGTATTATGTCAGCGAGGTGTTAAGCGAGTCTAAGCAGCGATACCCACATTGGCAGAAGCTGGTATACGGAGTATTCATGGCTAGCCGCAAACTGAAGCATTACTTCCACGAGCATCCAATCACAGTGGTTAGCTCAGCGCCTCTTGGGGATATAATCCAGAACCGGGAGGCTACAGGCCGGGTTGCTAAATGGGCTATTGAGCTCGGCCCCCATAACCTCAAATATCTGCCTCGCACAGCAATTAAGTCTCAGGCGTTGGTGGATTTCATTAATGACTGGACAGAGTTGCAAGCTCCCGAAGAGAAGCCCGACACAACGTACTGGTCCATCCACTTTGACGGCTCATGGCAGCTCGAAGGCTCGGGGGCTGGAGTTGTGATTACTTCCCCCAGAGGAGACAAGTTTTGTTATGTCTTGCGAATCATGTTTACTTGCACCAATAACACTGCGGAGTATGAGGCTTTGCTTCATGGGCTTAGGATGGCCAAGGAGATGAATCTGAGCCGGGTCAGGTGCCTGGGCGACTCAGACCTAGTGGCCCAGCGAGTTTCAGGTACATGGGATTCCAAGGATCTGCTTATGGCGGCTTACCGACAGGCAGTCACCAATATTGCGGGACACTTCAAAGGTTATCAGGTCGATCATATTGATCGCCGGTAGAACGAGGCGGCAGATGCACTGTCTCGTTTGGGTTCTCAGCGTAAGCCGGTGCCACCCAATGTGTTCCTGAACGTCTTGCACAACCCGTCTGTCAAGTTGCCAACAGAGCAGGATCTAGCTGTTCCTGACCCGGAGGCGGCTCTCGTGGCGGCTATCCACGCCATCCCTGATTGGACGGTCCCCTATTTCGCTTACTTAAGCCGGGGAGAACTGCCAACAGAGGAACTCCTAGCTCGGCAGATCATCAGATGATCTAAGTCTATGACTATTGCACCGATGAAGCGTCACTGGTGTTTTTCAGCGTTGCGTTTCGCCGGAAGAGGGTCGCGCAATCCTCAATGAGATTCACTCTGGCGACTGCGGGCACCATGCCGGCTCAAGATCACTGGTCGCAAAGGCTTTCCGGCATGGGTTCTACTGGCTCACGGCTCATGCTCATGCAGAGGGTATTGTCCGTAAGTGCGATGGTTGCCAGAAATACGCTCGCCAGGCCCATGTGCCGGCTCAGGAGTTAAGGATGATACCAATTACTTGGCCGTTTGCGGTCTGGGGGCTTGACATGGTGGGACCCTTAAAGCGTTCCAAGAACAAGCATACGCACCTCTTGGTGGCCGTGGATAAGTTTACCAAGTGGGTGGAAGCAGAGCCGGTCAGCAACAGCGATGCAGCAACGGCTGTCAAGTTTTTGAAAAAGCTGATATTCCGATTTGGATACCCGCACAGCATCATTACAGACAATGGAACCAATCTCTCCAAGGGGGCTATGGAACAGTTCTGTCAGCAAGAGCATATCCGGCTTGATCTGGCTTCGGTTGCGCATCCTCAGTCCAACGGACAGGCAGAAAGGGCTAATCAGGAATTACTGTGCGGTATCAGACCCCGGCTCATGGTGCCTCTGCAGCGCACGCCGGGTTGCTGGGAAGAAGAGCTACCTTTCATACTTTGGAGCATACGGACTACTCCCAACAGGTCGAAATGCTATACGCCGTTCTTTCTGGTCTTTGGTGCAGAAGCCGTGCTTCCAAGCGATATTCGTCACGACTCCCCTCGAGTGGCGGCTTATGTGGAGGCAGATAATGAGTTGGCTCGCCAAGATGCTCTTGATGCTTTGGAGGAGGAGCGAGACCTTGCCGCTTCCAGATCAACAATCTATCAGCAAGACCTACGCCACTATCACAGCCGTAGAGTTCGAAGCCGCACTTTCCAGGAAGGTGACTTAGTACTCCATCTGATACAAGGCCAGACAGGCATGCATAAGCTTTCACGGCCTTGGGAAGGGCCCTTTTTGGTCAGCAAGAATCTCAACAACGGGTCATATTACCTGATTGACATCCGTGAGGAACATAAATCACGTACCTCCGAGGAGGAGACAAGCCGGCCCTGGAACATTGCCCAGCTTCGGCCGTATTACACCTAAGTTGTTGACTAGGTTACAACTTGTACATATCTTCTATCATGTATATACCTCTTCTTGATCAAATATAATATCGACCAGCAGCACTCTGTGAAGGTGTTGTTTTGCCTCAAAACTTGTGTACTGGATCTTTATTTGTTGATCTAGGTTACTTGGGGGCTTCCAACTCAATTGAGTTTAGCTTACAAAACCCTCTTAACCCAGCGAGATGCCACAACGTTGGTTAAACCTGCCTGTTAGCAAGATGCTACTCCCTATAAAAATGACCCGGCGTACGTCTGATGAGTCAATCACGTATGTGACCCTGAACTCATCCGAGTTAAAACGTTCGATTGGTTGTGGAGAGCCGGCTTTCAGAAAGCGAGGACGAACCAACAGGCCAAAGTGCCGGCTTCCTGACGAAGCATATTCCGGCTTAGGTTTATAAGCCGGTCATTTAATGTTGTGTTTAGCAGGCGGCTTAGCTTTTCTGAGCCGGATTGTTCCGTCCGTATTCCCTGCATCACATTTATTTTTGCATACATACATACATCCGTGCATCGCATTTACTTAAGTTCATTATCATATTTTCATAGCAACAGTAACATCGATTACTCGTTCATATGATATCATAAATCGCCATCACATGCCCTTGTGTTTCCAGCAGCACCGTTCTATTAACAGACACCGGCTCTCGCGGCCCAAAGAGGACTTAAGAGGCACGACGTTCTCGAGTGGTAAGGAATCCAGTGCGCGATGGCACTAGCATCAGCAAGGCATCAAAAGTTTATGCTATCCTATTACAAACCGCCCACCAATGGCGGCCATGGCAAAAAGTTTTTACAATGTCTTGCTCATGCAAGGTTAAGCCGGCGTTCTACATCGCCGGGTCAGAGCTGGCGTCAGCACCTGTTGCGTCGCCATGAGCCGGCTCTTCACGGCCGTCGTCATCCTCCTCTTCTGGGCTTGAGCCGCCGGTCGACCACTGAATTGAGCGCAAGGCTTCAAATAGGGCGTCTTCGGATATCAAAGAGGAGGGGTCGACGTCAGGAGCAAAGGATTGCTTACGTGTACGGGTTAGAGCCACCGGCTGATGATTTGGGGCTTCGATCCGTTCATTGTTCTTTGAATACGGCGCTTGGTATCTGGTCAAATCGGCTTCTTCTGCAATGGCGGTGGCTGCGACCCGGGTTTCCTTGAGGCAGCGTTGGAAGTCCTTCTTCGACGTTGAATTCTGGGTACCCACCTGCCACCTGAGCCGGGTCAAGCTCCGGCACGTATGCCTTGGCCCGCGCAAGCGCGGTCAGAGCCCCCGTGCGGCAGCACGCCCTTTTCCAGTCGGCAAACCACCTGGGCACGATGGACAGCTCCTTCAGTGTATCCGCAATCAGCTGATGCGGTGCCTTGGTGCTTTTGGCGGCCATTATTCAACGGCAGCTGCCTATGTACAGTTGTTCTAACAAGGTGTAGACCGCCTTCCGTTTCACCACTGGTAGCTGCCCAAGGGCTTGATTTTTTCGGCCTGTAAAGCACAAGTCTGCACGGTCAGTTGAGCCGGCTACGGATGATAAGCCGGACAAATGGAATTATGCTCAGTTTTACTTACCGAAAATGGCGCGACACATGGCGGTAATTTGACCTTTGAGAGTTGTCAGCTCTTGGGTTACCGGCTCAAGCTTGGCCTCCGCTTCGTCGGCTCTCGAGGCTTGGGCGGCTCGTGCAGCCTCAGTCTCTTGCAAGGTGGCCCGTACAATCGCCAAAGTTTTCTTTGCCTCAGCAGCGGCTTCCTCATACTCTTGGCGCAATTTCTTCTCTTTTTTGGCCTCCTTTCGAAAGCCGGCAGCCTGAGTTTCTACCTGGTCCAGCATTTCCTGTAGAGCAGACCGTTATACAAAGCATATATGCCCCGGGTCGCCCTCAAGAGCAACCCGACTCATGGGGGCTACATTTTGTCAAACTTCAAAATAAGCAAGGAAGTCCCATACAGCTGCGGGCAGTCTACATGGCACTTGGGGGCTAATGCATGAGTTGATTTTTTCTGATCAGTTAGGAAGACCCGCCCATCATGAATGATGAGCCGGTCTTTGGGGTTATCGATTGCAGTTGAGCTTACAAATTCTCATGTTTTGGAAGTCCCGGATCATTATTTCATAATAACCCGGCCCATGGGGGCTAATGCATCCATTGATCCATTCTGTTACGTTATGGAGACCCGCTCGTCATCTATGACGAGCCGGCCTTTGAGGACACCAGTGGACGGTTCTACTTATAGGTTTCAATTGGAAGTCTCGGGTCATTATTGCATAATGACCCGGCCCTTGGGGGCTACATATATATATGGTACAAGATGGAAGGGTGCAAATTTACCTCATATTTCCGCTTCAATGCAGTGACCATGGCGATTTCTATGTCCTGGCTTTCAGACAACCGGGTTAACATAGCCCGATGCAGAGTACTGGCGTCTTGATCTTCAAACGTAGCAAATTCAAGAGCTGATTTCCCCTTGTCCTTCTGAGCCGGCTCAGGCTTGGTTGGGACCTTGGTAAGGGTTGTGGAGGTTTCTTGTATGGCAGTCTGACGTTCATTCATCACCACTACCTCTTCCTGAACCGGTGCTTTATCTTCAGCCGGTGCTTCGGGCTGCTGGGCGTTTTGGTCTACAGTTATATCTTCCCTCTCCTGAGCTAGAGGGGAGGCACGAGCCGGGCTGTTATGGAGGGCCGGCTCATCCTGAGTAGCCACGGGGGTCTCCTCTATTTGAGGGCCCGTCTGAATGGCCGGGTCAGATGGTTCGGTGGCTGTTTTCTTCTTAAAGGCTTTCGCGCTGTACAAAGAGCAAGGGAATTACACGTTTACAAAGGTAAAACAACAAGAAGTCAATATACATTACAGGAACGTTTGCTTACCCAAGATTGATATTGAAAGCTGGCGCCTGCGTGGTGCTTGACTCGCCTGATGAGTGCGACGTCTGATATGCCGAGTCATTAAAGGGTAAGGGTTCTTTATAAAGGCCAGCTAGAGGAAAAGAATAAGTCGGGCTAAGAAGCACCTCAGCGCGCGCTTTGCGCGACGGCGGCTCGTATGGAAGCCCGCTACTTAACTCGCCTTCGCCGCTCCGGGTCTTCCTTTTAGTGGTTCCGGCTTGATGAGTTTTCTTCAAAATAAATTTGGGGTCCAAATGAGCATCTTCGTGGGAAAAAGGGACCTTACGGACGGTAACCCGGGGCTTCCTTCGAACCTTGCGGATCACAGCCCGGGTTTTCTTCCGAATAGGAACTAGAGAGTCTGAATCTGAGGAAATTAAAGTTACCTCTGGCTCAACTGCATGACTAACTTCAGCTTCTTCCTGGAATGAGTGAGCGTTAGTGATCTGATTAAAGAGGCGACTTAAGAGAATCAAGTTCTACCTCATTATCTTCGTCGCTATTCGACTCCTCTTAGTCGTTTTCTCGAGTAGGATTTACAGGTTCGACCCGCCACCAGTTGTCGTTTTCCTGTAGCAGGGCAATGTGGCGAAATGAGGGCAAAGACAATATGATTTTGGTAATGATTAAAAGGAGAAGGCGGCTTACTGGAGGGGCCGGCTTGTTAGCACTGAACGGGGCGAGCCCCACAGTCTTGATGTCTTCCATCGTCTCTCCGAGCAATTTCTTGGATAGTTTTATAACCTCCTTCTCTTTGAGGTTGACCCGGCTGAACCGTTGTGGATCTTCACGGTGGCCGGTGTAGGTGTGCATCAACCGGGTCCTGGAGCTCAGCGGCTGAATCCTCCATTCAACCCAGGTCCGGGTCAAGTCGGCACCGGTTAGGCCATGAGCGAGTAAGGCATTCATTTTTGGATATAATGGCTCCAGATTCTCCCTCTCTTCTTGGGAGGGGAAACCCGGGAAGACGGTATTGGCAAGCCGGGTCACCCTATAACCCGACAAAGGATTCTGACCTGCGGGAGAGGTGTCCTTGTAATAGAACCAAGTCCTCTGCCACCCTTTCGGATGACTGGCCGGCTTGGCATTGGGGAAGATGATATTTTTTCGACGTTGGATGGAAATCCCGCCGAGTTCAATACTGGGGCCATCTTTGTGCTCCGTTTTGGCGGTTCAGATAAAAAAGCTCTCGGAATAGGATAAGAGACGGTTCCAGCTACAAGTAGACTTCACAAAATACTTGGAACTGACATAGGTTGAAGATGGAATTGGGGGCCAAGTCATGGGGCCTGATGTTGAACAGGTGTAACACGTCTCTGAAAAACTTTGAGCCGGGAGGGCGAAAACCCCTTGAGACATGATCAGCAAATACGACAACTTCATCGTCGCCGGGTTGAGGGTATATTTCCTCTTCAGGAGCTCGCCATGAAATTGTCTCCTTGGCTGGCAGCAACCCGGTGTCTGTCAGAGCTTGCAGACTCAATTCAGACATACTGGACTTGGCCCAGTTGACAATCTTGGGCATGGGAGGCATATTCTAAAAAAGAAAGAAAAAGGAGTCATAAGCCGGCATGTTAAGCTTATAAAGGGAAACCCGGCGAGGTATTAAAGTAGTCATGGCCGGGTTATGCAAACTGCAGTGAGTGATGTTGAGCCGGTATGACAATGAGCCGGCGTTGGTTAATCAGTGGGATTTCGGGTTTCTTCTAAGTGTTGAGATGTCCATAAACAGGAATCTAACGGAGCGAGTGCTATTACAGGATCTAAAAATGCGTCCGAAAAGAAATTTTGAAGACCTAGGAGGGGATGGATACGAGGGCTTGCGCTCAATGCGGGTCCACGGAGGATGGTACGGAGATCTAGATGCAAAAATGGTACTACCGCAGCAAGTAAAACACCTACACGGATCATTTCATTGGTTTTAGATCCACTAAACGAGATGAGAAGGATGAACATGAAGAACACCGACGAACTACACAGAAAAATGAGCGCCATAGATTTGGAAAAGCAAGGGGTTTGTTGTACCAGATTGCAGCGAATGAAGCAGCGGTGCTTTTGATGAACTCTGATGACGATGGGGCGTTGGAGAAGGACGAGCTCAAGGCGGTCGGAGAGTTTGGAGTGGCGGCGCTTCGGGCGTGCGAAGAGGCAGATGCGAGGAAGACGAAGGAGAGAGTAAAAGTGACAGAGGAGGTGACGTGACTTCTTTATAGGCCCGGTAAAAGTTAAAACGGCAGGGGCGGAACCCTAGGAGGCGCAGTAATTTTTGGTGATGTGGTGCCTCAATTCTCGCATTTGACGAGACGGGACGTACCCACCAAAGGATTTGGTATGATATTATCCGGATTTCGTGGAAGTGGTTCGTGACGTCACGAGGGACAAGAATTGAAAATGTTGAAGTTTGAATCTGAAGGGGTGAACCTGACGATCACTTTAACCCAGCGACTTCAGCTGGTCCAAGATGGCGGCTTAAAAGAGCGGCTTGGGATGAGTTTGGAAATGTATTACTGATGTTTTGTTTTTTTCAGGCTGAAGTTTAACGTGAATAAATTCAAGTCAAACTGAGGGCTAATGTTGGGGATGTATATCAGCATTTAGACCCGGCATAGAGTTAACCCGGCTATAGAGCGGACTCAGCGGGACAACTTATGGCAGGGCTTGAAGACTTAAAGTGGGCCGGCTTGAAGGGGCCTGATGACGACAGGCCGGCTTAGGCGACAGACCGGCTTACGAAGGTGAAGGTGACGCGGAGACCGTCTTGGAGGGCAAGAAGAAAAGAGTAGGAGGCGGGTCAAAGAACGACCCGGACTCTCATGTAATCTAGGGTTCCACCTGTGTATATAAGGGTGAGCACCTATACGAAAAAGGCTAAGTTGCAATCCCCTCGAGAGCTAGGTTAGCGAATCTGCATCCTTGTAATCGAGATCCACAGCAATATAGACAAGCAGGACATAGGCCTTTACCTCCACCGTGAGGGGCCGAACCTGGGTAACCCGACGTCTTTTCATTCCCGATCAACCCCGCTAAGCTTCCACGTTAGTGCGATGGCTTCATCTCTAAGTCCTTTTACTCGGACATCTGTCGCGACAAAACCATGACAACTAGTTTCAAGAAAAAGGGCAAGAGAAAGAAGGGGAACTTCAAGAAGAACGGCAAGCAAGTTGCCGCTCCCACGAAGAAACCCAAAGCTGGACCCAGGCCTAAAACAGAGTGCTTCTACTGCAAAGGGACTGGTCACTGGAAGCAGAACTGCCCCAAGTATTTGGCAGATAAGAAGGATGGCAAAGTGAGCAAAGGTATATTTGATATACATGTTATTGATGTGTTCCTCACTAATGCTCGCAGTAGCGCCTGGGTATTTGATACAAGTTCGATTGCTCATATTTGTAACTCGAAACAGGAGCTACGGAATAAGCGAAGATTGGCTAAGGACGAGGTGACGATGTGCGTTAGGAATGGTTCCAAGGTTGAAGTGATCGCCGTCGGCACGCTACCTCTACATCTACCTTCGGGATTAGTTTTAGACCTCAATAATTGTTATTTGGTGCCAGTGTTGAGCATGAACATTATATATGGATCTTGTTTATTGCGAGACGGTTATTCATTTAAGTCAGAGAATAATGGTTGTTCTATTTATATGAGTACATCTTTTATGGTCACGCACCTTTTGTGAATGGTCTATTCTTGTTGAATCTCGATCGTAGTGATACACATATTCATAATATTGATGCCAAAAGATGCAAAGTTGATAATGATAGTGCAACATACTTGTGGCACTGCCGTTTAGGTCATATTGGTGTAAAGCGCATGAAGAAACTCCATGCGGATGGACTTTTGGAATCTCTTGATTATGAATCATTTCATACTTCCGAACCATGCCTCATGGGCAAGATGACTAAAACTCCGTTCTCCGGAACAATGGAGCGAGCTACTGATTTGTTGGAAATAATACATACCGATGTATGCGGTCCAATGAATGTTGAAGCACGTGGCGGGTATCGTTATTTTCTAACCTTCACAGATGATTTGAGTAGATATGGGTATATCTACTTGATGAAACACAAGTCTGAAACATTTGAAAAGTTCAAAGAATTTCAGAGTGAAGTAGAGAATCATCGTAACAAGAAAATAAAGTTTCTACGATCTGATCGCGGAGGGGAATATTTGAGTTACGAGTTTGGCCTTCACTTAAGAAAATGTGGAATTGTTTCACAACTCACGCCACCTGGAACACCATAGCGTAATGGTGTGTCCGAACGTCGTAACCGTACTTTATTAGATATGGTACGTTCTATGATGTCTCTTACCGATTTGCCACTATCGTTTTGGGGTTATGCATTAGAGACAGCTGCATTCACGTTAAATAGGGCACCGTCTAAATCCGTTGAGACGACACCGTATGAACTATGGTTTGGCAAGAAACCTAAGCTGTTGTTTCTTAAAGTTTGGTGATGCGATGCTTATGTGAAAAAGCTTCAACCTGATAAGCTCGAACCCAAAGCGGAGAAGTACGTCTTCATTGGATACCCTAAAGAAACAATTGGGTACACCTTCTACCACAGATCCAAAGGCAAGATCTTCGTTGCCAAGAATGGGTCCTTTCTAGAGAAGGAGTTTCTCTCAAAAGAAGTGAGTGGGAGGAAAGTAGAACTTGATGAGGTAATTGTACCTTCTCTCGAATTGGAAAGTTGCTCATCAGAGAAAACCGTTCCCGTGATGCCTACACCAATAAGAGAGGAAGATAATGATAAAGATCATGAAACTTCAGATCAAGTTACTACTGAACTTCGTAGGTCGACCAGAGCACGTTCCGCACCAGAGTGGTACGGTAATCCTGTTCTGGAAGTTATGTTGTTAGACAATGGCGAACCTACGAACTATGAAGAAGCTATGATAAGCCCGGATTCCGACAAATGGCTTGAGGCCATGAAATCTGAGATAGGATCCATGTATGAGAACAAAGTGTGGACTTTGGTGGACTTGCCCGATGATCGGCAAGCCATTGAGAATAAATGGATTTTTAAGAGGAAGACGGATGCTGATGGTAATATCACTGTCTACAAAGCTCGACTTGTCGCGAAAGGTTTTCGACAAGTTCAAGGGGTTGACTACGATGAGACTTTCTCACCCGTAGCGATGCTTAAGTCTGTCCGAATCATGTTAGCAATTGCTGCATTTTATGATTATGAAATCTCGCAAATGGATGTCAAAACTGCATTCCTTAATGGTTTTCTCAAAGAAGAGTTGTATATGATGCAACCAGAAGGTTTTGTTGATCCTAAGGGTGCTAACAAAGTGTGCAAGCTCCAGCGATCCATCTATGGACTGGTGCAAGCATCTCGGAGTTGGAATATACGCTTTGATGAGGTGATCAAAGCATATGGTTTTGTACAGACTTACGGTGAAGCCTGTATTTACAAGAAAGTGAGTGGGAGCTCTGTAGCATTTCTAATATTATATGTGGATGACATATTGTTGATTGGAAATGATATAGAATTTCTGGATGGCATAAAGGGATACTTGAATAAGAATTTTTCAATGAAAGACCTCGGTGAAGCTGCTTATATATTGGGCATCAAGATCTATACGGATAGATCAAGATGCTTGATAGGACTTTCATAGAGCACATACCTTGACAAAGTTTTGAAGAAGTTCAAAATGGATTAGTCAAAGAAAGGGTTCTTGCCTGTCTTGCAAGGTGTGAAGTTGAGTCAGACTCAATGCCCGACCACGGCAGAAGATATAGAGAAAATGAAAGTCATTCCCTATGCCTTAGCCATAGGTTCTATTATGTATGCCATGCTGTGTACCAGACCTGATGTGTGCCTTGCCATAAGTTTGGCAGGGAGGTACCAGAGTAATCCAGGAGTGGATCACTGGACAACGGTCAAGAATATCCTAAAGTACCTGAAAAGGACCAAGGACATGTTTCTCGTTTATGGAGGTGACGAAGAGCTAGTCGTAAAGGGTTACGTCGATGCAAGCTTCGACACTGATCCGGATGACTCTAAGTCACAAACCAGATACGTATTTATATTAAATGGTGGAGCTGTCAGTTGGTGCAGTTCCAAGCAGAGCGTCGTGGCGGGATCTATGTGTGAAGCGGAATACATAGCTGCTTCAGAAGCAGCACATGAAGGAGTCTGGATGAAGGAGTTCATATCCGATCTAGGTGTAATACCTAGTGCATCGGGTCCAATGACAATCTTTTGTGACAACACTGGAGCAATTGCCATAGCCAAGGAGTCCAGGTTTCACAAGAAGACCAAACACATCAAGAGACGCTTCAACTCCATTCGTGAATATGTCAAGGATGGAGACATAGAAATTTGCAAAGTACACACGGATCTGAATGTGGTAGACCCGTTGACTAAGCCTCTTCCACGAGCAAAACATGATCAACACCAAGACTCCATGGGTGTTAGATTCATTACTATGTAATCTAGATTATTGACTCTAGTGCAAGTGGGAGACTGATGGAAATATGCCCTAGAGGCAATAATAAAGTTGTTATTATTTTATATTTCCTTGTTCATGATAAAGGTTTATTATTCATGCTAGAATATTATTGACCGGAAACTTAAATACATGTGTGAATACATAAACAAATACCGTGTCCCTAGTGAGCCTCTACTAGACTAGCTCGTTGATCAAAGATGGTTAAGGTTTCCTAACCATAGACATGAGTTGTCATTTGATAACGGGATCACATCATTAGGAGAATGATGTGATGGACAAGACCCATCCGTTAGCTTAGCATATGATCGTTCTTTTTATTGCTACTGCTTTCTTGAATGTCAAATACATGTTCCTCAGACCATGAGATCATGCAACTCCCGGATACTGGAGGAATACCTTGTGTGCTATCAAACGTCACAACATAACTGGGTGATCATAAAGATGCTCTACAGGTATCTCCGAAGGTGTCCGTTGAGTTGGCATGGATCGAGACTGGGATTTGTCACTTCGTGTTTCGGAGAGGTATCTCTGGGCCCTCTCGGTAATGCACATCATAAGAAGCTTGCAAGCAAAGTGACTAAGGAGTTAGTTACGGGATGATGTATTACGGAACGAGTAAAGAGACTTGCCGGTAACAAGATTGAACTAGATATGGAGATACCGACGATCGAATCTCGGGCAAGTAACATACCGACGGACAAAGGGAATTACGTATGTTGTCATTGCGGTTCGACCGATAAGATCTTCATGGAATATGTAGGAACCAATATGGGCATCCAGGTTCCGCTATTGGTTATTGACCGGAGAGGCATCTCGGTCATGTCTAAATCATTCCCGAACCCGTAGGGTCCGCACGCTTAATGTTCGTTGACGATATGAGTTATGTGAATTGGTAACCAAATGTTATTCGGAGTCCCGAATGAGATCCCGGACGTCACGAGGAGTCTCGGAATGGTCGAGAGGTAAAGATTTATATATGGGAAGTCATATTTTGGGTTCCGGAAAAAGGTGCAGTTTTTTCGGTATTGTACCGGGAAGCTTCCAGAAGGTTCCGGAGGATTCCGGAGGGGTCCGGAAGTCCACAAGTGGGTCCACCACGTCCCAAGGGCTGGCATGGGCTAAGGGGAGGCGCCCTGGCCTTATTGGGCCAGGCGCACCAAGTCCTCAAAAGCCCACGCAGCTAGGGAAGGAAAAAGGAAGAGTCCTAGTAAGAATAGGATTGGACTTTGGAGTCCAAGTCCACGTGTGTACTATTCATGGTTACTGTTCACGTGGCACTATTCCTTCTACTCCAAGCCCCTACACATATATAAATAGAGGAGAGGGGGGCCCCAAAGGAGGACACAATCTTGTCTTAGCCGTGTGCGGCGCCCCCCTCCACAGTTCCGTCCCTCGGTCATATTTTCGTAGTGCTTAGGCAAAGCCCTTCGGAGATAGCATCACCATCACCGTCACCACGCCGTCGTGCTGCCGGAACTCATCCACTACCTCGCCATCTTGCTGGATCAAGAAGTCGAGGACGTCACCGAGCTGAACATGTGCTGAACGCGGAGGTGCCGTACGTTCGGTACTCGGTCGGTTGGATCGTGAAGTTGTTCGACGACATCAACCGCGTTGTTCTAACGCTTCCGCTTATGGTCTACGAGGGTACGTAGACACACTCCCCCTCTCGTAGCTATGCATCTCCATGGATAGATCTTGCGTGTGCGTAGAATTTTTTTTGTTTTCCATGCAATGTTCCCCATCACTCCCATGCTCCCGTCCCCCCTTTGGTTTCCTGCTGGTTTTTTTTGTAACCCCAACCAATGCCGCAAAAAACAAAAACCAACATAAATATATTAACTTGGAACAATCTAAACCAAACTGATACTTTCCTAAAACCACGTGTTGCATTAACTCAATGAAATTAAATCAGTCTTACCAAAATCTCAACTAAATCAAAACTTTCCTTGCCTTCCCCTACCCATACTCGCATCAAATTAAATGTTACCAAAATTGATGTTGAACCACTAGAGTATGCGCCCGTTGCAACGCACGGGCAATTATCTAGTATGTTTGGAATCAAAAGCACCTAGACAAGACCACATGTTGGGCAGATTTTCCAGTAAAACCCACTTACCTCTGAAAAGTTGCAGAGTGTCAACAGTTACACGATGTTCCTTTAACCCTGTAGTTCTGTTGTATTACACGATTTACCCTTTTTACCAACAAAAAGTTGTCCACATGTTAGGCCAAGGTGGCGGCTGACTCGGACGCCACGTGGAGGCCACACATAATATATTATAATATAATTCTATGAGCTTTCTCAATTCATAAAAAAAGTCTTATCTCACTCATTTAATTAAGTTAAGTGATCTTTTTAATGTTAATTATACTCTAAGTTGTGTTTCAAAAATATTTCCTTTCAAATTTTATTCTAAATCTGAATTTAACTAAGTTTTGCATTAGAATTTATGTCGTAAATGTATACATTGTTCGAAACAAGTATCATTTAATTTGTAGTAAAAAATAGCAATATAGAAAATTTCAAAATTATAGAGAATAATAATTATTCCAATTTTTGTTATTGAACATCTAAGTTGACAGCCACACAGGTCTTACAAGCGGGGTCAAGCTATCTTGGTAGAGAATTTTATAATATGATAAGCGAAACACATACAAATGTTGGGTAAAGGGAGAAAGTTGATTTTAAAATTAAAATTTTTGCAGAGAATTTTAGATTGTATAACTGTTGACAACTAGGGAATAAAATATATGTATAACACCTTACTTATACATTTCCTGGCCTAACTAGTTGATATACGCTCGGAATCAAGAGAACCTAGACAAGGTCACATATTGGGCTCGGTTTTTCATGTAAAATCTACTTACCTCAGAATAATTGCGGTGTGCCAACAGTTATCTGATTTTCTTTTGCCCTTGTGCTTCAGGTCTATTACACAGTTTACCCTTTTACCAAAAAAAAAACTATTCAACCTAACAAGACGATTCCACATGTTAGGCCAAGGTGGACTCACTCACGACGTCACACGGAGGCCACATTACAATAAATTATCATATAATTCTATGAGCTATGTCAAACCTTGAAAATAAATTGTATCTACTCATTTTGACTTCAAGTTAAGTGATACTTGTTTCTGTTTCTTTTTTATAATTTATAGTCTATGTTGCACTTCAAAAAAAATATTTGGTTTTTAATTTTATTTTGAATTTGAATTTAACTAAAATTTTCGTTATAGTTTAGGTCGTAAATGTATAGATTGTTCGGAACAAGTATCATTTAATTTGGAGTTGAAAAGGGTAATATATAAAACTTGAAGGTTACATAACCTATATAAATACATTCCAACTTTTTGTTCTGCAACATCTAAGTCGACGGCCACACTGGTCTTACATGTGGGGTCAAGCTATCGGGGTAGACAAAGTTTTATAGTAGGGTAAACATGGAAAAAGACAAAATTGATGGGTAAAAGGAGAAAATTGATTTAACATTTATTTTTTTGAAGATTTTTACATTGTATAAAGGTTGAAGATGCACAACAACTAGGGAATAAAATATGTAATTTGCTCTTTTATAGAGGTGCCCAATATCTTCTACAAACTCGTTGATCTACCGTTGGGCATGCTCGTATAGCAATCTCCATCCAGTGGTCTAGGGGTGGGTAGGACACTGGTTTAGTAAGTGTGTAACTTGCACAACATGTTTCTTTTCTATCTTGTGCGATTCGTAATCTCTTTTTTAAGTTGTGTGCATCATCGATGTCTTCACTAGTTTATGATATTGTTATGCTGTAGAGGTCAGGTGTATATGATATCAGGCTGAGATTAATATTACTATTTGTGAAAAAAATGTTGCATGGCATCTTTCTAGTACAAAATAATGATTTCTTAAAACAGTGCTTTTCATTTGTCCCCGAATAACACCCATATTTGCTTCATGTCTATATTCGCATGTTAATCCGCTTTAATTTTCTCAGCGTGTAAGGTGCTACATCCACCTACCGTCTGAAGGCATTGTGCGTAGCGTCCTTCAAAGTGTGAAGTGGTTGTGACAGGGCTAAGAGTTTATATGTCGACTCTGTTTCGTCAGAGCTGACGGAGTCCGAGGCATCCCGACTTCTTGTGATGGACATAGCAACACGCGTCACCAAGTCAGGGTGAGCACGATGGTTGTGAGTAGGGAAATGGAGAAAGATAGTGGCGGGGGGGGGGGGGGGGGGCTGACATGCTCATTGCTCTGCTAGTGGATGTAGACTGCACATTTGAGCTTTAGGACCTCTTTGGATTGCACAAATTTGAAAAACAGGGGAATATAAAAAGATTGAGATGTAATGTACCATGGAATCCCAGAAGAATCCAACATACAGAAATTCTACAATATGCGTTTGTGGATGGTGCACAAAGAAAAACGTAGAAATTTTAGATGATTGATGAGAGAGGGTAGAGAGAGAGAGAGAGAGAGAGTGGAAGTGCATTGAACTTCTCAAAGGAAATTTTCAAATGAGATTTGAGCTCATGTAAAGATTCCAATGGAATGGGGGGGGGGGCATAAGAAAGGATTACATAGGAGTTTTGTAACTCTAATTCTATGATCCAAAGGACTTCCAAAGGAAAAATCTATAAGATTTAAATCCTCGAAGATTCATACAATCCAAAGAGGACCTTTATCTATTTCAATAACATTTCCTCTATTGAAGCAGACACTAGTAGAATATAGGCATTAACAGTGGGCTCCGGAAGCAGTTATGTCAATGTGTGACAAAACCGCCTATATTAAGTTAGCGGAGGCAGTTATTTCTGTGCTGGCGGCGGTTGGAAACTTGAAACCACCTGTAATAGTTCTTGGAGGCGGTTTGTAATTTCAAACCACCTCTAGTTTGGAAGTATTGGAGGTGGTTTTGATTGTAGAACCGCCTCCGCTATTGCAGTTGATATGTATTCAGCTCTACCCACAGTCCTCACCCCATAACCTTGCACATCGGGATGTTATATCTGACGCCGCCAAGCCTCTTTGTCACTGGCATGTTGCCGTGTGACCCGCGCAGTCGCCATGGTGCGTCGCCGCGCTTCGCCGTGGTGCGTCACCGCACCTCGTGCCACAAGATCGCTCCGAAGGACCAAGGTTAGGGCATCTTGCTACTCACGACGGAGTTGTTGGATTTCTGCGAAGAGGAAGGATGATGTAGCACATCAGCATAAAGTATTTTTCTCAGTTAAGAACCAAGGTTTATTGAATCAGTAAGAGTCACTAAGCTAACAACTTTGGCAGTACCTGCACACAAATAAATAATTTGCTTGCACCCAACAAAGGCAAGGGGGTCGTCACTCCCCTTGTTCTTGCTAGGTACAAGATTAAAAGCAATAATGATAGGGCAAAGCGGAAAGAAAATAAAAGAAAGTAAAAGTGCAATTGTAGGGGTTTTTGTATTGATGGAAAATAGACCCCGGGGGCCATAGGTTCACTAGTGGCATCTCTCTCGAAAGCAGGCAATGGCATGGTAGAAAAATTACTGTTGGGCAATTGACAGAATAGTGGCAATTTATAACAATGATCATTCATGGCATAATCTCACATAGGCATTATGTCCGTGATAAGTAGACCGTAATCCAACTGCATCTACTACTATTACTCCACCCTAAAACCGCTATCCAGCATGCATTTCAAAGTATTAAGTTTACAAGAAACAGAGTAATTCAATAAGAAAGATGACATAATGTAAACAAAAGAAAACCTAGCAATAAGATTAACCTCATTGTTTTATCCTTAGTAGCAACAATACAATACGTGCCTTTGTCTCTATTGTCACTGGACAAGATCACGGCAAGATTGAACCCACTACTATGAACCACTCCCTCTAAAGAACTACTCATCTATCTTGGCCAGAGAAGTATCATAGATCAGAAAGCATACATAGCTATAAAATTACGCAGCAAAGAAACTTTAAGAGATTTAAATAAATTCAATGAACAATCTAATCATAAATCCATAATTCATCGGATCCCAACAAACACAGCACAAGAATTACATCGGATGGATCTCCGAAGAGATCATTGTATTGAAGATCAAGAAAGAGAGAGAGAGAGAGAGAGAGAGAGAGAGAGATCTAGCTACTACTATGGATCCGTAGGTCCTAAAAGAACTACTCACACCTCATCATGGGGGCAGCAATGTTGATGAAGATTGCCTCCCCAAAGATTCCCTCCTCCGGTGGAGTGCCAGAACAGGGCTCTAGATGGGGTCGCTTCGAAACAGAGGCTTGCGGCGGCGATAATATTATTTCGGATCTCGCTCCGATGGTTTTAGAATTTATGGGAATATATAGGCCAAGAATTAGGTCGGCTGGAGCACCGTGGGGCCCACGCGGCCAGGGGGCGCGCCCCACCCCCCTGGGATCGCCGGGCGGCCGTGTGGGGCCCTCATAGCTCCTCTTGATCTCTCCCAAAGCTTCTAGTGTCTCTTATGTTTAAGAAAAAATCGTCAAAAAGTTTCGTCGTGTTTGGACTTCCATAGGTAACGATTTTCTGTAAAACCGAAAACATGCAGAAAACAGAAACTGGCACTACGCACTAGATTAATAGCTTAGTCTAGAAAAATAATATAAATTGACATAAAAGGCATACAAAAGTGATAATATAATAGCATTTAACAATCAAAAATTATAGATACGTTGGAGACGTATCAGCATCCCCAAGTTTAATTCCTGCTCGTCCTCGAGTAGGTAAATGATAAACAAAAGAATTTTTTATGTTGAATGCTACCTAACATGTCCTCGATCAAATGATGTAATCATGGTATAAATATTGGGATATGAATGATTAAAGGCAATAGTCTATCAATTTGACATCAAAACAGTACTACATAAACATGTAAGTAAGTAATCATTACCTTTCAAAATAAAGAGTGCTAAAGAACGTGATCCCTATACACTTAATCATGAAAAGCATGACACGCTTAGTTTTCCTAGAATAGATATACCGAATCATGAACAAACCCCAGTGCCACGCTGCCAAGCCGTGTAGCGCCTGTCACACAGTGGAGTGTGACGCCGACACGTCGAGCGCTATACGAAAGAGTTAGCTGGGTGAAATAGTTTCGCGGATAGTTCACTTTGTGAATTTGTTTGGCCCCAAGGTCATTTTTGTCCATTTTGCCCAGGAATTGGTTCTCAAGACAATATTGTTCTCGACTCGAGAGAGCTGTGGCAGGTACCCTAGCTACGTAGGAGTACCAAGAATGTCGATGGAGGGAGGACCATCTCGTGCAATTCGACACTGCATTAGTACATGCAGCAGATCGGATGCCAATTATGAACGATGTGACCAATGATTCGGAGTGGAAGTATATTTAACAGATTTTGCACGACAAGTTGCATGCTAATTAAGCCACAATAGCTTATCTAGGAATACTAGCTCCCCATATGCCAAGATAGATATACATGCCTCCTGATTCTTCGCCCGCTGTTCAAAAAGACGGCAGCGCCAAATCTGCTGCTGAAAAGCTCCCCTGCTTTTGTGTACCCAAGCTAACACAGCAGAGATTACAAGGCATAGATTCGACCGTCACATGCTTGCTCGAGGGACTCCGTTCAAAACACACATACAGGTAAGAGGTGTAAAATCTAGGCTTGTTAAAACATGATGATTCTAAACTAGTACCACAAAGAACCGAACCGTGTGGTAAGTGGCAACTCGCCTTCTGAAATTGATCCGTACGTACGTACTAAACAAACAGTATAGAGAAGTGTCAGTGGGCACCTAACGCGCACGATATGAAATATTCAGGCATTATCTCAGGCGGAAAACACACGCGCTTCTTGGTACGCGAAACGGACCAGCTGCTGGCTGTACGCAACGGGACCAAAACGGACGATCGACAGGCCAAAAGAGCTCATCACGGCGATCTGCGGACTTGTCTTCATCTGGCCAAAAAGAAACGGTCCAAATCTCCAGAAAAGAGCGCCGTTGCGACGCGATCCGGTGATGGGGTGAATGAATCATCATCGCCGGGTGGGGGGCCGGCTCGCCTCGCCGTGGATTATGCATGGATGCGTGATGGTGGGATCAGCGGAGACGGAATTCTTTATCTGATGCTGCAAAGTGCGATGCCTTTGGGCAACGGAGCACAGCATCAGATATTAGGAGTGTCAGCATACTGGGCTAGGTTTTTGTAAATTTTCATCTTTTAATCATGTACTCCACTTGTGTTGTGTTACACGATTTACACATTTTACAAAACAAAAAAAAATCAACCTAACAAGACTAGCCCACATGTTAGGTCAAGGTGGCGGTGGACTAAGATGCCACATGGAGGCCGCGTCACAATATACTATAATATAATTCAATGAGCTATCTCAAAGCCTGGAATAAATTGGATCTCACTAATTTTAAATTCAATTTAAGTGATACTTGTTTTTGTTTCTTTTTTTATAATTATAGTCTAAGTTGTGTTTCAAAAATATTTCATTTCTAATTTTATTCTAAATATGAATTTAACTAATTTTTGCATTAAAATTTATGTCGTAAATGTATAGATTGTTCGCGACCATTGCCGTGAATGGCGGAAGGTGGGGAACGGTAGTCTCAAGCTCGTAATTCCTGAATGTAATTCAGGGCAGATGTGAGGTTTTGTGGGCTGCCGACTTGTGTCGCTCAACCTCAACCTTGGAAATGCACTTTGCTTTCTATCTTAATATATAAGCACGCAGATCTTCTGCGTGTCCTTGAAAAAAAGTTCGAAACAAGTATCATGGAGTAAAAAGAGCAACATTTCAAATTTCAAGATTATAGAGAACCGTTATAAATATATCCCAATTTATGTTGTGCAACATCTGAGTCGACAGCCACACATGACTTACATGTGGGGTCAAGCTATTTGGTTAGATAAAGTTCTATAATTGGGTAAATGGTGGAAAAACAAATGTTAGGTGAAAGGAGAATAATAATTTTCAAATTGATTTTTTTGCAAACAATTTTAGATTGTATAATTGTTGACAGTGTGTGACAAATAGGGAATAAAATCCGGTTATATCAACTTACCTATAAAGTTCCTGGCCCAACTGGTTGATATACGTTTGGAATCAAGAGCACCTAGACAAGACAACATAATGGGCTAGGTTTTTCCAGTAAAATCCACTTATCTTCGAAAAGTTGGAGAGTGTCATATCTGATTTTCTTTTAACCCTGCACTTATGTTGTATTACATGATTTACCCTTTTTACCACAAAAAAATTAACTTGACAAGACTAGTCCACATGTTAGGCCAAGGTGGCGGCTCACTCGGACCCCACATGGAGGCCACGCCACGCCACAAATATAATATAATATAATTCTATGAGCTATCTAAGATTTTGAACATAAATCGTGTCTCACTTGTTTAAACTTCAACTTAAGTAATACTTGTTTCTGTTACTTTTTATAATTAAAGTTTAGGGCTTCATTCAGTTTGTAGGATTTTTATATCAAAGAAATAGGAAAAAGTAAAGGTTTGGTATCTCCTGTCCATTCCAGCCCTTAACATTGTTTTATGAGGTCTCACTTAATGCTAAGAATCCTTAGGAATTAGGACAATATGTCCACAATCCTTAGTAATCTAGTATCTCTATTCTTATGAAATTTATGCTAAGCATAGGGGGAAATCCCCTGGGTGAAAATCAAGTAGGAATCCTCCAAAATCCTCTCAATCGAGTGAGCCCTAAGTTGGGTTTCATTTATATTTCACTTCTAATTTCATTCTCAATCTAAATTTAACTACTTTGGCATTATAATTTATGTCGTCAATGTATAGATATTTTGGAACAAGTATAATTTAATTTAGAGGCAAAAGAGCAATACTAAAATTTTCAAGATTATATCTGGGTAGAGAAAAATTTATAATAGAGTAAATGATGCAGAAACATACAAATATTTAGTAAAATGAAAAATAATAATTTTAAAATTGATTTTTTTTCTAAGAATATTAGATTGTATAATTGTTTACATTGTGCGACAACTTGGGAATAAAATATACATATATCAACTTACTTATACAGTTCCTGGCCCAGCCAGTTGATATCTCTACTATTAAAGGGGAGTTCGTTCCGTCGCCTCCACCTCCCACCCGGTTTTTTCCTCCCATGCTCCCCTCCCCCCTTTGGTTTCCTGTTGGTTTTTTTTGTAACCCCAACCAATGCTGCATAAAACAAAAACCAACATACATATATTAACTTGGAACAATCTAAACCAAACTGATACTTTCCTAAAACCACATGTTGCATTAACTCAATGAAATTAAATCAGTCTTACCAAAATCTCAACTAAATCAAATCTTTCCTTGCCTTCCCCTACCCATACTCGCATCAAATTAAATGTTACCAAAATTGATGTTGAACCACTAGAGTATGCGCCCGTTGCAACGCACGGGCAATTATCTAGTATGTTTGGAACCAAAAGCACCTAGACAAGACCACATGTTGGGCAGATTTTCCAGTAAAACCCACTTACCTCTGAAAAGTTGCAGAGTGTCAACAGTTACATAATGTTCCATTAACCCTGTAGTTCTGTTGTATTACACGATTTACCCTTTTTACCAACAAAAAGATGTCCACATGTTAGGACAAGGTGGCGGCTGACTCGGACGCCACATGGAGGCCACACATAATATATTATAATATAATTCTATGAGCTATCTCAATTCATCAAAAAAGTCTTATCTCACTCATTTAATTAAGTTAAGTGATCTTTTTTATGTTAATTATACTCTAAGTTGTGTTTCAAAAATATTTCCTTTCAAATTTTATTCTAAATCTTAATTTAACAAAGTTTTGCATTGCAATTTATGTCGTAAATGTATACATTGTTCGAAACAAGTATCATTTAATTTGGAGTAAAAAAATAGCAATATAGAAAATTTGAAGATTATAGAGAACAATAATTATTCCAATTTTTGTTATTCAACATCTAATTTGACAGCCACACAGGTCTTACAAGCGGGGTCAAGCTATCTTGGTAGAGAATTTTATAATATGATAAGCGAAACACATACAAATGTTGGGTAAAGGGAGAAAGTTGATTTTAAAATTAAAATTTTTGCAGAGAATTTTAGATTGTATAACTGTTGACAACTAGGGAATGAAATATATGTATAACACCTTGCTTATACATTTCCTGGCCTAACTAGTTGATATACGCTCGGAATCAAGAGAACCTAGACAAGGTCACATATCGGGCTCGGTTTTTCAAGTAAAATCTAGTTACCTCAGAATAATTGTGGTGTGCCAACAGTTATCTGATTTTCTTTTACCCTTGTGCTTCCGGTCTATGAAACAGTTTACCCTTTTACCAAAAAAAAACTATTCAACCTAACAAGACTATTCTACATGTTAGGCCAAGGTGGACTCACTCAGGACGCCACACGGAGGCCACATTACAATAAATTATCATATATATAATTCTATGAGCTATGTCAAACCTTGAAAATAAATTGTATCTACTTATTTTAACTTCAAGTTAAGTGATACTTGTTTCTGTTTCTTTTTTATAATTTATAGTCTATGTTGCACTTCAAAAAAAAAATTGGTTTCTAATTTTATTTTGAATTTAACTAAAATTTTCGTTATAGTTTAGGTCGTAAATGTATAGATTGTTCGGAACAAGTATTATCATTTAATTTGGAGTTGAGAAGGGTAATATATAAAACTTGAAGGTTACATAACCTATATAAATCCATTCCAACTTTTTGTTCTGCAACATCTAAGTCGACGGCCACATTGGTCTTACATGTGGGGTCAAGCTATCGGGGTAGACAAAGTTTTATAGTAGGGTAAACATGGAAAAACACACAATTGCTGGCTAAAAGGAGGAAATTGATTTAACATTGATTTTTTTGAAGATTTTTACATTGTATAAAGGTTGAAGATGCACAACAACTAGGGAATAAAATATGTAATTTGCTCTTTTATAGAGGTGCCCAATATCTTCTACAAACTCGTTGATCTACCGTTGGGCATGCTCGTATGGCAATCTCCATCCAGTGGTCTAGGGGTGGGTAGGACACTGGTTTAGTAAGTGTGTAACTTGCACAACATGTTTCTTTTCTATCTTGTGCGATTCGTAATCTTTTTTTTAATTTGTGTGCATCATCGATGTCTTCACTAGTTTATGATATTGTTATGCTGTAGAGGTCAAGTGTATATGATATTAGACTGAGATTAATATTACTATTTGTGAAAAAAATGTTGCATGGCATCTTTCTAGTACAAAATAATGGTTTCTTAAAACAGTGCTTTTCAATTGTCCCCGAATAACACCCATATTTGCTTCATGTCTATATTCGCATGTTAATCCGCTATAATTTTCTCAGCGTGTAAGGTGCTACATCCACCTACCGTCTGAAGGCATTGTGCGTAGCGTCCTTCAAAGTGTGAAGTGGTTGTGACATGGCTAAGAGTTTATATGCCGACTCTGTTTCGTCAGAGCTGACGGAGTCCGAGGCATCCCGACTTCTTGTGATGGACATAGCAACATGCGTCACCAAGTCAGGGTGAGCACGATGGTTGTGAGTAGGGAAATGGAGAAAGATAGTGGCGGGGGGGGGGGGGGGGGCTGACATGCTCATTGCTCTGCTAGTGGATGTAGACTGCACATTTGAGCGTTAGGACCTCTTTGGATTGCACAAATTTGAAAAACAGGGGAATATAAAAAGATTGAGATGTAATGTACCATGGAATCCCAGAAGAATCCAACATACAGAAATTCTACAATATGCGTTTGTGGATGGTGCACAAAGAAAAACATAGAAATTTTAGAGGATTGATGAGAGAGGGTAGAGAGAGAGAGGGAGAGAGAGTGGAAGTGCATTGAACTTCTCAAAGGAAAATTTCAAATGAGATTTGAGCTCATGTAAAGATTCTAATGGAATGGGGGGGGGGGGCATAAGAAAGGATTCCATTGGAGTTTTGTAACTCCAATTCTATGATCCAAAGGACTTCCAAAGGAAAAATCTATAGGATTTAAATCCTCCAAGGTTCATACAATCCAAAGAGGACCTTTATCTATTTCAATAACATTTCCTCTGTTGAAGCAGACACTAGTAGAAAATGGGCATTAACAGTGGGCTCCGGAAGCGGTTATGTCAATGTGTGACAAAGCCGCCTATATTAATTAAGTTAGCGGAGGCAGTTATTTCTGTGCTGGTGGCGGTTGGAAACTTGAAACCACCTGTAATAGTTCTTGGAGGCGGTTTGTAATTTCAAACCACCTCTAGTTTGGAAGTATTGGAGGTGGGTTTGATTGTAGAACCGCCTCCGCTATTGCAGTTGATATGTATTCAGCTCTACCCACAGTCCTCACCCCATAACCTTGCACATCGGGATGTTAGATCTGACGCCGCCAAGCCTCTTTGTCACTGGCATGTTGCCGTGTGACCCGCGCGGTCGCCATGGTGCGTCGGCGCACCTTGTCCCACAAGATCGCTCCGAAGGACCAAAGTTAGGGCATCTTGCTACTCATGACGGAGTTGTTGGATTTCTCCGAAGAGGAAGGATGATGTAGCACATCAGCAGAAAGTATTTTTCTCAGTTAAGAACCAAGGTTTATCGAATCAGTAAGAGTCACTAAGCTAACATCTTTGGCAGTACCTGCACACAAACAAATAATTTTCTTGCACCCAACAAAGGCAAGGTGGTCGTCACTCCCCTTGTTCTTGCTAGCTACAAGATTAAAAGCAATAATGATAGGGCAAAGCGGAAAGAAAATAAAATAAAGTAAAAGTGCAATTGTAGGAGTTTTTGTACTGATGGAAAATAGACCTCGGGGGCCATAGGTTCACTAGTGGCATCTCTCTCGAAAGCAGGCAATGGCATGGTAGAAAAATTACTGTTGGGCAATTGCCAGAATAGTGGCAATTTATAACTATGATCATTCATGGCATAATCTCACATAGGCATTATGTCAGTGATAAGTAGACCGTAATCCAACTGCATCTACTACTATTACTCCACCCTAAGACCGCTATCCAGCATGCATCTCAAAGTATTAAGTTTACAAGAAACAGAGTCATGCAATAAGAAAGATGACATAATGTAAACAGAAGAAAACCTAGCAATAAGATTAACCTCATCGTTTTATCCTTAGTAGCAACAATACAATACGTGCCTTTGTCCCTATTGTCACTGGACAAGATCACGGCAAGATTGAACCCACTACTATGAACCACTACCTCTAAAGAACTACTCATCTATCTTGGCCAGAGAAGAATCATAGATCGGAAAGCATACATAGCTATAAAATTACGCAGCAAAGAAACTTCAAGAGATTTAAATAAATTCAATGAACAATCTGATCATAAATCCATAATTCATCGGATCCCAACAAACACACCACAAGAATTACATCGGATGGATCTCCGAAGAGATCATTGTATTGAAGATCAAGAGAGAGAGAGAGAGAGAGAGAGAGAGAGAGATCTAGCTACTACTATGGATCCGTAGGTCCTGAAAGAACTACTCACACATCATCATGGGGGCAGCAATGTTGATGAAGATTGCCTCCCCAATGATTCCCTCCTCCGGTGGAGTGCCAGAACAGGGCTCCAGATGGGATCGCTTCGAAACAGAGGCTTGCGGCGGCGATAAAATTATTTCGGATCTCGCTCCGAGGGTTTTAGAATTTATGGGAATATATATAGGCCAAGAATTAGGTCGGCTGGAGCACCGTGGGGCCCACGCGGCCAGGGGGCGCGCCCCACCCCCCTGGGCTCGCCGGGCGGCCGTGTGGGGCCCTCATAGCTCCTCTTGATCTCTCCCAAAGCTTCTAGTATCTCTTATATTTAAGAAAAAATCGTCAAAAAGTTTCGTCGTGTTTGGACTTCCATAGGTAACGATTTTCTGTAAAACCGAAAACATGCAGAAAACATAAACTGGCACTGCGCACTAGATTAATAGCCTAGTCCAGAAAAATAATATAAATTGACATAAAAGGCATACAAAAGTGATAATATAATAGCATTTAACAATCAAAAATTATTGATACGTTGGAGACGTATCAGCATCCCCAAGTTTAATTATTGCTCGTCCTCGAGTAGGTAAATGGTAAACAAAAGATTTTTTTATGTTGAATGCTACCTAACATGTCCTTGATCAAATGATGTAATCATGGTATGAATATTGGGATATCAATGATTAAAGGCAATAGTCTATCAATTTGACATCAAAACAATACAACATAAACATGTAAGTAAATAATCATTACCTTTCAAAATAAAGAGTGCTAAAGAACGTGATCCCTATACACTTAATCATGAAAATCATGACATGCTTAGTTTTCCTAGAATAGATATACCGAATCATGAACAAACCCCGGTGCCACGCTGGCAAGCCGTGTAGCGCCTGTCAGATAGGCGGTACACAGTGGAGTGTGGCGCCGACGTGTCGAGCGCTATACTAAAGGGTTAGCTGGGTGAAATAGTTTCGCGGATAGTTCACTTTGTGAATTTGTTAGGCCCAAGGTCATTTTTGTCCATTTTGCCCAGGAATTGGTTCTCAAGACAATATTGTTCTCCACTCGAGAGAGCTGTGGCAGGTACCCTAGCTACGTAGGCTTGTTAAAACATGATGATTCTAAACTAGTACCACAAAGAACCGAACCGTGTGGTAAGTGGCAACTCGCCTTCTGAAATTGATCCGTACGTACGTACTAAACAAACAGTATAGAGAAGTGTCAGTGGGCACCTAACGCGCACGATATGAAATATTCAGGCATTATCTCAGGCGGAAAACACACGCGCTTCTTGGTACGCGAAACGGACCAGCTGCTGGCTGTACGCAACGGGACCAAAATGGACGATCGACAGGCCAAAAGAGCCCATCGCGGTGATCTGCGGACTTGTCTCCATCTGGCCAAAAAGAAACGGACCAAATCTCCAGAAAAGAGCGCCGTTGCGACGCGATCCGGTGATGGGGGTGAATGAATCATCATCGCCGGGTGGGGGTCCGGCTCGCCTCGCCGTGGATTATGCATGGATGCGTGATGGTGGACAAGAGGGGATCAGTGGAGACAGAATTCTTTATCTGATGCTGCAAAGTGCGATGCCTTTGGGCAACGGAGCACAGCATCATATATTGGGAGTGTCAGCGTACTGGGCTAGGCTTTTGTAAATTTTCATCTTTTAATCATCTACTCCACTTGTATTCTGTTACACGATTTACCCATTTTACAAGATAAAAAATAAAAAAAATCAACCTAACAAGACTAGCCCACATGTTAGGTCAAGGGGGCGGTGGACTAAGACGCCACATGGAGGCCGCGTCACAATATACTATAATATAATTCAATGAGCTATCTCAAAGCCTGAAATAAATTGGATCTCACTAATTTTAAATTCAATTTAAGTGATACTTGTTTTTGTTTCTTTTTTTATAATTATAGTCTAAGTTGTGTTTCAAAAATATTTCATTTCTAATTTTATTTTGAATATGAATTTAACTAATTTTTGCATTAGAATTTATGTCGTAAATGTATAGATTGTTCGCGACCATTGCCGTGAGTGGCGGAAGGTGGGGAACGGTAGTCTCAAGCTCGTAATTCCCTAATGTAATTCAGGGCAGATGTGAGGATTTGTGGGCTGCCGACTTGTGTCGCTCAACCTCAACCTTGTAAATGCACTTTGCTTTCTATCTTAATATATAAGCACGCAGATCTTCTGCGTGTCCATGAAAAAAAAAGTTCGAAACAAGTATCATGGAGTAAAAAGAGCAACATTTCAAATTTCAAGATTATAGAGAACCGTTATAAATATATGCCAATTTATGTTGTGCAACATCTGAGTCGACAGCCACACATGTCTTACATGTGGGGTCAAGCTATTTGGTTAGATAAAGTTCTATAATTGGGTAAATGGTGGAAAAACACACAAATGTTAGGTATAAGGAGAATAATAATTTTCAAATTGATTTTTTTGCAAACAATTTTAGATTGTATAATTGTTGACAGTGTGCGACAAATAGGGAATAAAATCCGGTTATATCAACTTACCTATAAAGTTCCTGGCCAAACTGGTTGATATACGTTTGGAATCAACAACACCTAGACAAGACAACATAATGGGCTAGGTTTTTCCAGTAAAATCCACTTATCTTCGAAAAGTTGGGGAGTGTCATATCTGATTTTCTTTTAACCCTGCACTTATGTTGTATTACACGATTTACCCTTTTTACCACAAAAGAATTAACTTGACAAGACTTGTCCACATGTTAGGCCAAGGTGGCGGCTCACTCGGACCCCACATGGAGGCCACGCCACGCCACAAATATAATATAATATAATTCTATGAGCTATCTAAGATTTTGAACATAAATCGTGTCTCACTTGTTTAAACTTCAAGTTAAGTAAAACTTGTTTCTGTTACTTTTTATAATTAAAGTTTAAGGGTTCATTCAGTTTGTAGGATTTTTATTTCAAAGAAATAGGAAAAAGTGAAGGTTTGGTATCTCCTGTCCATTTCAACCCTTAACATTGTATTATGAGGTCTCACTTAATGCTAAGAATCCTTAGGAATTAGGACAATATGGCCACAATCCTTAGTAATCTAGTATCACTATTCTTATGAAATTTATGCTACGCATATAGGGGGAAATCCCGTGGGTGAAAATCCCATAGGAATCCTCCAAAATCCTCTCAATCGAGTGAGCCCTAAGTTGGGTTTCATTTATATTTCACTTCTAATTTCATTCTAAATCTAAATTTAACTACTTTGGCATTATAATTTATGTCGTAAATGTATAGATATTTTGGAACAAGTATAATTTAATTTAGAGTCAAAGGAGCAATACTAAAATTTTCAAGATTATATCTGGGTAGAGAAAATTTTATAATAGAGTAAATGATGCAGAAACACACAAATATTGAGTAAAATGAAAAATAATAATCTTAAAATTGATTTTTTTTCTAAGAATATTAGATTGTATAATTTTTTACATTGTGCGACAACTAGGGAATAAAATATACATATATCAACTTACTTATACAGTTCCGGGCCCAGCCACTTGATATCTCTACTATTAAAGGGGAGTTCGTTCCGTCGCCTCCACCTCCCACCCGGTTTTTTCCTCCCACGCTCCCCTCCCCCCTTTGGTTTCCTGTTGGTTTTTTTTGTAACCCCAACCAATGCCGCAAAAAACAAAAACCAACATAAATATATTAACTTGGAACAATCTAAACCAAATCGATACTTTCCTAAAACCACGTGTTGCATTAACTCAATCAAATTAAATCAATCTTACCAAAATCCCAACTAAAGCAAAACTTTCCTTGCCTTCCCCTACCCATACTCCCTTCAAATTAAATGTTACCAAAATTGATGTTGAACCACTAGAGTATGCGCCCGTTGCAACGCACGGGCAATTAGCTAGTATGTTTGGAATCAAAAGCACCTAGACAAGACCACATGTTGGGCAGATTTTCCAGTAAAACCCACTTACCTCTGAAAAGTTGCAGAGTGTCAACAGTTACACGATGTTCACGATTTACCCTTTTTACCAACAAAAAGCTATCCACATGTTAGGCCAAGGTGGCGGCTAACTCGGACGCCACATTGAGGCCACCCATAATATATTATAATATAATTCTATGAGCTATCTCAATTCTTTAAAAAAGTTTTATCGCACTCATTTAATTAAGTTAAGTGACATTTTTGATGTTAATTATACTCTAAGTTGTGTTTCAAAAACATTTCCTTTCAAATTTTATAGTAAATCTGAATTTAACTAAGTTCTGCATTAGAATTTATGTCGTAAATGTATACATTGTTCGAAACAAGTATCATTCAATTTGGAGTAAAAAATAGCAATATAGAAAATTTCAAGATTATAGAGAACAATAATTATTCCAATTTTTGTTATTCAACATCTAAGTCGACAGCCACACGGGTCTTACAAGCGGGGTCAAGCTATCTTGGTAGAGAATTTTATAATATGATAAGCGAAACACATACAAATGTTGGGTAAAGGGAGAAAGTTGATTTTAAAATTAAAAGTTATGCAGAGAATTTTAGATTGTATAACTGTTGACAGCTAGGGAATAAAATATATGTATATCACCTTACTTATACATTTCCAGGCCTAACTAGTTGATATACACTCGGAATCAGGACAACCTAGACAAGGTCACATATCGGGCTAGAGGTTTTTCAAGTAAAATCTACTTACCTCTGAATAATTGCGGAGTGCCAACAGTTGTCTGATTTTCTTTTACCCTTGTGCTTCTGGTCTATTACACAGTTTACCCTTTTACCCAAAAAAAAACTATTCAACCTAACAAGACTATTCCACATGTTAGGCCAAGGTGGGCTCACTCAGGATGCCACACGGAGGCCACATTACAATAAATTATCATATAATTCTATGAGCTATGTCAAACCTTGAAAATAAATTGTATCTACTCATTTTAACTTCAAGTTAAGTGATACTTGTTTCTGTTTCTTTTTTATAATTTATAGTCTATGTTGCACCTCAAAAAAATATTTGATTTCTAATTTTATTCTGAATTTGAATTTAACTAATTTTTTTGTTATAGTTTAAGTCGTAAATGTATAGATTGTTCGGACCAAGTATCATTTAATTTGGGGTTGAAAAGAGTAATATATAAAACTTGAAGGTTACATAACCTATATAAATACATTCCAACTTTTTGTTCTGCAGCATCTAAGTCGAGGGCCACACTGGTCTTACATGTGGGGTCAAGCTATCGGGGTAGACAAAGTTTTATGGTAGGGTAAACATGGAAAAACACACAATTGCTGGGTAAAAGGAGGAAATTGATTTAACATTTATTTTTTTGAAGATTTTTTACATTGTATAATGGTTGAAGATGCACAACAACTAGGGAATAAAATATGTAATTTGCTCTTTTATAGAGGTGCCCAATATCTTCTACAAACTCGTTGATCTACTGTTGGGCATGCTCATATAGCAATCTCCATCCAGTGGTCCAGGGGTGGGCAGGACACTGGTTTAGTAAGTGTGTAACTTGCACAACATCTTTCTTTTCTATCTTCTGCTATTCCTAATCTCTTTTTTAAGTTGTGTGCATCATCCATGTCTTCACTAGTTTATGATATTGTTATGCTGTAGAGGTCAGGTGTATATGATATCAGGCTGAGATTAATATTACTATTTGTGAAAAAAAAATGTGGCATGGCATCTTTCTGGTACAAAATAATGGTTTCCTAAAACATTGTTTTTCCTTTGTCCCCGAATAACACCCATATTTGCTTCGTGTCTATATTCGCATGTTAATCCGCTATAATTTGCTCAGCGTGTAAGGCACTTCATCCACCTACCGTCTGAAGGCATTGTGCGTAGCGTCCTTCAAAGTGTGAAGTGGTTGTGACAAGGCTAAGAGTTTATATGTCGACTCTGTTTTGTCAGAGCTGGCGGAGTCCGAGGCATCCCGACTTCTTGTGATGGACATAGCAACAAGCGCCACCAAGTCAGGGCGAGCACGATGGTTGTGAGTAGGGAAATGGAGAAAGATAGTGGTGGGGGGGGGGCTGACATGCTCATTGCTCTGCTAGTGGATGTAGACTGCACAGTTGAGCTTTAGGACCTCTTTGGATTGCACAAATTTTAAAAACAGGGGAATATAAAAAGATTGAGATGTAATGTACCATGGAATCCCAGAAGAATCCAAAATACAGAAATTCTACAATATGCGTTTGTGGATGGTGCACAAAGAAAAACATAGAAATTTTAGAGGATTGATGAGAGAGGGAAGAGAGAGAGAGAGAGAGAGAGAGAGAGAGAGAGAGTGGAAGTGCATTGAACTTCTCAAAGGAAAATTTAGAATGAGATTTGAGCTCATGTTAAGATTTCAATGGAATGGGGGGGGGGGCATAAGAAAGGATTCCATAGGTGTTTTGTAACTCCAATTCTATGATCCAAAGGACTTCCAAAGGAAAAATCTATAGGATTTAAATCCTCCAAGATTCATACAATCCAAAGTAGAAATGGGCATTAACAGTGGGCTCCGGAAGCGGTTATGTCAATGTGTGACAAAGCCGCCTATATTAAGTTAGCGGAGGCGATTATTTCTGTGCAGGCGGCGGTTGGAAACTTGAAACCACCTGTAATAGTTCTTGGAGGTGGTTTGTAATTTCAAACCACCTCTAGTTTGGAAGTATTGGAGGTGGTTTTGATTGTAGAACCGCCTCCGCTATTGCAGTTGATATGTATTCAGCTCTGCCCACGTTCCTCACCCCATAACCTTGCACATCGGGATGTTAGATCTGACGCCGCCAAGCCTCTTTGTCACTGGCATGTTTCCGTGTGACCTGCGCGGTCACCATGGTGCGTCGCCGCGCTTCGCCGTGGTGCGTCACCGCACCTCGTTCCTCAAGCTCGCTGCGAAGGACCAAGGTTAGGGCATCTTGCTACTCACGATGGAGTTGTTGGATTTCCCCGAAGAGGAAGGGTGATGTAGCACATCAGCAGAAAGTATTTTCCTCAGTTAAGAACCAAGGTTTATCGAATCAGTAGGAGTCACTAAGCTAATAACTTTGTTAGTACCTGCACACAAACAAATAATTTGCTTGCACCCAACAAAGGCAAGCGGGTCTCGTCACTCCCCTTGTTCTTGCTAGCTACAAGATTAAAGGCAATAGTGATAGGGAAAAGCGGAAAAATAAATAAAAGAAAGTAAAAGTGCAATTGTTGGAGTTTTTGTATTGATGGAAAATAGACCCCGGGGGCCATAGGTTCACTAGTGGCATCTCTCTCTCGAAACCAGGCAATGGCATGGTAGAAAAATTACTGTTGCGCAATTGATAGAATAGTGGATATTTATAACTATGATCATTCATGGCATAATCTCACATAGGCATTACGTCCGTGATAAGTAGACCGTAATCCACCGACATCTACTATTATTACTCCACCCCAAGACCGCTATCCAGCATGCATCTCAAAGTATTAAGTTTACAAGAAACAGAGTAACGCAATAAGCAAGAAGACATAATGTAAACAGAAGAAAACCTAGCAATAAGATTAACCTCATCGTTTTATCCTTAGTAGCAACAATACAATACGTGACTTTGTCCCTATTGTCACTGGACAAGATCACGGCAAGATTGAACCCACTACTATGAACCACTCCCTCTAAGGAATTACTCATCTATCTTGGCCAGAGAAGAATCATAGATCGGAAAGCATACATAGCTATAAAATTACGCAACAAAGAAACTTCAAGAGATTTAAATAAATGCAATGAACAATCTGATCATAAATCCATAATTCATCGGATCCCAACAAACATACCACAAGAATTAGATCGGATGGATCTCCGAAGAGATCATTGAATTGAAGATCAAAAGAGAGAGAGAGAGAGACATCTAGCTACTACTATGGACCCGTAGGTCCTGAAAGAACTACTCACACATCATCATGGAGGCAGCAATGTTGATGAAGATTGCCTCCCCAATGATTCCTTCTCCGGTGCAGTGCCAGAACAGAGCTCCAGATGGGATCGCTTTGAAACAGAGGCTTGCGGCGGCGATAAAATTGTTTCGGGTCTCGCTCTGAGGGTTTTAGAATTTATGGGAATTTATAGGCTAGGAATTAGGTCGGCTGGACCTCCATGGGGCCC
Source organism: Elymus sibiricus (assembly GCA_039707655.1). Taxonomy (NCBI): domain Eukaryota; kingdom Viridiplantae; phylum Streptophyta; class Magnoliopsida; order Poales; family Poaceae; genus Elymus; species Elymus sibiricus. The sequence goes on along the minus strand of CM077672.1, from coordinate 16,570,693 downwards.
ACGCGGCCAGGGGCGTGGGCTACCCCCCCGGCCACACCGGGCGGCCGTGTGGGGCCCTCGTAGCTCCTCTTGATCTCTCCCAAAGCTTCTAGTGTCTCTTATATTCGAGAAAAAAAGTCAAAAAGTTTCGTCGTGTTTGGACTTCCATGGGTATCGATTTTCTGTAAAACCGAAAACATGTAGAAAATAGGAACTGGCACTGGGCACTAGATTAATAGGTTAGTCCAGAAAAATAATATAAAATGACATAAAAAGCATACAAAAGTGATAATACAAAATTATAGATACGTTGGAGACGTATCAGCATCCCCAAGCTTAATTCCCGCTCGTCCTCGAGTAGTGTAACATCCCCATGTATTAAGCTACAGTAATCCCATGCTAATGATGCCATGTCACCATTATTAATGTTGCTAATCTCACTTTGGTTCAAATCCAGTTTGAATTCAAATTTAAAATAAAGGCAAACAGTAAAAGTTTTCAATTGTCAAAACTAAAATGTTCTAAATGTGACAAATAATTCATAGAAAATGTTGGAGAAGAAACCACATTTTTATAAAGTATTTAATTGCACTAAAATAAATAAAACAGTGGCTTAGACAATTAATTAAATGTCTTTTATAATTTATAAAATATCAAGCTATTTTATTTGGGAGTGTAACTTTTTGTGGCAGTGGGTTAGCTTATAACACTAATTTAGGAGTGGGATTTATAATTATAAAACTGAAAATAAAAAGAACTAAAATTAAAGCAGTAAAAGAAAATAAAAAAAATAAAATAAAAATAAAATTCCCCCCGGGCCTCGGCCAGCTGGCCACCAGGCCGGCCCAGCCGGCCCACCCCCACCCCCTGGCATATATGGCCTCGTACCTCCCCCCCCCGAAACCCTAACCACCCTACTCGCCCCCGATCCCCTCTCTCCCTTGCCCGACGCCGTCGCCGTCGCTCGTCCCCGACGCCGCCTCGCCGCCCCGTCCACGTCGCCTCCTCGTCCCCTCCCCGACGGCCGACCTCGCGCCTCGCCGCCCCCTCTCCTCGGCAACGAGGGTGAGCCGCGCCCTTTCCCGCTCGTCCGTCCCCGTCCACGCCGCTCGCCGTCACCGCCGCCCGAGGTCGCGCGGGCTCGTGCTCAGCACCCGCCGGCAGCGCCCCGCGAGCCTCCCCGCCACGCACCTCTGCGCCCGCCCGCGCGCCTCTGTGCCCGCCTGCGCACACCCGTGGCCGCCCGCACGCGCCCGCCGCCGCTGCCTTGCTGCTTCGCTGCCACCGTTTCTTCCACCCGCCTGCAGCCCACCTCCGCCAGGCCGCGCCGGCTCCGCCCGCCGCCGCTGCCTGCCGGCCGAGCCCCCTAGCTGGCGCAGCCGGCTTTTGATGGAAATATGCCCTAGAGGCAATAATAAAGTTGTTATTATTTTATATTTCCTTTTTCATGATAAAGGTTTATTATTCATGCTAGAATTGTATTGACCGGAAACTTAAATACATGTGTGAATACATAAACAAATACCATGTCCCTAGTGAGCCTCTACTAGACTAGCTCGTTGATCAAAGATGGTTAAGGTTTCCTAACCATAGACATGAGTTGTCATTTGATAACGGGACCACATCATTAGGAGAATGATGTGATGGACAAGACCCATCTGTTAGCTTAGCATATGATCGTTCTGTTTATTGCTACTGCTTTCTTGAATGTCAAATACATGTTCCTCCGACCATGAGATCATGCAACTCCCGGATACCGGAGGAATACCTTGTGTGCTATCAAACGTCACAACGTAACTGGGTGATCATAAAGATGCTCTAGAGGTATCTCCGAAGGTGTCTGTTGAGTTGGCATGGATCGAGACTGGGATTTGTCACTCCGTGTTTCGGAGAGATATCTCTAGGCCCTCTCGGTAATGCACATCATAAGAAGATTGCAAGCAAAGTGACTAAGCAGTTAGTTACGGGATGATGTATTACGGAACGAGTAAAGAGACTTGCCGGTAACGAGATTGAACTAGGTATGGAGACACCGACGATCGAATCTCGGGCAAGTAACATACCGACGGACAAAGGGAATTACGTATGTTGTCATTGCGGTTCGACCGATAAGATCTTCATGGAATATGTAGGAACCAATATGGGCATCCAGGTTCCGCTATTGATTATTGACCGGAGAGGCGTCTCGGTCATGTCTACATCATTCCCAAACCCGTAGGGTCCGCACGCTTAACGTTCGTTGATGATATAGTGTTATATGAGTTATGTGAATTGGTAACCGAATGTTGTTCGGAGTCCCGGATGAGATCCCAGACGTCACGAGGAGTCTCGGAATGGTCGAGAGGTAAAGATTTATATATGGGAAGTAATATTTTGGGTTCCGGAAAAAGGTGCAGTTTTTTCGGTATTGTACCGGGAAGCTTCCACAAGGTTCCGGAGGGGTCCGGAACTCCACAAGTGGGTCCACCACGTCCCAAGGGCTGGCGCCCTGGCCTTATTGGGCCAGGCGCACCAAGTCCTCAAAAGCGGAGTCCTAGTAGGAAAAGGATTGGACTTTGGAGTCCAAGTCCACGTGTGTACTATTCACGTGGTACTGTTCACGTGGCACTATTCCTTCTACTCCAAGCCCCTACACATATATAAATAGAGGAGAGGGGGCGCCCCAAACAAGCCACAACATTGTCTTAGCCGTGTGCGGCGCCCCCCTCCACAGTTCCGTCCCTCGGTCATATTTTCGCAGTACTTGGGCGAAGCCCTGCGGAGATAGCATCACCATCACCGTCACCACGCCGTCGTGCTGCCGGAACTCATCCACTACCTCGCCGTTTTGCTGGATCAAGAAGTCGAGGACGTCACCGAGCTGAATGTGTGCTGAACGCGGAGGTTCCGTACGTTCGGTGCTCGATCGGTTGGATCGTGAAGTTGTTCGACGACATCAACCACGTTGTTCCAACGCTTCAGCTTACGGTCTACGAGGGTACGTAGACACACTCTCCCTCTCGTAGCTATGCATCTCCATGGATAGATCTTGCGTGTGCGTAGAAAATTTTTGTTTTCCATGCAACGTTCCCCAACAGCTTCACCGCGCCTGCCTCTGGCGCGGCCGGCCCTCTGCCGCACGCGCGCGCGTTGCTCCTTCTAGTGGCCGGCCTGGGCCACTACTAGGTGGGGCCCGCCCATATGTAAAAAAAAAGATAAGAAAACAAAAATGAAAAGAAAAAAAAAGAGAAAAAAATTTAAAAAAATAATAATAATAAAATAAATAAATTAGTGAATTAATTAACTTAATTAATCTGGTTTAATTAAACTAATTAAGCTTAATTAAACTAACCACCTAATTAAACTAATTAATTCTGTTTAATTAACCTATGTCAATGACAAACGGGACCCGCATGTCAGTTTGACCGGTCAACGGTGAGTGTTGACCGCTGACGTCATGATGACGCAATAAATGATTTTTGGAATTAAATTAAATCTGTTAATTCTAGAAATTGAATTAAAACTTTGAAAATTAATATAAAATAATCCGTAACTCGGATGAAAATAATTTATTTATGAAAAACGATCAAAGAAATATGACGAATCCGAATATGCCATTCACATACCTGCCACACCCCTCCATCATTACAAACATGGAACCTTACCCTCCGGATCCATATTCCGATAACCGTCCGGAGCTGGGAAAATATTCCCGGATATTTTCCCGCTCCCTCTAAATTTCTTAGCGATGCAGTAGAGCACGTAATCAACCCCTACTGCCATGCCATGCATCTGTGATTGCATTTGTTGCTTGTATTTATTCTTTCTTCCCCCCTCTTCTCTCCGGTAGACTCCGAGACCGACGCTACCCCTGTGATCGGCTACGTCACCGATGACCCTTCTTCCCCCTTCAGCAGAGCTTCCAGGCAAGCAAAACCACCTTGATCATCCAGATATCGCCCACTCCCTCTCTCTTATGCTTGCATTAGAATTGCTTCTGCTGTTATTCCGATAGCTCCTATTCTGATGCATAGCCTGATTTTGTCACCTGTTGTTTATACTTACCTGTTGTCCCATGATACTTAGTTAGTTATGCTATTGGTTCATCGGTGGCCCTTCACCCTTGTCCGTTTGCCCTGCTTGATATCGGGCCGTGATCACTCTGGGTGATGATCACGGAAATGTTTACATATTGCAATACTTTAAAATGATAAAGTTGGGTCGGCTCCAAGAGTGCCCGCGAGAGAATAATATTAAAGACGGGTCGGCTCCAAGAGCACCCGCGAGTCGTGTATTACCAAGTCGGAGTGACAGGAACCCTGTTCGTCTCAGCGAGATACTAAACACGCCTAACGGATTTGGGTATTTGATCTGAGTTGGCCACTGGCCTATACGCACTACCACCACGTGGGATAATGGTTTAATGGGGCCCTCTACGCCGTATGTATCAGCCAAAAGCTTTGTCAGACGTCCAGTTCAGCATTGCGGCACGGCTGGGCCGGCGCCATCCATGACAGAGGTGGTGCCTGGACTCGCCCTGCTCGCAACGACCCGGAGTGCAAAGGGCGATGGGCCCAAGACCCCAGAGCACTTAGGATGTAGACCGGCGGGGACCTCTCTGCTGAGCCTAGGTAGGACTACGTCGTGTCGATCAGCCGAGGCCGGGCATGACCGAGAAAAGTGTGTCCGGCCAGAGTTAATCGAGCGTGTTGGGTAACAGTCGTGCACCACTGCAGGGAAGTTATCTATTCGAATAGCCGTGTCCACGGTAACAGGACGCTCGGAGTTGTATCCTGATCTGCTACAACTAGAAATGGATACTGATACAATGATAAACTGTCACTACTGCTCTCGGGATCACTTTCTCGCAGGGTAGTCGAGAAAGGATCTCAGGGCATTTCTAAAATATAATTGCTATTATGTGTTGCTATATTCTACCCTCTTCTGATGTTGCAAGATTGCTTCAAGATGCTAGTCTTCGATAGGCTAGGCCTCTCCCCCTCTGTTCCAGCATTTCTACAGTTTAGTCCAAAGATATAGCCCCATTCCTTTGATACCGATGCATATTTAGTATAGTTCTGATGTCAGTCTTGCGAGTACTTTGGATGAGTACTCACGGTTGCTTTGCTACTTCTTTTCCCCCTACCCGATTGCTGCGACCAGATGATGGATCCCAGGAGTCAGCTGCTACCTCCGACGACTGCTACTACACTTCCGGTGGAGCCTACTACTACGTGAAGATCCCCGACGACCAGGAGTAGTTCGGAGGTCCTAGGCAGGAGGCCTTCGCCTTTTCGATCGGTGTCGCTGTTTGTGCTAGCCTTCTTAAGGCATCTTGTTTAACTTTGTGTCTGTACTCAGATACCTTTGTTTCCGCTGATGCTTGTATGTCTCGAGCTTATGTATTCGAGCCCTCGAGGCCCCTGGCTTGTAATATAAAGCTTGTATTAATTTATTTTGTGTTTAGAGTTGTGTTGTGATATCTTCCCGTGAGTCTCTGATCTCGATCGTGTGCATTTGCGTGTATGATTAGTGCATAGTCGAGCAGGGGCGTCACAAGTTTGTATTAGAGCCGACTGCCTGTAAGAACCCCCCTTTCCAACTCCTTGGCTGAAGTTGAGTCTAACCTCCAAAAACTGTTTTACTAACATGGCTGTGTGGGTTACGGGCCCACATCGCCAATGGATGGGATTAGGATCTTTTATTCCTCTTATTTACTCTGGGAATTCTACTCTCTCTTCTATTCGGGTTAAAGATTTTACTAAATACTAACATTAGGTTCTCGTGGTCACATCCACCCGGAGTTCTGAATTTACCCCCCTTTCTTCAAGTTGAGGGCCAAGTTCTGCTGCACAATGCTCACGGACCGCAGGATCCTTTTATCGAGGATGCCCTGCGTTGTCATTTGCAGATTCCTTGCTCCAATAGTTTTCTCCGACGTTGATGTAGCCTTTGCTATGTCCCGTTGTCGTATTCCTCACCGCGTGCCTGCGCGCCGCCTAGTTTGTCTAGCTGCGTGTGTTTCCGAACTCCTACTGCCATTTGAATCCAACTCCGTGCATAAGTTTGTATATCTATAATGACTGCTAATATGTGACTAATGCCCTTCTTGTTCATTACTCATATTACCTCATGAATGACCTCTTACACATGCAGTTGTTCTTGCTAAACTGCCCCTGTTGATTTGGCAGGATGGCTGACGATCCTCCACCTTCACCCTATATTGCCGCAATGATGCAGCAGTTTGAGCTGAATCGCCAGTTTATGACTGGGGTAATGGCCCAATTTCCAACTCAGAATGCTCAGCAACAGTCTGCCCCAATAACACTGCAAGAATTCGTGCGCCTCAACCCCTCCATTTTCCGCAACTCCACCAATCCTATGGATGCTGATGATTGGCTTCGTGATATCCTGTTTGAGATGGAGTCAGCTAAAGTTTCCCCTGACAGTTACGTCACCTTCGCGGCATTTCACCTGAAGGGTTCAGCTGCTCAATGGTGGGAAGGCCACAGGCGTATGCTGCCTACCAGAACTGTAACCACTTGGCAGGAATTTCAGTCAGCCTTCCGTGCACGACACATTCCTCAAGGTCTGATCGACCAGAAGAAGAAGGAGTTCCGCAAACTCACACAGGGCAATATGACTATTGATGACTATCAAAGGAAATTCCTTGAATTGTCCCGCTATGCTGAAGATGACGTCTGCACTGACACACGCAAGCAGGAGAAATTTCGTGAAGGACTACGGTCTGATATAAAGCTTGCACTTGTTGTCCATGATTGCGCGGACTTTGCGACGCTTGTCAGCCAAGCTTTCTGAGCTGAAACTGGTCTGTCTGAGTACCAGGAGACGCTCAAGCGTACTCGAGATATTGGCTCATCCTCGGGTCATCCTACTCAGAAACGACGAGTGTGGATTCCTCATAATGTACATCACCGACCAGCTCCAACACCAAGGCCGTCTTACGTCGCACCTCGTCTGCCTCCACCGCCGAGACATCTAACGATTCAGGGTGGACAGCCCAATACTGTGGCTCCTCGCCATAATGATGGTTTATGCCACAAGTGTGGATAGCCAGGACACCGTGCTCTCAACTGTCGCCAGGGTCAACTGCAGAAGCCATCACATCCTCCTGTTGGCCGTAAGAAGGCCCGTCGAAACCATCATAGCACCAGTGCTAGTGCCAGGCCGCCTGCTATGAGTTGTGGTCAGGTCACCCATGTTAAGATTGAAGAAGCCCGTGAGGCCCCAAAAATAGTGTTGGGTACCCTTCGCGTTAATTCAGTACCAGCCTCTGTTCTCTTTGATTCAGGAGCATCACATGCCTTTGTGTCCCAAACAGTTTGCATAGTTACATGGGCTAGGCATGGAAAAAATACCCATTCCTTTAGGGGTTCAATCTCCGGGATCCAAGTGGCAAACCACAATGGTAAGCCCTCGCAACCAAATTGAAATTGGAGGATTGCTTTTTCCGGCTTCTCTCACTGTGCTCGGACCTTCCAACATAGACATCATTCTTGGTATGGAATGGTTGGCAGCCTATAAAGCTTTGATCGATTGTGCCGCCAAGATAGTCCAGCTCACACACCCTTCTGGCCAGACAATCAAATACTCAGCCCGGTTAGTCCAGAATGCCGAAAGCCGGATATATGCTCTGAATGCATTGAACGCTTCGCCACTTGAAGGAATAGAGAATGTTCCAGTTGTTCGAGACTTTCAAGATGTCTTTCCAGAGGAACTCCCAGGAGTGCCACCTGCCAGGGCTGTCGAGTTTGTCATCGACTTAAAACCAGGCACTACCCCTATTGCTAAGCGTCCCTATAAGATGCCTCCACATGAACTCCTTGAGCTTAAGGAGGAAATCGACAAGTCACTTAAAAAGGGTTTCATTCGCCCCGGTTCTTCTGCTTGGGGGGCACCTTCTCTCTTTGTTAAGAAGAAGGATGGAACAAATCGGTTGGTTCAAGATTACCGACCTATCAACCAAGCAACAATTTAGAACAAGTATCCGCTTCCCAGAATCAACGATCTGTATGATCAACTTGCTGGTTCCTCAGTGTTCTCTAAACTTGATTTGAGATTGGGATACCACCGGATTCGAGTTCGTAAAGAGGATATTCCAAAGACAGCCTTCGTTACTCGCTATGGTTCTTACAAGTACACTGTCATGTCCTTTGGCTTAACCAATGCTCCAGCAACCTTCTCTCGATTGATGAACTATATCTTCATGGACTACCTCGACAAATTCGTCGTGGTTTATTTGGATGATATCCTTATATATTCCAAGAATGAAGAAGAACACGCCGAACATCTTCGGCTTGTACTGGAGAAGCTGCGTGAACATCAACTATATGCCAAGTATTCCAAGTGTGAATTCTGGTTGTCTGAAGTGACATATCTCGGCCACGTGATTTCCAAAGATGGCATTGCTGTTAACCCAGAACGAGTTCAGGCTATTCTTGAATGGACTCCACTAAAGAATGTCAAGCAAGTCAGGAGTTTCCTCGGACTCGCCAGTTATTGCCGCCATTTTGTCGAGAACTTTTCCAAGATTGCCAAGCCTCTGACTCATCTGCTTCACAAAGGCGTTAAGTTTGAATGGACAGAAAAATGTCAGGAAAGTTTTCAGACACTCAAAGACAAGCTGACTTCCGCACCAGTGCTTGCTCCTCCAGATTCTCTCAAGGACTTTGTGATCTACTGTGACGCGTCTCGTCAAGGATTAGGCTGTGTCCTAATGCAAGAGCGCAAGGTAATTGCTTATGGCTCTTGACAGTTGCGTCCTCATGAAGAGAACTATCCAACGCATGATCTTGAACTTGCAGCGGTTATTTATGCATTGAAGTTATGGCGGCATTACCTACTCGGTAATCGTTGCGAGATCTACACGGATCATAAAAGTTTGAAATACTTGTTCACTCAGCCATCTTTGAACCTCCGTCAGCAATGATGGATGGAGGCCATTACGGACTATGATCTGGGTATTTCTTACACCCCTGGCAAGGCTAATGTGATGGCTGATGCTTTGATCCGTAAATCCTACTGTTGTGAACTTGAGGTTCAGCTACAGCAACCACTTCTGTATGAACAGCTTCGGAAGCTAAACATCGAGATAGTTCCTCAAGGATATCTAAATACCTTGGTTGTTGAACCAGATCTCGAGCACAACATCAAGACATGGCAGAAATATGACTCTGAAATCGAGAAGATTAAGAACTACCTCTCCAAGGGAAATTCTTCATTCTACCATGTTGGTGATGATGGTGCCATGCTCTTCAAAGGCCGCCTAGTGGTCCCCAGAAAGCACAATCTGGACTCTCGTTCGGACGTCATGAAAGAAGCACATGATACACCTTTCTCAATTCACCCCGGTAGCACCAAGATGTACCAAGACATTTGTCAACGGTACTGGTGGCCTGATATGAAGCGAGACATTGCTTGTTATGTTGTTGAGTGTGACGTTTGCCGCCGCATCAAAGCAGATCATCAAAGACCTGCTAGAACTATGCAACCACTTGCTATTCCTGAATGGAATTGGGACAAAGTTGAAATGGATTTCATTACTGGTTTTCCCAGATCGCAGAAGGGTCATGATGCTATCTTTGTCGTCATTGATCGATTCTCAAAGGTTGCTCACTTTCTGCCAGTCAAGGAGACAATCACTGCTAGTCAGTTAGCAGACTTGTATGTTTCCATAATCGTGTCACTCCACGGTGTTCCGTTGGAGATCAGCTCAGACCGAGGCAGCCTCTTTACCTCAAGATTTTGGAACAGTTTCCAAGAAGCTATGGGAACTCATCTGTCCTTCAGCACCGCTTTTCACCCCCAGTCCCAGGGACAAGTTGAACGAGTCAACCAAGTGTTAGAGGATATGCTTCGTGCATGTGTCATCTCATTCGGTAAGAAATGGGAGGAATCTCTCCCATATGCTGAAATCTCTTACAACAATAGCTATCAAGCTAGTCTGAAGATGGCACCATTTGAAGTTCTTTATGGACTTAAGTGTCGAACTCCTCTGAATTGGACAGAAACTGGGGAACGGCCACTCTTCGGTCCGGATATTATCCAACATGCTGAAGAGCAAGTTCGTATCGTTCGTGAACATCAGAAGACTGCTCAGTCTCGTCAGAAGAGCAATTATAACCGAAAACACCAGGTAATGGTCTATCAACCTGGCGAACAAGCTTACCTTCGCGTCACTCCGATGAAGGGCACTCACCGCTTCGGAATCAAGGGCAAGTTAGCTCCTCGCTACATTGGCCCCTTTCGCATTCTCGCAAGATGTGGAGAGGTAGCATATCAGTTGGAACTACCGTCGAACCTTTCTAAGGTTCATGATGTTTTCCATGTGTCTCAACTCCGCCGCTGCTTCAAGGACCCGATCAGAGCAGTGGATCATGAAGTGTTGGAATTGCAGGATGACCTGTCCTATAAGGAACATCCGATCCGTATTCTTGATCAAGCTGAACGTCGAACCCGTCAGAAGGCAATCAAGTTAATTAAAGTTCAGTGGTCGAATCATTCTGAAGATGAAGCCACTTGGGAATGCGAAGATCGTCTTCGTGAAGAATACCCCGACCTTTTCCCTTCTACCTCTTAATTGTCGGGACGAGAATTTCTTTTAGAGGAGGAGAATTGTAACATCCCCATGTATTAAGCTACAGTAATCCCATGCTAATGATGCCATCTCACCATTATTACTGTTGCTAATCTCACTTTGGTTCAAATCCAGTTCGAATTCAAATTTAAAATAAAGGCAAACAATAAAAGTTTTCAAATGTCAAAACTAAAATGTTCTAAATGTGACAAATAATTCATACAAAATGTTGGAGAAGAAACCACATTTTTATAAAGTATTTAATTGCACTAAAATAAATAAAACAGTGGCTTAGACATTTAATTAAATGTCTTTTATAATTTTTAAAATATCAAACTATTTTATTTGGGAGTGTAACCTTTTGTGGTAGTGGGTTAGGTTATAACAATAATTTACGAGTGGGATTTATAATTATAAAACTGAAAATAAAAAGAAACTAAAAATAAAGCAGTAAAAGAAAAAAATAAAAATAAATTTCCCCCCTTGGGCCTCGGCCAGCTGGCCACCAGGCCGGCCCACCCCCGCCCCTGGCCTATATGGCCTTGTACCTCCCCCCCGCGAAACCCTAACCACCCTACTCCCCCCCGATCCCCTCTCTCCCTCGCCCGACGCCGTCGCCGTCGCTCGTCCCCGACGCCGCCTCGCCGCACCGTCCTCGTCGCCTCCTCATCCCCTCCCCGACGGCCGACCTCGCGCCTCGCCGCCCCCTCTCCTCGGCAACGAGGGTGAGCCGCGCCCTTTCCCGCTCGTCCGTCCCCGTCCATGCCGGCCGCGCCCCGCGAGCCGCCCCGCCGCGCGCCTCTACGCCCGCCCGCGTGCACCCGTGGCTGCCCGCACGCGCCCGCCGCCGTTGCCTTGCTGCTTCGCTGCCGCCGTTGCTTCCCCCCGCATGCAGCCCGCCTCCGCCGCTTGCCGGCCGAGCTCCGGCCTCGCCCCCTGCCTGGCGCAGCCAGCCTCACCGCGCCCACCTCTGGCACGACTGGCCCTCTGCCGCGCGCGCGGGCGTTGCTCCTTCCAGTGGCCGGCCTGGGCCACTGCCAGGTGGGGCCCGCCCATATGTTAAAAAAAAGAGATAAGAAAACGAAAAGGAAAAGAAAAAAAGACAGAAAAAGAATTTAAAAATAATAATAATAATAAAATAAATAAATAAATAAATAAATTAGTGAATTAATTAACTTAATTAATCTGGTTTAATTAAAGAATTAAACTTAATTAAACTAACCACCTAATTAAACTAATTAAATCTGTTTAATTAACCTGTGTCAATGACAGACGGGACCCGCATGTCAGTTTGACCGGTCAACGGTCAGTGTTGACCGCTGACGTCATGATGACGCAATAAATGATTTTTAGAATTAAATTAAATCTGTTAATTCCAGAAATTAAATTAAAACTTTGAAAATTAATATGAAATAATCCGTAACTCGGATGAAAATAATTTTTATATGAAAAACGATCAAAAAAAATATGACGAATCCGAATATGCCATCCACATACCTGCCACACCCCACCATCACTACAAACATGGAACCTTCCCCTCTGGATCCATATTCCGATAACCGTCCCCTCTGGAGCTGGGAAAATATTTCCGGATATTTTCCCCTCTGGAGCTGGGAAAATATTTCCGGATATTTTCCCGCTCCCTCTAAATTACTTAGCGATGCAGTAGAGCACGTAATCAACCCCTACTGCCATGCCATGCATCCGTGATTGCATTTGTTGCTTGTATTTATTGTTTCTTCCCCCCTCTTCTCTCCGGTAGACTTCGAGACCGACGCTACCCCTGTGATCGGCTACGTCACCGACGACCCTTCTTCCCCCTTCAGCAGAGCTTCCAGGCAAGCAAAACCCCCTTGATCATCCAGATATCGCCCACTCCCTCTCTCTTATGCTTGCATTAGAATTGCTTCTGCTGTTATTCCGATAGCTCCTATTCTGATGCATAGCCTGATTTCGTCGCCTGCTGTTTATACTTACCTGTTGTCCCATGATGCTTAGTTAGTTATGCTATTGGTTCATCGGTGGCCCTTCACCCTTGTCTGTTCGCCCTGCTTGATATCGTTCCGTGATTACTCTGGGTGATGATCATGGAACTGTTTACATATTGCAATACTTTAAACTGATAAAGTCGGGCCGGCTCCAAGAGTGCTCGCGAGAGAATAATATTAAAGACGGGTCGGCTCCAAGAGCACCCGCGAGTCGTGTATTACCAAGTCGGAGTGACAGGAACCATGTTCGTCTCTGCGAGATACTAAACACGCCTAACGGATTTGGGTATTTGATCTGAGTTGGCCACTGGCCTATACGCACTACCACCACGTGGGATAATGGTTTAATGGGGCCCTCTACGCCTTATGTATCAGCCGAAAGCTTTGTCAGACGTCCAGTTTAGCATTGCGGCACGGCTGGGCCGGCACCATCCAGGACAGAGCTGGTGCCTGGACTCGCCCTGCTCGCAACGACCCGGAGTGCAAAGGGCGATGGGCCCAAGACCCCTGAGCACTTAGGATGTAGACCGGTGGGGACCTCTCTACTGAGCCTAGGTCTATGTTGTGTCGATCAGCCGAGGCCGGGCATGACTGAGAGAAGTGTATTCGGCCAGAGTTAATCGAGCGTGTTGGGTAACAGTAGTGCACCCTTGCAGGGAAGTTATCTATTCGAATAGCCGTGTCCACGGTAACAGGACGCTCAGAGTTGTATCCTGATCTGCTACAACTACAAATGGATACTGATACAATGATAAACTGTTACTACTGCTCTCGGGATCACTTTCTCACAGGGTAGTCGAGAAAGGATCTCAGGGCATTTCTAAAATATAATTGCTATTATGTGTTGCTATATTCTACCCACTTCTGATGTTGCAAGATTGCTTCAAGATGCTAGTCTTCGATAGGCTAGGCCTCTCCCCCTCTGTTCCAGCATTTCTGCAGTTTAGTCCAAATATATAGCCCCATTCCTTTGATACCGATGCATATTTAGTATAGTTCTGATGTCAGTCTTGCGAGTACTATGGATGAGTACTCATGGTTGCTTTGCTACTTCTTTTCCCCCTACCCGATTGCTGCGACCAGATGATGGATTCCAGGAGTCAGCTGGTACCGCCGACGACTGCTACTACACTTCCGGTGGAGCCTACTACTATGTGAAGATCCCCGATGACCAGGAGTAGTTCGGAGGTCCTAGGCAGGAGGCCTTCGCCTTTTCGATCGGTGTCGCTGTTTGTGCCAGCCTTCTTAAGGCATCTTGTTTAACTTTGTGTCTATACTCAGATACCTTTGTTTCCGCTGATACTTGTATGTCTTGAGCTTATGTATTCGAGCCCTCGAGGCCCCTGGCTTGTAATATAAAGCTTGTATTAATTTATTTTGTGTTTAGAGTTGTGTTGTGATATCTTCCCATGAGTCTCTGATCTCGATCGTGTGCATTTGCGTGTATGATTAGTGCACGGTCGAGCAGGGGCGTCACAAGTAGGTAAATGATAAACAAAAGAATTTTTAATGTTGAATGCTACCTAACATGTCCTTGATCAAATGATGTAATCATGTTATGAATATTGGGATATGAATGATTCAAGGCAATAGTCTATCAATTTTACATAAAAACAATACTACATAAATATGCAAGTAAATAATCATTACCTTTCAAAATAAAGAGTGCTAAAGAACGTGATCCCTACACACTTAATCATGATAAGCATGGTACGCATTGTTTTCCTAGCATAGATATACCGAATCATGAAGAAACTTCGGTGCCAAACCAAGCAATTAAATCATACTTTTCTCGCTTCAGCTTTTTCTCAACTCTTATGCACTACTTGAGCGTGAGCTACGATCTTAGCACTTTGGATGGCAGAGAGAATGATGATGGGGGTTTATAAGGGAAGACAAAAAAATATAAGAAAGTCTCACATCAATGAGGCTTGATCGTTAGGCAATGGAGAGGCCTTACAATTGATGTCAATGCAAGGAGTAGGGATTGCCATGCAACGGATGCACTAGAGCTATAAGTGTATGAAAGCTCTCCTAATGCAACTAAGTGGGTGTGCATCCAACTTGCTTGCTCATGATGTCCTCGAGCATTTGAGGAAGCTCGTCATCAAAATATACAAGCCAAGTCCTATATTGTAAAGATCCCACTAGCATAATCATGAAGTATATGACAATTCTCTATATGAAATACATGGTGCTACTTTGAAGCACAAGTGTGGAAAAAAAGATAGTAGTGTGCCCCCTCTCTCTTTTTTCTCTCATTTTTTTATTCTTTTCTCTTTTTTTATTGGCCTCATGGACCTCATCCCCTCTTTTTCGAGGAGTCATAAGTCTCCTCCAATTCATATTCTCACAGGTAGGGACACACTCTAATAATGATGATCATCACACTTTTATTTTACTTACAACTCTAAACATAAACAATATGATGACTGAATATAAATGCCTCTGGTAGTGTACCAGGATGTGCAATGATCTAGCGTAACATGTATGATAATGATGAAAGGTGGCTTTGCCACAAATATCGTGTCAACTCTATATGATCATGCAAAGCATAATGACAATGAATGCTCAAGTCATGTAATGAATAGTAACAATGGAAGATACATGGCAATATATCTCGGAATGGCTATGGAAATGCCATAATAGGTAGGTATGGCAGCTATTTTGAGGAAGATATAATGAGGCTTATGTGTGAGAGAGCGTGTCATCTCACGGAGTTGGATGCACCGGCGAAGTTTGCACCATGTCTCAAGGTGAGAGTGGGCAATGCACGGTATCGAAGAGGCTAGCAAAATATTTATAGGTGGAAGTGCTTATAGACCAAAAACTCACATTAATCATGGAGAACTCAAATACTTATTGCGAACGTTTTAGTAGCCCTCGAAGGAAAGCTTCACTCGCATGCCCCTAGGGGGGAGGTGATGTCTACTACGCAACTTTATTCTTGTAGACGTTGTTGGGCCTCCAAGCACAGAGTTTTGTAGGACAGTAGCAAATTTCCCTCAAGTGGATGGCCTAAGCTTTATCAATCCGCGAGAGGTGTAGGATGAAGGTGATTCTCTCTCAAACAACCCTGCAATCAAATACAAGTAATCTCTTGTGTCCCCAACACACCCAATACAATTGTCAGTTGTATAGGTGCACTAGTTCGGTGAAGAGGTGATGATAGAAGTGTAATATGGATGGTAGAAATAGGTTTTTGTAATCCGAACAAATAAAACAGCAAGGTAACAAGTAGCAAAAGTGTGTGAAAACGGTGTCTCAATGCTTGGAAGCAAGGCCTAGGGTTCATACTTTTACTAGTGCAATCTCTCAACATTACTAACATAATTGAATCATATGATAATCCCTCAAAGTGTAGCAAAGAATCACTCCAAAGTCTCTTTTCCTATCGGAG
Source organism: Elymus sibiricus (assembly GCA_039707655.1). Lineage (NCBI taxonomy): Eukaryota > Viridiplantae > Streptophyta > Magnoliopsida > Poales > Poaceae > Elymus > Elymus sibiricus. The sequence continues at coordinate 16,554,750 of CM077672.1, read as the reverse complement.
AAAGTAGGATGAAATCGTGTATCAACCTTTATGCCTAGATTACCCCAATGTCACCACGGGAATCCTCAAGTTGATTACCAAAACATACGTGATCTCAATAGATTACCCCATTGTCACAACGGGTATCCACAAGCAAGACATACATCAAGTGATCTCAAATCCAAAGTATATTCAATCCAACATAAAGAAACCTCAAAGAGCAAGACTCAATTCACCACAAAAGAGATAGAGGGGAAGAACATCATAAGATCCAAATATATTGATGAAGCTCATGATAAATCAAGATCATGCCAAATCAATAATACAGGAGAGAGAGATCAAACACATAGCTACTGGTACAAACCCTCAACCCCAAGGATGAACTACTCACACATCACCATGGAGGCAGCAAGGTTGATGAAGATGGCCTCCGCAATGATTGTACCAGATGAGATCTTTTTGGAACAGAGGCTTGCGGCGGTGGAGTAAAAGTTCTAGGTTTCTTTCTGGGGGTTTCTCAATTTATAGGATTTTTCAGCGTTGGAATCACGCCAAAAGGAGCCACAGGGGACCCACAAGCCAGGGTGGCGTGGCTAGGGGCTAGGCCGTGCCCCCTGGGCTTGTGAGAGCCTCGTGGGTCCTCTGGTCTCTCCCCGAAGCTTCTAGGGTCTCTTATCTTCCAGAAAAAATCGTCAAAAAGTTTCATCGTGTTTGGACCTTCGTAGGTATCGATTTTCTGTAAAACCAAAAACAAGCAGAAAACAGCAACTGGCACTGGGCACTAGATTAATAGGTTAGTCCATTAAAATAATATAAAAGTGCACAAAAACCATATACAATTGATGTAAATATAGCATGAATACTTCATAAATTATAGATACATTGGAGACGTATCAGCATCCCCAAGCTTAATTCTTGCTCGTCCTCGAGTAGGTAAATGATAAAAGAAATAATTTATGAAGTGTGAATGCTAGAGTAGTGCGTAAGTTTGATCAATGATAATTCTAATCACTTTTTCTAGCGTCATTATATATCATAAACAGTAGCTCATTTCTCATAAAACTTCTCATGATCAAGTAAAAAGCTATTCACATGTTAAAGTATAGACCCTAAACTCTCTTGAAACTTAACAAACTATGTTTTCAGTCATCAAACAATTACAATTCATCTTATTTTTCAGAAGAGTATGTGTAAGAGCTTTTGTTTAGCAAACTTCACATACTCAGCTATCATATTGTCTTCCAATGATTGCTGGCACTTAAAGCTTATGTTTAGAACAAACTGTTTCCATCAGACACAAAGGAAGATGGGGATTTAGTGTTTCACCTCCCAACTTACTTATCACAAAGATAATTGTCAACAATAATAACTCATGATCATATATATTCAACTGGACATACGTGCCTGGATCTTTCCCTACCACACGATGTTTACCAAGTGGAGAATATTGAGGTTGGAATAAGAAGTTGACTCAACATAAAAGTAAAAGATAGGCCCTTCGCAGAGGGAAGCAGGGATTAACATGTGCCAGAGCTCATTTGGTTTAAAACAGAGTTAAATTTATTTTGGGAGGTGTACATTTCCTGTCAACGGTTTAACGACAAAGGTTTCCTATATCTTCCATGCTAAACACATTAATGGTGGTTCCCATGCTTTTACACTCCCCCTCCACCATACTAACACAAACCATGGCTAGCCAAATCCACAGGTGCCTGCCAACTTTCAACTTTTCGGGGGAGTGTCCTTTTTAATATTATTTTTTTATTTGGGACTGGGCATCCCTATTGCCAGCCTCTCTCATAAATTTGACAAGCAAATAAACTCTCATCGTGAGTAAAAAACATTTAGCATGGAAGATATTGACTACCCACACCACTCCATGAGCTGTACGGGCACACAAAACAGAAGTTTATTTGAATGTTTAGAGGTGGCACATGCAAATTTACTTGGAATGGCAAAGAAGTACCATGTATAGGTAGGTATAGTGGACACTTGTGGAAGAAACTGGGTTCAGGGATTTTGGATGCACAAGTAGTATTTCTACTTGGTGTGGAAGTATTAGCTAGCAAAGATTATAAACAAACACCACATGTTGGAGGATCCATGACAATATAACTTCTATGCAAATATACATAAACATAACTCATTACGTTGTCTTCCTTGTCCAATATCAACTATTTGATCAAGTGTGAAAATATTTAATGAGGGTTCATAATCACAAAAGATGTCCATGATAGTATATTTGCATGTGAAATCTCTCTTCTTTGTACTAATTTTTCATGAATTGTTTAAGTGAGCAATGTTGTGCTTGTTAAATTCCAATAGATGTTATTTCCTACACTCTCATGTGAAGTCACTACTTCCCATGAGATAAGCATATGAGGCATATATAATTTCAAATTTATGATAATCAATTCATTCAACAATTTACTCTTAGGATATAAGCCAAGCACAAGAGTAAACAATAAACTACTCGAAAAGATATAAGTGAAGAACAAAGAGTAGTTAAGTAAATAAGTAGATATGCATAAACTCTCTCCAAATCATAATTTTCAGATCTAAGTATTGTATCAAACAGCAAACAAAACAAAAAGACACTCCAAGAATAGCACATATCATGTGAAGAATTAAAATATAGCTCCAAGGGAGGTATACCGATAGTTTTGAAGACAAAAGAGGGGATGCCATCCGGGGCATCCCAAGCATAGATGCTTGAGTATTCCTTAGATATTACCTTGGGGTGCCTTGGGCATCCCCAAGATTAGGATCTTTCCGCTCCTTATTCTTCTCATATCTCAATCTCACTCAAAACTTGAAAACTTCATTCACATAAAACTTAACAGAACTCGGGAGATAGGTTAGTATAATAAAAATAAATCATTCACTTAGGTACTATCAAGACAAGACTCATAATTGATCTCTGTCTACTGTATTCTATTATTTCCATAATTTATATCACCTAATATAAGCTATGTAAACTCCAAAACAAGCAAACTAAGAAAACAAAACAGAATCTGTCAAAAACAGAACAGTACATAAAGATGTAATTAATTATCATACTTATGTAACTCCAAAACTTATGAAAAATTTGTAAAATGCAGACAATTTATAATTAAGTACTGTGTAATTTTTTTAGCAATTGATCACGTTGCAGTAAAGAGAAACAATTCAATCACTGGACGCAAAAGTTTCTATTTCTGCACAGAACATAGCAAACAAGCATTTGCAAAATCCCAAAAATGAACTCAAAACCCTAACATTCTATACTGTAGCAAATCTTAAAATTATAATTAAACATTTCATACTAAATGCCTAAACATATTTAACATCTCTATGCACTAATAGAAACATTAAACAAGCAAACAATGCAACTATAACAGTAATCTGTCTAAACAGAACAGTCTGTAAGGGAGGAATATATTGGCACAATTCTGTAGCTCAAAAAATTCTAAAAACTTTCCACGTAATAGAGAACTCATATATGTTTACTGTGTACAAATTTCAAGAATTGTTCATGTTCTGACTATCCAGGAATATTCAGTACATTACAGAAAACTTTCTGCTTTCAAACAGCAACTCATAAACTTGCAAACTGAGCATGGCAAAGGCTAAACTTGGCACTTTATTGAAATAAAAGATACCAAACATGATTAATACAGTAACATTAATCATGTAAACACACAAAAACAGAAAGGATAAATATTGGGTTGCCCCCCAACATGCGCTTTTCTTTAAAGCCTTTTAGCTAGGCATTATGATTTTAATGATGCTCACATAAAAACAGGAATTGAAACATAAAGAGAGCATCATGAATCATATAGCAAACACATTTAAGCCTAACCCACTTCCTATGCATAGGAATTTTATAAGCAAATAATTTATTGGAGCAAGAATTAACTAGCATAGGAAGGCAAAACAAGTGTAACTTTAAAAATTTCAACATATAGAGAGGAAACTTGATATTGTTGAAATATCTATCAGCATATATTCCTCTCTCATAATAATTTTCAGTAGTATCATGAAGAAATTCAACAATATAACTATCACATAAATCATTCTTTTCATGACCCAGAAGCATAGAATTTTTATTACTCTCCACATAAGCAAATTTCTTCTCATTCATAATAGTGGGAGTATCATACAGAACTTGAACACTATAAATTAATTCCATAATAAAAGAGTAATGTTCAGTAGAGGAATTATGACAAATTTCACAAGAAAAATTATCACTACTATTTATAGCATAAGTGTCATCACAATAATCATCATAAGTACCAACTTTGTTCTCATCATAATTAATTGAAACCTGTTCCAAAATAGTGGAATCATCACTAAATAAAGTTATGACCTCTCCAAATACACTTTTATCATTATTCCAATAAGATTCAACACCCTCCAAAATAGTGGGATAACCTCTACCTAAAGTTGACATTCTTCCAAACCCACTTTCATAATGATTGCAATCATCATTATAAGCAAGAGGATAAGCATAATTTATATCAAATAAATTTTCAAACCTATCATCTTCATCAAACATAGCATCACCAAGCTTAGGATAAGCATAATTTGTAGCAAATATATTCTCAAACATATAATCCTCACCAAACATAGCATTCCCAAGCTTATGGTTTTGCATATCATTAGCATTTCCTTCTACATAATCACTCTCATCATCAATAGCATGAATAGCACAAATAGTATAGCAATCATTATTATCATAATTTTCTAAGTTGTTTCCAAAAAGATTTTCAAGATCATAAGAAGTATCATTATCTCCATAATCATAATCATCATAGTGAGTAGTAGGCATAACAGAATCATCCTCAATAGTGCTTACAGACATAGTTTCATAATAATAAAAAACAACATCTTCATCAAGTGTTTCATCTACCATAATAGTTTGTGGTTCATTCTCATAAGGCACAACCATAATGGGAGCAACATTATTTGGGAGAGATACCTTTTTATCTTTATTTCTTCTTCTTTTCTTTTTCTTCTTCTTCACCACCTTAGGAGTGGGGCTAAGCAATTTTTCCGAGCTTCTTCTTGTAGAGATTGGTTGGAAAGGAAACTCCTCCACATCACCTGATTTGTTATGAGAAACAATAGGAGAAACTTGGGAAATCCTTTCCCTTTCATTTGTAGAAACAACATTCTTTTTATATTCTATTGGAGTTCCTTTCTTTCTATATTTGGCTATATAAGCATTCTCTTTGCAATTTACCACAGAAAACATATAGATTTCCCTTAGATTATTTTCAATATCCTCTATGAGAATGAATTCTTCGAACCAATTATTTTTATGTGACAATTCTTCACACCCCAAAAATAGACTAAGTTCATTATAAAGCTCAAGGGTGATCATGTCATCACAATATTTGATCATGGTTCGATCATGAAAATACCTGCATTGAAAATTAAGATGACCAACTTCATTGCAAAGTTCACAAGTAATGGGATGAAGAGAACATAATATTTTAGCATAATCATCTAATATCTCAAGCCACCATTTAGTTTTATCATGTCTATGCTTCTTACAAAATTTATCATCCCTAATTGGCACCTTTTCAAAAGGTCTACGTTCTCCACAAAAATTGACATGCTTATAAGAAACCTTTTTATCATGACTAATGCAATCATCATTAGCATTATGGATATTCATAGAAAGCATACTAACAACATTGCAATCATTCTTATCATTCAAGGAACTCACACAAAACATTGTGTTAAATTCTTTTTTTAACACTTCACATCAATTATCGGAATCCATATTTTCAAGAAAAACTTCATAAAGATAAAGAATTTGATGCAACTTCACTTCCATTTTTTTGTAGTTTTCTTTTATAAACCAAACTAGCGAATAAACAAGAAACTAAAAGATTTAATTACAAGATCTAAAGAAGATACCTTCAAGCACTCACCTCCCCGGCAACGGTGCCAGAAATAGCTTGATGTCTACTACGCAACTTTATTCTTGTAGACGTTGTTGGGCCTCCAAGCAAAGAGTTTTGTAGGACAGTAGCAAATTTCCCACAAGTGGATAACCTAAGGTTTATCAATCCACGAGAGGTGTAGGATGAAGGTGGTTCTCTCTCAAACAACCCTGCAATCAAATACAAGTAATCTCTTGTGTCCCCAACACACCCAATACAATTGTCAGTTGTATAGGTGCACTAGTTCGGCGAAGAGGTGATGATAGAAGTGTAATATGGATGGTAGAAATAGGTTTTTGTAATCTGAACAAATAAAAACAGCAAGGTAACAAGTAGCAAAAGTGTGCTAAAACGGTGTCTCAATGCATGGAAGCAAGTCCTAGGGTTCATACTTTCACTAGTGCAATATCTCAACATTACTAACGTAATTGAATCATATGATAATCCCTCAAAGTGCGGCAAAGAATCACTCCAAAGTCTCTATTCCTATCGGAGAAAGTAGGATGAAATCGTGTATCAACCTTTATGCCTAGATTACCGCAATGTCACCACGGGAATCCGCAAGTTGATTACCAAAAGTTACATCAAGTGATCTCAATAGATTACCCCATTGTCACCATGGGTATCCACAAGCAAGACATACATCAAGTAATCTCAAATCCAAAGTATATTCAATCCAACATAAAGAAACCTCAAAGAGCAAGACTCAATTCACCACAAAAGAGATAGAGGGGAAGAACATCATAAGATCCAACTATATTGATAAAGCTCATGATACATCAAGAGCGTGCCAAATCAAGAACACGAGAGAGAGAGAGAGAGATCAAACACATAGGTACTGGTACAAACCCTTGGCCCCGAGGATGAACTACTCATGCATAACCATGAAGGTAGTAAGGTTGATGAAGATGGCCTCCCCAATGATTCTCCCCTCCGGCAGGGTGCTGGAAAAGGGCTCCAGATGAGATCGCTTCAGAACAGAGGCTTGCGGCGGCGGAGTAAAAGTTCTAGGTTTCTTTCTGGGGGGTTTCTCAATTTATAGGATTTTTCAGCATTGGAATGACGTCAAAAGGAGCCTCAGGGGCCCCACTGTAATGCCCAACATACGACTCTATCCCAACCAAGAGGTGAAATATTAACAAGGATAGAAACGCATGTCGAGACGCTTCACAAGGTGGACATCATTGCAACATACCATGTACTGAATAGATGAGAATACCAGATAAAGGCTTACACTCGCCCGAAGCTACACCATGAATACATGAATACATCAATACATAGCAATCATCATACAGAAGAGCAGGATCCGACTACCGATGAAATCAAACGAAAGAAGAATGACATCCACCCTACTAATCCCAGGCTGCCAACTAGGAACCCATCCTATGATCATCGAAGAAGAAGAAGAAGAACTCCAAATAGAACAAGCATCACTCTCACGTCAAAACATCGCTTTACCTGTACCTGCACCTGTTGTTGTAGTAATCTGTGAGCCACGGGGACTCAGCAATCTCATTACCAAGGGTATCAAAACTAACAATACTTTAATGGTATAGAATGGTTAAGTGGTGACGTTGTAGCAAGCACTAAGCATTTGTATGTGGCTAACTTATGAGTACAAGAATAAGAAGAGTAAACTACGCATAATCGGGCGCAAACTAATATGATCAAGAAGTGATCCTGAACACCTACTTACAAGTCAAACATAACTCCACCGTGTTCTCTTCCCGAACTCCCTTCAAAAGAAACGATCACTGTTACACACGCGGTTGGTGTATTTTAATTGAGTATAGTGTCAAGTTCTCTACAACCGGAGGTTATAAATTTCCAAGTCGCCACATAACCGCTGGCACGGCTTGCCGAAAGATTTAACCCTACAGGGGTGTCCCAACTAGTCTGTCACAAACTATCACAAGCTGCTTTGGAAGACCTCAACATTGGGATAGCCCGAAGCATCGTCGGAATCCCGGTGCATAAGAAATTTTGACAAAGGTAAAATAAAACCAGCAAGACCTCCCGACGTGCCGACACCCTGATAGGAGCCGCGCGTATCTCGTCTCAGGCCATGATCGGATAGGTCAGCTTATGAGTAAAACCAAACCTGGAGTTGCCGCGCGGTGGCCCCGCAGTCTGCCCATTTTGGAGCAACACTCATGAGGAGCACTAGCATAGTTTGTTGATTAATTATCCGCGGGGGCTACTAGGTCCCTATGCAAGTTTTAGTTGTTATTAGGCAAATGTAAAACCAAAGTTGGGTCTTGCTAGAAGAGTTTTATTCAAAGCGAACTGTCAAGGGGGCCCCATAAACCCCAAACATGTTAGGAACATTCATCAAGGAACATAACACTGGTATTACGGAAACTAGGGCCGCATGAGTGGAACAAAACACCAGGCAAAAGGCCGAGCCTTCCACACACAACCAAGTACATAGATGCATTAATTAAATATTCAAGATAGTGTGATATCCCATGATATCCATGTCCCAACATGGAACAACCTGAAACTGCACCTGCAACTAGCAATGCTATAAGAGGGGCTGAGCAAAGTGGTAACATAGCCAAACAACGGTTTGCTCGGATGGTGGAAGGTTAGAGGCTGTATCATGGTAATTTGGGAGGCTGACAAACAAGTGGTAGGTAGCGAGACATAGTGATAGCATCAAGACAATTAGCAAGCAAAGATAGTAGTGATATCCAAGGTAATGGTCATCTTGCCTGGAATCCCGCTTGGAAGAAGATCGAATCTGTGAAGTAGATGAACAAACGTAGTCAAACGAATCCTCACACTCTGAAACGGGAACTAATAAGAAGAGGCAAAACCGGAAAGAAGCAATCATCACGGTAAACCAACAAGCATACTCATGGCATGATGCACAACCAAGTATGATGCATGTCCGATTCAATGAGGCATGGCAATATGCAACAACCAAATATTACGCATTAAATGAAGCTCAATATGCAATGAGTTGCATATTGACGAAACTTCATATTCGATTATTTAGTTTGCTCCTGTTTATGTACATGATGAGATTAAATGTTGTTAATCATGGCAAGAGGTGAAGCACAAGTAACTACACTATCTAGTCAATTTAAATGAGGCCGGAAACAACGAATAACAATTCCGGAAAATCCCCATATGCAATTTTCGAATTTGGTACTGTTCTGCCTAAAACACAATTTTATTATCGTTAAACATACAAAGTAAGTGCACCATGTTATTCGACATGTTTTTCTAGACCATTTACATATATAGTTTATTTAATTCGGGGCTACGGTTGAAAAGTTATGATATAAACCATTTTAGCATGTCATTTGAGCAAATTAATGCAAACAACATTTTAAAACATTTTTAACATGGATGAAAGTTGGATATTGTGAAACTACATGAAATTCTACCCAAGTTACATATATGACATGTTTTATTTGGATGCATGGATATTTAATTATGAGCAATGCAAATTAATGGCATTTTCTATTAATATGCATGCACTGGATAATTAGCAAATTCGTCCCGGAAAAAAAAAGTATCAGGCTGAATCTGGCTGGGCGCTGGATTGGCAGCGGGTGTTGGATAGCTATTAGTCGCACAAGGCAGTAGATTGCGATGCGGGCTACAGATAACCCACAAGTATAGGGGATCAATTGTAGCTTTTTCGATAAATAAGAGTGTCGAACCCAACGAGGAGCTAAAGGTAGAATCAATATTCCCTTCAAGTTCTATCGACCATCGATACAACTCTAGGCACACTTAACGTTCGCTTTACCTAGAACAAGTATAAAACTATTTTGTAGGTGATAGGATAGGTTTGCAAGAATAAAACTAGAAGTACTTTGGAATAAAAGTACGAGTAATTTGCAAGATAATAAAAGTTAGTTGTTTAGGTAGAGAGATTTTTGTAACACAAGAAAGTTATTTGTCCCTAGGCAATCGATAACTAGACCGGTAATCATTATAAGCAACAACCCCCTTACTCGGGTGTAAGCTTCTGTCACTCTAGCCGCCCACTATAAGAGAATTATGAATGTATTGCAAACCCTACAGCGGGAATCCCCCACGTGTGCGCGGCACGGAAGGCACCATAGGACAGCACCAAAATTAAACGTACAACTCAAACCAATCACGATCATCAATCAACCCATTGGACAAAACGAATCTACTCAAACATCATAGGATGGCCACAAATCATTGGATAATAATATGTAGCATTAAGCACCATGTTTAAGTAGAGAATTACAGCGAGAAAAGAGAGGTTACACTGCTGCATAGAGGGGAAGAGAGTTGGTGTTGACGGTAGCGAGGTTATTGGTGTAGATCGCCGTCACGATCCTTGCCCCGGCGGCACTCCGGCGCCACCGGGAGAGAGGGGGAGAGAGCCCCCCTCCTTATTTTTCTTCCTTGGCCTCCCCCCTAGATGGGAGGAGAGTTTCCCCTTTGGTCCATGGCTTCCATGGCGGCGGAGGGGCAGGAGCCCCTCCTAGATTGGATCTCTCTCTCTGTTCTCTTCTATTTCGCGTTCCCGTTTTCTAGCCCTTCACCGTTTCTTAAATTCTCGGAGATCCGTAACTCCGATTGCGCTGAAATTTTAACAGGATTTTTTCCAGATATTAGCTTCCTTGCACCCGAAGAAGAGCCGCAACCGACGTACGGTGTGCCCACGAGGCACCACCACGCGCGTGGGGGGTGGCCCGCGCCCTGGTGGCTTGTGGAGGCTGTGGGCCTCCATTTGCGTTGATTCCACCTCTCAAAAATCACATATATTCCAAAATAATTCTCCATAAATTTTTATTGCATTTGGACTTCGTTTGATACAGATTTTCTGTGAAACAAAAAAAAGCAGAAAATAGGAACTGACACTGGGCACTGGATCAATATGTTAGTCCCAAAAAATAATATAAAATGTTGCCAAAAATATGTGAAAGTGGTAGAATATTGGCATGAAACAATCAAAAATTATAGATACGACGGAGACGTATCAGCATCCCCAAGCTTAATTCCTGCTCGTCCTCGAGTAGGTAAATGATAAAAAAGATAATTTTTGATGTGGAATGCCACCTAGGATAATCTTGATCATATAATTTAATCATGGCATGAATATTAAGACACGAGTGATTCAAAGCAATAGTCTATAATTTTACATAAAAACATAGATACTCAGGCATACTATCAAGCAATCATGTCTTTCAAAATATGAGCGCTAAAGAAAGTTATCCCTAGCCCATTATGCTCAATCATTGATCCATTCATGAAACACACACAATATTAGCTACATCCAATGCACAAGTATGACAATAGTGCTCTCTAGTTGGTGCTTTGTAAGAGAAGATGGAGACGCAAAATAAAAAATAAAATTGCATAAAAGTAAATAGATAGGCCCTTCGTAGAGGGAAGCAGAGATTTGCAAATGTGCCAGAGCTCAAAGCCTTCATTTGAGAGATAAAATTATTTTGAGAGGCATGCTTTTCCTGTCAACAAAACCGACCGAGAATTCCCAATATTTTCCATGCTAGACACATCATAGGCGGTTCCCAAACAGAAAGTAAAGTTTATTTCCTTTCCACCATTCTTTCACAATCCATGGCTAGCCGTATCCATGGGTGCCCTCCATACCAACACTTTCCAAGGAATTTTGTTGTTATTAATTTTTGATTCATTGTGGGACTGGGCATCCCTATTACCAGCCACTCTCTCGTGCAATGACAAGTGAATAAACACTCATCGTGAGAATAACACACCTAGCATGGAAAATATTGGCCACCCCTACCGCTTCATGAGTGGTACGGGCACACAAAACGGAAAATTATTTTGAAAATTAGAGTTGGCACATGCAAATTTACTTGGAACGGCATGGAAATACCGCATATAGGTAGGTATGGTGGACTCATTTGGCACAACTTTGGGTTTAAGGAGTTGGATGCACAAGCAGCATTCCTACTTAGTACAAATGAAGGCTAGCAAATATATTGAGAAGAGACCAACCAAAAAGTGAAAACGGTCATAAACATGCATTGAACACAACTAACACTGAATAATGCACGATAAGTAGGATGTAACTTCGTTGCATAACTATTGACTTTATGTGCATGCATAGGGAATCACAAACCTTAACACCAATATTCTTACTAAACCACAATTACTCACTAGCACATCCCACATATCATCATCTTCATATCGCAAAACTATTGCAAGGAATCAAGCTTATCATATTCAGTGATCTACAAGTTCTATGTAGGATTTTCTGACTAACCATGTGAATGACCAATTCCTACTGACTCTCTAAATAGATATAAGTGAAGCAAGAGAGTTTAATTCTTTATACAAAAGACCATGCTCAAATAAATATAAGTGAAGCAAAAGAGCAATCTACAAATAATGGTTTTCTATTTGAAGAGAAACAGGCATCCAAACTTCAAATGATATAAGTGAAGCACATGAAGCATTCTATAAAGCCATACTCAAAAGATATAAGTGAAGTGTATGAAGAATTCTATAAATCAACCAAGGACTATCTCATACCAGCATGGTGCATAAAATAAAAGGGAAAAATAAACACAAAAGACGCTCCAAGAATTTTCACATATCATGTGAACAAAAGAAAAACCGAAATAAAGATGGGATGCCTTTCGGGGCATCCCCAAGCTTAGACGCTTGAGTCTCCTTGAATATTTACTTGGGGTGCCTTGGGCATCCCCAAGCTTGAGCTCTTTCCTCTCCTCATTCTTCTCATATCAATACCTCCTCGATCTTTGAACACTTCATCCACACAAAACTTAACAAAACCTTTGTGAAATCCATTAGTATAATAAAGCAAATCACTACTTTAAGTACTGTTGCAAACCCATTAATATTTTATTTTTGCATTATACCTACTGTATTCTAACTTCTCCATGGCTTATACCTTCCGATACAATCCATAGTTTCATCAAAACAAGCAAAACAATGCATCAAAAACAGAATCTGTCAAAAACAGAACAGTCTGTAGTAATCTGAACATTGACCATACTTCTGTCACTCAAAAAATTATGAAAAATTAGGAAAAAATAAAAAATTTGCATATCAGTACCGTGTAAAAATTTCAGAATTTTTGCACGTTCCAGTAAAATAAAACAATTCAAGCACTACAGCAAAAGTTTCTGTTTTTGCACTGCACATACCAAACAAGCAATTTAAACATCCTAATGGTAAATCTTGGCACATTATTTTTATAATACAATGGAATTGTACAAGGGGATAATTATTTTTTTTGAAAAGTTTCTGTAATTCAAGATTTGCAAAGTTTCCATGGGCATGAACAAAGTTCAAGGAGCTCCCCCACTTGAACGGTGCTCGTCTTTCTTACTTTCACTTTCCTTTTTGAAAAGTTTTAGGTTCCGCTCTATATTTTTTTTGTTTTTAAACTTTTTAAAAGCACACAACAGAAATAAATGACACTCTAAAACTTCCGGGTTGTCTCCCTGGCAGCGCTTTCTTTAAAGCCATTAAGCTAGGCATATAGTGCTCAAGTAATTGATCCACCCAGATCCCAAGGTATATCAAAGCCAATTTTAATTAACAATGATTTGTAATTTAGTAGTGAGCACAAAGCAACATATATCATGCAATGATGAAGTCTAACTCTCTTCCTATGCATCGGCATGTCATAAAAGAACAATTTCATGCACATCAAGTAAAGGCCAATGCATAGCATAAACAGTTTCTTGCAATTTTATTGGGTTGGAAATATAGAGAGGCGGAGATGTAGTTCATCTCTCAAAATAATTGCAAGTAGGAGCAACAAGCACATGCATATTATATTCAGCAAAATTATCATGTGTAGTAGTAAAACACAACCCATCAATATAATCCTTAATAAGTCTAAACTTCTTCGATATAGTGTAGTTGGGAGAATTCAAAAAGATGATAGGACTATCATGCGTGGGTGCAATAGCAACAATTTCATGTTTAACATAAGGAACTATAGCAAGTTCATCTCCATAAGCATAATTCAAATTGGCATCATGGCCACAAGCATAGCAAGCATCAATTTCATCAAAAAGGGATATTTCAAATGAATCAACGGGATCATAGCAATCATCATAGCATTCATCCTTCGGTAAGCACGAAGGGAAATTAAACAATGTATGAGATAAAGAGTTACTCTCATCAGAAGGTGGGCACGGGTGATCAATCCGCTCTTCCTCCTTTTGTTCTTCGCTCTCCTCCTCAATTTTTTCATCTAATGAGCTCAAAGTGTCATCAATTTCTTCTTCCATAGATTCCTGCAAAATATTAGTCTCTTCTTGGACAGCGGAGGTGTCCTCAATATATTATTTCACATAAGCATTAGAAGCATAGTTTTCATAGCAATATTTAAGTATGGCAGAATTTTCAGATTTGTAAAGAGTAGCATCATACTTTTCAATCAAAGAAGCAATTTCATAAGCACCCTTAAAAGCAACAAATTCTTCAATTTGTTCAATATCATAGTAACTATAAACACCTTTAGCATAAGAAGATACGATTCCATTATCACTAAACTCACATTGGTAGGGAAGGTGTTTCTCAGGGCCTTCAGAACAACAAGTAAAATCATGTATTTCGCATAAATTCCAAGCATAGCAATTCAAAGTATTAATATGATGCCATAAGAGTTTCCCTTTTTGAGATAAGCGGTGTCACACAAAATAAGCATGCTCATTTAATGATTTTCCCTCAACTAAGCTAGTTGGGTTTTCAGCACGAGCACGTAGGGATCGAAGATGATCCAAGTAGAAAGCTTCAGCAGTATGATAGATTTTGGGTTGTTCTTCAACCATTGGTTTAGCAGGTACAACTAATTTTTTTGGTATTTTGCATTTCCTACCCATAACTAAAGATAGAAAACAAGAGCACAAAGTAAAATCTACTTAGTGGTAAAGCAAACAAGCACACACGAGAATATCAACCCCACGCTATTGCTCCCCGGCAACGGCACCAGAAAAAGGTCTTGATAACCCACAAGTATAGGGGATCAATTGTAGCTTTTTCGATAAATAAGAGTGTCGAACCCAATGAGGAGCTAAAGGTAGAATCAATATTCCCTTCAAGTTCTATCAACCACCGATACAACTCTACGCACACTTAACGTTCGCTTTACCTAGAACAAGTATAAAACTATTTTGTAGGTGATAGGATAGGTTTGCAAGAATAAAACTAGAAGTACTTTGCGAGAATAAAACTATGATTAATTTGCAAGATAATAAAAGTTAGTTGTTTAGGTAGAGAGATTTTTGTAACATAAGAAAGTTATTTGTCCCTAGGCAATCGATAACTAGACCGGTAATCATTATTGCAATTTTATATGAGGGGGAGGCATGAGCTAACATACTTTCCGTACTTGGATCATATGCACTTATGATTGGGACTCTAGCAAGCATCCGCAACTACCAAAGATCATTAAGGTAAAACCCAACCATAGCATT
This sequence comes from Elymus sibiricus, assembly GCA_039707655.1. Taxonomy (NCBI): domain Eukaryota; kingdom Viridiplantae; phylum Streptophyta; class Magnoliopsida; order Poales; family Poaceae; genus Elymus; species Elymus sibiricus. The sequence goes on along the minus strand of CM077672.1, from coordinate 16,539,401 downwards.
AAGTATCAAGTCCTCTTTACTCCCATACGCAACAACCCCCTTACTCGGGTGTAAGCTTCTATCACTCTAGCCACCCAATATAAGAGAATTATGAACGTATTGCAAACCCTACAGCGGGAATCCCCCACGTGTGCATGGCACGGAAGGCACCATAGGACAGCACCAAAATAAAACGTACAACTCAAACCAATCACGATCATCAATCAACCCATAGGACAAAACAAATCTACTCAAACATCATAGGATGGCCACAAATCATTGGATAATAATATGTAGCATTAAGCACCATGTTTAAGTAGAGAATTACAGTGGGAAAAGAGAGGTTACACCGCTATATAGAGGGGGAGAGAGTTGGTGTTGACGGTAGTGAGGTTGTTGGTGTAGATCGCCGTCACGATCCTTGCCCCAGCGGCACTCCGGCGCCACCGGGAGAGAAGGGGAGAGAGCCCCCCTCCTTCTTCTTCTTCCTTGGCCTCCCCCCTAGATGGGAGGAGAGTTTCCCCTCTGGTCCATGGCTGCCATGGCGGCGGAGGGGCAGGAGCCCCTCCTAGATTGGATCTCTCTCTCTGTTCTCTTCTGTTTCGCGTTCCCGTTTTCTGGCCCTTCACCGTTTCTTAAATTCCCAGAGATTCGTAACTCCGATTGCGTTGAAATTTTAACATGATTTTTTTTCGTACTATTAGCTTCCTTGCGCCCGAAGAAGAGTCCCAAGCGACTTACGGTGTGCCCACGAGGCACCACCGCACGCCTGGGGGGGCCATGCCCTGGTGGCTTGTGGAGGCTGTGGGCCTCCCTTTGCATTGATTCCACCTCCCAAAAATCACATATATTCCAAAATAATTCTCCGTAAAATTTTATTGCATTTGGACTTCGTTTGATATGGATTTTCTGTGAAACAAAAAACAAGCAAAAAACAGGAACTGGCACCAGGCACTGGATCAATATGTTAGTCCCAAAAAATAATATAAAATGTTGCCAAAAATATGTGAAAGTAGTAGAATATTGGCATGAAACAATCAAAAATTATAGATACGACGGATACGTATCAGCATCCCCAAGCTTAATTCCTGCTCGTCCTCGAGTAGGTAAATGATAAAAAAGATCGGCCGTGGTGTGGATCTGGGGAAGGTGGATGCGTCCATGCGACAGAGGGGATCTGGTGGCTGTGTGCTGGTTGGTCGGGCATGCAAGATGAGGAGGAGGTGGGTGGCTGCGAGGTGGTTGGCGGTGGTGGATGGAATGGGTGGATGGGACAGGCGAGATCCAAAGGTGGAGGGAAGATAGTGGTGGCGCTAGGGTAGGATCCCTAGAAATTAGGAGGAGTGTGTATTTATAGGACTCGGAGACTATTTGGAGCCTTCAGATTTAGATCGGACGGCTTCGGGTGGTCTAAACAAACAACCGAAGATGATTGGGGTATTTCAGGGTTGATCCGGACCCACCGGTAATGACCGGGCGGTTCGGGTTTGGAGAAGCTTCCGGGCTAGGTTGCGAGGGGGTTTTGTTGGGCTCCGAGAAAAAGAGAGAAGAGAGCGGTTTGCTTGGTCTGAGAGAAGGTTAATGGAGACAAAGAGAGAAATGACAACTACGAACGGCTATGTGTTTTCTATAACGACGACAACGGAGTGTCGATGCAATGCGAAAGATGCCATGATGGATGCAACAAACAAATAATTAATGCGGCTATAACGAAATATAACGGATGGCATCTGGAGCGTCTATCTCGGGCTGTTACAACTCTCCCCAACTTACAAGAGATCACACCCCGAAATCTAGGAATGAAAAACAGAAGAGGAAGAGGAAGAGGTAAAACAAAGTTGCTTCTTGACAAAAGAGTGAAACCAAAGAACCTTGAGAGGTTGCAAAGTCATGAAGAATGGCACAAGGGGCAAAAAAGAATTCAGACAGCACTCCGGTTGGAAATTGAAGCAAGAAATACAACATGAAGTTGACAAGATGGGATGATACTATGGAGAGAGCAGCAACACGAAGCCTTCGGAACGAATGAAAGATAGTTGGATAGTTGGAGTTAAGAGAACGGAGAAGAAAGCAACAACTTCTACTATAAGGAACTTGAAAGAATAACCTTACGAAGAAGGCTTGAACGGAGTTGTTGAAAAAATCAACAACCAAAAGAAATGCTTCACATGGGATTACGGAAAACATCTCAACATTTGAGGTGAAAATCTACCACTAACGGAACAATTGATTGCTTGAGAGGAATGAAAAGATGAGAACACCACCTCAAAATACAATGGAAAAACTAATTGCACTTCGAAATGCAAGGGGAAGAATACTTGAGCTCCTCCAATAGGAATCTTGACGAACACTTCAAGAATGAATTAAATCCTTGACGAACCACCATGAAGAAACTCTCGAAGAACTCAGGTAATAAAAAGGATGCTAGAAAAGAATTGAAGGTTGAAAAGAACAAGAATTGAAGCATTGCAATGATTTAGATGGAACTTCGTGACGAGATAATCGCTTAGCACTTGGAACTCTAGAAAAGAAAGATGAACAACTTAGAAACTGAGAATTTGATATGACGAATGAACTCCGGAAGAAAGAATTAAATCACCTCAAGGAAAAGAAGAACAAGATTTATTGTAATATATCCTTCATCAACTTAAATTGATGACAAGCAATGGATTTGGCATACTACTTATTCTTTTTGCAAGGATTGAGGGGAGATATAGCGCAAAACTTGGGAAGGTCTTCAACGAACCACCGGTAGGGTTTTGGAAAGAATGAATAATTTGATATGATAACAAAGGAAGAGGAATCTTGAACAAACCACTGTTAGAATTGAAAACAAATGAAGAAAAAGAGAACGAATCGTCGGGAAGAATTAGAAAACGAACGAAGACACTTGAGGGAATTTAGATACAAGAGAACGAAGAGATCACGAGCTGACTAGAGAACACTTGAATGATGCACCGGAATAATTGGGGAATGAGAGATGAAAGTTCAGAATGAAGAAATGTTCTGAAATGATGGCCTTCGGGGGATCAAAAATGGAAAGAACTCATGAAATGCTTCGGATGGGTATGAAAAGAATTTCTCACGATCGGAATAAATTGAGAGGATAACAACAAGCTTGAACCATGAATCTTCAAAAGAACGGATATGATTTACGAGAAACTCTTCACTGGTCTTCAACGCTGAGAATGACGATGAGAAACACCACCAAAATTGTAGAGACACTCCGGACTAACAAAGAATAGAGAGGTTGGGCCAAAGATGAAAAGAATTTGAAAGCGATCTTGGAGAAGGCAATTGACTGATCGAATCCATTCTTATGTCACAGTTGAAAAAACTTTAGAATATCTCCGGGAAATATTAGAATAGACAGGTGAGATCCTGGGAAAAGACATGTGGGTTATGGGCCCACTCAAAGAGAACACCGTTGAAATGATTGCTTGAAAGAGAGATTGCACCAGTTGATAAAAATGGCTTGAATGAGTTAACAACCTCGAATTAGCTTGAACGGATCATGAATGGAAACACGAATCTTCTGAGATATCTTCAGCACTCTAAATCAAATGAATAGTGAGAGTTAAACATTTAAGAGAGGCTTGGATAAGAACTTCCAACATTTGGAAAGCATTTGAACAATGAAAGGGACATGAAACACCAAAAACTTGAATTGAACCCACTGAAGAAGAAAACGAGACGAAGAATGATGAACTTGAAACTCCTGAGCATCTTCACGAGGAATCATCGGCTAAGAACATTGAAGGAAAAGAATGGAGAGACTTCTCATCAATAAAATGGATACTTGATTTGAGATCTCTGACTCCGTGAAGAAGAAGGGTGGGAGGGTGGGACAAAGAAGAAGACAACTTAAGACGGTTCACAACGGAGTTCTTTACATCCGTCTTAAACAAAGATAGATCTTGTGATTGGTGAAGAGGATAGAATTATCTTGAAGAGAAGCACGCCGGTTGAAAAAGAATTAATACGAAAATTCCGATTGCTCAAAAGGATTTATGCTCTCAAATAAATATGAGAACATCATTTGAAATGGTATGGAATCAACACTTGACATCGAAGCAACTCGAATACCACAACCAAAACAAAACAAAGGATTGGGCTTGCAGAATAAGCCAGAAACAAATCCATGACAAAGATTTCGTTCGATATTTTCGTGGTGAGGCTCACACGGGCTCGATCGTACAGTGACCATCAAGTACAAGGTAGTGTACAAGACTATGAAGCATCCCCGAGTCATAGCAAAGCTACAAGGACTCTTTAAGACACAACGAGACCCACTGTAAAACCGACCGTGTACAAATGAACCACTAGATGTCGAACCCCAACCTCATATCATGCATCTGTCGGGAAGATAGCCTAGGTAACTACTTGAATTCCCACCTAGGAACTTCCAAAATTTTCTGGTTATGCAATCTGGCCCAACGGATACAAGGAGCAAAAACTTCACACAACTCCTAACATGATACTACGCTCCAAATGTATCACATCCGTCAACACATAACCAAGAAAACTCCGCAAACTCGTCTACCTCAAACTCTCATATTTGGAATGATACTAATCATGGCTGTACATATGATCTCCCTCCCAAGTACTGGGTGGCACCAAACTCCTCTCACCACAAATAGTATTGAAGCTATTTTGAAAATCCTCGTCCCCAGATACTAAGGAACTGAACGATAGCAAATGTGATAGGAACCCCTTGGAGCTCAACTCCCTGGGACACTTCCACAACCCCAAAGTGTCAGGAGGCACCAAGAACAGAATTCCATCACACCGACATCGTAGAGATTCCAAAAATACCCGCGTGATCCTAAAAAAAATTTAAAGGGGAAGAGGAGTAGAATCAAAACACCTACGTCACAATTCCTCACCAGAGCGACGAAGGGGATGAGGAGTAAAAATAATTCCTACTCTCCGATATATAGCTAGACTCAAAATAGTTTTTTTTTAGACTTGACACGGCCAAGTTTGATCAAACAAGGGGGCTCCTATGGTCGGTAGAGGCCCTGATACCAACTTGTAATGCCCAACATGCAGCTCTATCCCAACCAAGAGGTGAAATCTTGACAAGCATAGAAACACATGTCGAGATGCTTCGCAAGGTGGACATCATTACAACATGCCATGTACTGAATAGATGAGAATACCAGATGAAGGCTTACACTCGCCACAAGCTACAACATGAATACATCAATACATCAATACATAGCAATCATCATATAGAAGAGCAGGATCCAACTACCGATGAAATCAAACAAAAGAAGAATGACACCCACCCTGCTAATCCTAGGCTGCCAACCAGGAACCCATCCTATGATCATCGAAGAAGAAGAAGAAGAAGAAGAACTCCGAATAGAACAAGCATCGCTCTCATGTCAAGGCATTGCTTTACCTGTACCTACACCTGTTGTTGTAGTAATCTGTGAGCCACGGGGACTTAGCAATCTCATTACCAAGGGTATCAAAACTAACAATACTTTAATGGGTATAGAATGGATAAGTGGTGAGGTTGTAGCAAGCACTAAGCATTTGTATGTGGCTAACTTACGAGTACAAGAATAAGAAGAGCAAACTATGCATAATCGGGCGCAAACTAATATGATCAAGAAGTGATCCTGAACAACTACTTACGAGTCAAACAAAACCCCACCGTGTTCTCTTCCCGAACTCCCTTGAAAAGAGACGATCACGGTTACGCACGTGGTTGGTGTATTTTAATTGAGTTTAGTATCAAATTCTCTACAACCGGAGGTTATAAATTTCCAAGTCGCCACATAACCGCGGGCATGGCTTTCTAAAAGATTTAACCCTGCAGGGGTGTCCCAACTAGTCCATCGCAAACTATCACAAGCTGCTTTGGAAGACCTCAACATCGGGATAGCCCGAAGCATCATCGGAATCCCGGTGCACAAGACATTTCGACAAAGGAAAAACAAAACCAGCATGAACTCTCGACGTGCCGACACCCTGATAGGAGCCACGCGTATCTCGTCTCAGGTCATGATCGGATAGGTCAGCCTATGAGTAAAACCAAACCTCGAGTTGCCCCGCGGTGGCCCCGCGGTCTGCCCATTTTGGAGCAACACTCATGAGGAGCACTGGCCCGGTTTGTTGATTAATTATCCGCGGGGGCTAGCAGGTCATTATGCAAGTTTTAGTTTTTATTAGGCAAATATAAAACCAAAGTTGGGTCTTGCTGGAAGAGTTTTATTCAAAGCAAACTATCAAGGGGGCCCCATAAACCCAAACATGTTAGGAACACTCATTAAGGAACATAACACCGGGATTACGGAAACTAGGGCGGCATGAGTGCAACAAAACACCAGGCAACAGGCTGAGCCTTCCACACACAACCAAGTATATAGATGTATTAATTAAATATTCAAGATAGTTTGATATCCCATGATATCCATGTCCCAACATGGCACAACCTGAAACTGCACCTGCAACAAGCAATGCTATAAGAGGGGCTGAGCAAAGCGGTAACATAGCCAAACAACGGTCTGCTGGTATGGTGGAAGGTTAGAGGTTGTATCATGGCAATTTGGGAGGCTGACAAACAAGTGGTAGGTAGTGAGGCATAGCGATAGCATCGAGACAACTAGCAAACAAAGGTAGTAGTGATATCCAAGGTAATGGTCATCTTGCCTGGAATCCTGCTTGGAATAAGATCAAATCCGTGAAGTAGACGAACAATCGTAGTCGAACGAATCCTCACACTCTAAAATGGGAACTAACGAGAAGAAGCAAAAACGGAAAGAACCAAACAACACAGTAAACCAATAAGCATAATCATGGCATGATGCGCAACCAAGTATGATGCATGTCCGGTTCAATGAGGCATGGCAAGATGCACCAACCAAATATTACGCATTAAATGAAGCTCAATATGCAACGAGTTGCATATAGACGAAACTTCACATTCGATTATTTAGTTTGCTCCCGTTTATGTACATGACAAGATTAAATGTTGTTAATCATGGCAAGAGGTGAAGCACAAGTAAACTAGACTATCTAGTCAATTTAAATGAGGCCGGAAACGACGCATAACAATTCCAGAAAATCCCCATATGCAATTTTCGAATTTGGTACTGTTCTGCCGAAAACAAAATTTTATTGTGGTTAAACATGCAAATTAAGTGCACCATGTTATTCTACAAGTTTTTCTAGACCACTTAAATATACAGTTTATTTAATTCGGAGCTACGGTTGAAAAGTTATGATATAAACCATTTTAGCATGTCATTCGAGCAAATTAATGAAAACAGCAATTTTAAACATTTTTAACATGGATGAACGTTGGATATTGTGAAACTACATGAAATTCTACCAATGTTACATATATGACATGTTTTATTTGGATGCATGGATATTTAATTATGAGCAATGCAAATTAATGACATTTTCTGTAAATATGCATGCACTGGATAATTAGCAAATTCGTCCAGGGAAAAAAAGTATCGGGCCGAATCTTGCTGGGCACCAGAGAGGCAGTGGGTGCAGGATAGCTATTAGTCACACAGGGTGGCAGATTGCGATGCGGGCTGCTCACCATAGCGGGCGAAGCAGATCTGGGCCAGCTCGGGTGTGGCTGAGCTGCGGTCGAGGCTGGCCTAGGTTGCGGGATGCGGCCTAGGTGCTCGCTCGCTCGTGTGAGATGAGGCAGGAGAGTAGGAGGAGGTAGCCGGCAGCGGGGCTTGCCGTCGGGCGCTGCGGACCGGTAGGCGCGGGCCCACAGGCGAGCGGCGAGGGCGAGGAGGCGGCCCAGGCGCTGGATGTTGTGCTCGTTGACGTGGCCAGCAGGAGGACGGTGGTGCCATGCTGGGTTGTAGAGAGAGAGAAAGTTCAGGGAGGGAGAGAGACAGGGACAAGAAAGAGAAAGGATGGTTAGCAGGCAAGACGGCTCTGACCGGCGTCGAGGAGCTCCGGCGGTCGAGTTTGAAGCCGAGGATGGAGGTTGAGGTGGCGCTGGGCAGAGCCATGGCGGCGGCGGATGCTCCTGCATCGGGCTCCCATAGCGGCTCATGTTCACAGAGAAATAGACGAGGAGGCGTGAGAGAGAGCAGGAGAAGTGAGACAAAGAGGGGAAGGATAGGCGGCGGTGCAGGTGGCCTGGTCCTGGTCGCCGGTGGTGGCGCTCTGGTGGTCGGCCGGTGCTCGGGCGGTTGGGGCCTCGGGCGATCACGACTGCAGGAGCTCCTGCTCCTGTCGTTGCGGACAGAGGCGGCTGCAGGGCCGTGGTGTGGATCTGGAGGAGGAGGACACGTCCATGCAACTGAGGGGATCTGGTGGTTGTGTGGTGGTTGGTCGGGCACGCAAGAAGAGGAGGAGGTGGGTGGCTGCGAGGTGGCTGGCGGCGGTGGATGGAATGGGTGGATGGGATAGGCGAGATCCCGAGGTGGAGGGAAGACAGTGGCGAAGATCGGGTAGGATCCCTAGAAATGAGGAGGAGTGTCTATTTATAGGACATGGAGACTATTTGCAGCCTTCAGATTTAGATCGGACGGCTCCGGGTGGTCTAAACAAACAATCGAAGATGGTTGGGGTATTTCGGGGTTGATCCGAACCCACCGGTAATGACCGGGCAGTTCAGGTTCGGGGAAGCTTCCGAGCTAGGTTGCAAGGGGGTTTTGTTGGGCTCCGAGAAAAAGAGAGAAGAGAGCGGTTTGGTTGGTCTGAGAGAAGGTCAACGGAGACAAAGAGAGAAACGACAACTATGAACGGCTACGAGTTTTTGAAAATGATGACAACGGAGTGTTGATGCAATGCGAATGCTGCCATGATGGATGCAATAAACAAATAATTAACGCGGCTATAACGAAATATAATGGAAGGCATCTGGAGCGTCGGTCTCGGGCTGTTACGCCCACAAGCCAAGGTGGCGTGGCCAGGGGGTAGGCCAAGCCCCCTGGGCTTGTGAGAGCCTCATGGATCTTCTGGTCTCTCCCCAAAGCTTCTAGGGTCTCTTATCTTCCAGAAAAAATCATCAAAAAGTTTCATCATGTTTGGACCTTCGTAGGTATCAATTTTCTGTAAAACCAAAAACAAGCAGAAAATAGCAACTGGCACTGGGCACTAGATTAATAGGTTAGTCCATAAAAATAATATAAAAGTGCACCAAAACCATATACAATTGATGTAAATATAGCATGAATACTTCATAAATTATAGATGCATTGGGGACGTATCAGGAGGTTGTTAGGAGTTAACCATCGCGCGCCCCCAATTCGAACATGCAAAGGATGTCAATCTGGGATAAATCATACTCCGACTTCCTCGCTAATGCCAGCGGCCACCACTTTCATGCATAAAGACTCACAAACCTTAACACCAATATTAATACTGAGCTTTAATCATTTACCAACACACTCATATATCACTACCTCAATATCGCAAAACTATTGCAAGGAATCAAACTTATCATATTCAACGATCTACAGGTCCATGCTAGTTTTTATTATACCACCGTTATATACCTATTATTTTTGAACTAACCATATAACTCATGCAAATTACTACTTCCTATTCAACTCTCAAAAATATTTAAGTAAAGTGCAAGAGCAATTGGCTCAGCTCAAATAAATATAAGTGAAGAACGAATGAGCATTCTATAAATATAAGATGAATGTGTGTCTCTCATAATATGTGTGATCAGGAAACAATGATTGTGAAAATAAGCAAACAAAACAAAACATAACAAATGACACTCCAAGCAAAACACATATCATGTGAAGAATAAAAATATAGCTCCAAGTAAGATATACCCATAGTTTTGAAGATGAAAGAGGGGATGTAATTCAGGGCATCCCCAAGCTTAGACTCTTGAGTCTTCCTCAGATATTACCTTGGGTGCCTTGGGCATCCCCAAGCTTAGGCTCTTGCTGCACCTTATTCTTCTCATATCTCCATCTCACCCAAAACTTGAAAACTTCATTCAGACAAAACATAACGGAACTCGTGAGATGGGTTAGTATAATAAAAACAAATCGTTCACTCATGTACTGTCAAGACAAGATTCATAATTATTCTCAAATGATGTCTACTGTATTGAATCATTTCCACAATTTATATTCCCCAATATAAGCCATTGAAACTCCAAAACAAGCAAACTAATAAACCAAAACAGAATCTGTTTGAAATAGAACAGTATGTAAAGATTCTAAAAACTAAGCACAACGCCGAAAATTTGCAGTGCAATACTATGTAAAAATGTGAGTCATTGATCGCATTCTAGTAAAGAGAAAATATTCAGTTACTGGACGCAAAAGTTTCTATTTCTGCACAGAATCAAATCAACAAGCATTCACATCATCCTAATGGTTCTACTTGGCACTTTACTGGAATAAAAGATGATAACACAATTACTACATAGCAATAATCATGTTGACACACAAAAACAGAAAGGAAAAATAAAAGATAACTATTGGGTTGCCTCCCAACAAGCGCTATTGTTTAATGCCCCTAGCTAGGCATAATGGAATCTATCAAGTTTTATCATCTTTGTTTAATTCCTTTAGAGCAATGTCATCATAAATTTCACTTAAGAAGTCCCTTTTTCCAGTACCAAATTTTCTAGCGGGTAAGCTCAAATAATTGAAGGGACTATACTTAGTGATTTTAACATTCATTAACTCAAACTCTTGCGGGATTGTGTCATCTCCATGAAAACCTTCATACATAACAGTAAATTCATCATCTATAGGGAGTCTAGAAGTATATTTAAACCAATCTTCAGTAAATCCATCCTTAGTTCCTCTAACCATCCATTCAAATTTATCATTAGTACTTTCAAGCAAATTCAGAACCAAAACTTTATGAGGGACTCTTTTCCTAGCATTTTCACCAAAAGCATGATAATTTTTAGATTCCATTCTACGCATAGCATCTTGATCATGGAGGATGTCTTCTATAGGAGGGCATTCATGCTTTATTTTGTAAAAAGCAAAGATGTCCCTAGCTTCTTGTATTATAAAATCGAATTCATTCATAAGGATAATGGTGGCTAACTTTTTAGCTCTAGGATCATGAATATTAGGAAGCTCAAGAAACAATCTTTGTAAAGCGGGATGGATATGCATAAATTTTCTTTCAAGTTTAACTACAAGCATAACAATAGCATCCACATAACTATTTGTTCTCACAAGGATAGATCCCGCACTTGCGGGTATAACTCCTGTGCAAGTAAACAATTCTTGGATAACACCTTTTCCAATAACATTCCCACTCCCGATTCGAAAGCTTTTGGTTTTCCAAGTTAAAGGAGGTTCATTACTATGAGGATCTTATCAAGGATTGTTGTTTTAGGTGTTTCCTCATGAGTATCGCTAGGACTATCTTCACTAGCACTTTCAACAATAACTTCTTCAAGAGTAGACGTAGTGGCAACACAAGCAGAAATAGCAACACAAGATTTTTTTGGTATTTTGGAATTTTCGGCAAACAAAGAAGAAGGCAAATAAAAAAGGCAAAAGGCAAAAGGCAACTAGACAAGAAAATAAAATAAGCAAAAATAAAGGGTTTGTGTGAAGGCACCTGATTTGGTAGATGATGACTCCCCGGCAAAGGCGCCAGAAATTCTTCTGCTACTCACGATGGAGTTGTGGGATTTCCCCCAAGAGGAAGGGTGATGTAGCACAACAGCAGAAAGTATTTCCCTTAGTTAAGAACCAAGGTTTATCGAACAAGTAGAAGTCACTAAGCTAACAACTTTGGCAGTACCTGCACGCAAATAAATAATTTGCATGCACCCAACAAAGGCAAGGGGGTCGTCACTCCCCTTGTTCTTGCTAGCTACAAGATTAAAAGCAATAGTGATAGGGCAAAGCGGAAAGAAAATAAAAGAAAGTAAAAGTGCAATTGTAGGAGTTTTTGTATTGATGGAAATAGACCCCGGGGGCCATAGGTTCACTAGTGGTATCTCTCTCGAAAATAGGCAATGGCATGGTAGACAAATTACTGTTGGGCAATTGACAGAATAGTAGCAATTTATAACTATGATCATTCATGGCATAATCTCACATAGGCATTACATCCGTGAGAAGTAGACCATAATCCAACTTCATCTACAACTATTACTCCACCCCAAGACCGCTATCCAGCATGCATCTCAAAGTATTAAGTTTACAAGAAACAGAGTAACGCAATAAGCAAGATGACATAATATAGACAAAAGAAAACCTAGCAATAAGATTAATTCCATCGTTCTATCCTTAGTAGCAATAATACAATACGTGCCTTTGTCCCTATTGTCATTGGACAAGATCACCGCAAGATTGAACCCACTACTATGCACCACTCCCTCTGGAAAACTACTCATCTATCTTGGCCAGAGAAGAATCATAGATCAGGAATCATACATAGCTATAAAATTATGCAGCAAAGAAACTTCAAGAGATTCAAATAAATTCAATGAACATTCTGATCATAAATCCACAATTCATCAGATCCCAACAAACACACCACAAGAATTACATCAGATGGATCTCTGAAGAGATCATTGTATTGAAGATCAAACGAGAGAGCCATCTAGCTACTACTATGGACCCGTAGGTCCTGAAAGAACTACTCACACATCATCATGGAGGCTGCAAGGTTGATGAAGATGGCCTGTCCAATGATTCCCTCCTCCGGTGGAGTGCCAGAACAGGGCTCCAGATGGAATCACTTCGGAATAAAGGCTTGCGGCGGTGATAAAATTGTTTCGGGTCTCGCTCCAAGGGTTTGAGGATTTATGGGTATTTATGGGCAGGAATTAGGTCGGTTGGACCTTCGTGGGGCCCACACAGCCAGGGGCACGCCCTATCCCCCTGGGCGCGCTGGGTGGCCGTGTGGGGCCTCGTAGCTCCTCTTGATCTCTCCCGAAGGTTCTAGTGTCTCCTATGTTCCAGAAAAAATCATTAAAAAGTTTCATCGTGTTTGGACATTTGTAGGTATTGATTTTCTGTAAAACCAAAAACATGCAGAAAACAGGAACTGGCACTGGGCACTGGATTAATAGGTTAGTCCAGAAAAATAATATAAAATGACATAGAAAGCATATAAAAGTGATAATATAATAGCATTTAACAATCAAAACTTATAGATACGTTGGAGACGTATCACATCATAAACACACATCCCCCATTTTTTTCTTATTTTCAAACGGGGATTGAGTGGCTGCGGGGAGCGGAAGAGTCTAGGGCAGGTGAGGGGGTTTAACCGCATTGGGAAGCAGAGGGGTCCGGGGCGTGGGGGTGGGGGGAGTGTGCGCGGAGAAACCACATTGGGAAGCGGAGGAGTCTACGCAGCGGGCATGGGGAGGAGGTTTCCTATGCAGTCAGCGCCTTAGTTTCCCCACTTCCCCCACTCCTCCCACAACCGGCGCTTCATTTCTCTCACTTCTCCTCCCGCTTTCTACTCCTCTCTTCTCCCGTCACATATTCTTCTCTCTTTCTCTCTCCCTTCTTCAGAGTAGTTTGTGAGAAAGTTTTTGAGGTCATAGGATTCTTTCATATTTGATTGATTATATCATTGTGACAACATTTGCTTATTGGTTTTGTTTTTAATATGAAGTAAACATGTCAAGATAGCATGGATCCCAACAAGACCCTTGGAGTGGCAGTGGTAATTCTGTTCATTTCTGTTTGCTTGCTAGTTTGAATATATAGGGGCCGTTAATTTGATTCATAGGAAATGTATAGGAAATTATAGGAGTAGGAAATTCAAGCATATGTAGTATCCGATAGTTCTAATGTTAATCATCTCTTTTGCACATGTCAATCAGGGAAACAGCCAAGTGAGACTGATGATGTCAAAGGTGGAAGCAAGCGCGTGAAGGAAGAAGACAAAGTAAATTTATCTTTTTTGTACTTTTCTGTACTACCTTCTGTTCATATATATACATAGAAAAATATTTGATGCTCTTAGATGAATAGTATCAGTGTGAGTATTTTGTTTATATATAGATATTCTGTTCATATGTATAGGTTGTATAGTAAAATATTGCATGAACAATCTCTAGAAGTTATAAACTTTAGAACTGGATTCATTGCAATTGTTTTGAGATAGGATGTGAGTAATAGATGAATGTGTCGGTAAAAGAGCTTTAGTAAAGCAGTGAAGAGATGTTGTGTAAATCATGTGGAACCAATGCCTTTCTTTCAATAATATACATAAAAATGGGAGCCACGGGTATGAAGTGAATTCTAAGTAAAGGGTGATCATAAATGACTATCACGTAGATTTTGGCCGGGGACACGTAGCGGGCTTTGGCTTCACCAAACTATCCCCCTCGGAGTGCGTTGATTGCGATGTTTATCTATGATGTTGCAATATGCTAGTAATAAATGCTTGAGTTCATATGAATAATGTGAGTTTGACACTTTTTGCACTTTGACCTATCCATATTTGCTAGCCTCTTCGGTATCGTGCATTGCCCACTCTCACCTTGAGACTTGGTGCATCTTTCGCCGGTAGATCCAAACCCGGTGGGAGAACTTCCTCTTGTTCTCCTATAGATAAACCACCTATCTTCCTCAAAACAGCCACCATACCTATTTATCATGGCATTTCCATAGCTATTTCGAGATATATTGCCATGCAACTTCCATCATCATTCATTACATGACTAGAGATATTTATTGTCATATAGCTTTGCATGATCGTACGATAGCTAGCATGATATTTATATGGTTCATCCCTTTTTTGATATCTTTGCTATGCTAGATCATTGCACTTACTAGTACACTACCAGAGGCATTCAGTAGATGTTGTCTATATCATGTTTATCATTGATTTCTGAATAAAGTAAAGTGTATTGTTTTATGGAGTGTGCCCCTACCTGGTGAGGATTAAAAAAAAGAGCCATGGAGGCCATAAAAAAACCAGGGAGGCCACCAAAAAATGAACAAAAAGAAGAGAGAAAAGAGAGAGGGGGCATCACTACTATCCTTTTTGTATATATAATAAGTGCTTCAAAGTAGCACAAATGCATTTCATAGAGTCTTCATGTATTTCATATTTACTAGTGGGTCTTTCATTATAGTTGGATGCACACTCCGCTAGTCCATTGGAGGGCTTTCATACATTCATTGCTCTTGTGCATCCGTTGCATGTTAATTCCTAGTCCTTGCATTAACATCGATTATAAGGCCTCTCCATTGCCTAATGATCAACCGCGTTGATGTAAAACTTTCTTCCACCTTTTGACTTCTCATAAACCCCCATAATCATTCTCTTTTTCCATTTAAGTGCAAAAAATGAGGCTCACGCTCAAGTATTGAACGAGTGTGGCGTGGTCGTAATAGAGAGGCTGAGTAATTGACAATCTTGGTCGGCCTCTGGCTTTGTTCATGATAAGGTTTACTTGATACGATGAAGACTTAGTGTACTATGTCCCATGATACCCCTGGCATTCTTTCTAAACCTTATGGCATGGTTACCATTCATTGAAGGCATCGATTCATGAAAAATGAGAGTGATTTTATTTGGATATTTTGATGTTACTTGCTTGATATGAACTATAGACAATTTGCTTGAATAACTTTTCTTTTGAGTAAAACTTTTGTGAGACTGAATAAGATAGTCATGTTCATGTTGAGCTAGCATTCACAAACAAAAAATATTTGTTTTATCATCTACCTGCTTGATGACGAACAGGTATTAAGCTTGGGGATGCTGATACATCTCCGACGTATCTATAATTTTTGTTATGTTCATTCTACTTTTGGTACAATTTTATATCATTTTTATTTGGACTAACCTATTAATCCAGTGCCAAAGGCTAGTTCCTGTTTTCTATTGTTTTTGGCTTTTTAGGTGAAACAATTTCAGAGCCAAAAAAATCTGAAAAAATTCTAAAATTCCTTCAAGTGAAAAGACTCCACCAGCCAAAAGATGGGAGAAAGGGGAGCCACCAGGTGCCCATGCACCCCCTCCACGTACCCTGGGGGGTCACGTGGTGGACCTGCATAGAGGCTCCTTAATTAGGTCGGTTTGACATCTCCTTCGGTCTCAAGAAAGATCCCAAAATATTGGAAATTCCCTTAAATTTTCAGCCCAATCGGAGTTACGGATCTCCCGTTATTTAAGAAACGGTGATCTGACACATAAAAGTACCGAAAACAGAGAGAAACAGAGAGAAGAGAGATCCAATCTTGGAGGGGCTCTTGCCCTCCGAGAGCCATGAGCACCATGGACTAGAGGGGTAAACCTCTCCCCACCTAGGGAGAGGGCAAGGAAGAAGAAGAAGAAGGAGGGGGGAGGGGGCTCTCTCCTCCTCTCTTCAGATGGCATCGGAGTGCCGCTGAGGGAAACATCATCACCGCCATCGTCTCTATCAACTCCACCGCCTTCATCAACATCTCCATCACCTTCCTCCCTGTTTATACAGTGGTACACTCTCCCGCAAACCTCTGTAGTACCCTACTTGAACATGGTGTTTGATGCTATTAATTATTATCCAATGATTGCTTGCATCTCTCATATGTCTGAGTAGATTCCTTCTGTCCTGTGGTTAATTGAGGACTATGATTGATTTGACTTCCATGTTGATAAGTTGCTGTCCTTCGGTGCCCATCATATGAGCGTGCATGTATGTGGATCACACTTTAGGGTTAGTAGTATGTTGAGGCAACTATGCATAAGGCGGCCGGAGACAGATATTACCGTGCCTGAGTGTAGAAGTTGATATTATATGGGATATAGAGGACCCTTAGATCTTAATGCTATGGTTGGGTTTTACCTTAATAAATTATTAGTATTTGTGGATGCTTTCTAGGGTTTGAATCATAAGTATGTATGATTCCAAGTACGGATAGTATGTTAGCATAGGCCTCTCCCACATATAAACTGTAATGATGATTATCGTCTAGTAACTAATTGCCTAGGGATAATTCCACACCTCCTACCACCGCTACTCCACACTCGCTATCTTTTACTTTCTTGTTCCTTTACTTTATTTCAACTAAGTTTTATTTACAAGTTCTTTACTTTCTTGCAAAGCTATCCTTTTATACCTGCAAAGTACTTCTAGTTTTATTTCCTGTTTCTAGGTAAAGCAAACATTAGGTGTATGTAGGGTTGTATTAGTGGCAGATTGAACCTGAGAGGATATGAATCCTGCCTTTAGCTCCTTTTGGGTTTGACACTCCATACTTACCACCTCCACTTTGGAAAGTGCTACAAGACTCCCTGCACTTGGGCATTATCAAGCTCTTTTCTGTCGCCGTTGCCGGGGAGCAATAGCGTAGGGTGAATATTCTTGTGTGCATCTATTGGCTTTATCACTATTTATCTTTTATTTCTGTTCTTTACTCATTTTCTATCTTTAGTTATGGGTAGAAACCGCAAAATACCAAAAATATTAAATGTACCTGCTTCCAAAAAGGTTGAGGAACCTCCTAAAATCCTCCCATCTGATAAGTTTTACATGGATTTTCTTGAATTCGTTCGTGCTTGTGCTGAACACCCAACTAGTATAGTATGGGGAAGAACTTTAGAAGAGCATGAATTTTATGTAAAACACCACTTGTCTCGAAAAGGGAAACTCTTGAGGGGTTTGTTAAATGATTTGGATCGTCATGCTATTGATTTGTGCTGTTTTAGAGGTTTAACTTGTTGCTCTGAAAAATGCTTTGGATCTCAATGCAAGAGTAGTAACAATAATATTGTAGCCTCTTATGTTAAGAAAGAATATGATTTTCATCATGTAGAACAAATTGAAGAATTTGTTATCTTTATAGTAGCTTAGGAAATAGCTGCTAGAGTTCAACAAGTCGAAACTTGCAATCTTGCTGAGCGTATTAGATTTGAGCTTTACTCTATCCTTGATTATTGTTATAAAAATTTCAGTAATGTTTATATCACTAATCATATTGAGGAAGTCTCCGCTGTCTGCAAAGAGGGTAATGTTTTGCAGGAACCTTTGGAAGAAGAAATTATGGTGAGCTCATTAGATGAAAACGATGAGGAAGAGAGTGAAGAACAAAAGGAGGAAGAGCGGATTGATCACCCATGCCCACCTTCTAATGGGAGTAACTCTTTAACTCATACATTGTTTAATTACCCTCCATGCTTACTGGACGATGAATACTTTGTTGCTGAATTGTGTGATCCTTTGAGCTCCTTATATGATAAATCCCTTTTTGATGACTTTGATGCTTATGGCCAAGAGGGCCCTCTGAAAGATACTTGTGGATATGAACTTGCTATAGTTTCTTATGTTAAGAATGAAATTGTTAATGTTGCACCCACACTTGATAGTCCTATTATCTTGTTGAAATCTCCAAACTACACTATACCGGAGAAGTTTGCTCGTATTAAGGACTATATTGATGGGTTGCGTTTCTGGTATGCACATGGTGATTTTAATAAAAATAATATGTAAGTGCTTGCTGCACCTACTTGCAATTATTATGAGAGAGGGACTTCTTCTCTCCCTCTCTATGTTTCTAATCCACTAAACTTGCAAGAAACTGCTTCTACTATGCATTGGCCTTTACTTTGTGTTCATGATTTGTTCTATTATGACATGCCAATGCATGGGAAGAGAGTTAGACTTCATTGTTACATGATCTATGTTACTTTGTGGTCACCGCTAATGTAACAACCCCTGTAATTAAGCCACAGTGATCCCC
This sequence comes from Elymus sibiricus, assembly GCA_039707655.1. Taxonomy (NCBI): domain Eukaryota; kingdom Viridiplantae; phylum Streptophyta; class Magnoliopsida; order Poales; family Poaceae; genus Elymus; species Elymus sibiricus. Next base: position 16,520,793 of record CM077672.1, on the reverse strand, counting down.
TCTAATAATGCCAAGTCATAATATTTTCGAAAGCCTGATAATCAAAGGTTCAACAACCTCATCAAGTTCTATCTTCCTCCCACTCAGTTCTTTCGAGAGAAACTCTTTCTCAAGAAATGTTCCGTTTTTAGCGACAACCACTTTGCCTTCGGATCTGAGGTAGAATGTATACCCAACTGTCTCTTTTGGGTATCCTATGAAGACGCATTTCTCCGCTTTGGGTTCCAGCTTTTCAGGCTGAAGCTTTTTGACATAAGCATCACATCCCCAAACTTTAAGAAACGACAACTTTGGCTTCTTGCCAAACCAAAGTTCATAAGGCGCTGTCTCAACGGATTTCGATGGTGCCCTATTTAAAGTGAATGCAGCTGTCTCTAATGCATAACCCCAAAACGATAGTGGCAAATCGGCAAGAGACATCATAGATCGCACCATATCCAATAAGGTTCGATTACGACGTTCGGACACACCATTACGCTGTGGTGTTCCAGGCGGTGTCAATTGTGAAACAATTCCACACTGTCTTAAGTGACTGCCAAACTCATAACTCAGATATTCTCCTCCTCGATCAGATCGTAGGAATTTAATCTTCTTGTTACGATGATTCTCAACTTCACTCTGAAATTGTTTGAACTTTTCAAATGTTTCAGACTTGTGTTTCATTAAGTAAATATACCCATATCTACTTAAGTCATCAGTGAAGGTGAGAAAATAACGATAACCACCGCGCGCCTCAATACTCATCGGACCACACACATCAGTATGTATGATTTCCAATAAGTCACTTGCCCGTTCCATTGTTCCAGAGAACGGCGTTTTAGTCATCTTGCCCATGAGGCATGGCTCACATGTGTCAAGTGATTCAAAATCAAGTGACTCCAAAAGTCCATCAGCATGGAGCTTCCTCATGCGTTTTACGCCAATATGACCTAAACGGCAGTGCCACAAGAAAGTGGTATTATCATTATCAATTCTACATCTTTTGGCATCAATGTTATGAACATGTGTATCATTACTATCGAGATTCAATAAGAATAAACCCCTCACATTGGGTGCATGACCATAAAAGATATTACTCATATAAATAGAACAACCATTATTCTCTGATTTAAATGAGTAACCATCTCGCAATAAACAAGATCCAGATATAATGTTCATGCTTAACGCAGGCACCAAATAACACTTATTTAGGTTCATCACTAATCCCGACGGTAATCGAAGAGCGAGCGTGCCGACGGCGATCACATCAACCTTGGAACCATTTCCCACGCGCATCGTCACTTCGTCCTTTGCCAGCCTCCGTCTATTCCGCAGTTCCAGTTTTGAGTTGCAAATATGAGCAACCGCACCGGTATCAAATACCCAGGCACTACAACGAGAGTTGGTAAGGTACACATCAATAACATGTATATCATATATACCTTGTTTGTTGTTGGCCGCCTTCTTGTTAGCCAAATACTTGGGGCAATTCCGCTTCCAGTGTCCAGTTCCCTTGCAATGAAAACACACAGTTTCTGGTTTGGGTCCAGCCTTGGGTTTCTTCACGAGAGGAGCAACTGCTTTGCCACTCTTCTTGGAGTTACCCTTCTTACCCTTGCCATTTTTCTTGAAACTAGTGGTTTTATTGACCATCAACACTTGATGCTCCTTCTGAATTTCAGACTCAGCGGCTTTCAGCATCGCAAACAGCTCGGCGACTGACTTGTTCATCCCGTGCATGTTATAGTTCAACACGAAGCTCTTGTAGCTACTTGGCAATGATTGAAGAACTCTGTCAGTGATAGCCTCTGGCGGAAGGGGCATCCCTAACTCAGCCAGACGGGTGGAGTACCCAGACATTCTAAGCACGTGATCACTGATAGACCCGTTCTCCTCCATCTTGCAAGCATAGAATTTGTCGGAGATCTCATATCTCTCGATCCGGGCATTCTTCTGAAAGATAAACTTCAACTCCTGGAACATCTCATATGCTCCATGACGTTCAAAACGTCTTTGAAGTCCCGGTTCTAAGCCATACAACATTGCACATTGAACTATTGAGTAATCATCAGAACGAGCCTGCCAGGCGTTCACAACGTCTAGAGACTCAACTGGAGCGGGTGGATCACCAAGCGGTGCATCAAGGACATAAGCCTTCTGGGAAGCCGTAAGGATAATCCTTAGATTATGGGCCCAGTCCACAAAGTTACTTCCATCATCTTTCAACTTAGCTTTCTCTAGGAACGCATTAAAATTCAGGGGTGCTACTGCGCGAGCCATGATCTACAACATAAATATAGCAAAGACAACTTAGACTATTGTTCTAGATAATGAGTTTAGTTAATCATATTACCTAAAAACTCCCACTCAAATTGACATCCCTCCGGTCATTCGAGTGTAACATGATCCAAATCCACCAACTCAAGTCCGATCATCACGTGAGTTGAGGTGGTTTCAATGGTGAACATCTTCATGTTGATCATATCTACTATATGACTCATGTTCGACCTTTCGGTCTCTCGTGTTCCGAGGCCATGTCTGTACATGCTAGGCTCGTCAAGTTTAACCCGAGTGTTCCGCACGTGTAACATGGCTTACACCTGTTGTATGCGAACGTAGAGTCTATCACACCCGATCATCACGGCGTGTCTCGAAACGACGAACTTTCGCAACGGTGCACACTTGGGGAGAACACAATTTTATCTAGAAATTTAAGTGAGGGATCACCTTATAATGCTACCGTCGTCCTAAGCAAAATAAGATGCATAAAAGGATTAACATCACATGCAAATCATAAGTGACATGATATGGCCATGAACTTGTGCTTTTGATCTCCATCTCCAAAGCACCGGCATGATCTCCATCATCTTGATCTCCATCAACGTGTCGCCATAAGGTTGTCGCGCCGACTGTTGCTTCCACGACTATTGCTAACGTTTAGCGATAAAGTAAAGCATTACATAGCGCTTAATGATTGACACGCAGTTCATACAATAATTAAAGACAACTCTATGGCTCCTGCCAGTTGCCGTACTCATCTACATGCAAGTCGTGATATTCTATACAAAAAATGATCATCTCATACATCACATATATCTCATCATGTAATAGGCCATATCACATCACAACATACCCTGCAAAAACAAGTTAGACATCCTCTAATTGTTGTTGCATATTTTACGTGGCTGCTACGGGTTTGCAAGAACCGTTCTTACCTACGCAAAACCACAAGGTGGTGTAGTGATTGCTTTTTGATCTTCTAAAAGAACCCTCTTCATTGAAATCGATTCAACTAAAGTGAGAGAGACAGACACCCGCTAGCCATCTTTATGCAACGAAGTTACATGTTAGTTGAAGGAACCTGTCTCGCGTAAGTGTACGCGTAATGTCGGTCCGGCGCTTCATCTCACAGTACCGCCGAATCAAATATCAACTAGTAACGGCAAGCAATATGTATACACCCACGCCCACAACTCGTTTGTGTTCTACTCGAGATCTCATCTACGCATAGACCTAGCTCTGATACCACTGTTGGGAAACGTTGCATGGGAAACAAATTTTTTCCTACGCACACGCAAGATCTATCCATGGTGATGAGCATCTACGAGAGGGAGAGTGAATCTACATACCCTTGTAGATCGCTAAGCGGAAGCGTTTAAGAAACGCGGTTGATGTAGTCAAACGTCTTCGCGATCCAAATCGCCGAGCGTCCCGCGATCCAATCACGATCCTTCCGATCTAGTGCCGAACGGACGGCACCTCCGCGTTCAACACACGTACGGCTTGATGACGCCTTCACCTCCTCGATCCAGCGAGCGATGGTGAAGTAGTGGTTGAGTTCCAGCAGCACGACGGCGTGGTGATGGTGGTGAGGAACAATCTCTGCAGGGCTTCGCCAAGCACTACGGAGATTATGACGGAGGAACTAGAGGGTTAGGGTTTCCGCACACGGCTTGGGGAAATCTTGATGTATCCCGTGTGCTAGCCCTGCCCCTCTATTTATATGTTGAGCCTTGGGGTCTAAACTTGGAGTAAAAGCCTCCTCCAGGTCGGTTTTGCCCGCACAAGGTCGGTTTGGCCCGCAGGAAAAGAGTCCAACTCGGATCCCTGCCGAACCGTGCACAGCCGCGCACAAGCGGTAGTACCGCTCACAAGCGGTAGTACCGCTTGGGCGGTAGTACCGCTTCACCAAGCGGTAGTACCGCTTACGCGGCAGCAAAACTACTTTTGCACTTTCCAATACCTCGTGGGCTTTATCCCTTTGGCCCATATAAAGTGTTGCTGCACCCGAACACTTCGGTAAACATCCGGAACCCCTTCCGGTGAACTCCGGAACCCTTCCGGAGATCAAAACACTATTTTCACATATATCAATCTTTACCTCCAGACTATTCCGGAGATCCTCGTCATGTCTGGGATCTTATCCGGGACTCCGAACAACTTTCGGTCACCAACATTATAACTCAATTATACTAATCATCACCAAACGTTAAGTGTGTAGACCCTGCGGGTTCGAGAACTATGTAGACATGACCGAGACACCTCTATGGCCAATAACCAATAGCGGGACCTGGATGCCCATATTGGCTCCTACATATTCTACGAAGATCTTTTATCGGTCGAACCTCTATGTCAAGGATTCAGTTAATCCCGTATGCTGTTCCCTTTGTTCTTCGGTATGTTACTTGCCCGAGATTCGATCGTCGGTATCACTATACCTAGTTCAATCTCGTTACCGGCAAGTCTCTTTACTCATTCCGTAATACAAGATCTCGTGGCCAACACTTTAGTCACATTGCTTGCAAGGCTCATTGTGATGTTGTATTACCGAGTGGGCCCTGAGATACCTCTCCGTCATACGGAGTAACAAATCCCAGTCTTGATCCATGCCAACCCAACAGACACCCTCGGAGATACCTGTAGAGCACCTTTATAGTCACCCAGTTACGTTGCGACGTTTGATACACACAAGGTATTCCTCCGGTGTCAGTGAGTTGTATGATCTCATGGTCAAAGGAACAGATACTTGACATGCAGAAAACAATAGCAATAAACTGACACGATCATATGCTACGTTCGTAGTTTGGGTCTTGTCCATCACATCATTCTCCTAATGATGTGATCCCGTTATCAAATGACATCTCATGTCCATGGCTAGGAAACCTTAACCATGTTTGATCAACAAGCTAGTCAACTAGAGGCTTACTAGGGACACAGTGTTGTCTATGTACCCACACATGTATTTGAGTTTCCAATCAATACAATTATAGCATGGATAATAAACGATTATCATGAACAAGGAAATATAATAATAACCAATTTATTATTGCCTCTAGGGCATATTTCCAACAGTCTCCCACTTGCACTAGAGTCAATAATCTAGTTCACATCACTATGTGATTTACATTGTAATGAATCGAACACCCATGCAGTTCTGGTGTTGTTCATGTTTAGCCCTTGGAAGAGGTTTAGTCATCGGATCTGCAACATTTAGATCCGTGTGTACTTTGCAAATATTTATGTCGTCCTCCTTGATGTAATCGCGGATGGAATTGAAACGTCGCTTTATGTGTCTGGTCCTCTTGTGAAATCTTGGTTCCTTGGCTAGAGCAATGGCACCAGTATTATCACAAAACAGAGTCATTGGGTTAAGTGCACTAGGCACTACTCCAAGATCTGTCATGAACTCCTTCATCCAGACACCTTCCTTCGCCGCCTCCGAGGCAGCGATGTACTCCGCTTCGCATGTAGAATCAGCTACCACGCTTTGCTTGGAACTGCACCAGCTAACCGCACCCCCATTAAGAATAAATACGTATCCGGTTTGTGACTTAGAGTCATCCGGATCAGTGTCAAAGCTTGCATCGACGTAACCCTTTACGACGAGCTCTTGATCACCTCCATAAACGAGAAACATGTCCTTAGTCCTTTTCAGGTACTTCAGGATATTCTTGACCGCCGTCCAATGTTCCATTCCTGGATCACCTTGAAACCTTCCGACCATACTTATGGCAAGGCTGACATCGGGTCTTGTGCACAGCATTGCATACATGATAGAGCCTATGGCCGAAGCATAGGGGATGACACTCATCTTTTCTCTATCTTCTGCAGTCACTGGGCATTGAGTCTTACTCAACTTCACACCTTGCAATACAGGCAAGAACCCCTTCTTGGACTGATCCATTTTGAACTTCTTCAAAACTTTATCAAGGTATGTGCTTTGTGAAAGTCCTATTAAGCGTCTCGATCTATCTCTATAGATCTTGATGCCTAATATGAAAGCAGCTTCTCCTAGGTCCTTCATTGAAAAACTCTTGTTCAAATATTCCTTTACGCTTTCCAGCATTTCTATATTGTTTCCAATCAGCAATATGTCATCCACATATAATATTAGAAATGCTATAGAGCTCCCACTCACTTTCTTGTAAATACAAGCTTCTCCGTAAACTTGTATAAACTCAAACGCTTTGATCACCTCATCAAAACGAAGATTCCAACTCCGAGATGCTTGCACCAGTCCATAAATGGATCGCTGGAGTTTGCAAACTTTGTCAGCATTCTCTGGATCGACAAAACCTTCTGGTTGCATCATATACAACTCTTCCTTAAGGTAACCGTTAAGGAACGCTGTTTTGACATCCATCTGCCAAATTTCATAATCGAAAAAGGCAGCTATTGCTAACATGATTCTGACGGACTTAAGCATCGCTACGGGTGAGAAGGTCTCATCGTAGTCAACTCCTTGAACTTGTGAAAAACCCTTTGCCACAAGTCGAGCTTTATAGACGGTGACATTACCGTCCGCGTCCGTCTTCCTCTTAAAGATCCATTTGTTCTGAATGGCCTTACGCCCTTCAGGTAATACTTCCAAAGTCCATACTTTGTTTTCATACATGGATCCCATCTCGGATTTCATGGCCTCTAACCACTTCTCGGAATCCGGGCCCATCATTGCTTCTCCATAGCTCGTAGGTTCATCGTTGTCTAACAACATGATGTCTAAGACAGGGTTGCCGTACCACTCGGGAGCAGTACGCGTCCTTGTCGACCTACGAGGTTCGATAGCAACTTGATCCAAAGCTTCATGATCATCATCATTAACTTCCTCTTCAGCTAATGTAGGCTCCACAGAAACAACTTTCTGTGCTGCGCTACTCTCAGGTTGAAGTAAAGGTTCAACAACCTCATCAAGTTCTATCTTCCTCCCACTCAATTCTTTCGAGAGAAACTCTTTCTCAAGAAATGTTCCGTTTTTAGCAACAAACACTTTGCCTTCGGATCTGAGGTAGAAGGTATACCCAACTGTCTCTTTTGGGTATCCTATGAAGACGCATTTCTCCGCTTTGGGTTCCAGCTTTTCAGGCTGAAGCTTTTTGACATAAGCATCACATCCCCAAACTTTAAGAAACGACAGCTTTGGCTTCTTGCCAAACCAAAGTTCATAAGGCGTTGTCTCAACGAATTTCGATGGTGCCCTATTTAAAGTGAATGCAGCTGTCTCTAATGCATAACCCCAAAACGATAGTGGCAAATCGGCAAGAGACATCATAGATCGCACCATATCCAATAAGGTTCGATTACGACGTTCGGACACACCATTACGCTGTGGTGTTCCAGGCGGTGTCAATTGTGAAACAATTCCACACTGTCTTAAGTGACTGCCAAACTCATAACTCAGATATTCTCCTCCTCGATCAGATCGTAGGAATTTAATCTTCTTGTTACGATGATTCTCAACTTCACTCTGAAATTGTTTGAACTTTTCAAATGTTTCAGACTTGTGTTTCATTAAGTAAATATACCCATATCTACTTAAGTCATCAGTGAAGGTGAGAAAATAACGATAACCACCGCGCGCCTCAATACTCATCGGACCACACACATCAGTATGTATGATTTCCAATAAGTCACTTGCCCGTTCCATTGTTCCAGAGAACGGCGTTTTAGTCATCTTGCCCATGAGGCATGGCTCACATGTGTCAAGTGATTCAAAATCAAGTGACTCCAAAAGTCCATCAGCATGGAGCTTCCTCATGCGTTTTACGCCAATATGACCTAAACGGCAGTGCCACAAGAAAGTGGTATTATCATTATCAATTCTACATCTTTTGGCATCAATGTTATGAACATGTGTATCATTACTATCGAGATTCAATAAGAATAAACCCCTCACATTGGGTGCATGACCATAAAAGATATTACTCATATAAATAGAACAACCATTATTCTCTGATTTAAATGAGTAACCATCTCGCAATAAACAAGATCCAGATATAATGTTCATGCTTAACGCAGGCACCAAATAACACTTATTTAGGTTCATCACTAATCCCGACGGTAATCGAAGAGCGAGCGTGCCGACGGCGATCACATCAACCTTGGAACCATTTCCCATGCGCATCGTCACTTCGTCCTTTGCCAGCCTCCGTCTATTCCGCAGTTCCTGTTTTGAGTTGCAAATATGAGCAACCGCACCGGTATCAAATACCCAGGCACTACAACGAGAGTTGGTAAGGTACACATCAATAACATGTATATCATATATACCTTGTTTTTTGTTGGCCGCCTTCTTGTCAGCCAAATACTTGGGGCAATTCCTCTTCCAGTGTCCAGTTCCCTTGCAATGAAAACACACAGTTTCTGGTTTGGGTCCAGCCTTGGGTTTCTTCACGAGAGGAGCAACTACTTTGCCACTCTTCTTGGAGTTACCCTTCTTACCCTTGCCATTTTTCTTGAAACTAGTGGTTTTATTGACCATCAACACTTGATGCTCCTTCTGAATTTCAGACTCAGCGGCTTTCAGCATCGCAAACAGCTCGGCGACTGACTTGTTCATCCCGTGCATGTTATAGTTCAACACGAAGCTCTTGTAGCTAGGTGGCAATGATTGAAGAACTCTGTCAGTGATAGCCTCTGGCGGAAGGGGCATCCCTAACTCAGCCAGACGGGTGGAGTACCCAGACATTCTGAGCACGTGATCACTGATAGACCCGTTCTCCTCCATCTTGCAAGCATAGAATTTGTCGGAGATCTCATATCTCTCGATCCGGGCATTCTTCTGAAAGATAAACTTCAACTCCTGGAACATCTCATATGCTCCATGACGTTCAAAACGTCTTTGAAGTCCCGGTTCTAAGCCATACAACATTGCACATTGAACTATTGAGTAATCATCAGAACGAGCCTGCCAGGCGTTCACAACGTCTAGAGACTCAACTGGAGCGGGTGGATCACCAAGCGGTGCATCAAGGACATAAGCCTTCTGGGAAGCCATAAGGATAATCCTTACATTACGGGCCCAGTCCACAAAGTTACTTCCATCATCTTTCAACTTAGCTTTCTCTAGGAACGCATTAAAATTGAGGGGTGCTACTGCGCGAGCCATGATCTACAACATAAATATAGCAAAGACAACTTAGACTATTGTTCTAGATAATGAGTTTAGTTAATCATATTACTTAAAAACTCCCACTCAAATTGACATCCCTCCGGTCATTCGAGTGTAACATGATCCAAATCCACCAACTCAAGTCCGATCATCACGTGAGTTGAGGTGGTTTCAATGGTGAACATCTTCATGTTGATCATATCTACTATATGACTCATGTTCGACCTTTCGGTCTCTTGTGTTCCGAGGCCATGTCTGTACATGCTAGGCTCGTCAAGTTTAACCCGAGTGTTCCGCACGTGTAACATGGCTTACACCCGTTGTATGCGAACGTAGAGTCTATCACACCCGATCATCACGGCGTGTCTCGAAACGACGAACTTTCGCAACGGTGCACACTTGGGGAGAACACAATTTTATCTTGAAATTTAAGTGAGGGATCACCTTATAATGCTACCGTCGTCCTAAGCAAAATAAGATGCATAAAAGGATTATCATCACATGCAAATCATAAGTGACATGATATGGCCATGAACTTGTGCTTTTGATCTCCATCTCCAAAGCACCGGCATGATCTCCATCGTCACCGGCATGACACCATGATCTCCATCATCTTGATCTCCATCAACGTGTCGCCATAAGGTTGTCACGCCGACTGTTGCTTCCACGACTATTGCTAACGTTTAGCGATAAAGTAAAGCATTACATAGCGCTTAATGATTGACACGCAGGTCATACAATAATTAAAGACAACTCTATGGCTCCTGCCAGTTGCCGTACTCATCGACATGCAAGTCGTGATATTCTATACAAAACATGATCATCTCATACATCACATATATCTCATCATGTAATAGGCCATATCACATCACAACATACCCTACAAAAACAAGTTAGACGTCCTCTAATTGTTGTTGCAAATTTTACGTGGCTGCTACGGGTTTGCAAGAACCGTTCTTACCTACGCAAAACCACAACGTGGTGTAGTGATTGCTTTTTGATCTTCTAAAAGAACCCTCTTCATTGAAATCGATTCAACTAAAGTGAGAGAGACAGACACCCGCTAGCCATCTTTATGCAACGAAGTTACATGTTAGTTGAAGGAACCTGTCTCGCGTAAGTGTACGCGTAATGTCGGTCCGGGCCGCTTCATCTCACAGTACCGCCGAATCAACTATCAACTAGTAACGGCAAGCAATATGTATACACCCACGCCCACAACTCGTTTGTGTTCTACTCGAGATCTCATCTACGCATAGACCTAGCTCTGATACCACTGTTGGGAAACGTTGCATGGGAAACAAAAAATTTCCTACGCACACGCAAGATCTATCCATGGTGATGAGCATCTACGAGAGGGAGAGTGAATCTACATACCCTTGTAGATCGCTAAGCGGAAGCGTTTAAGAAACGCGGTTGATGTAGTCGAACGTCTTCGCGATCCAAATCGCCGAGCGTCCCGCGATCCAATCACGATCCTTCCGATCTAGTGCCGAACGGACGGCACCTCCGCGTTCAACACACGTACGGCTTGATGACACCTTCACCTCCTCGATCTAGCGAGCGATGGTGAAGTAGTGGTTGAGTTCCAGCAGCACGACGGCGTGGTGATGGTGGTGAGGAACAATCTCTGCAGGGCTTCGCCAAGCACTACGGAGATTATGACGGAGGAACTAGAGGGTTAGGGTTGCCGCACACGGCTTGGGGAAATCTTGATGTATCCCGTGTGCTAGCCCTGCCCCTCTATTTATATGTTGAGCCTTGGGGTCTAAACTTGGAGTAAAAGCCTCCTCCAGGTCGGTTTTGCCCGCACAAGGTCGGTTTGGCCCGCAGGAAAAGAGTCCAACTCGGATCCCTGCCGAACCGTGCACAACCGCGCACAAGCGGTAGTACCGCTCACAAGCGGTAGTACCGCTTACGCGGCAGCAAAACTACTTTTGCACTTTCCAATACCTCGTGGGCTTTATCCCTTTGGCCCATATAAAGTGTTGCTGCACCCGAACACTTCAGTAAACATCCGGAACCCCTTCCGGTGAACTCCGGAACCCTTCCGGAGATCAAAACACTATTTTCACATATATCAATCTTTACCTCCAGACTATTCCGGAGATCCTCGTCATGTCCGCGATCTTATCCGGGACTCCGAACAACTTTCGGTCACCAACATAATAACTCAATTATACTAATCGTCACCAAACGTTAAGTGTGTAGACCCTGCGGGTTCGAGAACTATGTAGACATGACCGAGACACCTCTACGGCCAATAACCAATAGCGGGACCTGGATGCCCATATTGGCTCCTACATATTCTACGAAGATCTTTTATCGGTCGAACCTCTACGTCAAGGATTCAGTTAATCCCGTATGCTGTTCCCTTTGTTCTTCGGTATGTTACTTGCCCGAGATTCGATCGTCGGTATCACTATACCTAGTTCAATCTCGTTACCGGCAAGTCTCTTTACTCGTTCCGTAATACAAGATCTCGTGGCTAACACTTTAGTCACATTGCTTGCAAGGCTCATTGTGATGTTGTATTACCGAGTGGGCCCTGAGATACCTCTCCGTCATACGGAGTAACAAATCCCAGTCTTGATCCATGCCAACCCAACAGACACCCTCGGAGATACCTGTAGAGCACCTTTATAGTCACCCAGTTACATTGCGACGTTTGATACACACAAGGTATTCCTCCGGTGTCAGTGAGTTGTATGATCTCATGGTCAAAGGAACAGATACTTGACATGCAGAAAACAATAGCAATAAACTGACACGATCATATGCTACGTTCGTAGTTTGGGTCTTGTCCATCACATCATTCTCCTAATGATGTGATCCCGTTATCAAATGACATCTCATGTCCATGGCTAGGAAACCTTAACCATCTTTGATCAACAAGCTAGTCAACTAGAGGCTTACTAGGGACACAGTGTTGTCTATGTACCCACACATGTATTTGAGTTTCCAATCAATACAATTATAGCATGGATAATAAACGATTATCATGAACAAGGAAATATAATAATAACCAATTTATTATTGCCTCTAGGGCATATTTCCAACAATTATATGGGATATAGAGGACCCTTAGATCTTAATGCTATGGTTGGGTTTTACCTTAATAAATTATTAGTATTTGTGGATGCTTTCTAGGGTTTGAATCATAAGTATGTATGATTACAAGTACGGATAGTTTGTTAGCATAGGCCTCTCCCACATATAAACTGTAATGATGATTATCGTCTAGTAACTAATTGCCTAGGGATAATTCCACACCTCCTACCACCGCTATTCCACACTCGCTATATTTTACTTTCTTGTTCCTTTACTTTATTTCAACTAAGTTTTATTTACAAGTTCTTTACTTTCTTGCAAAGCTATCCTTTTATACCTGCAAAGTACTTCTAGTTTTATTTCCTGTTTCTAGGTAAAGCAAACATTCGGTGTATGTAGGGTTGTATTAGTGGCAGATTGAACCTGAGAGGATATGAATCCTGCCTTTAGCTCCTTTTGGGTTTGACACTCCATACTTACCACCTCCACTTTGGAAAGTGCTACAAGACTCCCTGCACTTGGGCATTATCAAGCTCTTTTCTGTCGCCGTTGCCGGGGAGCAATAGCATAGGGTGAATATTCTTGTGTGCATCTATTGGCTTTATCACTATTTATCTTTTATTTCTGTTCTTTACTCATTTTCTATCTTTAGTTATGGGTAGAAACCGCAAAATACCAAAAATATTAAATGTACCTGCTTCCAAAAAGGTTGAGGAACCTCCTAAAATCCTCCCATCTGATAAGTTTTACATGGATTTTCTTGAATTCGTTCGTGCTTGTGCTGAACACCCAACTAGTATAGTATGGGGAAGAACTTTAGAAGAGCATGAATTTTATGTAAAACACCACTTGTCTCGAAAAGGGAAACTCTTGAGGGGTTTGTTAAATGATTTGGATCGTCATGCTATTGATTTGTGCTGTTTTAGAGGTTTAACTTGTTGCTCTGAAAAATGCTTTGGATCTCAATGCAAGAGTAGTAACAATAATATTGTAGCCTCTTATGTTAAGAAAGAATATGATTTTCATCATGTAGAACAAATTGAAGAATTTTTTATCTTTATAGTAGCTTAGGAAATAGCTGCTAGAGTTCAACAAGTCGAAACTTGCAATCTTGCTGAGCGTATTAGATTTGAGCTTTACTCTATCCTTGATTATTGTTATAAAAATTTCAGTAATGTTTATATCACTAATCATATTGAGGAAGTCTCCGCTGTCTGCAAAGAGGGTAATGTTTTGCAGGAACCTTTGGAAGAAGAAATTATGGTGAGCTCATTAGATGAAAACGATGAGGAAGAGAGTGAAGAACAAAAGGAGGAAGAGCGGATTGATCACCCATGCCCACCTTCTAATGGGAGTAACTCTTTAACTCATACATTGTTTAATTACCCTCCATGCTTACCGGACGATGAATACTTTGTTGCTGAATTGTGTGATCCTTTGAGCTCCTTATATGATAAATCCCTTTTTGATGACTTTGATGCTTATGGCCAAGAGGGCCCTCTGAAAGATACTTGTGGATATGAACTTGCTATAGTTTCTTATGTTAAGAATGAAATTGTTAATGTTGCACCCACACTTGATAGTCCTATTATCTTGTTGAAATCTCCAAACTACACTATACCGGAGAAGTTTGCTCGTATTAAGGACTATATTGATGGGTTGCGTTTCTGGTATGCACATGGTGATTTTAATAAAAATAATATGTAAGTGCTTGCTGCACCTACTTGCAATTATTATGAGAGAGGGACTTCTTCTCTCCCTCTCTATGTTTCTAATCCACTAAACTTGCAAGAAACTGCTTCTACTATGCATTGGCCTTTACTTTGTGTTCATGATTTGTTCTCTTATGACATGCCAATGCATGGGAAGAGAGTTAGACTTCATTGTTACATGATCTATGTTACTTTGTGGTCACCGCTAATGTAAGAACCCCTGTATTTAAGCCACAGTGATCCCCTCTAATAATGCCAAGTCATAATATTTTGGAAAGCCTGATAATCATTAGTTTAATATTTCATTTCAAATTCCACCTCAAACTTCAATTCAAATGCAAGTCAAAATGAAAGTTCATCAAACGTGAAAACAAAAATGTTCATGTTGTTGTAAATATTCTCTAACTAATAATGTTAAGGAAAAAAACATCACCAAAAATCTTTAACTGATCCTAGCATCAAGAAAACAGGACCAACATAACTAATTATGGCCAGTTAAATTCAAACACAATTCAAATTAGCCCCAAACTTTGTGGACAGCTTCACAATATTACAAAGTATTTATGGGACAAGTTCTATGTGTAACAAAATTCATTTGGATCAAAAACAAAATGCAAAACTGAAGAGGAAAATCAAAACAGAAAACAAAAAGAAGAAAAGACTAAAACCTACTGTGCTAGTGGGCTACGATGTGCATAGGAGCAGCCCAGCCCGCTCGAACCGTCATCCCTAACCTCTTGCCGTGCTGGCAGAGCGCGCGCAAACGCCTCACCCAGCCCCCCTCATCGTTGCTCGACAACGAGCCATCTACAAGGCCTCTGGAGCGGATAAGAAGGCCCTTCGCACCCCCCGGCAAACCCTAGCCGCCTTTCTCCCACCCCCTCGCTCGCTCTCACCTCCACAGTGCTCGGCCGAAACGGCCATTGACGCGCCATCACCATAGACGTAGCCACCAGCCTCCCCACGCCACCAGAGCTTCTCCATTGCCTTGGCTCGATGCCCTCTTCCTCTCCATCGAGCCACGTGAGCCAGAGCGCATCGCAATGCCGTCCACCCCGTCGTCTTCCACGTTGGGCACCCGAGGATTGCCATCGTCAATTCGTCATCATCAGGCCTTCCCCGAGCCCGTTTAGCACCTCTACAGGCTCACAGTGAGCTCAGTTGCATTTCCCTTCTGCTCCCACTACATTTCCGTGCGCATAGCCCTCGATTCCGTCATGGCCGAACTCGCCGCCGCTGCCTCGTTTTGCCGTCGTGGCCAGAGCTCACGAAGCTTGCTTTCGAGCACGGCCTCGTGCTCCTGGCGCTCCCAGGAGCCGCCGCGCCTCTCCCCGTGCCCCCGCTGCTCGAAATAGAGCAGGCCCGAACTCCTTTGCTGCCGAGCTCAACGCTCCGTCGTTGTAGGCCTCCCCGACGCCTCCCACCTGCCCCATTCGACGTGGCTCGTTGCCGCTGTTCGGATGCACCCCTCCACCGTCCGTTTGGTAGCCGAAGGACCAAATCTGAGCCCCTCTGCCGCGTTCGGTGCTGCTGGAGCATTGCCGTTGGTGTGTTAATGTGGCCGTCATTATCCAACCACTAACCGGCCCCTGTGCCACTGATAGCAGGGTCCCACGAGCTAATTAAACACCGGTTATGATTAAAACGCTAACTAACTAACCTAATGTGTCATTGACATTTGGGGCCTACCCCCTTAATTAACCAAAAGATTAATTTAACTCTGTTAATTAAACTGAGTCTCTGATAGGTGAAACACAACCACTGTTCCAGTGGATAAGGTCCGGTCCTGTCAGCAGTTGACTGTTGACATGGGCGCACTATCAGCCTCTGTTTAAAATACCGGGTACACTTCGCTATGTACCCCTAGCAATTTCATTTAATTGATTTCGAATTAAAAATATTCCAGAAATTCCAGAAAATGTCATATAAAATCATATAAAATAAACCGCAACTCGGATGAAAATAATTAATATACGGAAAATGATCAGAAAAATATAACGAATCCAACTATGTCATTTGCATGCATGACGAACACCTCTAACATGATGAACATGGAACATTTGCATCAGGATCAATAGAGATAATAGTACCTGGAGCTGGGAAAATATTCCCAATTATTTTCCCTCTTCATTTAAATTGCCTAGCAATGCATTAGAGCACCCCAACATCACATTTTGCCATGCCATGCATATTGTTGCATTTGATTACCCGTTGTTCATTATTCCCCCTCCGCATTCCATTCCGGTCGACCCCGAGACTCCAGTAGACCAGGACTACAACTACGTCACCGATGACCAGTTCCCTTCTTCAGAGCTTCCAGGCAAGCAACCCCCCCTTGATCATTCTAATATCGCCCATTCCTTCTCTCTTATTCTTGCACTAGATTTTGCTACTGTTGTTATTTTGGTAGCTCCTATTCTGATGCATAGCCTGCTTTTGTAACTGTTGTTGATACATTACCTGCTATCCTATGATGCTTAGAGTAGCTATGCTAGTGCCACATCAGTGTCCCAACACCCTTGTCTGTTTGCCATGCTATATTATTGGGCTATGATCCCTCTGGACAATCATCACGGATATAACTTGTAATAGTACACATTACTTCAAATGCTAAAGTCGGGTCGGCCCCAAGGGTACTAGCTACTTGTGAGCTGCGTTGGTAATTCCCTGAAGAGGAAGGGAGATGCAGTATAGTAGAGATAAGTATTTCCCTTAGTTATGAAACCAAGGTTATCCATCCAGTAGGAGAATCACGCAACACCTCGTGAACAGCACCTACACACAAAACAACAAATCCTTGCACCCAACGCAAACAAGGGGATGTCAATCCCTTGGCGGTAAGTTGCAAGATTAAATTGTATGTGATAGATAGATAGATTGAAACAAAAATACAAAATAAAATAAATAAAAGAAAATTGCAGCAAGTATTTTTAGGGTTTTAGTAAATGATAAAGATAGACCCGGGGGCCATAGTTTTCACTAGAGGCTTCTCTCAAGAAAATAGCATAGGGTGGGTAGACAAATTACTGTTGGGCAATTGATAGAAAAGCAAATAATCATGATGATATCCAAGGCAATGATCATGTATATAGGCATCACATCCGAGACAAGTATACCAACTCCTGCCTGCATCTACTACTATTACTCCACACATCGACCGCTATCCAGCATGCATCTAGTGTATTAAGTCCATAAAGAACGAAGTAACGCATTATACAAGATGACATGATTTAGACAAAGTAAACTCATGCATGAATAAACCCCATCTTTTAACCCTTAATAGCAATGATACATACGTGTCATGTCCCTTTCTGTCACTGGGATTGAGCACCGCAAGATCGAACCCATTACAAAGCACCTCTTCCCATGGCAAGATAAATCAATCTAGTCGACCAAACCAAATCAATAGATTGGAGAAGAAATACGAAGCTATAATAATCATGCATAAAGGAGATCAGAGAAGACTCAAATAATATTCATGGATAATCTGATCATAAACTCACAATTCTTCGGATCCCAACAAACACACCGCAAAAAGTGATCACATCAGATAGAACTCCAAGAACATCGAGGAGAACATTGTATTGAAGATCAAAAAGAGAGAAGAAGCCATCTAGCTACTAACTATGGACCCGAAGGTCTATGGTAAACTACTCATGCATCATCGAAAGGGCAGCAAGGTTGATGTAGAACCCCTCCGTGATCGATTCCCCCTCCGGCGGAGCGCCGGAAAAGGCCTCCTGATGGGATCTCTCGAGAACAGAAACTTGCGTCAGCGGAAAAAGTATTTCGTGGACTCCTCTGTTGGTTTCCCGATTTATGGGAATTTATAGTGGTGGAATTAGGTCAAACGGAGCTCCGGGGGGCCCACGAGGCTCAAGGGCGTGCCTGCCCCCCCCCCCCCAGGCACGCCCTGGTGGCTCGTGGCCACCTCCTAGGTCTTCTGGCCTTCTCCCGAAGCTTCTCGTGTTCCTCTGGTCCAATAAAAAATCTCCAAAAAGTTTCGTTGCATTTGGACTTCGGTTGGTACTGATTTTTTGGAAAACCAAAAACAGGCAGAAAACAGCAACTGGCACTGGGCACTAAGTTAATAGGTTAGTCCCAAAAAATGATATATAATTGCTGTAAATGCATATAAAAACATTCAAGATTGATACTATAATAGCATGGAACAATCAAAAATTATAGATACGTTGGAGACGTATCAGCATCCCAAGCTTAATTCCTACTCGTCCTCGAGTAGGTAAATGATAAAAACAGAATTTTTGATGTGGAATGCTACCGATCATATTCATCAGATATTCTTTCCTTTTGTAGCATGGACATTGGACTTGAATGATTGAAAGCAATAGTCTATAATTTGACATGAAAATATAAATACTCAAGCATGCTAACAAGCAACCATGTCTTTCAAAATATCAACACAAAAGAAAGTTATCCCCAGCCTATTATGCTCAATCATTGATCCATTCATGAAACACACTCAAAATTAGCTACATCCAATGCACAAGTATGACAATAGTGCTCTCTAGTTGGTGCTTTATAAGAGAAGATGGAGACTCAAATAAAAATAAAAATTGCATAAAAGTAAATAGATAGGCCCTTCGCAGAGGGAAGCAGATGGAAAATACTGGCCACCCCCTGCCGATTCATGAGCGGTACGGGCACACAAAACGGAAAATTATTTTGAAAATTAGAGTTGGCACATGCAAATTTACTTGGAATGGCATGGAAATACCGCATATAGGTAGATATGGTGGACTCATTTGGCACAACTTGGGTTTAAGGAGTTTGGATGCACAAGCAGTATTTCTGCTTAGTACAAATGAAGGCTAGCAAATAGATTGAGAAGCAACCAACCAAAAAATGAAAATGGTCATAAACATACACTACTAGGAGAAAGCCTACTAGTAGCGCTAGAAATACATATAGCAGTAGCGCTGGGTCCAGCGCTACTGCTAACGCACTACAGCTAAGTTGTAGTAGTAGCGCTGGTTAGAGAAGCGCTACTGCTAAGTACAGTTAGCAGTAGCGCTGCACTGACCAGCGCTACTGATAACTATCTGTAGCACTGCAGGATGGCCAGCGCTGCTGATAACCCAGCGCTGCTGCTATATGCTAATCCAGTTCTGCTGCTAGTATTCCTACTTTCACAGATTCATACCCCCCTCTACGTATTTGTGATGTATTTGTACATGCTCTATACAGTAGTTTCATCAGATCACAATAAACATACAATATTCTCATCATATCATACACATAAAGTAGTCTCGTCATACCATCATCATCATCATTCAACACAAATATCAACACATCTCGAAAATAGCGATACACAAAAGTCATGTCATGTCTCAAATAAGTGCAACTGCATGGTCATGGCACACACACAAGTTTCATCATCTCTATCTAAACCATGATGTAGAAGAGAAGAGCGATCATCATGAGCAAGACCTCGACTATGTAGTACTTGAGGCACCGGCGGGTCCGCTCCCTCTCTTGCTTGAGCGTCCACCTCAAGTAAGCATTCTCCCCTTCGGCTCTGGTGTCAAACCCTCTGTGGCTAGCGCCCGAGTACCCGTTCACCTGAGCCTGAGCGTCTGGCCAGTGGCGGTACACTCTTGGAACCTTCCCAACGAATACAACATAGCACTCCTTCGCCATCTCTGATCTATGCACCTGCATCGTCAGTTGATAAATTCATCAATAATATGCAACTTAATGTACTTGAGAAACACGAAGAGACAGAGTTAGCAAAATACAAGCAATCTATATAGTAAACATAAATAACGAAGTTCCAACTACCCAAACTAATTAACTAGAGCGATCTACGCTAGTTCAGGACCACGGTTTAATTACATCACATAGCTTTGCCGTGCATAAATTCAAAGTTTTGCGATAGAAAGACAGTAGTGACACATATATTGTCATCGACAATAAGTCCTCCATGTCGGCGGTCCAATGTTCATAGTCAGGGAGGAAGCACCCGAGCTTCTTGAAAGGCTTCAGGTCCAGCCGCTGAGCGATTAGCAGTGCTCGGACATCATCCCGCGTCATTGCTGGCCCATGGTAGAACAACCCTGCTGGTTCGAGGACCTGCTTCATGATCACTTGGGCAAGTTCACACTGTACGTGATAAAAGTCAGCTCGGATTTGATGATCCGGTGTCCTTCCTATATTTGTGGCCCAGATGACAATCTTGGCATCGTTGGAAGTAGGTGACTTGCGAAGGCGTTGATTATCCCTTCTGTATTCGAGCAGGTGATGCATGAGGTAGAATCCATCAGCCTTACTGTCGTGCGGTTGCTGGATGCAGCAGAACTCGGTCTTATGGCCGAAAGCCAGCCCGTTCTTCCTGTACTTTTTCACCTTGATATATCCACCAGACATGCTGAAGGTTAATAGTGCACTATCGAGAACACTCTTTATGTGCGTGTAATCCTTTTTATTGATGTTCTTCGATGAGTACAAGTACATAGCATGGGAGTATTGTGGGTACAGAACGATGAGGACAGCGCCCCCCCCCCCCCCCCGCTGCGCAAATTAAGTACACCACAAATTAGCCTCCATGCTTGCAAAGGAATGATTAACACTTACAAAAGGATATGCGCGGATGACTTACGTGGGATGATAAGGCAGGAGAATCGCTTCCTTGTCCTTATTAGCGATCATGCAGCCGCCTAGGTACTTGCTCGCATAGTCACGGTGCTCTTTGCAGACTGCCAAGAAGCTCTCGTGCATATGGTACGGGTCCGCGATGCAGATATATTTTATGTTCTCGATCCTGATGAAGTAGTTGAGATACAACGCATCCATGCGGATGAACTGGAAATCCAGCTTCGTCAAGTGGAACATGTCGTCGCTGTTGTCAAATCGCAGGATGAACTTATCCGCGGGCCATCCCTGGACGTACAACTTCCCACCCGGCACCTGAGCCGCGTAAAGCGTGTATCCTGGTTTTTCCGAGATGAGAAGGCTTTTCTCTTTGGCCAGCACATCTTCATGGAGTCTCCTTAGATCATTGTTCTGTATGGCCGCTAGCGCTTTCGCAGGTAGGATCGGGTCGCCGGCGACATGGAAACGCTTCACACCTTCGACAGGTATTCTGTCTACCACCATGGGCTTCAGAGGCGCCGGCTGGCTGCTTGAAGCAGCTCTGGCGCCTTTAGCACTACTAGAAAAAAGGCTATTAGTGGCGCACCTGTTTTCATTATTAGTGGCGTACTATGGGTGCGCCACTATTATCACGCCACTACTAATAAATAATAATGGCGCACCCCTGGTGCGCCACTGTTAATCTATATAAAGTGGCGCACCATCTGGTGCGCCATTACTATGCCCAGAAGTGCGCCACTGATATACCTCGAAGGGGCCATGTGTACTGGGTTACTAATGGCGCACTGTCATATGATGTGCCACTAATGTGTTAATCCATGTGCGCCACTAAAATGCTATATGGTGCGCCACTAATGTGTTAATCCATGTGCGCCACTAAAGTGCTATATGGTGCGCCACTGTTATGAATATTAGGAATTATATTTTTTTTTGCTTTTCTGATATTTGCACAGGTTACAAAATACATTACAACACAGAATATAAACAGCACAACATATAAACAGCAGATTTATCGAATACAATAGAAGATTAGTCTCCGAATACAATTCATCATATTAGTCTCCGAATTCAAAATACCGAACAAAGTTAGAACATTACAAGTCTCGAGACCGCGAGTAGCGAGTTTGTCGTCACATTACAAAGTCGATATCATCTAAACTACCATCACATAGAAGAGAGTTGCGGTCACGATGAGCATCATCGAGATGAAACTGGTCTTCATCCGGTTCCTCCTCCGCTCCCTCCTCTCTCCCGCTAGATAGCGCGCATATCTAGCTTCCGCCTCCACCCTAGTGGCGTACCCTTTGTAACTGTTCCCGCTGAAATGGTAAACCTGTTTCTGACACTCCTCCCAGTCATCGCAGTGCAATACTATGTAAAAATGTGAGTCATTGATCGCATTCTAGTAAAGAGAAAATATTCAGTTACTGGACGCAAAAGTTTCTATTTCTGCACAGAATCAAATCAACAAGCATTCACATCATCCTAATGGTTCTACTGGGCACTTTACTGGAATAAAAGACGATAACACAATTACTACATAGCAATAATCATGTTGACACACAAAAACAGAAAGGAAAAATAAAAGATAACTATTGGGTTGCCTCCCAACAAGCGCTATTGTTTAATGCCCCTATCTAGGCATAATGGAATCTATCAAGTTTTATCATCTTTGTTTAATTCCTTTAGAGCAATGTCATCATAAATTTCACTTAAGAAGTCCCTTTTTTCAGTACCAAATTTTCTAGCGGGTAAGCTCAAATAATTGAAGGGACTATACTTAGTGATTTTAACATTCATAAACTCAAACTCTTGCGGGATTGTATCATCTCCATGAAACCTTCATACATAACAGTAAATTCATCATCTATAGGGAGTCTAGAAGTATATTTAAACCAATCTTTAGTAAATCCATCCTTAGTTCCTCTAACCATCCATTCAAATTTATCATTAGTACTTTCAAGCAAATTCAGAACCAAAACTTTATGAGGGACTCTTTTCCTAGCATTTTCACCAAAAGCATGATAATTTTTAGAGGATGTCTTCTATAGGAGGGCATTCATGCTTTATTTTGTAAAAAGCAAAGATGTCCCTAGCTTCTTGTATTATAAAATCGAATTCATTCATAAGGATAATGGTGGCTAACTTTTTAGCTCTAGGATCATGAATATTAGGAAGCTCAAGAAACAATCTTTGTAAAGCGGGATGGATATGCATAAATTTTCTTTCAAGTTTAACTACAAGCATAACAATAGCATCCACATAACTATTTGTTCTCACAAGGATAGATCCCGCACTTGCGGGTATAACTCCTGTGCAAGTAAACAATTCTTGGATAACACCTTTTCCAATAACATTCCCACTCCCGATTCGAAAGCTTTTGGTTTTCCAAGTTAAAGGAGGTTCATTGCTATGAGGATCTTATCAAGGATTGTTGTTTTAGGTATTTCCTCATGAGTATCGCTAGGACTATCTTCACTAGCACTTTCAACAATAACTTCTTCAAGAGTAGACGTAGTGGCAACACAAGCAGAAATAGCAACACAAGATTTTTTTGGTATTTTGGAATTTTCGGCAAACAAAGAAGAAGGCAAATAAAAAAGGCAAAAGGCAAAAGGCAACTAGACAAGAAAATAAAATAAGCGAAAATAAAGGGTTTGTGTGAAGGCACCTGATTTGGTAGATGATGACTGCCCGGCAAAGGCGCCAGAAATTCTTCTGCTACTCACGATGGAGTTGTGGGATTTCCCCCAAGAGGAACGGTGATGTAGCACAACAGCAGAAAGTATTTCCCTTAGTTAAGAACCAAGGTTTATCGAACAAGTAGAAGTCACTAAGCTAACAACTTTGGCAGTACCTGCACGCAAATAAATAATTTGCATGCACCCAACAAAGGCAAGGGGGTCGTCACTCCCCTTGTTCTTGCTAGCTACAAGATTAAAAGCAATAGTGATAGGGCAAAGCGGAAAGAAAATAAAAAAAAGTAAAAGTGCAATTGTAGGAGTTTTTGTATTGATGGAAATAGACCCCGGGGGCCATAGGTTCACTAGTGGTATCTCTCTCGAAAATAGGCAATGGCATGGTAGACAAATTACTGTTGGGCAATTGACAGAATAGTAGCAATTTATAACTATGATCATTCATGGCATAATCTCACATAGGCATTACATCCGTGAGAAGTAGACCATAATCCAACTTCATCTACAACTATTACTCCACCCCAAGACCGCTATCCAGCATGCATCTCAAAGTATTAAGTTTACAAGAAACAGAGTAACGCAATAAGCAAGATGACATAATATAGACAAAAGAAAACCTAGCAATAAGATTAATTCCATCGTTCTATCCTTAGTAGGAATAATACAATACGTGCCTTTGTCCCTATTGTCATTGGACAAGATCACCGCAAGATAGAACCCACTACTATGCACCACTCCCTCTGAAAAACTACTCATCTATCTTGGCCAGAGAAGAATCATAGATCAGGAATCATACATAGCTATAAAATTATGCAGCAAAGAAACTTCAAGAGATTCAAATAAATTCAATGAACATTCTGATCATAAATCCACAATTCATCAGATCCCAACAAACACACCACAAGAATTACATCAGATGGATCTCTGAAGAGATCATTGTATTGAAGATCAAACGAGAGAGCCATCTAGCTACTACTATGGACCCGTAGGTCCTGAAAGAACTACTCACACATCATCATGGAGGCTGCAAGGTTGATGAAGATGGCCTGTCCAATGATTCCCTCCTCCGGTGGAGTGCCAGAACAGGGCTCCAGATGGAATCACTTCGGAATAGAGGCTTGCGGCGGTGATAAAATTGTTTCAGGTCTCGCTCCAAGGGTTTTAGGATTTATGGGTATTTATGGGCCAGGAATTAGGTCGGTTGGACCTTCGTGGGGCCCACACAGCCAGGGGCACGCCCTATCCCCCTGGGCGCGCTGGGTGGCCGTGTGGGGCCTCGTAGCTCCTCTTGATCTCTCCCGAAGGTTCTAGTGTCTCCTATGTTCCAGAAAAAATCATTAAAAAGTTTCATCGTGTTTGGACTTTTGTAGGTATTGATTTTCTGTAAAACCAAAAACATGCAGAAAACAGGAACTGGCACTGGGCACTGGATTAATAGGTTAGTCCAGAAAAATAATATAAAATGACATAGAAAGCATATAAAAGTGATAATATAATAGCATTTAACAATCAAAAATTATAGATACGTTGGAGACGTATCACATCATAAACACACATCCCCCATTTTTTTCATATTTTCAAACGGGGATTGAGTGGCTGCGGGGAGCGGAAGAGTCTAGGGCAGGTGAGGGGGTTTAACCGCATTGGGAAGTAGAGGGGTCCGGGGCGTGGGGGTGGGGGGAGTGTGCGCGGAGAAACCACATTGGGAAGCGGAGGAGTCTACGCAGCGGGCATGGGGAGGAGGTTTCCTATGCAGTCAGCGCCTTAGTTTCCCCACTTCCCCCACTCCTCCCACAACCGGCGCTTCATTTCTCTCACTTCTCCTCCCGCTTTCTACTCCTCTCTTCTCCCGTCACATATTCTTCTCTCTTTCTCTCTCCCTTCTTCAGAGTAGTTTGTGAGAAAGTTTTTGAGGTCAAAGGATTCTTTCATATTTGATTGATTATATCATTGTGACAACATTTGCTTATTGGTTTTGTTTTTAATATGAAGTAAACATGTCAAGATAGCATGGATCCCAACAAGACCCTCGGAGTGGCAGTGGTAATTCTGTTCATTTCTGTTTGCTTGCTAGTTTGAATATATAGGGGCCGTTAATTTGATTCATAGGAAATGTATAGGAAATTATAGGAGTAGGAAATTCAAGCATATGTAGTATCCGATAGTTCTAATGTTAATCATCTCTTTTGCACATGTCAATCAGGGAAAAAGGCCAAGTGAGACTGATGATGTCAAAGCTGGAAGCAAGCGCGTGAAGGAAGAAGACAAAGTAAATTTATCTTTTTTGTACTTTTCTGTACTACCTTCTGTTCATATATATACATAGAAAAATATTTGATGCTCTTAGATGAATAGTATCAGTGTGAGTATTTTGTTTATATATAGATATTCTGTTCATATGTATAGGTTGTATAGTAAAAATTTGCATGAACAATCTCTAGAAGTTATAAACTTTAGAACTGGATTCATTGCAATTGTTTTGAGATAGGATGTGAGTAATAGATGAATGTGTCGGTAAAAGAGCTTTAGTAAAGCAGTGAAGAGATGTTGTGTAAATCATGTGGAACCAATGCCTTTCTTTCAATAATATACATAAAAATGGGAGCCACGGGTATGAAGTGAATTCTAAGTAAAGGGTGATCATAAATGACTATCACGTAGATTTTGGCCGGGGACACGTAGCGGGCTTTGGCTTCACCAAACTATCGCCCTCGGAGTGCGTTGATTGCGATGTTTATCTATGATGTTGCAATATGCTAGTAATAAATGCTTGAGTTCATATGAATAATGTGAGTTTGACACTTTTTGCACTTCGACCTATCCATATTTGCTAGCCTCTTCGGTATCGTGCATTGCCCACTCTCACCTTGAGACTTGGTGCATCTTTCGCCGATAGATCCAAACCCGGTGGGAGAACTTACTCTTGTTCTCCTATAGATAAACCACCTATCTTCCTCAAAACAGCCACCATACCTATTTATCATGGCATTTCCATAGCTATTTCAAGATATATTGCCATGCAACTTCCATCATCATTCATTACATGACTAGAGATATTTATTGTCATATAGCTTTGCATGATCGTACGATAGCTAGCATGATATTTATATGGTTCATCCGTTTTTTGATATCTTTGCTATGCTAGATCATTGCACTTACTAGTACACTACCAGAGGCATTCAGTAGATGTTGTCTATATCATGTTTATCATTGATTTCTGAATAAAGTAAAGTGTATTGTTTTATGGAGTGTGCCCCTACCTGGTGAGGATTAAAAAAAAGAGCCATGGAGGCCATAAAAAAACCAGGGAGGCCACCAAAAAATGAACAAAAAGAAGAGAGAAAAGAGAGAGGGGGCATCACTACTATCCTTTTTGTATATATAATAAGTGCTTCAAAGTAGCACAAATGCATTTCATATAGTCTTCATGTATTTCATATTTACTAGTGGGTCTTTCATTATAGTTGGATGCACACTCCGCTAGTCCATTGGAGGGCTTTCATACATTCATTGCTCTTGTGCATCCGTTGCATGTTAATTCCTAGTCCTTGCATTAACATCGATTATAAGGCCTCTCCATTGCCTAATGATCAACCGCGTTGATGTAAAACTTTCTTCCACCTTTTGACTTCTCATAAACCCCCATAATCATTCTCTTTTTCCATTTAAGTGCAAAAAATGAGGCTCACGCACAAGTATTGAACGAGTGTGGCGTGGTCGTAATAGAGAGGCTGAGTAATTGACAATCTTGGTCGGCCTCTGGCTTTGTTCATGATAAGGTTTACTTGATACGATGAAGACTTAGTGTACTATGTCCCATGATACACCTGGCATTCTTTCTAAACCTTATGGCATGGTTACCATTCATTGAAGGCATCGATTCATGAAAAATGAGAGTGATTTTATTTGGATATTTTGATGTTACTTGCTTGATATGAACTATAGACAATTTGCTTGAATAACTTTTCTTTTGAGTAAAACTTTTGTGAGACTGAATAAGATAGTCATGTTCATGTTGAGCTAGCATTCACAAACAAAAAATATTTGTTTTATCATCTACCTGCTTGATGACGAACAGGTATTAAGCTTGGGGATGCTGATACATCTCCGACGTATATATAATTTTTGTTATGTTCATTCTACTTTTGGTACAATTTTATATCATTTTTATTTGGACTAACCTATTAATCCAGTGCCAAAGGCTAGTTCCTGTTTTCTATTGTTTTTGGCTTTTTAGGTGAAACAATTTCAGAGCCAAAAAAATCTGAAAAAATTCTAAAATTCCTTCAAGTGAAAAGACTCCACCAGCCAAAAGATGGGAGAAAGGGGAGCTACCAGGTGCCCATGCACCCCCTCCACGTACCCTGGGGGGTCACGTGGTGGACCTGCATAGAAGCTCCTTAATTAGGTCGGTTTGACATCTCCTTCGGTCTCAAGAAAGATCCCAAAATATTGGAAATTCCCTTAAATTTTCAGCCCAATCGGAGTTACGGATCTCCCGTTATTTAAGAAACGGTGATCTGACACATAAAAGTACCGAAAACAGAGAGAAACAGAGAGAAGAGAGATCCAATCTTGGAGGGGCTCTTGCCCTCCGAGAGCCATGAGCACCATGGACTAGAGGGGTAAACCTCTCCCCACCTAGGGAGAGGGCAAGGAAGAAGAAGAAGAAGGAGGGGGGAGGGGGCTCTCTCCTCCTCTCTTCAGATGGCATCGGAGTGCCGCTGAGGGAAACATCATCACCGCCATCGTCTCTATCAACTCCACCGCCTTCATCAACATCTCCATCACCTTCCTCCCTGTTTATACAGTGGTACACTCTCCCGCGAACCTCTGTAGTACCCTACTTGAACATGGCGTTTGATGCTATTAATTATTATCCAATGATTGCTTGCATCTCTCATATGTCTGAGTAGATTCCTTCTGTCCTGTGGTTAATTGAGGACTATGATTGATTTGACTTCCATGTTGATAAGTTGCTGTCCTTCGGTGCCCATCATATGAGCGTGCATGTATGTGGATCACACTTTAGGGTTAGTAGTATGTTGAGGCAACTATGCATAAGGCGGCCGGAGACAGATATTACCGTGCCTGAGTGTAGAAGTTGATATTATATGGGATATAGAGGACCCTTAGATCTTAATGCTATGGTTGGGTTTTACCTTAATAAATTATTAGTATTTGTGGATGCTTTCTAGGGTTTGAATCATAAGTATGTATGATTCCAAGTACGGATAGTATGTTAGCATAGGCCTCTCCCACATATAAACTGTAATGATGATTATCGTCTAGTAACTAATTGCCTAGGGATAATTCCACACCTCCTACCACCGCTACTCCACACTCGCTATCTTTTACTTTCTTGTTCCTTTACTTTATTTCAACTAAGTTTTATTTACAAGTTCTTTACTTTCTTGCAAAGCTATCCTTTTATACCTGCAAAGTACTTCTAGTTTTATTTCCTGTTTCTAGGTAAAGCAATCATTCGGTGTATGTAGGGTTGTATTAGTGGCAGATTGAACCTGAGAGGATATGAATCCTGCCTTTAGCTCCTTTTGGGTTTGACACTCCATACTTACCACCTCCACTTTGGAAAGTGCTACAAGACTCCCTGCACTTGGGCATTATCAAGCTCTTTTCTGTCGCCATTGCCGGGGAGCAATAGCGTAGGGTGAATATTCTTGTGTGCATCTATTGGCTTTATCACTATTTATCTTTTATTTCTGTTCTTTACTCATTTTCTATCTTTAGTTATGGGTAGAAACAGCAAAATACCAAAAATATTAAATGTACCTGCTTCCAAAAAGGTTGAGGAACCTCCTAAAATCCTCCCATCTGATAAGTTTTACATGGATTTTCTTGAATTCGTTCGTGCTTGTGCTGAACACCCAACTAGTATAGTATGGGGAAGAACTTTAGAAGAGCATGAATTTTATGTAAAACACCACTTGTCTCGAAAAGGGAAACTCTTGAGGGGTTTGTTAAATGATTTGGATCGTCATTCTATTGATTTGTGCTGTTTTAGAGGTTTAACTTGTTGCTCTGAAAAATGCTTTGGATCTCAATGCAAGAGTAGTAACAATAATATTGTAGCCTCTTATGTTAAGAAAGAATATGATTTTCATCATGTAGAACAAATTGAAGAATTTGTTATCTTTATAGTAGCTTAGGAAATAGCTGCTAGAGTTCAACAAGTCGAAACTTGCAATCTTGCTGAGCGTATTAGATTTGAGCTTTACTCTATCCTTGATTATTGTTATAAAAATTTCAGTAATGTTTATATCACTAATCATATTGAGGAAGTCTCCGCTGTCTGCAAAGAGGGTAATGTTTTGCAGGAACCTTTGGAAGAAGAAATTATGGTGAGCTCATTAGATGAAAACGATGAGGAAGAGAGTGAAGAACAAAAGGAGGAAGAGCGGATTGATCACCCATGCCCACCTTCTAATGGGACTAACTCTTTAACTCATACATTGTTTAATTACCCTCCATGCTTACCGGATGATGAATACTTTGTTGCTGAATTGTGTGATCCTTTGAGCTCCGTATATGATAAATCTCTTTTTGATGACTTTGATGCTTATGGCCAAGAGGGCCCTCTGAAAGATACTTGTGGATATGAACTTGCTATAGTTTCTTATGTTAAGAATGAAATTGTTAATGTTGCACCCACACTTGATAGTCCTATTATCTTGTTGAAATCTCCAAACTACACTATACCGGAGAAGTTTGCTCGTATTAAGGACTATATTGATGGGTTGCGTTTCTGGTATGCACATGGTGATTTTAATAAAAATAATATGTAAGTGCTTGCTGCACCTACTTGCAATTATTATGAGAGAGGGACTTCTTCTCTCCCTCTCTATGTTTCTAATCCACTAAACTTGCAAGAAACTGCTTCTACTATGCATTGGCCTTTACTTTGTGTTCATGATTTGTTCTCTTATGACATGCCAATGCATGGGAAGAGAGTTAGACTTCATTGTTACATGATCTATGTTACTTTGTGGTCACCGCTAATGTAAGAACCCCTGTATTTAAGCCACAGTGATCCCCTCTAATAATGCCAAGTCATAATATTTTGGAAAGCCTGATAATCATTAGTTTAATATTTCATTTCAAATTCCACCTCAAACTTCAATTCAAATGCAAGTCAAAATGAAAGTTCATCAAACGTGAAAACAAAAATGTTCATGTTGTTGCAAATATTCTCTAACTAATAATGTTAAGGAAAACAACATCACCAAAAATCTTTAACTGATCCTAGCATCAAGAAAACAGGACCAACATAACTAATTATGGCCAGTTAAATTCAAACACAATTCAAATTAGCCCCAAACTTTGTGGACAGCTTCACAATATTACAAAGTATTTATGGGACAAGTTCTATGTGTAACAAAATTCATTTGGATCAAAAACAAAATGCAAAACTGAAGAGGAAAATCAAAACAGAAAACAAAAAGAAGAAAAGACTAAAACCTACTATGCTAGTGGGCTACGATGTGCATAGGAGCAGCCCAGCCCGCTCGAACCGTCATCCCTAACCTCTTGCCGTGCTGGCAGAGCGCGCGCAAACGCCTCACCCAGCCCCCCTCATCGTTGCTCGACAACGAGCCATCTACAAGGCCTCTGGAGCGGATAAGAAGGCCCTTCGCACCCCCCGGCAAACCCTAGCCGCCTTTCTCCCACCCCCTCGCTCGCTCTCACCTCCACAGTGCTCGGCCGAAACGGCCATTGACGCGCCATCACCATAGACGTAGCCACCAGCCTCCCCACGCCACCAGAGCTTCTCCATTGCCTTGGCTCGATGCCCTCTTCCTCTCCATCGAGCCACGTGAGCCAGAGCGCATCGCAATGCCGTCCACCCCGTCGTCTTCCACGTTGGGCACCCGAGGATTGCCATCGTCAATTCGTCATCATCAGGCCTTCCCCGAGCCCGTTTAGCACCTCTACAGGCTCACAGTGAGCTCAGTTGCATTTCCCTTCTGCTCCCACTACATTTCCGTGCGCATAGCCCTCGATTCCGTCATGGCCGAACTCGCCGCCGCTGCCTCGTTTTGCCGTCGTGGCCAGAGCTCACGAAGCTTGCTTTCGAGCACGGCCTCGTGCTCCTGGCGCTCCCAGGAGCCGCCGCGCCTCTCCCCGTGCCCCCGCTGCTCGAAATAGAGCAGGCCCGAACTCCTTTGCTGCCGAGCTCAACGCTCCGTCGTTGTAGGCCTCCCCGACGCCTCCCACCTGCCCCATTCGACGTGGCTCGTTGCCGCTGTTCGGATGCACCCCTCCACCGTCCGTTTGGTAGCCGAAGGACCAAATCTGAGCCCCTCTGCCGCGTTCGGTGCTGCTGGAGCATTGCCGTTGGTGTGTTAATGTGGCCGTCATTATCCAACCACTAACCGGCCCCTGTGCCACTGATAGCAGGGTCCCACGAGCTAATTAAACACC
Organism: Elymus sibiricus; assembly: GCA_039707655.1. NCBI lineage: Eukaryota > Viridiplantae > Streptophyta > Magnoliopsida > Poales > Poaceae > Elymus > Elymus sibiricus. Next base: position 16,488,910 of record CM077672.1, on the reverse strand, counting down.
GGTTATGATTAAAACGCTAACTAACTAACCTAATGTGTCATTGACATTTGGGGCCTACCCCCTTAATTAACCAAAAGATTAATTTAACTCTGTTAATTAAACTGAGTCTCTGATAGGTGAAACACAACCACTGTTCCAGTGGATAAGGTCCGGTCCTGTCAGCAGTTGACTGTTGACATGGGCGCACTATCAGCCTCTGTTTAAAATACCGGGTACACTTCGCTATGTACCCCTAGCAATTTCATTTAATTGATTTCGAATTAAAAATATTCCAGAAATTCCAGAAAATGTCATATAAAATCATATAAAATAAACCGCAACTCGGATGAAAATAATTAATATACGGAAAATGATCAGAAAAATATAACGAATCCAACTATGTCATTTGCATGCATGACGAACACCTCTAACATGATGAACATGGAACATTTGCATCAGGATCAATAGAGATAATAGTACCTGGAGCTGGGAAAATATTCCCAATTATTTTCCCTCTTCATTTAAATTGCCTAGCAATGCATTAGAGCACCCCAACATCACATTTTGCCATGCCATGCATATTGTTGCATTTGATTACCCGTTGTTCATTATTCCCCCTCCGCATTCCATTCCGGTCGACCCCGAGACTCCAGTAGACCAGGACTACAACTACGTCACCGATGACCAGTTCCCTTCTTCAGAGCTTCCAGGCAAGCAACCCCCCCTTGATCATTCTAATATCGCCCATTCCTTCTCTCTTATTCTTGCACTAGATTTTGCTACTGTTGTTATTTTGGTAGCTCCTATTCTGATGCATAGCCTGCTTTTGTAACTGTTGTTGATACATTACCTGCTATCCTATGATGCTTAGAGTAGCTATGCTAGTGCCACATCAGTGTCCCAACACCCTTGTCTGTTTGCCATGCTATATTATTGGGCTATGATCCCTCTGGACAATCATCACGGATATAACTTGTAATAGTACACATTACTTCAAATGCTAAAGTCGGGTCGGCCCCAAGGGTACTAGCTACTTGTGAGCTGCGTTGGTAATTCCCTGAAGAGGAAGGGAGATGCAGTATAGTAGAGATAAGTATTTCCCTTAGTTATGAAACCAAGGTTATCCATCCAGTAGGAGAATCACGCAACACCTCGTGAACAGCACCTACACACAAAACAACAAATCCTTGCACCCAACGCAAACAAGGGGATGTCAATCCCTTGGCGGTAAGTTGCAAGATTAAATTGTATGTGATAGATAGATAGATTGAAACAAAAATACAAAATAAAATAAATAAAAGAAAATTGCAGCAAGTATTTTTAGGGTTTTAGTAAATGATAAAGATAGACCCGGGGGCCATAGTTTTCACTAGAGGCTTCTCTCAAGAAAATAGCATAGGGTGGGTAGACAAATTACTGTTGGGCAATTGATAGAAAAGCAAATAATCATGATGATATCCAAGGCAATGATCATGTATATAGGCATCACATCCGAGACAAGTATACCAACTCCTGCCTGCATCTACTACTATTACTCCACACATCGACCGCTATCCAGCATGCATCTAGTGTATTAAGTCCATAAAGAACGAAGTAACGCATTATACAAGATGACATGATTTAGACAAAGTAAACTCATGCATGAATAAACCCCATCTTTTAACCCTTAATAGCAATGATACATACGTGTCATGTCCCTTTCTGTCACTGGGATTGAGCACCGCAAGATCGAACCCATTACAAAGCACCCTCTTCCCATGGCAAGATAAATCAATCTAGTCGACCAAACCAAATCAATAGATTGGAGAAGAAATACGAAGCTATAATAATCATGCATAAAGGAGATCAGAGAAGACTCAAATAATATTCATGGATAATCTGATCATAAACTCACAATTCTTCGGATCCCAACAAACACACCGCAAAAAGTGATCACATCAGATAGAACTCCAAGAACATCGAGGAGAACATTGTATTGAAGATCAAAAAGAGAGAAGAAGCCATCTAGCTACTAACTATGGACCCGAAGGTCTATGGTAAACTACTCATGCATCATCGAAAGGGCAGCAAGGTTGATGTAGAACCCCTCCGTGATCGATTCCCCCTCCGGCGGAGCGCCGGAAAAGGCCTCCTGATGGGATCTCTCGAGAACAGAAACTTGCGTCAGCGGAAAAAGTATTTCGTGGACTCCTCTGTTGGTTTCCCGATTTATGGGAATTTATAGTGGTGGAATTAGGTCAAACGGAGCTCCGGGGGGCCCACGAGGCTCAAGGGCGTGCCTGCCCCCCCCCCCCCAGGCACGCCCTGGTGGCTCGTGGCCACCTCCTAGGTCTTCTGGCCTTCTCCCGAAGCTTCTCGTGTTCCTCTGGTCCAATAAAAAATCTCCAAAAAGTTTCGTTGCATTTGGACTTCGGTTGGTACTGATTTTTTGGAAAACCAAAAACAGGCAGAAAACAGCAACTGGCACTGGGCACTAAGTTAATAGGTTAGTCCCAAAAAATGATATATAATTGCTGTAAATGCATATAAAAACATTCAAGATTGATACTATAATAGCATGGAACAATCAAAAATTATAGATACGTTGGAGACGTATCAGCATCCCAAGCTTAATTCCTACTCGTCCTCGAGTAGGTAAATGATAAAAACAGAATTTTTGATGTGGAATGCTACCGATCATATTCATCAGATATTCTTTCCTTTTGTAGCATGGACATTGGACTTGAATGATTGAAAGCAATAGTCTATAATTTGACATGAAAATATAAATACTCAAGCATGCTAACAAGCAACCATGTCTTTCAAAATATCAACACAAAAGAAAGTTATCCCCAGCCTATTATGCTCAATCATTGATCCATTCATGAAACACACTCAAAATTAGCTACATCCAATGCACAAGTATGACAATAGTGCTCTCTAGTTGGTGCTTTATAAGAGAAGATGGAGACTCAAATAAAAATAAAAATTGCATAAAAGTAAATAGATAGGCCCTTCGCAGAGGGAAGCAGATGGAAAATACTGGCCACCCCCTGCCGATTCATGAGCGGTACGGGCACACAAAACGGAAAATTATTTTGAAAATTAGAGTTGGCACATGCAAATTTACTTGGAATGGCATGGAAATACCGCATATAGGTAGATATGGTGGACTCATTTGGCACAACTTGGGTTTAAGGAGTTTGGATGCACAAGCAGTATTTCTGCTTAGTACAAATGAAGGCTAGCAAATAGATTGAGAAGCAACCAACCAAAAAATGAAAATGGTCATAAACATACACTACTAGGAGAAAGCCTACTAGTAGCGCTAGAAATACATATAGCAGTAGCGCTGGGTCCAGCGCTACTGCTAACGCACTACAGCTAAGTTGTAGTAGTAGCGCTGGTTAGAGAAGCGCTACTGCTAAGTACAGTTAGCAGTAGCGCTGCACTGACCAGCGCTACTGATAACTATCTGTAGCACTGCAGGATGGCCAGCGCTGCTGATAACCCAGCGCTGCTGCTATATGCTAATCCAGTTCTGCTGCTAGTATTCCTACTTTCACAGATTCATACCCCCCTCTACGTATTTGTGATGTATTTGTACATGCTCTATACAGTAGTTTCATCAGATCACAATAAACATACAATATTCTCATCATATCATACACATAAAGTAGTCTCGTCATACCATCATCATCATCATTCAACACAAATATCAACACATCTCGAAAATAGCGATACACAAAAGTCATGTCATGTCTCAAATAAGTGCAACTGCATGGTCATGGCACACACACAAGTTTCATCATCTCTATCTAAACCATGATGTAGAAGAGAAGAGCGATCATCATGAGCAAGACCTCGACTATGTAGTACTTGAGGCACCGGCGGGTCCGCTCCCTCTCTTGCTTGAGCGTCCACCTCAAGTAAGCATTCTCCCCTTCGGCTCTGGTGTCAAACCCTCTGTGGCTAGCGCCCGAGTACCCGTTCACCTGAGCCTGAGCGTCTGGCCAGTGGCGGTACACTCTTGGAACCTTCCCAACGAATACAACATAGCACTCCTTCGCCATCTCTGATCTATGCACCTGCATCGTCAGTTGATAAATTCATCAATAATATGCAACTTAATGTACTTGAGAAACACGAAGAGACAGAGTTAGCAAAATACAAGCAATCTATATAGTAAACATAAATAACGAAGTTCCAACTACCCAAACTAATTAACTAGAGCGATCTACGCTAGTTCAGGACCACGGTTTAATTACATCACATAGCTTTGCCGTGCATAAATTCAAAGTTTTGCGATAGAAAGACAGTAGTGACACATATATTGTCATCGACAATAAGTCCTCCATGTCGGCGGTCCAATGTTCATAGTCAGGGAGGAAGCACCCGAGCTTCTTGAAAGGCTTCAGGTCCAGCCGCTGAGCGATTAGCAGTGCTCGGACATCATCCCGCGTCATTGCTGGCCCATGGTAGAACAACCCTGCTGGTTCGAGGACCTGCTTCATGATCACTTGGGCAAGTTCACACTGTACGTGATAAAAGTCAGCTCGGATTTGATGATCCGGTGTCCTTCCTATATTTGTGGCCCAGATGACAATCTTGGCATCGTTGGAAGTAGGTGACTTGCGAAGGCGTTGATTATCCCTTCTGTATTCGAGCAGGTGATGCATGAGGTAGAATCCATCAGCCTTACTGTCGTGCGGTTGCTGGATGCAGCAGAACTCGGTCTTATGGCCGAAAGCCAGCCCGTTCTTCCTGTACTTTTTCACCTTGATATATCCACCAGACATGCTGAAGGTTAATAGTGCACTATCGAGAACACTCTTTATGTGCGTGTAATCCTTTTTATTGATGTTCTTCGATGAGTACAAGTACATAGCATGGGAGTATTGTGGGTACAGAACGATGAGGACAGCGCCCCCCCCCCCCCCCCCGCTGCGCAAATTAAGTACACCACAAATTAGCCTCCATGCTTGCAAAGGAATGATTAACACTTACAAAAGGATATGCGCGGATGACTTACGTGGGATGATAAGGCAGGAGAATCGCTTCCTTGTCCTTATTAGCGATCATGCAGCCGCCTAGGTACTTGCTCGCATAGTCACGGTGCTCTTTGCAGACTGCCAAGAAGCTCTCGTGCATATGGTACGGGTCCGCGATGCAGATATATTTTATGTTCTCGATCCTGATGAAGTAGTTGAGATACAACGCATCCATGCGGATGAACTGGAAATCCAGCTTCGTCAAGTGGAACATGTCGTCGCTGTTGTCAAATCGCAGGATGAACTTATCCGCGGGCCATCCCTGGACGTACAACTTCCCACCCGGCACCTGAGCCGCGTAAAGCGTGTATCCTGGTTTTTCCGAGATGAGAAGGCTTTTCTCTTTGGCCAGCACATCTTCATGGAGTCTCCTTAGATCATTGTTCTGTATGGCCGCTAGCGCTTTCGCAGGTAGGATCGGGTCGCCGGCGACATGGAAACGCTTCACACCTTCGACAGGTATTCTGTCTACCACCATGGGCTTCAGAGGCGCCGGCTGGCTGCTTGAAGCAGCTCTGGCGCCTTTAGCACTACTAGAAAAAAGGCTATTAGTGGCGCACCTGTTTTCATTATTAGTGGCGTACTATGGGTGCGCCACTATTATCACGCCACTACTAATAAATAATAATGGCGCACCCCTGGTGCGCCACTGTTAATCTATATAAAGTGGCGCACCATCTGGTGCGCCATTACTATGCCCAGAAGTGCGCCACTGATATACCTCGAAGGGGCCATGTGTACTGGGTTACTAATGGCGCACTGTCATATGATGTGCCACTAATGTGTTAATCCATGTGCGCCACTAAAATGCTATATGGTGCGCCACTAATGTGTTAATCCATGTGCGCCACTAAAGTGCTATATGGTGCGCCACTGTTATGAATATTAGGAATTATATTTTTTTTTGCTTTTCTGATATTTGCACAGGTTACAAAATACATTACAACACAGAATATAAACAGCACAACATATAAACAGCAGATTTATCGAATACAATAGAAGATTAGTCTCCGAATACAATTCATCATATTAGTCTCCGAATTCAAAATACCGAACAAAGTTAGAACATTACAAGTCTCGAGACCGCGAGTAGCGAGTTTGTCGTCACATTACAAAGTCGATATCATCTAAACTACCATCACATAGAAGAGAGTTGCGGTCACGATGAGCATCATCGAGATGAAACTGGTCTTCATCCGGTTCCTCCTCCGCTCCCTCCTCTCTCCCGCTAGATAGCGCGCATATCTAGCTTCCGCCTCCACCCTAGTGGCGTACCCTTTGTAACTGTTCCCGCTGAAATGGTAAACCTGTTTCTGACACTCCTCCCAGTCATCGCAGTGCAATACTATGTAAAAATGTGAGTCATTGATCGCATTCTAGTAAAGAGAAAATATTCAGTTACTGGACGCAAAAGTTTCTATTTCTGCACAGAATCAAATCAACAAGCATTCACATCATCCTAATGGTTCTACTGGGCACTTTACTGGAATAAAAGACGATAACACAATTACTACATAGCAATAATCATGTTGACACACAAAAACAGAAAGGAAAAATAAAAGATAACTATTGGGTTGCCTCCCAACAAGCGCTATTGTTTAATGCCCCTATCTAGGCATAATGGAATCTATCAAGTTTTATCATCTTTGTTTAATTCCTTTAGAGCAATGTCATCATAAATTTCACTTAAGAAGTCCCTTTTTTCAGTACCAAATTTTCTAGCGGGTAAGCTCAAATAATTGAAGGGACTATACTTAGTGATTTTAACATTCATAAACTCAAACTCTTGCGGGATTGTATCATCTCCATGAAACCTTCATACATAACAGTAAATTCATCATCTATAGGGAGTCTAGAAGTATATTTAAACCAATCTTTAGTAAATCCATCCTTAGTTCCTCTAACCATCCATTCAAATTTATCATTAGTACTTTCAAGCAAATTCAGAACCAAAACTTTATGAGGGACTCTTTTCCTAGCATTTTCACCAAAAGCATGATAATTTTTAGAGGATGTCTTCTATAGGAGGGCATTCATGCTTTATTTTGTAAAAAGCAAAGATGTCCCTAGCTTCTTGTATTATAAAATCGAATTCATTCATAAGGATAATGGTGGCTAACTTTTTAGCTCTAGGATCATGAATATTAGGAAGCTCAAGAAACAATCTTTGTAAAGCGGGATGGATATGCATAAATTTTCTTTCAAGTTTAACTACAAGCATAACAATAGCATCCACATAACTATTTGTTCTCACAAGGATAGATCCCGCACTTGCGGGTATAACTCCTGTGCAAGTAAACAATTCTTGGATAACACCTTTTCCAATAACATTCCCACTCCCGATTCGAAAGCTTTTGGTTTTCCAAGTTAAAGGAGGTTCATTGCTATGAGGATCTTATCAAGGATTGTTGTTTTAGGTATTTCCTCATGAGTATCGCTAGGACTATCTTCACTAGCACTTTCAACAATAACTTCTTCAAGAGTAGACGTAGTGGCAACACAAGCAGAAATAGCAACACAAGATTTTTTTGGTATTTTGGAATTTTCGGCAAACAAAGAAGAAGGCAAATAAAAAAGGCAAAAGGCAAAAGGCAACTAGACAAGAAAATAAAATAAGCGAAAATAAAGGGTTTGTGTGAAGGCACCTGATTTGGTAGATGATGACTGCCCGGCAAAGGCGCCAGAAATTCTTCTGCTACTCACGATGGAGTTGTGGGATTTCCCCCAAGAGGAACGGTGATGTAGCACAACAGCAGAAAGTATTTCCCTTAGTTAAGAACCAAGGTTTATCGAACAAGTAGAAGTCACTAAGCTAACAACTTTGGCAGTACCTGCACGCAAATAAATAATTTGCATGCACCCAACAAAGGCAAGGGGGTCGTCACTCCCCTTGTTCTTGCTAGCTACAAGATTAAAAGCAATAGTGATAGGGCAAAGCGGAAAGAAAATAAAAAAAAGTAAAAGTGCAATTGTAGGAGTTTTTGTATTGATGGAAATAGACCCCGGGGGCCATAGGTTCACTAGTGGTATCTCTCTCGAAAATAGGCAATGGCATGGTAGACAAATTACTGTTGGGCAATTGACAGAATAGTAGCAATTTATAACTATGATCATTCATGGCATAATCTCACATAGGCATTACATCCGTGAGAAGTAGACCATAATCCAACTTCATCTACAACTATTACTCCACCCCAAGACCGCTATCCAGCATGCATCTCAAAGTATTAAGTTTACAAGAAACAGAGTAACGCAATAAGCAAGATGACATAATATAGACAAAAGAAAACCTAGCAATAAGATTAATTCCATCGTTCTATCCTTAGTAGGAATAATACAATACGTGCCTTTGTCCCTATTGTCATTGGACAAGATCACCGCAAGATAGAACCCACTACTATGCACCACTCCCTCTGAAAAACTACTCATCTATCTTGGCCAGAGAAGAATCATAGATCAGGAATCATACATAGCTATAAAATTATGCAGCAAAGAAACTTCAAGAGATTCAAATAAATTCAATGAACATTCTGATCATAAATCCACAATTCATCAGATCCCAACAAACACACCACAAGAATTACATCAGATGGATCTCTGAAGAGATCATTGTATTGAAGATCAAACGAGAGAGCCATCTAGCTACTACTATGGACCCGTAGGTCCTGAAAGAACTACTCACACATCATCATGGAGGCTGCAAGGTTGATGAAGATGGCCTGTCCAATGATTCCCTCCTCCGGTGGAGTGCCAGAACAGGGCTCCAGATGGAATCACTTCGGAATAGAGGCTTGCGGCGGTGATAAAATTGTTTCAGGTCTCGCTCCAAGGGTTTTAGGATTTATGGGTATTTATGGGCCAGGAATTAGGTCGGTTGGACCTTCGTGGGGCCCACACAGCCAGGGGCACGCCCTATCCCCCTGGGCGCGCTGGGTGGCCGTGTGGGGCCTCGTAGCTCCTCTTGATCTCTCCCGAAGGTTCTAGTGTCTCCTATGTTCCAGAAAAAATCATTAAAAAGTTTCATCGTGTTTGGACTTTTGTAGGTATTGATTTTCTGTAAAACCAAAAACATGCAGAAAACAGGAACTGGCACTGGGCACTGGATTAATAGGTTAGTCCAGAAAAATAATATAAAATGACATAGAAAGCATATAAAAGTGATAATATAATAGCATTTAACAATCAAAAATTATAGATACGTTGGAGACGTATCACATCATAAACACACATCCCCCATTTTTTTCATATTTTCAAACGGGGATTGAGTGGCTGCGGGGAGCGGAAGAGTCTAGGGCAGGTGAGGGGGTTTAACCGCATTGGGAAGTAGAGGGGTCCGGGGCGTGGGGGTGGGGGGAGTGTGCGCGGAGAAACCACATTGGGAAGCGGAGGAGTCTACGCAGCGGGCATGGGGAGGAGGTTTCCTATGCAGTCAGCGCCTTAGTTTCCCCACTTCCCCCACTCCTCCCACAACCGGCGCTTCATTTCTCTCACTTCTCCTCCCGCTTTCTACTCCTCTCTTCTCCCGTCACATATTCTTCTCTCTTTCTCTCTCCCTTCTTCAGAGTAGTTTGTGAGAAAGTTTTTGAGGTCAAAGGATTCTTTCATATTTGATTGATTATATCATTGTGACAACATTTGCTTATTGGTTTTGTTTTTAATATGAAGTAAACATGTCAAGATAGCATGGATCCCAACAAGACCCTCGGAGTGGCAGTGGTAATTCTGTTCATTTCTGTTTGCTTGCTAGTTTGAATATATAGGGGCCGTTAATTTGATTCATAGGAAATGTATAGGAAATTATAGGAGTAGGAAATTCAAGCATATGTAGTATCCGATAGTTCTAATGTTAATCATCTCTTTTGCACATGTCAATCAGGGAAAAAGGCCAAGTGAGACTGATGATGTCAAAGCTGGAAGCAAGCGCGTGAAGGAAGAAGACAAAGTAAATTTATCTTTTTTGTACTTTTCTGTACTACCTTCTGTTCATATATATACATAGAAAAATATTTGATGCTCTTAGATGAATAGTATCAGTGTGAGTATTTTGTTTATATATAGATATTCTGTTCATATGTATAGGTTGTATAGTAAAAATTTGCATGAACAATCTCTAGAAGTTATAAACTTTAGAACTGGATTCATTGCAATTGTTTTGAGATAGGATGTGAGTAATAGATGAATGTGTCGGTAAAAGAGCTTTAGTAAAGCAGTGAAGAGATGTTGTGTAAATCATGTGGAACCAATGCCTTTCTTTCAATAATATACATAAAAATGGGAGCCACGGGTATGAAGTGAATTCTAAGTAAAGGGTGATCATAAATGACTATCACGTAGATTTTGGCCGGGGACACGTAGCGGGCTTTGGCTTCACCAAACTATCGCCCTCGGAGTGCGTTGATTGCGATGTTTATCTATGATGTTGCAATATGCTAGTAATAAATGCTTGAGTTCATATGAATAATGTGAGTTTGACACTTTTTGCACTTCGACCTATCCATATTTGCTAGCCTCTTCGGTATCGTGCATTGCCCACTCTCACCTTGAGACTTGGTGCATCTTTCGCCGATAGATCCAAACCCGGTGGGAGAACTTACTCTTGTTCTCCTATAGATAAACCACCTATCTTCCTCAAAACAGCCACCATACCTATTTATCATGGCATTTCCATAGCTATTTCAAGATATATTGCCATGCAACTTCCATCATCATTCATTACATGACTAGAGATATTTATTGTCATATAGCTTTGCATGATCGTACGATAGCTAGCATGATATTTATATGGTTCATCCGTTTTTTGATATCTTTGCTATGCTAGATCATTGCACTTACTAGTACACTACCAGAGGCATTCAGTAGATGTTGTCTATATCATGTTTATCATTGATTTCTGAATAAAGTAAAGTGTATTGTTTTATGGAGTGTGCCCCTACCTGGTGAGGATTAAAAAAAAGAGCCATGGAGGCCATAAAAAAACCAGGGAGGCCACCAAAAAATGAACAAAAAGAAGAGAGAAAAGAGAGAGGGGGCATCACTACTATCCTTTTTGTATATATAATAAGTGCTTCAAAGTAGCACAAATGCATTTCATATAGTCTTCATGTATTTCATATTTACTAGTGGGTCTTTCATTATAGTTGGATGCACACTCCGCTAGTCCATTGGAGGGCTTTCATACATTCATTGCTCTTGTGCATCCGTTGCATGTTAATTCCTAGTCCTTGCATTAACATCGATTATAAGGCCTCTCCATTGCCTAATGATCAACCGCGTTGATGTAAAACTTTCTTCCACCTTTTGACTTCTCATAAACCCCCATAATCATTCTCTTTTTCCATTTAAGTGCAAAAAATGAGGCTCACGCACAAGTATTGAACGAGTGTGGCGTGGTCGTAATAGAGAGGCTGAGTAATTGACAATCTTGGTCGGCCTCTGGCTTTGTTCATGATAAGGTTTACTTGATACGATGAAGACTTAGTGTACTATGTCCCATGATACACCTGGCATTCTTTCTAAACCTTATGGCATGGTTACCATTCATTGAAGGCATCGATTCATGAAAAATGAGAGTGATTTTATTTGGATATTTTGATGTTACTTGCTTGATATGAACTATAGACAATTTGCTTGAATAACTTTTCTTTTGAGTAAAACTTTTGTGAGACTGAATAAGATAGTCATGTTCATGTTGAGCTAGCATTCACAAACAAAAAATATTTGTTTTATCATCTACCTGCTTGATGACGAACAGGTATTAAGCTTGGGGATGCTGATACATCTCCGACGTATATATAATTTTTGTTATGTTCATTCTACTTTTGGTACAATTTTATATCATTTTTATTTGGACTAACCTATTAATCCAGTGCCAAAGGCTAGTTCCTGTTTTCTATTGTTTTTGGCTTTTTAGGTGAAACAATTTCAGAGCCAAAAAAATCTGAAAAAATTCTAAAATTCCTTCAAGTGAAAAGACTCCACCAGCCAAAAGATGGGAGAAAGGGGAGCTACCAGGTGCCCATGCACCCCCTCCACGTACCCTGGGGGGTCACGTGGTGGACCTGCATAGAAGCTCCTTAATTAGGTCGGTTTGACATCTCCTTCGGTCTCAAGAAAGATCCCAAAATATTGGAAATTCCCTTAAATTTTCAGCCCAATCGGAGTTACGGATCTCCCGTTATTTAAGAAACGGTGATCTGACACATAAAAGTACCGAAAACAGAGAGAAACAGAGAGAAGAGAGATCCAATCTTGGAGGGGCTCTTGCCCTCCGAGAGCCATGAGCACCATGGACTAGAGGGGTAAACCTCTCCCCACCTAGGGAGAGGGCAAGGAAGAAGAAGAAGAAGGAGGGGGGAGGGGGCTCTCTCCTCCTCTCTTCAGATGGCATCGGAGTGCCGCTGAGGGAAACATCATCACCGCCATCGTCTCTATCAACTCCACCGCCTTCATCAACATCTCCATCACCTTCCTCCCTGTTTATACAGTGGTACACTCTCCCGCGAACCTCTGTAGTACCCTACTTGAACATGGCGTTTGATGCTATTAATTATTATCCAATGATTGCTTGCATCTCTCATATGTCTGAGTAGATTCCTTCTGTCCTGTGGTTAATTGAGGACTATGATTGATTTGACTTCCATGTTGATAAGTTGCTGTCCTTCGGTGCCCATCATATGAGCGTGCATGTATGTGGATCACACTTTAGGGTTAGTAGTATGTTGAGGCAACTATGCATAAGGCGGCCGGAGACAGATATTACCGTGCCTGAGTGTAGAAGTTGATATTATATGGGATATAGAGGACCCTTAGATCTTAATGCTATGGTTGGGTTTTACCTTAATAAATTATTAGTATTTGTGGATGCTTTCTAGGGTTTGAATCATAAGTATGTATGATTCCAAGTACGGATAGTATGTTAGCATAGGCCTCTCCCACATATAAACTGTAATGATGATTATCGTCTAGTAACTAATTGCCTAGGGATAATTCCACACCTCCTACCACCGCTACTCCACACTCGCTATCTTTTACTTTCTTGTTCCTTTACTTTATTTCAACTAAGTTTTATTTACAAGTTCTTTACTTTCTTGCAAAGCTATCCTTTTATACCTGCAAAGTACTTCTAGTTTTATTTCCTGTTTCTAGGTAAAGCAATCATTCGGTGTATGTAGGGTTGTATTAGTGGCAGATTGAACCTGAGAGGATATGAATCCTGCCTTTAGCTCCTTTTGGGTTTGACACTCCATACTTACCACCTCCACTTTGGAAAGTGCTACAAGACTCCCTGCACTTGGGCATTATCAAGCTCTTTTCTGTCGCCATTGCCGGGGAGCAATAGCGTAGGGTGAATATTCTTGTGTGCATCTATTGGCTTTATCACTATTTATCTTTTATTTCTGTTCTTTACTCATTTTCTATCTTTAGTTATGGGTAGAAACAGCAAAATACCAAAAATATTAAATGTACCTGCTTCCAAAAAGGTTGAGGAACCTCCTAAAATCCTCCCATCTGATAAGTTTTACATGGATTTTCTTGAATTCGTTCGTGCTTGTGCTGAACACCCAACTAGTATAGTATGGGGAAGAACTTTAGAAGAGCATGAATTTTATGTAAAACACCACTTGTCTCGAAAAGGGAAACTCTTGAGGGGTTTGTTAAATGATTTGGATCGTCATTCTATTGATTTGTGCTGTTTTAGAGGTTTAACTTGTTGCTCTGAAAAATGCTTTGGATCTCAATGCAAGAGTAGTAACAATAATATTGTAGCCTCTTATGTTAAGAAAGAATATGATTTTCATCATGTAGAACAAATTGAAGAATTTGTTATCTTTATAGTAGCTTAGGAAATAGCTGCTAGAGTTCAACAAGTCGAAACTTGCAATCTTGCTGAGCGTATTAGATTTGAGCTTTACTCTATCCTTGATTATTGTTATAAAAATTTCAGTAATGTTTATATCACTAATCATATTGAGGAAGTCTCCGCTGTCTGCAAAGAGGGTAATGTTTTGCAGGAACCTTTGGAAGAAGAAATTATGGTGAGCTCATTAGATGAAAACGATGAGGAAGAGAGTGAAGAACAAAAGGAGGAAGAGCGGATTGATCACCCATGCCCACCTTCTAATGGGACTAACTCTTTAACTCATACATTGTTTAATTACCCTCCATGCTTACCGGATGATGAATACTTTGTTGCTGAATTGTGTGATCCTTTGAGCTCCGTATATGATAAATCTCTTTTTGATGACTTTGATGCTTATGGCCAAGAGGGCCCTCTGAAAGATACTTGTGGATATGAACTTGCTATAGTTTCTTATGTTAAGAATGAAATTGTTAATGTTGCACCCACACTTGATAGTCCTATTATCTTGTTGAAATCTCCAAACTACACTATACCGGAGAAGTTTGCTCGTATTAAGGACTATATTGATGGGTTGCGTTTCTGGTATGCACATGGTGATTTTAATAAAAATAATATGTAAGTGCTTGCTGCACCTACTTGCAATTATTATGAGAGAGGGACTTCTTCTCTCCCTCTCTATGTTTCTAATCCACTAAACTTGCAAGAAACTGCTTCTACTATGCATTGGCCTTTACTTTGTGTTCATGATTTGTTCTCTTATGACATGCCAATGCATGGGAAGAGAGTTAGACTTCATTGTTACATGATCTATGTTACTTTGTGGTCACCGCTAATGTAAGAACCCCTGTATTTAAGCCACAGTGATCCCCTCTAATAATGCCAAGTCATAATATTTTGGAAAGCCTGATAATCATTAGTTTAATATTTCATTTCAAATTCCACCTCAAACTTCAATTCAAATGCAAGTCAAAATGAAAGTTCATCAAACGTGAAAACAAAAATGTTCATGTTGTTGCAAATATTCTCTAACTAATAATGTTAAGGAAAACAACATCACCAAAAATCTTTAACTGATCCTAGCATCAAGAAAACAGGACCAACATAACTAATTATGGCCAGTTAAATTCAAACACAATTCAAATTAGCCCCAAACTTTGTGGACAGCTTCACAATATTACAAAGTATTTATGGGACAAGTTCTATGTGTAACAAAATTCATTTGGATCAAAAACAAAATGCAAAACTGAAGAGGAAAATCAAAACAGAAAACAAAAAGAAGAAAAGACTAAAACCTACTATGCTAGTGGGCTACGATGTGCATAGGAGCAGCCCAGCCCGCTCGAACCGTCATCCCTAACCTCTTGCCGTGCTGGCAGAGCGCGCGCAAACGCCTCACCCAGCCCCCCTCATCGTTGCTCGACAACGAGCCATCTACAAGGCCTCTGGAGCGGATAAGAAGGCCCTTCGCACCCCCCGGCAAACCCTAGCCGCCTTTCTCCCACCCCCTCGCTCGCTCTCACCTCCACAGTGCTCGGCCGAAACGGCCATTGACGCGCCATCACCATAGACGTAGCCACCAGCCTCCCCACGCCACCAGAGCTTCTCCATTGCCTTGGCTCGATGCCCTCTTCCTCTCCATCGAGCCACGTGAGCCAGAGCGCATCGCAATGCCGTCCACCCCGTCGTCTTCCACGTTGGGCACCCGAGGATTGCCATCGTCAATTCGTCATCATCAGGCCTTCCCCGAGCCCGTTTAGCACCTCTACAGGCTCACAGTGAGCTCAGTTGCATTTCCCTTCTGCTCCCACTACATTTCCGTGCGCATAGCCCTCGATTCCGTCATGGCCGAACTCGCCGCCGCTGCCTCGTTTTGCCGTCGTGGCCAGAGCTCACGAAGCTTGCTTTCGAGCACGGCCTCGTGCTCCTGGCGCTCCCAGGAGCCGCCGCGCCTCTCCCCGTGCCCACGCTGCTCGAAATAGGGCAGGCCCGAACTCCTTTGCTGCCGAGCTCAACGCTCCGTCGTTGTAGGCCTCCCCGACGCCTCCCACCTGCCCCATTCGACGTGGCTCGTTGCCGCCGTTCGGATGCACCCCTCCACCATCCGTTTGGTAGCCGAAGGACCAAATCTGAGCCCCTCTGCCGCGTTCGGTGCTGCTGGAGCATTGCCGTTGGTGTGTTAATGTGGCCGTCATTATCCAACCACTAACCGGCCCCTGTGCCACTGACAGCAGGGTCCCACGAGCTAATTAAACACCGGTTATGATTAAAACGCTAACTAACTAACCTAATGTGTCATTGACATTTGGGGCCTACCCCCTTAATTAACCAAAAGATTAATTTAACTCTGTTAATTAAACTGAGTCTCTGATAGGTGAAACACAACCACTGTTCCAGTGGATAAGGTCCGGTCCTGTCAGCAGTTGACTGTTGACATGGGCGCACTATCAGCCTCTGTTTAAAATACCGGGTACACTTCTCTATGTACCCCTAGCAATTTCATTTAATTGATTTCG
Source organism: Elymus sibiricus (assembly GCA_039707655.1). Classification (NCBI taxonomy): domain Eukaryota; kingdom Viridiplantae; phylum Streptophyta; class Magnoliopsida; order Poales; family Poaceae; genus Elymus; species Elymus sibiricus. The sequence goes on along the minus strand of CM077672.1, from coordinate 16,472,528 downwards.
AATTAAAAATATTCCAGAAATTCCAGAAAATGTCATATAAAATCATATAAAATAAACCGCAACTCGGATGAAAATAATTAATATACGGAAAATGATCAGAAAAATATAACGAATCCAACTATGTCATTTGCATGCATGACGAACACCTCTAACATGATGAACATGGAACATTTGCATCAGGATCAATAGAGATAATAGTACCTGGAGCTGGGAAAATATTCCCAATTATTTTCCCTCTTCATTTAAATTGCCTAGCAATGCATTAGAGCACCCCAACATCACATTTTGCCATGCCATGCATATTGTTGCATTTGATTACCCGTTGTTCATTATTCCCCCTCCGCATTCCATTCCGGTCGACCCCGAGACTCCAGTAGACCAGGACTACAACTACGTCACCGATGACCAGTTCCCTTCTTCAGAGCTTCCAGGCAAGCAACCCCCCCTTGATCATTCTAATATCGCCCATTCCTTCTCTCTTATTCTTGCACTAGATTTTGCTACTGTTGTTATTTCGGTAGCTCCTATTCTGATGCATAGCCTGCTTTTGTAACTGTTGTTGATACATTACCTGCTATCCTATGATGCTTAGAGTAGCTATGCTAGTGCCACATCAGTGGCCCAACACCCTTGTCTGTTTGCCATGCTATATTATTGGGCTATGATCCCTCTGGACAATCATCACGGATATAACTTGTAATAGTACACATTACTTCAAATGCTAAAGTCGGGTCGGCCCCAAGGGTACTAGCTACTTGTGAGCTGCGTTGGTAATTCCCTGAAGAGGAAGGGAGATGCAGTACAGTAGAGATAAGTATTTCCCTTAGTTATGAAACCAAGGTTATCCATCCAGTAGGAGAATCACGCAACACCTCGTGAACAGCACCTACACACAAAACAACAAATCCTTGCACCCAACGCAAACAAGGGGATGTCAATCCCTTGGCGGTAAGTTGCAAGATTAAATTGTATGTGATAGATAGATAGATTGAAACAAAAATACAAAATAAAATAAATAAAAGAAAATTGCAGCAAGTATTTTTAGGGTTTTAGTAAATGATAAAGATAGACCCGGGGGCCATAGTTTTCACTAGAGGCTTCTCTCAAGAAAATAGCATAGGGTGGGTAGACAAATTACTGTTGGGCAATTGATAGAAAAGCAAATAATCATGATGATATCCAAGGCAATGATCATGTATATAGGCATCACATCCGAGACAAGTATACCAACTCCTGCCTGCATCTACTACTATTACTCCACACATCGACCGCTATCCAGCATGCATCTAGTGTATTAAGTCCATAAAGAACGAAGTAACGCATTATACAAGATGACATGATTTAGACAAAGTAAACTCATGCATGAATAAACCCCATCTTTTAACCCTTAATAGCAATGATACATACGTGTCATGTCCCTTTCTGTCACTGGGATTGAGCACCGCAAGATCGAACCCATTACAAAGCACCTCTTCCCATGGCAAGATAAATCAATCTAGTCGACCAAACCAAATCAATAGATTGGAGAAGAAATACGAAGCTATAATAATCATGCATAAAGGAGATCAGAGAAGACTCAAATAATATTCATGGATAATCTGATCATAAACTCACAATTCTTCGGATCCCAACAAACACACCGCAAAAAGTGATCACATCAGATAGAACTCCAAGAACATCGAGGAGAACATTGTATTGAAGATCAAAAAGAGAGAAGAAGCCATCTAGCTACTAACTATGGACCCGAAGGTCTATGGTAAACTACTCATGCATCATCGAAAGGGCAGCAAGGTTGATGTAGAACCCCTCCGTGATCGATTCCCCCTCCGGCGGAGCGCCGGAAAAGGCCTCCTGATGGGATCTCTCGAGAACAGAAACTTGCGTCAGCGGAAAAAGTATTTCGTGGACTCCTCTGTTGGTTTCCCGATTTATGGGAATTTATAGTGGTGGAATTAGGTCAAACGGAGCTCCGGGGGGCCCACGAGGCTCAAGGGCGTGCCTGCCCCCCCCCCAGGAACGCCCTGGTGGCTCGTGGCCACCTCCTAGGTCTTCTGGCCTTCTCCCGAAGCTTCTCGTGTTCCTCTGGTCCAATAAAAAATCTCCAAAAAGTTTCCTTGCATTTGGACTTCGGTTGGTACTGATTTTTTGGAAAACCAAAAACAGGCAGAAAACAGCAACTGGCACTGGGCACTAAGTTAATAGGTTAGTCCCAAAAAATGATATATAATTGCTGTAAATGCATATAAAAACATTCAAGATTGATACTATAATAGCATGGAACAATCAAAAATTATAGATACGTTGGAGACGTATCAGCATCCCAAGCTTAATTCCTACTCGTCCTCGAGTAGGTAAATGATAAAAACAGAATTTTTGATGTGGAATGCTACCGATCATATTCATCACATATTCTTTCCTTTTGTAGCATGGACATTGGACTTGAATGATTGAAAGCAATAGTCTATAATTTGACATGAAAATATAAATACTCAAGCATGCTAACAAGCAACCATGTCTTTCAAAATATCAACACAAAAGAAAGTTATCCCCAGCCTATTATGCTCAATCATTGATCCATTCATGAAACACACTCAAAATTAGCTACATCCAATGCACAAGTATGACAATAGTGCTCTCTAGTTGGTGCTTTATAAGAGAAGATGGAGACTCAAATAAAAATAAAAATTGCATAAAAGTAAATAGATAGGCCCTTCGCAGAGGGAAGCAGATGGAAAATACTGGCCACCCCCTGCCGCTTCATGAGCGGTACGGGCACACAAAACGGAAAATTATTTTGAAAATTAGAGTTGGCACATGCAAATTTACTTGGAATGGCATGGAAATACCGCATATAGGTAGATATGGTGGACTCATTTGGCACAACTTGGGTTTAAGGAGTTTGGATGCACAAGCAGTATTTCCGCTTAGTACAAATGAAGGCTAGCAAATAGATTGAGAAGCAACCAACCAAAAAATGAAAATGGTCATAAACATACACTACTAGGAGAAAGCCTACTAGTAGCGCTAGAAATACATATAGCAGTAGCGCTGGGTCCAGCGCTACTGCTAACGCACTACAGCTAAGTTGTAGTAGTAGCGCTGGTTAGAGAAGCGCTACTGCTAAGTACAGTTAGCAGTAGCGCTGCACTGACCAGCGCTACTGATAACTATCTGTAGCACTGCAGGATGGCCAGCGCTGCTGATAACCCAGCGCTGCTGCTATATGCTAATCCAGTTCTGCTGCTAGTATTCCTACTTTCACAGATTCATACCCCCCTCTACGTATTTGTGATGTATTTGTACAGGCTCTATACAGTAGTTTCATCAGATCACAATAAACATACAATATTCTCATCATATCATACACATAAAGTAGTCTCGTCATACCATCATCATCATCATTCAACACAAATATCAACACATCTCGAAAATAGCGATACACAAAAGTCATGTTATGTCTCAAATAAGTGCAACTGCATGGTCATGGCACACACACAAGTTTCATCATCTCTATCTAAACCATGATGTAGAAGAGAAGAGCGATCATCATGAGCAAGACCTCGACTATGTAGTACTTGAGGCACCGGCGGGTCCGCTCCCTCTCTTGCTTGAGCGTCCACCTCAAGTAAGCATTCTCCCCTTCGGCTCTGGTGTCAAACCCTCTGTGGCTAGCGCCCGAGTACCCGTTCACCTGAGCCTGACCGTCTGGCCAGTGGCGGTACACTCTTGGAACCTTCCCAACGAATACAACATAGCACTCCTTCGCCATCTCTGATCTATGCACCTGCATCGTCAGTTGATAAATTCATCAATAATATGCAACTTAATGTACTTGAGAAACACGAAGAGACAGAGTTAGCAAAATACAAGCAATCTATATAGTAAACATAAATAACGAAGTTCCAACTACCCAAACTAATTAACTAGAGCGATCTACGCTAGTTCAGGACCACGGTTTAATTACATCACATAGCTTTGCCGTGCATAAATTCAAAGTTTTGCGATAGAAAGACAGTAGTGACACATATATTGTCATCGACAATAAGTCCTCCATGTCGGCGGTCCAATGTTCATAGTCAGGGAGGAAGCACCCGAGCTTCTTGAAAGGCTTCAGGTCCAGCCGCTGAGCGATTAGCAGTGCTCGGACATCATCCCGCGTCATTGCTGGCCCATGGTAGAACAACCCTGCTGGTTCGAGGACCTGCTTCATGATCACTTGGGCAAGTTCACACTGTACGTGATAAAAGTCAGCTCGGATTCGATGATCCGGTGTCCTTCCTATATTTGTGGCCCAGCTGACAATCTTGGCATCGTTGGAAGTAGGTGACTTGCGAAGGCGTTGATTATCCCTTCTGTATTCGAGCAGGTGATGCATGAGGTAGAATCCATCAGCCTTACTGTCGTGCGGTTGCTGGATGCAGCAGAACTCGGTCTTATGGCCGAAAGCCAGCCCGTTCTTCCTGTACTTTTTCACCTTGATATATCCACCAGACATGCTGAAGGTTAATAGTGCACTATCGAGAACACTCTTTATGTGCGTGTAATCCTTTTTATTGATGTTCTTCGATGAGTACAAGTACATAGCATGGGAGTATTGTGGGTACAGAACGATGAGGACAGTGCCCCCCCCCCGCTGCGCAAATTAAGTACACCACAAATTAGCCTCCATGCTTGCAAAGGAATGATTAACACTTACAAAAGGATATGCGCGGATGACTTACGTGGGATGATAAGGCAGGAGAATCGCTTCCTTGTCCTTATTAGCGATCATGAAGCCGCCTAGGTACTTGCTCGCATAGTCACGGTGCTCTTTGCAGACTGCCAAGAAGCTCTCGTGCATATGGTACGGGTCCGCGATGCAGATATATTTTATGTTCTCGATCCTGATGAAGTAGTTGAGATACAACGCATCCATGCGGATGAACTGGAAATCCAGCTTCGTCAAGTGGAACATGTCGTCGCTGTTGTCAAATCGCAGGATGAACTTATCCGCGGGCCATCCCTGGACGTACAACTTCCCACCCGGCACCTGAGCCGCGTAAAGCGTGTATCCTGGTTTTTCCGAGATGAGAAGGCTTTTCTCTTTGGCCAGCACATCTTCATGGAGTCTCCTTAGATCATTGTTCTGTATGGCCGCTAGCGCTTTCGCAGGTAGGATCGGGTCGCCGGCGACATGGAAACGCTTCACACCTTCGACAGGTATTCTGTCTACCACCATGGGCTTCAGAGGCGCCGGCTGGCTGCTTGAAGCAGCTCTGGCGCCTTTAGCACTACTAGAAAAAAGGCTATTAGTGGCGCACCTGTTTTCATTATTAGTGGCGTACTATGGGTGCGCCACTATTATCACGCCACTACTAATAAATAATAATGGCGCACCCCTGGTGCGCCACTGTTAATCTATATAAAGTGGCGCACCATCTGGTGCGCCATTACTATGCCCAGAAGTGCGCCACTGATATACCTCGAAGGGGCCATGTGTACTGGGTTGCTAATGGCGCACTGTCATATGATGTGCCACTAATGTGTTAATCCATGTGCGCCACTAAAATGCTATATGGTGCGCCACTAATGTGTTAATCCATGTGCGCCACTAAAGTGCTATATGGTGCGCCACTGTTATGAATATTAGGAATTATATTTTTTTTTGCTTTTCTGATATTTGCACAGGTTACAAAATACATTACAACACAGAATATAAACAGCACAACATATAAACAGCAGATTTATCGAATACAATAGAAGATTAGTCTCCGAATACAATTCATCATATTAGTCTCCGAATTCAAAATACCGAACAAAGTTAGAACATTACAAGTCTCGAGACCGCGAGTAGCGAGTTTGTCGTCACATTACAAAGTCGATATCATCTAAACTACCATCACATAGAAGAGAGTTGCGGTCACGATGAGCATCATCGAGATGAAACTGGTCTTCATCCGGTTCCTCCTCCGCTCCCTCCTCTCTCCCGCTAGATAGCGCGCGTATCTATTTTCCGCCTCCACCCTAGTGGCGTACCCTTTGTAACTGTTCCCGCTGAAATGGTAAACCTGTGTCCGACACTCCTCCCAGTCGTCGCAGTGCAATACTATGTAAAAATGTGAGTCATTGATCGCATTCTAGTAAAGAGAAAATATTCAGTTACTGGACGCAAAAGTTTCTATTTCTGCACAGAATCAAATCAACAAGCATTCACATCATCCTAATGGTTCTACTGGGCACTTTACTGGAATAAAAGACGATAACACAATTACTACATAGCAATAATCATGTTGACACACAAAAACAGAAAGGAAAAATAAAAGATAACTATTGGGTTGCCTCCCAACAAGCGCTATTGTTTAATGCCCCTATCTAGGCATAATGGAATCTATCAAGTTTTATCATCTTTGTTTAATTCCTTTAGAGCAATGTCATCATAAATTTCACTTAAGAAGTCCCTTTTTTCAGTACCAAATTTTCTAGCGGGTAAGCTCAAATAATTGAAGGGACTATACTTAGTGATTTTAACATTCATAAACTCAAACTCTTGCGGGATTGTATCATCTCCATGAAACCTTCATACATAACAGTAAATTCATCATCTATAGGGAGTCTAGAAGTATATTTAAACCAATCTTTAGTAAATCCATCCTTAGTTCCTCTAACCATCCATTCAAATTTATCATTAGTACTTTCAAGCAAATTCAGAACCAAAACTTTATGAGGGACTCTTTTCCTAGCATTTTCACCAAAAGCATGATAATTTTTAGAGGATGTCTTCTATAGGAGGGCATTCATGCTTTATTTTGTAAAAAGCAAAGATGTCCCTAGCTTCTTGTATTATAAAATCGAATTCATTCATAAGGATAATGGTGGCTAACTTTTTAGCTCTAGGATCATGAATATTAGGAAGCTCAAGAAACAATCTTTGTAAAGCGGGATGGATATGCATAAATTTTCTTTCAAGTTTAACTACAAGCATAACAATAGCATCCACATAACTATTTGTTCTCACAAGGATAGATCCCGCACTTGCGGGTATAACTCCTGTGCAAGTAAACAATTCTTGGATAACACCTTTTCCAATAACATTCCCACTCCCGATTCGAAAGCTTTTGGTTTTCCAAGTTAAAGGAGGTTCATTGCTATGAGGATCTTATCAAGGATTGTTGTTTTAGGTATTTCCTCATGAGTATCGCTAGGACTATCTTCACTAGCACTTTCAACAATAACTTCTTCAAGAGTAGACGTAGTGGCAACACAAGCAGAAATAGCAACACAAGATTTTTTTGGTATTTTGGAATTTTCGGCAAACAAAGAAGAAGGCAAATAAAAAAGGCAAAAGGCAAAAGGCAACTAGACAAGAAAATAAAATAAGCGAAAATAAAGGGTTTGTGTGAAGGCACCTGATTTGGTAGATGATGACTGCCCGGCAAAGGCGCCAGAAATTCTTCTGCTACTCACGATGGAGTTGTGGGATTTCCCCCAAGAGGAACGGTGATGTAGCACAACAGCAGAAAGTATTTCCCTTAGTTAAGAACCAAGGTTTATCGAACAAGTAGAAGTCACTAAGCTAACAACTTTGGCAGTACCTGCACGCAAATAAATAATTTGCATGCACCCAACAAAGGCAAGGGGGTCGTCACTCCCCTTGTTCTTGCTAGCTACAAGATTAAAAGCAATAGTGATAGGGAAAAGCGGAAAGAAAATAAAAGAAAGTAAAAGTGCAATTGTAGGAGTTTTTGTATTGATGGAAATAGACCCCGGGGGCCATAGGTTCACTAGTGGTATCTCTCTCGAAAATAGGCAATGGCATGGTAGACAAATTACTGTTGGGCAATTGACAGAATAGTAGCAATTTATAACTATGATCATTCATGGCATAATCTCACATAGGCATTACATCCGTGAGAAGTAGACCATAATCCAACTTCATCTACAACTATTACTCCACCCCAAGACCGCTATCCAGCATGCATCTCAAAGTATTAAGTTTACAAGAAACAGAGTAACGCAATAAGCAAGATGACATAATATAGACAAAAGAAAACCTAGCAATAAGATTAATTCCATCGTTCTATCCTTAGTAGGAATAATACAATACGTGCCTTTGTCCCTATTGTCATTGGACAAGATCACCGCAAGATAGAACCCACTACTATGCACCACTCCCTCTGAAAAACTACTCATCTATCTTGGCCAGAGAAGAATCATAGATCAGGAATCATACATAGCTATAAAATTATGCAGCAAAGAAACTTCAAGAGATTCAAATAAATTCAATGAACATTCTGATCATAAATCCACAATTCATCAGATCCCAACAAACACACCACAAGAATTACATCAGATGGATCTCTGAAGAGATCATTGTATTGAAGATCAAACGAGAGAGCCATCTAGCTACTACTATGGACCCGTAGGTCCTGAAAGAACTACTCACACATCATCATGGAGGCTGCAAGGTTGATGAAGATGGCCTGTCCAATGATTCCCTCCTCCGATGGAGTGCCAGAACAGGGCTCCAGATGGAATCACTTCAGAATAGAGGCTTGCGGCGGTGATAAAATTGTTTCAGGTCTCGCTCCAAGGGTTTTAGGATTTATGGGTATTTATGGGCCAGGAATTAGGTCGGTTGGACCTTCGTGGGGCCCACACAGCCAGGGGCACGCCCTATCCCCCTGGGCGCGCTGGGTGGCCGTGTGGGGCCTCGTAGCTCCTCTTGATCTCTCCCGAAGGTTCTAGTGTCTCCTATGTTCCAGAAAAAATCATTAAAAAGTTTCATCGTGTTTGGACTTTTGTAGGTATTGATTTTCTGTAAAACCAAAAACATGCAGAAAACAGGAACTGGCACTGGGCACTGGATTAATAGGTTAGTCCAGAAAAATAATATAAAATGACATAGAAAGCATATAAAAGTGATAATATAATAGCATTTAACAATCAAAAATTATAGATACGTTGGAGACGTATCACATCATAAACACACATCCCCCATTTTTTTCATATTTTCAAACGGGGATTGAGTGGCTGCGGGGAGCGGAAGAGTCTAGGGCAGGTGAGGGGGTTTAACCGCATTGGGAAGCAGAGGGGTCCGGGGCGTGGGGGTGGGGGGAGTGTGCGCGGAGAAACCACATTGGGAAGCGGAGGAGTCTACGCAGCGGGCATGGGGAGGAGGTTTCCTATGCAGTCAGCGCCTTAGTTTCCCCACTTCCCCCACTCCTCCCACAACCGGCGCTTCATTTCTCTCACTTCTCCTCCCTCTTTCTACTCCTCTCTTCTCCCGTCACATATTCTTCTCTCTTTCTCTCTCCCTTCTTCAGAGTAGTTTGTGATAAAGTTTTTGAGGTCAAAGGATTCTTTCATATTTGATTGATTATATCATTGTGACAACATTTGCTTATTGGTTTTGTTTTTAATATGAAGTAAACATGTCAAGATAGCATGGATCCCAACAAGACCCTCGGAGTGGCAGTGGTAATTCTGTTCATTTCTGTTTGCTTGCTAGTTTGAATATATAGGGGCCGTTAATTTGATTCATAGGAAATGTATAGGAAATTATAGGAGTAGGAAATTCAAGCATATGTAGTATCCGATAGTTCTAATGTTAATCATCTCTTTTGCACATGTCAATCAGGGAAAAAGGCCAAGTGAGACTGATGATGTCAAAGCTGGAAGCAAGCGCGTGAAGGAAGAAGACAAAGTAAATTTATCTTTTTTGTACTTTTCTGTACTACCTTCTGTTCATATATATACATAGAAAAATATTTGATGCTCTTAGATGAATAGTATCAGTGTGAGTATTTTGTTTATATATAGATATTCTGTTCATATGTATAGGTTGTATAGTAAAAATTTGCATGAACAATCTCTAGAAGTTATAAACTTTAGAACTGGATTCATTGCAATTGTTTTGAGATAGGATGTGAGTAATAGATGAATGTGTCGGTAAAAGAGCTTTAGTAAAGCAGTGAAGAGATGTTGTGTAAATCATGTGGAACCAATGCCTTTCTTTCAATAATATACATAAAAATGGGAGCCACGGGTATGAAGTGAATTCTAAGTAAAGGGTGATCATAAATGACTATCACGTAGATTTTGGCCGGGGACACGTAGCGGGCTTTGGCTTCACCAAACTACCCCCCTCGGAGTGCGTTGATTGCGATGTTTATCTATGATGTTGCAATATGCTAGTAATAAATGCTTGAGTTCATATGAATAATGTGAGTTTGACACTTTTTGCACTTCGACCTATCCATATTTGCTAGCCTCTTCGGTATCGTGCATTGCCCACTCTCACCTTGAGACTTGGTGCATCTTTCGCCGGTAGATCCAAACCCGGTGGGAGAACTTACTCTTGTTCTCCTATAGATAAACCACCTATCTTCCTCAAACCAGCCACCATACCTATTTATCATGGCATTTCCATAGCTATTTCAAGATATATTGCCATGCAACTTCCATCATCATTCATTACATGACTAGAGATATTTATTGTCATATAGCTTTGCATGATCGTACGATAGCTAGCATGATATTTATATGGTTCATCCGTTTTTTGATATCTTTGCTATGCTAGATCATTGCACTTACTAGTACACTACCAGAGGCATTCAGTAGATGTTGTCTATATCATGTTTATCATTGATTTCTGAATAAAGTAAAGTGTATTGTTTTATGGAGTGTGCCCCTACCTGGTGAGGATTAAAAAAAAGAGCCATGGAGGCCATAAAAAAACCAGGGAGGCCACCAAAAAATGAACAAAAAGAAGAGAGAAAAGAGAGAGGGGGCATCACTACTATCCTTTTTGTATATATAATAAGTGCTTCAAAGTAGCACAAATGCATTTCATATAGTCTTCATGTATTTCATATTTACTAGTGGGTCTTTCATTATAGTTGGTTGCACACTCCGCTAGTCCATTGGAGGGCTTTCATACATTCATTGCTCTTGTGCATCCGTTGCATGTTAATTCCTAGTCCTTGCATTAACATCGATTATAAGGCCTCTCCATTGCCTAATGATCAACCGCGTTGATGTAAAACTTTCTTCCACCTTTTGACTTCTCATAAACCCCCATAATCATTCTCTTTTTCCATTTAAGTGCAAAAAATGAGGCTCACGCACAAGTATTGAACGAGTGTGGCGTGGTCGTAATAGAGAGGCTGAGTAATTGACAATCTTGGTCGGCCTCTGGCTTTGTTCATGATAAGGTTTACTTGATACGATGAAGACTTAGTGTACTATGTCCCATGATACACCTGGCATTCTTTCTAAACCTTATGGCATGGTTACCATTCATTGAAGGCATCGATTCATGAAAAATGAGAGTGATTTTATTTGGATATTTTGATGTTACTTGCTTGATATGAACTATAGACAATTTGCTTGAATAACTTTTCTTTTGAGTAAAACTTTTGTGAGACTGAATAAGATAGTCATGTTCATGTTGAGCTAGCATTCACAAACAAAAAATATTTGTTTTATCATCTACCTGCTTGATGACGAACAGGTATTAAGCTTGGGGATGCTGATACATCTCCGACGTATCTATAATTTTTGTTATGTTCATTCTACTTTTGGTACAATTTTATATCATTTTTATTTGGACTAACCTATTAATCCAGTGCCAAAGGCTAGTTCCTGTTTTCTATTGTTTTTGGCTTTTTAGGTGAAACAATTTCAGAGACAAAAAAATCTGAAAAAATTCTAAAATTCCTTCAAGTGAAAAGACTCCACCAGCCAAAAGATGGGAGAAAGGGGAGCCACCAGGTGCCCATGCACCCCCTCCACGTACCCTGGGGGGTCACGTGGTGGACCTGCATAGAGGCTCCTTAATTAGGTCGGTTTGACATCTCCTTCGGTCTCAAGAAAGATCCCAAAATATTGGAAATTCCCTTAAATTTTCAGCCCAATCGGAGTTACGGATCTCCCGTTATTTAAGAAACGGTGATCTGACACATAAAAGTACCGAAAACAGAGAGAAACAGAGAGAAGAGAGATCCAATCTTGGAGGGGCTCTTGCCCTCCGAGAGCCATGAGCACCATGGACTAGAGGGGTAAACCTCTCCCCACCTAGGGAGAGGGCAAGGAAGAAGAAGAAGAAGGAGGGGGGAGGGGGCTCTCTCCTCCTCTCTTCAGATGGCATCGGAGTGCCGCTGAGGGAAACATCATCACCGCCATCGTCGCTATCAACTCCACCGCCTTCATCAACATCTCCATCACCTTCCTCCCTGTTTATACAGTGGTACACTCTCCCGCAAACCTCTGTAGTACCCTACTTGAACATGGCGTTTGATGCTATTAATTATTATCCAATGATTGCTTGCATCTCTCATATGTCTGAGTAGATTCCTTCTGTCCTGTGGTTAATTGAGGACTATGATTGATTTGACTTCCATGTTGATAAGTTGCTGTCCTTCGGTGCCCATCATATGAGCGTGCATGTATGTGGATCACACTTTAGGGTTAGTAGTATGTTGAGGCAACTATGCATAAGGCGGCCGGAGACAGATATTACCGTGCCTGAGTGTAGAAGTTGATATTATATGGGATATAGAGGACCCTTAGATCTTAATGCTATGGTTGGGTTTTACCTTAATAAATTATTAGTATTTGTGGATGCTTTCTAGGGTTTGAATCATAAGTATGTATGATTCCAAGTACGGATAGTATGTTAGCATAGGCCTCTCCCACATATAAACTGTAATGATGATTATCGTCTAGTAACTAATTGCCTAGGGATAATTCCACACCTCCTACCACCGCTACTCCACACTCGCTATCTTTTACTTTCTTGTTCCTTTACTTTATTTCAACTAAGTTTTATTTACAAGTTCTTTACTTTCTTGCAAAGCTATCCTTTTATACCTGCAAAGTACTTCTAGTTTTATTTCCTGTTTCTAGGTAAAGCAAACATTCGGTGTATGTAGGGTTGTATTAGTGGCAGATTGAACCTGAGAGGATATGAATCCTGCCTTTAGCTCCTTTTGGGTTTGACACTCCATACTTACCACCTCCACTTTGGAAAGTGCTACAAGACTCCCTGCACTTGGGCATTATCAAGCTCTTTTCTGTCGCCATTGCCGGGGAGCAATAGCGTAGGGTGAATATTCTTGTGTGCATCTATTGGCTTTATCACTATTTATCTTTTATTTCTGTTCTTTACTCATTTTCTATCTTTAGTTATGGGTAGAAACAGCAAAATACCAAAAATATTAAATGTACCTGCTTCCAAAAAGGTTGAGGAACCTCCTAAAATCCTCCCATCTGATAAGTTTTACATGGATTTTCTTGAATTCGTTCGTGCTTGTGCTGAACACCCAACTAGTATAGTATGGGGAAGAACTTTAGAAGAGCATGAATTTTATGTAAAACACCACTTGTCTCGAAAAGGGAAACTCTTGAGGGGTTTGTTAAATGATTTGGATCGTCATGCTATTGATTTGTGCTGTTTTAGAGGTTTAACTTGTTGCTCTGAAAAATGCTTTGGATCTCAATGCAAGAGTAGTAACAATAATATTGTAGCCTCTTATGTTAAGAAAGAATATGATTTTCATCATGTAGAACAAATTGAAGAATTTGTTATCTTTATAGTAGCTTAGGAAATAGCTGCTAGAGTTCAACAAGTCAAAACTTGCAATCTTGCTGAGCGTATTAGATTTGAGCTTTACTCTATCCTTGATTATTGTTATAAAAATTTCAGTAATGTTTATATCACTAATCATATTGAGGAAGTCTCCGCTGTCTGCAAAGAGGGTAATGTTTTGCAGGAACCTTTGGAAGAAGAAATTATGGTGAGCTCATTAGATGAAAACGATGAGGAAGAGAGTGAAGAACAAAAGGAGGAAGAGCGGATTGATCACCCATGCCCACCTTCTAATGGGAGTAACTCTTTAACTCATACATTGTTTAATTACCCTCCATGCTTACCGGATGATGAATACTTTGTTGCTGAATTGTGTGATCCTTTGAGCTCCTTATATGATAAATCTCTTTTTGATGACTTTGATGCTTATGGCCAAGAGGGCCCTCTGAAAGATACTTGTGGATATGAACTTGCTATAGTTTCTTATGTTAAGAATGAAATTGTTAATGTTGCACCCACACTTGATAGTCCTATTATCTTGTTGAAATCTCCAAACTACACTATACCGGAGAAGTTTGCTCGTATTAAGGACTATATTGATGGGTTGCGTTTCTGGTATGCACATGGTGATTTTAATAAAAATAATATGTAAGTGCTTGCTGCACCTACTTGCAATTATTATGAGAGAGGGACTTCTTCTCTCCCTCTCTATGTTTCTAATCCACTAAACTTGCAAGAAACTGCTTCTACTATGCATTGGCCTTTACTTTGTGTTCATGATTTGTTCTCTTATGACATGCCAATGCATGGGAAGAGAGTTAGACTTCATTGTTACATGATCTATGTTACTTTGTGGTCACCGCTAATGTAACAACCCCTGTAATTATGCCACAGTGATCCCCTCTAATAATGCCAAGTCATAATATTTTGGAAAGCCTGATAATCATTAGTTTAATATTTCATTTCAAATTCCACCTCAAACTTCAATTCAAATGCAAGTCAAAATGAAAGTTCATCAAACGTGAAAACAAAAATGTTCATGTTGTTGCAAATATTCTCTAACTAATAATGTTAAGGAAAACAACATCACCCAAAATCTTTAACTGATCCTAGCATCAAGAAAACAGGACCAACATAACTAATTATGGCCAGTTAAATTCAAACACAATTCAAATTAGCCCCAAACTTTGTGGACAGCTTCACAATATTACAAAGTATTTATGGGACAAGTTCTATGTGTAACAAAATTCATTTGGATCAAAAACAAAATGCAAAACTGAAGAGGAAAATTAAAACAGAAAACAAAAAGAAGAAAATACTAAAACCTACTATGCTAGTGGGCTACGATGTGCATAGGAGCAGCCCAGCCCGCTCGAACCGTCATCCCTAACCTCTTGCCGTGCTGGCAGAGCGCGCGCAAACGCCTCACCCAGCCCCCCTCGTCGTTGCTCGACAACGAGCCATCTACAAGGCCTCTGGAGCGGATAAGAAGGCCCTTCGCACCCCCCGGCAAACCCTAGCCGCCTTTCTCCCACCCCCTCGCTCGCTCTCACCTCCACAGTGCTCGGCCGAAACGGCCATTGACGCGCCATCACCATAGACGTAGCCACCAGCCTCCCCACGCCACCAGAGCTTCTCCATTGCCTTGGCTTGATGCCCTCTTCCTCTCCATCGAGCCACGCGAGCCAGAGCGCATCGCAACACCGTCCACCCCGTCGTCTTCCACGTTGGGCACCCGAGGATTGCCATCGTCAATTCGTCATCATCAGGCCTTCCCCGAGCCCGTTTAGCACCTCTACAGGCTCACAGTGAGCTCAGTTGCATTTCCCTTCTGCTCCCCCTACATTTCCGTGCGCATAGCCCTCGATTCCGTCATCGCCGAACTCGCCGCCGCTGCCTCGTTTTGCCGTCGTGGCCAGAGCTCACGAAGCTTGCTTTCGAGCACGGCCTCGTGCTCCTGGCGCTCCCAGGAGCCGCCGCGCCTCTCCCCGTGCCCCCGCTGCTCGAAATAGAGCAGGCCCGAACTCCTTTGCTACCGAGCTCAACGCTCCGTCGTTGTAGGCCTCCCCGATGCCTCCCACCTGCCCCATTCGACGTGGCTCGTTGCCGCCGTTCGGATGCACCCCTCCACCGTCCGTTTGGTAGCCGGAGGACCAAATCTGAGCCCCTCTGCCGCGTTCGGTGCTGCTGGAGCATTGCCGTTGGTGTGTTAATGTGGCCGTCATTAGCCAACCACTAACCGGCCCCTGTGCCACTGACAGCAGGGTCCCACGAGCTAATTAAACACCGGTTATGATTAAAACGCTAACTAACTAACCTAATGTGTCATTGACATTTGGGGCCTACCCCCTTAATTAACCAAAAGATTAATTTAACTCTGTTAATTAAACTGAGTCTCTGATAGGTGAAACCCAACCACTGTTCCAGTGGATAAGGTCCGGTCCTGTCAGCAGTTGACTGTTGACATGGGCGCACTATCAGCCTCTGTTTAAAATACCGGGTACACTTCGCTATGTACCCCTAGCAATTTCATTTAATTGATTTCGAATTAAAAATATTCCAGAAATTCCAGAAAATGTCATATAAAATCATATAAAATAAACCGCCACTCGGATGAAAATAATTTATATACGGAAAATGATCAGAAAAATATAACGAATCCAACTATGTCATTTGCATGCATGACGAACACCTCTAACATGATGAACATGGAACATTTGCATCAGGATCAATAGAGATAATAGTACCTAGAGCTAGGAAAATATTCCCAATTATTTTCCCTCTTCATTTAAATTGCCAACAATGCATTAGAGCACCCCAACATCACATTTTGCCATGCCATGCATATTGTTGCATTTGATTACCCGTTGTTCATTATTCCCCCTCCGCATTCCATTCCGGTCGACCCCGAGACTCCAGTAGACCAGGACTACAACTATGTCACCTATGACCAGTTCCCTTCTTCAGAGCTTCCAGGCAAGCAACCCCCCCTTGATCATTCTAATATCGCCCATTCCTTCTCTCTTATTCTTGCACTAGATTTTGCTACTGTTGTTATTTCGGTAGCTCCTATTCTGATGCATAGCCTGCTTTTGTAACTGCTGTTGATACATTACCTGCTATCCTATGATGCTTAGAGTAGCTATGCTAGTGCCACATCAGTGGCCCAACACCCTTGTCTGTTTGCCATGCTATATTATTGGGCTATGATCCCTCTGGACAATCATCACGGATATAACTTGTAATAGTACACATTACTTCAAATGCTAAAGTCGGGTCGGCCCCAAGGGTACCAGCTACTTGTGAGCTGCGTTGGTAATTCCCTGAAGAGGAAGGGAGATGCAGTACAGTAGAGATAAGTATTTCCCTTAGTTATGAAACCAAGGTTATCCATCCAATAGGGGAATCACGCAACACCTCGTGAACAACACCTACACACAAAACAACAAATCCTTGCACCCAACGCAAACAAGGGGATGTCAATCCCTCGGTGGTAAGTTGCAAGATTAAATTGTATGTGATAGATAGATAGATTGAAACAAAAATACAAAATAAAATAAATAAAATAAAATTGCAGCAAGTATTTTTAGGGTTTTAGTAAATGATAAAGATAGACCCGGGGGCCATAGTTTTCACTAGAGGCTTCTCTCAAGAAAATAGCATAGGGTGGGTAGACAAATTACTGTTGGGAAATTGATAGAAAAGCAAATAATCATGATGATATCCAAGGCAATGATCATGTATATAGGTATCACGTCCGAGACAAGTATACCAAGTCCTGCCTGCATCTACTACTATTACTCCACACATCGACCGCTATCCAGCATGCATCTAGTGTATTAAGTCCATAAAGAACGAAGTAACGCATTATACAAGATGACATGATTTAGACAAAGTAAACTCACGCATGAATAAACCCCATCTTTTAACCCTTAATAGCAATGATACATACGTGTCATGTCCCTTTCTGTCACTGGGATTGAGCACCGCAAGATCGAACCCATTACAAAGCACCTCTTCCCATGGCAAGATAAATCAATCTAGTCGACCAAACCAAATCAATAGATTGGAGAAGAAATACGAAGCTATAATAATCATGCATAAAGGAGATCAGAGAAGACTCAAATAATATTCATGGATAATCTGATCATAAACTCACAATTCTTCGGATCCCAACAAACACACCGCAAAAAGTGATCACATCAGATAGAACTCCAAGAACATCGAGGAGAACATTGTATTGAAGATCAAAAAGAGAGAAGAAGCCATCTAGCTACTAACTATGGACCCGAAGGTCTATGGTAAACTACTCATGCATCATCGGAAGGGCAGCAAGGTTGATGTAGAACCCCTCCGTGATCGATTCCCCCTCCGGCGGAGCACCGGAAAAGGCCTCCTGATGGGATCTCTCGAGAACAGAAACTTGCGTCAGCGGAAAAAGTATTTCGTGGACTCCTCTGTTGGTTTCCCGATTTATGGGAATTTATAGTGGTGGAATTAGGTCAAACGGAGCTCCGGGGGGCCCATGAGGCTCAAGGGCGCGCCTGCCCCCCCCCCCCAGGCACGCCCTGGTGGCTCGTGGCCACCTCCTAGGTCTTCTGGCCTTCTCCCGAAGCTTCTCGTGTTCCTCTGGTCCAATAAAAAATCTCCAAAAAGTTTCGTTGCATTTGGACTTCGGTTGGTACTGATTTTTTGGAAAACCAAAAACAGGCAGAAAACAGCAACTGGCACTGGGAACTAAGTTAATAGGTTAGTCCCAAAAAATGATATATAATTGCTGTAAATGCATATAAAAACATTCAAGATTGATACTATAATAGCATGGAACAATCAAAAATTATAGATACGTTGGAGACGTATCAGCATCCCAAGCTTAATTCCTACTCGTCCTCGAGTAGGTAAATGATAAAAACAGAATTTTTGATGTGGAATGCTACCGATCATATTCATCACATATTCTTTCCTTTTGTAGCATGGACATTGGACTTGAATGATTGAAAGCAATAGTCTATAATTTGACATGAAAATATAAATACTCAAGCATGCTAACAAGCAACCATGTCTTTCAAAATATCAACACAAAAGAAAGTTATCCCCAGCCTATTATGCTGAATCATTGATCCATTCATGAAACACACTCGAAATTAGCTACATCCAATGCACAAGTATGACAATAGTGCTCTCTAGTTGGTGCTTTATAAGAGAAGATGGAGACTCAAATAAAAATAAAAATTGCATAAAAGTAAATAGATAGGCCCTTCGCAGAGGGAAGCAGATGGAAAATACTGGCCACCCCCTGCCGCTTCATGAGCGGTACGGGCACACAAAACGGAAAATTATTTTGAAAATTAGAGTTGGCACATGCAAATTTACTTGGAATGGCATGGAAATACCGCATATAGGTAGATATGGTGGACTCATTTGGCACAACTTGGGTTTATGGAGTTTGGATGCACAAGCAGTATTTCCGCTTAGTACAAATGAAGGCTAGCAAATAGATTGAGAAGCAACCAACCAAAAAATGAAAACGGTCATAAACATACACTACTAGGAGAAAGCCTACTAGTAGCGCTAGAAATACATATAGCAGTAGCGCTAGGTCCAGCGCTACTGCTAACGCACTACAGCTAAGTTGTAGTAGTAGCGCTGGTTAGAGAAGCGCTACTGCTAAGTACAGTTAGCAGTAGCGCTGCACTGACCAGCGCTACTGATAACTATCTGTAGCGCTGCAGGATGGCCAGCGCTGCTGATAACCCAGCGCTGCTGCTATATGCTAATCCAGTGCTGCTGCTAGTATTCCTACTTTCACAGATTCATACCCCCTCTACGTATTTGTGATGTATTTGTACAGGCTCTATACAGTAGTTTCATCAGATCACAATAAACATACAATATTCTCATCATATCATACACATAAAGTAGTCTCGTCATACCATCATCATCATCATTCAACACAAATATCAACACATCTCAAAAATAGCGATACACAAAAGTCATGTCATGTCTCGAATAAGTGCAACTGCATGGTCATGGCACACACACAAGTTTCATCATCTCTATCTAAACCATGATGTAGAAGAGAAGAGCGATCATCATGAGCAAGACCGCGACTATGTAGTACTTGAGGCACCGGCGGGTCCGCTCCCTCTCTTGCTTGAGCGTCCATCTCAAGTAAGCATTCTCCCCTTCGGCTCTGGTGTCAAACCCTCTGTGGCTAGCGCCCGAGTACCCGTTCACCTGAGCCTGAGCGTCTGGCCAGTGGCGGTACACTCCTGGAACCTTCCCAATGAATACAACATAGCACTCCTTCGCCATCTCTGATCTATGCACCTGCATCGTCAGTTGATAAATTCATCAATAATATGCAACTTAATGTACTTGAGAAACACGAAGAGACAGGGTTAGCAAAATACAAGCAATCTATATAGTAAACATAAATAATGAAGTTCCAACTACCCAAACTAATTAACTAGAGCGATCTACGCTAGTTCAGGACCACGGTTTAATTACATCACATAGTTTCGCCGTGCATAAATTCAAAGTTTTGCGATAGAAAGACAGTAGTGACACATATATTGTCATCGACAATCAGTCCTCCATGTCGGCGGTCCAATGTTCATAGTCAGGGAGGAAGCACCCGAGCTTCTTGAAAGGCTTCAGGTCCAGACGCTGAGCGATTAGCAGTGCTCGGACATCATCCCGCGTCATTGCTGGCCCATGGTAGAACAACCCTGCTGGTTCGAGGACCTGCTTCATGATCACTTGGGCAAGTTCACACTGTACGTGATAAAAGTCAGCTCGGATTCGATGATCCGGTGTCCTTCCTATATTTGTGGCCCAGCTGACAATCTTGGCATCATTGGAAGTAGGTGACTTGCGAAGGCGTTGATTATCCCTTCTGTATTCGAGCAGGTGATGCATGAGGTAGAATCCATCAGCCTTACTGTCGTGCGGTTGCTGGATGCAGCAGAACTCGGTCTTATGGCCGAAAGCCAGCCCGTTCTTCCTGTACTTTTTCACCTTGATATATCCACCAGACATGCTGAAGGTTAATAGTGCACTATCGAGAACACTCTTTATGTGCGTGTAATCCTTTTATTGATGTTCTTCGATGAGTACAAGTACATAGCATGGGAGTATTGTGGGTACAGAACGATGAGGACAGCGCCCCCTCCCCCCCCCCCCCCGCTGCGCAAATTAAGTACACCACAAATTAGACTCCATGCTTGCAAAGGAATGATTAACACTTACAAAAGAATATGCGCGGATGACTTACGTGGGATGATAAGGCAGGAGAATCGCTTCCTTGTCCTTATTACCGATCATGAAGCCGCCTAGGTACTTGCTCGCATAGTCACGGTGCTCTTTGCAGACTGCCAAGAAGCTCTCGTGCATATGGTACGGGTCCGCGATGCAGATATATTTTATGTTCTCGATCCTGATGAAGTAGTTGAGATACAACGCATCCATGCGGATGAACTGGAAATCCAGCTTCGTCAAGTGGAACATGTCGTCGATGTAGTCAAATCGCAGGATGAACTTATCCACGGGCCATCCCTGGACGTACAACTTCCCACCCGGCACCTGAGCCGCATAAAGCGTGTATCCTGGTTTTTCCGAGATGAGAAGGCTTTTCTCTTTGGCCAGCACATCTTCATGGAGTCTCCTTAGATCATTGTTCTGTATGGCCGCTAGCGCTTTCGCAGGTAGGATCGGGTCGCCGGCGACATGGAAACGCTTCACACCTTCGACAAGTATTCTGTCTACCACCACGGGCTTCAGAGGCGCCGGCTGGCTGGTTGAAGCAGCTCTGGCGCCTTTAGCACTACTAGAAAAAAGGCTATTAGTGGCGCACCTGTTTTCATTATTAGTGGCGCACTATGGGTGCGCCACTATTATCACGCCACTACTAATAAATAATAATGGCGCACCCCTGGTGCGCCACTGTTAATCTATATAACAGTGGCGCACCATCTGGTGCGCCATTACTATGCCCAGAAGTGCGCCACTGATATACCTCGAAGGGGCCATGTGTACTGGGTTACTAATGGCGCACTGTCATATGATGTGCCACTAATGTGTTAATCCATGTGCGCCACTAAAATGCTATATGGTGCGCCACTAATGTGTTAATCCATGTGCGCCACTAAAGTGCTATATGGTGCGCCACTGTTATGAATATTAGGAATTATTATTTTTTTGCTTTTCTGATATTTGAACAGGTT
Source organism: Elymus sibiricus (assembly GCA_039707655.1). NCBI lineage: Eukaryota > Viridiplantae > Streptophyta > Magnoliopsida > Poales > Poaceae > Elymus > Elymus sibiricus. Next base: position 16,450,736 of record CM077672.1, on the reverse strand, counting down.
ACAAAATACATTATAGCACAGAATATAAACAGCACAACATATAAACAGCAGATTTATCGAATACAATAGAAGATTAGTCTCCGAATACAATTCATCATATTAGTCTCCGAATTCAAAATACCGAACAAAGTTAGAACATTACAAGTCTCGAGACCGCGAGTAGCGAGTTTGTCGTCACATTACAAAGTCGATATCATCTAAACTACCATCACATAGAAGAGAGCTGCGGTCACGATGAAACTGGTCTTCATCCGGTTCCTCCTCCGCTCCCTCCTCTCTCCCGCTAGATAGCGCGCGTATCTAGCTTCCGCCTCCACCCTAGTGGCGTACCCTTTGTAACTGTTCCCGCTAAAACGGTAAACCTGTTTCCGACACTCCTCCCAGTCGTCGTAGACTCCGGAACCTTACCCTTGTACATGACATACGACGGCATCTCTATGCACTAGACAAACAAAACGTTAGTAGCAATTCACAGATAATATATAAGCAATATATGAGTATGCAACAAAAGGATCGAAAGAGAAAAGCAACACATTAATAGCACGGTTCATGGTCCTACTAATAAATAGCATCGATTACATATAAGTTGAACGACTGTCCAAACTGAAGAGACATACAAGTTCATTAAAGTTTATTTACAACATGAGCTAATCGATATTTCAGAACTACATAGCATCAATACTTTCGACTCGACTCAGGGACCGGAGCGTGGATGAAGCCGCCGTCTTTCGTGATGGTCATGAATGTGCGGTCGTTGTCAGCCTGCATTTGTAGCGTTGTTTCTATTTCATTGTTGGACGGTTGATAGTTGAGGTAGAACTGCCCCGAGGTACGAAGGACATCTTCATAGATGATTTCCGCTAACTCCGACTGGATGCGAAAGAATTCTTGTCTGATGTCCTCGTCCTGGATTGCCGACAAGCGTGCGGCCCATTCTTTGAGCTCATTTGGTAGCATACGCTGATGATGGTTCCGTACGATCGCCCGCATGTGATGGAGGGCGTAGTAGGCATCCTTCTGACTGCCAGGCGGCTGCTTGACGCAGGGGAACGTCGTTACGTGGGTGAACACGTGCTTGCCGTACCTACAAAGTGGCCTCCTGAAGGTGCCTCCAGATTTGGCGTAGCCGGGGAGAGCATCATCAAGAACTTTCTTGATATTTGTGTAGTCTTTCTTCGACTGACGGTACGAGTCGAAATACGTGGCCGTGGAATATTTCGGGCTTAAGAGGATGAGTGTGCAATGTGTGTCACTGCACAAAACACGGAATGTTTGAAAAAAAAAAGAACGATCGAAATCTAAGAAATCATATGTTACGGGGCGGTGAGGGGATGACTTACTCGGAAAAGTAAGGCACGAGGAAGTTATCCTTATCCTGGTTCGCCAGGATGACGTCTTCGAGGTATGAACTCGCGACTTGCCGGTCCCCAGCGCTGCCCAAGATCTTGGCACGCATGTAGAAAGGGTCGACTATCACGATGTCCGGGGTCTTGTCTCTAATGATCCGCATCTCCATACTGAGCGAAAATAGCCGAATGAAGGTGTAGTGCAGCGGATAAAGGACGATCATACGCCCGGCGGTGCTATCGACAAAGCCCTTGCCCTCTGGCACCTTGGCCACGAAAACCGGGTATGCCACATCATTCTCGGAGAGACGCCGCTTCTCCATAGTAAGAACACCGTCATGCAGACTCCGCATAGCAGTGGTTGCAGCATTGAGCAGATTAGTCGGTAGCATCGGCCTACCCGCCACATGCACCCTCCTCGAGATATCCTTAGGTATTGGTGGCCCGTCCTGAGCACGGATCGTACTCGGTGCCGGCTGGCTCGCACCCTTGCCATTTTTTCTTTTCCGTCCCTTCTCCTTCTTCTTCTGCTGTAATGGGATCGAGTTCTGCTCAGAGACCACCTTCTTGAGTGTGTTGGGGCTGATAATATTTCACACCTCGGCTGTTTGAGTCTCGGTGAAGGCGTCAGCTGGAGGCGTCTCCTGAGAACTGAACAGATGACGCCTGTTGCAATTGGGTTTCTCCACAGTACCAGCTAGATCGCGATCGTCTTTTGCAGGGTTGGGTTCTTGAGAAGGAGGCCCCGCCAAGAAGTCGTCACCGTACCCATGTTCGTTGAAGTACTTATCGACGTCGTCGTCCGGATCCTGTGCCATATGCAAGTCCGGATCAGCTGACGGCGGTAGCGTTGCGGCGGTCTTGCCATGGCTTGGCGACGGCACGACTGGCGGTGTTGTCTGTGGGGTGGTGTCCCCCGCCCCCAAACGAATCTGGCTCTTCGGCCAAAGCATGGACCAGTTTAAGCAGGCGCTGAGGGTCATCACATCATCTTCGTCGGCCCCATGGGGTCGATGCGGAGGTAACAAGTCGTCGCAGCCCCGCAGCACCCGAACCAGTTGAACCCTATACACGGTGGGTGGCATCGGATTACCGTGGAACAAGCGGTTGCCCGGTTCAACGATTTTGGCCTTGGCGACATCGATCAACTCGCCGTTCACGAAGTGCAGCAGAGTGCATGGAACGTTGGCGGCGCCCTGCGAAAACATGTAGGGCATCAGGGATGCCCAGTCAAAGGCAAGGAGATGAAGTCATCGGCCGAGGCTTAGTTACCGTGATGGCGTCGAGCTCGGCTAATGTCGAGGCACCGCCAACGGCGGGCGTGCAAGTGACGGAGGGGCCGCTTGCTGCCAAGGTGCCGGCCGGCGTATTCTTCCCACTCCCGGGTGCATTAAGCTCCAATACTGGCGCCGGCCCCGGAGTCACCAACGCCTCCTCCGCCGGAGACACCAATGCCGGCGCGTTGTGCGAGTTGCTGCCCGTGAAGCTAGGAATCGGGGGCGGCCCCTGTTGGCCGCCCGCAATCCACCCCCGCAGCCCCTCAAGCAAGGTAGGCATAATGGCGGTGATCGTCGCTCCCAGTTGGTCTCGCACTTGCTCTTGGACTATCTCCGGAATCCGCGCCACTTGTGCCTTGAGTTCTTTAACCTCGCGCTCCTGGCTTTCCGAGCTGGTCTTTCTCTCCTTTCGCCCAGCCTTATATTATTCCGACCATTTCATGGACAAGCCTTCGCCGGCCACACGACCAGCTGACGACGTACTGAACTTATCCTTGTGTTTCATTACGTTCAACGCCCTATTTAAAGTGGTGTCCCAAGGGGCAGACGGGGAGCTCTGAGACCCCGCGCTATTGCTTTCAGTTTCCTGCAGAAGGAACGTGAACCATTTAGAAATTTGGCTTCATTAATTAGAATGCAACCATATGGAGCTAATTACGCGGGGGTGTATTCCTTACCAGAACATGCTCAAGATCCATCACCTTCGGATCCGTGGTAAGCTCCTTTGTTACCGGGTCCACCTTGTACCGGGCCCTGACATAGTTCCTGGTCTGCTTTTCATGGTATTTATCGAAGAGGGGCGGTAGGCCTTGCGCGGCACGCTCCGCGTCCTCCTTGTCCCATTTAGGTTCCGCCACTCTGTAACCGCCGGGACCGAGTTTGTGGACCCCTAAGTTCAAGTCCCGCATATCTTTCCCCCACTGACTTGATTCCACGAATGCGGTGCTCTCGCACTTGATCTTGAACTCCAGGTAGTCAGCTTCGCTGATCGAAGGATTTTTCTCCTTGATCTTCTCATAACTATCACCTCTTAGAATCATTCTCTTCACCGCGGCTCTCCAAGTAGCCAGGGCCGTGCTCATCTTCGTGAGGGCGCCAGTGTTCACTTTATTCCCTGAGAGGCGTGTGTTTGCGTACTCACCGGGGAACTTGTATCGTTCGTGCAGCTTCGTGAAGAGGAGGTTGCGCAAATTCCCTCGGTCACGATGCCTTAGGTTCTCGGTGTTGATCGAGACGGTGCTCCAGAGAATGCACCCGAGTTGTCCCGCGTACCCACCGACTAATTCTTTGGGCGCCGTTGGATGCCCAGTGGAGGACACTTCAGTAAATTCCTCCTTGACGGTGCCGAGCACGTTCGGGCACCGGTCCTTCCGTTGCCTCTTCGGTTGGCTGCCATCTGTGCGTTCGCTGCCATCATCAGTGGTGGCATCCCCGGCGGCACCATTAGTGGTGTCATCCCCGCGCCACTAGGGGTTGTGTAGTCGGGATCGGTGTCTTCCGCGGCGTCCTCGTAGCGGTGAGGTTCTTCCTCCATCTCCTGGGACAGCCTCCAGAATGGCTTGCCCGAACCGCCGGCCTCATCGTTGTCGGCCATGTTCGCTCTAAATAGGAAAAAATGGCTAATAATTAGTGCCATGGTGATCTACAATTAATACTAGTAGCTAATAATCTTTGTCAGCGTGATGAGGCAGTTCTACCAAGATACATGTGAAGAATCTGATTATTCATAATTTCCATAGTTTGCTTGCTATCTCCCATTATGCGTCCTAGGGGTTATATATGTACAGTATAGTTTGCTTGCTTTCTCCCATTAGACAGACGGCCTGGAGCCTCTTGCACATATGTATAGTGTTTGTTTTTTAAAGTCTGCATGCACAGGAAGGAAGAAGAAGGCTTGTAGGAGGAAGTTGCTTAGTTATGTGTGTGTTAGTTTTGTTGAGACAAGAGCAGGGATGGAAATTCTGTACTGAAAGAAGAATTGAGAGGGATGATATTTATTTATTGTAGTGGAGGGAGCATTTGCTGGTTAGTTGCTTGTAGTAGTTTATTTATTGTAGCGGAGGGAGCATTTGCTGGTTAAGTGTGTGTTTGGTGTTTAACCTTGTTGGAGTGGCCGGTTACTCCCTCCAGTTCACAAAATTCTGTCATTTTTGACATAATTTTAACGAGTGTTCGGAATATAGGAATATAAAAAATTGGGAATGCTACTACAATGACAGTATTGTACAGCTGCAGCTAGGTTATTCCTTCAATATGCTTTGTGCTGCCACCATGAACAATCATATCATGTGATGCTTCTACTGATTTCATTGTATTGTTCAAAGTTATGTGCTTTATGAGGAAGTTTAACAAAAAGCATATGGAGCCAAGAGCAATAATCATGTGGTCACGACAAAATCTAATAAGCTACTTCTAGGAAAAATTCGGCATGACCTTTGCTATTTTCTTGATCTAGAAGTGCCCGTTTTTCGCCGAAACGGAAATGAATCAACATTTCGGCGATAACGGGCACAAATCCCTGCATAACTCAGCTGACCAGGAGATAAGCCAGAAGATAAGCCAGAAGCCTGCTTCAGCTGACCAGGAGATCTAGTTTGACTGAATGAGAACTCAGTATCACAATCCAAAAAATTGAAATGCCAGGATGTTCCAAATACATGGTGATGCCACAAGCCACTAGATAAACCCAGCATTTTGCCAGGCAGAACATTCTTTGTCAGGAGCAAAATTAAATCGTAAATCAGACTAGATAGACGAACAGAACAAAATATTTAGCATATACAGAAGATATGGTGGACGTTATGCTACCCAACAACAGCCTCCAAACATAAATAGATACAGTAATACTCACCAAGCTATCTAGTTCTACATCCTTGTGTGTGAGTTTGCCTCCAGTAATTAAGACACGGCAGGCCCATATACTCATTCGTAAATGTATGAAACAATAAGATGACAGCAGAGCGGCATAAACTTGCCTTGATGATGGGTGAACTGATCAAGATTCCTATTGTCTGTAGGCTCTTCTACTTCAGCACTACATATGAGGGTAGCAAAATGTGTGTACTGGGGTAGACACTATTAGAGCAGAGTTCCTCTTCTCTTCCTTTCCATCTGAAAAAACAGCACTACAGCTGCTGTCCCAAGCATGGAAGGTCTGACAGTGTGCCTTCTAGCCCTCACTCTAATGAACCCGGAATCGAAGAACAGCTTCAGAGCCTAAACGCAGTCGTCTCTACTCTCCGCCCTCCCTGACCATTGAAATTAAAGAACGGTAACTTGATATATGCAGTAGTAGAAACACGCCATCTACTACTGTCACGCAGAGAAATTCAGGAGCCTAAACACATGCCATTCTAAGCTCTGAATCCAATTCATCATGTCTATTCAAATAGGAATTTAGATTGTGCAAAGGTTGTCTCAAACACAAAAGTTAAGATTCTATCCTTTCAGTCATGACACATTGGTTTGCATTGACAGTAAGGCATTGGTTTGCATTTGTTCATGATCAGATAATCAAGCTTTATACAGAGAAGTTATTTTTGTCCTTAGGTTGATAAATTTTGTTACTGGAATTTTTTACATCAAAACTCTAAACCTGACAACATATTTTTTTTATAGACACCAGATTGTAACCTTCATTAAGAGAAGAGGTACGTGGGCAGCTCCCAGGTTAACAGGATCTGAGAACAAGATACATGAGCTTGGCAAGCTTCTGAACAACTTAAAAGAAACTTCTTCCTCGGTGGTACACGACAACTACATCATGCTTAAGAAGGTGAAAGAAGAAATGATAGGCTGGTGCTAAGGATTTAAGCATATGATTTCAAGAATTTGCAAGCAGAAGTCCAAGCAGTGAGTAGTGCGAGCTGACAGATTGGGGAACTCAGATGGGCGGCGGACGGACGTACCAGGTCACGGCGGTGGGACTAGATCACGGAGTTGAGGACGGGGACGGTGAGCCTCCTCCTCCTCCTGGTGGTCGAGGACGGGGACGGGGACGGGGACGTCGTGGTGCTCCTGGGGACGAGCTCGGCCTCCTCCTCCTGGTGGTCTCCGGCGGGCCTTCTCCTCCTGGTGGTCGCGGGCGGGCGCTGCCGGACGGGAGAGATCGATGTCAGACAGGGGAGAAGGCGGAGGGGAGAGAAAGGAGGGGAGGGGGGAGGGAGGGGGAAGAGGAGGGGGAGAGGGGGAGCTCACCCTCGACGGCGGCGGACTCGACGGCAACGGCGCGGCGCGGGGGAGAGGGGGGATCTGGGCTGGACAGCTCTGCGGGGGAGTGAGGAGAGGGAGGCGCACGGGGAGGAGAAGCAGGGGAGGGCCGCGGTAACAATGGCGCACCTGTGAGGGGTGCGCCATAAACACTGCATTTCAATGGCGCATCTCCAGCTAGTGCGCCATTACTACTAGTAGTAATAGGTTAAAAGAGTCCGCGTCTGGTTATGGACAGAAGTACTTACATGGCCTAGTGGTTGGACCATTGATATATTAGCCAGCCAGCCATGGTTCGATTCCTGGCGGCCCCATTTTTTGCATCTTTTTAAAAAAAATGTTTTTGATGTATATATGTCTATTGGTTGCACTAGTCCGGTCTTTAAACATTTTTTACCTTTTTCTGTGTTTTTTCTTTACTGTTTTTGTCAGTTCTTTTTTAGTTTTCTTAGGTTTTTATTTTTATTTTTTGTTTGTTCTTTCTTTGATTTTCACCAGATTTCTTTGTTTATTTTTGTTTCTCCCTGGTTTTCTTTGGTTTTTTCTTTGCCCTTTTGTGAACACATGACTACATTTCCACACACATGTGAGCAGAGGATACATCCTCTACGAGTCCACATTATAGTTATGTGTTTAGATTTAAGATTTGAATCGTTGTGATAATTTAAGATTTGAGATAAAAGAAAAGGAAAATGCAAATGGAGTGATAAAACCATTGTGCAAAGATTTAGAATTAGATGACATGGTTGAAATCAAGTGATACATGTAATAATTTAGTTGCATGTAATAATTGAGCTTGCCACTGACACACACACACGCGGCCGACACGTCGTGATTCGATCTTAGCTATCTTTTCACAATCTTCTTGCCCTTCTTCCTCGCGGTTGAATAATTTAGCCCCGGAACCCCTTGAATTGATCTTCTCTTGAACGGACGTCCTTTAGGTAGGGTGGTCCTGCTTCTTCTTGTGGTGTATGGTACTTCATCGTCGTCGTCATCTTCCATCTTCGGGTCGCCGTACTTGTCGAAGTCTTGCTCATTGGCGACTCCATCCATTCCGATGATGTTCCTTTTGCCTCTCCTCACGACAACACGACTGGGCTTTGGCGGGTCGGTAATGAAGAAGCATTGGTCCACTTGGGAAGCCAGTACCCATGGCTCATTTTTCGCGGTGATGTTTGCGCCCGCGGTCTTGGATTTGGCTTCGGGTATAACCATGGTGGTGAAATACCGGTCTTCTTTTAGGACGCTCTTGGCCCATCTGACACGGAACATCGGGACCTTCTCTCCAGCGTAGCTCAGCTCCCAGATCTCCTTGATCCTTCCATAGTATCTGTCCTTGTCGTTACCGGTGTAGGATTCCATCGTTACCCCGGAGTTCTGATAATCGCTCTTCCTGTCCTTTTCCTCGGTGTAGAATGTGTAGCCGTTGATATCGTACGCCTCATAGGTCATCAAGTTGTGCTCGGCGCCCTGTGACAAGGCGAATATGAGTTTTTCTTCCGCGGAAGAATCCTCATGTAAAGGGTACGACAGAAGCTTGTCCTTGAACCAACGCGTGAAACATGAGTTGTGCTCTTTGAGTACATCTCCGTCCGTCCACTGTTGACCTCGGTCATTGTATGTCTTCTCAATAGAGGTTTTGTGCTCTACCACCCAAGGATCGACCACGTCAATGTGTTGCAGCGCGACTAGGTTTGCTCTTTCAAAGTCGGCGAGTCGACCCTTGAAGTCTACATGCATTTCGCGGCGACCCTCGCGGTGACCACATCCAGCGAGCCTGCCGAGGTGCCTGTTGACGGGCAGACCAACGGGGTTCTCGATGCCTAGATAATTCGTGCAGAAGGAGATGCACTCTTCGGTCAGAAAGCCCTTGGCTATGCTTCCATCTGGACGTGCCCTGTTACGAACGTATCCTTTGATGACACCATTCATCCTTTCGAACGGCATCATGCTGTGCAGGAACGTCGGCCCGAGTTGGATGATATCCTCCACGATATGGACCAGCAGATGCACCATAACGTCGAAGAATGCGGTCGGGAAGTACATCTCAAGCTCGCATAGTATCACCACGATCTCTTCCTGTAGCCTTCTGAGTTGCCTCATGCCAACCGACTTCCGAGAGATGACGTCGAAAAAGTTGCATAGGCCAAATAGCGTTTCACGGACGTGCGCGTCCATGATCCCACGGATTGCAACTGGAAGTATCTGCGTCATCAGCACGTGACAGTCGTGAGACTTCATCCCGCTGAACTTCTGCTTCGCTGAGTCTAGGTATCTGCTTATCTTCCCCGCATAACTGTAAGGAAGTTTTACTCCTATGAGGCAGGCGAAAAACTGCTCGATCTCCTTCTGACTTAGAGTGAAGCACGCGAGAGGGCAGTCATATTCGATCTTCTTGGACTTTTTGCCTTTGCGACGACTTTCCGTGTCCTTCGCCTCATCATCATCATCATCATCATCATCATCATCATCATTAGGGCGTTTTGCGTGAAGCTCCTCCCTGATGCCCATTGATTGCAAGTCTGCCCTTGCTTTCGGCCCATCTTTGGTCTTCTCTGGCATGTTGAGCAGGGTACCAAGCAGACTCTCGCACACGTTCTTCGTGATATGCATGACATCAAGGCTGTGAGGCACACGGAGGATCTTCCAGTACGGCAAGTCCCAGAAAACAGACATCGTTCTCCATACCTTCAGCAGCGGCTCTGGCGCCTTTCGCTTCTTTCCCGGCGGTGGACACTCTTTCCAATTTTTCAACAGCTCGTCTATTTCCTCGCCGCTCCTCGTACGTGGGGGTCTTCGGGGTTCGGTCTCACCATCGAACAGATCCTTGCGTTTTCTCCATGCGTCATCGTCGCGAAGCCACCTTCGATGTCCCATGAACACGGTTTTCGAAGACCCGGGATCTCTATCTAGCTGGCGATACGTTGTGTCATCCATGCACCTGACGCATGCACAAAATCCGTGGACCACCTGCCCCGCGACATATCTGTAACCGAGATAGTCGTGCACCGTCGTGAGCAATGCGGCTCTCATAGGGAAATATTCTTTCGCTGCGGCGTCCCACGTATTGGCTGGCGTTTTCCACAGCGTGTCTAGCTCCTCTTTCAGCAGCCCCAGATACAGATTGATGTCGTTCCCTGGTTGTTTCGGCCCTTCAATTAGCATACTCATGTGAATATACTTCCTCTTCATGCACATCCAGGGGGGAAGGTTGTACATCCACACAAACATAGGCCAGGTGCTATGTGTGCTTCTCTGGCTGCCAAACGGATTGACTCCATCGGTGCTCGCGCCCAGCATGATGTTCCTTGGATCGTCCCCAAATTCTGGGTGTTCGAAGTTCAACGCTTTCCACTGGCTCGCATCCTTAGGGTGACTCAGCATCTTGTCTTTTTTATCTATCTCCGGATCATTTCCGTCATCTTCTCGCTTCTTCTCCTTCCTATCCGTGTGCCAACGCAGGAGCTCTGCTAGCTTAGGGTCCACAAAATACCGCTGCAGACGAGGAGTGATCGGAAAGTACCACACCACTTTTCGAGGAGTTTTCTTCCTCTTCTTGTATCGAGTGATGCCGCACACCGGACATATGGTAGACTCCGCGTGCTCGTCCCGATAAATGATGCAATCGTTCATGCACACATGGTATTTCACTTGCGGTAAATCCAGAGGACACACGATTTTCTTCGCCTCCTCGAAACTGGTCGGGCACTTGTTCCCCTTGGGAAGACGTTCGTGCCAGAATGACATGTTCTCGTCGAAGCATGCGTCGGTCATTTTGTGTTTTACCTTCATCTCCAGAGCCATGAGCGTTACTTTCAGGCGGGTATCCTCGGGCTTGCATCCTTCATACAATGGAGTAACCGCGTCTATCTCCAGTTGATCCAGCTTGGCTTTCTCTCGGGCGGCAGCTCTTGCATTACCCGTCTGCTTGAGAAGCAGCTCTTGAATATGAGGGTCCTGCACCCAGCCCATCGATGGTCCATCGTCGTCTGCTCCGGCATCTTCATCTTCATGATCATGCCCTTCGTCTTGATCTTCCTCATCATCATGTCCGGCATCTTCTACATGATGACTGTGTCCTGCATCTACTTCGTGATCATGTCCTGGAGATTCTTCGTCTTCTCGCCTGCCCTCGCCGCTGTTGTCTTGCTGCCCTTCCTTATTTCTTGCCCGGCCCCCATGGACGACTTCATAATCATCTTCATCACCTTGCCACCGATAGCCATCCATGAAACCACGCACGAGCAGGTGGTCCCGCACCTGTCTGGAATCCGGGTCCATAAGGCTCTTCAGCTTGCATCTTCGACACGGACATCTTATCTCCGTCTCGTTCTTTTTAAGCATCTCGGCCTTCGCGGAGCTCAAAAACCTATTCACGATGCCTTCGGTCATCGTGCGGACCATGGTCGCCTGCGGGGTAGAGCAAAACAATATTTTAGAACCAAAAAAAAATTTGGCATGACTTTGCCTAAAAATAGGACCAAAAAGAATGCATAGTGCCCGATTCTTGCCGAAACGGAAATGAATCAACATTCCGGCAAAAAATTGGCAACTATCGCATTTCAGATACCGGTACCTGCAAACACAAACATATGCAACACCACAAACATACGTAGATCTAGCTCAATGAAAAAAGTGTAGATCTAGGCCATAAAAAGTGTGTACGTTGGAGGGAGAAAAAAGTAGATCTACAACATAAAGAAAGCTTTCCCCTTACTTACCTATCAAAAAAAGAAATTTAACCACTTAATTTGGGTGAATCTATGGTGCAAATGAGGTGAGGAGGAGGAGGCAGCCGAGACCAAGCTTGGTAGAGGTGGAGAGAATGAAGTGGGGAAAGTGAGTGTGGTAGGTGGCTGTCAAAAATATCTAGATGATCTCAGGCTAGTAATGGCGCACCTCCTAAGAATGCGCCATTAGTAACCAGGGTTACTAATGGCGCACCTGGTGTGGGTGCGCCATTAGTAGTTTTGAAAAAAAAAATTGAAAAAAAAATTTTAGTAGTGGCGCACCATGGAGTGGTGCGCCATTACTAGTTAGAACTAGTAATGGCGCACCACACCCAGGTGCGCCATTACTAGTTTTGGAAAAAAAAATTGAAAAAAAAAACTTAGTAGTGGCGCACCACACCACGGTGCGCCACTGATAAGTCTGGGGACAGGGGTGTGCACAGGACAAACTTAGCAGTGGCGCACCAGACAACAGGTGCGCCATTAGTAATATGGACATTAATGGCGCACCTGATTCTGGTGCGCCACTGCCATATAGCAGTGGCGCACCACATACATGGTGCGCCATTAATGTCCATATTAGCTATAGCCGTTTTCCTAGTAGTGTAGGGCCTTTCTTGTCCGGTCTCCTCCTTTGCTTCTTGGCGGGTGGTGGTAGTGAGCCCACCATACCTTCCCTAACCACCACCCCGAGTGTCGTTGGGCTCATCAGTGGACGGCCCTCGGGTTGCTGGGTAGAAGCGGCATCTGGAGGCGTCTCCTGAGAGGATCGCTTGAAGAGAGACTTTTTGCATTCCGCCTTAGGACGTTCTGGCTGCGGCAAATCAAGCAGCATCAAGTCATCATCTCCACGCTCATAGCCTGAGTCTTCGTCGTCCTGAGCCATCAATCCTCCATCATCATAGGCGGTGTTGAAATACTTGTATGGGTCATCATCATCCTCCTCCATGTCATCATCAGCATTTGCTTCTTCGACAATGGGGGCGACGTCATCTGGCAGTAATTGAGGCTCTCCCTCGCGTCGTCCGCTATCACCAGCCACGACAGGTGCAGGTAATTTGGTAGGTGGGGTGGTGTTCATACCTTCTTGAGAAGCTGTCGTTGGTGTGATACTGGGCGCCTCGACACGAAGAAGAGTCTTCGGCCAAGGCAAGAACTAGCTCTTGCATGCGCCAATCCGTTGAGGGGTCTCCTCATCATCGACTAGTACCGGAGGAGGCAAATCCTCGAAGCCCGCTAAGACACTGGCCACGTTAACCTTGAAGACGCCATCGGGCTTCTCTCGGTTGTGGAACATGCGGTCCTTCGGCTTCACGATCGTTGCCTTTCCCACGGCCACCTTCTGGCCCTTGATGTCGTACAGTAGGGTGCACGGGGTATCGTTGGCCTACGAAGACATGTCTGCGACGTCAAACATCCGAAAGGCAACTGAAATGGAAGACTATATAGACATGCTGGTGAAAAGGGTATGACGCGTAATTACCGTGAGGGCGTCGAGCTCAGCCATAGACGAAGGCCCGACGAGCATGCCAGAGACGGAGGTCGGGCTGCTATGAATAGGAGCGGGACCTTTTGCGGTTGCTTCAGCAGGTGCTGGTGGTGTGATGTTCACCGAATTGCTCCCGACATAGCTGGGAAGGGGAAAGTCCTCTGCCCCTTTCTCTGGATTGTTCTTATGCCAATCGATAATTGCCGGAATCAAGTTGGTAATAATTGCAGATTGGAAGTTAGCCGTGACGCCAGCCACCGCTTCATTGACCGCTGCATGGACTTCCCCGCGCAACTCTTCTTTGGTCTCAGCTTTGGTCTTATTGACCGCAATCGCGACCTTCTCGTGGATGGTCTGCTGGTTGAGCGCCCGGCTCTTCCTTCTTTCCTCTGTCTCCTCGCTGTAGCACGTCTTCCATGAGGCGCCATCTCCGACGGCGTGCACATGTCCATCGGACGGCGGTTTAGCCTCCGGGACATATTTCAGTATGTTCAGGGCCGGGTTGAATGGGGTGTCCCACTTGGGCCTCGCTGACGACTGTGACGACTCATCGCTTTCGGCTGCCTTTTGGTGCTGCTCTTTCTGCAAAAGGAACGTGGATGGTTTACTAATAATGTGACAAAACTTGTAGTCGAATTGATTGGAAGCTAATATGATAATGTGGTAATATAACCATTACTAGAAGTCTCATGAACTCCCTCGTGTTCGGGTCCGTGTAAAAGATCTTCTTGACGGGGTCCCACTTGTACCGGGCCCTGATCCAGTCACGCTCCTGCGGGTCGGTGAACTCTGCCAAGGGGTCTGGGATTCCGTGACTTTCACGTTCGGCGTCCTCCTTGGCCCATACGTGCCTCTTCCCCTCGTAACCACGGCTTCCGAGGCGGTGGGGAGGCGTGTTCCTGGCCTGGAGCGCCTTCATTTTCTCGGACTTTTCCTTGGTTTCATCTTTAGCGCAAGTCTCCTTGAATTTTACAAAGTCCTCTTCCGTAAGTGTCGGATTCTCAGCATGAATCTTGGACCACGGTTCATTCTTCTTAATCGCTTTTTTCACCCGAACCTTCCAGGCGGACAAGTCGTTGGTGAACGACACCATCGCCTTGCTGTTTATCTTTTTCATGGCGTCGTCATCCCACGGTTCTTTGCTTTCTGTGCGGCCGGGGAACAGGAACCTGTTGTGCAACTTCTTTAGGAGCATGTGCTCCATATGTGGAATCTTCTTCAACTTCTCGTCATTGATGTTGGCGGTTTCCCTGAGGATGCATCCTAGTTGATTGCCCCATTTCTTGCGCGCTTCCTCCGGCGCCGTTGGCTCTAATTTTTTGGGGTGCATCTCCGTGACCACAATTTGTCCGATGCCGAGCTCGTTTGGTTTTCATGTCCTCTTCTGCTTCGGTGCTTTACCGGCTACGACAGCATCGTTGCCGGTCTCGGGGGTGGTGTCGGTGCCGGTGCCAGTGCTGGTGCCGGTGTCGGTGTCGGGCTTGGTGCCACTGCCGCCACCATGCACCCCCATCTGGTGTTCGTCCAGGTAATCGAAATAGTGATTTGCTGCCTCGATGGGGTCTTCTTCGTCGAGGCGAGCAGAACCCCCGGCTTCGTCGAGGCAAGTAGAACCCCCGGCTTCGTCGTGGCTAGACATGTTTTCTATTCTACAATTGTAAATAAAAGATATAATGAAGAGAAAAAAGGGGCCTATATTTGGTCGGAATGTTGATTCATTCCCCCCGGCAAATCCCGGGCACTCCATATGTCCTAGTTTCTAGCACAAGTCATGCCGAAAATAACGGAAATTTTCGGCATGACCTTTGCTAAAAAGTGGACATATGGAGCGCCTGAAATTTGCCGGAACAGAAATGAATCAACATTCCGGCAAAACATAGGCCAATCGGATATTCTTCGACATTCAACCAACATTGCAAAATCATATAACATCAATGACATATGAGCATCACAGGAGCACATATATAAAGCAAGTACACATAGTGAAATGAACTCACTAAATATTGCAAAATAGTGGTCTTTTCAAAAACCAAAAACCTTTGCAAAATGACCTCACTAAACATTTGCTACTGTTTTTTATTTATAGCTAAAAAAGTCCACTGATTTTGCAATTTTAGGGAGCTACTGTTTTTGATAAATTGCCTAGCTACAAATTTTAGTTAAAATGACCCGCGAAGTATTTATATACTAGAATTCGTATGTCTATTTATATACTAGAATGACGATAAACTAATAATGATGATAAACTAACAATTTTTAGTTAACAGTAGCTAGGGTTCATCTGTCCTAATTTTGCTAACAGTAGCTAGGGTTCATCACAGAGAGAGAGAGGAGGGCAGGGGAGAGGAGAGGGAGAGGCTTACGGGCTCGGGCGGTCGGCGGCGAGAGCGGGCAGGGGAGAGGGCGGCGGCGGCGAGGTCGAGGGCGGGCAGGGGAGAGGTCGGTGGCGGCGGTGAGGTCGAGGGCGGGCAGGGGCTCGGGCCGGCGTCGAGGCCGAGGGCGGTCAGGGGCTCGGGCCGGCGTCGAGGTCGAGGTCGAGGGGTGGGCAGGGGCGACGGCCGGCGGGCAGGGACGATGGCCGGCGGGTAGGGGCGACGGCGGCGCGCTACACCAGAGAGGAGGGGAGAGGTGGGAGGGTGGGGTGGGGAATGGGACTTGGCAAAATTTCGAGCCCGCGCGGCGGGTTAACTAAAAATAGCAGTAGCGCTGGGTTAGGATCTAGCGCTATAGCTAAGTTAGCTATAGCGCTGGGTGGTAATCCAGCGCTACTGCTAACTGTTCCAATTTTTAGTTTTTTAAATTCTAAAATACACATAGCAATAGCGCTGGTTTAGGATCCAGCGCTATAGCTAAGTTAGCTATAGCGCTGGTTCATAATCCAGCGCTACTGCTATGTTTCTTTTCTTTTTATTATTTTCCTTTTCTAGTTTTTAGTTTTCTTTTCTTTTTATTATTTTCCTTTTGTTTTCTGTTTTCTTTTCTTTTGTGTTTACTTTTCTTTTTCTTTTTATTATTTTCCTTTTCTTTTCTGTTTACTTTTCTTATTCTTTTGTATTGCTTTCTCCCTTTTGTATTTGTTTTTTTTTTGTTTTTATCCCGACGATGGCGTCTCCCTCCCACACTGCGCGAATATCACCGGAACCATGCATGTGGTGGTAACATATCAGTTGACCGATAACGGTTACTTAAGTGCGTACACAAAATAGATACATATATATAAATGATGGTTTCTCAGCTGCGTCGACGACGTTTCACATTGAGCTTCTTCCCTTTCTTGTTCGTTGCCGAATAATTGAGCCCCTCCTTGTGACTTTTCCGGAACCATGGAGTACGATCTTTCTTACGTAATGTAGTATTGATTCTTCTTTTCACGTATGCTTCATCGTCATCGTCATCTTCCCTCATCGGGTTGCCGTATTGGTCATAGTCTTCCTCGTTGGCGACTCCATCCATTCCGACGATGCTCCTTTTGCCTCTCCTCACGACAACACAGCTGAGATTGGTCGGGTCGGTTATGAAGAAGCATTGTGTCACGTGCTTAGCGTGTACCCATGGCTCAATTTTGGCGATGACGTTAACGTTCACGGTTGCGCTCTTCGCATCGGGTATAGACATGGTAGTGAAATACTTGTTTTCTCTTACGACGTCCTTAGCCCATCTAACACGGAACATCGTCGCACTGTGCATTCCAGCATAGTCAAGCTCCCAGATTTCTTCGACCCTTCCGTAGAATCTTTCAGTTGTGCCGGCGTCGTCGGTCACGCATTCAGTCGTCACCCCGGAGTTCTGGTAATCACTATCCATGTCTTTGGCCTCCGTGTAGAACGTGTACCCGTTGATATCGTATGACTGATAGGTCGCGAGTTTGGGCGCGGGGCCATGTGCTAAGGCGTGTATGAGCAATCCGTCCGAACTGCCCTCTTCCGGGGGATTTTCAAGAACTTGCTTTTTGAACCAACGCAAGAAAGTGGCGTTGTGCTCTATAGTAACTTCGTCGTCCGTCTTGAGCATCCCCTTATCACGGTACTTATTTGCGATGGTTTCTTTGTGTTGTGCCACATAATCATCTACCACATCTAGGTGTTGTAGCACTACTAAGTTAGCCCTGTCAAAGTCATTCCGTCGATTCGAGTAGTCCACGTGCAATTCCCTCCGGCCGTTGTTGTGACCTTCTCCTCCGAGCCTCCCATCGTGCTTCTTGATGGGCAAACCAACAACAGGGTCTCCGACGCCTATATAATTCTCGCAAAAGGAGATGCACTCATGCGTCAGATACCCCTAGACGATGCTCCCATCGGGACGGGACATGTTACGAATGAATCCTTTGATGACCCCATTCATCCTCTCGAACGGCATCATGCTGTGAAGGAATGTCGGCCCGAGGTCGATGATGTCGTCCACGATGTGGACACACAGATGCACCATGACGTCAAAGAACGCGGGCGGGAAGTACATCTCAAGCTCACATAGTACGACAACGATCTCTTCCTGTAGCCTTCGGAGCTGCTTCACACTTATGGACTTTCGAGAGATAACGTCGAAGAAGTTGCAGAGACCAATAAGCATGTCACGGACGTGCTTGTCCATTATCCCTCTAATGGCAACCGGGAGTATTTGCGTCATCATCACGTGACAGTCATGAGTCTTCATCCTGCTGAACCTATTCTTCTTGTGGTCTAGAAATCTGCTTATCTTCCCACAGTAACCGGAACTGACTTTGATTCCCATAAGGCACTTGATGAATTGATCGATCTCCTGCGCACTTAAGGTGAAGCAAGAAGGGGGGCAATAATTCTCCTCCTTCTTGTTGACTTTTCTGCCCCTTTCCCCCGCCTCCGTCTCCGTCTCCGTATCCTCCGTCGACTTTTTACGGGGCGACATGTGGAGATCTTCCCTGATCTCCAAATCTTCCACGTCTTTCCTTGCCTTCGGCCCGTCCTTGGTCTTCTCTGGCATGTTCATTAGTGTGCCAAGCAAGCTCTCGAGGACATTCTTCGTGATATGCATTTGATCAAGGCAATGAGGTGCGTCGTGATTGGGCCAGTACTCCAAGTCCCAGAAAACAGACCTCGTTTTCCATACCTTCAGTAGCGGCTCCGGCGCCTTTTTCATCTTTCCCGGTGCGGGGCACTGTTCCCAGTTTTTCAACAGCTCGTTGATTTTGGCGCCTTTCCTCTTACGTGGAGGACCTCGATGCTCAGCCTTACCATTGAATAGATCTCTACGCTTTCTCCACGGGTCATCCTTCTCGAGCCATCTATGATGCCCCATGTACACGATTTTCCCCGACCCGCCTTCTTTCGTTGACGTAAGCTGCTGAGACGTTGTATCATCCATGCACCTCGCGCATCCGCAGTATTCGTGGCACACCTGGCCTGAGACATACCCGTAACCGAGATAGTCGTGCACCGTCGTCATCAGCGCGGCTCTCATATAAAAATACTCTCCTTTGCTGGCGTCCCATGTCCATGCCGGTGTTTTCCATAACGTGTCTAGCTCCTCTTTCAGAAGACCCAGATACAGGTTAATATTATTTCCCGGTTGTTTTGGCCCTTTAATCAGCATGCTCATGTGTATGTACTTTGTCTTCATGCACTTCCATGGGGGGAGGTTGTACATCCATACAAAGACGGGCCATGTGCAGTGGTTGGTGTTTTGGTTTCCAAACGAATTCATGCCATCGGTACTCGCACCAAGCATGATGTTCCTTGGATCTTCTACAGCAAATCCATATACGGCGTTGAATGCTCTCCACTGGCTACCATCTACGAGGTGTCTCAGTTTCAGATCATCTCCATCGTCGGGCTTCGTCCTCTCCGCATGCCAGCGCATGAGCTTTGCTTCCTTAGGATCTACGAAATACCGCTGCAGACGGGGAGTGATCTGAAAGTACCATACAACTTTCTGAGGAGCTTTCTTTCCTTCCTTCTTGTATTGAGAAGCATTGCACACTGGACAGCTGGTTTTTTCCGCGTGCTCCGTCCCCCGATAAATGATGCAATCGTTGATGCATGCGTGGTACCTAAAGTGCGGCAAATCAAAAGGGCAAACAATTTTCTTGGCCTCCTCGACACTAGTAGGACACAGGTTCCCCGCGGGAAGAACTTTATTATGTAGATACTTCAAATGCTCATCGAGGCTTTTGTCTGTCCATTTGTTTTTGGCCTTCGTCTTTAGAAGTTCGAGCGTGAAACTCAAGCGGGTGACCTCGGGATCGCAACCGTCATACAATGGAGTCTTCGAGTCTACTTCAAGTTGCGCCAGCTTGGCCTCCTCTCTAGAAGCAGCTCTCTCGCTAGTCGTACTCTTGCGAAGGAGGTCTCGAACATGATGGTCCTACACGACTGCACTTAGTAGCGTCCAAGACTGCGGCGTGACCGCCGCCTCTTCTCCGCCATGTCCGGACTCTTCTTCGCCGTGTCCGTAATCTTCTCCGCCGCCGTCATTTTCGGACTCTTCCCCGCCGCCATGTCCGGCGCCATCGTCTTCGTGTCGATCGGTCATCTCTTCGTCTAGCCCCATGTCGTTATTCCCTGCCATGTGGACGTCCTCATCATCATCATCTTCACTTATCCACCGAGTATAGCCATCCATGAAACCATACATCAGTAGGTGCGCCTTCAAACTGCCACCATCAAAAGGGTCCAAAAGGACTCCTTCTTTGCATCTTGTACACGGACATCTAATCCTAGTCCGATTATTTGCATACTTGTCCATCACCGCGAATTGCATGTATCGCTCCACCTTCCATCCACTCACCTTCATGACCGACTGCACGATATAACAAGGAAAAGGGTTATAAACAAAATGCATGCATGCATGCAAAGTCATATAAAAATTTGGCATGACCTTGCCTAAAAATAGGACATATCGAGTTTGCTCGAAATTCACCGAAACGGAAATAAATCGACATTTCAGCAAAACATATGCAACTCGGGGGCATGTCACTCGCACAAATCTCTCCATTATCCCAAACACACATATTCCCATTCACACACATATTCCCATTCTTGAAATGAACATCTTTTTACTCACCTATCTCCCGAGAGAGACCGATCGACCGGATGAGGCCTTTCGCTACCTATAGGGATCGGAAGTGTGGATGGCTAAATAGCTAGCTAGATCTAGCTAGTTGTTGGGGAGGAGAGATGACTCTAGCTAGCTAGGTAACTAATGGAGAGGGAGAGAGATGAGCTAGCTAGATCTATATCTAATGGAATGGAGGGAGAGCCAAATAAATGAGGTAGGGGGGCATTTATGGAGATATCTAGAGATGAGAAGGCCATTTATGGAGGAGAGTTATGGTGGAGGGGGCATTAATGGGGAGAGAAGAGAGGTAGGAGGAAGAGAGAAGAAGGGCAACAATGGTGGAGAACTAACTTAGAGAGGGGAGAGGGGAAAGTAGGGGGAGAGAGGGCAAAGGGGAGGAGGGGAGGGGGTGGGTGGAAAGGTGGCACCAGCCGCAACTAGCAGTAGCGCTGTTTCTAAGAAAGCGCTGCTGCTATTGTACTTAGTAGTAGCGCTTTCAAGGAAAAGCGCTACTATTAAGTGGGACCCATTAGCAGTAGCGATGTTGTAAAATAAAGCGCTACTGCTAAATTCTTAGTAGTAGCGCTGTTTTCTGGACAGCGCTGCTGCTACAGCTAGTGTCGGTGGGAGTGTTGGGTCCCTCTTAGTAGTAGCGCTCTTTCTAAATCCAACGCTACTGATAAATGATTACTTGTAGCGCTGACCAGGGCCAGCGCTACTGCTAATTAGCAGCAGCGCTTTCTTATTTCCAGCGCTACTACTGATGTCTTACCTATAAGCATTTTCCTAGTAGTGATACATTGAACACAACTAACACCGAATAATGCACCATAAGTAGGATATAATTTCCTTGTATAACTATTGACTTAACGTGCATGCATAGGGAATCACAAACCTTAACACTAATATTCTTACTAAATCACAATTACTCACTAACATGACTCACATATCATCATCTCCATATAGCAAAACTATTGCAAGGAATCACACTTATCATATCCAATGATCTATATGAATTTTTTTATTATATCCCTCTTGACTATTCATCACTTTGGGACCAAATTCATATCTTGTGCAAATTACCGTTACTTTTATCAACTCTCAAAAAGATATAAGTGAAGCATGAGAGTGCAAATATTTATTCAAAAAATTTATCAACTCTCAAAATAATATAAGTGAAACAAGAGAGTTTATTTCTTCAAAATATAGCCACCACCGTGCTCAAAAAGATTTAAGTGAAGCACTAGAGCAACTGCCTAGCTCAAAAATTTTAAATCAAGCACATAGAGTATTCTAACAAATTATGATGAACGTGGGGATCTCTCAAATTGGTGTGTCCAGAAAAGATGATTGTGATAAACTAAAAAGCAAATAAAGCAAAGACTCATATAATACGCGACGCTCCAAGAAAACACATATCATTTGACGAATAAAAATATAGCTCCAAGTAAAATTACCAATGGTTGGTAGAAGAAAGAGGGGATGCCTTCCGGGGCATCCCCAAGCTTAGACGCTTGAGTCTTCCTTGAATATTACCTTGGGGTACCTCGGGCATCCCCAAGCTTAGTATTTTGCTACTCCTTATTCCTACATCCATAAAATCTCACCCAAAACTTGAAAACTTCAATGACACAAAACTCAACAAAACCTTCGTGAGATCCGTTAGTATAGCAAAATAAATCACCACTTTAAGTACTGTTGCAAACCCATTCATATTTTATTTTTGCATTATACCTACTGTATTCTAACTTCAACATGGCTTATACCCCCCGATACAATCCATAGTTTCATCAAAACAAGCAAGCCACACATCAAAAACAGAATCTGTCAAAAACAGAATAGTCTGTAGCAATCTATTTAAAGGCCATAATTCTGTACCTCCAAAAACTCTGAAAAATTAGGAAAACGTGAAAAATTCATATACCAATACTGTGTCAAAATTTCAGATTTTTCTGACGCTCCAGTACAGAAACAAAATTCCTGCACTGGACACAAAACTTTCTGTTTTCCAAACAGCATCAATTATACTATCTTCCAAATCATCCCAAAGGTTCTACTTGGCACAAACACTAATTAAAAACCCCAAAACACAATCATAACAGTAGGAAAACACATGATAACAGAAACAAAAAACAAAAATTTATTTTATTCATTGGGTTGCCTCCCAACAAGCGCTATTGTTTTATGCCCCTAGCTAGGCATAATGCATAGTTTCAAGTGTTGTCATGTTTCAAGTTGATTCCATAAGTGGCCCTCATAATGGATTCATATGGTGCTTTAATTTCCTTCCTAGGTAAATGTTCCATACCCTTATTTAGTGGAAATTGCAATTTTATATTCCCTTCTTTCATGTCAATAACGGCACCTATAGTTCGGAAAAACGGTCTACCAAGTATTATGGGGCAAGAAGGATTGCATTCAATATCAAGTACAATAAAATCAACGGGCACATAATTCCTATTTGCAAGAATGAGAACATCATTAATTCTACCCAAAGGCTTTTTTAATAGTAGAATCCGCAAGATGCAAATTAAGAGAACATTCATCTATATTAGTAAATCCTAGCACATCGCATAGAGATTTTGGAATTGTGGAAACGCTAGCACCCAAATCACATAAAGCATTGCACTAATAATTTTTAATTTTAACTTTAATGGTGGGTTCCCATTCATCATATAATTTTCTAGGAATTAAAATTTCTAATTCTAGCTTTTCTTCTAACGCTTTCATCACTGCTTCTATGATGTGTTTCGTAAAGGCCTTATTTTGCCCATAAGAGTTGGGTGAATTTAGTATGGATTGTAACAAAGAAATGCACTCAATCAAAGAACAATTATCATAATTAAAATCTTTGTAATCCAAAAGAGTGGGCACATCGCTAGTTAAGTTTTTACCTCTCCGAACCCACTTTTTTCAATTTTTTTATTAAGATTTTCACCCTCCAAATTATGGGGATGCCTTCTAGTTAAGGTTGACTCTTCTTCAGTCCCCTTTTCATCAAGTTTTATATTGCTAAACAAAGAATCAATAGATGAAACACCAATCATTTTAATATCCTCATCATTACTATGCTCTAATGATTCCGGCTTAGCTGCCATTTGATTTACTAGCGTAGCTTGCGCATCAGAAATTTTTCCTAGCAAATTTTCAGTAAGAGCAATTTGAGATTGAAGAATTGCAACTTCTTTCTAACATCATTGAGTTGTTTTGAAATAGCATCCAATAAAGTAGAGTGTTCTTTGAGTTCCTCGGTGAAAAATTTGTTGTGCTCAAACTGCGTAGTCATGTAATCTTTAGTATTTTTCTCAATTTCGGACAAAATTTTATAATAAGAAGTATCATGATAATTTTCTCAGGACATCATGATTAAGCAAACAAGGTAACAAGCACGCAAACAAGCAAACAAGAAAAAGGCAAACGGAAAATATTTTTGTATTTTTGTTAAAACTTTTTAGAAGTGGGGGAGATGAAAACGAGAGGCAAATGCAAATAAAAGTAAATGCAAGGAGATGTAAGTTTTATGCGAAGGTACTTGATAGATGTTGATGATGTCTCCCCGGCAACGGCGCCAGAAATTCTTCCTACTACTTGTGAGCTGCGTTGGTAATTCCCTGAAGAGGAAGGGAGATACAGTACAGTAGAGATAAGTATTTCCCTCAGTTATGAAACAAAGGTTATCAATCCAGTAGGAGAATCACGCAACACCTCGTGAACAGCACCTGCACACAAAACAACAAATCCTTGCACCCAACGCAAACAAAGGGTTGTCAATCCCTCGGCGGTAAGTTGCAATATTAAATTGTATGTGATAGATAGATAGATTGAAACAAAAATACAAAATAAAATAAATAAAAGAAAATTGCAGCAAGTATTTTTAGGGTTTTAGTAAATGATAAAGATAGACCCGGGGGCCATAGTTTTCACTAGAGGCTTCTCTCAGGAAAATAGCATACGGTGGGTAGACAAATTACTGTTGGGCAATTGATAGAAAAGCAAATAATCATGCGATATCCAAGGAAATGATAATGTATATAGGCATCACGTCCGAGACAAGTAGACCGACTCCTGCCTGCATCTACTACATTTACTCCACACATCGACCGCTATCCAGCATGCATCTAGTGTATTAAGTCCACAAAGAATGGAGTAACGCCTTAAGCAAGATGACATGATGTAGACAAAGTAAACTCGCGCATGAATAAACCCCATCTTTTTACCCTTAATAGCAACGATACATACGTGTCATGTCCCTTTCTGTCACTGGATTGAGCACCGCAAGATCAAACCCATTACAAAGCACCTCTTCCCATGGCAAGATAAATCAATCTAATCGGCCAAACCAAATCAATAGAACGGAGAAGAAATACGAAGTTATAATAATCATGCATAAAGGAGATCAGAGAAGACTCAAATAATATTCATGGATAATCTGATCATAAACTCACAATTCATCGGATCCCAACAAACACACCGCAAAAAGTGATTACATCGGATAGAACTCCAAGAACATCGAGGAGAACATTGTATTGAAGATCGAAAAGAGAGAAGAAGCCATCTAGCTACTAACTATGGACACGAAGGTCTGTGGTAAACTACTCACACATCATCGGAAGGGCAGCAAGGTTGATGTAGAGCGCCTCCGTGATCGATTCCCCCTCCGGCGGAGCACCAGAAAAGGCCTCCAAATGGGATCTCTCGAGAACAGAAACTTGCGGCGGCGGAAAAAGTATTTCGTGGACTCCTTTGTTGGTTTCCCAATTTATGGGAATTTATAGTGGTGGAATTAGGTCAAACGGAGCTCAGGGGGGCCCACGAGGCACCAGGGCGCGCCTGCCCCCCCCAGGCGCGTCCTGGTGGCTCGTGGCCACCTCCTGGGTGTTCTCGCCTTCTCCCGAAGCTTCTAGTGTTCCTCTGGTCGAATAAAAAATCTCCAAAAAGTTTGGTTGCATTTGGACTTCGTTTGGTACTGATTTTCTGGAAAACCAAAAGCAGGCAGAAAACAGCAACTGGCACTGGGCACTAAGTTAATAGGTTTGTCCCAAAAAATGATATATAATTGTTGTAAATGCATATAAAAACATCCAAGATTGATACTATAATAGCATGGAACAATCAAAAATTAAAATACGTTGAAGACGTATCAGTACCCGCGAGTCATGATACGTCGGGTCGGCCCCAAGGGTAGCCACGAGTGATTAACTTGGTGGAGCGACAGGGCAGGCGGAGACCATCGAGAGAGAGGTGGGCCTGGCCCTAGTCGTCATTCATGGCTACTGAATAACAATGCACTAATGAGATTTGGGTATTTGATTTGAGTTGGCCACTGGCCTATACGCACTAACCACCACGCGGGATTATGGTTTATGGGGCCCTCGGCGTCGTCAGTTCCTTCTGAAAGTGATCCAGATGTTGTAGTTCAGAGATGTCGGGCTGATTGTTGGGGTGAGTGTATACTTCCTGAGCTTGTATAAGCTAGGTGGGCTTGGACCCCGGCCAGCAACGCAACGTGCAGGTGTGCTCGGGGTGATCGACTGGAGATCCCTTAGCCATAGGATATAGACCAGCAGGCGACCTCTCTGGAGATCTGACTTAGGACTTCGGCATGTTGATACTCTGAGGCCGGGCATGACCCGCGGAAAGGTGTGTCCAGACAAAGGGATATCGAGCGTGTTGGGACAAATGTGGTGCACCCCTGCAGGGAAGTAATCTATTCGAATAGCCATGTCCATGGTAACAGGACGCTTGGAGTTGTATCCTGATCTTCTACAACTATAACGGGATACTTGATGAAACACTTAACTACTATAATTGCCCCAAGATTCGCTTTCTCACAGGGTAGTCGTGGAACGATCTTTGGGTATGATGTTACTAAATATTACTATTACGTGTTACTAAGAGCAAGTTGGTAGAACAAGTTGGTATTAATTATGCTCCTCTCTTCTGATGCTGCAAGATGGTAGTCTTCGTTAAGATAGGCCTTTCCCCCCTCTACTCTGGCATTTCTGCAGTATAGTCCAAAGATATAGCCCCATTCCGTTGATACCGATGCATACTTAGGATAGATCTGATGTAAGTCTTGCGAGTACTTTGGATGAGTACTCATCGTTGCTTTGCACTCTTTTTCCTCCAACCTGGTTGATGCATAGATGATGGCACCGTCGGAGCAGGTGACTACGAGGATGACTACTACGTGGAGGTCGACGATACTGAGTAGTTTGGAGGTCCCAGGCAGGAGCCCTTGCCTCTTTCAATCAATGTCATTTTATGTTTAAGCCTTCTTAAGGCACCACTTGTGTGAACCTGTCTGTACCCAGACTTATTTGTATTTGTACTGATGTACCCCCGGGTCCACGTGGCCCCTATTGTAATATATGGATTTGAACTAAAATTTGTGTCTAAAGTTGTGTTGTGATATTAAACCGTGAGTCTCTGATCTGGATCATGCATGCTCCGTGTATGATTAGTGCACGATTAATTTTGAGTGCGTCACAAGTTGGTATCAGAGCCGACTACCTGTAGGAAACCCCAAACCTCTTGGTCGAAGTTGAGTCTAGTACTAACAACTATTTTTGTACTACTAACTGTGTTGTGTGGCTTACAGGCCCACACCGCAAGTGGATGGGATTAGGACTCTTTTATTCCGCACCGTTACTCTGGTTCTAAACTTCTTATCCTTTTGGGTTAAAGATTTTACTAACTCTAGGTTCTCGTGATCACATCAATCCGGAGATCAAACTACTTACAGTTATAGCCGTGCATGCCTTTACATTCAAGTTACTGTAATTTGACATCCTTGAAATGTAACACACCCAGGTCTTAACCCTGACATTAAGCTAACTAAATTGCCATGTCATCATGATTATCCTAAATAAATTTTCATTTAGGAAATGATCCAAGTCAGATTCAAATCTAAATTTCAAGTGAAATTAAAAGTTGATCAAATAAGAAAAATAAATAGTTCATAATTTTGCAAATAATCCATAAGCAATTATAAATTTTAAACCAACATTATTTGAATTGTTAAAATGCCCCTAACGAATATAAAACAGTACCTAAATAGCCATATTAAATCCTTTTCCATTTAAGTAAAATTCAAATGAAATTGTTTGACTGCCAAACTTTTTGTGGCAGTGCTAGTTAATGCAATAGTAATTATGTGGCCATCTCCACATTTTACTAAAATCATTTACTAGCCTAAAGAAATGGAAAGCTGTAGCTAAAAGGAAAACAGAAAATGAAAATAGAAAAAGAGAAAATACCTGCGCTGTGTTGTTGGCCCACCTACTACAGTTGCCGGCCCAGCCCGCCTACTGCTTGTTCTACCTGCTCCCGTCGTGCTGTCGAACGCGCCTTGGCCATGGGCGCTGCGGCTCCACGCGTCGTCCATCCGTCGCCTCCCCGAGGGGATAAGGCCGCCCTCGGCCTCGTCTCGAACCCTAGCACCTCCCCATCCCTCTCCCTCGGTCCTCATCTCCTCCTCTCTCTCACTCTGCACCTCATGCCCGAAGCTCTCCGTCGCCGCCTCGACACCACCATGGCCACTGGCTGCTAGTCGCTGCGCTGCCATGTCCAGGAGCATCACCGGCCTCCTCCCCGTCTTCGAGATGAAGATCGCGTCACCGGGTGCCTTGCAGCCTCGCCATCGAGTTGTTCCCTTTGCCACGGCTAACGCCGTCCATCCCCAAAGGTCACCGCTCCGATGCATCCTGGACTCCATCGACTGCCGCATTGAGCTCGTGGTGAGCATGCGCACCCAACCCCCTCCTGTTTTGCTTCGATTTCGAACTAAGGATTATCGTAGCCATAGCGTGCTCTGGCTGGAGCTCTGCCGCTACTACCGTGCTCCGTGCCGCCGCTGTAGCCCGTCCCGGTTAGGTCCGAGACCACCATCGCACTCAGGGCTTTCCGTAGACGCTGCCTAGCCCACTAGCTCGGTGGATTCGTGCCCGATGGCTCGATCCCCTCGAGCGCCGCTGTGACGCCCTCGACTTAATCGTGCACTAATCATACACACAAATGCACACGATCAAGCCTAAGGACTCCCAGGAAGATATCACAACACAACTCTAGACACAAAATAAAATAATACAAGCTTTATATTACAAGCCAAGGGCCTCGAGGGCTCGAATACAAACGCTCGAGTCATTCAAGCATCAGCCGAAGCAATAGTATCTGAGTACAGACACAAAGTTAGACAAAGATGCCTTAAGAAGGCGAAAACAAACAACGACTCTGATCGAACAGGCGCAGGCCTCCTGCCTGGGAGCCTCCTAAACTACTCCTCGTTGTCGGTCTGCAAGAAGTAGCAAGCTCCACCGGGGTAGCAATAGTCGTCGGCAGAATCATCTAACTCCGGGGCTCCGTCATCTGGTCGCAGCAATCGGGTAAGGGGAAAAGGGGAAGTAAAGCAACCATGAGTACTCATCCAAAGTACTCGCAAGACTTACATCAGAACTATTCTACATATGCATCGGTATCAAGAAAGGCTGTATATGTGGACTGAACTACAGAAATGCCAGAATAGAGAGAGGACCTAGCCTATCGAAGACTAGCATCTTCAACGGTCTTGCAGCATTAGAAGAGTGTAGATTAGTAACATAATTAAAGTAGCAAGCATGTTGACTCGAAGCCTAGAGATCCTTCCTCGACTCCCTGCGAGAAAGCGATCCCGGAGCTTCCATTTAATTAAAGTATCCAGTTCAAGGGTAGCAGATTGGGATACAACACTGAGCGTCCTGTTACCGTGGACACGGCTATTCGAATAGATAATATTCCCTGCAGGGGTGCACTACTGTTACCCAACACGCTCGATTAACTCTGGCGGACACACTTTCCTGGGTCATGCCCGGCCTCGGCTGATCGACACACCGCAGCCCTACCTAGAGCTCAGCAGAGAGGTCCCCGCCGGTCTACATCCTAAGTGCTCAGGGGTCCTGGGCCCATCGCCCGTTGCACTCCGGGTCGTTGCGAGCAGGGCGAATCTCGGTACCACCTCTGTCATGGATGGCGCCGGCCCAGCCGTGCTGCAATGCTGAACTGGACGTCTGACAGAGCTTTCGGCTGATACATACGGTGCAGAGGGCCCCATTAAACCATTATCCCACGTGGTGGTAGTGCGTATAGGCCAGTGGCCAACTCAGATAAATACCCAAATCCGTTAGTGCATTATTAGGAGCTCGCGGTGGCGATTAGTACTCCTGTCGCCCCGTCTCGAGGAAGTGCAACAAGGGCCAGGCCCATCCCTCTCTAGGGCGGTCTCTACCTGCCCGGCCGTGCCTCGTAATTATCTCGCGGGTACCCTCCAGGTCAACCCGACTTCACACCTCTCACGGCTACCCCTCAGGGTCGACCCGACTTCGATAAGTATTTGTAGTAAAACCCAGGTAACCGTGTGTTCATAACACCAATAAGGAATCTGAGGAATCACCCTCGCTGGATTTTCACTCGATGTAACCATCAAGGTGAACCCGGAGGAATCACCCTCGATGGATTCACACTTGAGGGGTTGCACGACATAAGCTTCATCGGAGATGGTGGAAGAGGAATCACCCTCGTATCCCACAACCGACTAGCTGTATCACAGAGGCATATCAGGAGTGAGATAAGAGGTATCACCCTCGGCACTCGAGGATAACTCTGTGGAGTCGAACAACTTAGGGGGTGTGCGGTGATGTGCTGGTCTCAGCCCGTCGACCACATCGATTGGGGCAGTTGTAACTAAGCGGGGCAACTAGAGCAAGGAAGAGGTGCCACAGATGGATTACCAACCAACACTAGGCATTTAGAATATCAGGTCAGGTATCAAGAAAAGTTACAATAAATAGGATATGCAACAGTATAGGATCATTCAAAAGCAGTAGCAAAATCTAATACAAGCAGGAGGGAGAAAGAATAGGTGATATAGGCATGCTCAAGGGGGTTTGCTTTCCTGGTTGCTCTGCGGCAAAAGAGGGGTCTTCGATAGAGTAGCAGTCCTGCGGGGTAGCGTCGGTCTCAGTGTCTAACGAAAGAGAAGAGGGAGAAGAAACAATAAATAAAAGCAATCAAATGCAACACAGTGCATGGTATGGCAAAATGCAGTGCCGGTGGTGCCCTAATACATTGGTACATGTCGCAGACGAAGCGGGAAAATATCTGGGATATTTTCCCGACGTCTAGACGGATTTCGGAATACTGAACCGGAGGTGACGGTTCCATGTTCAGATAGATCGGAGTGATGGTCAAGCATTTTGATCACATACTCGGATTTGTCTCGTTTTTCTGATCAACTTTCATGTAGAAAGTTTTTCGATCCGAGCTACAGTTTGTTTTATATGATTTTTCAAAGTTTTATTCATTTCCTGGAATTAATAGATTTATTTTATTTCGAAAACTATTTAATATCTAAATGCTATGGGTACACAGAAGTGTACCCAGCAGTGCACACAGGAGACTGACTGGTGGGGCCAGTTGACTGGGTCAACTGCCCAGCCAACAGCCTAGCCAGCAGAGGCTGACAGGTGGGGCCAATCAACTGCCCAGTCAGCAGTTGACTGGTCAGAGGGGCTAGGGGACCCACATGTCAGTGTCACATCTAATTATCAGGGTTTTAATTAAACATAATCAGGTTACTTAGGAGTGGGTCCCACTGTCAGTGGCTAACCTAACCGAATCGTTTTATTAGCGATGGGGCCCGATTTCAGTGTCTTTTAGCAGATTAACTAGTGCCTAAACTAACTGCTAATGACCTGGGCCCACCTGTTTTGGACCCAGGCGAGGTTTAAATAGGCAAGCGCCGGCGGTGGCGTACAGAGGCGGCGGCGGGTCGCCGGACTCGCAGCTCCGGCGACTATTTGGTCCGCCGCGAGTTGCTACTGGACGAGGGCGATGGCGCGCGTAGAGGAGAGGTAGCAACGGGCGCGGGGGTGGCCTGCAGCGGCGGCAACGTCGAGCGGCGCGACGGCCGGAGCACGGGCTCTGTCGGGTGCGAGGTTGCA
Source organism: Elymus sibiricus (assembly GCA_039707655.1). Taxonomy (NCBI): domain Eukaryota; kingdom Viridiplantae; phylum Streptophyta; class Magnoliopsida; order Poales; family Poaceae; genus Elymus; species Elymus sibiricus. The sequence goes on along the minus strand of CM077672.1, from coordinate 16,419,677 downwards.
GTTCGCAACCAGGCAACCCAAGGCGCTAGGGGGCATCTATGGGGCAGCAGGAGCACGCACACCTCCTCGAAGGTAACTGGGGAGCACGACAGCGTCATACTCGACGGCCATGGCGGACGACCGAGCCAGAGCTCGCGGGTGACGGCGCTACGGCACGCAAACGGCAAGGAGGCAGAGGGGAAAAGGGGTGCGGGACTCACAGCGGTGTCGGGGAGCGGCTCGGGGAGGCCGGAGAGCTCGGGGTCGACCGAATCGACCGGCGGCGAGCGGCGGATGCATCCGGCGATTCTCGATGAATGTGGCGGCTCGAGGGCGTCCAAGCTCGTTCCGATCCCCGCAGGCGAAGTAGTCGGTGCCGGCGATTCTCCTGGACGGATCGGGCTCCGCGGGGTAGCTCCTGGCCGCGCATACAATGGCGGCGTGTCGGCGACCGCGCGCGGGCGAACCAGACGGAAGGGGAGAGAGGGGCGAGCGAGGGGAAGAGGGGAGAAGTGGGGCCAAGGGGTAGCTAGGGGCGGCCTTATCCCCCTCCGACCACCCACTCTAGCGCCGTGGCGGCCTGGGGACAGTGGAGCGCGCGCCGGATGCGGCCGCGCCGACCCGGAGGGTGGGAGCAGGTGAGGGAGACGAGTGGGGTGGCCTGGGCCTGCTCCTGTGGCCTAAGGCCCAGTGAGCAGTGCCACTTTTCCTTTTGTTTTATTTCTTTCTCTGCTTTTGTTTATAGTTTCTGTTTTGTATTAATTTGAGCTAGCATTTGATATTTTTAAAATGTGAGTTTGTCCAAATCAAATACTAGACATTATACAGCACTGCCTCAAAAAGTTTGGAGCAGAAAGGAATTTGTCTGAATTTTTATTGGCACATGAGTGGTTTATAAATGCTGGTTTGGTACTGTTTTAAATAGACTAGGGACATTTTAATAGTTCAGATAATGTTTGTTTCAATTTTACAATTTCTTAGAGATTATTTGAAATATTATGAACATTTTTGTTCTGCTGTTTGGATAACTTTTAACTTTGACTTTATTTTAAATTTGAATTTCATGTTGGTTTACTCTCTAATGCAATTTATTTAGGATGATCATGATGACCATGCTAATTAATTAGCTTAATGTCAGAGTTAAGATATGGGGATGTTACAGCCGCTTGCTGCCGCCGCTGGACATCGACGCCGTCGTCACTGCAAGCCATCCCGGGAGCTGCTTTCACCGCCGGTAGACGCGCGCTGCCGTGTGCTTTCGAACGCAACAAGCCGCACCTCAAACATGGAACCTTCCCCTCCGGTTCATCTGTCTGACAGATGCCTAAAGCCGGGAAAATATTCCTAGATATTTTCCCGCTCCGTCTCTAACGTGTAGCACTGCGATAGGTCACCCCCAGCACTGCTTACTGCTATGTTATGCTTTGTGTTTGTTTTTGTTGCCTTTATTTATTGTTTCTTCCACCTCTTCTTGTCCGATAGCCCCCGAGACCGACGCAGCTCAGGAGACTGACGACACCACTGATGACCCCTCCTTTGCCGCAGAGCTACCAGGCAAGCAACCCCCCTTGACGCATGCCTATATCACCTATTCTCTCTCCCTCCTGCTTGCACTAGAATTTGTTACTGCTATTGTTTTATCCTATTCTGATGCATAGCCTGTCCTTGTACCTGTTATTGATACCTGCCTGTTATCCAAAATGCTTAGTATAGGTTGGATGGTAAATCATCTATGGCCCCTCTTCCTTGCTCTTAGTTGCCCCGCATAGTTACCTGTGTCCCGTTCGATGTGATCGTCGGGATGAGACCAGCACAACACCCCACACACCCCTAAGTTGCTCGACTCTACAGAGCTAACATCGAGTGCCGTGGGTGATACCTCTTATCTCACTCCTGATGTTGCCTCTGTAGTACAGCTAGTCGGTTGTGGGATACCGAGGGTGATTCCTCTTTCACCACCTCCGATAAAGCTTCTGTCGTGCAACCCCGCAAGTGTGAGTACCATCAGGGGTGATTCCTCCGGGTTCACCTTGACGGGTACATTGGGTGGGAATCCAACGAGGGTGATTCCTCGGATTCCTTCTTGATGTTTTGGACACACGGTTACTATGACTTTACTACAGTCGGGTCGGCCCCGAGGGGTACCCGCGATAGATGTGGATTCGGGTTGACCATGAGGGTGCCCGAGAGATGAATAC